>CM065433.1:13730000-15135000 GCA_033030585.1 Hippophae rhamnoides | reverse complement strand
AATTGTTGTCTTTATTTTTTTTTTCTTTGCTGACAGCTTTTCTGCGTTTCTCCTTTTTTCTTCTTATTCTCTCCCAGTGCTGCCTCTGTTTCTTGTTTTATTTTTTATTTTTCTGCCCTCGCCTCCTTATATATATATATATATATAATAATCCTAACAGAATCTTTATATGTATAATATATGTTTTCTTACATCCTCTAATACATATATATATATATATATATATATATATATATATAAATCTTAATTTAAATTAGTTTTTTTCAAATCTTCCTTCAAAATTAATGATATCTTTAAAAGTAACGATAAGATTTAAAATTTTGGATTTTAATTATCTTGAAATTTGTAATAAAATTTAAATAATAATAATAAAATTTAAAATCAATAAAATAATAAATAAAATTAGATTAAAATTAAAGTTAAGAAGTGATAAATTATATCAAATTATGTAAGTTATCACTAAATAATTTTCATAAATACTTCTAACCAAAATGAAACAAAAACATAAGTGACAATGTTGTTTCGTTTGTAAAAAATCACAATGCTGAACCTAGAATACATAGTATGAAAATCAAACTCGTAATATATGTAAACATAATTGAATACAAAATCTACCTAACTATATTCGTATATATATTATTAATCCATGATAATTAATCTTATAATTAAAACATTAAGTAAATAAATAGATTTTGTGTTTGTACATGAGAAGCAAACACACTTAAAATACAATAGGATTTAAAAACTTTTCCCTTAAAGAAGAGGTGAAAAATCTCATACAAAGAGGCTAGATGAAAGAATTTATCAAGCACGACAAAGAACATAGGAGGAATAAAACAGGTGAATAGCCACCAGCTACTCCTTAACTAGTTTCGATAATTGAAGGAATACACAAAGGTCACAACCTCCCAAGAAGCTCCAATTAATTTTTCAAGGCTTATAGAAAAAAAAGCCAGATCTCTTACATCTTAGATCCTCCAAGTAGAATCTGTGTTGATCAAAATAAGGTGAGCTTCAACGAATTTGATATGTCAGCAATTCTAACTTTATATGAAGGTCCTTTAATCGACTCTATCATGATCTCTAACTATATGGTAAAATAAGTTTAATCGACACACCTACACCAAGGCAGAATCTTGTGCGCTCCATCCATCTTTATGTATCAACTCATCCATTCTGTCTCTCTGAAACACGAGGATCTTAGCACCACTATGATCATCACGAATTATGTGCAATGAATATGCAAGTATACATATCACAACACGGAATATAATGATTAGGAATATTGTTCCTATATAGATTATTTGATTAGAAACTAATTTTAAAACTTAATAAAAGTAAAAATAATTTTTTTTGTGTTTTTATGTTTTAAGGAAGAAAAATTAAAAGAATTAAAAATAAATTGTAGTAATTGATTAACATAGAAATGACACCTAAGAAGATATATGGATTTAACCTAACAAGTATTCCTCTCTCAAGTAAACTATACACTATATAATAATTAGCCTAATCACAATCTCATGCCATTTAAATTTCATACTACTCATTAAGTTCATCAATTATGGATCACATACATAAAAATCATACATCTTTGCCTACAAATAATGCATGTTATTTAATGAAGATAAACAATCAAATAATTTTCTCAAATCTATTTAATTGCCTCTGTGGATCAATAGTTGACTAAACAATTAATAACATAAAAATTAGATTAAATAATATAATTAAATTGAAATCATAATTAGGGTATAATACTAGATCATCACATACAGAAAATTGGGTTCATAAGACTCATAGATTAATAAATTAGCTAGACATAATTTTGTTCATAAAGCTCATAGTTTTCATATAGAAAGAAATAAAAATTGAGAAAGAAAAGAGAAGAAGAAGAAATAAAACTAATCTCTTAAATTGTAGCACAAATCTCCCTTTGAATCTCCACCAAAATTATATCTCATTTTAATTTTTCAATATTTTCTCTCTTTTTAGCTCCAAAAACTGATAAAAAATATGTAATTTTTGGCCCATTAGGTTTTATGGGAAATTAGGGGTTAAATTAGGTTCAAGTGGAATTTGAATCATCAGATCAGCTTCAGTTTAATGGTTGAGATGAGAAAAGAGAAAATTAATAGCCCTGGCCAATAAAAATGCAATATATGGCATTGGAGATTCATTAGGAAAATCAACACGCGATGTATGGCATGAGTGGATTTATCGTGATCAACATGTGCTGAGTTAATGCCACATGGCATGCTATGATTAACAGTTACATCTTGTGTAGAGCACCAGTGGGTAGGATGGACAAATCAAGTGATGATGTATGGAATGCCCATCGACCATGCTTTGAAACTGGAAATCAATGTTGTGTTGACATGTGGCACCACCTACGTCACCCGATACACATGATGTTGCATTATTTGTTCTCTTTTCTTGTATGGCATCCACATGGAATGCCTGGTCAATTCTATTGCTTACATGGCATCCACATGACATCTTCTGATTGGTTCTGAATTAAAAAATTCATTAAAATCCAAAAAATTCTTAAAAAATATATTTTCACTAAAAAATTCATATTTTAATATTTTTAATCCCAAAAATACTACTTATTGAATAAGATGGGAAAATATTAAGTAGAAAAGTGCACTGAGGACTCTACTTTCATAGAGTCATTGTACCCCC
Source organism: Hippophae rhamnoides (assembly GCA_033030585.1). NCBI lineage: Eukaryota > Viridiplantae > Streptophyta > Magnoliopsida > Rosales > Elaeagnaceae > Hippophae > Hippophae rhamnoides. Next base: position 15,132,321 of record CM065433.1, on the reverse strand, counting down.
AAACTTAACTCTTTGCTTATTCTAAAGTAAAGCCAAGTCTAGCTAGATACAATGGCATAGGTAGTATATTCATAAATATATATATATTAATACATACATATTTAGCAAAAAAATCATCCTCAAAAGTGGTACAATTCTATGAGAAGGAGGTTCACATATTCATTAATCAACGTTAAATCAATTCAATCTTAGAACAAGTCTTATAAGTCTATTTTTCACATCCCTCTCCACTAATATAAATATGCACTTAGCTAAATATCAATAAGAGTTTTTCATGCTTGTAATATAAGGCTGAGGTGGAGGTCGATAAATAAAGACATTTAGGCTATTTCTACCCCTTAGCTTTCCTTTTATTCATCATGTACTCTTTAACTACAATTTAGTTTCTACTTGATATTTTAGTGCACCATATCTTATCATTCTATTCATATTCTTTTATTTCACATCTTTTTTTTGTAACTTCACAACAACCCAAAAGTTATTTTTAGTTTTATTTTCCTTTTCTTTAGAGGGATAATTGTATTGAGTTTTTTTTTAATAGGGTGCATTACATTTCACCTATTCTATAACATAACACATGATTGCATTTTTCTTATTTTCATACAAGATAAAGGTGCAAGGGTAATGGTAATTCTTATTAGTTAGGCATAAAATGTGGCATAAAGATATGAAGGGTTCTTTGTCCTTAATGTGCATATATAATATGAAAAATTAAAAGGAAAGAAAGCTCCCTTAGTCTTAGCACACCACATCTGTTGTTTAAATGCTCAATCTTGTTGTCCCATTGCTCACCACATTTATTCAAATACAAAACAAAAACAATAAAAATATAAGTAAAATAACATTGGGTTGCCTCCCAACAAGCGTCATGTTTAACATCCTTGACTAGACAGTCATATCAACTTATGTCCATTTACTATTGAGTTCGCCTCGAAACAATTAGAGTCTCAAATTGTTCAATAGAAATTTATATTCTAGTTTAAAAATATGGTGCTCAATTATTTTATTTGAACATATTTTTGTTTTATTTTTGTACTTTTTGGCATTCTTATAATCACTCCATGGTAGCTCATCTAATTTATACATTTGCAGCATCTTTTTCACCTCTTTATTATAGTCTTCCACTTGCACACTTGATTGGGGATGGTAGGGTAAATATGTGAGGTCTAAACTTGGTGACCCTTCAATAGATTGTTTGAGCTTATATCCTAACTCAAAACTTTGTATAACCACATTCGGTAAACAGTTGAGAGGTGTAGCCTCCAAATAGTGCACACAATATACAATATCAATCATAGATTTCCTACTTTCAAAATTAAAATGGATTGAGTTGTTTCTTAGTGATTTTACTTCATTGTTCACAGAATCATGTGTAATAGTCTTAAACTCAATAGATTTTTTTAAGTTATCAATATGATCCATAACATCTATCCTTAAGGATTCATTAACATTATCAATATCAAGGGATTCAGACGCTTCAAAAACTTTAAATGTTACTTGTTCATATTGAACTCTCATTGTAAGCTAACCCTTTTATACATCAATGAGTGTTCTTTCGGTTGCTAAGAATGGGTGACCAAGTATGATAGCAATGTTACTGTCCTCTTCTATGTCTTGTACAATGAAATCCTCCAAAAAGATGAACTTGTGTACTTTTATTAGCACATATTTTACCACTTCCCAAGGTCACTTAAATGATATATCTACCATTTGTAATGTTATTGAAGTGGGTTTGGCTTTACCAACCCTCAATATCTTGATGACCGATAATGGCATAAGTTTAATGATGAATCTAAGTCACAAAGTGCTTTCTCAAAGTTTATGTTCCCAATTATGCAAGGAATGTCAAAGCTACCCAGATCTTTCAATTTTTTGGGGGTTGTTTCCTACCAAGGATAACACTAAAACCTTAGTTAAGGTTATTATTTCATTATTTCTAAGCCTCATATTATTAGACAGGATATCCTTTTAAAATTCGGCATAAGAAGGAATTTGTTCAAGTGCATCTGCAAATGGTATATTTATGTTTAACTTCTTGAAGACATCCATAAATTTTGAAAACTACATATCTAACTTTTTATTTTGTAGTCTTTGAGGGAAAGGAATAATGTGTTTGTAGAGGTTGCTTTTCTTTGGATGAATTATTTTCTTTCTAGTGCTCTATTCATCAACTTGTCCCTCCTAATCCTTTTTAGCTTCAAATTCCTCCCTATCCTTTTGAGTCTCATGTTCTTGCTTTAGAGTTTTACCACTTCTCCAGGCTATAACTTTGAAGGTTGCCTTGAGGTCTTTGACTTATAACCTAGGCAAGTTGTTCAAATTGAAGCCTCTTGAATGTACACTTATATTTATTGATTAGATGAAGTTTTCTATCACCCTCATTATAGCATTTGTATTGTCTTCAATAGGTGGATTCTTTTCTTGTACTTGAGATTATTGTGGTCATTTAAAACTAGGTCCTGGAAATGATTGACGATTAAATTGAATATCACCTTGATTGTTTTTATTACTTCAAAAGCAATTTGGATGTTGTCTCCATCCTGGATTATATGTCTTCGAGTATGGATTATTGTTTCGGTTTACATTACCCACATAGAATTTTGATTCAAGATTATTTGGAAAATTATCAAACAAATGAGCTCAACCACAAAACACACAAGACACCTCTGAATCTTGGACTTGGTTTATACTCACTGGTAAGTTTTGAGCCTTTAAAATATTCACCAAAGATGACACTTGAGGTGTCAGTAATGTGATGTCATTTACCTCATGCACTTTGGCTACTATTTTTGTGGCTATCATTCTATCTATTTGCCATTGATAATTATTGCTAGCCATTTCTCAATTAACTCATAAGCTTGATTGTGAGATTTGGCTAGCAAATCTCCATTCTCAAATGTATCAACAATGGTTCTTGTTTGAGCATTGAGATCATTATAGAAAGTCTCCATTTGAATCAAATGAGGGATACTATGGTGAGGACACTTTCTTAGTAATCCTTTGAATCGTCCCCATGCTTCATATAAACACTCCCTTTCATATTATTGGCATAAGGTAACGTCATTTATAAACTTAGCATTGTTTGTTGATAAGAGTCAAATTATTGCATTTTTGTTCTGATTTAAATGTTGATATTAGTGTGAAAATTGTGTTTATTTGATTATTTAATCCACAAATGTCATTTCACGGGTATTTCGTGTTTAAAGTGCAATTTCAGGTAAAATCATGATTTTGGAGAAGTTTTGGACAAAGTACAATGATCGGGATTGAGTGAAAAAAAATAAAACAAAGTTTCAAAATTTAGAAATCCCGCCTCCGACAAAAATATTCTCGCCGCCGGCAAAATTCTCATGGAAAAAATCTTCCCGAGAGCACGGATTTTGGAAAATTCATCTCGCCGTCGGCCAAAATAATCTCGCCGCCAGCCAAGTCATCTCGCCGCCGACCAAGTCATCTCGCTGCCGGCCAACATAATTTCACCGCTGGCCAAGTGATCTCGCCGCCGGCCACATTAATCTCACCGCCAGCGAGAATTAGCGGAACCAAAACCGTAACTTTTCCAGAAATGTCGCCGCGGCGAGAATAATGTCACCGCCGGCGAGTTTCATCTGAAAAAACATTTTTTATGTTGTTTTGTTCCAAAATTGCCCCCAAAACCCTAGATCTATATATACAATATGATGGAGAAAAAGGCCACGGTATAGAGAGCAGATCTGAGTTATTTTTGGAAGAGAAAAGGAAATTTTTGAAAGAAAGGTTGAAGAAGCTTGAAGGATCATCACCATTGTTGCTACCAATTCTTCATCTTCAAGAGTTTTTCATCTCTTCTCCTTAGCTTTTATTTTCTTCATTTTATTTAGATTTGTTATTCATGGATTCAATTGAAATATCTAAAAACACATTTTTTATGTTGTTTTGTTCCAAAATTGCCCCCAAAACCCTAGATCTATATATACAATATGATGGAGAAAGAGGCCACGGTATAGAGAGCGGATCTGAGTTATTTTTGGAAGAGAAAAGGAAATTTTGGAAAAAAAGGTTGGAGAAGCTTGAAGGATCATCACCATTTTTGCTACCAATTCTTCATCTTCAAGAGTTTTTCATCTCTTCTCCTTAGCTTTTATTTTCTTCATTTTATTTAGATTTGTTATTCATGGATTCAATTGAAATATCTGAAAACAAATTTTTTATGTTGTTTTGTTCCAAAATTTCCCCCCAAACCCTAGATCTAGATATACATTATGATGGAAAAAGAGGGGGATGGAAGAGAGAGCAGAATTGAGTTATTTTTGGAGGAGAAAAGGAAATTTTGGAGACAAAGGTTGGAGAAGCTTGAAGGATCATCACCATTGTTGCTACCAATTCTTCATCTTCAAGAGTTTTTCATCTCTTCTCCTTAGCTTTTATTTTCTTCATTTTATTTAGATTTGTTATTCATGGATTCAATTGAAATAATGTTTATTCTTATTTCCGTGATTTTATTGTTTTAAGTTAGGATAGTTATAGGTAAGATGTTTGTGGGTATCATCACTGGAAGCCCTCACGAGACTACAAATCGTCCTACTAGGGCCGCCTACGGGTTTAAAGACTTATTGCATACGCTTAATATAATTTTGTAAATAGAATAAAATTTTCTTTGAAGTTTCTCTTAATGTCTCCTTTGAATTTATTAAATAGATCGCTTTTCTTGCTAGAGACTAGCAAGAAGTTGGTTGGGGGTTGTTGATAAGAGCTAAATTATTGCATTTTTGTTATGATTTAAATGTTGATATTTGTGTGAAAATTGTATTTATTTGATTATTTAATCCATAAATGTCATTTCATGGGTATTTCGTGTTTAAAGTGCAATTTCAGGTAAAATCATGATTTTGGAGAAGTTAGGGACAAAGTACAATGATCGGGATTGAATGAAAATAAAAAGAGAACAAAATTTCAAAATTTGAAAATTTGCTGCCGGTGAGAGTATTCTCACCACCGGCCACATTAAGTTGGCCGCCGGCCAAACCATCTCGCCGCCGGCCACATTAATTTGGCCGCCGGCCAAAAATCAGAAAAACCAAAATTTAAATTTTCCAGAAATCTCGCCGCGGTGAGAATAATGTCGCCGCCGGCGAGTTTCATCCGAAAACACATTTTTATGTTATTTTGTTCCAAAATTTCCCCCCAAACCCTAGATCTAGATATACATTATGATGGAAAAAGAGGGGGACATAAGAGAGAGCAGAATTGAGTTATTTTTGGAGGAGAAAAGGAAATTTTGGAGAGAAAGGTTGGAGAAGTTTGAAGGATCATCACCATTGTTGCTACCAAGTCTTCATCTTCAAGAGTTTTTCATCTCTTCTCGTTAGCTTTTATTTTCTTCATTTTATTTAGATTTGTTATTCATGGATTCAATTGAAATAATGTTTATTCTTATTTCCGTTATGAACTAATTCATTTTTGCTAAGGCTATGATGTAGTTAAATCAAGAAAATCTGATTTCTTGTGTTATCGTTATATGAATTCATTATTTTCAAGTTGAGTATTTATTTCCATGCTTAATGCTTTTAAATTTCTGATCAAGATTTAGATGATTTGTTGCATTATATTGAGACCGAGAGGAGATGTGTAATGAATGCTTCTTGTGATAAATACCGTATGTTGAATGCGAGTTTGACACCTAATGCATGATGCATGTGGTTATTCTAGAAATTCCATAAATCATAATGTGCTTATTTGTGATTTAATCTTCATAGAAATATAGTTCGTTTTCATAGATAAGTAATTCTAATATAAATCGAGAGAGAGTATTAGATAAGTTTGGGTTTTTCAACCATCACTTTTAACTTTGATTTTCATATAACATGACTTGAAATCGGATTGAATTGATTTAGCGAAATCAAATGCTTTAGCGTTTTTAATTATTTGTGAACAACATTAAATTTTTCTATTTGCGTTTAGTTTTAAGTTAATTTACTTCTTAAACAAATTCAACAATTCGGTTTTCAAATAAAATTAGGATTAGTCAATTTCGGTACTTAGTAACGCCATTCCTTGTGGGTTCGATATCTGTACTTTTGTACACTTTTTTACTTGAACGATTCGTACATTTGTGAAAATACGCATCAATAATTATCAATAAATTACATGATCAATTGAATCTAACCTATCATGTATTCCTCTCTCAAGTAAACTACACATCATATAGTAATTAACTTAATCATATTATCATGTCAATTAAATTACTTATTACTCATTAAGTTTATCTATTATGGACCACATAAATAAGAATCATACATATCTGCCTATAAATTATGCATGTTAATTAATCAAGACAAATAGTTAAATAATTATCTCAAATATATTTAATTGTCTTTATAGATCAATTATTGACCGAATAATTAATATCATAAAAATTAGATTAAATAATATAATTAAATTGAAATCATAATTAGGGTAAAATAATAAATCATCATGCGTAGAACATTGGGTTCATAAGATTAATAAATTAACTTGACATAATGTAGTTCATAAAACTCATATACTTCATAAAGAAATACAAAAAAAATTGATAAAGAAAGGAGAATAAAAAGAAAGACAACCAATCTCTTGAATTGTGGTACCAATCCCCTCTTGAATTTCCACCAAAATTGTATCTCATTTTGAATTTTTCTATATTTTTCTCTCATTAGGGTTTATGGGGAAATTAGAGGGTTAAATTTGATTCAGGTTGAATCTAGATAATTAGAACAACTTTAGATCAAAGGGTGAGATGAAAAAAGAGAAAATTAGTAGCATTGGCTAATAGAAATGCAACACGTGGCATAAGAGATTCATTGGCGAATCAACGCGTGATGCATGGCATTGGTAGAATGGTCGTGGTCAATGCATATTGATTCAACACCATGTAACGTGCTATGATTCAGAATTACTAATTGTGTGGCACCCTGGTGGGTAGAATGGATGAATGAGGTGATGACACGTGGCATGCCCGTTGACTAGGCAGTGAAACTCAAAAGAAGCGAGGTGTTGACAAATGCCACAACCTACATCACGAAGTACATCCGAAGTTGCGCGATTGACCCTCTTTGCTTATATGGCATCCAGATAGCGTGCCTGGTCTACTCCCCTACTTGCGTGGCATCAACATGGAGACTTCTGACCAGTCTTGCATTAAAAACATCATAAAAATTCTAAACAATTACCAAAAAATATATTTTCACATATTTTCACTAAAAAGTTTATATTTTAATGTTTTTAATCCCAAAAGTACTATTTATTAAATAAAATGAGAAAATATTAAGTAGAAAAGTGCAATGATGACTCTACTTTCATAGAGTCATCACACTACACACAAAAGAAACACATACCCCACGAAGCGAATCTTGCAAAAGCAATGTATGGTCGAACCATATACTATCGTGTTACCCCTTACATAGGTACTAAACAAGCAAACTGCACAACTTCCCCTGACTTCATGCAACACTCCCCCTAAATGCATGCAAATCAGACGACAATATATAGTGCAATCCTATACTCACAGTTTATGCAACACAGTATGGAAACAAACATATAGTTGTGCACAAATTTTTTTCCCCTTTTTTGACACTAGACGTCAAAGGAACACTCCAATATGAAGGAAAAAGGAAGATAAATATGCTATAATCCTAACATTAACGAAAGTAGAAGAGTATGAACATGCAACATGCAAAAAACTAAATGCATAGGCAACCAAAGATAAGAGCATATAGAAATCATCTCAATCTACTAGGCAATGATTGACAAGTAGGAAGCATGAAAAAAGGAAGCAAAAGTAGGGAAACAAAAAGGTTGATATGTGAAACTATATCCTCAAACATTGATTCCTTCTCTTTACTTCTCAAACATCAACCAATAAAGTTGAGAGAAGAGTACACAAAAGTTTGATGTTTATGCAACACTACCTCAACATACTCACTATCTTTTTACCTTTTCTTTTATCCTTTTTTTTTACACAAACAAATCTAAAACATTCTTTTTCTTTTCTCCATCTTTATTTTTTGCTTATATTTATCAATCCATTATTAAGCTTTTTCATTTTTCATTCCCCTTTTCTCTTTTCCTTTTTTTTATTATATATATATATATATATAGAAACCAAGAGGGTAAAACTAATAAACCTAGAACATGCAAGCTCAATTAAAGGGTGGATAAGGTAAGTGAGAATAAATCTTTATGCTAGTCCATTATTTAGAAGGAAACAAATGAAGGGATACCACAAAGGCTTATAGAGGGGGAGATAAGGATGGGAGAACAATGGTGGCAATAAAGGAAAAAATGATTTAAGGATGGACTAAATCCACTTTCTAACCAAGTAGCACCTAGAATTTTTCCTAAAGAGACACTAAAGGTAGATTCTAGAGCTTGTTAGAGAAATACAAATCATTAAAGTAGGTGATTCATACAAGCTTCTCAAAATAATCATACAAATTCATAAAGATATGTAATGTGCAACAGAGGATTGGATTTTAGATAAGACAAAAAATTCAAAAATTACCCATACATGCTCTCATAGAATATATATGTCAAAACATCCATACTTCAATTCAAGTTAAATGCATGCAAACGTATATCAGCATGATCCCTCTAAAATTCAATTTACATGCAATAGTATAGTAAATTGAAAAGCCATCAGTCTCACGATCACAAAATAATGACTAAAAAATGAGATGACATGAAAGGATTCAAAATAGATACACGACCAAAAAGAAAGGGAACATGTCTCAAAAGAGATAAACAGTGACACTCACATCATTGTTAGCCAGGAGAAAGAAATAAACTAACTAACTAGTGAGCAACACAAGCAACATTCCTAAAATAGGGAAGAAATAAGGGATGCTATTAGGGCCACTAAGCATGTGAAAAGGATAAAAGTTCCAATAGAGAAATGCAAAACATTATTAGATAGGGATAACATCATAGACAATAGGAGTGTACAAAAAGATACAAGAAATAAAGATATCTCAGTTAATTTCAAAGAAAAAATTAAGCAAAGTAGAAGAATAAGAAGAATAAATATAGGTAAAAGAAGAATAGAAGTCAACAAGAGACAAACAGATAATCAACACACAATATGATAGGTGTAAGAATGTAAAACCAAGTAAGATAAACAAGAAGCATTCTAAATTTAATGTCATAAGAGAATAGGATTGAAGCCAAAGAATCCTACTACAATGACACTACATGATGAAAACATGTGATGTGATGCACATATTAAAGGCCATAGAGGAATAAGCAAGTAGTATGTAAGAAAAATGTACATAAGAAACATGTAAAAGCAACTAGCATATGAGGAAAATAGCAAAACATTAGTCATAAAGGTAAAGTAACAAATATAACAATTGATATACTATGCATGACTCAGAAACAATAAGCAACTCTCAAGAGGAATTGGAAAATAGTTTAACACAAAAAAATGACATAATTTCACATACAAAAAAATGACAAACATAGAATGAAATGAAAGCAATAGATTCTACCCTAATAGATCACCCAAAATAGTGATTAAACTACGTTCCTCCATTTAAGGAATTTGTGAAGGGCAATAGAACTTGGAGATAGTCTTTGATTCATATGAGCATAAGGTGTATATAAGACTCATGATCTATTTTGTTTATAATTTTTGTAAAATTCATTTGAGTCATCCATATAAATTAGGCCTAGGTAAACTTTTGAGGCATATTTACTTTTTTCTCCTTTGTACCTTTGGTGCATAATGTAACTTCCATGAACATGCTCAGTTGAGCCATAGTAGCTACATCTAGACAAAGAATATATAGTAGAGGAAGGTGGAGGACTTCAAGTTGTACTCCTTATAAATCTAGGATACTACCTAGCAATGTGGCCAGAAATGCCACAATAATAACAAGTGTGAACAATGGAGCTAGGAAAATAGAGTCCTTAACGCAAAGGAGTAGTATATGGAGGAAAATAAAAGAGAGCTCTTACATTAAATTTCACATGAGGATGAGAAGTTAATTCTCATAGTGTGGTTTTGAATTCCCATCCTCACCATAGTGGTGACAAGTGGAAACGATAGTAGGTAAAGGTAGAAGACACATATTGGAGCGACGAGAGGTGTTAGTCTTAGGTGAAGGGTTTACCTTGCTAAAGGAAATAGACTAAATCGAAACAACCAGCTTACCTTTCAGGTCTATAGTACCAGATTTCAACTTTGGCTCTTCATTGGTTGAATTTACAAACTTAGTAGTACCTGTTATTGAGGTAGAAATCCATTCATCATAACCAATGTCATGTTCATCTCCAAATGTCTTTGTATTGCTGAGGATTTCATTTAATTTCTTTGACCAATTCATCATCTTTTTTATAGTGAAGGTAGAGTGATATAGTTCCTTCTTATTGACACTAAGATTGTATTTCAAAGCTTTAATAACCTTTTTCTTTTCATAAGGAATTTTTCAAGATACACTACAGAATTGTTTAGAACCTTAGCTTTCTCATTTAATTGTTCAACCTTAGCTTCCTATTTGGTAAATGAGTATGCCAAATATTCCTTTGCACTCTCAAGAATTATAATTTTCTTATTCAATTTTTCAATCTTGACATTCTAATCAAAAAAGGGATCATGATTAATAAAAAGCTGTGTAGTTTTGCTTGAATATGAACCTTCAATGTTCCTCAAGATTTTTAAATTCCTCATGATTTATATTAAAATTTATTAGCAAATCATCATATCTCATTTGAATGATCTCACACCTTCTTGTGAGATCATGTTGTTGGTCCATCTATAGATGGCTTTCTTTCTTCTAGGGTTTTCTTCCACTGATCTTGTGTTCTTTTTCATCAAGGCTCCCCAAAGCCTTTCTCTTATCCTTTTCACCCTTCATATGCTTCAATAGGAGATAATTTTAGGAATTGAGTAATTTATCTTGCTCATCTTCATCATCAACAATAGTGATCTTTTGATCATTTAAGGTAGTAGTTAGAGAATCAACGAAATTATTAAAAGTAACGAAGGCCAAAACATTCATTTCATCTTTATCATCACCACTGATACTATCCAAAACAATAAACTTAGCCTTCATTGTATGCTTATTCATGCATCTTTATTTTTAAAAGCAATTGAGAGCAACATATTTTGGCTTCCGACATTCAAAGCATTTGATCTTATTTAAGAAACCTTTGCTAGGTTTCTTAGATTCTTGGTCAGAATTATCATTAATTTTAAGCTTCTATATCTCAAGCTTTCTTTTCCAATACCTACAAAGGAGGGGTTCTTCTTTCTAAAAATTTGGTGAATCTTTGGACAAGCAATGTGATTCCTCCTCATGTGGATCATGGTCATATTCATCCATGATTGGTGCATTAACATCTTTATTGGTAGCACTACCTTGGGCTGTCTTTAGAGCCAAGCTCTTTTCCTTTTTCAAAACAAATTGTTCTTGTCATGGTAATAGCTGGTGTAGTTTGAAGACTTACAGGTCATCAACTGACTCATTTACCGTAAGCTCTCCAAGCTTATACATAACATTCACTTTGAAATTAGCATGAAACCTGTAAGATAGACTAGTGATAATCTCCTTAGTCTGTTTTTCTTCATTGAACTTGTCAAAAGTCTCATCCTCCTACATGATTCAGAGTTCAAAATATCTATTTAACTTTAAAATTTTGGATATTTTTATAACTAAAGTACCTTCATGAGTAGTCCTTAAAATGTCTCATGCTTGTTTTAAAGAAGTATAACTTTGAATTCTTCTAAACTCACTAGGCATCACAGACCTAATTATTGCATATAAACCCTTATTATTCCATTCAAACTACTTGCTTTCTTCCTTCATCCATTCAATCATTGTTTTAGGAATCATTGAATTATTAGGTAGGGTAATCTTGGGACCACAAAAGGCCCTCATTTGTGATTTCTACTAGGTATAATTCAGCCCATCGAAATGTGGAAGTATACCTATATTATGCCCTTCTTCCAACTCCATAAGAGAGAATATGTGTGTGGAAAAAAATTAATAGAATCAAGATCAAAGCTATTAAGCCCAAAAGGGTACGCTTTATTATCAATTGAAAGAGTTCATGACTCAATAAAAAACAAAGGTAAAAAAATGTAGACTCCTAAAGGACTCGATCCTAACTTGAAAAAAATAAGGAAATAAACATTTGCATAAATCATGAGGCATAATCACAGATAGTATAATATCAAAAAGAAAATAACTTGAATAACATATATTATATATCAAAGTAGAAAACCAGTAGAAAACAAATTCTTTATAATCAGAGCTTATGCTTAGATATGCTGAGACATATACACAACAAACTTATATTATACTAGCTCAATAAGAGATCATGCATATTACATGATATAATGAGGTCAACCCATATAGAGACCATATCTATATGGTAACATTTTTAGGTTGCTTAAGTTAACACTCAGTAGCAAATAATTCACAAAACAATAAACAAGTTACAAAACTAATGGATAGTAAAACCACTATTACCTCTATTAGCTAGGACCTCCTATAAACTAACTACTGCTACTCTTCTCTTGTTGCTTCTGCAACTCTTTTGACTAATAATTGAACTCAATTTCCTTCACATCAAACACCACCTAATATGATCAGATCGGTAACTAATGATTAGTAACTAGGAGTGTATTAACTCATAACCTCACAGAACACACAATCCATTACTAATGTCAAATCTTGTATGAGAGACACATAGTTAAACCCTATACTCACATAGATAACAATTTGATAACTAACCATAAAAATGACCCACTCTCAAATGTATGCTCAAAAATAGATAAAAATATTGAAATGAAATTTGACAGAGTATTGGCTCTTAAACAATGGGTGAAGAGAACATAAATGAGTGGGGTATTTATAGAGCTTAGAATGTACACCTTGCCAGCCACCTTACCAGGGGTGCTGGTGAGGTCTTTGGCAAGGTCATCGACAAGGTGCTAAAAATTTGCATTTTTTGTTTTCATAGTCTATTTAGCATGCATACTACAAAAATGAACCTCGTGGTATATGTAAATATGTCTACATATAAAGTGTACGTAACTATATGCATGTGTGAATTAGTGATCCATAGTAACCAACTTTACAAAGAGGAAGAAAAATACCCTAAGTAAAATAAAATAGACACCATGTTTTGTACAAGGGAATACAACACACAGACACAAGTACAATGGGACTTACAACTTTAATATTGCATTTTTACCTAAGTATTTTATAGACTATGTTTTCATAATTACTTGGTATATTTTGATGTATTTCAAGTAACTTTTGACTTAAAATATTTAAATGAAAAAATCCTAATCAACTCTCAAAATTAGGGTTAATGTCATATAATGAAGGACATAAATGCAAATATTTATACAAGATATATCAAGGAGGGGTCAAAATATTAAACTATCAAAATTAAGGGTGTGCCAAGGTGTTATTATACATGCACCGTGGCACAACACTCTTAGGGTGAATTTGCATAGAACTAAAAACAAGGTCATGTCATGGTATGAATCGACACAAACCATGACCCACAAAGTTGGATTTGCACTTAAATGCCTGATTTTAAGATGAACTCTATCCCAACTACTCTAGATTTGATATATTAGAATTTTAATTATTTTAAATGTCTACAACCCTAATCCTAACTACATTGTAACATCATGTTACTCTTTTACAATAAATATGCAACTAGGGTTAACAACAAAATCTACCACATATTTTAGATACAAATTTGAAAGAAAATACACTTAGTTTCATAGAGATATTGAAGGCTAGAAGCAAGATAGGAATTCAAAGAGGTAATTATAGAGTTGGAAATAAACCATTGATATTAATCATTAGCTTTTTCTTCTTCTTATTTTTCTTCTTAGTTTTCTATTATTTTAATTATTATTCTTTCAAAATCCATGCTTAGCTAATTTATTTATGTGATTTTGGATAAGTTTCAAGCCCTAAACTATAATTTTAATATATGAAATGTTATAATAATTTTTAGATTCACCACTTGATTTTTGATATGTTTGACTCTATGTTTAAATGCTATAGCTATACATGTATGAATTAGAGTGATCAACTAGTTTACTTTATATATATGTTTAATGCTAGTTTAAGATGTTAGATTGGTATTATTATGTAATCTCTAATATTCTTATTTAAAGTGGTATCTTTGTTTCTTTGTGATAATTTGATAATTAGGGTTGATGCTTTCCTCAAAGGTTACTAAAAATTATAATCTTACAAAGTTTAGTCATCTCTTTTTTAGAACTTGATATAATGAATGAATTATCTAGTAACTATGACTAGGTTATTCTCATTTAGGATTGATTTATGATGGTATTCTACTTTAGTGAAAATGTAAGAAAATGTGCATTTAAAGTCTTGTCTTAGTTGTATAGATTTCCCAAGCCAGAGTTAAAATTCAAGGATGATTCTAATATTGATTCATGATATAATTGGTTAGATTATATGCTAGTGGTGAGGATATTTTCATAATCACATGTTTCTCTTAATCTATATGCTCTTGTATTTTAGTTAATATTTTATTCTTAATTTTACTTAATTTTTGTTCAAAACCCGCTTTACTAGCTTACTAATAAGCTAATAAATAGTGATATTTATTCTAGAAATTATATGGTGCAGTGTGAATCTCAGATGCAGATGGCATAGCGCGTTGGTGGATCATGGGGAGCAATCGTGTAACGACATATGGTAGGGTTATTTGACCTCAATTCAAACTTGAATTGAACGTCATGTTTACATGTGTCACACCCTTCTTAAATCCTCACACGCGACAATTTATGATTCGTTGTCCCTACTTACATGGCTTACGCATTTAGCTCTTTTGCTTGTGTGGTAGGCCATGTGGTAGCTTCTGATTGGTTTTGCGTTAAAAATTCATAAAAAATCCATAAAAATTCCAAAAATTATATTTTCACCCCTTTTTAGTAAAAAGTTTATATTTTAATATTTTTAGCCCTAAAAATACTATTTATTGAATAAAAAAGTAAATATTAAGTAAAAAGTGCACTAATGACTACTTTTATAGAGTCATCATACGCCAAGTATAACTAAATAAAATAACATGGCTAGTATATTTTTAAATATATATCTATTAACATATACATATTCAGCAAAAAACTATCCCTCTCAAAAGTCATACAATTCTATGACAAAGAGGTTCACATATGCATCAATCATAGTTCCATCATTACAACGATATCCAAGGTATTTGAAAAATTGATTTGTGTGTGTGTGCTACACATGATATCATCCAATGCACTCATGAAATCAACCTATACGAGTATGCTAATCATTTTAATCTTAGAACAAGTCTTATATGTCTATTTTTCACATCACTCTCCACTAATATAAATATGAACTTAGCTAAAGATCAATAAGGACTTTACATGCTTGTAATGTAATGCTTAGGTGGGGATCAATAAATGAAAACATTTAGGCTCTTTCCACATCTTAGCTTTCTTTTTGTTAATCATGCACTTTTAACTACAATTGAGCTTTATTTTGGTGCACCGTCTCTTATCATTCTTTTAGCATTCTATTATTCTACATCTTTTTTTGTAACTTCACAACACCCCCAAAATTTTAAATTTTATTTAATTTTTCCTCAGATGGATAATTGTGTTGTGAGTTTTGCTTCTCTTTTTTTTTAATTAGGGTGCATTACATTTCACCTTACTCTATAGCATAATACATGATTACATTTTTTTCTTTTCATACAAACTAAAGGTGCAAGGATAAAGGTAATTCTTATTAGTTAGGAATAAAATGTGGTTTAAAGATATGAATGGTTCTTTGTTAGGCTCAAATGGGTGACTACAAATATTAACAATGGTTAGCTTGAAAGGTTCAATCAATCCAAATAAGGCCTAAATCATTTCTCTTGTTAAATACTATTTAGGACTTTGCCTTAAGGGATGATCAAATAGATTATAAAACTTGGTAGATTTCATCAAATTGCATAAACTACTACAAATTTTCTCTCAATAAGCACACCAAAATCAATCATGAACATGTGCATAAAAATTTGAATCAATTCAATCAAAACTAGAAATTATATCACATGATTAATGTAAATATATTTACAAATATTTTACATTCCTTATCCAAGTCATAACAACAATTTTTATCATTTAGTTTATATGATTCATAGAGTCATCACACCCCTAAACTTAACTCTTTCCTTGTTCATAAGTAAAGCCAAGTATAACTAAATAAAATAACACATGTAGTATATTCATATATATACTTCTATTAGTACATGCATATTTCACAAAAAATATCACTCTCAAAATTCGTACAATCCTATGATAAGGTGGTTCACATTGTCATTAATAAATGTTCCATCAATACAAGAATATGCAAGGTTTTTTAGAAATTCATTCGAGTGTGTGCTGCACATGATATCATCCCATGCACTTTTAAAATCAACCTATATGAGCATGCTAATCAATTCAATCTTAGAACAAGTCTCATAAGTCTATTTTTCACATCCATCTCCACTAATATAAATATGCACTTAGCTAAAGATTAATAAGGACTTTACATGGTTGAAAGGCTTAGGTGGGGGTTGATAATTGAAGACATTTATGTTCTTTCCACACCTTAGCTTTAGTTTTATTCATCATGTATTTTTTAACTACAATTGAGCTTTAACTTGATATTTTAGAACATCCTCTTTTGTCATTCTTTTCATATTCTATTATTCTAACTTTACATGGTTCTTTTCATAAAATTTTGAATCAATTCAATCAAACTAGCAAGTATATCATATGATTAATGTAAATATCTTAACAAATATGTTACATTCTTAATCTTAGTCATGCCAACCAATTTTTATCATTGAGTTCATATGTTTTATATCAAGCATGCATGAATTTCTTTTCCATATATTTGTTAATTTCTACCTAAATCATGATTAAAAACATCCTAAGAATTAAAAAAATTCCCTAAAAAATTTAAAATTCATAGTAAATACTAATGTAGAGAATGAAGCTTCCTCCCCCAAACTTAAATTACATATTGTCTCAATGTGCACATATAAATATGAAAAGGTAAAAGAAAAGAAAACTCCCTTAATCATGACACACCATATCTATATCTAAAATGCTCATTATTATTTTGCCATTACTCTCCACATTTATTCACCTGCAAAACAAAAAAAAAATGAAAATATAATTAAAATAACGTTGGGCTACCTCCCAACCAGCATCATGTTTAACGTTGATGACTTACATAACTTGGCATAATTTATCACTTTTCAAATTTAAACTTTAGTAGAATTTTATTTAATTTTTATTGATTTTAGACTTCATTATTATTATTTAAATTGTATTGTAGATTTGAAGAAAATGAAGATCCAAAATTTTAGAAGCATATCATCTGAGGACTCTCAAATTTAAATGAATATTTATTAAAATCAAAGTTAAATTAAGCTTTCTCCATATATATATATATAAATAATAGATTAATATAGGAAACAAGGGGTTGATATATACATATATAAAGTAAACAAGAGAAAAAAATGGGTAGGAAAGGTTTATATATATATATATATATATCAAAAGCCACCAAGGAACAAAAACAAGAAGGAAACGAAGGAAATAGGGCATTGGAAACGAAAAAAAGAAAAAAATTGTAGCAAACAGAAAAGAAACAAAAAAAGACCCATAAGCAACAAGGAATAAAGAAACAAAGAAAGAGGGTTAGTGGCACAGATAAAAAAAGGAAAAGAAATGCAGGAAAAAGGAAACAACAAAGCAGAATAACAAATTTATGCAAAAGCAGATTCTTTTAGCGATCCAGTTTCCTTTCAATTTTTCTCAAGAAAATTATGTTGAATTTGTTTATGTTAAATTTAATTTTTAGCTTGAAGTAATTTTTCTTTATTTTAGGAGAATGATGTAATTTAATTCCAACTATGCTTAATATTCTATGTTAATTTAAATTATCTCTCTTAATATTTATCTGATTTATTCTGAGTTTATTGCTTCTAATTAACTAGTCATTAAGTAGATTATTTTAATCTTATTTTTTACTATCGAAAGGGGAATTATAGGATAGATCTAGACTATTTCGGCATAGGTAAATATAGAGAATGAAAGACTTGTATGAACTTGTGTAGTATTAAAATCATTGGTTCTAATGCTTTTTTGCTTTATTAAATTGCATACTCTTTTGTAAATTGATGAACAAGAATGTTTCCAATTCACTTTGGATATTTTTTAGAGATTGCAAAAAAATAGAGAGAATTAGATTCAATTAGCTAGATGAGTAAATCATAGTGAGGGATTAGGTGAAATCGATTTCCTAGAAGTTTTTTTTCCTATTAATTTGATCTTCGAACAATATCTTTCTTTTCTTTTGTGTATTTTTTAAAATTGATTTAATTTTAAATTCCAATTACAACAACCTTAGTGACTTTTCTAGATAAAATTGAGGTTAGTATAATTTTGGTATTTGTCAAAAGTAAGTTACCAATCTTTGAGGACGATACTATTCTTATCACTTTACTATTAAACTACAATATTGTGCACTTGTAGTTTTTCACCGATCAAACATCCTTAAATAGATGGTCACATCACATCCTAAGGTGCATCCACTAAGGTTATCACAAATGTTTCATTTGATAATTGATCTTCATAATAGTGCTTCACCCTATGCCCATTAACCATAAATCACTCTTTATCTTTGTTTTCTAATTCAATGGATCCATGGTTGGTTACCTTAGTGATGACAAATGGACCTGTAGATCTACTCTTTAATATTCCCAAAAACAATTTGAGTATTGAGTTGTACAGTAATACTTTTTGACCCAGTTCAAAGATATTGTGCACAATTTTCTTGTCATGCCATGTTTTAGTCTTTTCTTTGTAAAGCTTGGCATTCTCATAAGCATTCCTCTATAATTCATCCAAATCATTTATTTGAAGCATTCTTTTCTCACCAGCTACATCTATGGACATATTCAACTATTTCAATGCCCAATATGCTTTGTGCTCCAATTCTAATGGTGTTTTGAATACAATTTTGTACACCTATAAAGCATCATCCAACTTATATGAACAATCCTTCCTAGAGATATTCACAGTTTTCTCCTAAATTCTTTTCACATATCCATTGGATACCTCTACTTTCCCAATTATTTGGGGATGGTAGGGGGTAGACACTTCATGATTAATCCCATACTTAGACAATAAGGAATTAAATGCTTTATTGTAAAAGTGACTTCCTCCATCACTAATAATGATCCTAGGAGTTCCAAACCTAGTGAAAATGTTTTTCTTCAAAAATTTCATGACAACTTTGGCATCATATTTGTTGTTGGCACAGGCTTATACCCACTTTGACATGCAATCCACTCCTACAAGTATGTATTGGTAACCAAAGGATGGAGGGAATGATCCCATAAAGTCGATGCCCCAAACATCAAATAGTTCTACTTTAAGTATACTATTTAGAGGCATCTCATCTTTTTTTAAATATTACCTATCCTTTGACATCAATCACACATCTTTACATAATTGTAAGCATATTTAAAAAATGTGGGTCAAAAATAACTAGATTGACGTACTATAATATCTATTTTTTCTCTCCTAAAGTGACCTCTATAATCTAAGTTATGGCAATGGTAAAGAATACTTACCACTTCATCATTAGAGACACACCTTCTCAAAATACCATTACCCCATTCTTTATAGAGGTAAGGGTCATCCCAAAAAAAATGTTTAATGCCATGGAAGAACTTCTTCTTTTGTTGCCATGTGAGGTTTGATGGAAGAATGTTGGCAGCGAGGAAATTTGCAATATCTCCATACCATGGGACTTCTATTTTAGCTACAGAAAATAGTTGCTCATATGGAAAAGATTCCTTAATCACCATATTATCATCCAGTTTTGCTTCCCTCTCTAATCTATAAAGATGGTTTACTTCTTGATTTTCTTTTACTTTTTTATGACAAATATCCAAGTCAAATTCTTGTAGAAGGGGTACCCATCTTATCAATCTTGGTTTGGCATTCTTCTTCATCATGAGATACTTTATTGCAGAATGATCTATGTAGATAGTCACTTTGGTGCCAACCAAATAATATCTAAATTTCTCAAAGACATATACAAAGGCAAGGACCTCTTTCTCTATATAGTATATGGAATGAAACATTTTGTCTCTTTGCTATCCAATAACACCTCCAATAGAAAAATCACTTACATCACACATCAACTCAAAAGCCTTATTCCAATCTGGTGTGACTATAACTAGTATTGACACTCTCTATATAAAGCACTTGAAATGATGTTAGAAATTTATCATCAAACTTGAAAGGCATGTCCTTTTTCTAGAAGATTACACAAAGGTTTGGAGATTTGGGAAAAGTCTTTTATGGATCTATGATAAAAACCTACATGCCCAAGAAAACTCCTTACTCCTCATACATTGGTAGGTGGTGGTAGTTTTTCAATCACTTCTATCTTAGCTTTATCCACCTCAATACCATTAGTAGAGATTTTATGGCCTAAGATTATACCTTCATGTACCATGAAATGATATTTATCCTAGTTTAAAAACAAATGCATTTCTTCACATCTTTGTAACACTAGGTATAGATAGTGTAGACATTCATCAAATGAGTTTCCAAAGACCAAAAAATCATCCATGAAGAGTTCTAGATGCTTCTCCACCATGTTTGAGAAAATGGCCATCATGTAGTGTTGAAATGTAGTAGGTGCATTGCATAATCCAAAGGGAATTATCCTGAAAGGAAAAGTTCTATAAGGACATGTAAATGTGGTCTTTTCTTGGTCTTCAGGTTCCACAGAAATTTGGTTATAACTAGAGTATCCATCTAGAAGGAAAAAATAAGAATGCCAAGTAAATTAGTCAAGCATTTGATTCATAAAGGAGAGAGGAAAATGATCCTTCCTTGTAGCTTTATTTACTTTGCAAAAATTTGTACATATTCTCCATCCCATGATAGTCCTAGTAGGTATTAACTCATTAGACTCATTTTCCACCATTGTGATTCCTCCTTTCTTTGGTACACATTGAACTGGACTTACCTATTCATTGTTTGATATTGGGTAAATAATGCCCATGTTTAGCCACTTGATAATTTCCTTCTTCACCACCTCTTTTGTAATGGGATTTAAGCAACAATGTGCATCCCTGGCTGGTTTAACTCCATCATCTAGAAATATTTTATGCATGCATATAGATGGGCTTATGCCTTTAATGTTTGTAATAGACCAACCTATAGCTCTTTTCAAGTTTCTTAGCACCTTCAATAGTGATTCTACTTGCTCCTCGCCTAGATTAGCAGAGATTATGACTAGAAGTGTTTTGTTATAACCTAAAAATGCATGACGAAGATGATATGGTAAAGGTTTAAGCTCAAATTTGGGTGGCTCTTCAATGGATGGTTTCAACCTTGAGCTTATTTCAAGACACTACACAAATGCATTTGGTATAAACATGAGAAACGTGTCCTCCAAAATGTTCACACACTTCACAATATCAACCTTTGATTCCATACTTTCAAATTAAAAAGGTTGAGTTGTTTTCTGGTGAATTTATGATCTCATTCATAGCATTATGTGTTAATGTCTTAAGTGGGGGTGGTTCAACAAGTCTTGTTAAACTACAGAATTAACATGTATTCGAAAGTAATTAACAAGTATGTGTGTTCATAGAATTAACAAGTACATACTCTAAAGCGTAACTAGGGAATATGTCATAAAGCACATTAGTGGTTAGTTCATTGGTACCATCTATTCGAAAGTAATCACCAATATTATCATCATAAGAAAATTTAATTGCTTTGAACACATCAAATGTTACTTGTTCATCTTGCACTCTTATTGTAAGTTCACCTTTTTGTACATCAATGAGTGTTTTTCTGGTTGCTAAGAAAGGATGACCAAGTATGATAGAAATATCATGATCCTCCTCCATGTCTAGCATAATGATTTCTTGTGGAAAAATTAATTTTTCTAATTTTACTAGCATATCTTCTACCACACCCCGGGGTCTTTAATTGACCTGTTTTCCATTTCCAATGTTACTGAAATGAGTTTAGCTTTAACAACCCCTAATCTCTAAAATAATGATAATGGCATAAGGTTAATGATAGAACTCAAATCATATAGTTCCTTACCAAAATAGATGTTCCTAATAGTGCAAAGGATGTCAAAACTACCTAGATCTTTCAATTTTTGTGGTAGTTTTCTATCAAGGATGGAGCTATAACCTTCAGTCAAGGTTATTGTTTCATGATCTCCAAGCCTCCTTTTCTTTGATAGTATACCCTTCATGAATTTGGCATAAGACGAAATTTGTTCAAGTGCCTCTACAAATGGTATATTTATGTGCAACTTCTTGAAGACATCAAGAAATTTTGAAAACTGTTTATCTAACCTTTGCTTTTACAGTCTTTAATGGAAAAGAATGGTTTGTTTGTAAAAGTTGTTTCTCTATGGCTGAATTATTTCCTTTTCAGTGCTCTTTCTATCTACTAGTTCCTCCACATCCTTGTTAATTTCATGTTTCTGCTCATCCTTATATGTCTTACATTCCTGCTCTAAATTTTTATCACTCCTTAAATCTAATGATTTACAATGGTCCAAACCTGATCTTCTTGGGTTTACAATTGTGTTACTTTGAAGGTTATATTGAGGCCTTTGACTTATAGCCTGGGCAAGTTGCCCCATTTGGTTATCAAATTTTTGAATTGAAGCCACTTGAATGAACACTTTCGTATTTATTGATTGGATGAAGTCTTTCATCATCCCCATTAAAGTATTTGTATTGTCCTCTGTAGGTGGTTTCTTTTCTTAGGCTTGTGATTGATGTGGTTGTTGAAAACTAGGTGGTGGAAATGAATGACAGTTGAATTGATTACCACCTTGATTGTTGTTATTCCAAGAGAAATTTGGATGTTGTCTCCATCCTGGGTTATATGTGTTTAAGTATGGATTATTGTTTTGATTCATATTACCCACATAAAATTCTAATTTAGGATTATGTAGAAAATTATCAAACAAATGAGATACTCCACAAAACACACACGACACCCCTGAATCTTGGACCTGGTTTATACTCGCTGGCTAGTTTTGAGCCTTTAAAAGATTAAGCAAAGATGACACTTGAGCTGTAAGTGCTGTGATATCATTTACCTCATGAACTCTAGCTACTCTTCTTGTGGTTGTAATTTTGTCCATTGGCCATTGATAATTATTGCTAGCCATTTTTTCAAGTAAATCATAAGCTTGATTGTAAGATTTGGCTAGCAAATCTCCATTAGTAGATGCATCAACAATAGTTCTTGTTTGAGCATTGAGACCATTGTAAAAAGTCTCCATTTGAATCCAAGAAGGTATACCATGATGAGAATACTTCCTTAGTAATTTCTTGAATCTTTCCCATGCATCATATAAAAATTCTCCTTCATATTGTTGGTAGGAGGTAATGTCATTCCTAAGCTTGGAATTCTTTGTTGGTGAGAAGTATTTCATCAAGAATTCTCTGACAAATCATTCCAAGTTGTAATGGAATTAGGTGGAAATGAGTTTAGCCAAGCTCGAGCACGGTCTCGTAAAGAATAAGGGAATAATCTAAGCCTAAATGTCTATTCGATCACACCACTAAATTTGAATGAATCTTTAACTTCAAAAAACAATTTGAGAAGCAGATGAGGATCATCTGTTACTAGTCCATTGAATTGTCCAACTATTTGTAGCATTTGAAAAATTAATGGCTTTAGTTCAAAATGATAAGCTTGAATGTTTAGACTTCTAATGCTTGGATTCAACTCTTCCAACATAGGTATTGCATACTCATTCATAGCTTTATCCCTATCATCCATCAAAAGTATCTGATTGTTCAAGTTTAGCTCATTATTGTTTATTTCTAATGGATTAGACATTTTTTCCTCTTGGGTGGAAACTTGTTATTTTCCTATTGATCTTAAAGTATGCTCAATTTTGAGATCTAAAGGTAAGATTTCTCCCTCATGAACTCTACTCATGCAATAGACTCAAATTTATTTATATAATCACTAAAAGAGATGTCTATATTAAAAGTAAATAAAAATTAAAAATAAATAACTAAATAACTAAATAAAAAAATTAAATAAGTAAAAACATTAACTAAAATAAATAAATAACTACCTAACTATGCTAAAGAATTAAAATTATGAAAAATAAATAAAGAAAAATAACTAAAATAAAGTAAAAATAATAATTTATAATATTTATAATCCCCGACAACGACGCCAAAAACTTGATCATTATAAAAATTGTATGCAATGAATATGCAAGTATATGTATCGTAACAAATAATATAATGATAAAAAAAGATCGTTCCCACAGAGATTATTTTATTAGAAACTAATTTTTAAAACTAAAAAAATTAAAAATCAATTTCTTTTGTGTTTTTATATTTGAAGGAAGTAAAATTAAAATAACTAAAAGTAAATAGTGTTTTTGGGACTAAATATTAAAATATAAACTTTTTAGTTAAATCAATTTCTTTTGTTTTTTTTTGGAATTTTTATGGATTTTTTTATGTATTTTTAACGTAGAGCTAATCAAGAGCTACCACATGGCCTACCACACAAGCAAAGGAGCTTAATGGTGATGAACAAGATCAGCATTATCGATCTTTCAAATAATTTGGTTTTATATTTGTAAAACTCTCACAAGTGCACGAATCATTTTATAGCAAATGATAATAATACTACCAAGATCGATCTAAGGTAGGAATATATGTGGTTTTTAATTTATTATTCAAACTTTTAAAATGAAATTAAATCCTAAACATCCTGTCACAATATTTTAGTTTTTGTGTTTCCTAATCTAATAACATAAAAAATAAACATATATATGATTCAATAAATATGCAAATTTTTATCATTTACAATAGTGAAATATTTATGTATATAATAGTTAAGTTAATTATGCTTACTCATATTATTTAGGTTATTAAAGATATAAAATGATATTTGTTAATTTTCTCTTTTTTATATGAATACTACCCTTGGTGGGGTTAGATATTTTTTGTTAATTACATAAATTAATTAACACCTATAGGTGGGGTCGATAATTAATTTGATTAATTAAATTAATTCATTTTTTCTAAGAGATTGAAAATTAACCATTTAAATGCCACCATTGGTGAGTTAGAAATTTAAACATTATTCAAGGTGTCCAAATTAAACCTAAGAATTTAATTATTTGAGTACTAACTTTCAAGTTTTAAAACCATTACTAAAAATATATTGTCAATACATTTTTGAATAATAGTTCTTATAAAAACTTTTGAAATATAGCTCCACTCTAACTATCGAGCGATTGTACCAAAAAATAAAAGAGCACTACTATAAAACACACCAGATAATTAAACCTTAAATGTAATTTTTAGATTTAAGTTTGTAATGAAAAATAATATTATTCTCTCTAACATCCTTAATATAAAATCTTGACTAAAAACAAAATCAATTTATTTTATAGAAATGTTTTACCTATTTAATATTTCGTAAGTATATCAAAGTTATTATTATATCATATTTACAAACTGTCAACCATGTTAAATCAATCATAGAAAAATTAAACATAAAATATAAGAATAAAACATAAAACAATACTATAAAGAATTCATTTTAAAATTATACCTCAAAAGAACCTTTATAGAACTTTGATGCTAATTCTGTTGTTGAAAAACCTCCAAACAGATTTGCATTTTTGTTTATTAAATCAAAAAATAAAAAATATATAAAATCATAGCTAGTTCTCCTCATAAAGAGAAGAACTTTAAAACTAAAAACTAAGAGAAATTTCTAGAGAGAGAAAGAGTTGAGAAAATGGTGTGTTTTTACAATAGGAGAAATGGTCCTTTCATAGGTGAGAAAAAGGCCAAAAGAGGTAAGAAAATATTTTAAAAATTGATTTTGGACACGTTTGGATAGGCTAGCACGCATGTGGGGGAGGGGGAATTTGGGGCAGACAGGCATTTGGTATGCGCGAGATAGGCCTAGGCATGTGCTGGATACGTGCAAGCTTGTGTTGTGCGTGTTGGTTACGTGCCTGCATGTGCTGGGCATGCACACACGGGACTTCAAAGTGAATGGGCGACTGCCTAAGAAATTTCGGAATTTTTGACATTTTTGACCATTTTGACCCATTTTGTCAAATTTTTCCATCTTTTTTCCTTTTACTCATTTTTTTCAACATATTTGTGATTTATTACCTCTATTATTTTTCTTCGAGTCTTTAAGTTAGTTTTGAATGAAAATACCTAAAAAACAATAAGAATACCTGTGATTTCGAAAAGACAATTTTATATAAAAATATAATAAAATCATTCAAATATAAATCTATTTAATCAATTAAATTACATTAAATCATGGTAATTTTATTACTCCTTAAGCACTCATCACCACCCTCAACCAACTTCTTGCTAGTCCCTTAGCAAGAGAAGCGATAAAAACTAAAATAAAAACTAAAACTTATTGGAGGCTAACAAGCACAAAGGCCTAGGTATGATGATTTCTCTAACACATATAATACATGATGGAGGGATAATCCAAATGTTAGCTATGCAAACAATACGCCCATAACATTCCTAAACAACCAAAAATGTCCACTTGGATTCCCAAATCCTAGGCCACCTTAGCTATACCACCTCAAAAACCTCAAGATAAGTCTCTAAAGGATATTATTCTTTCTTTAGCTAATCATAATGCTGAATTTAGCATGATGCCAAGACTTCAATTCACAACCTACAAACTTAGATAAGCCAATTAGCCATAACTATGGGAAAGATTGAAGCACAAATATCTGGAAAGCTCCTCTCATAAACTATGATAAATCATAAAGTGACTATAAATGTTATTTCTATAAAATTAGGAAACAACTAAAAGATCAAAACCAAGATCTTTCAAGTGGTTTCAACTTTTGCTAGAAGTTACATCAACCGGGTTGATGACATTAAACCACACACTACATTAGTTTTTATTTTATATTATGTTTACTGTTATTTTTATTATTTTTTGTGTTATTTGATTATAGTGTGGATATTGACTCACTTAGGTTGGAGATGGATGAAGCATTATCATCAAATAAAATTTTTATTTAGTAATTTTTTCTATATTTATTAGTATATTTTTCTTTTTTTTTACTATTCTCTTTTAAATTTATCAAAATTGAATTTTAAGGAAAAATTAAAAAATTTATTTGTATGTCGTGGCACGATTTGTGTCCATTGTGACACAATGTTCTTTGATGAAAAGTGGGAATGTGAAATAGGTTTGTACCATGGCACACTGATCTTGGGGTTGATTGTGGGGATACATTTTCTATGAGCACTACGACATGATTTGTGCACATTGCAACATATGTACATTTTGAACACTAAAATTCGCCCAGTGTGAGAAATACCAGATCAAACACAAAAGTTTCTAATTTTTTCAAGCCCTACTCTTCTCCCACTTGATCACAATTATTTCTATGTTTTTCCAGTTTGTGGGTTTAGTTTTTTCTTTCATTTTTTTTTTGTTGTTTTGTTAGTATTTGATGTAATTTTTCTTTTATTTTGGATTTCTATTATGTATTTTGTTGAAACTCTTAACTTCTTAACTTTCTTTTGGTGATGTATTATTTGTGATGTACATTTTAATTATCAATGCATGTTAGCACTGGTACATATGATGAACTAAGAATATGAACCTAACGCTCAAAATTCAACAATTCACCACTACTTGGAAGGTAACTTTCTTTCTCATTATTCTTTTTAGATACATTGGAACATCAAGGAAAATGTAGATTTGAGTTTGGGGGTGGAAAAATTCCCTTTTATATTTCTATTAAAAGTTCAACAAAAATCCAAACACAATTATTCAAAACATTTATTTTTATTTGTTTTGTTTGAGTGTTTTGAGTCAATTTATATGTCAATGATATAAATATGATTGTGAGAACTTTAATATCTAGAGAACTCTAAGTTTTACTTAAATTAAGGACTGATTTGAATGAGAATTGAATTTAATGTGAAACTCTTATGGTTGGTGGGAAGAATGATTGAGTAATCTAAGTACTTAGGAATGTTTTGTGTGTGAATGTTTTATAGACATATTCTAAATCTCAATATACTCTAGAATTTATTTTGAAAAACACTTAAGGCATAATTATAGAATGCACAGTGCTTAGGAAAGGATTTAGGCCATTTTTGGACCATTTATACCTTTTAAAGCCTACCACTTGTATCTTTGTCACTAGTATCACTTTTGAGCTTATATGAATTTTAAAAAAAATTCTTTAAACATGATATAACCTACCCTTTTATGATCCAAAGAAAAAATTATTCTACCCTTCTACTTTCTAAGAGGATTTAAAATAAACACATATTTGAAATGAACTTACTATGAATAAAGGGTGAAAATTTCAGTAAATATTGATTACAACCCAAAAGAATATTTAAAATAATAGGTTGAAGGTTGTAGAAAATCAAATTTAAATGACAAAAAAAGAATGAAAGGTTAGTAATACAATTTTTTTTCTCTTCAATTATTAGAAAAAAAAAAGAAAAATTTTGAAGAAAAGAAAAATAAATGGAAAGCGAAAAAAAGAAAGGGAGGAAAAAAAGAGTTATGTAAATACTGCTTAAATGAGTTAGGTAACATATGAAGCTATTTTAGAACTTAAAATGGTCGTACTTGAATTTAATTAATTTCTTTTATTTTTTGTGATTCACCTTCTCGTTCTTTCTTAACCTTGCACCTTAGCCTAACGTTATAACCTTGATAAATACATATTGATCTAAAGTGGTGTGACTATTCTATTTTAGTGAAGGGTGAATTGAAAGGTAAGCTTATGGAGTTTATGATTGCAATGCTTGCACATATCATATTTGCATAATCTAGAGACTAATAATTTTGTTCTATGAATGTCATACATAGGATTGTCCGGTATAAAGATTATATGAATGTGGTTAGATAGATGTCTAAGAGTTGATCATGAAAGTGAGATTAATATTTGAATTAATCTTTGATAAAGAATGAGATTTTAATAATCTAGATGTTGAATGGTACGGGCATTCTTTGAGACAAATGTATAATTGATTCAATATCTAGTGTCTTTATTTATTTTTCTATTTTGTTTATTGGAGTCATTTTAATTTAGTTTAGTTATGATCTTGGTATGTATCATCACTCAAAACACTCACAAGACTATAAATATTCCACTATAGAACCCTAAGGGTTTAAATGTTTTTGCATATACTAAATACAATCATGTTAGTCTATGAAAATGATTTAGTGTAGTTTAGTATTTATTTTTTTATTTTATTTTAGGAACCTCTTTTGAGCACTTTTTCTTGCTAGAGACTAGACAGAAGTTGGTTAGGAGTTATGATACGTGTCTATAAAAAGTACGAATATCTTGTGATTTATCATAATTAAAAGAATGAATTAAGCTTTAATATTTTATTTTAACCTAAGAATTTTTATAAATTTTGTTTTTGGTATCACGAGATATATTTTGATGTATTTTAGGTACTTTTGGACTTAAAAGATTCAAATAACAAAAGAATAATTAAGTCTTACAATGAGGGGAATAATCGTCATACAATGAAAGATGTAAATGAAAACATTTATTCAATATGCATCTAGAAGGGGACAAAACATTAAAATGTCAAAATTAAGGGCGTGTCATGGCATGAGTATATGTGTGCCGTAGGACAACACTCTCGGGGTGAATTTGAATAAAACTAGAAACAAAGTCATGTAGTGGCATGATTTGATGCGTGTAACCACTTGCAAAGCCAAAGTTGCACTCAAACACCTGATTTCAAGCTCAATTCTATCCAAATTGTTCCATATTTATTAGATTAGCCTTTTAATTTTTTAATCCTTTACAACCCTAATCCTAACTAAATTGTAACTACATATAACTCTTTTACTATAAATATATAGCTAGGGTTAACAACAAAATCAACCACAGATTGTAGATACATATATTAGGGAAAATATAGTCTATAGACAAATTGAAGACTAGATGTAAGATAATAATTCAATGTGATAATTAAGAAGTTGGAATTCAGCCATTGATATTAATCATTACCTCCTCCTTCTTCTTCTTCTTCTTCTTCTTCTTCTTCTTATTATTATTATTATTATTATTATTATTATTATTATTATTATTATTATTATTATTATTATTTTCTTTTTTTTCTATTATTTTAATTATGATGCTTTCAGAATCCATGCCAAGCTAATTTATTTATGTGATTGTGGGCAATTTTCCAGCCCTAGACTATAATTTTAATAATAAAATGTTATGATGAATTTTAGGTTCAATCCTTAATTTTTGATTTATTTGACTCTAAGTTTAAATGCCATATATCTACATGTATGAATTAGAGTGATTAACTAATTTACTGCATATACATTTCTAATGCTAGTTTAAGATGTTAAAGTGGTATTATTATGTAATTGCTGATATTCTTATTCAAAGTGCCATCTTGTTGCTTTGTAAAAGTGTGCCAAGTAGGGTTGATGCATTCATTAAATGTTACTAGGAACTATAATCTTATGAAATTTAGTTATTTTCTTTTCAGAACTTAATGCAATAAATGAATTATCTAGGAACTATGACTGTTGTTTTGATTTAGGATTGATTTATGATGTTATTCTACTTAAATTAAAAGGTAAGAAAATGCACATTCTATGTTTTGTCTTAGTTGCATAGATTTCCTAAGCTATATTTCAGAATTCAAGGATACTTTTGATATCAATTCATGGTATAATTGGTTTGATTATAGGCTAGTGGTGAGGATATTTATATAATAACATGTTTGTCTTAATCTATATGCTCCTATATTTTAGTTAATAGTTTATGCTTAATTTTTACTTCATTTTTTTCAAAATCCCCTTTACTAACTTACTAATAAGCTAATAAATATGGTAATGATTGTAGCAATCCTCGTAGATTCAACAACTTTTGTTCTTAAATTATTTCTCAATTGTATAGTTTGATTACTTATACTTTCATGTTTCCAAGTGTACCACTAAACAACAGCTTCTTAGAGAGATCTTGGAGGTTTGGATTCCATACAACGAACAATGAAGTTGAATATAAAGCTCTTGCCATTGGCCTAAAGCAAGCTAAAAGCATAGGTGCTATAAAAATTACCATGAAAAGCAACTTTTAGTTAGTGGTAAATAAAGTCAAGGACATATACAATGCTAAAGATTCCAATATGGAAAAATATTAGTAGTTGATTATTAATCTACTCTTCACATTGGAATATTTCCAAATTGAATAGCTTCTAAGAGAAGCAAACATGCATGCAAATGCTCTAGCTAGTCAAACTTCTATAAAAAGATATTGATTGTAAAAGAACCATCCTGATTGAATATCTTCCCCACTCCAACTTATCTTAGGTATAACCTCTTAAGAAGAACAAAATATAGTTGATCACGACTCTTGGATGATTCCAATCATACAATATATCCTTAGAGGAATTGTTCCAAAAAATAAGAAGGAAGGTTGAAAGCTAAGTAAGATATAGACCAACCTCTTACATAATGGTGATAGGTAAACTATATAGGAGATCCTCTACAGTAGTGATAACTGTATTTTATATAGTTATTTTCATCTATTTTATTAATTATAATTGCTATGTTCTTAACATTTTTAGTTAATTTTAGTTAAATAAATTAATATTTACTGTTTATTTGTTAAGGAGTATATTTTTAAGAAAATTAAATAAATTGAATCGAAAACGTACTTAATTGCAAATTTATGTCCAAAAATATAATTTCAAATAAAAGAGTGCTTAATTGCAATTTATAAGTCTAAAATATAATTTAAATTAAGATCGAGCTTAATATTAATTATTAAAAGTTTAAAATTTAATTTAAATTAGAAAATGGCTTTATTGTAATTAAAGAAAATTTAAAATGTAATTTGAAATAATTTTGTGGGTTAAAATGCAATTAAGAAAACTTATTTTTCTGCGTAGGAGAGAAGAAGTTCACGCACAATCTGAACCGTCAGATCACATAAGAAACTGTTAGGATGAGCACGTGGGTATCAAACCCAACAAAAGTGAGTGGACCTGTTATTCCTGGATCACGTGGCTCGTTGCGTCGAATGTGGCCCACCCACCGCATAGGTCGGCGTGCATGGGTGGGACCCACGTGTCTCATGCGGCTACCAAGGCATGATTCCATGTGCCCGATTCACATGCGCTCGGTTATACAACGAAGCGAAATCTACCACGTGTCCCACAATTTCTTGAAGTCAATCAAACACTGACACGTGGCATTTTCGGTGAATGCAAAAGCACAGAATCGCGCACGCGTCCCAATAGCTATCCCTCACTTTCTTGGCGCCGCTTATCCCGTGGTACAATTCCGTGTGCGCCCATTCTTTGTACCTAACGATATGATTCCACGTGTCCCACCTTTCCTTGTAGCGAATCAGACTATGACACGTGGCATGCAAATTGAATTAAAAAAGATCAGAAACAGCACCCTCTGTTTTGATGTCTCTCACGCGTATGTTTAAATAATAATTTCGATATCCCACTTCCCATACACGTGTCTGCATAATTAAAGAAAAATGTATATTTTTTAGATGTATTTTTGTATCTATAAATAGGGCATTTATTGCTAAAATTTTGAGGTTGGTTTTTGGGGTTTGTTTTTAGGGGGCTTGGACTGTGGAACACGCATAAGCCATTTTTGGATTCTGTGGTGTTCTACCTGTGCCAATCATTAGAGAGATGATGAATTTTTAAATTTCTTTGTGTTCTTAATCAAAATTCCTTAACTGTTGTAATTTTAATTTTTATTTATGAAATAATTTAATTTTTCTAGGGTTGCATTTTATCTAAATTTATGAAGCTTGGATTTAATTATTTTTGAAAGATTTATAAGACGTTCGATTTGTTTATTCTATTTGTGCTTAATGCTTTTGATTATTTACGAATTTTATCAAATGATCCGTGGCACTTAAATAAACTTGGAAGAGGCATTTTTGTGTATATTGCTCATGGATAGAATGACATGTATGATGAAGGATAGGAATATACCCTAATTGTATGTGTGGCCATTTGAGAACTTAGAACGTAATGAATCTTGGTGAATTTAATTCTCATAGGAATATAGTGAATTAATTTAACGAGGTGTGTCTATACGGAGCTCGGAAGAGATGTATGGATAAAATTAGAAGTTTTCGGTTGACAAATTAAATGTACTAAAAAATATAAATCAAGAGAAAATAACATGATTCGAGTGGATTAATTTGGTGAAAAACTACAATCCTAGATTTCTTTTATTTTGTTATTAAACTCTTTTCTTAAAATTTTTCCAAATCAACGATTATTTTGGATAAAATTAGAGAGAGATAATTTTAGTACTCAACAAACTGTAGTGACAAATCTCCGTGGGAACGATACTTTACTTATCAAATATTATTACTTGTGACCGTGTATACTTGCATGTTTTATGTTCTCCAAAAGAGACAACAGTAGCTCTATACAATTTCCTTACACCAAAAGAGGCCAAATTGATCCTACTTGAGATACATGAAGGATCATATATAAACCATTCTGAGGGAAGGTCCTTGATGCATAACTTTTAATTGCTTGTAAGTGCAAGAATCAATAGTAGACTAATGATTAATTAGTTTACCTCAACATTGATCTCTAAAGAAATTAACAGGTTGTTTAAAAAAATTAAATTATTTTCTTAATTAACTAAAATAGCAATTCTAAGAGAAAGATTGTAAATTCTAAATTAATTTAATAACTAAAATAAAGAAATTAAACTATAGTTGAATAAAGATGATGAACATATATAGGAAAATAGTTCACTATCCATTTATAGAAAGAATGAATTAAATGATTTTCATAAAAAAAGTTAGAATTATTGTGTTTTTCCTTTTAAATAAGAAAAACCCCCAATGATCATAGTCGGCTCCCACAATTTTTAATTAATCAATAATTTTTTAGATCGAACTTGAAATCGATTAATTGGTAAATGTAAGGGAAATATATAAACCATATAATTTAAAACAAAACAATAAAATTAAATTAGACTATTGTGTATAAATGCAAAACCAAGCACATATGATGTGTCTAATGCTTGGTTCTAAAATTTTCTATTTAATTATAAATCAAGATTTAATCCATTATTAATTTATAATAAAAGATATGAAAAACATGAACAAGAGATACATAAACTTTTATTTAAGTAAATCATAAATTATTCTTCCACTCATCGGAATCAAGACTAAAATTCCATACACTTAGCCTATCATAATTAAATTAATCAAACTTAATTCAATTATAATAAACATATTCAGATTGCAAAGATAAGAAGATGATCTAACAATAAAAATACCCTTTTTTGATCTATGATTCAAAATCTCTAAATTGTTTGATAGTCTACTTCAAATCCTTGGAAAATACTTTACAATTGTGAGATTTTCTCTCAATTTTCTGTGTTATAGATGGTGGATAATAGTTGTGGGTAGTTGGTAAGATTGGATATTGTTTAAGAGGGCTTTTGGGAGTATTTATAAGTTAATTTTTGGGAAAGACATGTTTCGCATGTGTATTAGGGTTTCTAACTAGCTTTTACACTCGGGCACGTATTAAAAATTGAATCTCCCAAAGCTACCAATAAGTTTTTACTTGAAATATTAAAAAATATCTCCTCAACAAAGAAAACCTACTTAGATAAGCTCCCTAAGGGCTTATAGGCCCTCAGAATAACAAAGAAGAGCCTCACCGAGGAAACTACTTTCTCGCTGGTTTATGGTATATAAGCTTTGACACTAGCCAAAATTTAGCTTCCTAATTTAAGAAATGAAGTCTTGAATTCATATGAACTCAAAAATGAGTCTCTACACTTGAATGTAGACCTCCTAGAAGAAAAAGAGATTGAACTCTAATAAATTTCATAGAATCTTAGCTTTGAACAACTCGATACTATAATTCCAAAGTGAATCGTAGGAGTTTCAAAGTAGGAGACTAGGTTCAACACTGAGTATTCCAAAATACAAAGGATAAATTGACTGCTAAATTGGCTCTAAAATAGGAAGGACCATATAAAGTGATCTTAATTCCCAAGCAAGGAGCCTACAACTTAGAAGACATAGAAGGAAAAAAATTTGAAAGAAGCTAGAATGCTATCTGTCTAAGAAAGTATTATCATTAGATTCAACTTTATTTTCTTAATTAAGGCATCAATTTCCATTCAATTTAATCATTAACCATCTATTAGAAAAGAGTTCTTAGAAAAACAATGTATGATGTAAACAAATTACTAAAATTAGCTTCATCTAAAGTCAAGAAACTTTGGATACTAGATTTTAGTGTGGGTAATATAGAGGAACATAAATTGTTTTCAAAATTGAAGCTCCACTTCCTCTTAAGAAAGCTCCTTTTCCGGATCTTATAGTTAGTACCTGAGAGCAAAATGCTAATATAACACTCTTATAACTCTTTTAGCATTGGTGAAAGAGAAAATGTAGAATGTGAACACCACTACTACTTCTAGTAAGTCCAGGGATGAAGCAACACTTCAAGATTTGGGAATAGGGAGAATGATGCACAAAAATTTTTGCGTACAAATTTTGAAAAATTTATAAAATGTACACAAGTGCATAAATCATTTATAGAAAATGATAAGTATACTCCTAAAGAGGAATAAATGTGTCTTTAAAATTATTCAATAGATTCTTAAAAATGAAAATAAAACCTAAACATTCTTTCACAAAGTTTAGGTTTGAAATCCTATATCATGATAACAAAATAAAGATCGATTTAATAAATATTTAAGCATTTAGATATTTATTATGCTGTGGAGAATTTATGAGATGTATTAGCTAGTTGGTTATGCTTACTTAATATTAAAAATTATTATTAAATATTTGAATTAAGATTATTGATTCTCTCCTTTTTGTATGAAAATTCCTAGGGTATGGATCATTCTCGTTATCAATAATAAACAAATTAAAATCTTTAGGAGGGGTATGTTAATTGATTTTATTATTAAATTCTACTTCTTCTCTAAGAGATTAATAAATCATTTAATTATCTTTCTTAGGTGGGGCCTAATAATTTAAAATTTATTCAAGTTGTCAAAATTAGGTTCAAAAATTTAAATATCTGATAAATGACTTTCAGGTTTTAAAACTACTACGAAAGATAAGTCGTTAATATATCTTTCAATAATAATTCTTATAAAAATCTTTGAAATAGAGTTTATACTCTAACTATACATATGAATCAAATCATTCATAAAAGAGTTGTACTCTAAATCAGATTCAGATAATTAAATCTTCTATCTAACTTTCGTATTATAGGTTTATAATGAAAATTCTAACATCACTATATTTTTTGAAATAACTTTATAGAATTCTTGAATAGAAAATAATACTTAATTTTGTAAAAATCTCTTACCAATTAATATTTCACAAGCATAACAATGTTACTAATATCCCATTATAATTTCAACAAGGCATGCTCCATTTAATAATTGATTAGAAAATTAAACATAGCATGTAAAAATAACATATAAAGAATAATTGAAAAAGGATATATAAATATACCTCAACAGAGTCTTCTTGAATTATTTTTGAATAATCTCCAAAAAAAATGCTGAACTTTTATTGAATAGGATCTACAACTATTACATAAACTAAAATTTTTCCAACTCTCAATTGAGAGAATAACTTTAAACTACAAAAATAAAAGCTAAAAAGCTTAAAAAGAATAAAGAAATGAAAGGAATGATAAGGAGGAAATACAAGGAATTAAGAATGATTGATACAATGGAATATGGGTCCTATTTATAGTTTCATAAAATCTACTTAGATAGATTTGCACCGTAGGACATAATAATCCATGCCACATCATACACATAATTGATACATACTTTATACACTGTTTAAGCATCTCATAATCATGTTTTCCATACCATGGCCCTCAAAGGTTTAGGGATAGTTGTATTGAATCGAAAAGCACAGTGTTATGGCACACAATAATTCCACGCTGGGGCACACACTATTTTACATGACTTTATTCCATTATCTTTTTGTGTTATTGGTTTGGAATATTGCAATGGAGTGCCTCAAATGTATTTTTTCAAGTATTGATCAATTTCATCTTTCTAAGCTAAAATACCTAAAAAATAATAAAATATACACTTGATTTTAAAAGGATAGATTTGTGTAAAATAATAATAAAATTAAGTAAATACAAATCATTTAAATCATAAATCATGCATAAAATCAAGTTATATTGAGTGCTTTTAAGCACTTATCATAATTCCTAACCAAGTTGTTGCTAGTCTCTTAGCAAAAATGGTAAAAAATTAAAAACTAAAAACTAAAAATAAAATTACAATATTCCAAATCATTTTTGTAGATTGATATGCTTGCATTTAATATATACAACAAGCGTTTAAACCCCCAAGTTAACCTAGTGGATGAGTTTAACTCTCATGAGGATTTTCAAATATGATACCCACAAACATCAATTTAAAATAAAAAAATTAAAAACAAATAAACAACAAATAAAATTTTAAAATAAGTAAATTAAAAATGAAAAAGATAAGATAAAAAATTACAAAACTTCTTATGATTTTTAATCTCCTTTAAGATTACAATTAAAATCTATAGCATAAGTTATTTTAATATTCTAAACATTCATGATTTGCTACAATAATTAGTTGAAAATCACTTTAGTATTTTAATAATAAATGTATCAATATTAAACTTACCCAATCATAGTGTATGAAATTCGAATTCATTTCAACTCTAACCTATCAAGGCATACTCCCAAATACACTATCCTATTAGTTCATATACTTACTCAAAGGTATATGCGAATAGAGTTTATGTATACAAATGAACTAATAGTTTTGTATATGTTTGAAGAAGGAAAGGCGTAAAAATAATGCATAATATTGATCTAATGAAAGGATTTTAGAAAGAAACTAAATATCATTTTCATACATCAATTAAATTCATTAAATAAAAATCTCCCAATGGGAATTGGCTATATACAAAAGAAAAATATAGGAAATAATTTCCCAAACTATTCATTTTTATTTCTTTTCTTCTTTATCTCTATTTTTTATTTTTTTTATTTTAGATATATATGTATATTTTTAAAGAAATGACACATGTACAGATTGTACATAAATTGAATAGTAAGATGAGTAGCTATTTTTTTGTTTTTTTGTTTTTGTATTGGTTTAGGTAACCCCATGTATGTCTCTCTTTTAGAAGCCATTCATGAATGGAGAGAAATACATATTCTTTAAATTTCCACTTAACTTATTCAATTAAGCATTAAAAGTAAATATAGGACGCTCTATTAGACGTAAAAATCCTACATTCAATGGAAAGATCTATAGAGATCATTTAACAATTTGAAATTTATAAGAAGAGTATTTAAAAGGTAGAAAAATATCATCATTAAGAATGGGAAGATAATGGCTCAAAATATATTCTTAAAAGATAGTCCCCACTATTTGATTCCTAAATACTAATTTTGGGTTCATCATAATTTCAAAATTTTCTCATGAAATATAATTATGAAAAAAACTAACTAATTATAACATTACTCTATGAAAATTTTTTAAAACTAATCTAACAATGCGAAGAATTAATCATTTTTCTAAATTTCACTAAAGAACCTGATAATTTTGAAAGAAATTTTTTAAAATTATCCTAAATATTCCTAAAACAATACAAATAAATTAAAGCACACAAAAAATAAGTAAAAATAAAAACAATATTAAAAATAAAATGTACATGTGAATATATAAAAATTTCATTTAAGCACAATTTTTATAATGTAACTTTATTATCCTAAACCTAGAACTTACATTGTCCTCACTGTAATTATTGTAATTTGAAAAATAAGATAGCATAAAAGTTACCCAATTGCTAATCATGTTTAAGTGTTGGTAAATATAAGCATCCATTAATCCAATCATTTTACACATATAAAAACATTGTACTTCTAACACACTTCAACAATTGGTTATAACATTGATAATTCTAAATAATGTTCACTAAAATGGAAATAAAATATCAAAAAATAATTAATACAATATCCAAAAACACTAAAAATTATAGTTTGCAACATAAAATAAAACAAAGCAAAGTATAAATAAAGTAAAAACATGAAATTTTGAATCATAAATCAAAGCTCATCCTTCATATCATCCAACCCTTGTTCTTCAGGTTAGTTTTGTGATCGTTGTAGAGGTAAGAAATTAAAATCATAGTGTTGATACTCGGGTGTTAGTAAGTGGCTCATTTCCACCCCGAGATGACTCAATTATAAGCAGTTCATTTTATACATTAATCTATTGTATTTCACCTAATCAAAATGTTGCTGGTTTAAGACTATAGCTTGTTGGGTAAAGTAAACATCATGGTACTCTTTTATATAGCTCCTTCTCTTCTCAAGATTATGAAGTTGATCTTTTAAAGAAAGTCTTGAAGGAAGCATAGCTCTCTGTTCTCTTTGGACAATGTTTATACCAAAGGTGAGTTCATTATAGTATGATAGGTTCAATAATTCTCGAGTTGTATAATTGCTTCACCCTTTGAGCGAGGTACTCCATAACTCAAATAGTGTTTGTTAGTAGATAATTTGACCTTGTTGTAAATTATGGTTCCTTCATCCATGGGCATCTTTCATGTGAATGCATATACTAAAATGGCCCTATCTCTATTAACTGTACTATAGTATGGTGAGCATCAACTTTGAGCATACAAATTATTTCTAAAATTCTAGTAATTTTGTCCAAATACTTTGCCTCAAAACCTTTGGGTTTATCACTAGCATAAATCTACTCAACACCATGAATAGTCAAAGTCTCAATTATCATAATGTATTTACATTATTAAGATAATTTTCATAAACTCCCTCTCCAATATTCACTAATAAATAGGGAGCATTAATGTTATTTGGCTAGAATGGGAAAAATACATTCCTTACTTTAACCATGTTATTAAAAAACATTGGGAACATTTGCACGAAATTTCCAAACTAAAGGTTCGATAGTTGATGAATAACAACTAGACTAGCATCGGGTTAGCAATACTAATCTTGCTAATAGTTTTGTGTTATATTTATAAAAATCTCGCAAATGAACGAATCATTTTATAGAAAATGAAAAGTATACTCATAAGATCGATCTAAGAAAGGAATATATGTGATTTTTAATTTATTATTCAAACTTTTAAAAACGAAATTAAATCCTAAACACCTTGTCACGATATTTTGGTTTTTGTGTTTCCTAATCTAATAACATTACAAAATAAACATAGATATGGATTCAATAAACAATTATGCAAATTTTATCATTCATAATAATGGAGTATTTATGGATATAATAAGTAAGTTAATTATTTTTGATCATATTAATTAGGTTATTAAAGATATAAATTGATATTTATTGATTCTATTTTTTTTATATAAATATCACCTTTGGTGGGGTTAGATATTCTTTTTTAATTAAATAAATCAATTGACGCCTATGGATAAGGTCGATATTTAATTTGGTTAATTAAATTAATTTATTTTTTTTCTTAAGAGATTGAAAATGAACCATTTAAATGCCACATTTGGTAGGGTTAGACAGTTTAAACTTTATTTAAAGTGTCCAAATTAAACTTAAGAATTTAATTATCTGAGTACTAACTTTTAAGTTTTAAAATCATTACTGAAAATATGCCATTACTACAAAATTGGGTATTTAAGTCGCTGTGTAAAGTCTGGTTTTTTCAAAAACCGATTTATAATGAATATAAAGTCGGTTCGGTGTAGAACCGATGCTATCCACGTTAGACATAGCGTCGGTTCGCCACGTCAATCAACACTATGTCCTATTTTTTAAATTAAATACAATTATTAAAATTAATTATTATTTTATTTGACTCTTTAAAATTTTAGTTTGAGAAAAATAATATCATTTTTCCTTTTTTTAGACAATTAGTTTTAAAAATTATATAATTTTGTTTATTTGTGTGGATATTTAAATTTATATATGTACCTACAATATATTTTTATTTAATTGTGTATATATTTTAATTTAATATTATTCTAAAGTAATTATTTTTTTGTATTTCTATGTATATACGATAGTCTAAATAAAATAATAATTGACAAAAAAAATTTTAATTGCGTAGATAGCATCGGTTCACGTTAAGAACCGACGCTATCCATGTGTTTAGCGTCAGTTCACATGAAGAACTGACGCTACCCCACGTAAATAGCGTCGGTTCACGGGAAGAACCGACACTATCCACCTAATATATGCCAATTTGGGTCATTTTTTACGCAGAACCTAATTTTCTTCCTCTCTCTCTCCTCCATTTTCTCTCAAAAGCTACACCGTGCACCACCTTCTTTCTACATTTCTGGCCACCTCCGACCACCATTTGCAACGTCATTTTGTAAGTTATATTTCTCTTCTCATTATATTTCAGATCTATTATTTTTTTGTGCGAAATATTAAAAAAGATTATACCTATTTTCTGTATAAATTTTTGATTTAGGTATGTTTTTGATTTTGCTTGTTATTATGTTTGACTTATTTTATGTGGAAATAATATCTGAAATGTTGTGGGTTTGATGGATTATATATATTTACTGTGCGTGGATAAATTTATTTATAATAAATAATTATAATTTATTAAGTAAAATTTTGCAGCTTATTATTCAATTTGTTATATATATATATATATGTTGTATAAATTTTTGATTTAGGTATGTTTTTTTATTTTGCATGTTATTATGTTTGACTTATTTTATGTGGAAATAATATCTGAAATGTTGTGGGTTTGATGGATTATATATATTTACTTTGTGTGGATAAATTTATTTATAATAAATAATTATAATTTATTAAGTAGAATTTTGCAGCTTATTATTCAGTTTGTTTTATATTTTGTATAAATTTTTTATTTAGGTGTGTTTTTTATTTTGCTTGTTATTATGTTTGACTTATTTTATGAGGAAATAATATTTGAAATGTTGTGGGTTTATTGTGCGTGGATAAATTTATTTATCCATAAATAATTATATTTTATTAAGTAGTGAATAGAGGAAAAATAAGATGTTTTTTTTTAAATTTGTAAGAAATTATATTGGTATAAAAGTTATATGTGCTATCTAGACTCTTAAAAAAATTATAAATATATATTTATAAACTCAATAATTTAAATATTATATATATATATAAAATAAAAATCAAATAATAACTAAAAAGTAAGTAGTAGTATTATTTTTGTTTATATATGCTACTTTTTAATTATGATATAGTAACATGCTTAGAAATTAGAATCAACCAAAGTGATTGGTTTTATATATTCATGCTAACATGTTGCTTATTTTTTAATTTGTATAGAAATGGTTTTGTAAAATGATTAAAATGATAACTGTTTTGTATTATGTATGTTTTGATATATATTCTAATAATTAGGAAATTTATATATAATAATACTTGAAATATATTCATTATATACATAATTAATTAATACGTTTAATTAATGTCATTAATAGAAAATGGACAAATCTTGGATGTCAAAGTGTAGAATTGAGCAAGACTATATTTCTGGAGTTGAAAGCTTCATGGAATTTGCTTGTAGAAATAGTAATATTGGAACTAGTATGATTCGATGCCCATGTGTTAAATGTAAAAATGAGCGATTTCGTGAATTTGATTAGGTTAAGTATCACCTTATCCGTAATGGTATTCTATTGAGCTATAAATGTTGGTATTATCATGGAGGAAATATTGATAATACTCATGGGGAAAAGATAAATAAGAATGTGAGTGGATTACATACGTCTTATCATAATGTACAGACAGAAAATATGTTTCATGGTGTTGAAGATGAATTATGCGAGGATGATCCCGAAAACTTTAATAAACTTATAGAAGATGCCGAAAAACCGTTGTATCCAAATTGTAAAAAATACACTAAAATGTCAGGATTGGTTCATTTGTACAATGTGAAGGCAAAACATAGTTTTTCCGACAAGGGATTCACAGAATTACTAAATCTACTAGTCGATATGTTTCCTGAGGGTATTGAATTGCCATCTTCAATGTATGAAGTGAAGAAATCTCTTAGTTGATTTGGCATGGAATATCATAAGATTCGCACTTGTCCTAATGATTGCATTCTTTATAGAAAAGAATATGAGACATTACATGATTGTCCTATGTGTAAAGAATCGAGAT
The DNA here is from genome assembly GCA_033030585.1 of Hippophae rhamnoides. Taxonomy (NCBI): domain Eukaryota; kingdom Viridiplantae; phylum Streptophyta; class Magnoliopsida; order Rosales; family Elaeagnaceae; genus Hippophae; species Hippophae rhamnoides. The sequence continues at coordinate 15,089,033 of CM065433.1, read as the reverse complement.
GGAAACATGGTACAAATGAGAGTACAACACATAAGAAAGGCGTGCCTACAAAGGTTCTTTGGTACTTTCCTCCGATTCCTCGCTTTCAAAGGTTGTTCAGTAGTAAATATACATCAAAGATGTTGACTTGGCATTCAGATAATTGATCTGATGATGGGGTGCTACGTCATCCTTGTGATTCTCCAAATTGGAAAGTAATAGATAATTTATCTCCTCAATTTTCATCTGATCTGCGCAATCTTCATCTTTCCATTGCTGCTGATGGAATTTATCCACATAGTTCCCTCAGTAGTAGATATAGTTGTTGGCCAGTAATTATGGTAACATACAACCTTCCTCCCTGGTTGTGTATGAAAAGAAAATTCATGATGTTAACATTATTGATCTCAGGACCGAAACAACCTGGTGTTGATATTGATGTATATTTGCAGCCTCTGATAGATGATTTAAAGACGTTGTGGAATGATGGTGTAAATGTTTACGATGCACATAAAGAAGAACACTTTAACTTGAAGGGGGTCCTTTTATGGACAATTAAATATTTTCATGCCTATGGAAACTTATTGGGACATGCAACAAAAGGTTACAAGGGATGTTCTATATGTAGTGTTGGAACTTCTGCAACCTATCTTGTTCACGGATGAAATATGTATTATAGAAGACATAGAAGATTTTTGCCATCTGGACACAAGTTTAGATACCAAAAGAAACCGTTTGATGGTGAAGAAGATCATGATCATGCAACTCAACCTTTGCGAGGTGTTGAGATATTAAGGCAATTGAATGGGATGACATTCAAACGACATGGAAAGATGAAAAAAAAACATACTAAGGTAGGGAAACGAAAGAGGTCAACTAATGAAATGGGTGAAAATGAAAAAGATTTTGAATCGACTTACCATGGTTGTTGGAAAAACAATCAATATTTTGGGAATTACCTTATTGGAAAGACCTACACATTCGTCACATGTTAGATTTCATGCACATTGAGAAGAATGTATGTGAGAGCTTGATTGGTACTTTACTTAATATACCTGGAAAAACAAATGATGGAATTAAAGCAAGATTGGATTTAAAGAAACTAGGCATACGACTTGAATTGGAACCAAGGGTGGAAAATGATAAGAAGCAAACATACCTACCACCAGCATCATATACAATGTCAACAAAAGAGAAGGATTTGTTTTGTAAATGTTTGGAGGGTGTGAAAGTTCCTGATGGTTACGCATCCAACTTAAGAAATTTTGTGTCTATCACCGATAAAAGTCTGTATGGATTGAAATGATATGACTATCATATCTTAATGCAACAGTTATTACTAGTTTCTATTAGATCAATTCTTTCAAAACATGTTCGATCATCAATAATTCGGCTTTGTTCATTCTTCAATACAATATGCAAGAAATATATATCAATTGGCAAGTTAAATTCTTTACAGAAAGATGTTGTAGAGACTTTGTGTCTAATTGAAAAATATTTTCCTCCTTCTTTCTTCGATATAATGATTCACTTATGTGTTCATTTAGTTCGAGAGGTTCAATAGTGTAGTCCTACTTACTTAAGGTGGATGTATCCTTTTGAGAGATATATACAAGTCCTTAAAGGATATGTAAATAATAGAAATCGACCTGAATGATGCATGGTGGAACGCTACATTGCTGAAGAGGCCATTGAGTTTTGTTCTGAATACTTTAGTGGTTGCACTGAAATTGGGAATCCTACGCACAAGTTGTTCTTAGAACGTCACATGATCCAAGTAGGTAACCCTATGCTTGGTGGAAGTAAGAAATTATTTATTGATCGCACTCGATGGGAAAAAGCACACCGAATCATTTTGGTAAATAATAATGAGGCACAACCGTACATAGAGTAAGTGATGTTCATTGTTTCATGATTGCAAAAATATTTTATATTTAACTATTAATGATGATATATAACTTAATATATATTTAATAACATTACAGGATGCATTTAAACTTATTGAAGATCGATCCTCGTTATAAAAAAAAAAGAGATGAAAAATGGTTGTATGATGAACATAAGCAAGAGCTTATTAATTGGCTTTGCAACCATGTAAGTGTCACAAACAAAAATTCATGCATGTATCTTCCTAGATCTATTAAATGTTTTCAAACTTTGCTTTAAACACATTTTGTGTTTTTGTATACATAGATTCGAGATAAACTCAAGAAACCCAATCATAAAATATCAGAAAGTTTACAATGGCTTGCACATGGGCCAAAATTCAATGTCAAATCGTTGATTTTATCCAAAACAATCGTTGATTTAACAAAAAGGTAATAAAAGAAAATAAAAGAAATCTAGGATTGCAATTTTTCACCAAACTAATCCACTCAAATCATATTATTTTCTTTTGATTTATATTTTTTGGTACATTTAATTTGTCAACCGAAAACTTCTTTTTTATTCATACATCTCTTCCGAGCTCCGTATAAACACACCTCTTTAAATTAATTCATAATATCTCTATGAGAATTAAATTTAATAAGATTCATTAAGTTCTAAGTTCTCAAATGGTCGCACATACAATTAGGGTATATTCCTATCCTTCATCATACATGTCATTCTATTTACGAGCAATATACATAAAAATGCCTTTCTCAAGTTTATTTTTATGCCACAAATCGTTTTGATAAAATTCGTAAATAATCAAAAAGCATTAAGCACAAAATAGAACGAACAAATCGAACGTCTTATCAATCTATCAAAAAAATAATTAAAATCAAAGCTTCATAAATTTAGATCAAATGCAACACTAGAAAAATTAAATTACTTCATAAAATTAAAATTAAATTTACAACAGATTCAGAAAAATAAGATGAAGAATAAGGAAAATTAAAACATCAAGTAACGAAAATATTTGGCACACGCAGAACACAACAAAAGCCAAAAAATGGCTTCTGCGTGTTCTGCAGTCCAAAACCGAACACCACAAAATTTCTAAACTAAAAAAAACTCCTTCAAAACTAAAAACTATCTCTTATTTATAGCTAAAAAATACATCCAAAAATAATACATTTTTTAAACACGTAAAAAAAATTATATCGAAAACAAAACCCCTACATTCCCCTTAAAATCCGCGGTCACGCAAAAATCAAAAACATATTTTAATTCACGCGAGACAAGGAGCCGTTTCTGCATATTTTTTTTATTCATTGTCGTGCCACGTGTCAAAATATGATTCGCTGCAAGATTCCCTATGGCCACGTGGCAGCATACCATTGGGTGAACAAACCGGATGCACGCAGGAACGGCGCACGAGATTGGGGCACCGAAAAATGAAGCAACGGCTGGAAACGGAGCGTGATCCAGCGTGGTCGTGCACATTGTAAATAACCACGTGTCGGACTTTGATTTGCTTAAATATTAGTGGGACACGTGGCAGATTCTTATTCTGTAAAAACTGAGGATGCACGCTGCTACCATAACCCGCGTCACACACGATTGCTACACGAAGGGTTCAGTGTGCGACAGCTTGGTTCCACGCGCTTCAATCTGAACCGTTCAAGGGATCCAACGGTCAGCGATGGCCTCGGGGGAATCCTTCGCAGCCGACATGTGGGGCCCACTTTGACGCCAGCCTGCGCGACACGTGGGGCCCACTGGCACACCGAGCCGCGCAAAGAATTTACACGCGATTTTGCCTCGTCTGGTTGCACTCTCCAAATCTGGACCGTTGATAATTCGATCGGACGGTGGGTGATGAACGTCGTGATTTGTGCGAGTGCGATTCCTTTCCTGCGCAAAAAATTTAAACTTTTATTAATTATATTTTGACCCACAAATTTAATCCAAATTACATTTTGCACTTTCTTAAATTATAGTTAAGCCCTTTGCTAATTTTAAATTAAATTTTTAAACTTTTAATAATTATAATTAAGCCCAAATTTAATTTAAATTATATTTTCGATTTTTTATAAATTGTAATTAAGAAACTATATTATCATAAATTATATTTGTGGACAGAAATATGAAATTAAGTATATTTTCGATACAAATTATTTAATTTTATTAAAAATGTATTTTTAGCACATAAAAGGAAAATATTAATTTATTTAACAAAAATTAACTAAATATTAATAGAACATAGCAATTATCATTACTAAAATTAATGAAAATAACTATATAAAATACAGTTATCAGTTGACAATGCAGAAAAGTTCAAAATATGGATAACCATTTGTGTAAGTCTCTTATAGTTTATAATCAATATATATATATATATATAGGCTATTAGGTGTATTATATCTAATCTTTTGTACTGTGTTTTTACAGAATCATTACAAAGTCGATGACAGTTGGAAGGACAAGTGTTATAAGATTGCAAATAAGGCGTGGAAGGAATACAAGACTTCCAGATTGGAAAGAAATTATGTGTTTCCATATTTGGAAACACTTGATGAGAATGTGATCTACAAAATCCCTGAAGGACACCCCTGGATTACACCTTAAGTTTGGAAAGATCATCAGAATGTACACCTTAAGTGTGGATTATAGACATTCAGATGAATTTCAAATTATTAGGGAAGATCATCAGAATGTACAAATGCATAATATTCTTCCTAACCGTACTAGAAGGTCTTCAAATCCTGAAGTTAGATATAGAATGGTATTATTAATTTGTCTTAATTTATAAATATTTTTATATTTATTTTCCTCAACTTCATTTCATGTCATTGTTAATAAAATTTTCATAATTTATGTAGGAAACTGAAGTGGGTAGACCTATTACCCGAACTAAATTGTACATAGAAACAAAGACTCCCAAAATGAAGAATTCAAGACTGATGACTCTGGGAAGAGAAGAACAATTAAATAAGTTGGTTAGTAATTTCGGTTGATAAAAAGTCTTAATGATTAATAATTGATGTAATAATTAATGATATGTTTGTGTGCTTTATTATTTGTAGAAATTTGTTCAAGAAAAATTATACAGGGGTGAAATAATCGAAGAGCTTGGGAGAGATGCTCTATATCATGCATTCTGACGTGAAGATCCTGGTCGTGTTAGGGGAGGTAGCCAATATGATGGTTCTATGGAGTATTTTAACATTCCAAAAAAAAAGCCTCAGACGGTAAGTAAGGAGAAGTACACTAAAATTGAAGAAGAATTCAATTCCTTTAAGGCCTCAATGATAAGTGAGATTGCCACTCTAAAAGAACATCAATCACAACAATTGTCAGCCATGCTACAACCAGGGCATGCCATAATGGCCAGGCATGCAACCATCCATGCTAGGCATACCACCATCCATGCCAGGCATGCCACCCACGCAATATGATTGCGCTCAAACTACATCTAGTATGGGATATAGCCATCCTATTGGTCCTCACTATATGCCAGGAATGCATATGCAATCAAGTTGTGGTTCATTTTCTCCAATGTAATCTGCACATTCTTACCATAAATCAAACCACGATGAACGTTTTGGTGAGAATGTACATCCAATAGTTGCCCCATATGAGTGTCCTCTTCTATTTGATGAATCATATGTGGTAAGATTTTAATTTTTGGTGTATATAATGTATTATTTTTAAATTCTTATATTATATGTTTTTTTATATATAATACTTAAATGTTTTACAGAATATGAAATGTTTGTTGAAACATCCTTCGTCAATGGACTATGTTGCTAATGGAACGGTACAACAATTGAGCGATGATCGGATTATTCATAATCAATATTTGCCTAATCATTGGCAAATAGTAATTGATCAATCATTGTTTCATGATTGTCCACTACCTGTACCTTCTAATGCTACCACAGTCCAAGAGGCAGTTGGACAGTATGTAGCTTGGCCGTCAATTTAAGTTGTTCTAAATTTTGACGTGGTATTATTTTTTAACTTAAAAGATAACACTTGTTTACTACTATTATTTTATTATATCTTATATTGTTACTAAAGAATACATATATAATACTTTTTTGTAGTCTATTATGCTAGAACTCTTAAATGCGGCACATTTAAGAGATACGAAGCAAGTATCTCGTGCTATATCTATGTCTAGTGGCCAATCATCGCGCACCAAGTCATTCAAGAAGAAGCCTTGGAAAAAGTATAGTCATAAATATGCGTTAAACTTTAGCAGAAATCTTGGCACTTTGATGACTATTGTTGGGAGGGCATCTAGCATAAATGATGGATGGACTATGCCACTTCCTATAGAAATTTCTGGTGTAGACCTCGGCCAAACTTATATATCGATCGAGTGCTTATTGCAACTATTTGAATATCAAATGATCAATTTAAGTATAATTCAAGTGTGGACAAGGTGAGTCCTCAATCTATTTATTTTTCTTTTATATATGTAGAACATATATAATTATATTTATATTATCTAATTATATATATATCTTTTATATAGGGCGTGCTATTATCGACTTCAACATAATCACTCATCATATTTAGCAATGTTCTATGATTCTTCATATGTCAATCAATATCAAGAGAAAGATGTTAGCATCAGAGCTAAACAATTATGTGATAGAGCATTAAAGCTTAAAAGAAATCAAAAGTTGATAATCCCTTGGCCATTAAGGTTTGAACAAAGCCAAGATCATTGGATGTTGGTAATCATTGATCTGTTCAATAATCATGCTTGGTACTGTGACTCAGCTTCCATAGAACTGAGTAAAGATACAAAAGCAGTTGTTGAAATGTAAGAGTTATAGTTACATGCATATTAGTTTCTTCTATTATTTTTTGTAATATTTAATAAAAACTAACCGTTTTAAACCTTGATAGGGCATGGAAGTTATGGAAGAAGTTTAAGGGCATTGCCCTTAAAAATTTTCATATGCTTATATGGACAAAAGTTATGGTATGTACAAGTCAATATTAATAATTTTATTAATTTTACAATTGAATAATAAAGATGTTCGAACATGAAATCACATGTACACTTGTTTTTGTAGGTTCCACAATAAAATAATGGAGTCATGTGTGGTTATTATGTCATGAAGTTTATGAGCGAAATCATCACAAATATCAAAATTCCAATTGATGATGTGGTAATATCTTTCACTCATATACATAAAAGTTTTTAACATATTTGAGTTTGTTTTTGTAAATAAATGAAATTATATTCTTATTTTGATTTTAAATACATGTAGTTCTTTGGTTGGAACAAGACGGGCTACAACCAGCAATTTTTTGATGATTTATGGAGGAATGGACAGAACACATGGTTCAAATTATATCATCACAAGAAGAATCATGAGAAGATTCTGATGATCTTGAATAGCATTTGACAACATAATAGTAAATTTTTAAATGATTTAATTTCTCTATCTATTCTTGTGTTTTAAATCACTTGTTTGTTGGATGATTATATACTCATGTATTTAGGGGAATGCATTGTTTTATGGACCTAATTGTGGACCAAACTACATCTCATCTCTCTTTCCTACTTTCCTTACGAACTCATATTCGCACTTTATTAATCATTTGTTTATAAATATAAATTTATTTGGAATCTCTGCTAGTATTTTTAATGCTATATATAATGAGATGGTAATATTTATAATGATTTAATTTCTTCATTCGTATGTTTGAAGTTTAGACTGCTTGTTTGATGGATGTTTTACGTGCTCATATGAATTGTTATTTTTTTGTCTAGTTTTCTTATGATAATGTTTGTGAACACCAATCAAGATTCTAAGCAAACCAAGCTTACTCGATCGCATCTAATTACATTTTGACGACATTATTTTATTTGTAATTTAAATTAACTATTTGTATTATATATATGATAACTGTATTTTATATAGTTATTTTCATCAATTTTAGTAATAATAATTGCTATGTTCTTTTAATATTTAGTTAATTTTTGTTAAATAAATTAATATTTTCCTTCTATGTGTTAAAAATACATTTTTAATAAAATTAAATAATTTGTATCGAAAATGTACTTAATTTCATATTTTTTTGTCCAAAAATATAATTTCAAATAAGAGTTATTAATTGCAATTTAAGAAAGTTGACAATATAATTTAAATTAAAATCGGGCTTAATTTCAATTATTAAAAGTTTAAAATTTAATTTAAATTACCAAAAGGGCTGTATTGCAATTACATAAAGTTGAAAATGTAAATTGAAATATATTTGTGGGTCAAAATATAATTAATAAAAGTTTAAATTCTGCGCAGGAGAGAAAATGTAATGAATCAGATTCGCGCGTGTTCATCAAGCCCCACCAAGGAGAGTGGGCTCAGAGATCTTCCTTCGCGCGGCTCGGCGTGCCAGTGGGCCCCACCCGCCGCGTTGCGCCGGCGTCGATGGGACCCACATGTCGGCTGCGCAGATTTCCCCGAGGCGCATCGCTGACCGTTGGATCTCTTGAACGGTCCAGATTGAAGCGCGTGGAACCAAGCTATCGCGCACTGAACCATTCGTGTAACGATCGTGTGTGACGCGGCTTATGAAAGCATCGTGCATCCTTAGTTTTTACAGAATAAGAATATGCCACGTGTCCCACTAATATTTAAGCAAATCATGTTCCGACACGTGGCTATTTACAATGAATGCGAATGCACAGGATCATTTCCTCGTTCCAGCCGTTGCCTCACTTTCTCGGCGCCCCAATCCGTGCTTCAGTTTCTACGTGCACCCGTTCCTTTCAACGAATGAGATGCGGCCACGTGTCCCACTATTTGTTTTAGCGAATCAGACGCTGACACGTGGCATGCATAAAGAATTAAAAAAAAATGCAGAATCGCTGCCCCTATCTCACGCGTGAATTAAATAAAAATTTTCGATACCAAAATCCATACGCGTGATTTTTGTTTTTCGATAAAAATTATTACGCATTTTTTATAAAAAAATAAAATAAAAATGTAATATTTTAGATGTATTTTTTTGGCTATAAATAGGTGATATTATGATAGAGTTAGGAGTTTTTGTTAGTTTAGAATTTTTGTGGTGTTCGGTTTTGGACTGCAGAACACGCAGCAGCCATTTTTTGGCTTTTGTTGGGTTCTGCGTGTGCCAAATATTTTCGTTTCTTCGTGTTTTAATTTTCCTTCTTCTTCCTTTAATTTTTCTGCATAAGTTGTAATTTTTATTTTAATTTAATGAAGTAATTAAATTTTTCTAGGGTTGCATTTGATTCAAATTTATGAAGCTTTGATTTTAATTATTTTTTGAAAGATTTATAAGACGTTCGATTTGTTCGTTCTATTTTGTGCTTAATGCTTTTTGATTATTTACGAATTTTATCAAAACGATCCGTGGCATAAAAATAAACTTGAGAAAGGCATTTTTGTGTATATTGCTCGTAAATAGAATGACATGTATGATGAAGGATAGGAATATACCCTAATTGTATGTGTGGCCATTTGAGAACTTAGAACTTAATGAATCTTATTAAATTTAATTTTCATAGAGATATAGTGAATTAATTTAACGAGGTGTGTTTGTACGGAGCTCAGAAGAGATGTATGAATAAAAAAAAGAAGTTTTCGGTTGACAAATTAAATGTACAAAAAAATATAAATCAAAAGAAAATAATATGATTTGAGTGGATTAGTTTGGTGAAAAATTGCAATCCTAGAGTTCTCTTACTTTATTTTTAAACCTTTTTGTTAAATCAACGATTGTTTTGGATAAAATCAGAAAGATACAATTTTAGTACTCAACAAACTATAGTAACAAATCCTCGTGGGAACGATACTCTACTTACAAATCTTTATTACTTGTGACCATGTATACTTGCACGATTTTCTGTGTGTTGCAAAACACAACAACAATATACATTATTTATTTTTGTAATAAATGTAATTATCGAGTAATTAAATATATTTAAATTTTTAATTATTTGTATTATTATTTATATTTTAGTTTTTTAATGCTATATATATATTGAATAATACAAAAAATGAGAATAAAACAAAAATCATAAAATGTACGGGGTAAAGTCGGTTCACGCCATGAACCGACTTTAATGCCTATTTTTGTAGTAGTGTGTTTTCAATACATTTTCGAATAATAGGTCTTATAAAAAAATTTGAAATAAAGCTTCACTCTAACTATCAGAAGATTGTACCAACAAATAAAAGATCACTACTCTAAATCAAACCGGATAATTAAGCCTTAAAATCTAATTTTTTTTATTTAAGTTTGTAATGAAAAATAATATATTTCTCTCTAAAATTCTTAATATAAAATCTTGAATAAAAACAAAATCAATTTATTTTATAGAAATATTTTACTTATTTAATATTTCGCAAGCAAGATTCAAAAGGATGAGAAGAAATAGGAAATTAACAAGGATAAGGAGAAACTAATGAATAAAGAAAGCAATAAAATGGAAATAATTCAGCCAAAGAAAAATCACCTCTACAAACCCACTATTCCTTTCCTGAAAGACTGCAAAATGAAAATTTAGATACGCAGTTTTCAAAATCTCTTGATGTCTTCAAGAAGCTGCACATAAACATACTATTTGTAGATGGACTTGAACAAATATCGTCTTTTTCCAAATTCATTAAAGATATACTGTCAAAGAAAAGGAGGCTTGGAGATCATGAAATGATAACCTTAACTAAAGGTTATAGTGCCATCTTTGATAGAAAACTACCACAAAAAAAAGATCTAGGTAGTTTGGACATCCCTTACACTATTAGGAACATCCATTTTGGAAAGGCATTATGTGATTTGGGTTTCAAAATTAACCTCATGCCATTACCAATTTTCAAGAGATTAGGGGTTGGAAATGCCAAACCCACTTTCGTAACATTACAAATGGAAGACCTGTCAATTAAAACATCCAGGGGTGTGGTAGAAAATGTGCTAATAAAAGTAGACAAATTCATCTTTCCGATAGACTTCATTGTGCTAGACATGGAGGAGGGCTGTGACATACCTATCATACTTGGTATTCCTTTCTTAGCAATCAAAAAAGTAATCATTGATGTACAAAAATGTGAGCTTACAATAAGAGTGCAAGTTTAACAAGTAAAATTTAATATGTTCAAAGCAATTAAATTTTCTCATGTTGATAATGCTAGTGATTGCTTTCGAATAGATGGTACTGATGAGCTAACCATATATGTGCTTTAGTGATGCTTTAGAGTATGTGCTTATTAATTCTATGAACACACATGCTAATGAATACCATGACACTCATGTAGTCACACAAATTCATACTGGTAGTTTAACAAAACTTATTGAATTTCCCCCACTTAAAACTTTAACATATAATGCTATGAATAAGGAAATAAACTTACAAAAAAACAACTCAACCTATTTTAATTATGAATGTATGGAATTATGGTTGATATTGTGAAAAGTGTGAACCTTTTAGAGGACATGCCTTTCTTGTGTGTATCAAATATGTTTGTTGAATGTCTTGAGATAAGCTCAAAGCTGAAATCATCCATTGAGGAGCCACAAAAATTGAATATTAAACCATTACCATCTCATCTCCATCACACATTTTTGCTTGATAACAAGATACTTCCAATCATAATATTTGCTAATCTAAGCATGGAGAAAGTAGAAGCACTATTGAAAGTGTTAAGGAACTTCAAAAGAGCTTTAGGTTGGTCCATTGCTGACATCAAAGGCATAAGCCCATCTATATGCATGCACAAAATTTTGCTAGTGGATGGAGCTAAACCCACTAGGGACACACAATGCCGCTTACATCCCATTATGAAAGAGGTGGTGAAGAAGGAAATTTTCAAGTGGCTAGACATGGGCATCATTTACCCAATATCAAATAGTGAATGGGTAAGTCCAATCCAATATTTCCCAAAGAAAGGAGGTATCATTGTGGTGGAAAATGAGCCATATGAGTTAGTACCTACTAGGACTGTCACGAGCTAGAAAGTATGTATGGATTTTTGCAAGTAAATAAAGCTACAAGGAAGGACCATATTCCTCTCCCATCATGGGCCATGCTTGACTGATTAGCTGGGCATTCTTTATTTTACCTTCTAGATTCATGCTCTAGTTATAACCAAATTATTGTGGCACCTGAAGACCAATAAAAACCATATTCACATGTCCTTATGAAACTTTTTCTTCCAAAACAATTCCATTTGGATTATGCAATATGTCTATAAAATTTCAACATTGCATGATGGCTATTTCTTAGAAATGGTGGAGAAGCATCTATAAATTTTTAGGGATGATTTTTTTATCTAGGTAAACTCATTTGATGAATGTATACACTATCTCTCCCCATTTCTACAAAGATGTGAAGAAATGAATTTGGTTTTAAATTGGGAGAAGTGTCATTTCATGATACAAGAAGGAATAATATTTGGCCACAAAATCTTAGTATTGTGGTGGATAGAGCAAAGATAGAAGTGATTGATAAACTACCACCACCTACCAATGTATGTGGAGCAAAGAGTGTTTTTGGGCATGAAGGCTTTTATCGTAGATTCATAAAAGATTTTTCCTAAATCTCCAAACCCTTTGTGTAATATTTTGAAAAACAACATGCCTTTCAAATTTGATGATAAATGTTTAACAGCATTCCAAGTGCTTAAAAAGAAACCAGTGTCAGTTCCAGTCATAGTTACACCAGATTAGAGCAAGCCCTTCAAGTTGATATGTGATGCAAGATATTTTTATTTTAGAGTTATTCTTGGATAGCAAAGAGAAAAACAATTTCGTGCCATATACTATGCAATCAAGACACTGAATGATGTTCAAATGAATTATGCTACTACAGAGAAAAAGCTCATCGCCATTGTATATGCCTTGAGGTTGGTCTATTTTTGACATGAATGGCATAAGCCCATCAATATGCATGAACAAATATTTCCTAGATGATGGTAATAAACCCACCAGATATGCACAATGCCACGTAAAGCCCATTATGAAAGAGGTGGTGAAGAAGGAAATTGTCAAGTGGTTACACATAGGCATCATTTACTCAATATCAGATAGCAAATAGGTAAGTCCAATTCAATGTGTCCTAAAGAAAGGAGGGATCATTGTGGTGGAAAATTAGTCAAATAAGTTAGTACCTACTAGGACTATCATAGAATAGAGAGTATTATGGATATTTGCAAAGTAAATAAAGCTACAAGGAATGACTATTTTCGTCTCCCACTCATGTATCAATTACTTGACCAATTAGTTGGGAATTATTTCTTTTGCCTTCTAGATGGATACTCTGGTTATAGGAGAATTCCATTTGGATTACGCAATGCATCTACAACATTTCAATGTTGCATGATGGTATTTTCTCAAACATGGTAGAGAAGCATCTAGAAATCTTCATGGATGATTTTTCGGTCTTTGGAAACTCTTTTGATGAATGTCTATAGTATCTCTCCCCAGTGCTACAAATATATGAAGAAATAAATTTCGTTTTAAATTGGGAGAAGTGTCATTTCATGGAACATGAAGGTATAATCTTGGGCCACAAAATCTCAGTATAAAGGTGGAGAGAGCTAAGATAGAAGTGATTAAGAAACTACCACCACCTATAAATGTATGAGAAGTAAGGACTTTTCTTGAGAATGCAGGCTTTTATCATAGATTCATAAAAGATTTTTCCCAAATCTTCAAACCCTTGTATAATCTTTTGGGAAAAACATCCCTTTCAAATTTGATGATAAATTTTTAACGACATTCTAAGTGATTAAAGAGAAACTAGTGTTTGTACCAGTTATAGTCACACCCGATTAGAGCAAGCCCTCATAGTTGATGTGTAACGCTAGTGATTTTGCATTTGGAGATGCTCTTGGACAACGAAGAGACAAAATGTTTCATGCCATATACTATGCAACCAAGACACTGAACGAGGGTCAAATGAATTATGCTACTATAGTGAGAGAGCTCATTTCCATTGTATATGCCTTTGAGAAATTCAAATCTTATTTGGCTAGACTAGAAGGGGAATTATTTGTTGTATCTCAAATATAAATCCATAGTATGCAAACATTGCAAATTTCTTAGCTGCCAACATTCTTCCATCAAACCCCATATGGAAACAAAAGAAGAAATTCTTCCATGACATTAAATAGTATTTTTGGGATGACCCTTAGCTTTATAAAGAATGTGGTGATGGTATTTTGAAAAGTTATGTCTCTTGTGATGAAGTTGAAAGTATTCTTTACCATTGCCATAACTCATACTATAGAGGTCATTTTGCGAGCACAAAAATAGCAGCTAAGGTACTTCAATCTAGTTATTTTTGGCCCACACTGTTTAAAGATTCTTACATTTTCTAAAGACATGTGATAGGTGCAAAGGATATGTAATATTTCAAAAAGAGATGAGATGCCTCTAAATTGTATACTTCAAGTGGAACTATTGATGTTTGGAGTATCAAATTTATGGGATCATTCCCTCCATTATTTAGTAACCAATATATACTTGTAGGAGTGGATTATATGTCAAAGTTGGTAAAAACCATTGCCAACGACAAATGTGATGCCAAAGTTGTCATGAAATTTCTGAAGAAAAACATTTTCACTAAGTTTGGAACTCCTAGGATCATTATTAGTGATGGAGGTAGTCATTTTTGCAATAAATAATTTAAGTCTTTATTGTCTAAGTATGGGATTAAGCATAAATTTTCTACCCCCTACTATCCCTAGAGAAGTAGGCAAGCAGAGGTATCAAATAGAGAAGTGAAAAGAATTTCGGAGAAAACTATCAACATCTCTAGGAAGGATTGGTCATCTAAGTTGGATGATGCTTTATGGGCATACATAACCGCATTTAAAACACCAATTAGTACCACCCCGTATAAGGTAGTTTATGGAAAAGCATGTCACTTACCATTAAATTGGAACACAAAGCATATTGGGCACTAAAATAGTAAATATGTCCATAGATGTAGCTGGTGAGAAAATAATGCTTCAAATAAATGAATTGGATGAATTATGGTGTAATGCTTATGAGAATGTCAATTTTTACAAAAAAAAAACACAAAGATGACATGATAAGAAAATTGTGTGTCGTATCTTTGAACCGGGGCAGAAAGTATTATTGTACAACTCAAGACTCAAATTGTTTATGAGAACATTAAAGAGTAAATGGTCATATCCATTCATCATCACTAAGGTAACCAACCATAGAGCCATTGAATTAGAAAACAAAAACAAAATGAAATTTATGGTTAATGGCCATAGAGTGAAGCACTATTATGGAGATCAATTATGAAATGGAACATTTGTGATAACCTTGGTGGATACACCTTAGGACTTTAAACATGATGTTATTTGGGAGGAAATCCAGCGTTATTTTACTTATAGTTTTATTCTTTTTGTCTTATAGGTGAATAAATGTGGAGAGCAATAGCATAGCAAGATTGAGTAGTTTCAACAAAATATGTGGTGTGCCAAGACTAAGGGAGTTTTCTCTCATTTTACTTTCTCATATTTATATGTGCACATTTGGGACAATGTGTAATTTAAGTTTAGGAGAGAGAACTTCATTCTCTACTTTAGTATTTAGCATGAATTTTTAATTTTTAGGGAATTTTTTTAAGGATGTTTTTAATCATGATTTGGGTAGAAATTGATAAATATATGGAAACTAAATGCATACATGATTGATATGAAACATATGAACTCAATGAAAAAAATTTGTTGTCATGACTAGGATAAGGAATGTAACATACTCGTTATGATACTTACATTAATCATGTGATACACTTGCTAGTTTTGATTGAATTGATCCAAATTTGTATGCACATATCCATGATTGATTTTGGTGTTCTTATTAAGAGAAAATTTGTAGTGAGTTATGCAAGTTGATCACATCTACCATGTTTTAGAATCTATTTGATCATCCATTGAGGCAAAATCCTAAATAGTATTTAGCAAGAGAAATGATTTAGGCATTATTTGGATCGATTTAGTCTTTCAAGCTAACCATTGTTAATATTTGTAGTTACCCACTTGAGCCAAAAAAAGAACCTTTCATATCTTTAAGCCACATTTTATGCCTAACCAATAATCATTACCTTTACCCTGGCATCTTTAGCTTGTATGAAAAGAAAAAAAATGCAATCTTTTTTTATGCTATAGAGTAAGGTTAAATGTAATGTACCATATTAAAAAATCTCAAAACAAAATTACCCCTCTAAAGAAAAAAACAAATTGAAAATATGTTTAGGGGTGTTATGAAGTTACAAAAAAATGATGTGGAATAAAAGAACATGAAAAGAATGACAAGAGAGGATGCACTAAAATATCAAGTTAAAGCTCAATTGCAGTTAAAAAAGCATATGAATAAAAAGAAAGCTAGGTGTGAAAAGAGCCTAAATGTCTTCATTTATCAACCCCCACTTAAGCCTTATGTTACAAGCATGTAAAGTCATTATTGATCTATATCTAAGTGCATATTTATATTAGTGGAGAGAGATGTGACAAATAGACTTAAGAGACTTGTTCTAAGATTGAATTGATAAGAATGCTTCTATAGGTTGAACTCATAAATGCATTGGGTGATATCATGTGCAACACACACACACACACAAATCAATTCATCAAAAAAAATTGGATATCAATGTATTAATGGAACATTGATTGATGAATATGTGAACTTCCTTGTCGTAGGATTGTACAACTTTTAAGTGGACTAGCTTTTGTGAAATATACATGTCTTAATGATATATATTTATAAATATAATGTCATGCCATTTTATTTAGTTAGACTTGGCATTAATTGAAGACAACAAAGAGTTAAGTTTGAGGTTCAATGACTCTATGAAAGTAGAGTCATACGTTCACTTTTCTACTTAATATTTGCTCATTTTTATTCAATACATAGTATTTTTAGGATTAAAAATATTAAAATATGAACTTTTTAGTGAAAAGGGGTGAAAATATAATTTTTTTTGGAATTTTTATAGATTTTTTATGAATTTTTAATGCGGGACCAATCAGGACCTACCATGTGGATGCCACGTAAGCAATGGAGCTGATGGAGCAAGCCACGTGGATGCCACAAAATTAGAGAAGGCAAATCACTGTGCGGTCAATGTCCCACCACATGTCTTCACACTATTCGTCCATTCCTTCCAATTATGCCCCACACAAGCAGTAATTGTGAATCATAGATCACCACATGACACTAACTTAGTATGCACTGATTGAGACCAATCACTCATGCCATGCGTTGTATGCTTATTCTCCTAGTGAATATCTTGTGCCATATGTCACATCCCTATTGGCTAGTGCTATTAAGTTTCCCCTTTTTTATCTCAACCTTTGATCTAAAGCTAATCTGACGGCCTAGATTCCACCTTAACTTAATTTAAACCCCTTATTGTCCCATAAACCCTTATGAGCTAAAATTAACATAATATTTATCAGTTTTTAGAGCCAAGAAGAGAGAAAAATATAGAAAAATTCAAAAGGAGATACAATTTTGGTAGAGATTCAAGAGGAGATTGGTGCTACAATTCAAGGGATTTTTTTTCTTTTCTTCTTCTTCTACAATCTTTATCAATGTTTTTGTCTTTATTTATGAAAAATATGAGCTTTATGAATAAAATTATGTCTAGTTAATTTATTAATTTAGCGGTCTTCTTAACCCAATTTTCACCATGTGATGATCTAATATTTTACCCCAATTATGATTTCAATTTAATAATATTATTAAATTTGATATTTATGCTATTAATTGTTTGGCCAACATATGATCCATAGGTTAAATAGATTTGAGAGAATTATTGAATTGTTTGTCTTGATTAAATATATAGTTTCTAGACAGATATTTATGATTCTTATGTATATGATCCATAATTGCTAAACTTAATGGGTAGTATGCAATTTAATTGACATGAGAGTGTGATTAGGTTAATTACTCTATGGTGTCTTGTTTACTTGAGAGAGGTATACATGCTAGGTTAGGTTCAATTGATCGCATAATTGATTGATAATTATATTGGGGAGATTTTAGTGCTTCATGGGTTTAGAAAATTGATGGATGAAGTATTTTTAGATATTTTTGTATATATCTTCTTAGTTACCAAATCTAATTTAATTATTTTTTTTGTTCTTTTAATTTTATTTTTTAAAACATAAAAACATAAAAAAATGATTTTTTTTAGTAAAACAATTAGTTTCAAATAACATAATCTCTATGAGAATGATCTTTTCTTATCATTACATTACTTGTTACAATACATATACTTGCGTATTTACTGAACACAATTCGTGTCCGATCTATACATTATTAGGAAGAAAGTGCACACAAAACTACTACTTGGCAGGGCAAGGTGTCCTTAGAGACTAATTTTCCAAACAAAGCCCCAATTTCCCCTCTAGTAGAGGAGTTTTCCATAGAGGATGAGGATTTACACACAAGTCCATTTCGCGTACCTTCTCCACTTAAATTTCTTGAGTTCGCAAGATCTAAGAAGGCTGAGGTGACTAGACTTAGAGCTATGAGGTTATCAAAAAAGTCTTGGAAGAATTAATTTACACTTTAGGAATTTATTTTTGTGGTCTAAGATTCTTCTAATCCCATGTGGATATTGCTCATGATGCCATTATTGAGATAGATTGGGACTTAGCTTTGCTTTAGTGTGCTCAAGAGGATAGCCAATGGGATGCCAATGTATTGAAGGAAGAAAAAGAAGCCTAATAATTTGCATAAAAATCTCTTGTAACATCAAAAAAGTTTCTGGCTATAGAGAGATCTCTTAAGACTTAAGTGGTCAATTCCAAGGAGATTTGGCCAGAAAGAACACTTAAGTAGGGGATTTGGGTGCCAAGATATATGCATTGACTCAATATCTTGAAGTTACAACTGAAAGAAGTAGTATCTTACTACCTTGATTTAGAAGACTTCAAGGTTGACACAAAAGTTTCTTAGGCTCATAGTTTTGAGTCTACAAAGAAAAGGTTCAAGAAGGTATATCCAGACTTTGTTCTCCCAATGTAGCTTGTTAGATTACACTAGTGTTGTATTTGAGTATGGTAAGTACTATGATAACTTAGATATTGAGAGGAGTGAGACCTCATCTATAGTGACAATTTAGACTTTTATTGATGCTAAGAATAAGGCCTAGCCCCAGTCAGCTACTAGGACATAGAGAGTAGTAGAGGTAGTACCTATTACCATTGTTTTGTCAAAGGACACTAGTAGGGATGACCACTATATAACTTAGGAGTTAAATTGTATACTTTACTCTATACTTGGATTTTAATTTGTAGCTATAGAATCATTTGAAATTTTGAAAGAGATCAATATATCACTTTGTACATTTTTTTTTTGTATTCCACACTTTACTTTGTAATTTTTGGTTTGCTTGTTGAATGCAAAACTTGTATATCCTTAGTACTTTTTATATCCAAGTATGATACACTTAGGACTTAAGCTCTCTTAGGTCTATACTTGATTGTTTATATTTAAACTTGTTAGGTCACACTAAAAAATAGTGGTACGAGGCACAAACTTTTTCTTGATATGGGGCATGGGACTCTTGGTTGGTGCATGGCATGTAACTCTTGCATCAAGATAACATGATCATTTTTTTAAATTGTTTTGGATGTTGTAAGACATAATTGAAGTGAATCAACCCCAACTATCTAGGATGAAATTAGTGTCAGCAACCAGCATGGGTCCAAGAGAATTATGGATGGAACTTAGTGAAATAGAACATTGTAGAACTAGAACCAAGTAAGGGATATACAAGATGGGCTACATACCATATAACTAGTAGTGCATGGTTGGCTAGGTAGCTAGTCTGCACGGATTGGCTTGACAAAAATGGAGTGTCGCGCATATGGAGGGGTATAGACTTCAAATTTTGTATGGTGTGACCATCAATCAACTCGACAAATAGGGGATTCGGCAACTTGACATCCCATAACTTGTATGGCTTCCAATGATTGGACTTCGATGCTCGAGTGATCAATTGGAACCCATCGGTTGTAATCATCAAGAGTAGTTTCCTACTATCTATAAATTTTAGGGTAGGATCCAATGAGCGACAGTCCCATATTTTTGACACGATAATTTTTCCTTAATGCTACTTACCTAAACTCCAAAGTTTCAACATTTTTCTACCAACTCTAGCATTTTTATGAATCCATTATTTTTGAATCCATCTTCTTCTCTGAACCCCTTTTCTCTAAATCTACCTTTACTAAACTCATTTTTTCTCTAGCCTCCCACTTTTTCTTGGAATTCTTAAGTTCCTTGGAAGGTTTTCTTGTCCTTCCAAGTGCCTTAGGAAATGTTTTGAAAATGTGTGGTCTGATCTTCATCTTTTCTAGACTCCTAATTTATTTAGACTTCCTAAGTCCCTAGGAGGTTTTTCTAGCCCTCCCACGTGCCATAGGAAGTTTTTTTAAAAATATGTAGTCTCGGCTCCCAATTTCTTATCCCCTTGCTTGGCATGGTTCTTGAGTATGGTAAGCAATGAACATTCTCTAGACCCCTATTCTTGTGGAGGTATAGCCTCTACCTTTTCCTTGGAAGTTCTATAAAGGTTGTTTAATCCTGGAAAGGAGTTTCCTATGTGTGAAAGAGGTTGTTCCCCTACTTCTTTCCCTGGCATATCTTTCCTAACCCTTTTGTCTAGATCTTGGATCATTCTCATTATGGGTTTTATAAAGGTTATGGTTTGGATCCATTGTCCACACAAGATTGGGTCCATTAAGATAACAAGAGAGTGCTTTTATCTTGATCACAGTCATTGTAGGTGTTTGAAAGCTATTGAGCCCATTTTCATTTTTGCATAGGAAGTGATCCATTAGAATGATGTAATACATTGTCTTGAACTTGGATCCTAATCTCTATAAGGATTACGTGTGCTAATCCTACTATAATTTTTCATAGGAAGAGATCCATTAAGACAATGGTTTAATGGTAAGTAGGTTACTACCTTAATCCTATATTTTTGTTGTTATGGGTGTGCAATGGGTATTAAGCCCTATTTTATTTCCCATACATGGAGTAATTAGTTGAGGTAGTTGCAGCTACTCATGATCTTGGACAATAGTTATAGTGGGTGTGGAATGAGCGTTAAACCATGTTTCCTTTTTTGTAGGATGTGATCCATTGAGATAATTATCTTACATTCTTTTACCACTACCAAGATCTTGGGTTATTGTTATTGTGGTTATGGAATAGATGTTGAGTCCTACTTTCTTTCTTGCATAGGAATTAAACCATTGGGGTAGCGGTTGCCACTATCATGATCCTTAATTGTTATCTTTGTGGGTATGGAATGGTTGTTGAGCCCTATTTCATTTCTTGCATAGGAAGAAAACCATTAAGATAGTTGTCTTGTAGAGCTTGTCTGGATCCTATATTGCAATCACTATGGTGGAAAGTGTGTAATCCTTATTTACTATCCTTACAAGACTTTTTCCATTAAGACATTGGCTAGATGATGTAATGCATCAAGCCCTTCCTGATCTAGTGTAGGACAAGTTTGGTTCCTATATTTTACCGAGTGTGGCCACTAGGTTTAAAGCAAGATTTTGATCTCCTCCAAGACATAGTATTACACAGTGGCAGTTTGATGAGACAAAATCGATATCAGGTTAGCAATATCAATTTTACAGATACTTTGGTTTTATATTTGTAAACTCTCGCAATTGTATTAATCATTTTATAAAAAATCATAAATATATTCCCAATGTTGATCTAAGGAAAGAATATATGTGGTTTTTAATTTATTATTCAAACTTTTAAAAACGAAATTAAACCCTAAACATCCTGTCATGATATTTTGATTTTTGTAAATCCTAATCTAATAACATAAAAAAAATAAACATAGATATGGATTCAATAAAAAATTATGAAATTTTTTATTATTTATAACAATAGAGTATTTATAGATATAATAATTAAATTAAATATATTTGCTCATATTATTTAGATTATTACAGATATAAATTGATATTTAATAATTCTTTCTTTTTTATATAAATACCACCTTTGGTGGGGTTAGATATTCTTTGTTAATTAAACAAATTAATTATCGACCCATCATTAGGTGTTAATGAACAATTAACACATATGGGTGGGGTCGATAATTAATTTGGTTAATTAAATTAATTACTTTTTCTAAGAGATTGAAAATGAACAATTTAAATGCCACTTTTGGTGGGGTTAAACAATTTAAACTTTAGTCAAAGTGTCCAAATTAAACCTAAGAATTTAATTATCCTAGTTTTAACTTTTAAGTTTTAAAACCATTACTGAATATATGTTGTCAATACATTTTTGAATAATAGTTCTTATAAAAACTTTTGAAATATAGCTTCACTCTAACTACTGAGCGATTGTACTAACAAATAAAATAGCACTACTCTAAATTAGACATGATAATTAAACATTAAAATCTAATTTTTAGATTTAAGTTTGTAATGAAAAATAGTATATTTCTCTCTAACATCATTAATATATAATTTTGAATAAAAATAAAATCAATTTATTTCGTAGAAATGTTTTACCTATTTAATATTTTTCAAGCATAAAAATGTTATTATTATATCATATTTACAAACAGCCAACCATGTTAAATTTAATCAAATGCAAGTTAAATAAAACATATAAGAATAAAATACAAAAATAATTGTAACACATTCATTTTAAAATTATACCTCAAAAAACTCCTTACAGAACTTTGATGCTAATTCTATTTCTGAAAAACCTCCAAACGGGTTTGCATTTCCATTTATTGAATCAAAAACTAGAAATTTACGATAACATAATCAATTCTTCTTAAAAAGAGAAGAAATTTAAAACTAAAAAAATAAAAAACTAAGAAAACTTCCTAGAGAAAGAAAGCTAGAGAGAGAAAAGCTGAGAAATTATGTGTTTTGAGATTGAGGAGAGGGTCTTTTTATAGGTGAGGGAAAGGTTAAAAAAGTGGGAAAATATCTCAAAAATTTAGTTTTGGACACATTTGCGATTTGCGATGGAACTTGCATTAACCCGTGTAGGATTTCAAGTAGATAGGCGTTGGCACACACGGGGCTTGGCATGACATATGCATGACTCGATGGGGTACACATGGGGCTCAAGATGAAATGCGTACAGCTCAGCATGGAGCTCGCTGGGCGCGCATGGGACTCCGCATTTTTTACCATTTTGACTCATTTTGTCCAATTTTTTAATTTGTTTTTACTTTTCCTCATTTTTTCTCAACATAATTTTTATTTATTGCCTCTAGTATTTTTCTTCGAGTTTTTTAATTATTTTTGAACCAAAATACCTAAACAATAATAAAAAGAGTCGTGATTTTGAAAAGACAAACTTATATAAAAATATGATAAAATCATACAAATATAAATCTATTTAATCAATTAAAGTACATTAAATCATGGTAATTTTAGTAATTTTTAAGCACTGATCACAAGCTCAACCAACTTCTTGCTAGTCCCTTAAATGGGTGTCCAAAAATCGGATCAAATTGAATTAAACCAAAAAATCAAACCGATCAGATCCATTTTGTAGTAACTAAAATTGATTTTCAAATGGTTCGGTTCCGTTATAATGAGTTTTAAAGCGGTCAGACCAGACCAGATTGGTTTTAATAATATATTAAAATGTTTTTAATTAAAACAACGTATATAACAAAATTACAACATCTTCCCATTCAGCTCCCTCACACTTTCCCTCTTTGAATCAAACCCTAAAACGATATCTACATCCTTGCCACCGCCGCCTCCAACATCAGCCAGCCATCCTTGCATCACCTCCACCACCAACTAGCCGACATTGACTCATATTGCCTTTAGTCATGTCATCCATGGACAAAATAGGTATGTGATGAGCTGACTGATATATATGTTTGAGTTTACAGACAAACTATTGCATGTAACTGTCCAAACATTCTCAATACAATTTCGTGTACAAGACATTGTCTGTATTTTGGATTGGTTTACAATACTTGTTTTTTTGAGTTTCTGATATCTTGAGTACAATTTCATGAACAAATGTTGTCTTAGCAAACTAATAGTGATGAGTTGATATACTTTTCCCCATTACAAGTTGGATTTAGAAGTTGTATTAGCGTTTCTTCATTTTAGTTTTACAATAGGCAAGTAGTATAGCATTACAGGTGTCCGAAAATTGGTGAGTGTGGAGGAATATAGATAGAATATATTCCTAGAGAAAACTAAGTGAATCCTTCAAGTCATAATTTTTGTTTTCATTTGTTGAATAATGTAACTTTTTGTTTTGAGTTTTGAAATGCCAATGATTTCTAAGTAGTGGTTGTGGAATTCTCTCTATATTCTTTGGCAAGTTGGGTGGCATGGGGTGTCCAAAAATCAGATCATTTTATGTATGATGATTGATGAGCATTACATTTGATTGTATCCTATTTTACTATATCATATTAAACTGTATCATATTTATATATTATTAACCAAACCAAACCGTTTAAAATTATTAACCAAACTGAACCAAATTGTTCAGTTACAAAATTTTGGATAGCCAAATGGTCTGATCCGTTCCGATTTTAGCAATATGAACGGTCCAGTTTGGTTAATTTGTTTTACCCAAAAATGGACCGGACCGGACCGAACCGTGGACACCCCTAGTCCCTTATCAAGAAAAGCAGTAAAAACTAAAATTAAAAGTAAAAATTAAACTATCATAAATCACTTCCTTGGATTGACACAATTGCATTTAGTGTATGCAAACTCCTAGGTTTCTCTAGTGTACGAGTTTGAGTCTCTTAAGGGTTTTTAGTTTTGATACCTACAAACATTGAACTAAATGTAAAAATTAAAAAGAAATAAAAAAATCATAAAATTCAAATCAAAAACTAAAATTATAACAAAATAAAAACTAAATAAAATCAAAAATTAACTTAAAAATAAAATAAAATAAGAAAACAAAACAAAACAAAACAAAACAAAATAAAACCAAACATAAAAATGTCTCATGATTTTTAATCTCCTTTAAGATCATAATTAAAATCTAAAGCATAAATTATTTTCAACTTCTTAAATAGTCATAGTTTATAATAATAATTAGTAGAAAATCATTTTCATACTTCATTTCAAAAGTATTTCAATTTAAATTTACCCAATTTCAATGTCAAAAATTCAAATTCGGTTTGACTCTACTGCTTACAAGTCAATACTCCCAATTCACTAAATCAAATGAGTTCAAGCAATCATACTAAAACGTATGAAAATAGATTTTATGTTTAGATTGTGTAGAGGTCTTTGATAGTTTTTTTCTTTGTTGAGAAGTGAGTGAGGAATCACTTTGCAAACTCCAAGAAGTTCCCAATTTTGGTAAAGAAGGAATGTTGTTTTTAAATTTTTGTTATCAAATTCTTAAGAACTTTTTGTGTTGTAAATATTGTGAATTGTATTTAAAGTTTTAAAATATCTAGGTTATCGATTAAATTTAGATATTTTAAATTTTATATTTTCTCTAAAAATAATAAAAATAAAAATTTATTTTTAAACTTTCTTTTCTTTTATTTTTAATATATATATAATATTTTAAAATCTTAAAAGTATTTAAAAATTTTAAGACTTTATTTATTTTAAAAAATAAAAAATAAGATATAAAATTTTAAAATTTATGTAAAACTTAAAAGAATTATTTTTTAAAAAAATAATTAACTTAATTTTCTTTTTATTTATTTTAAAAAAATATTTTTCTTTTATTTTAAATTTAATTTTTTTTTCTTTTATTTATTGAAAAAAAAAATTTATTCTTTTATTTCTTTTACTTTATGTGTAGTATTTTTGTGTACAAAATTATTTCTTGTATAATTTATTTTACTAACTTGTGTATCATTATATTTTTTTAATTACTATGTATTTAGTATTTATATGTATGAACAAGTAGTGATTCATATACTTATATATTTATTTTATCTTTGTATTATCTACTTTATAGGAGATTTTAATTTCTATCTTATAAGTTTATGTAAGGTATAAGGTCCTTAGGGTACCCTCTCACACTCTACAAAAAAACAAATATAAATAGACTTAATAGATTATCAAAAAGGTTGGACTATGAGGCTCTATAGCCTTTAGTTAAACAAATCTTTGAACTAGACCATGAACCTCTACTTGAAGCAAAACAATATGGGAGAGGATCCACCACTTAGGGAAATCACTATAAAGGATTATGTAAGCCTAGTAAATTGGCATTGCTATTGCCTCAATCCAACTTGGTGAGGCTGGTTAGCATTATGAATTAAGAAATATTCATTTTTTCATGTTTCCTTCCTTCAATGGACTACCTAATAAAGACTCATTGTCTTCCATTAGGGATTTATACTCAACGATCCAAACATTCTTCTCGATGTACTCACTGAGAAGCAACTCAAAATATGGTATTTCCCCTATACACTAAAAGATAGGGATAAGACATGGCTAATGTCAATCCTCCTAGTTTCCCTAATGATCTAAGAGGACAATTAAAATAATTTTATGGGAAAATTCTATTCCTACCAAAAAAATAAGAACTAGGAGAGAGAATCTTTGCACAAAGCATAGGGTAGGTTCAAACTCTTCCTCACACAATGCCCCTATCACAAATATCCTCTGTAGCTACATAATTATTTTTTCTATGATGGATTGACACAAAAATGTTAGTTCATCATTGATAATGGTGTTGGAAGAGAAATGAGAGAAAAGAAAACCTTATAGACTTACAATCTCTTCAAAATGTTAGGTGCTAATTCCTAGTAGAAAAGCTCCCTAGTAAGGAGAGCCAGAGTCCATGAAATAGACTATGGTACTGAAGTTCAAAAATATGTACAAACTATATATAGGTCCTCTCTAAAAAAAGAGTAAGAAAAAGAGAGAAAATGAATAGTATAAACTAAATACTATGACCCAAAAATATCTTACAATGTGGTAAGAAATGGTTGAATCCAAAAGAAAGATAGGAAAGAAATCCCCAAGAAGTCATTGCAGTTTCTTCATCTCTTAGAGGCTTATAACTTAAAATCTTTTATTTGATGAATATGATTGATGCATGAAAGTAGTATTTAATTTCTTTACAAAATCCTTTCATTTCATTTCTTTCATAAGATTAATATTATTCACTACATTGATCGTTCTATTCTTTAAACATATGCTAACCTATTTTTCATTTCCTTAAATAAATTATATTTGTATATACCTTTGAATGAGTGCTTGAACCAATAGGATTGGTGTTTTAAGAATATGCCTTATGATAATAGAGTCGAAGCAAATTCAAATACCATACAATTAAATTGAGCAAATTAATATCGATACATTTTTTATTTGAGTATGAATATGATTTTTCACTAATTATTATAGTAAACTATGAATGTTTAGAATATTAAAATGACTTATGGTATGGATTTTAGTTGTGAAATTAAAACAAATTAAAAGCATGAGAAGTTTTTCTATTTTTTTTACTTTATTATTTTTCATTTTTATTTTGTTTAAATTTTTTATTTGATTATGTGTTATTTTTTTATTTTTTATTTTTGAATTTTAGTTTGATTCTTGTGGATGCCATATTTTAAGTCCTCATGAGACTTAAACTCATCCACTAGGCCAACCTAAGGATTTAAAGGCTTGTTGCATACGCCAGATGCAACCACATCAATCTACTTAATTGATATAAGATTGTAAATCTCATTGTACTTGTATTTGTGTGTTGGCTTCCCATGTACAAAATATGATGTTTGTTATTTTACTTAGTATTTTTATCTTCCTCTGTGTAAGGTTTGTTATTGTGATCAGTAATTCATACATGCACATTGTTAGGTACATTTTGTATGTGAGTACGTTTACACATACTATGGGTTGGTTTTCAAAGTGTGCATTCTAGGTTGAGAGTGTTGGTTTTTGAAGAGAGAGCTTGTGAGTGAGCCAATGTTGTCACTTGTGTTTGGTTCATTTCAAGTGTGGGTATTTATAGAGTCCATTCGACAATTTTTGGAAACAAAAAAATGTGACTTTTTAGCACCTCCCCAACTAGCTTTCTACCATGCTCATTACCACCCTCGCCATCACCCTAGGCGAGGTTGCCAGGGAGGTGGAAAAATTGAGCACTATAAATACCCCACTATTTTCTCTCTTCTTTACCCTTTGTTCAAGAGCAAAAATTCTACCAAAATACACACTCAGAATTATATCAAATTTTGAAATTATTTTGGAGAGCTTATATTTGAGAATGAATCCTTTTGGTGAGTTTAGTAATCAAATTTCAATCTATGTAAGTACATGTTTGACTATGTCTCCAATACACGATTTGATATTAGTACTAGATTATGTGTCCTATGAGGTTATGAGTTAATGCACTTACTGTTACCGATCATTGGTTTTCAATTACATTACATTGGGTGGTGTTGGCTACGGAATACAGTTGGGTTTGAGTGTTGAACCAAATAGTTACAAAATCAATAGTAGGCAATTGGGACGGAGGTCCCAATTGATAGAGGTAATAGTGTTTTTACTATCTAATAGCATTATAACTTGTTTATTGTTTAGTGAATCATTAGATACTAATTGGTTACCTTAAGCAACCTAAGGATGTAACAATATGGATATGATCTCTATATGGGTTTACCTTATTATATCAAGTGTGTATGCATGATTGAAATTTGTGTTAGTACAATCCAAATTTAAGGTGTGTATTTTTCAACATAATATTAGCTTAAACTTTAATAAGAAAGCAATTTTTATTTACGTGCTTCATGTTTGACATATAATATCTATTACTAAAAGTTTCTACTTTTGATGTTATATTGTTTATGATTCTACTATGTTAACTATATAAGTATTATACTATTTTGTTCCTTGCAAATTAAGGATAAGTCTTTTAGGACTCTGTATCTCCTTACTCTGGTCATATACTAATTGTGCACTCTTTTAATTGGTATCAAACTAGATTCACCCTTTTGAGTTTAACTATTCAGGTGTTGATTTTGTTAACTTGTTGGTTCACACCCACCCTTTGTCTTGAATAGAGTCAAGATAAGGAGGTAATGTAGGTAGATCTCCACTTTTCAATATGTTGAATTATTCCTATTGAAAATCATAAATAAGGACCTTTTTGTGATCCTAAGGAGACCATGTTTAGTTCCTTGTTGAAAATGGTTGGACTTACATAACTAAAATCATACCCGATAATATTGTGATTCCTAGACCTATGGTAGTGTGGACAAAGGAAGAAAGTAAGGAATCTGAATGGAACAACAAAGGTTTATACGCAATTATCAAGGCTATGATGCCTGATGAGTTTAGAATAATTTAGAGTTGTACTTCTTCAAAATACACTTGGGACATTTTAAAGACTACTCCTGAAGATACATAAGCTGTCAAAAGATCCAGAATTTTGAAGTTGAATAGAGATTTTGAACTCTATATCATGCAGGAGGATGAAAAAATCTTGGCTCTCGTGAACTCCATGCTTGAGTCCATATACAAGCCTCATGAACTCCTTGTTAAAGTCTTCAAACTTCATCACCTTTTTCCCAGACAAGTTCAAAATGTGGCGAATAAGGCAAAAAGCTTGGCTCTCAAAACCACCAAGGAAAGTGGTCCTAGTATTAATATAATTGTCACTTATTTTAGTTATAATGATAATGATTCTAATCCTAATAAGTAGGAAATGGCATTCCTTGCTCAAAGATTTACATGTTCTTTAAGAAGAAAAACCTCCTTTTGAGACTGCTTGAAGAGATACTACCAGTTCCGAAACCTCAAGAGCTACCAAAGATGATGAAGACTCAAAAAATGGTTATGAGAAAGTAAGTAAAGGTCACTTAAGCAAAATAAGGTGCTTTGAATATGGAAAGCAAGGACACATTTCTACTTAGTGCTTCAGAAACTAAATCGCACAAACAAATATGCAATGAAATCTAAGGTCACTGTTATGGCCTTTGTTGCCTCTAGTAGTATTGTTGATCCTCCAACTACTACCTCAGATATTCAAGAGGAGACTACTGAAGACAACAAAGTTAAAGATGAAAAAGACAATTGCTCAATTCTTATAATGCTTTACTTTTGGAGCATAATTAATTTGAAAAGGATAAGAGAAAGATTATAGAGAGCCTTGAGGAAAAAGAATATGAGATCAACATGTTGAAGAAAACTCTAGAGGAAAAGAATTCCTCTATTGATTGACTGGTATGAGGTTATTCAAAAAAGGTTTGATGATTTTCTAGAAAAGTTTAATGCAAATCATAAGGAAGTTCAAAAGCTTAAGGAAGAGTTAATAGTTTCTACTTGTGATAAATCTACTTAATCTTTGGTCAAATCTGTGCCTGCTCCTAATTTGAAGAATGAAATTGAACAATTAAAAAGGCAAATAATTTTCCTTGAGGGCTTAAAGGATCATTTGAATGGCTCACTTACAAAAAGGGATGATGAGATTGAGCAAGTACATAATAGAGTCAAGATCCTTAATAATTTGACCTCTTATCTTGAATCCTCCCTTAGAGAAAACTAAGAATCTGTAGCAGCTTTAAAGAAAAACTCAGTATGCAAGAGAAAGAACTAGCACACTCTATCATTTCCATCAACATAATGACTATAGATTCAAAAATGTTAAATGAAATGATTAGCAATGTTAGGTTTTCTAGCAACAAGTATGGAATTGGGTACAATGAGGTGGTTTTGACTTCTATATGTGGTTTTACTAAATTTGTTAAAGCTTCCAATCAAGAACCAAAGTTAAAGTCTGTTAGTATCGGCCTAAGTGGTAAATATGTTGCTTCATCTTAGCCAAATCCCCTTAGCAAGGTGATCCATTCACCTAAGGTTAGCACTTCTCATTGTCCTAGTAGTGGTGTACTACTTGTACTACTATCATTCCTACTTGTCACCACTGCCATCCTCGTGCGAAAGTCAATGTGAGCACTCCATTTTCTTTTCCTCTGTGTACTACTCCTTGGAGTCAAGGACCTTATTTTCCCAACTCCATTGATCACACTTATTGTTGTGGCATTGCTGGCCAATTTACTAGGCAATATTCTTGTACGTGAGGAGTACGTCTCAGAGTTCTCCACCTCGCTCTTACCCATCTCCTTTGATGAGATGTAGCTATTGTGGCTCATTTGAGAATATTCTTGTAGGTTGAATTATGCACCTAAGGCATAAAGCAGAAAGAAATAAATCTTCCATGTTATTATGTTTGTGTTTGGAGAATATAGCAAATTTTCATGTTCTTCTAATGAATGAAAGATAGGGGGCCAGATTTACTATCCACTAGGCTACATTAGATTAAAGAAACAAGAGTAAGAAGGAAAATATGAAAAGATTGCTATGATTTTGAAATAATCCTTTAAACATGTACACAATTTATCCTTTTCTCTGCATTGTTAGAACTTCTTAAAAAAACTGTTGGAAATTGTAATTTTTTCTAAAAATAATTGATGCCATTTTGTGCCTTGTTCCACATTTCTATTTTACATCACTTAGAAGATGTATAAATAGAAAAGGATTAGTTGATGACTTGTATGACTATTATAATTTTGAAAAGTCTGCTAAGGAAATTTGGGATGTACTTCAAAAGAAGTACGAGACTGAGGAGGTTGGAACTAAGAAGTATGCTATCAATAGATACATGTAGTACCAAATGATTGATGGAAAATCTATGGAAGCTCAATCATATAAACGAAATAAGATAGCACACAAAATAGCTTATGAAGGTATGGATTTAGATGAACAATTTCAAGTAGCTGTTATTATAGATAAATTACCCCCTCCTTGGAAAGATTTTAAGAATGCACTTAGACATAAAACTAAGGAATTTTCTTTAGAAATTCTTAAAACCCAACTAAGAATAGAAGAAGAAGCCTAAAAACAAGATCAAAGAGATGAAGTACTCATTGTCTCAAACAATAATACCAATAAAAAATCCTCCTCTGCAATTCTGAAACCTAAAGGAAGAAACATGAAAACTGCAAATCACAATAATAACCAAAACCGTAACCACCAAAATAGAAACAGAAATTATCCTCCTCATAATGGACCTCAACTTCTTGCTATGATATCTGAAATCAATTTTATAGGTGGATCTGAGGGGTGGTGGGTGGACACTGGTGCTTCTCACCATGTTTGCTATGATAGAGACATGTTCAAATCCTATTTCGAGTCTGAGAATAAGAAAGTGTTGTTAGGAGACTCCCACTCCACAAAAGTTGTGGGTACTGGTGAGGTGGAATTGAAGTTTACCTCTAGAAAGATTGTCATCTTTAAAGATGTCCTACATTCTCCAGAGATGAGAAAGAACTTAGTTTCAAAATATCTTCTTAACAAAGCTAGGTTTACTCAAACTATAGGGGCTAATTTATATACAATAACTAAAAATAATATTTTTTTTGGGAAAGGGTACGCCATTTATGGCATGTTTAAATTAAATGTTGAAATTAATAAAGCTTCTTCTTCTACTTATATGTTGAGTTCTTTTAATATTTGGTATGCTAGACTTTATCATGTTAATAAACGCATAATCAAGAACATGAGTACCTTAGAACTAATTCCTAAATTATCTTTGAATGATTTTGAAAAATGTGACTTTTGTAGTCAAGCTAAAATAACCAAAACTTCACATAAGTTATTAGTTAGAGAATCTAAACCTTTAGATTTAATACACTCTAACATATGTGAACTTGATGGAAATTTAACAAGAAATGAAAAAAACTATTTTATAACTTTTATTGATGATTGTTCATATTACACTTATGTATATCTAATGAAAAATAAAAGTGAATCATTTGACATGTTTAAAATATTGATGACTGAAATTGAAAATCAACTTAACAAAAAAATAAAAAGGTTTTGAAGTGATAGAGGCATTGAATATGATTCCAATATTTTTAATGATTTTTATAAAACTCATGGAATCATTCATGAAAAAACTGCATCTTATTATCTTGAAATGAATGGCAAAGCTAAAAGAAAAAATAGAACTTTTACTGAATCAGTTGTTTCAATTTTATTAAACTTTGGTGCTGCTTCCCATTGGTGGGGAGAAATTTTATTAACTATTTGCTATATGCTAAATAGAGTGCCTAAATCTACTAGTAAAATTTCATTATATGAAATTTTGAAAAGAAAAAAAAAGAAACCTAACTTAAATTATTTTAAAACTTAGGGTTGTTTAGCCTATGTTAGGATCTCTGATCCTAAAAGAAATAAACTTGCTAGTAGAGCATATGAATGTGTATTCATATGATATGTTGTGAATAGTAAAGCTTATAAATTCTATGACTTAAATGATCATGTAATTATAGAATCAAATGATGTTGACTTCTATGAACATAGGTTTCCATTTAAATTGAAAAATAGTGGGGGCTTGTTTTCTAGTAGTTTACCCATAACTAGAACTAGTGAACAAAATGAGGAATTAAACACTGAAATTAGGAGAAGTAAACGAGCTCGAACCCTTAAGGATTTTGGGTCTAATTTTTATGCTTATACCTTAGAGGAAGATCCCCAAACTCTTAATGAAGTATTATCTTCTTTAGATGCCAACTTATGAAAAGAAGCCATAAATGATGAAATCGACTCTCTTGAGTATAATAGAACTTAGCATTTAATTGACTTACCTCCTGGCTGCAAAACCATAGGATGTAAATGGATACTAAAGAAGAAATTGAAACCATTGGTACTATTGAAAAGTACAAAGCTCATCTTGTAGTCAAAGGGTATAGGAAAAGGGAAAATTTAGATTTCTTTGATACCTTTTCACCAATCACATGAATAAATTCCATACATGTACTTTTCTCTCTTACTGTTATCCATGATTTAGTAGTGCACCAATTGGATGTCTAAACCACTTTCTTAAATGGTGACTTAAAAGAAGAAATTTATATGGACCAACCTGAAAGTTTTGTTGTCCCATGTCAAGAAAATAAAGTTTGAAAACTAGATAAATCTCTTTATGGTCTAAAATAAGCATTGTTGTCTCTTTTAGGAGAACATAAAAACGTGCAAGTATAAATGGTCACAAGTAATAAATTTGATAAGTAAGTTATCGTTCCCACGGAGATTTGTTACTATAGTTTGTTGAGTATTAAAATTATTTCACTCTGATTTTATCCAAAACAATCGTTAATTGGAAGATAATTTAACTAACTAAAAAGTTTTATAACAAAATAAAATAAAATTCTAGGATTGTAGTTCTCACTAAATTAATCCACTCGAATCATATCATTTTCTCTTGATTTATATTTTTTGTAAATTTAATTTATCAATCAAAAACTTCTAATTTTATCCATACATCTCTTCCGAGCTCCGTATAGACACACCTCATTAAATTAATTCATTATATTCCTATGAGAATTAAATTCACCAAGATTCATTACGTTCTAAGTTCTCAAATGGTCACACATATGATAAAGGTATACTCCTATCCTTCATATATACATGTTATTCTATCCATAAGAAATATACACAAAAATGCCTCTTTCAAGTTTATTTGAGTGCCACAGATCAATTGATAAATTTTCCAATAATCAAAAGTATTAATCACAAATAGAATAAACAAATTAAAAATCTAATAAATCATTCAAAACTAATTAAACTCAAGTTTCATAAATTTAGATAAAACGCAACCCTAGAAAAATTAAATTACTTCATAAATAAAAATTAAATTACAACACTTAAGGAATATTCGCTCAAGAACACAAAGAAAATTAAAACATTTCTGCTTCTAAATTTTCTAGCACACGTAGAACACAACGGAAGCCAAAAATGGCTTCTGTGTGTTCCACAGTTCAAGTCTCCAAAATCGAACCCCAAAACCGAACCTCCAAATTTATCACAATAATCCCCTATTTATAACATCAAATCTCTAAAAACAAATATATTTTTCTACACGCGGGAGACAAAATAATGTATCAAAAATAATAATAAAATCTGTGTGGGGACAAGATGCTTGAAACATGCAATCACGCATGTAAAATATAGATAGCACAAAATAGGGGACGTGCGTCGTTTCTGATTTTCTTTTCAATACACGATGCCACGTGTCACCATTTGATTCGCTACAAGATATAATGAGACACGAGGTAGCCATTTATTCGCTGTGAAGAGAGAGCGAACGAAGAATGCATCACACGCAATTATTGCCATCGAGGACACGTGGGGCACGCATAAAATGCTGGGATCTGGCGTCGTTGCTGTGTTTTTGTTTTAACAAAACACATGGCACTTGTCATCTCCTGATTTGCTGAAATAATATTTGGGACACGTAGCATCGTATTACTCATTGGAATGGAAGGGCGCACAAAGCTTCTGTGGACTGCATCATATGGGAAATGGCTTACGCAGTAGACACGTGGGTCCCACCCTACAAGCTGGCCTACGAGGTAGGTGGACCCCACTCAGTGCCGAGCAACATGCCACCTGAAAACCTGCATCCACTTGAGATTGTCGTGTCTGGCTCCACGCACCTCATCATAGCCGTTGATTTCCTGATAAAATGATGGGTGTCGCGCGTTGGTGATCGCGCGAGTGGCCTCCTTTTCCTGCATAGAAAATAAATTTCCTTAATTACAGTTTAACCCTCCAATTTAATTTAATTTAACTTTTAAACTTTTGTTAATTACAATTAAACCCTTTTTCTAATTTAAATTAACTTTTATACTTTTGTTAATTGCAATTAAACACTCTTTTCATTTAAATTATATTTTCAAACATTTATTATCTACAATTAAGCCCTTTTTCAAACCAAATTATTTAATTTTCTTAAAAATATATTCATTAAGAAATTAACAAGAAATATTAATTTATTCCATCAAAATTAACTAATAATATCAAGAACATAGCAATTATAATTAATAAAATAGACGAAAATAACTATATAAAATACAGTTATCAAGCACCTAAGAAATGGTATAAAAAATTTGATAATCTAGTAATCTCACATGGATTCAAAATAAATGAAAGTGAAAAATGCATTTATTATAAATCAGAAAATGACATTTGCATTATTATATGCTTATATATGGATGACATTCTTATTTTTGGGTCAAATATTCATGTTGTGAATAATATGAAAAATTTGTTAAGTGCTAACTTTGATATGAAAGATCTTAGAGAAGCGAGTGTAATCCCTAGTATAAAGATTACTAGGTCTGAAAAGGGACTTTCTTTATATTAATCTCATTACATTGAGAAAATCTTTAAAAAAATAATTACTTTAACTGCAAACCTGCATGTACTCCTTATGATCCTAGTGTAAATTTGTTCAAGAACACTGGAGACGGTGTTAGACAAACTGAGTATGTAAGCATCATTGGTAGCTTACATTATGCTACTAACTGCACTAGACCAGACATAGCTTATGTTGTGGGATTACTACGTAGGTTTACCAAAAGACCTAGTATAGAGCATTGGAATGCTATCGAAAGGGTCATGAGATACCTTAAGAGAACTATGAACCTTGGATTATATTATAAAAAGTTTCACATTGTTCTAGAAGGATACAATGATGTTGATTGGAACACTTTATGAGAAGACTCCAAAGCAACTAGCGACTATATATTTAGCATAGCTGGTGGAGCTGTTTCTTGGAAGTCTAAGAAATAGACAATATTGGCTCAATCTACGATGGAGTCTAAAATGATAGCACTAGCTACTGCTAGTGAAGAAGTAGGTTGGTTAAGAAGTTTGTTAGTTGAGATCCCTTTATGGGAAAGACCGATACCAACTGTCTTGATCCAGTGCGATAGTTACAATGGTAAGAGACGACAAATACGTTGTAAGCACAATATTGTTAGAGAATTTCTCTCTATACGAGTTGTAAAAGTGGATTATGTACATTCTGATGAAAATTTGGTTGATCCTTTGATGAAAGGATTACCAAGAGAGAAGGTTTTCAAAACCTCGAATGGAATGAGACTGATGCCCTTAGAATGAAGAGTCACTCGTGATGGTAACCCAACTTATAGACCGGAGATCCCAATAAATAAGTTCAATGGGTAATAACAAGTCATGAAGTGATATGAGATGAATCATGCTATTTTTAAATCCCATTCTATATTGTTAGAAGAATGAAGTCTTGAAGTGACAGAGAAGGATGAGTTAATTATTAAACTCTTAATGAGTTCTATACTCTATATGGAGTGGAGTATATAGCTACAGGAGTACTATTGATAGACTCACCTATGTGAATGTGGAAGTGTGGTTGCTTCCTGTGAAAATTTTAGGCAAATTTATTAGAGAATTCACTATATTGGGATACAAGTGCATGACCTTAAAGCACAGGCTTTTCGAACTACACCTTGGAAAGGTTGTGTGTGTAATGTTGTTAGAGATAGAGTTTAAAACTATGAGTTACTCTAGTATATTCTAAAGCATCAACATTATGCAAAGGTTCAAGTCGATAGACACCTTTTTCTTATGCATAATTTTATACTTTTGATTGATCGGTTTCTCGATGAAAACTATTTTTTATATAAAATTCAAGTAGAGGATTGTTGGAAATTTTGAATTTTTATAAAAACAATTGATAACATTTTGTGCCTTGTCCCACATTACTATTTTACATCACTTAGAAGATATATAAGTAGAAAAATATTGGCTATTGGGTTTGGGTGCCAAGAGGCACCCATTTTTGTGGAAGAAGAGAGGACCTAGACAAATATGATACCACACGTGTGCACGCCGTCCAACTGACCATGCCGAGTCGAGTCCGAGTGCGTGTGTGTATAAGGTGAAGTGGCATTTTATTTTTTTGGAATTTTTTTTTTAAATTACTTTTCCACTTAGAAAAAACAGTCGTTACATTTTTACTCAGAAAATGATCGTTATTTTCCTTTACTCAAAAAAAATATCTATTACTTTTCCTCTCAGAAATATCTGTTACTTTTTCACTCATAAATGACCATGACAACTAGACATGACCGTTATGATCTTAAATATCACACCTTTTCTCAAACCTATAAATAGAGAACCTCAACTCTCTGTTTAACATCATCAATCAGAAACATCTCTTACTAGAAAAAAATCTCAGAAAGAAAAGAAGAAGATACTAAATTGTTTTGAGTTTTCCAAGCAACATAAACTTTAGAGTTATAGCATTTCGGTCTTCATCAGTATAGTAAAGTTTCGAGACAAAAAACAAAGATTTTGGGCTATTTTATCCTGGAGACGACGAAGCTATGTTTGCTTGTACAAGTTTGGGCAGACACACGAAACATCTTAAAGAGAGCGACCTAATCCGCAACTTAATCCGTGTAGTTCATTTCAGATTATCGATAATATTATTCTTATATTGTTTTCACGTACTTGTTCCAACAAAAACAATGAAATCAAGAACGTAACAAAAACAATGAAATCAAGAACGTGGTTGAGAATGTAGACACTCAAACATAACTAGAAAAATAAGTAGGTAAAAATGTCAGCCAAAATAGGAAAAGATTGCAAGAAGAAATACACTAACAAACTTCCTTTTCTATTTTTATTTTTATTTTTTTCTATATTTTTTGTTATTATAACATAATTTCCTTTCTTCCTTCAGTACGTATTCTGTCAATTATCTATCCCAAGACCATACAAAACACCAGCATACTTCTCAGGTGAACCATGAAAGAAATTAGTTTTCAACTTGATATAAGCACAACTGGTGAGTAAACTATCCGAACCAGCTTGGTGACTATTACCGATTCTCTCCACCTTCAATAGCTCTGCAAGTTTGTTTAATCCACCATGAAGAATGTTGCAAAACTTCATCAGATGCTTGATATCATAAATCGTAGGGAAATAGAACTTGATGAGGTTGAAGAATCCTGCCTGTGTATTTGGAAGATTTTGGCAAGTAAGCAACTTTAACAAGTACCCAAAATCATACCCACTGTGGAATGTCAACCAATGCACGTTATTATTCAACACAATCCCAGAAGACATCAATAGTTCACTGAGTCTACGTGCATCAATACCCTTTTCATTGTTCTTCTTGAAATCAATGCCACACTGGGACAAAAGCTCAATA
The DNA here is from genome assembly GCA_033030585.1 of Hippophae rhamnoides. Lineage (NCBI taxonomy): Eukaryota > Viridiplantae > Streptophyta > Magnoliopsida > Rosales > Elaeagnaceae > Hippophae > Hippophae rhamnoides. The sequence goes on along the minus strand of CM065433.1, from coordinate 15,050,165 downwards.
GAGTCATGGGCATACACATCCCAACTGGGATTAAACTCTCGGAAATTGAATTGCCATGCACAATACTTGTCAGTGCCACATTTGGGAAGGTTCCCATTCTTATCAGAAAATGTAAGACCTACTTGAATTAACTTCAATAGATTCACATTGGCCCTAAGGGTTTGATAGTTGTATTCTAAATTGTTCTTGAAATCCCCTATTGGTCTCAGAACGATTCCTGGAAACTCAGTATCCATGGCTATGTAAGGGTAATCGTCCACGATATCACGCATCAATGCAAACTCAGCCTCAAGATTATCATTCCAAACTTCCCTCATATGGATCATATCACTTTTAAGGGAAATCGACATTGTCTTCTCTTCTCGTAGGTAACCCACAAATCTTGAAGCGAATAACAGAAACCCAGAAAACGTATAAACCGAATCTGCAAAAGATAACTCCCCATGAAAATATTGCAAAAACTCAAGTTATGAAATCAAAAGAAGAAAACCCATAACCGGGGAAAAATATCAAGAAATCGATACCAGAAATGAAGGAGAAGAAGCCTTACTTCAAGAACCAAGAAGGCAAAATGAAGATATGGGACCGATAAGTCGCAACGAAATGAGGGATTTACGGGGGCTAGTTTTGGAAATCGAGGAAGCTTTTAACGGAAAAATGGAAAGATTGAAAGAGATGAAATAATTTTGAATAAGTAAATGGCATTCCCACATTTTTTTTTAAATAAAAAATATTAAATCACACTTTATTAAAGAACTAAATAAATACGGTTTCTTTGTCCATTTTCATTTTCCAACAAAACAGGAAATAAAAAAGAAAATATTCTGACAATTTTATTTTGTAACATTTTGTTAAACTTTATTTTGAACCTAAATCTCACCAAGATCATGGATAAAAATTTAACATCGTTGGAATTATCCATACTTTAATAATATGGATATATATATGGAACATATTTTGTGGTTAAATTTAATTAAGCATAATTGCCCTACTCAATGATTATCTTGCCTCATTTATTACTAATTATGACAATTTAGGGAGTAATTTAGAATAGAAAAACCAAAAGAATTCAATTTTATTTAAATGAGAAAATAGAAAGATTCTTAACTACACATTTTTAAATACTCTTTTTTATTAGATATTAAGTATATTTAAATGTAAACTTAAATTATATTTTATTTTTATTTTTAATTACAATCGTAATTATATTCAAATGAAAATTTTCATTTTTTTATAATTTTTATGATGCATTTTATTTAAACTTAATGTGTTTGTTTAATAATTATGTGAGTTGTTAATTTTATACTAATTATTACCATTTTGTTTGTATTTTAAATCAAAAATTCAAAAAAAATCTTAAAATTTATAATTAACCTTTAAGAGTTTCATAAGTTTTTCTTTTAAAAAAGTATTCATTTAAAATGAAAATTAAAGTGAAGAAATCAAAATACTCTTAATTCTTAACCTTAAAAGAGTTTCTTACACATTTTACCAACATGGTTAAAGGTTTCATAAAAGATCGTGGACACATCATTGTTTTTCTTTTCCTCACACTAAGGACGTAACCAAAATTATTATTAAGTGATGCCATCACGCATAAATTTAATATTAAAAGGAATAATTTTATTAGTATTCGGATGAATATCATAAAATTTATAAATTTTACAATCAAGTTATTATAAAATAATATGAAAAAAAGATAAAAATTTATAACTTTTAATGCTTTTGAATAATACATTATAAGTATTATATATCAAATCTATATTTTTATCTTATTAAAATAAAAATTCAAAACTAAATAAATTAAGTTGTAACATGACTAAATAGCATATCCTAATATATATGTAGACGGACAAAAAAATGAAAGAAATTAAACTAACATAAATTATAATAAACATGTAAAACAAATTCAAGTATGTGAAAAAAAAATCAATATTATATAATATAAATAATAATGAATATTTGTATAGTTATATGTGGTGTAACATGGTGGGTTAAATTGTATATGAGACAAAATGTATTATTTTTTTTAAAAATGCTAGAAAAACTAAACTAGTAAAATTTAATAAAAATAATAAAATTACATCTTTAAAACTTGTGATCATAAAAAAAATCATTTCTTATATCTAGTTGATATATTTTTACTATTAAAAAAAAATTTAATCCATCGTTTCACATCGAATGTTATCCAATTAAATACCATTTAAATTAAATTATAACTATTTAAATTTATTTAATGTTGAATTCCATCCAATTGAACTCGTTAAATATTATTGGGGTATTATTTTTGTTATTGTATATAAAGTTTAAGTAATATTTGACATAATTTCTTTAAAATTTATGAGAAATATTAAACATTTATCACTCTATTATAATCTAATTAATTAAAATAAAAAATATATGAAGAGTGTAAATACGTATAATATCAAATAATAAACTTGATATGTGGCATTGCTGTGAATTTATGTAAAATAATAGTCAAGATTTTTTTGATTTCAACTGCAAATATTAATTATCTTATTTATAAAAATTGTTCTTTTTGTACAGTTCAAGTGATATCTTATGTTTTATTTATTTATTTTCTTTTCCATAAAATTGTTTTGGACTTATTTATTCATCATCATGTACCCCCAAAAAAAAGTCAAGCAAATGTAAAAAAGAAAATAAAAGAAAAATTATCGACGATACTACCATAAGTAGAAGATAATTTTAACACCACATACAAAATAAAACCGATTAAGCTTGTTATAATAATCAAAATGAATTGTAACATATTTAGATATATTATGTATAAGAGAGTCAAATGTGAAAGATACAACACTAATTTTAACAGCAAATGAACACACATGAAAAAATAGATCTATGCATGTTCATATTTTACTTTTATGGATTTTATGTCAGTGCTTGAAGGAGCCTATATATTATGGAGTACTTGGACATTGGACAATTTAAATTATCTTTTTTTTCATTATTATTTAATGATTTAATGTTGCCTGTATTTATTTATTTATTTTTTTCCGGTTTACAGACCATAGCTTGTATCAATAATTGATATCAGTTACTTTTATTTTATTCTTTAGAGATAAGTTATGCATATTTATTATTTAATTATTGCTTTTGTTATGCATATTTCTTCTATATTTATAAATCTAATTTAAATTTAATAAACATAATTATTTAATTATATTATATTTTTCCCTCAAGATAACATCAATGTTTATTATGAAGCAATTTTCTCTCTCATGTCTTCTTATAAATCTCAATGATTAAGATAAGAGTGTGTAAAAAATTATATAATCAATTGAGCCATCGTTTCTATTATTTATTTTTTTAATAATAGATATTTAATTAAAAAGTTACCATGTAATTGCAAAATATGTATTTTTCAAAAGTTTTATAAATTAAAAATGACTTTTATATTGTGCCCTTAAACAAGTAATTAGTTGATTTAGTTAATTTACAAGATAATCAAACATAATATAATTAATTAGTTTATTTAGTTGCATGTGTATACTCCACGTGCATAACACATGCTTTTATGTGCTTTTGTAAATGTAAGTTATGAAATTATTGGTTCCTAAATTAGTTATGCTTCTAAAAGAACCGTTAGTTTAATCTTTCAAGCTTTTTTAATATCTGATCTCTCTCTCTTAAAGTTATTTTCATATCCGTAAGTACTTTTTTAGTTTTGTATGTTATTCAATTTTATATGTATTTTCAGCATTATAAGTAAATTTTCTTCACAAATGATGAATAATCACATTTTTATTGCTTTCGAATGGAAAAAGTTCTTCCTTACGCCTCCACGTACATGTACCTATTTTTTTTGTTACAAGAAAAATTATTATTGAATATTGTTAATTATTTTATCTTATAATTATTATACAATAACAAGTTTGCAATTAACGTGAAAATGATCATCATGGTCCTAAAAGTGACATGTTTCACATATCAAATTTTGATTAATGAGATATACTATAAATATCAATGGATTTTTATATATAACTTAATCGAATTATCTATTTTATCGTATCTGTTAATATTCTTTAAAATTTTAATATTTTTAATTAAAATTAATTATTTTTAAAATAATAAATTACAAATATAATGGCTTAATTAAGAATTAAAAACTAGAATTTTAAAAAACTTTTGTTATATAAATATTTAATAGAGAGTGGACTAGGGGTGTCAATTTGTGTTATACATTGATTGATCGAATTTGAATTCAAACTGTAGAACTCAAATAAAATACGAATCAAATTAAATTTGGATCAAATCGAGACTGGATCAAATAACTCAAAACAAATCGAGCGGGGTTGAGCTAAGTTTGAGCCAACCCATTAGCTCGAAATAAAATTAAAAAAATAAGATATAAATGTAAACATTACAACTTACACATTAGGTTAAAAACTTAAAATTGAAGAAAAACATTTCTTCTTAATTCCCAGCAACTCAGTCTCATTCCTTCAACTCTCTACTTTTCCAGAAACCATCGGTAGCCGCTTCTCTAGTAGGAGCCATAAATCTACCACTATTTCACTCTTCTCTAACAGAAGCCTTGTATCCATTAAAATAGGTTAAAAGTATTTTTCATGCCACCTTAAAAAGATGGTTTTTCTTTGTATGATCTACTTGAATCACTAAGAGAACTTTATATACATGTGGTCTGTTAAATTTGGGCCTAACTCCATCTCAAAACCCAAGTTATAAGATTGAGGATTTCCCTCATTTATATATGAGTTGGATACTTCATGCCCAGTCGATGTGGGACTTTTTAACACTCCCCCTCATATCGGTAGTTCATCGATGGACGGTGGTGGGCTTACAACTGCGTGCCACGGGGTGAGCTTGCCTGTTTTGATACCATGTTAAATTTGGGCCTAACTCAATCTCAAAACCCAGGTTATGAGATGGAAGATTGCCTTCATTTATATATGAGTTGGATACTTCATGCACAATCGATGTATGACTTTTTAACATGGTCAGTTATGGAGGAAATTCATTTTTTTTTAATTTTGCTCACATATATCTTTGTTCAGTGGCTAGGGGAATTCTATTGAGATTTAAAGCTCTTAATTCAAATTATGAGTTGCTAGACACGACAGCCTCTAACTTTTACATGAGAGGCTTTTGATGGCATTTACATTTGTCGAGTTTATTTAAAAATGGATTTCTTGCTTTAAGAATTATACTTCTTTATTTTATGTTGACTAGTGTTCTTATTTTGTAATAACTAGTTATTGTAACATAACAGATGTGTGAGAAGTTATATTATCTCTATGGACTTTGTTGTGTACATGAGTTGTTCATTTAGTGTCAATTTATCATTTTTTTTAAATACTAGTTGTTATAATATTATCTTTCTTATTTTTGGTATTTCATGTAATGCTATTTGAGCTAATGAGCTTTAATAATTAAACATATTTTTTTAAATTTTAAAAAAGTTTAATTAACTCAAAAAATGTGCAATTAATAATTTGGGCTAGTTTGTGTCAACTCGTTTGTGTTTGGTTTTGGTTTGGGCTTACCTTTATTAGCTCCAATTAAATTTGAATTGAGCTAGGATATGATCAATTTGGGCTAGCTCGAACTAAAACAATTCATACAATTGCCAAACCTAGAGTGGACCCATGTACATATGTGTATTTAGTGAGTGACTAATTTTTACTCTTTTGTACTAGCTTTAGGGAATCCCATATATAACTTTTTTAGAAGTCAAGCATGAATGAAATATGTATGCATTTTAAATTTTACTCAAATAATTTAATTTAAGTAATAAAAATAAATATACAATTCTTTATTAGACACTAAAAATTCTAACATTCAATGTAAAATCTATAAAAATCATCTAACAATTTGGATTAATAAGAAAAGTAAGGAATAGAAAAAATATTATCACTCAAAATAAAACGTTATAGGCTCAAAAATATTCTAACAAAGTAGTCTCCACTATTTTGATTTCTAAACATTAATTTAAGGATTATCTCAATCTCAATATGTAAGCATGATTAAAAATTAAGAATAAAATTTCATTCTCACAATATTCCATAACATGTTTAAGATATCAATCAAACATTACAAGGACTTAATCACTTACTTTAAATTAACTAAATGCATGATAATTTTGCAAAAAATTTAAAAATGAACCTAATGACCCCTAAAAACTAAATAAATGCAAATAAAAGTAAACACATGTTTAATAAAAATATTTAAAAATGCCTATATTTATCTATACCTTTTCTTCAACCCCTAACTTAGAATCTATGTTACTCTTAATGTATCAAATATAAATTAAAGATAAAAGATAAAGAGACAAAAGTTACCCATTTATCTTATCTCAATGTAATTAAGTAGTGATATGGAAATCCATAATGCATCCATAATCTTAAATAGTTTTATCACACAAATATAATGTTGCGAATGATAACTGTATTTTATAAAGTTATTTTCATCAATTTTAGTAATGATAATTGCTATGTTCTTTAAATATTTAGTGTATTTTTGTTAAATAAATTAATATTTTTCTTTTATATGCTAAAAATACATTTTTAATAAAATTAAACAATCTGTATCGAAAATGTACTTAATTTCATATTTCTGTCCACAAATATAATTTCAGATAATATGGTTTCTTAATTACAATTTATAAAAATCGAAAAATATAATTTAAATTAAATTTGGGCTTAAGTATAATTATTAAAAGTTTAAAATGTAATTTGAATTAAATTTGTGGGTGAAAATATAATTAATAAAAGTTTAATTTTCTGCGCAGGTGAGCTGAGGCCACACGCCCAAGTCCCAACGCCAAGAACGTGGACCGCTCGGGATCGGATAAGACACCTACTACGAGATTCGCGCGTGTAGATCAAAACCTACCAAGGAGAGTAGGGTACGGAGTTCTTTGTCAAGCAGTCAAGGCGTGCAGCAAGGCCCACCGCCGCGCGGAGACTTAGCAAGTGCAGTGCGGACCCACATGTCGGCCGCGTATTCCACTCGAGGTGCATCGATCGCCGTTGGATGAGATGAATGGTCCATTGAAGCACGTTGAACCAAGCTTCGCCGCGCATCGAGCCGCCGCTTACAACCGGTGATGCGGTACATCCAAGCCGCGTGCACCCTCATGTTTCAACGAAAAATGAGCAGCCACATGTCTCATAAATATTCCAGCGAATAAGATGATAACACAAGGGATGTGTTCGGTGAAATAAAAACACAGAAACCGTGCCCACTTCCAGCTGTTAACCACTTCCAACACGACGAAATCCTGTGCGATGCGTTCTTCATGCAACCGGCCTTACAGCCCAATGAAAAGCGGCCACGTGTCACTATATTTCTCTCAGCGAATCACATGGTGACACGTGGCATGCGGAAAAAGAAAAAAAATCAAAAAATGTGCAGATTGTTCACGCGTGCTGCTCCCCATGTATTGTTTGTTCCCCACTCACTATAAAAAAATAAAAAAATAAAAAAAATTAAAAAGGGGGAGATATATTTGTACGCGTTTTTTGGACGAAAATTTTTGAGTTTGGAATTTTTGTTTCCTTTTGTTTTCTCTCGCAGTTCTTGCGAGTTTCTTGTTTATTTCTTTGTTTTCTCTCGCATTTCTTGCGAGTTAATGTTTCTTTGTATCATTGTCATTAATTTTCCTCTCTACGTGTTACACAAAATACGCAGAGACGTTTATTTAACATTTTATGTTGTATTTTCTTAGGGAAATTACAGAGAAAGAAGACAACAAAGAAGAAGAAAAGGGAAGAAATTTATTTTTCATTGAGGAATCGTGAAAGAGTTTTTTTTCTTATCTATTTTCTTTTAATTTTTGTTTCTCTGCAATGTTTTATTTTTGTTGTGTTGTAATTTTAAATTCTGCTATGAACTAATACATTTGTTCTAGGATTGCAGTGTAGCGTAAATTATGGAATTTGAATTAAGTATTTTTGAATGATGTATGGAACTGCTTTTTAAGTTGTTTATTTTATCCGTGTTTAATGCTTTTAATTATCGGAAGATTAATTAACCGATATGTGACACTTAAATAAACTTGAAAAAGGCATTTTTTGTGTCTTTGCTTTCGTGATGAAATAACGTATATACATAAAGATAGAAATATACTTGTATTGTATGTGTAACTGCTTTGAGAACTCGTAACTTAATAAACTGTTGAATTTAATTCGCATTAGGAATCTAGTGAATCATTTTAACTAGATGTGTCGTATGGAGCTCAAGAGATATATGGATAAATTAGAGTTCTTGGTTAACAACTTAAAATACGATAACATAAATCAAGATAAAATATAATGATTCAAGTGGATTAATTTGGTGAAACTGCAATCCTAGAATTTTCTTGCAATCTGTTATAAAAGTTAGTTAGTCAAACTTCATCAAATTATCGACTGTTTGGATAAAATTAGGTTGAAATAATTTTAATAATTAACGAATACTAGTAACAAATCTCTGTGGGAACGATATTTTACTTATCATATTATTACTTGTGACCGTGTATACTTGCACGATTTTCTGTGTGTTGCAAAACACAACAACATCGAACTTCTTATAAATCACTTCTTAACAAATAGTTATAATTTAATATTTCTAGATGAAATAAAAACGGGTTTCACATAAATAGAAAATAAAATAAAAGTACATTAAATGTAAAATAACATAAAACAAAATAAAAATCAGAAATAAAAAAATTAAACTAAATGTTCATAAAAATAAAAATATATAAAATTAAAATACATTAAAATAATAGTAATCTAGAGCAAAGTTGGAGTTCACTCTTCCATGTCATTCGATCCTTCTTTATAATCATATGGGTGCATGGGTGGTCTAAAAGAAAAATCATATCCTTGATTTTCGGGTTCTCTCAAATGACTAAAATCAACTTCGAGATGAGAGAGAGTTAACCGTTGCATCCCATGCATATAGTTATATTCATCCTAAACATGATGTTGGCAACTTGTATACTTAGCATGTTGGGTAGTACAGTCGTGGAAAGTTCATGTACTTTACCTCTTCTTTTAAATGATGCATTTCATATTTCATGCACATCTTTAAAAAAGAAGCTACCATTTTGTCCTTTTGGGTTCCTTTAGTACTCGAGGTGAGTTCACTCATGTATACTGGAGTTAATAATTCACTTAGTTGTAATAACACCTCAACCTTTGGATACTTTACCCATACTTTAGCACACAAAACAGTAATAAGTTAAGGGAAGAAATAGCTCAAATGATGATTGTTTGTAGATAATCTTATCCGTTGGTGAATTATAGCTCTAACATGCATGCTCATTGTGGATACTATAGGAAAGAGTAATAAATCTTGCTCTTTGTCCATAGAGTTGTAATTAGCGGTGGGCATGAGTCTACAATAGACTATAAGTCATGTTGTACTTTGTGTCTATGTGTTAACTTCACATGTGCAAAATAAGGAGTATGTTTATTTTACATAGTATTGTTTATTTTACTCAATATTCTGTCTTTCTTTTTGTAAGTTTGGTTACTATAGATCAATAATGCACTAATGAAACAAAATCGGAATTGTAATATCGATCTTGCAAATACTTTGGTTTCATATTTGTAAAATTCTCGCAAGTGTACGAATCATTTTATAGAAAATGACAAGTATACTCCCAGGGTCAACTTAAGGAATGAATATATATGAGGTTTTTTAATTTATAATTCAAACTTTTAAAAAGGAAATTAAATCATAAACATCATCTCACAAATATTTTGGTTTTTGTGTTTCCTAATCTAATAACCAAAAAAAATAAAATGGATTCAATAAACATTTATACAAATTTTTATCATTCATAAAAGTGGAGTATTTATAGATATAATAATTAAGTTAATTATGCTTTCACATATTATTTAGATTATTAAAGATATAAATTAATATTTATTGATTCTCTCTTTTTTATACGAATACCACATTTTGTGAGGTTAGATATTCTTTATTAATTAAAAAATTAATTAACACCTATGTGTAGGGTTAATAATTAATTTGGTTAATTAAATTAATTTCTTTTTATCTAAAAGATGAAAATTAACCATTTAAATGCCCCCTTTGGTAGGGTTACACAGTTAAAACTTTATTAAAGATGTACAAATTAAACTTAAGAATTTAATTATCCAAGTACTAACTATCAAGTTTTAAAACTATTACTGAAAATATGTTGTCAATACAATTTTGAATAATAGTTCTTATAAAAAAACTTTTGAAATAGAGCTTCACTTTAAGTACCTAAAAATTGTACCAATAAATAAAAGAGCACTACTCTAAATCAGATTGGATAATTAAACCTTAAAATCTAATTTTTAGATTTAAATTTGTAAAGAAAAATAATATATTCTCTCTAACATTCTTAATATAAAATCACGAATAAAAACAAAACCAATTTATTTTATAGCAATGTTTTACCTATTTAATATTTCATAAGCATAACAACGTTATTATTACAAATTAACTAGCTATGTTAATTTTAATCACAGACAAATTAAATATAACATATAATAATAAAATATAAAAAATAACTGTAAAGAATTCATTTTAAAATTTATATTTTAAAATAATCGTTACAACACTTTGATGCTAATTTTGTTGTTGGAAAACCTCCAAATAGATTTGCATTTCTGATGAGTGCTCAAAAAGCACTAAAATAACCATGATTTTATGCACATTAATTGATTAAAAATATATATATTTATATGTTTTATCATATATTTATATAAATTTGTCTTTTTCGGAATCACGGGTATTTTTATTGTTTTTCAGGTATTTTGGCTTAAAAACGCAATTTAAAGACTCAAAGAAGAATACTTGAAGCAATACATCACAAATAAATTAATAAATAAGTGGGAAAAGGTCAACAAACATGGAAAAATTGGACAAAATGGGTCGAAAAGGTCAAAAATGTCAAAAGACGGAAAATTGCGCGCCACACCGCGCCCGTTGCCGCGCGTTCACTCACTCTCTTTCTGCGCGCGAGAACTGTTCACGCTACTGGCAATGACAGCCCAACGGCCAACAGCCACTACCGCCCGGCCGCGCCTAACGCGCTTTTTGCCCCATTTTCCACGTGCGGCCTTGTGACGCGTCATCTTGACGTCATTGATGACCTCAAGATGTCCATTACGTTTTTAATTTTTAATATTTTTTTACATTTTTTTACTCATTTTTTCTCTCCATCCTCACCTATAAATACCCCCCTTCCCTTCACTTCAAAACACACCTCAAAACCACACTTCTCTCTTCTTTCTTTCTCTCATTTCTTAGTTTTTTAGTTTTTTTTAGTTTTTCTTATGTTTTAGCTAGTTTTTCTTATGTTTTAGCTAGTTTCTCTTAGATTTAGAGTTCTTCCCTTTTTGGGAAGAACTAGTTATGTTTTTGTAATATTTTAGATTTTTGATTCAATAAATGGAAGTGAAAATTCCGCTTGGAGGTTTTCTAGCAACGGGAATAGCGTCGAAGTTCTGTAAGGATTTTATTTTCTTTACAGTTATTTTTATGCTTTATTCTTACATGTTATATTTAATTTGTGCGTGATTAAATTTAAGCGTACTATTTTATAATCATGATATCATAATATCGTTGTTGTGTGTGCGAAATTTTAAATAGGTGAAAATTTCTAAAATGAATTGTTTTTATTTTTATTCAAGATTTTATATTAAGAATGTTAGAGACAAATATATTATTTTTTCATTACAAACTTAAATCGAAAATTAGATTTTAAGGTTTAGTTATCGATTCGATTTAGAGTAGTGCTCTTTTATTTGATGGTACAATCGCCTAGGTAGTTAGAGTGAAGCTCTATTTCAAAAGTTTTTATAAGAATTATTATCTGAAAATGTATTGACAACATGTTTTCAATAGTAGTTTTAAAACTTGAAAGTTAGTACTCGGATAACTAAATTCTTAGGTTTAATTTGGACACCTTGAATAAAGTTTAAACTGTCTAACCCCACCAAAGGTGGCATTTAAATGGTTCATTTTCAATCTCTTAGAAAAAGGAATTAATTTAATTAACCAAATTAGTTATCAACCCCACCCATAGGTGTTAATTAATTTGTTTAGTTAACAAAGAATATCTAACCCCACCAAAGGTGGTATTCATACAAAAAAGGGAGAATCAATAAATATCAATTCATATCTTTAATAACCTAGATAATACGAGCAAGCATAATTAACTTAGTTATTATATCCATAAATACTCCACTATTTATAAAAGATAAAATTTGCATGAATGTTTATTGAATCTATGTTTAATTTTCTGTTATTAGATTAAAAACACAAAACCCCAAAATATCGTGACAGGATGTTTAGGATTTAATTTCGTTTTTAAAAGTTTGAATAATAAATTAAAAACCACATACATTCCTTCCTTAGATCGACCTTGGGAGTATACTTATCATTTTCTACGAAATGATTCGTGCACTTGCGAGAGTTTTACAAATATTAAAACCAAAGTATTTGCGATAATCGACGATGCCGGTTTTCGCTCATCAATTTCCATTTATTCAATCAAAAGCTAGAAATTTACAAAAACATAGCTAGTACTTGTCAAAAAGAAAATAATTTTAAAACTAAAAAATAAAAAAAAAAACGTTTTAGAGAGAAAAAGAACAATGAAAATTGTTTCTTAAGGTGTGATTTTTACAATGGGGAAGAGGGGCTTTTTATAGGTGAAAAATATTTTTAAAAATGATGATATATGCGTATTGGACAAGCTAACATGCATTTAAGGCATTGACGGCAGGAATCGAGCGTGATGTGCGTGCCTATGCACGGAATTACGACATGATTAGGCATGACTGCGCGTATTGTACTGGCGTGATGCGCATATAGCTGGGTAATGTTGTTTGTTTTTCATTCTTTTGACTTTGGTTCATTTTTTATCAAGGTATTTGTGATGTATTGCCTCTAATATTATTCTTCAAGTCTTTAAATTATTTTTTAAGCAAAAATATCTGAAAAACAATAAAAATACCAGTGATTCCGAAAATATAAATTTAGATAAAATTATATAAATGTAAATCTTTTTAATTAATTAAAATACATTAAATCATGATAATTTTAGTACTTTTTAAGCACTCATCGCAACTCCCAACCAAATTCTTGCTAGTCCCTTTGCAAGAGAAGCGATAAAAACAAAAATAAAAACTAAAAATTAAACTATCCAAAATCACTTTCGTGGATCAACACAGTTGCATTTAGCATATGCAACAAGTCTTTAAACCCCTCGGTTTCCCTAGTGGATGAGTTTAAGTCTCATGAGGATTTTTAGTAATGAGACCCACAAACATTAACAAAAAAAATGAAAACAAATAAAATAGGATGTTAACTAAAATTTAAAATAAAGTACAAAAGGAAAAAATAAAATAAAGAAATGAAATACAAAAATATATCATGCTTATAATCTCTTTTAAATTTCATAATTAAAATCTTAAGCATAGATTATTTCAACTTGCTAAACTTTCATGATTTATTATAATAATTAGTTGAAAATCATTTTCATATTTCACATCAAAAATGTATCAATTTAATTTCACCCAAACATAATGTCAAGAATCCGAATCCACTTCAATTCTATTCCTTACAAGTCAATACTCTCAAAAACACTGAATCTTATGGGTTCAAATACTCATTCTAATTTATATGCGAAAGAGTTGATGTATAGAAATGAACTAATATGTTCGAATATGTATAAAGAAGAAAGGATCAAATGTATAAATTATAAAGAAATCATATATAAAAATAATTTTCATACATCAATCAAACTCATTAAGAAAAAATTTCAAGATATCTGCCTTTTAGAAGTGTAGGAAAAATAAATGCAATGACTTCTAGGGATTTACTTCTTATAACTTTCTTTTGTAATTAGTCTTTACTCACAACTTTGTAGGCTATATGGGTCATAATATGTAGATTGCACTATATATTATTTATCTCTCTATTTTTTTAAGAGATTTTTCAATATATATATTTTTAAAGAGTGAACCCATGTACAGATTGTACATTTTTGTAAGATTTTGGTAAGTGGTTAATTTTGTGACTTTTCTGTTTGATTTTTGTCTAGGTAACCCAAGATATGTCTTTTTTTATATAAGTCATGCATGAATGAGATAAAAGAATATATTATCAATTTCTACTCAAATCATTTAATTTAAGAAAATGAAAAAAAATATGACACTCTATTAAGATGAGAAAATAAATTCACACATTCAATGTTAATACCTATAGATATCATCTAAAAATTTGAAGAAATAAGAAATGTACTTGGAGTAGAAAAAATATATTTCACTCAAAATAAAGGAAAATAAGCTCAAATTATATCTCATAATGGTCGTTTTCACTATTTGATTCCTAAACACTGATTTTGGGTTTAATATAATTTCCAGATCTTATTAAGAAATATTAGTCATGAAAAATATTAACTAATTACCATATACTCTATGATATGTTTTAAAAAATTAATCTAATATTGCAAAAGATTTATTTACTTAAATTCGATTTAAAAAAATTATAATTTTTTGTGATAATTGTTTTTTAAAACGAATCCTAAAATTCTAAAAATTACTAAACCACATAAAGAAAATAAAATCAAACAAAATAAAAATGAAAATGTGAACAAATGTTTTTTAAAAAATTGTTAAAATGTTTAAAATTAAGCATGGTAACTTTTCATCACCCCCAACCTAGAACTTACATTGTCCTCAAAGTAACAATTGTAAATTAAAGATAAAGAGGAAAGAGAAGAAAAGTTACCTATTTCCTAAGAATGTGCAACTAATGATAGAGAAATGCAGGTGCATCCATCATGTTCATCATTAAAGTACACATAGATAGATTATTGTCAATTTCTAACATGATCTCAACAAATATTTTTAGTTTTAACATTTCTTAAATTATTCACATTCAATTAAACTATATTAAATAAAAGAAATAAAATAAAATTACCTAAAATGATAGGTTGTCTCTCATCCAGTGCTTAGTTTAACGTCTTAGTAATACGTAACTTAGGGGATTTCATTTTAAGTAAATTCAATGTCCACACATCATGGAGTCAATGAAACCTACAGATAGGATAAGTTTTTATACATATACTTTTTAAGACATGCCCTATTGATTTTCAAAATTTTATTTACTTAAAACTAGGAACATGATTGTGGGTTTTTAGATAACCCACATCATGGTGCAAGTCAAATAAGTAAGGCATTAAAACACAGTTGTACCTAAATCTAACAAAGCATTTATCTCCTTTTATCACAAATTATGATTTAAAAACTTTAAAATTTTGGAGATAGCTTCAGAATTTTTTTATTTTATTATAAGCTCTAAGTTAAGTAACATAATCAATATTAACCAAGACCGATCCCAAGAAAGAATGGTGGGGCAAAACCTCCTTAAAAATCATCCTCCTAGATAGAGCAACGTTCCCAGAAAAGACTAGTGACACAAAGGCTTCCAAAAACTAGTCTCCTAGACATAACTCTCTTAGATCTTTACTTTTCATGCTATTAAAATCTAAGTTATTTAAGTTAATAAATTAAGTTAAGTTAAAATATAAGTTAATTAAGTTAATAATTTAAGTTAATTTAAAATCTAAGTTAATTAAGTGAATAAATTAAGTTAGTGAAAATCTAAGCTAATTAAGTTAATAAATTAAGTTTTTTTAAATTAAAATAACAAATTAAAAGAGAATTAAAAAAAATAAAAATTCAAAGAAAATTAGAAAAATTAAAAGAAAATCAAAAAATTAAATGGAAATTAGAACTTAAAAATTAAAAGATAAAAAGTTTTTTATAATTTTTTATTTTTTGAAAAGAAATTAATTAAATAAAATAAATTTATATTTTTTTAGCACAAAATAAAAGAAAATCATAGTTATTACAATATAAAAAGTTTTCAAAAATTTGATAAATAATTTAAAAACAATATTCCTGACCCAATAGCGGCACCAAAAACTTGATGAAACAAAATCGGGATTACAATGCCGATCTTGCAAACACTTTGGTTTTATGTTTATAAAACTGTCACAAGTGTACGAATCATTTTATAGAAAATGATAAGTATACTCCCAAGGTCGATCTAAGGAAGGAATATGAGTGGTTTTTAATTTATTAATCAAACTTTTAAAAATGAAATTAAATCATAAATATTATCTCACAATATTTTGGGTTTTTTGTTTCCTAATCTAATAAAAAAAATAAACATAAATATAGAATCAATAAATATTTATGCAAATTTTTATCATTCATAAC
Organism: Hippophae rhamnoides; assembly: GCA_033030585.1. Taxonomy (NCBI): domain Eukaryota; kingdom Viridiplantae; phylum Streptophyta; class Magnoliopsida; order Rosales; family Elaeagnaceae; genus Hippophae; species Hippophae rhamnoides. The sequence continues at coordinate 15,033,906 of CM065433.1, read as the reverse complement.
AATGGAGTATTTATAGATATAATAATTAAGTTAATTATACTTGCTCATATTATTTAGGTTATTAAAGATATAATATGATATTTATTGATTCTCTATTTTTTATATGAATACAACCTTTGGTGAGTTTATTTATTCTTTGTTAATTAAATAAATCAATTAACACGTATGGGTAAGGTTGATATTTAATTTGATTAATTAAATTAATTCTTTTTTTCCTAAGAGATTGAAAATGAACCATTTAAATGCTACCTTTGGTAGGCTTAGACAGTTTAAACTTTATTGAAGGTGTCCAAATTAAACTTAAGAATTTAATTATCCGAGTACTAACTTTCAAGTTTTAAAACCATTATTGAAAACATATTGGCAATACATTTTCGAATAATGGTTCTTATAAAAAACCTTTGAAATAAAGCTTTACTCTAACTACCAGAAGATTGTACCGACAAATAAAAGAGCACTACTCTAAATTAGACTGGATAGTTAAACCTTAAAATCTAATTTTCAAATTTAAGTTTGTAATGAAAAATAATATATTTCTCTCTAACATTCTTAATATAAAATCATAAATAAAAACAAAATGAATTTATTTTATAGAAATATTTTACCTATTTAATATTTCACAAGCATAACAAATTCATTTTTATATCATGTTTACAAATTAGCCAGTCACGTTAATTTTAATCATAGACAAATTAAATATAAGATATAAGAATGAAATATAAAAAACAACTATAAATAATTAATTTTAAAATTTATGCCTTAAAAGAATTCTTACAGCACTTTGATGCTAATTTTGTTACTAAAAAACCTCCAAACGAATTTGCATTTTACTTTACTGAATCAAAAGCTAGAAATTTACAAAAACATTCCTAGTTCTTCTCAAAAATAGAAATTTAAAACTAAAAACTAAAAACAAATAAAACTTTCTAAAGAGAAAGCTAGGGAGAGAAAGAACTAAAAAAATTGTTTCTTAAAGTGTGTTTTTTACAATGGGGGATAAGGGTATTTTATAGGTGAGGAAAAACATAAAAAAATGGAAAAATATCTTGAAAGATGATGATATACATGTATTGGACAGGCTAGCATGCAATTAGGGCACTAACACGCACGATTGGGTGGGATTTGTGGCCAAAATTGCACTGACGTGCACGGGATTCACAACATGACTAGATGATAACACAAGTGTTGATGCATGTAGGAATCCAGTGTGATGCGCACACAGTTGAGAGCGAAATTGCAAGTGAACTTGCGGCATTATTGGGCGTGACTGCATGCCTTGTTTTGGCATGATAGGCACAGATAAGCGCGTTTTCCAACTTTATTCTTGCGCGGTTGGGCAATTTTGTATGTTTTTCCATTTTTTTTTTTACTTTTACTCATTTTGTTCTCAACATATTTGTGATGTATTGCCTCCAATATTATTTTTCGAGTCTTTAAATTATTTTTGAAGCAAAAATACCTGAAAAATAATAAAAATACCCATGATTCTAAAAAGGCATATTTATATAAAAATATTATAAAATCATATAAATATAAATCTTTTTAATCAATTAAATCATGGTGATTTTAGTGCATTTTAAGCATTCGTCATGCACACATGCAAATAGACAAGTACATTGTGTTTGAAAGTATGTTTTACGCAGACCACAAGGTTGGTTTTTTAGTATGATACTAGGTCGTGAGTGACCATTTTTGGTTTGGTTCACATGCAGGTATTTACAGATATTTACTTGGCAATTTTTGGATCAAAAAATAGAATTTTTGTGTACCTTTTCAAATCCCGTCGTTAGACCCACTAAGAGATTGGCTAGTCGGTAGTAATTGTCTATAAATACCCCCTTTTAATTATTTCATTTAGTTCACAAAACCTACTAAAAATATACAAAAAAAATTTATAGTTTTGAATTTCATCTTCACTAATTATCATGAAAGTGTTTTAGTAATTGTGATATGTTTGTGTGAGCGTAAAATAGTGTGGTTGGCTAATGAGAGTGGGTTGGGTTGAGTTATTTTAGTTCTCTTATTTTTTGCTACATGCAATAAGTGATTGAATGTCTTTCCCACTTTGGTTGTGTGAAATATATGGTTGAATGTGTTTCCCACATAGGTAGTTGATTGTTCTTGATAGAGGATGGTCCTTGGTTGATTATTCACATTATACACTTCATTGATCAACAATTACTAATTATACCAAATCAATTGGTGTTGGCTTTGGAGGAAAGTTGGATTCTTATGTTAAAGCAAGTGCTACGGAAGCAATAATCATGGGCAATAATAAGCAATTCATATAGAGATCTCGACTAATAAAGGTATTAGTGGTTTTGTTTTTGTCAAGGTTGTAACTGTTTTTTGCTTAGTGACTTTGTTTGCTACCGAGTGGTTTTCACAAGCAACCCAAGGATGTGACCATATAGATAGGATGTATATTTGCGTTTACCTCACTATTTGATTATTTTTGAATTATTTGCTATGTTATGAATACAATTCTAGTCTTGATATTTTATGTTATCATATATAGTAGTAGGAATTTGATTAGAAAACTGCTTAATTCTGTTTAGGATGCGTAATTCTATTTAGATAGTACAACATTCCTAGCATTCCCTTCTACTCTCTTTTAGACTCAATGCCTTAACAAGGATGTTGAGTTTGCTACGACGATGGCCAACGTAAGGATAGAAAGTGGGTTGGTGAGAATATCTGTAGGTATTTCATTAGAAGGAAAGTGATTAAAAACAAATTAATGTGCTAATACTCTATCTCTAAAAAATAAAAGATCAAATTTAACATGTTTGGTGTGTGATTGGAAAACTAGATTTGTTGTCAAAGTCGCAGTACTAACATTGTCACACACACAGTGGGAGGACCAGGAATGAACACACCAATTTCAGCTAGTAAGGACTGAATCCATATGAGTTCTATAGTAACAGTGGCCAATGCATAATATTCAACTTCAGTACTATAGCGTGAAATATTGCTTTGTTTCTTTGAAGACTAATAAATGGGATTGCCACCAAGAAGCTAAGAGTATGGTTTATAAACAAAGCCATATGATAATAATGTACCATGATGATAACTTAAAATTCATTTCAAAACTTGCCAATGAGGTTAAAGGGAGCATGACATAAATTGAGATACTTTATTCACTCTTAAGTAACATCAAGTCTTATAATGATGATAAATTGTAAGGCACCCACTAATTATCAAACTTATCTACAATAATACATACAATGGCTCAGTTGTGGACATGGCGTAGCTATAGCTTTGCAATCCATCATCTTAGCTTTATGTCAAACTTCACTAAAATATTTACTTTGAGATAACATGAGATCACTGTTAGGTAGTTTAACCACCTTAATTACCAAAAAGGTAATTAAGTAAGCCCAAATATTTGAAAGCAAACTAAGTGTGGAGATCAAAAAAAATTTTTACCTTGAACACCCACTTATTACCAATAATAGTTCGATTTTGAGGAGTGGAACAAGAGTTCAAGTATTACTCTTAACCAAAGCCTCAAATGTAGTTGTCAATTATTCTTTCCATAGTGGATCAGACAATACCTCCTTGACTCCTTAATTGTGGTAACTTCTTGACACAATGTTTGGAAATAGAAGTGAAATGTTTTTTTGTTTTTAAATGCCAAGTTTTGATCTAGTGATCATAGGATGGGAAATTGAAGTACGTGAAACTCGAGTATGGTGGGAAGAAGTTGAAATCAGTGATTTAGGAAGTGCTAGAAGAAAAAGCTGAGCAAAAGATTGAGAATAAGATTTTGACATATCAAAAGAAGGTAAAGTAAAAGAAGATAAGGTGAAATAATAAAGGTAGATGGAGAAATATGAGAGCTGGATGGAAAAGGAACATAAATGGTACCAATGGGTATAGTAGTTGACTAGGTAAAAAAAGGTGCAATAGGGAAACTTATGACTATGAAGGTTACATTATCTAGTACAATAGGAGGATTGATAGCTCAAGAAAATAGGAATTAGAAGACAATGAACATGGAAAAATAAGTAAGAAAATTCTTATGAAAAGACACAAGAGTATGAGATATTTTATAGCAAATGAAAATTGAAATTCAATGAAAATGACATTTATGCTAATATACATTTTTCGTCATCAGACAAGCATTTGTAGCCTTTATGTCGAGGGTTATACCCTAAAAATGTACATGAAACTCCTTTTGGATCTAGGTAATATGTAGCCAAAGTTTTTAATCGTGACTATAGACTTATGGCCATGGTTATAAAAACCGTGGCCTAGGTGAGAGAGACTACAAACTCTTATATATGGTTATGGTTTTTAATAATGACCATACACATGTTATTTGGTCACATTCTTATGAAAGATCATGACGTATTAAATGTTTAGGATCACAATTATAATATTAAATTGTGACCTTATTTATCTCATCAGATCACGGTTTTATCAATAATTGAGGCATAATATTCATTTTTTATTTCAGTTACACTAAAACAGTGACATATTATCTTGTTCATCATCACAGTTTTAATCCAAAACCATGACCTTACATACCACCAATTATTTATCTTTTACCTCAGTTTACACTAGAACCATAACCATATGCATTGCTCACGTAACCACATTCTACTATTTTTTCCTACATTCCATAAATTAAATACTTACTTTTTCATAGATGCAAGATAGCACTCAAGAATAATAAATTATCAAAATTTATCAATTATATTATAAAAAGTAAATATATTATATTAAAATTAAGAATAAAATTACATTTAAGAGTTCATGCACCAAAAGAAAATAAACCTAACTAGCTAAAGTGATCCAAAAGATTAATGACACTTTCTAAAGTTTGCCAATAACAAAACTAGCCAAATAGTACCAATATAAATCAATCTAATGAATTAAGTACATCTCAAAAAATAATTGAGAGTGTATAGAAATTGGTTGGCTAACTATCATTGTAAGAACTGATTTGTGAGCTCTGAGCACTCATTCCTCATCTCATCAATATCACCATCAACATAAGTTCCTTCATGATTAAGCTACATATATACACACATTTTACATTATTGTCATCCATATATTTGATTTGAAAAATTGAAATCAAACCATTAAATATTGTAAACATGCCACTAGCCATCTTATCGATAAATATTCACCAAATGCATAGCAAAGTTCTTCATATATGACATAATTGGTTGTGATTCTTGAGCTTTCAGTCACATTGTGCCAAGTATAATGCGCCATCACAATCCCACAAAAGAACCCAATAAGAAAGCCACTTAAACTAAATAGTTGTAAGATAGATTAAATTTCCATCATTGTAAGCCCCAAATCCCATAAAGCCCTGAATCTACCAATTCTAAAATGACATAAAGATATCAGCTATATTTTCCAAATGAGCGCATTAATGTCAAAGATACCATGAGAAAAGAGGTGATTCAAACAAACAAAATTGTCATTGTTGAAATTCAAAAGTAGAAATTAATGAAATGAGAAAACATAAGATGTCAATTCATGGTCCTAAAGGTATATACATGATACACAAAAACTTGATAGTCAAAGTTTGTAAAATTTATAATAGCTCGCAAGTTTACAAATCACTTGTAATAAACAATAAGTATACTCCCAAGGTCGGTCTAAAGAGGAACTATGTGGTTTTAAAAATTCAATAAATCTCTTATAATCAAACACAAAAAAATAAACTTAAACATTTTATCACACTATTTTGGTTTAGAAAAGTCTAATCTATTGGCATAAAATTAAAGATAGAAATAAGATTGATGTTAGCATATCTGAAATTGAGTTGTAACATTATACAATGACATTGTAGACAAAGGTGGCTAAAGAAGAAGGAAATATGGCTTTAAACTTGTTATAGTCGCTAATGAGTGCTTAAAAAGCACTAAAATTACCATAATTTAATGTACTTCAATTGATTAAATAGATTTATATTTGTATCATTTTATCATATTTTTATATAAATTTGTCATTTCAGAATCACAGGAATTTTTTTATTGTTTTTTAGGTATTTTAGTTCAAAAATAACTTAAAGATAGGAAGCAAAAAATACTAGACGCAATACATCACAAATATATTGAGAAAATAAATGAGGAAAAATTAAAAAGATGAAAAAATTGGACAAAATGGGTTAAAATTGTCAAAAAGGCCAAAATTACCCCGAGAAATGTGTGCATCGCACCCAGTTGCAGAAAGCAACGCGCACATCATGCCTAATAATGCCAAGAAATGTGTGCAGTGCGTCACACAATTCCAATCATCCGCTTGCGCAACTACATCCATCTATGCGCCTGCACACTCCTCTACGTGTCCCGCATATGCCCCCATGGCCCAACCACCCATCTGTCGTGCCAATCACCTATCTGTTGAGATTTTCCATCCCATAAGCACGCCAACCAGTCCAAACATGTCCAAATTTAAAATTTGAAATATTTTCCCCCTTTTTTGGCCTTTTTCTCACCTATAAAAGAACCCTAAAAAAACACAATTTCTGAGCACTTTCTCTCTCTAGAAAGTTTACATTTTTTTAGTTGTTAGCTTTTAGTTTTTTTAAGTTCTTCTCTTTTTGAGAAGAACTAGCTTTGTTTTTTTATAACTTTTTAGTTTTTGATTCAATAAACAGATATACAAATCCGTTTGGAGGTTTTCCAACAACAGAATTAACATCAAACTATTGTAAGGATTCTTTTAAGGTATAATTTTAATGGATTCTTTATAGTTATCTTTTTATGTTTTATTCTTATATGCTATATTTAATTTGTCTGTGATTAAATTTAACATGGCTGGTTGTTTGTTTGTAAATATGATATAATTATAACGTTGTTATACTTGTGAAATATTAAATAGGTAAAACATTTTCATAAAATAAATTGATTTTGTTTTTATTTAAGATTTTATATTAAGGATGTTAGAGAGAAATATATTATTTTTCATTACAAACTTAAATCTAAAAATTAGATTTTAAGGTTTAATTATCCAATTTGATTTAGAGTAGTACTCTTTTATTTGTTGGTATAATCGCCCGGTAGTTAGAGTGAAACTCTACTTCAAAAGTTTTCATAAGAATTAATATTTGAAAATGTATTGATAACATATTTTCAATAATGGTTTTAAAACTTGGAAGTTAGTACTCAAATAAATAAATTCTTAGGTTTAATTTAGAAACATTGAATAAAGTTTAAAATGTCTAACCCTACCAAAGGTGGCATTTAAATGGTTCATTTTAAATCTCTTAGATAAAAGAAAGGAATTAATTTAATTAATAAAATTAGTTATCGACCCCACCCATAGGTTTAATTGATTTGTTTAATTAACAAAGAATACTAACCTCACTAAAGGAGGTATTCATATAAAAAAAGAGAGAATTAATAAATATCAGTTTATATCTTTTATTAACCTAAATAATATGAGCAAATATACTTAACTTAATTATTATATCATCAAATACTCCATTGTTATAAATGATAAATATTTGTATTATTGTTTATTGAATCCATATTTATGTTTATTTATATTATGTCATTAGATTAGAACACAAAACCAAAATATCTTGACATGATGTTTAGGTTGTAATTTTATTTTTATGATTTTGAATAATAAATTAAAAATCACATATATTCCTTCCTTAGATCGACTTTAGGAATATACATATCATTTTCTATAAAATGATTTGTACACTTGTGAGAGTTTTAAAAATAGTAAAACAAAAAGAGTATTTAGCAAGATCGGTATTTGCATTGCTAGTCTTGTGATTTATCATCAATAGCATGCACGGGAATAACTAAAAGCTAGAGTAGCATTAAAACTAGTTTACCAAAGTAAGGTTACTAAAACAAATAATACAAATGCAATTAAGGTTGTTAGACTATATTTTATATGATCATAAAATTCTAGTTGTTAGTCTATTTCATATGTGATCATAAAATGACATTGCTTGCTGTTAAAACCATATCACATGTGATCATAAAATGCCGTTAAAGGTAGATAGGCAATACTATATTTGATTGGTCCTTACGTAACAATATAACAACCAAGTAAAGATGTAGCCAACTAGCTCCATATATAAAGCTTTAACTCATAAAACAAGTGTGGGTTCAATTAATGAAATCAACCAAGTATTATTCATGAAATATTAAAGTCTAGTTTCTCTCTCTACATTTTGTTGTCAAGAAATTCAAGATCATAGACATTAAATTTCATTTTTAAATTTTTTTGTTGAATCAAAATCAATCTCTATCACTTAATCAAGATGGTATCAGAGCTTCATGGCTAATGATATTAAAACAAGCTCTCAAGCTACATATTCTCTCTTTGAAATTTATAGAAGTTAAGAACATAAGAATCAACATGAATAATCAGCATCAAGGTGATGTTCGTAGAGAGGAAAACATTAAAAAAAATGAAATAATTTCTTATAGTAAGGTAGTCAATTTTCACAATCAGATTTCATCCATCTCTACAGATCATGATAGCTACAATGAATGAAGTAGACAAGTGATTAGAATCCCAAAATGCTATAATTTGGAGGGTTTTGTAATAGGATCAAAATGATGTCCTAGAAAATTCAATGATAATAATTACGTGAATGATGATTATAGGTATTGGATCAAGAAGGGCCAAATGATTAGCTCTTGGCTAATCAGTTCAATATCGAAGGAATTTGTGAAGAAAGTCTCTGAATGTGATATGAGTTCTCAAATTTAGACAGTTCTTGGAAGCTATTTAATTTCACCTTCTAGAGGCAAGATAATGAAGTACACGGTAGAAATTCACTCTATCAAAAAGTAAGGCTTATGAATTAGCAAGTACATTCAAAATATTCAAAATCTTGTTTCATAATTGGGTGCTACAAGAAGTTTTATAAGTGAAAAGGATCAAATCTTGACCTTCAGGAACAGTCTTGATAAACGATATTATCTAGTTATGGCTAACATATAAGAAACTTGGGTATCCTTAATAGAAATAATGCACAAGCTACTTGGTTATGAACCAGAACTGAAAAAAGAGACACTTCAATTCAATCTATTCCCTCAGTAAACCTTGCACTAGTTGTGAATGTGAGTGATGCAGCAAATAATACACTACCCATGGCAAATGTGATTCAGTAAAGACATTGTCTTCGATACAATGGTGGTCTTGGATTTGATTTAAATAATATGAACTATCACAAAGGTATTTTACCTTACACTCAAGCACCTTTCTTTCTAACCAAAACAATATGCTCTTCACAATTTCAATCCCTCATTTTAGCTTCCTCAATTCAATCCATTTGTATAGTCTTTGAACTTTCCTTTCTTTGGACAAAACCAAAATAGACCTAGAAATTTCATTAAATCAAGACCATATACTAGTTATGTGGCAAAATGGGTCATTATATTGGTACCTGTTAGAACAGGTTTAACCAGTCTTATGTTCTTGTAACTCAAAAATTTCATAACCATATTCAATCTTCCCTTGCTTAGAACTACAAACTTGGACTAAAATCCCAAACTCAAGTCAATTCCCTGCCTATTTAATAAACTCCTTCTTCTATACCTCAACCTTTTCTACACATTACATCATTGACTATGAACAATATTCAACCTTCTCAATAATTGTAGTAGAATCTTGGTCACACTACTACAAAATTGGGTATTTAAGTCATTATGTAAAGTCGGTTTTTGGAAAAACTAACTTATAATGAATTTAAAGTCGGTTCGGTATAGAATCGATGTTATCCATGTTAGACATAGAGTCGGTTGACGTGGAGAACCGACGCTATCCACATGTGTAGCGTCAGTTGACGTGGAGAACCAACGCTATCCGTGTGTGTAGCGTTGGTTCACAAGAAGAACCGACACTATCCGTGTGTGTAGTGTTGGTTCACGGGAAGAACCGACGCTACACCACGTAAATAGCATCGGTTCACGGGAAGATCTACATTTCTGCCCACCTTCTTTCTACATTTCTGGCCACCTCCGACCACCATTTGCAACGTAGTTTTGTAAGTTATATTTCTCTTCTCATTATCTTTCAGATCTATTATTTTTTTGTGCGAAATATTAAAAACAATTTATACCTATTTTTTGTATAAATTTTTGATTTAGGTATGTTTTTTATTTTGCTTGTTATTATGTTTGACTTATTTTATGTGGAAATAATATCTGAAATGTTGTAGGTTTGATAAATTATATATATTTACTATGCGTGGATATATTTATTTATAATAAATAATTATAATTTATTAAGTAGAATTTTGCAGCTTATTATTCAGTTTGTTATATATATATATATATATATATATATATATATATATATATATATATATATGTTGTATAATTTTTTGATTTAGGTATGTTTTTTATTTTGCTTGTTATTATGTTTGACTTATTTTATGTGGAATAATATCTGAAATGTTGTGGGTTTGATGGATTATATATATTTACTGTGCGTGGATAAATTTATTTATAATAAATAATTATAATTTATTAAGTAGAATTTTGCAGCTTATTATTCAGTTTGTTATATATATATATATATATATATATGTTGTATAAATTTTTGATTTAGGTATGTTTTTTATTTTGCTTGTTATTATGTTTGACTTATTTTATGTGGAAATAATATTTGAAATGTTGTGGGTTTACTGTGCGTAGATAAATTTAATTATTCATAAATAATTATATTTTATTAGGTAGTGAATAGAGGAAAAATAAGATGTTTTTTTAAATTTGTAAGAAATTATATTGGTATAAAAGTTATATGTGCTATCTAGACTCTTAAAAAAATTATAAATATATATTTATAAAATCAATAATTTAAATATTATATATATATATATATATATTAATAAAAATCAAATAATAACTAAAAAGTAAGTAGTATTATTATTTTTATTTATATATGTTAGTTATGTGTTAAAATGTTAAATATGTTATTATAGTAGTAGTCCATATATACTTATATATATAGAATGTTATATACGTATAATTAATATTAATTTTTAATTATGATATAGTAACATGCTTAGAAATTAGAATCAACCAAAGTGATTGGTTTTTATATATTAATGCTAACATGTTGCTTATTTTTTAATTTGTATAGAAATGGTTTTGTAAAATGATTAAAATGATAACTGTTTTGTATTATGTATGTTTTGATATATATTCTAATAATTATGAAATTTATATATAATAATACTTGAAATATATTCATTGTATACATAATTAAGTAATATGTTTAATTAATGTCATTAATAGAAAATGGACAAATCTTGGATGTCAAAGTGTAGAATTGAGCAAGACTATATTTCTGGAGTTGAAAGTTTCATGGAATTTGCTTGTAGAAATAGTAATACTGGAACTAGTATGATTCGATGCCCATGTGTTAAATGTAAAAATGAGTGATTTCATGAATTTGACGAGGTTAAGTATCACCTTATCCGTAATGGTATTCTTTTGAGCTATAAATGTTGGTATTATCATGGAGAAAATATTGATAATACTCATGGGGAAAAGATAAATAAGAATGTGAGTGGATTACATACATCTTATCATAATGTACAGACAGAAAATATGTTTCATGGTGTTGAAGATGAATTATGCGAGGATGATCCCGAAACCTTTAATAAACTTATAGAAGATGCTGAAAAACCGTTGTATCCAAATTGCAAAAAATATACTAAAATGTCAGGATTGGTTCATTTTAACAATGTGAAGGCAAAACATGGTTTTTCTAACAAGGGATTCACAGAATTACTAAATCTACTAGTCGATATGTTTCTTGAGGATATTGAATTGCCATCTTCAATGTATGAAGTGAAGAAATCTCTTAGTCGATTTGGCATGGAATATCATAAGATTCGTACTTGTCCTAAGGATTGCATTCTTTATAGAAAAGAATATGATACATTACATGATTGTCCTATGTGTAAAGAATCGAGATGGAAGCATGGTACAAATGAGAGTACAACACATAAGAAAGGCGTGGCTACAAAGGTTCTTTGGTACTTTCCTCCGATTCCTCGCTTTCAAAGGTTGTTCAGTAGTAAATATACATCAAAGATGTTGACTTGGCATTCAGATAATCGATCTGATGATGGGGTGCTACGTCATCCTTGTGATTCTCCAAATTGGAAAGTAATAGATAGTTTATCTCCTCAATTTTCATCTGATCTACGCAATCTTTGTCTTGCCATTGCTGCTGATGGAATTAATCCACATAGTTCCCTCAGTAGTAGATATAGCTGTTGGCCAGTAATTATGGTAACATACAACCTTCCTCCCTGGTTGTGTATGAAAAGAAAATTCATGATGTTAACATTATTGATCTCAGGACTGAAACAACCCGATGTTGATATTGATGTATATTTGCAGCCTCTGATAGATGATTTAAAGACGTTGTGGAATGATGGTGTAAATTTTTATGATGCACATAAAGAAGAACACTTTAACTTGAAGGGGGTCCTTTTATGGACAATTAAATATTTTCATGCCTATGGAAACTTATTAGGACATGCAACAAAAGGTTACAAGGGATGTCCTATATGTAGTGATGGAACTTCTGCAACCTATCTTGTTCACGGATGAAATATGTATTATAGAAGACATAGAAGATTTTTGCCATTTGGACACAAGTTTAGATACCAAAAGAAACCGTTAGATGGTGAAGAAGATCATGATCATACAACTCAACCTTTGCGAGGTGTTGAGATATTAAGGCAATTGAATGGGATGACATTCAAACGACATGGAAAGATGAAAAAAAACATACTAAGGTAGGGAAACGAAAGAGGTCAACTAATGAAATGGGTGAAAATGAAAAATATTTTGAATCGACTTACCATGGTTGTTGGAAAAACAATCAATATTTTGGGAATTACCTTATTGGAAAGACCTACACATTCGTCACATGTTAGATTTCATGCACATTGAGAAGAATGTATGTGAGAGCTTGATTGGTACTTTACTTAATATACCTGGAAAAACAAATGATGGAATTAAAGCAAGATTGGATTTAAAGAAACTAGGCATACGACCTGAATTGGAACCAAGGGTGGAAAATGATAAGAATCGAACATACTTACCACCAGCATCATATACAATGTCAACAAAAGAGAAAGATGTGTTTTGTAAATGTTTGGAGGGTGTGAAAGTTCCTGATGGTTACTCATCCAACTTAAGAAATTTTGTGTCTATCAACGATAAGAGACTGTATGGATTGAAATCACATAACAATCATATCTTAATGCAATAGTTATTACTAGTTGCTATTAGATCAATTCTTCCAAAACATGTTCGATCATTAATAATTCAGCTTTGTTCATTCTTCAATACAATATGCAAGAAATATATATCAATTGGCGAGTTAAATTATTTACAGAAAGATGTTGTAGAGACTTTGTGTCTAATTGAAATATCTTTTCCTCCTTCTTTCTTCGATATAATAATTCACTTATGTGTTCATTTAGTTCCAGAGGTTCAATTGTGTGGTCCTACTTACTTAAGGTTGATGTATCCTTTTGACAGATATATGCAAGTCCTTAAAGGATATGTAAATAATAGAAATCAACCTTAAGGATGCATGGTGGAACGCTACATTGCTGAAGAGGCCATTGAGTTTTGTTCTGAATACTTTAGTGGTTGCACTGAAATTGGGAATCCTATGCACAAGTTGTTCTTAGAACGTCACATGATCCAAGTAGGTAACCCTATGCTTGGTGGAAGTAAGAAATTATTTATTGATCGCACTCGATGGGAAAAAGCACACCGAATCATTTTGGTAAATAATAATGAGGCACAATCGTACATAGAGTAAGTGATGTTCATTGCTTCATGATTGCAAACATATTTTATATTTAACTATTAATGATGATATATAACTTAATATATATTTAATAACATTACAGGATGCATTTAAACTTATTGAAGATCGATCCTCGTTATAAAAAAATAGGAGGTGAAAAATGGTTGTATGATGAACATAAGCGAGAGCTTATTAATTGGTTTCGCAACCATGTAAGTGTCACAAAAAAAACTCATGCATGTATCTTCCTAGATCTATTAAATGTTTTAAAACTTTGAACTAAACACATTTTGTGTTTTTGTATACATAGATTCGAGATGAACTCAAGAAACCCAATCATAAAAGATCAGAAAGTTTACAATGGCTTGCACATGGGCTGAAATTCGATGTCAAATCATTTTATAGTTTCATAATTAATGGATTGAGGTTTACAACTCAAGCTAGGGACAAATTCCAAGTAAATCAAAATAGTGGGGGGAAAATGGTTGCACAAACTATGCAATTTTCCAGTTCAAGAGATGCTAATCTTGTACTTTCTGATAGAACATATTATGGTATAATACAAGAGATTTGGGAATTGGATTATGAGGTCTTCCATGAAACAGTGTTCTTGTGTGATTGGGTCGAAGATGTTATCAATGTTGGATATAAAATAGATGCTTTTGGATTTACCGTTGTAAATTTATCCAGGATAAATCACACTGATGATCCTTTCATGTTAGGACTTCATGCAAAACAAGTATTTTACGTGAGCGATCAAATTAATCCAAGTTGGTCTGTTGTGTTAATGCCTCCACAAAAAGAGTTTTGCCATTGTGATGCTATAGAAGATGAAGACTCTATGCTTGATACATTAACCAATATTAGTAATTTCTCAAATAAATTGCCTAATGAATGTGATGATCTAATTGATGATGATGATTCTTCGTCATGGGCTCGAAGTGATTGTGAAGGAATATATGTATACGATCAACAACCTAATTAAACATAACGTATGTTCTATATTGTTGTAATAACTCTTATATATATGTATGTTTCTAAAATTGTCAATTAATTTATATTTCTTCATTGTTTGCAGATATTTCATGGATATTCGGATAACAGAGCTTGTAGATCCAAATGATCCATTGTGGTATTTGAAAAGAAAGGGTTGGGCGAATATACCTGATGCTCCATTTAACCCAGATGATAGAATACCTGTTTTATTTGATGCTACTGGTAATCCAATAGGGAAAAATGGTCAACAATTGAAATCCCCAATTGGTCGACTTGCAAAGTCCAGTATACCAATCAATATAAATGATTGGTCTGAGGTTGATGATGTAGAAAAGTTCAAAATATGGATAACCATTCATGTAAGTCTTTTATAGTTTATAATCAATATATATATATATATATAGGCTATTAGGTGTATTATATCTAATCTTTTGTATTGTGTTTTTACAAAATAGTTAGAAAGTTGATGACAGTTGGAAGGACAAGTGTTATAAGATTGCAAATAAGGCATGGAAGGAATACAAGACTTCAAGATTGGAAAGAAATTATGTGTTTCCACATTTGGAAACACTTGATGAGAATGTGATCTACAAAATCCATGAAGGACACCCCTGGATTACACCTCAAGTTTGGAAATAATTTGTGGATTATTAGGGAAGATCATCAG
Organism: Hippophae rhamnoides; assembly: GCA_033030585.1. Lineage (NCBI taxonomy): Eukaryota > Viridiplantae > Streptophyta > Magnoliopsida > Rosales > Elaeagnaceae > Hippophae > Hippophae rhamnoides. The sequence continues at coordinate 15,018,461 of CM065433.1, read as the reverse complement.
AATGTACAAATGCATAATATTCTTCCTAACCGTACTGGGAGGTCTTCAAATCCTGAAGTTAGATATAGAATGGTATTATTAATTTGTCTTAATTTATAATTATTTTTATATTTATTTTCCTCAATTTAATTTCATGTCATTGTTAATAAAATTTTAATAATTTATGTAGGAAACTGAATTGGGTAGACCTGTTACCCGAACTGAATTGTACATAGAAACAAAGACTCCCAAAACGAAGAATTCAAGACCGATGACTCAGCGAGGAGAAGAACAATTAAATAAGTTGGTTAGTAATTTCGGTTGATAAAAAGTCTTAATGATATTTAATAAATAATTGATGTAATAATGAATGATATATTTGTGTGCTTTATTATTTGTAGAGAGCTATTCAAGAAAAAATATACAAGGGTGAAATAATTGAAGAGCCTGGGAGAGATGCTTTATATCATGCATTCGGACGCAAACATCCTGGTCGTGTTAGGGGAGGTAGCCAATATGATGGTTCTATGGAGTATTTTAACATTCCAAAACAAAAGCCTCAGATGGTAAGTAAGGAGAAGTACACTAAAATTGAAGAAGAATTCAACTCCTTTAAGGCTTCAGTGATAAGTGAGATTGCCAATCTAAAAGAACATCAATCACAACAATTGCCAACTGATAACTGTATTTTATACACTTATTTTCACCTATTTTATTAATTGTAATTGCTATGTTCTTAATGTTTTTAGTTAATTTTCGATGAATAAATTAGTATTTACTATTTTTTATATTTTTTATGAAAAGTAAATAATTTGTATCGAAAACATAATTAATTGCAAGTTTTCGTCCTAAAATATAATTTCAAAATAAATGAGTATTTAATTGCAATTTATAAATGTTGAAAATATAAATTAAATTAAATTTGGGCTTAATTTTAATTATTAAAAGTTTAAAATTTAATTTAAAATTACTAAAGGGCTCTATTGCAATTAAACAAAGTTTAAAATGTAAATTGAAATATATTTGTGGGTGAAAATATAATTAATAAAAGTTATTTTTCTTCGCAGGAGAGAGATTCCACGCGTCATTTTGGATCGTCAGATCAACGCATCAACAGTTCGGATGCGCGCGTGCTGTTCAAACCCGACCAAGGAGAGTGGGTGCAAGGATTTCCTCCATCGCGCGGCTCGGTGCCCGAGTGGGGCCCACCTGCCGCACAGGTCGGCATGTAGCGTGGGACCCACCCGTCTGACGCTGTGCAGACCTATCCCCCATCTTCGCGCGCCCCTTTCCCGTGCGGTCGATCCACGTGCGCCCGGTTATTCCACGAGCCATAATCTGCCACATGTCGCACTTTATATTAAAGCAAATCATGTTCAGACACGTGGCAAGTTACAATGAACGGGAAAGCACAGGATCAAGTCCCCGTTCCAGCCGTTGCCGCACTTTCTCGGCGCCCCAATCTCGTGCTTCAGTTTCTACGTGCGCCCATTCCGTGAAACAAACGAGGTGCTGCCACGTGTCTATCTATTTGTTTCAGCGAATCATATCGCGACATGTGTCAGAGTTTATTGAAAAGAAAAACAGAAACGCACGTTGCGCCTACTCACATTAGCCACGTTTTCGATTCCATTTTCGATACAATTTGTCCCCCACGCTTTTTAATTTATTATTTTCCCCACACTTCATTGTCCCCCGCGTGTATTATTAAATTTAAATATTTTTGATGTATTTTTTTAGCTATAAATAGGAGGTAAGATGATAGAGTTTAGAAGTTTTTTTTTTGTTTAGAATTTTTGTGGTATTAGGGGTTGGACTGCAGAACACGCAGAAGCCATTTTTTGGCTTTTGTTGTGTTCTGCGTGTGCCAAATATTTCGTTTCGTGATGTTTTAATTTTCTGTGTTCTTCATCTTAATTTCCTTGTTGTAATTTTTATTTTAAATTAATGAAGTAATTTAATTTTTCTAGGGTTGCATTTGATTTGAATTTATGAAGCTTTGATTTTAATTATTTTTTTAAAAGATTTATAAGACGTTCAATTTGTTCATTCTATCTTGTGCTTAATGATTTTTTATTATTTACGAATTTTATCAAAACGATTTGTGGCACATTAATAAACTTAAGAGAGGCATTTTTGTGTATATTGCTCGTAGATAGAATGACATGTATGATGAAGGATCGGAATATACCCTAATTGTATCAGTGACCATTTGAAAACTTAGAACATAATGAATCTTATTAAATTTAATTCTCATAAAGATATAGTGAATTAATTTAACGAGGTGTGTCTATACGGAGCTCGGAAGAGATGTATGGATAAAAATAGAAGCTTTCGGTTGACAAATTAAATGTACTAAAAAAATATAAATCAAGAGAAAATAATATGATTGGAGTGGAATAATTTGGTGAAAAACTGCAATCCTAGATTTCTTTTATTTTATTTTTAAACAATTTTCCTAACTTTTACAATCAACGATTATTTTGGATAAAATTAGAGAGATACAATTTTAGTACTCAACAAACTATAGTAACAAATCTCCGTGGGAACGATCTTTACTTACAAATCTTTATTACTTGTGACCGTGTATACTTGCACGTTTTTATGTGTGTTGTAAAACACACAACACCAGCCATGGCATCATGCTACAACCAGGGCATGCCATATTGGCCAAGCATGCAACCATCCATGCCAGGCATACCACCATCCATGCTAGGCATGCCACCCACGCAATCTCATTGCGCTCAAACTACATCCAGTATGGGATATAGCCATCCTATTGGTCCTCACTATATGCTAGGAATGCATATGCAATCAAGTAGTGGTTCATTTTCTCCAATGCAATCTACACATTCTTACCATAAATCAAACCATGATGAATGTTTTGGTGAGAATGTACATCCAATAGATACCCCACATAAGAGTCATCTTCTATTTGATGAATCATATGTGGTAAGATTTTAATTTCTGGTGTATATAATGTATTATTTTTAAATTCTTATATTATATGTTTTGTTTTTTATATATAATACTTAAATTTTTTACAGAATATGAAATGTTTGTTGAAACATCCTTCGTCAACGGACTATGTTGCTATTGGAACGGTACAACAATTGAACAATGATCAGATGATTCATAATCAATATTTGTCTAATCATTGGCGAATAATAATTGATCAATTATTGTTTCATGATTGTCCACTACCTGTGCCTTCTGATGCTACCACAGAGAGGCAGTTGGATAGTATGTGGCTTGGTCGTCAATTCAATTTGTTCTAAATTTTGACGTGGTACTATTTTTTAACTTAAAAGATAACACTTGTTTACTACTATTATTTTATTATATCTTATATTGTTACTAAAGAATACATATATAATACTTTTTTTGTAGTCTATTATACCAGAACTCTTAAATGCGGCACATTTAAGAGATACGAAGCAAGTATCTCATGCTATATCTATGTCTAGTGGCCAATCATCACGCACCAAGTCATTCAAGAAGAAGCCTTGAAAAAAGTATAGTCATAAATATGCGTTAAACATCAGCAGAAATCTTGGCACTTTGATGACTATTGTTGGGAGGGCATGTAGCATAAATGATGGATGGACTGTGCCACTTCCTATAGAAATTTCTGGTGTAGACCTCGGCCAAACTTATATATCACTCGAGTGCTTATTGCAAATATTTGAATATTAAATGATCGATTTAAGTATAATTCAAGTGTGGACAAGGTGAGTCCTCAATCTATTTATTTTTCTTTTATATATGTAGAACATATATAATTATATTTATATTATCTAATTATATATATATATATATATATATATATATATATATATCTTTTATATAGGGCATGCTATTATCGAATTCAACATAATCACTCATCACATTTAGCAATGTTCTATGATTCTTCATATGTCAATCAATATCAAGAGAAAGATGTTAGCATCAGAGCTAAACAATTATGTGATAGAGCATTAACGCTTAACAGAAATCAAAAGTTGATAATCCCTTGGCCATTAAGGTTTGAACAAAGCCAAGATCATTGGATATTGGTAATCATTGATCTGTTCAATAATCATGCTTGGTACTGTGACTCAGCTTCCATAGAACTAAGTAAAGATACAAAAGCAGTTGTTGAAATGTAAGAGTTATAGTTACATATTAGTTTCTTCTATTATTTTTTGTAATATTTAATAAAAACTAACCGTTTTAAACCTTGATAGGGCATGGAAGTTGTGGAACAAGTTTAAGGGCATTGCCCTTAAAACATTTCATAAGCTTATATGGACAAAAGTTATGGTATGTACAAGTCAATATTAATAATTTTATTAATTTTACAATTGAATAATAAAGATGTTCGAATATGAAATCACATGTACACTTGTTTTTGTAGGTTCCACAACAAAATAATGGAATCATGTGTGGTTATTATGTCATGAAGTTTATGAGCGAAATCATCACAAATATCAAAATTCCAATTGATGATGTGGTAATATCTTTCACTCATATACATAATTTTTTTAACATATTTGAGTTTGTTTTTGTAAATAAATGAAATTATATTCTTATTTTGATTTTAAATACATGTAGTTCTTTGGTTGGAACAAGACGGGCTACGACCAGCAAATTTTTGATGATTTACGAGAGGAATGGGCAGAACACATGGTTCAAATTATATCATCACAAGAAGAATCGGGAGAAGATTATGATGATCTTGAATAGCATTTGACAACATAACAGTAAATTTTTAAATGATTTAATTTCTCTATCTATTCCTGTGTCTGAAATCACTTGTTTGCTAGATGATTATATGCTCATGTATTTAGGAGAATGCATTGTTTTATGGACTTAATTTTGGACCAAACTACATCTCATCTCTCTTTCCTATTTTCCTTACGAACTCATATTAGCACTTTATTAAATATTTGTTTATAAATATGAATTTATTTGGAATCTCTGCTAGTATTTTTAATGCTATAATGAGATGGTAATATTTATAATGATTTAATTTCTTCATTCATATGTTTGAAGTTTAGATTGCTTGTTTGATGGATGTTTTTATGTGCTCATATGAATTGTTATTTTTTGTCTAGTTTTCTTGCCATAATGCTTGTGAACGCCAATCAAGATTCTAAGCCAACCAAGCTTACTCGATCGCATCTAATTACACTTTGACGATATTATTTTATTTGTAATTTAAGTTAACTATGTGTATTATATATAAATTATTTGTTTTTGTAATAAATTTAATTATCTAGTAATTAAATATATTTAAATTTTTAATTATTTGTATTATTATTTATATTTTAGTTTTTTAATGCTATATATATATTGAATAATACAAAAAATGAGAATAAAAAAATAAAATAAAATCATAAAATGTACGGGTAAAGTTGGTTCACGCCATGAACCGACTTTACATTTTAAGTCGCTAAATTTAAAGTCGGTTCAGCGAACTGACTTTAAATTTGTTTAAAGTCGGTTAAAAACTGACTTTAATGCCTATTTTTGTAGTAGTGTGAGGTTGTCAATCAGATGCAACCTCATCTAATGGCCACCTATGCATCTTTTCAAAATTTCTATGATGATTCTTGGTTCCTTGATTTAGGAGCTACCCATCACGTCATAGTAGATCCAAAAAATCTTGTTGTCATTAATGAATTTCATGCTAATGTATTTCCATTTTATGATCCTAATTTCATCTTTACTTCTATTCCTAAACCCAAGCAAACATTTTTACTTGTTCTATCAAAGGACAAATTTCTAACTACAATAATCAATCCATCTTCTAATACCTCTTAACCAAATGTGGCTATTGAGCCACAATTTGTCATATTTTGATCCATTATCTTTACTATCACCTTCATCATCCTCTTCTTCATTCTCTAATGATCTAAACATACAAACACCTCCCACTTCTATTCACAAAAATTCTCAACTAATATTTTGAACCATGTCATGTGCCCACTGTTCCTTCTCTATTTGTTTTAGTCAAACACCAAACCAATAAACCTAATGTCTTGTCCAAATTAGCTCAAAATTACCATCCTATGATAACTCACTCAAAAGCATATTCAAAGTCACTAAAATATTTTTATGCTGCTCAAACCATTACTTTACCAAAAATTGTTAAAGATGCTTCGAAGGATGAAAAATGATATACAACTATAAAAAGTGAATATGATGCTCTCATAAAAAATCAAACATGGATCTTGATGCCTCCTCCCCTAAATAGAAAAATCATTGATAATAATTGGATTTTTCAAGACAAACAACTTATCAATGGTTCCCTTGAAAAATTTAAAGCTAGAGTGATAGCCAAAGGTTTTTTTAAAGTTGTTGGATTGAACTTCCTGGAGACATTCAATCTAGTGGTAAATTTTGGCATAGTAATGAGAATCATCACCATTGCCCTAGCTTTCTAGTGGCCACTTAGGCAACTCAATATTAACAATGTCTTTCTCAATGGCACACTTCATGAAGAGGTTATATGAAGCAAGTATAAGGCTTTGTTGATCCTGATTATCCTCATCATGTTTATAAATTATAGAAATCACTCTATAGCTTGAAACATGCCCTTGGGGCTTGGTTTGATAAATTGAGTACTGCTCTGAGAAAACATGGCTTCATAGGATCTAAAGCAAATGACCCTCTCTTATTCAAGATTGAACTGACTTATAGAATCTAACTTCTTATGTATTTTAATGACATAATTGTCATAGAATCCAACAATGACATTATTTCCATACTAGTCAAAAAGGTTAAATGATGATTTTGTTTTTAAAGATATAGGCCTTCTCCATTATTTTGTTGGCATTGAGGTAAATTGTACATCCATCGGTTCTTTTTTTCTCAAGCAATCCAAATTTATCAAAATTTTATTGACTAAGGCTAGAATGGTTTATGCTAAACCTTCTATTACTACCATGAGTTCCACCGTGCAATTATCTTCAATTGACGATATGTTTGTTATGATAATCCCTCTAATTATAGAAGTATTTTAGGAGCATTGCAATACATAACACTCACTATACCTACCATTTATTTCTTAGTTAATAAAGCATGTCAATATATGTCCAATCATATGCAATCTCATTAGGTAGTTGTCAAAAAGATTCTATGATATCCAGATAGTAGCATTGAGTTTGGTATTGAATTTAAACCATCATCATAACTTATTGTTAGCACTTTTTTGTTGCAGATTGGGGCGCTTATTTTGATACAAAATATCTAGCTTTGGTTCACTAGTGTACTTGGGAGCCAATCCTATCATTTGGGCAACTCGAAAATAGCCAACTATTGTTAGGCCAAGCATAAAGGCTGAATATAGATGTTTGCATTCATAGCAGGTGAAGTAATTTGGGTTTATTAATTGCTAAGTGAAGTTCAAATTATGTCCTCTAAACCAATTATTTGGTATGATAGTACTAGTGCCATAGCCATAAGTGCTAACTATGTGCTTCATTTTAAGACGAAGTATATGGATTTAGACTATTATTTTATTAGGGAAAAGTACTCGTAAATGAAATTGCAATCCAATATGTCCCATCCAGTAAACAAAAGCCTGACCCCTTCATAAAAGCTTTCCCTACTACTCATTTTTTGTATCTCAAGCCCAAACTTAGGGTCACTTACATGTCATTGAGTTTGCCGAATGAAGGGTTAACATATCTGGAATTGAGTTGTAACATTGTACAATGATATTGTAGACAAAGGTGGCTAAAGAAGAAGGAAATATGGCTTCAAACTTGTAATGGTAGTATGCACAAGAATAACTGAAAACTAGAGCAGCATTAAAACTAGTTTTCCAATGTAAAGGTTAATGAAAAAAAATCACAAATGAAGTTAAATTTGTTAGACTATATTGCTTATGAACATAAAATTCTAGCTATTAGACTATTACACATGTCATCAAGTCCAAACAATGCTTAAACTTCATTAGAGGTACTAATTTAGGAAGTATATAAGAGGGGTTATTTTATGTGTAGACTTTATCAAGTTTAATCATGCCTTTTATAAGTATGCTCCTAATTAAATGAAACTTTACAACTACATGTTTTGACTTAGAAAGAAACATGGGATGTTTTGCTAAATGAATGGAAGATTTATTATCACAATAAATGGTATCAATAACATCACCATTTACAATACCCAGTTTTTTTGTAAATCCTTTCAACCACAATTCTTCTTTCACTACCTCTATGCATACAATGAATTTAGCCTTAGTGGTTGATAGAGACACCATAGATTTTAGGTTGGATTTTCAAGAAACTATATTCCCAAAAATAATGAAGATGCAACCACATAATGACCTTCTTTTATCCTCGTTTCCTGCAAAATCGGAGTCAATATATCCATTTATAATAAAAACATCATAAGTATTCTTTTCAAACATCATACCAATATTTTTAAATACTTAAGGATTCACTTAATAGCTATCTAGTGATTTTTACTAAGATTTAACATATGCCTACTAACCATACTAACAACATATGCTATATCTAGTCGATTACATACTATAGCATACATAAGTACACCAATAAAATTATAATAAGGAACTTTTTTAATATAACTTTTATCATATTGATTAATAGGAAAATCATTGAAAGATATATTAAAATGGGAACCTAAAGGAAAATTTACATGCTTAGGATCAAACATTGAAAAACTTCTATAACTTTTTCAATAGGGGATTGTTGCAACAAAAATAGTCCAGAAACAACTCTAATGATATCCATGTCTAAAACTCTTTTATTTTGATCTAAAATTTTCATTTCAAATTCATTATAAAGATAAGACATCAAATATTTAATTTCACATTCATTATTACAAAAAATAAGCATATCATCAACATATAATAATAGATAAACTAGACTTGGAAAATTATTTAATTTAAAATAAATACAGTTATCATATTTACATCTTTCATAGCCATATTTGAGCATAAAATTGTCAAATCTGATATATCATTGCCTTAGGGTTTGTTTAAATCCATACAATGATTTTTTTTTAAGGAAATAAACAAGATTTTAATTTCCATTTTAAGCAAAAACATCAGATTGTCTCATGCATATTTCATCTTCTAAGTCACCATACAAAAATGTTATTTTACCATTAATTTGTACAAAAAACATATCAAATTATCCTAGGAAGGATAACAATATTCTTATATAGGTGAACTTAAAGATCGAAGAAAATTTTCCTTGTCTTTGTGCAAATCCTTCTTAAACTAAAACCTAGCTTTAAAACTAGTTAGTTTTGCACCTTTTATACCCTCTTTTATTTTGAATAGTCATCTAGACCTCATCATCTTTGCATTCTTAAGCCTTTCTACTAAAACCCATATTTTATTTTTAATTAAAAAGTTAAATTCATCTTTCATAGAATTTAACCATTTTGAAGCATCAACGGAATTGATGGCATCATCAAAGGTTTAGGTTTCGAATCTTCTAATTCAAATGCAACAAATAAGACATAATCAATCAAATTATCACATACAATTTTAGAAGAAAATAATGAATCATAGTACCTCTTGGGGCAACAATAAATCTAATGGACCTATCTTTAGCTAGAAGGTAACTAATCAACTTAAGGGAACTACTAGAAGGACTTGATGAGTCCTTAGGAGTTCCATTATCGTCACTGGTATCTGTTTTATTAGTTGTAATATCATTAGGATGAGGGGCTACTGGTACCTACACCTTATTCTCATAATTTTTATTCTGAGAGGGTATGACACCTACTACATCTCAATTGAAGCATTCAAATTCATTATAAAGAGGGGGAAGAAGAGTTTAAATGACAACAAAATTGAGATTTGTCAAACACTACATTCCTACTTTTAATTTACTTCTTAAGGGAGGGATGCCACAATCTAAACCCTTTAACACCCAAGGGATAACCAATAAAGACACATTTTAAAGATTTATCCTATAATTTACCCTGGTTTACATGACAATGCACTCAAAACTCCTAAGATTACTATAGTCAACAAGTTTACTAGTCTAAAGTTCCTCAAGTGTCTTAAGCTCTAAGGCTATGGAGGAACATCTATTGATAAGGTGAATGGCACAACATACACCTTACAATAATTGTCAATATTTCATTACAAAACTTCAAATCATTATCAGTTAAAAGTACTTTGAACTTACTACCCTTTTGTTCTCAACAAGTGTTTCCCACTGTTTAAAGGTTCCAAAGGTCTCATCTTATGTTCTTAGGGTGAAAGTTCAAACTATGCTACTATGGTCATCAACTAAGAAAAAAAAGTACATATTTTCACCCAAGGATTGGATATGAGCAAATCCCTACAAATCAGAATGAATATAGTCAAGTACATGTGTGGTAGTATATTGATCTTTAAGGAACTTATCCCTAGTTGGCATAACAAAAATACAATGCTCACAAAACGTTAAGAGTCCCAAAGGTTCATTACCCAACACAACCTGTCTAAGAAATTCATTAAACCCTTTTTCCATTTACATGTCCTAATCTCTTATGCCAAAGCTTGCAATATCTAAAGATTGAGCTACACTAGCCTTTCCACTAAGGTATAAGGTAGAACCTTGTAGCGAATACGAACCACTTACTCTAATTTCCCTAAAAACAACCAAAAATCCCTTCATTAATTTCATAATTTGATTACTTATCTTAACTAAGTATTCAGTGGCATCTAAGGTACCTAGTGAAATCAAGTTTTTCTTAAGTTCAGGGACAAGTCTAACATAATTTAAGACTCTAACAGTTTCATCTAACAATGAAAGTTTCATTAAGCCTACACCCTTTATCTTGCACTTATGTTCATCAACTAGAAGTACTCTACCACTATCAACTTTTTTCAAATCACTAAACGAGTGCCTAAAGGGAGTCAAGTGAAAGGAATAACTTGATTCTAAGACCCAATCCATCTCTAACCTAATGGAGTTCACAACTAGCATTTTAGAACTCTCATACCCATCTGAGACTAGGCTCGACTCATTATCAGTATCAGACCTATGTTCATCAAATTTTTTACCTTTCCTAAGAGGATACATATTCTTATAGTGACCTTTTTTTCTTACAGAAATAACATCTAACATGTCTCTTAGTTCTTGATTTTTACTTATTCTTACTCCTACCTCTATTAGATTTCACATCTTTATATTTATTAGGCAGAGAATTCAATAAAATAATAGTTTAAGTCTCATTCTTGACCTTATCATCAATATCATCAAGTTGGGTTATCAATATTTTAAAATCATCAAGGTTCTATTCAAAATACTTTGACAAATCCATTTTAAAAGAGTAAAAATATTAATTTAGATGAATTTTACTCGATAAAGACTTTTCAAGATAAATATAGTCAAGTTTAGAGAATACTCTCTCATAGATAGTTTCTATAGAAACTTCCATTAGTACTGTTCATCCGCGCTGGTACTGTTCATCCGCGCCGAGCTGCGCGCGCTGGTACTGTTCATCCGCGCCGATCTGCGCGTGTTGGTACTGTTCATCCGCGCCGAGCTACTGATGAGCAGAATCGTGATCGCCAAATACTTTGATGAACGAAAACTTGATGAACAAAAACCGGCATCGCCGATCCTGCCAATACTTTGGTTTTATATTTATAAAACTCTCGCAAGTGCACGAATCATTTCGTAGAAAATGATAAGTATACTCCCAAGGTCGATCTAAGGAAGGAATGTATGTGGTTTTTAATTTATTATTCAAACTTTTAAAAACGAAATTAAATCCTAAACATCCTGTCACGATATTTTGGGGTTTTGTGTTTTTAATATACTAACATAAAAATAAACATAGATTCAATAAATATTTATGCAAATTTTATCATTTATAATAGTGGAGTATTTATGGATATAATAACTAAGTTAATTATGCTTGTTCATATTATTTAGGTTATTAAAGATATGAATTGATATTTATTGATTCTCCCTTTTTTGTATGAATACCACCTTTGGTGGGGTTAGATATTCTTTGTTAACTAAACAAATCAATTAACACCTATGGGTGGGGTTGATAACTAATTTGGTTAATTAAATTAATTCCTTTTTCTAAGAGATTGAAAATGAACCATTTAAATGCCACCTTTGGTGGGGTTGGACAGTTTAAACTTTATTCAAAGTGTCCAAATTAAACCAAAGAATTTAGTTATCCGAGTACTAACTTTCAAGTTTTAAAACCACTACTGAAAACGTGTTGTCAATACATTTTCAGATAATAATTCTTATAAAAACTTTTGAAATAGAGCTTCACTCTAACTACCTAAGGCGATTGTACCAACAAATAAAAGAGCACTACTCTAAATCGAATAGGATAATTAAACCTTAAAATCTAATTTTGATTTAAGTTTGTAATGAAAAATAATATATTTCTCTCTAACATTCTTAATATAAAATCTTGAATAAAAATAAAATCAATTCATTTTAGAGATTTTTACGTATTTAATATTTCGCAAGCATAACAACGTTATTATTATATCATTTTTACAAACAGCTAGCACAGTTAAATTTAATCACAGACAAATTAAATATAACATATAAGAATAAAGCATAAAAAATAACTGCCAAAAAATAAAATCCTTACAGTACTTCGATGCCATTCCCTTTGCTAGACAACCTCCAAACGGAATTTGCACTCCCATTTATTGAATCAAAAAGCTAATAAATTACAAAAAAACATAACTAGTTCTTCCCAAAAAGGGAAGAACTCTAAAACTAAGAGAAACTAGCTAAAACATAAGAAAAACTAAAAAAAAACTAAAAACTAAGAAATGGAGAGAAAGAAAGAAGAGAGAAGTGTGTTTTGAGAGAAATATATTAAGAATGTTAGAGAGAAATATATTATTTTTCATTACAAACTTAAATCTGAAAATTAGATTTTAAGGTTTAGTTATCTGGTCTGATTTAGAGTAGTGCTCTTTTATTTGTTGGTACAATTGCCCGGTAGTTAGATAAGCTCTATTTCAAAAGTTTTTATAAAAATTATTATTTGAAAATGTATTAACAACATGTTTTCAGTAGTAGTTTTAAAACTTGAAAGTTAGTACTCAAATAATTAAATTCTTAGGTTTAATTTGGATACCTTGAATAAAGTTTAAACTGTCTAACCCCACCAAAGGTGGCATTTAAATGGTTCATTTTCAATCTCTTAGAAAAAAGAATTAATTTAATTAACCAAATTAGTTATCAACCCCACCTATAGGTGTTAATTGATTTGTTTAGTTAACAAAGAATAACTAACCCCACCAAAGGTGGTATTCATACAAAAAAGAGAGAATCAATAAATATCAATTCATATCTTTAATAACCTAAATAATACGAACAAGCATAATTAACTTAGTTATTATATCCATAAATACTCCACTATTTATAAAAGATAAAATTTGCATGAATGTTTATTGAATCTATGTTTAATTTTCTGTAATTAGATTAAAAACACAAAAACCCCAAAATATCGTGACAGGATGTTTAGGATTTAATTTCATTTTTAAAAGTTTGAATAATAAATTAAAAACCACATACATTCCTTCCTTAGATCGACCTTGGGAGTATACTTATCATTTTCTACGAAATGATTCGTGCACTTGCGAGATTTTTATAAATATAAAACCAAAGTATTGGCAGGATCGGCGATGCTGGTTTTCGCTCATCAAAGTTTTTCACAATCCCGATTCTGCTCATCAGTTACTGAACCACTCAAGAACACAACTTGGAAAAACAAATGCTAGGACCCAGTGTGTATAGTACACACTGACTTTGTTACGATAAACAATAGAAATTGCATTAAACAAAAGAACACAAGATTTAATGTGGTTCAGCCCCTAAACTACATGGTCTAATCCAGTGAAAAGGATAAAAATCATATTCCATATGCATTACTACGATATTGATATATGGTCTCGATTTTTAACCTTGATCATAGATCTATGACCTCGGTTTTTAACCTTGATCGTAGATCTATGACCACGGTTATAAGAACCGAGGTCTAAGTGAGAGAAATCATAGACATACCCTATGGCCTCAATTTTTTAAAGATCGAGACCATAGGGTATGTTTATGACCTCAGTCTTATAAAAAACCGAGACTATAGGATATATCTATGACCTCGGTCTTTTTATAACTAAGGCTATAGAGTTTGTTCATGGCCTCAGTTTTATAATACCGAGGTCATGAGGTATGTCTGTGGCCATAAATTTAAATAAAAATACAATTATTAATTATAATATTAAAAGTCAATATAAATTATAATAAATTTATTAATTATAATATTAAAAATCATATTATACTAAAATTAAGAATGGAATTACATAGTTATATACTAAAACAAATCTAAAAAATGACACATAATATATCTAACAAATCTAATAAATATCGGTAATTATGCTGTCCCCATTGCCCAGTATGTGAGTTTCTTTGCTGTGTGTGTGGCAAGCCTACCTTTGAAAGTGCTCTGCCTGTTTAACAGTCTAGTCCATAATATGTGCACCAAGCCAACACTGTCCATTAAATACCAGCGCGTAGTGCACTTGCCAAATCTACCTTGATATTAAATCCTGCCTTTGCACTAGTTTCTATGAACAAAACTCTGAATTCGAAGGACTTGGCCTTAACTTGCCTATCTGCATAATGGCAGTCAAAACTTTAGAAAACATCATGTATAATAACATGGATAGAGATGAATAATATATTAAATTATTAATCTACAAGAGATTACTTCAAAAATTTCCACCAACTTTTACATAATGCTCAACCATTATTTTTCTTTTTTAGTAACAAAGATACTTATGCATTGTTTATTTTCCAAAAAAGCTGAGGTATGAATTGTAAGTATTACAGACCTTTTGATGGTCAGTAAGACCAACCTGCCAGTAAGCCCTTTCTAGTGAAAGGAACATATGTATGGCTCCCTTTGAAATGCTTATAATCAATACCACCACCAACGTGTTATTACAATTCGAATACAAACAAATTGCATACAGCCACCTTTCAATACTATAGAATTGATATATTTCTTCATCTACATTTTAGAAGTGCACCTGCGAATATCATCAGAAATTTATTTCAGATAAAATAAAGAGAATACTAGCTACACCAAACTAGGTTCACTGGATCACCTTTAATGCCAAATGGTAGAGTAAATGGGAAATGGGCATTTACTGATATCCCCATCTCCAAGCAACCCATTTCACCTCTGGCAGCCCTATGATAGAGTTGTCCCACATAAGAAGCAATAAGAGGAGAGTAGTTGCCACCTATCCTAAAACAAGCTAAATCAGGCTACAACACCAGTATTTTACAACAAGATGCTAATCTATTACATCACAAAATATTCAGCATCATTCATTCATAACTTAGTAACATTCTCAAACAAATATATTAAAATAAGAGTACACTACATTTTAGGTATTAGAAGAATTACTTAGTACAATTTGCATAGAAAATTACTTTCAGGAACATATATTGCTATGGCAAGTGTAGGAAAACTTTGGACAGAGTTCATGTTAGAGATTGCTATAAAGCTCCTTAATTTAATGAGCAAAACATGAAGCAAAACAAGGAGCTTAATTCAAGGAGTAATTCAAGAAACCATTAATTTAAGGAATAATTAAATGAGTGAATTTTCCTATAAATAGATTTGTAATTGTAATGAATTAACTAACCAAGTGTTCATTCCAATTGAGAGAAAAGCTTTTGTAAGAGAAAATTGAGAGTAATTTTCTTTGGTATAATTAGGTTGTGGGTTGTGAGTTTTGTAAACACCTTGTGTAATTTCTCCCCTTTTAGTAAAAAGATCTACAGCAGGTCCAGAGACATAAGCAAGATTGGTCAAATTTCGTTATCAAATTTATGTGTTATTTTTCTATTCTTGTTTTATCATAAATTTGACTTATCGAAAATTTGCTTAATTTTTCAACAGTTCAAAGCTTCCAGTTGTTGACCAAAGAACTCTCTGTGAACAATTTATTACTTAATGTCAAAAGCGAATGAGACAACTTCAGAAAGACATCAAGAACACATTTGTTTTTTAATCAAAGGTTTATTATCAACCAAACTAATAATTCAACATTGTATGGACATAAAATCTAGTTTGATGCATGTACACAGATAAAGACCATATGAAAAAACATAAAGTCTTCTCAATTACTCTTTTTTCCAATAATCTTTGCCAATCAATAGGTTCCCTATTTTGACAAGTGCTAATGCATAACTTAGTCTTAAAATAAAGCTAAGCACCACTCAGAAGTGGACAAACAGGAGTATGGATAGTGTGGTTAAAATATATGAACCCTATTGTCTAGTAGGAGCAACATAGGCTTTAAATGCATGGGCTGACCATCAAAATTACAATCAAGCAAAAGAGTTTAGTAAAAAAACGCATCCAATTTTTACTTAGCTCACCGCTTTTAATATGAAATTGAGTCATTTTTTACACCTCGGTGTCATGTCAGTTTTCATATAAACAAAGGACTTGATACACATCATCATTTGACAAATGCTTCCAGTAGGTTTCTATGAATCGTTCCATGTTGTATGAAATTAAACACATCCTAAACATTTAGTGTCTTACAGCCAGTAACCAATAAGATGACAAAAGGACTTGGGAAAAAAAAAAAAACTAGACTGTTCCACAAGCTGAAGTTTGTAAGTACCTCTTCCAAGCCTGAAGGAACAACTAATTGAAGTTCTAAAACTCCAGATAGTGCAGTTAACCTCCTCAACCTGCTTGCTTTGATACTGCAGTTACATTCGCAGACAAATGTCATAAACAAATTTCTGGGGAGTAGTGAGTTTAATCTTAACCACCACAAATGAAAAAGAAACAAAATTTAAACATTATGTAATTCAATAATTATATTTTACATTTTTTATGCAATTTCAGCTTAAGAGGTATTGGGTAATTGAAAATATTAACTCAATGAGTGTGTTAACTTAGAAAGTGGGAACTAATATGACTCGTGATATAGAAAGTAAAGATATCAAAACAGTACTCAACATAAAACAAAAAGCAACGCATAATTAAAAATAATAATAATAACGATAATTATCTTCTAAAATGAACTTCGAGGACCCAATCTGTGACAATCCATTAGTACATTCTAAAATAATGATAAAGTGGAGAACAACTGAGGGAGATCAATAAGAGCAGTGGGATCTCAGCTACTACAGCATTCCTAAAACAGTGGCATAAAAGACAATATCGATGCCACCTTTGAAATGCTTCGATGAATACCTAAATCTATAAAGAATAAACATGAATAAGACATCCCCGTATTCCAACATTCCAGTTAGAAGAAGACACCTTCATACTTGATGTAACTCACTACTTCATGGAAAAGGAAGAAAGTAAAAAAAATGTTAGGGGTAACCATAAATGGTAGGTGCAATCATAAATAGTAGATGTATTTGTCAAATGTTAGGAGCAACCACATTTGACAAATGCATCTAATAGTGATAAACAATTATATCTATAAATATCCAATGTCTTTATCTTAGAGATACATCAACACAAAAAAAAACAGAAGCAAAGCAAAACCAAAGGAACATTTCCTTTGAAGAAAAATGGTATTATGTGTGTAATAAAGTGGGAGAGAATATCTTAGAAAAGTATTGGGAAATTTTATTGGTGGAAGAAATATTTTTCAGAGCTTGTCGAGTGGACTTAGCCCAAATTAAAGGGTGAACCACGTTAAATTGCCAAAGTCATTATTTTACTCTGTTGAGTTTATTTTATTTTTACCCGTTGTGCCCAACAACTAGTATTAGAGCTAGTCTAGTAAAATTCTTAATATGCTTTGTGGTTGCAGCATAGAATGATTTCCCACATCAGAAAATATTTTATTAAGTCTAGGGCGTATTTATTTGCAGAAAAAGAAACATAGCGAGAAAAAAAAATGTCAAGCAAGAAGGTAGATATTGAGAAATTTAATGGCAATAATAATTTCTCTTTGTGGCATAGGAGGATGAAGGATATTCTCATTCAATAGAAGGTTTATAAGGCATTGTAGGGGAAAGAAAATAAGGCGGCAACCATCACCGAGGAACAGTGGGAGGAAATAGATGGGATTGTAGCTAGTACAATCCGTCTAAATCTCTCAGACAATGTCTTGCAAAATATTGAATCAAAATATTACAAGACTGCTAAAGAAACATGGGAGACTAGAAAAAGTGTACATGCCAAAGAACCTTGCCAATAAATTTTATTTGTGGAAGGAGCAGATGAGGAAGGAAGATAATGTGAGCATGATGCAACATACTAGCGATTTCAACAACAAGCTTTCTTACTTAGCAAGATTTAATGTGAGTTTCGGCGATGAAGAGAAAGTTGTGATCTTGTTGGCATCATTATCCTCATCATATAATCATATCACAACAACTCTGACTTATGAAAAAGACAAGATGAAGTTTGAAGTTTTTGTAGAAGCCATGTTGTCATATTAAAAACAGAACATGGAGAGAGATGCAGAAGCACAAGCCCTTATCATAGAGTCTAGAGGAAGGAGACAGTACAGAGAACAAAAATCTAGAAGCAAGAGTAGAGTCAAATAAAAAAATCAATATTTAATGCCATCACTGTAAGAGTAAGGGTCATATCAAGAAATTTTGCCGGGTGTTCAAGAAGGAATAGGAAACGAACAAAGGCAAAGTAGTGAAGAAAGATGACAGCAGTGATGATGAGTAAACAAATACCATAGACGAGTTCAATATCATTTTTGATGAAAATTTTGTCAATATTGCATCACACGAGACCATTTGGATGATTGATAGTGGTGCTACAATTCACGCTACATCACGTAGAGAATTGTTCTCATCATACACACCTAGAAGTTTGGGTGTTGTTAGAATGGGAAATGAAGGTTTGTCAAAGGTTATAGGTAAAGGAGATGTTTGCTTGGAAATAGAGAACAAAACTAGACTATTTCTGAAGAATGTCAGGAATATTCCAAATATGCACCTAATGAAGGATATTACAACTCCTTCATTTATGACAAATGGAAAATTACAAAAGGCTCCTAAGTAGTGGCAAGAGGTGAGAAGCATACAACTCTGTATATAATGCAAGTGAAGCTCTCCACCGAAATAGTAAATGCCATAGAGAAAGACAGTGCAGTTGAGTTATGGCATAAGAGACTCAATCACATAGGTGAAAAATGTATGACAAGTCTAGCCAAAAAGAAGATACTGCTCGGAATGGATGACGTACATTTGGAGAAATGGGTTCATTGTCTAGCAGGAAAGCAAAACAGAGTTGCTTTCAAGAGTTCCCCTCCTTCTAGAATGAATAATATTTTAGATTTGATTCATTCAGATTTGCGTGGACCAATGCCGAAGTCAATTGGTAGTGCTCAATACTTTGTGACTTTCATTGATGATCATTCAAGGAAGATGTGGGTATATCTTCTGAAGACAAAGGATAAGGTGCTAGATGTCTTCAAAGAATTTCATGCCTCAATTGAGAGATAGATTGAGAAGAAGTTGAAATACATTCGAACAGTTAATGGTGGAGAATACACAGGACCTTTCCGTGCTTGTTGGAAAATGCATGGTATTCGGCATCAAATGACATCTCCAAAGACACCGCTGTTGAATGGCTTAACTGAGAGGATGAACAGACCTTTGATGGAGAGAGTTAGATGTCTACTCTCACATGCAAAGTTTCCTAAACCTTTATGGGGTGAAACCATACTCATAGTTTCACATGTGTTGAATCTTTGACCCTATACTCCTCTCAAGATGGATGTTCCAAATAAAGTGTGGTCAGGAAATGATGTTTCCTATGATCATTTGCAAGTGTTGGGCTATAAAGCATTTTTCCATATCCCGAAGGATGAGAGATCCAAACTTGATGCCAAAACAAGACAGTGTATTTTTATTGGCTATGGTCAAGATCAATTTGGCTATAGATTTTACGATTCGATTGCAAAGAGACTTATCAAAAGCTGTGATGTTGTATTTGTTGAAGATGAGACCATTGAAGATATTATCAAAATGAATAAAGATGTTCCTAATTCCAATGGTGACTCATCAGATTTGGAATTAATTCCTCCAACATCAATGACAAGACAAGTGGGAGATGAAGACCAAGTTTATTCACCTAATGAAGATGATGCTCCCATAGAAGTTGGTTCTGAAGATGAGGGAAATGATGATGTTCATTATCCAGTACCAACACCTGCGACTTCTCTTGTTCTATTGAGAAAAAGTGATAGAGTGATATGACCATCTACCTCATATCCTCTAGATGAGTATGTAACTTTTACTGATAGGGAGAACCTGTGAGTTATGAAGAAACCATGGATGAAAAATATAAACAAAAATGGATTGAAGTCATGCAAGATGAGATGAATTCCTTTCATGAGAACAAAACTTTTGAGCTGATGAAGCTGCCGAAAGGGAAAAAAGGTTTTGAAAAATAAATGGGTGTTCAGGGTGAAGCATGAAGGACACAGCTCCAGTCCGCAATACAAATCCAAATTGGTTGTCAAGGGATTCAGCCAAAGAAAAGGTGTTGACTTTGATGAGATTTTTTCTCGAGTTGTGAAAATGACATTCATCTGTACTGTGCTGGGGTTAGCAGCAAGTCTTGACTTAAAGGTTAAGCAAATGGATGTCAAAACTGCCTTCCTATACGGTGACTTGGAAGAAGAAATATACATGGAGTAGCCATATGGTTTCAAGCAAAAGGGAAAATAAGATTATGTTTGAAAATTGAAGAAAAGCCTCTACGGCATAAAACAAGCACCGAGACAATGATACAAAAAGTTTGAGTCTGTTACGGGGAGCAAGGTTACAAAAAGACTACTTTAGACCATTGTGGTTTTGTGCAAAAATTCTCTGACGATGATTTCATTATTCTTTTTCTCTATGAGGATGATATGTTGATTATTGGTCAGAATATTTCTAGAATCAACAACTTGAAAAAACAATTGAGTAAGTCTTTTTCCATGAAAGACTTGGGGCCAGCAAAGCAGATTCTTGGCATGAGTATTATTAGAGACAAAGGCTCCAAGAAATTATGGTTATCACAGGAGAAGTACATTGAGAAAATACTTTAGAGATTTCATATAGACAAGACTAAAGCGATTAGTTGTCCTCTTGCTAATCACTTTAAGCTAAGTTCCAAGTAGAACCCTTCTAAAGACAAAGAGAAGAAAGAGATGGAAAAGGTTCCATATGTTTTAGCAATTGGAAGTCTAATGTATGCCATGGTTTGTACACAGCTAAATATCGCTCATGTAGTTGGAATTATGAGTATATTCCTTTCAATCCTGGAAAGGAACATTAGGTTGCAGTGAAATGGATTTTTAGGTATCTTCGAGGTTCTACCAAAATATGCCTATGTTTTGGAAATGACAAGCATGTGTTAGTTGGATACACAGATGTAGATATAATTGGCGATGTGGATTCCAAAAAATCCACTTCAGGTTACTTGATTACATTTGTAGGGGGAGCTATGTCATGATAATCAAAGTTACACAAATGTGTTACACTATCCACTATAGAAGTAGACTTTATAGCAGCAATGGAAGCATGTATAGAGTTTCTGTGGATGAAAAAGTTCTTGAAAAAACTTGGGTTGCAACAAGACAGTTACTAGTTATTTTGTGAAAGTTAGAGTGTTATCCATCTTGGAAAGAATGCCTCCTTTCATTCGAGATCAAAACATAATGATGTGAGATATCACTGTATTAGGGATGTAATAGAGAAGAAGCTATTACAGCTTGAGAAGATCCATACAGAAGAAAATGGATCATATATGTTGACAAATATTCTCCCAAGATAGAATTTTGAATACTATTGTTTAGCTGTTGGATTGGTGGAACCCTCTATGTAGTCAGGAGGGGGATATTTGTAAGTCCCTCCTACATGGAAGAGGAAGAAAGTAAAAAATGTTAGGTACAACTACATTTGACAAATGCATCTAATATTGATAAGCAATTTTGCCTATAAATAAGTAATGTCTTTGCCTTAGAGATGCATCAACACACAAAAAATAAGAAGAGAAGCAAAGCAAAGCCAAAGGAACAATTTCCTTTGAAGAAAAATAGTGTTCTATGTGTAAGAAAGTAGGAGAGAATATCTTAGAAAAGTTTTGGGATATTTTTCTAAAATGGGAGTGAAAAAATAGTGAGTTTGGGAAACACTTATGTGACATTATTTTGGGTTTATCTCAATTTGTTGTATTGCCTCTTACTTTGTACCCATTAATTTTATTAGTGGAAGAAATATTTTTCGGAGTTTGTCCTATGAACTTAGCCCAAATTAAAGGATGAATCACGTTAAATTGTTAGTGTTATAATTTTATTTTTACCCATTGTGCCCAACAACAAATAAAAGAAAGAACTCACCTAAGACAATAATTAGTTTGAATGACAAACCTTCCAACATTAATGGCCAACTACATACATTCTTACATGGTATTATATCATGCTAAAAAAGGGTAATCTTTATTGATATTAGTATTTAAGAAAAAGAGACAAACATGTCAAAGACTTAAAGGTATCTGAAACACAAAAACAAAAAGAAATCAAAGTAAGCATGTCATGGTATCATTCAAGTTGAAGCCATTTTGAATAAGAGAAATTTGATAGTGAAGTATCTCTTCTACCAACGATTTAAATACATGAAAGGGAATAATCCATTCAGGACAATTAACAACGTCCTACCAAAGCATGAACAACAGATTAGAAAAACTAATTTATACAATTGTTAGCATTTATTTTAATCAATGAAAAATTAATATAGAACTTCTTACAAACATACTCTAGATTAAATTTGTACTTTAATCAAAAGACCTGAAAACCCTAATTCAACGATTTTTGCTCATGGACCAAATTTCAATAATAATCAACGCATACCTGAAATGATATGGTAAAAAAAAGAGGTATCATACATATCCCTAAGCTGGGTCGCGAGCAACAATGAAAACAAACAGCCAACAAGGTGCAAGATAGGGGAAAAGGATGAAGAAATCAAGGTCGCGTGCAATAATGAAACCAAGGTGAGCGAAAAGGAAGAAAAGAGGGGAAATGAAAGAGATTAGTTGGGTTAAGCGAGGTCTCGGGAAAAGTAAAAGAAAAGAAAAAAGATAGAGGAAAAAATGCAAGGGATGGAGCTACTGGGTAAAAGGAAAAGAAGAGAAAAAAGAGAGGCTAGGAAAAAACGCAAAGGATGAACGGTTGTTGGGTAAAAGGAAGAGAAAAGAAAAAGAGAGAGGGAAAAAGAGGAAAAAGAGAGGGAAAAAGAAAAAAAGAAAAAATATTGATATAGAAATTTGGTGTGTGGTATAAAAGAGAAAAAATACATGAAATTAAATTAATAAAAAAATGAAAAAATTGAAAGTAATTTTTGTATTTTTTTAAATAAATAATACACAATTTATTATTTGATTTTCGGTTTTAAAAAGATTGAAACTTTATTATTTTAATTATGATCACGGTTATTTAAAAATCGTGATTATATAAATTTTTTATATTTAAATAATTTTTACAATTTAACTTATGATTACAATTACTGATAAAACAGAGGTTATATGTATACATTATAACTTTAGTTTTTATTAAACCGTTACCAAAACCTTATAGCTTTAGCTTTTAAAAAAACCATTAAAAATCGAGACTAAATTTCTGAGACTAAAAATCACTATTTTAATAATGATGAATCAATGTTGGTACATAGATGAAACCATAAGAAAATTATAGAGGTTAAATCTAACACACACATAAAGGGACAATCCTTAACACAACTTTATGGGTTCCTCTTACAAACACTCAAGAAATCATAGAAACAAAAAAAGAACACAAAGAAGAAAATGGAGAAGAAAAGAGTACTACGATCAAGAAATCAAAGGAAACAGAAAGATGAAAAGAGCTACTCAAGAAAAACCCTAGCAAAGGGTATTTACATGCAAGCGAAAAAAATGACAAAACTATCCATGAGTCTCTTTCAATTCCAGCATACATGGACTGAAAAAATACATCTAAAAACAGCCCAATACACATTAAAAAGCCCATTTGTCCAATACACAAATAATATACAAATAATAATGTATTTTAGTTATATAACCTTAAATGTACATATATTAGCATGCATTACAAAATTAATTGTCTCCTTAATACTCACATTTACCATAGTGACACAAAAAATAATAGTCTCATTCATTAGTTTAATGAAATTCAAGGGAATGAAAGACCTTTTTTCTAATTTGGAAGTGTCTTTCTTTTTAGGTAGATTCGAGATTATTTTTTTTCCCCTCGTTTGAATCAGTTGTGTTAGCGAACGTTGAACGACTCCATTTAATTTGTTGATCAGATTTGAGTTTACAGTATGTCAATTAACCATCCTACTTCAGCATAATGTCATTTGGTAACTTTTGTTTTAGGAGCTTCCCTCCAGTTAAGTAGGAGAACGTTGGGGTAACGAGGCTTGGTTAGGTGTAGAGGTCACGAGGGGAAAGGTAGGGATAAAAAAGAAGGAAGAGAACAAGATAGGGAAGGGAAGGGAAGGGAAGGTCTCTTTGTGTGGGTTGGTGGGAGGATTCTCCAAGTCTTTCACAATGAGCTGTTATTCAATGCGACATTATTTTTATTTGTTCAATTGTTTAATTAGAAATATTCAAGAAATTATTATTTTGTGAGAAAGATAGGATGGTAGATTTCATACGGCCTTTAAAGTATGTGAAATTGTGGTCCATAGATAGAATGCAATCATATCCAAGTAGTATTCTTGACCTGGCAGGATATGTGGCTTTCACTCTTTGCACATTTGGAAAATTGCTGTGTCATGGGATCCACAATGCCTCCTATCCATCTTCACCCTTGCACATTTCAATTTCAGTCCATCAAGTCAATTAACAACTGCTACTTGATTTACCTTTGTTCTATCCCTTCTCATACCTCAACTCATATCATTCATAGCATTGAATTCTGTTTAATCATTTTTTTTAAACTAAATAAAATAATCTTACTAAAATTTATGAAAATAAAAATAATACTTCAATAACATTTAACGGGATCAATTAATCCAAATTTAACATTAAATAGATCTAATTTATCGGAGTTCAATTAGAATATATTTTACTTCAATAATAAAAAAAATTATGGGTTGTGAATTTTTTTTAATAAAAATATATTAGCTAAGTATCATGGGTGTTATTTTATAGTCACAAGTTTTAAAGAGTATTATAAATATTTTTCCAAAAAATTTATATAGGTTGATTGCATAAATCTTATACTTATTTTTAAAAATAACACTTATATTATGTATTTATTTTTTATGACATTTTAATAATATTATTATCAAAAAGTGATTATTATAACATATTTAAGTTAAAATAATCTTTATCTCATATGGTTGAAAAATATAAATAAATTAAAATAAATATTAATTTTACCATTTTGCAATCAATTTTTATAATAATTGAACTAATTTGTAACAAAAAAAAGCATATATTCATGCCCTATTTTTTCAAAAAATGGATATTTTTCAATCATGCCTTACATATTTGAAGATTTTTCCCCTTTTCGAAAATTTCCATCATTTTTCGAAAGGTTATGCTAGTTTTCTAAAACTTTTGCCCTTTTTCTTCTTAACTTTATGCTTGTTTTAAATTTTTTATCTTCAACTGTACAAAAGCTTAGGTTTATCTTGGTATAGAAATAATTGTGATCCAATTTTGTAGAATAAAATTTATTAATCTAGGTGTAGTTATGAGTCATGTTTTAATATTATTAAAAAGATTCAGAATTATTGTTAATTTTAATGAAAATAGATTATAAGTTGTTGAAATCCTAATTTACTTGATTTTTTCAAGGATTTAAGGTTCTAATCACTTTTTAATATATTTTAGTCATATTTTGTAACAAGATATTCATATTTTGATGATATTTGAGTATTGAGGGCGTTTTATAAGTATTTTTCTTGAAAACTATGAATTGTATATCTTTAAAAATCAATTGAATGGTAAGCTTATCTTTTTTTTATTAATTGAGTGGTTTAGAATGTATATCTTCTTAATTTGTTTCTATCAAAAGAAATAAAGGAAAAAAAGAAAAGAATAATAGAAGCTAAAAGTAAACATATGGGGGGACGAAGTTGGGAATGGAACTGTAGAAGGTGGATTTGGCACATTTTTCGGTGTGTTGGTTACATAATAGTTATGGTCCTACTGCTTTAAATATAACATATTATCTTAAAAAAATAATAATAAATATCTGTATATTTTTAATAAAAGATATTGCATTTATCTTATATCTTAGTAGATTGGAGCACCATATAAATAATAATCTAGGATCGATATATAATTTTTTTTTATTCCTAACGCAATCCATACAAACAAGAATAAAAAAAAAGGAAAGAAAGAAAGAAAGAAAAAAAAATTAATAAATGTGTAAAGGTCATCTCATAAGCCCTTTGGAGTTCAGTTGTTAACAAGATGGCCATAACTCAAAGATGTTGATAAACTGATATTAACTCAATGTTATATATTTCCAACTACATAAGTTTCATACTTGTTGGAATTAATAATAGTAACGAAACTCTATTCGAAGTAGTAAGTAGGAAAATGAGTAGAGATGGTCTGCTCGGGACTAAAATGAATGTAGTTTTATTATTAAAAAAAATTGGTGACACTTGGGTTTCTCTGAAATTTAGGCACTGAATGAAATTCTTTTTGGTAATATTATTTCAAGAAGAGGACTATGTCAACGTGATCCTACATACCGTTACCTGTTCATTATTGGTGTTAAAACTTTTTCCAAATTGGTCCTGCTTTGTGAAAGTAATATAGGTTTACATGAGGAATTAAGGTAGCAAGAAATGCTCATGCTATATGCAACTTTCTTTTGGGAGATGACTTAATTCTTTTTTAAAGCAAATCTAATAAAGATGGTTAGTATTATGAGTATTAATTATTTTTGTGGATAAAATATTTAACTATAAATTTATTTTTAGGTATGATATCAAGTCTCTCAAGAAAAATCGAACAAATACTTGTACTACTACAATACATACATATGAACTCGATTTTTAACTATAAATGTAGGTCCATGGTCACGGTTATAAGAACCGAGACTTAAGTAAGAGAGACCATAGGCTGTTATACCCAATGATCTTAATTTTTCAATAACCGAGGCCATAGGGTATGCATAAATTAAAAAAAAATACAATTATTAATTACAATATTAAAAATTAATATAAATTACAATAAATTTATTAATTACAATATTAAAAATCATATTATATTAAAATTAAAAGTATAATTATATTTAATAGTTTATTATATACTAAAGCATACTAAAACCTTACTATTACAAACTGACTTTTTACTATTAATTACAAGCATTTATAAGTGTATTTCAAATCAACATAATTAAGTCCACAATGACTTCAAGAGAAGTGTAAAGAAAAGACAAATACCATAGGCATTGGTACGTTGGTGCATTGGGGTGCCTGGTATGCTGGTGAGATTGGTACCTGGTGTCTTTGGTACCTGCAGTCTTATTTGGTGCAGTGCCTTTGGTGTGTAATGCAGTACGCTTAGTTCCTGGTGTGCTGGTGCGCTTGGTGCCTGGTGTACTAGTGCCCCTAGTGTGCTGGTGAACCTGGTTCGTTGATGAACCTGGTTCATTGGTGGGCTTAGTGCTACTTGGTTCATTGGTGGGCTTAGTGCTACTGCCCCTGGTGCCTACCTTGAAAAAGAAAACATAAAAAACAACATATTAGTATATGATCACACCAAAGTTTTTTTTAAATAGAACTATACTTGACCCTATTGCACTACTCGCCTATTGAATCCTTTTATTTGCTATTGTTTGAGAAAAATTGGTGCAACATTTGTGCCTATTTTTCATCAAATAATGCATATGTTTAAAAAGATGTAAGCATTGCTTATTGGATTCACCAATTGAGCTATGTTTGTGTTCGTGTGAAGAAGAAGAAATTAGAACATTAAGTATAGCTCTGGTTATGTTAGCATCTTTAGTCATCACCACACCAGCATAGGCACCGGTATCGGTACCAAGCATTAGGCACCAGCACAGGCACAACACCAGGACTAGGCACAACACCTATGCACTGGCACCAACGTCACCATGCTAATACCAACACCAACAAACTACTGAAATTAAAGAATTATGAGCAAAAAAGACAAATATCATTTTCAGACAAACTGATCTTAAACTAACTACATAAGCATTAAGATAAACACAAACAAACAGATCTTAAAGTTGATTAAATAATCAAGGAAACAAAAGAGTACATTGAAAGGCTCATTGTTTGCTTTGAAGCTGATGTCAAGAACATACTTTAAGCAAACAGGAAACCCTTTAAACATATACAAATCAGAAAGGGTAGAAAAAAAATTTGAACTATAGACTTTATTAGATCTACTAGGAAAATCATTAATTTTATTTTCGTCTTTCCATTATCTTTCTAACTATCAGAAACTATTTAGAGATCAAAATCAAATTCAGAATTCACAAAATAGATTACCACATTTGGTGTTTAACCCTTGCCCATGGCATAAGGGATGCATGAAAGATCTTTGGCATGGTCATGGGGCTGATAGCATCCAAGTAATGACCGTGAAAGGTGTGGCCATATGGTAGAACAACAACAAGAAGATGAGCATATGATAGCCAAATAAGGCTTTCTGATGTGAATGACATAATAGGGCTTTCAGGAAAATAGGGAAAAATACATTTCAATTGTTCATATCTAAGATGTTGTCAGACAAACCTTGTCTTGCAACCATTGCATACAAAGCGCACTAAGCTTTTCATCAAAAAATTCTACACCTAACTGACTCATCTGGTGCTACTACGCTTGGTGCCTACATTGAAAAATCATGCGCCTGGTGTTGCTGTAATTCTTACCCTTATTTGAAACTTTGGAAATATGTGATGACCTATAATTCATTAAAACAATATTATCAGTATCCAAAATATATATAAATAGAGAAAATAAAGAGAACATACATTTCTCCCTATGGACTCAACCCTATGCGCCAGGCACCAGTACCAAGCACCTATGCACTGGCACCCGCTAAATGCGCTAGATTTCTGTTAATGGTTGGAGAGATGCTGATTTTCCATCTTTTTGTTTCATTCCCAATGCTATCTTCAAGTTTAAATATGATTCAAAAAGGGACTTCAATCAATAGTTGACAATGAATGCCTGAAATCTTGATAAAATTTTAATTTTCTAACCCATAAGTTAGACTGAAAAATTATACGCTAGTGATGGTACTGGGATTTCAGAAACCCGAGGATGTCAAAAAAAATTCTAACAATGTATAATTTAGGAGCCATACCATGAACTTGCATCTCATTTAAAATATTGTGTATCATCAACCTTACCAGCCTTGAAAAGACCAGCTAACAATGAAATATATGTTCTTATTGAAGGCCTAACACCCTTATTAATAATTTCCTTATAGAGGTTCAAGGCTTTTGTTGTCCTCAATTTTATTGCAATATCCCTTAATCAACACATCGAAACTGCAAGCATCAGGTTTACACCCTTTACTTGATATAGATATAAACAATTCTTTTGCTTCATCAAGCCTGTTGACTAAACATAACCCATCCATCATGGTATTATATGTAAATAAATTAGGACTAAACATAACCCATCCATCATGATGTTGTATGTAAATAAATTAAGACTTTAACCCTTCTTAATCAGTTCAAGCATATAATTTGCTTATTTAATATTTTATTTTTTTGCAAAGCACATCTATCAAGATGTTAAAGGTTACTCCGTTAGGATGAACACCTTTATCTACCATCTTATTCAACAAGCTTTTAGCATATTCCAAATTCCCTTCATAGCAAAATCCGTGTATCAAATAATTATAAACAATTACATTAGGGATAAGCCCTACCTTTCATTTCCAAAAAAAATTCTTTAGCAATTTCCAGCAATCCGTCCTCACACAGCCCAACAATAATAGTTGCATAAGAAACTATATTTGGTACCTAACAAAAAGGTTTTTTTTAAATTATTGCACAAAATATTGCTCTTCATAATTGAAAACCCTAAAGCAACTTAATTTCATCTCTTGATTCTCCCAAAAGATTATAAGCAACCAAAAACAGCATAAATGTATGAAAATAAAAGAATTTAAACAAAGGAAGAAACAAACCTTGCAGTTCCAAGATGAAGAAGAGGAAGAGTGGCTCTGCTCCCAAATAAGAACGGTCTTATCACCACTACAAGAAGCAAAAATAGAGGGAAATCCATCAATACCAGTCATTGGATTCCAAGTGAAACTCCACACCCTATCTGTGTGGCCCTCTAGCTTCTGAACCTCTCATAGTTCAAATCGCTCAACCACAAGCTCCATCTTTGCACCAACCGCAAAAAAATATAATTAAAACCTTTAAATCAAAATATGATAAAGCCAAGAAAGAAAGGGAATGGAAAAAAAGGTGAGTTATTAGGAGTGGAAAAAAAGAGGTAAAAAAATGGAGAAAAGAAGAAAGAAAGGGAAAAAGAAAAAAATTTATAGAAAAATTTGATATTTGGTGTAAAAGAGAAAAAAATTGATAGGGTATACCTATGGTCTGAGTTTTTTAATAAACTGAGGGTAAATGTCTGAGATTATATGTATGTATTGTAGTAGTGTTGAATTACAGATTTTCATGAACAAAGTAGTATGCTCAATATAAGTTAGTCTGCCAAATGAAGCTACCGAACATGGCACCACCCCCACAATACCTTTTAAGTGATTATAGTTATAAAGTAGCCAAAAACCTTTTAAAATCCCCCCAAAATACCTTATTAAGTGATTAGAGTTTATAGAGTAGCCAAAAAACCTTTTAAGATGAATATCATCCGGCTCTTGTTTTCGGCAAGTAAAAACAAGAAATAAAGTGATAAAGGTAATTATCTATATAGAAATATACATTGATTTCACAATTGGAGTAGTCAATCATCAATATATACACACTCTGGGCAGCCGGTAAGGTAATGATATATAGGGCAGTGATGAGTGCTCAAAAAGTACTAAAATTATCAGGATTTTATGTACGTTAATTGATTAAAAATATATATATTTATATGATTTTATCATATATTTATATAAATCTGTCTTTTCAGAATCATGGATATTTTTATTGTTTTTCAGGTATTTTTGCTTAAAAAAGTAACTTAAAGACTCAAAGAAAAATTCCGGAGGCAATACATCACAAATATATTCATAAATTAAATGAGGAAAGGTGAACAAATATAGAAAACTTTGACAAAATGGGTCAAAAGGGTCAAAAATGTCAAAAAGGAGGAAATCGCGCATGCAATAGTCTAGTCGCGCCCAGTCGCACCGAACAATGCGCATGCATCACCCAGTCCATGCGCAACGCCGTGCCCCATGCCAGCATGATGTCAGCAATGATGTCATCATTCACTACTCCGTGTTTCCATCATTTTTAATAATTTTTTCACCCACTTTTTCTTCCTCTCCTCACCTATAAATACCCTCATTCTCTTCACTTCAAATCACATATCTTCTCTTCTCTTTCTTTCTCTCCATTTCTTAGTTTTTAGCTTTTCTTAGTTAGTTTTTCTTAGTTTTAGAGTTCTTCTCTTTTTGAGAAGAACTAATTATGTTTTTGTAATTTATTTTCTTTTTGATTCAATAAATGGAAGTGCAAATTCCGTTTGGAGGTTTTCCAGCAACAGAGTTAGCATCAAAGTACTGTAAGGATTTTATTTTCTTTGCAGTTATTTTTTATGTTTTATTCTTATATGTTATATTTAATTTGTCTGTGATTAAATTTAACATTGCTGGCTGTTTGTAAACATGATATAATAATAACGTTGTTATGCTTGCGAAATATTAAATAGGTAAAAATCTCTAAAATGAATTGATTTTGTTTTTATTCAAGATTTTATATTAAGAATGTTAGAGAGAAATATATTATTTTTCATTACAAACTTAAATCTGAAAATTAGATTTTAAGGTTTAGTTATTTGGTCTGATTTAGAGTAGTGCTCTTTTTATTTTTTGGTACAATCGCCCGGTAGTAAGAATGAAGCTCTATTTCAAAAGCTTTTATAAGAATTATTATCTAAAAATGTATTGACAACATGTTTTTAGAAGTAGTTTTAAAACTTGAAAGTTTGTACTCGGATAATTAAATTCTTAGGTTTAATTTGGACACCTTGAATAAAGTTTAAAATGTCTAATCCCACCAAAGGTGACATTTAAATGGTTCATTTTCAATCTCTTAGAAAAATAAATTAATTTAATTAACCAAATTAGTAATCAACCCCACCCATAGGTGTTAATTGATTTGTTTAGTTAACAAAGAATATCTAACTCCACCAAAGGTGGTATTCATATAAAAAAGAGAGAATCAATAAATATCAATTTATATCTTTAATAACCTAAATAATATTAGCAAGCATAATTAATTAGTTATTATATCCATAAATACTCCAATATTATAAATGATAAAATTTGCATCAATATTTGTTGAATCTGTATCTATATTTATTTTTATGTTATTAGATTATAAACACAAAACCCAAAATATCGTGATAGGATGTTTAGGATTTAATTTCGTTTTTAAAAGTTTGAATAATAAATTAAAAACCACATATATTCCTTCCTTAGATCGACCTTGGGAATATACTTATCATTTTCTATGAAATGATTCGTGCACTCACCAGAGTTTTATAAATATAAAACCAAAGTATTGCCAGGATCGTCGATGCCGGTTTTTTTCATCAGGTAGCTGGCAAGGTAATGATATATATTGTCAAGTTGATTTACAAGAAAAAGAGATTAATGATATTATAGGATAAATTGATTTTAGTTTTTTATTCTATATGTGGGTAATATATATTTTTATATTCATATAGCTTCTATTTTATTAAGATCTTACATATTTAAATCAAATAATTGTATGAGTGATCATGATTATTTTAATTTAAGTGACATATATTTTGAATCATCTAGTTAGGATTATTTATTATTAAATATGTTCTAGAATACACACAGACATTTGTATTTTTGTGCTATCATTTTGTAGTTGAATTGTGGACGATCTGATTGGTGGAAAGGTCACCCTAATTAAAAACTGTGAAAACAAAGCAAGCACTTGTAAGTAAATTTCATTGGGGTAGTATCCTATGGAGGGTAGCATAAGACCAAATTTGTACTTGAACATTTGATTTTCATAGTGGAAAGTTAGGTGGTCTGGTGGATCGGTGGTTTTTCTCTTAGGTTATAATTGCGGCCTAAGTTTTTTTCACCTAAAAATATCGTGTTATTCTTTTATTTCCACACTTTATTCTTAGACGCCATTTCTTGCTTGGCCGCTTTGTTTAGATTATCATAAATTGATAAAAATTAAAAATAACCTATTCACTCCCCTCTAGGTTAATTAGGTCCATATCAAAAATTAAAAATAATCTATTTACCCCTTCTAGGTTAATTAGGTGCATATCTTATAAATTTTCAACTGGTATTAGAGCAAACACTAGACACACTTAGTGAGTTTGATACTTAAGGAGACACACTTCTACTTATGAACCAAATGAAAGAAGGTAGGTCATCTGTTAGACCCTCATTCTTTGATGAATATAATTACCCTTACTAGAAGGCTCGCATGCAAGCCTTTCTCAAACAAGATGATAAAATATGGGATGCTATTCTTGATGGTTGGAAACCACCTTCGTTAATGAAAGATGGTGTAACAATCATAAAGCCAAGAGGAGACTGGACCACTAAAGAATGCACCCTTAGTAGGGCAAACAAAAATGGTCTAAGCTTAATCTTTGCTGCTGTGTCGATGGATGAGTTTCATCGCATCTCCAACTGTGAAACTGCTAAAGATGCATGGAATTCACTTGCTCTTGCTTATAAGGGAACTTCTTATGTGAAACAAACAAAATTGTGATTGATAACATCTTATTTTGATTCCATTAAAATGAGCAACACTAAAACTTTTTTCAATTCTATGCTCGCTTTTATGATATCACTAATGCTTGTTCTAATCTTGGTGAGAAAATTCCATAACCTATATAAGTACGCAAATTCCTAAGCTCCTTAACAACAGACTACAAGATGAAAGTTACATCGGTAGAGGAAAGCAAGAATGTGGACACACTAAACATTGATGAACTTGTCGGGTCAATCCAAACCTATGAGCTTACTCTTGATCCACCTATGAAAAACAAGGATATGACATTCAAAATCTCTAAAAAGGACATCTCTGATTGTGATGAGGATATGAATGATGAGTCACTAATCTTGTTAGCACAAAAATTTAAGAAGTTTATGAAGAAAAAAGGGTCAACTGAGTAATCAATCTAACAAGGGACAATCCAGTCGTTCGAAGGACCAAAAGTCAAGGAAAACCAAGCCTTCTAGCCTTAATGGTAAGAAAATTAAGCCTACAAGTGCTCAATGCTTTACTTGTAGGGGCTTTAGTCATATTTCTGCAGAATGTGCTAATAGAAAAAAGAAAGTTGGAAAAGCCTTTAATGCTACACTTAGTGACATAGAAAGTGAGTAGGACAATGCTAGTAACTAAGATGATTATGAAACTAATTATCGTGCCTTCACCGTGATTGCCAAAGCACACCATAATGACTGACTTTAGCTTGGATGAAGAAAATGAAGAAGTAAACTTTTCTCTCTTACTATCTAAGTTTAATGTATCGAATTATGAGGAACTATTCATGAATTGTCTAGGTGTTAGGGAAGAGAGAGATAAATTACTTATGGAAGTAACTAAACTTAATGATATCATTAATGTTCATAAGAAAATTTCCCTAGCCTAGAGAAAGATAAAAAGGAATTGTCTGAACATATTAATGTCTTGAATCTGAGACTTGTAGAAACCACTGAGAAAAACAAAAAGCTTAGGTAAGAACTTATTATTGCTAAAGAGATGGTGAGGAATTTGACCATTAGTAATAAAACATTGACCAAAGTCCTAGACTATGGAAAGCCACGTAGAGATAAGAAAGCTCTTGGATACATATATAAATAGTCAATACCTTCATAATCCAAAACTCAATTTGTAAAACCCATTGTTACTCAAGTAGGGAAGGTAATTTCTACACCTTATCACTCTAAGAAAATTTAGTTTATTCCCATCTGTCATCATTATGGTAGGAAAGGACACATTAAACCTAAGTGTAGATTTCTTTATGCTTATGATTCTATCACGAGTACAAATTTTCTAATACACCTCAAACATTTGAAACACATAAATTTTTAATTGCAAGAACTACACAAAAAGAGGAACCTAAGAAACCCAGTGACTTAAACGTCCAAAATTAAAAAATGATGGGTTAAGAAATCTAAGTTTCACTACTTTGTGGCCAAAATAGCGTTTAAAGCTAAATCAAATACCGCCTGGTATTTTGATAGTGGATGCTCTAGACACATTATTGGGAACCATTTTTTGTTTAAAATATTTAAGAAATACAATGAAGGGATAGTTAAGTATGTGATGGTGAAACATATAAAATTATTGGAAAAGGCTCTGTTCAAATAAAGGGTATCCCTAAACTTGATAAATTTTTATATGTGAAAAAACTCAAGGTAAACTTGATTAGCATAAGTAAAATATGTGACAATGATTTTAATGTGGAATTTACAAACAATCATTATATTGTAATATATCAAAATGGTGAATGTATGATTAAGGGAATCAAATCACATTACAATTGTTATTGTATTGATATATCACCCATAGTAACATGTAACCTAGCTAGCAATGACTCAACTACCTTGTGGCATGAAAATCTAGATCATATGAATTTTAAAGATCTGGTTAGATGAAGTAAAATTGAGATTGTGTGTGGTTTACCTATTCTCCCAAAAATTGAAATATTTGTATATGGACCATGTCAATTGGGTAAACAAACTAGGATCACTCATAATAAGATCAAGAGTATCAATACAAATAGAGTATTGGAATTGATACATATTGATCTCATGGGTCCTATGAGAACATAAGTATTAGAGGTAAGAAATATATCATAGTTGTAGTAGATGATTTTCCTAGCTATACTTGGGTAGAATTTCTTAAAGATAAGTCATATGCTTTTGATTTCTTCATCTTATATTGTACAAGAGTGCAGGTTGAAGTAGATGAAAAAATAGTAACCATCAAGAGACTAAGAAAAGACCATAGAAAAGAGTTTGAAAATACCAAGTATGCTAACTTCTGTAAAGAACATGGTATCTTTCATGAATTCTCTACTCCCATCACACCTTAACAAAATGGAGTAGTTGAAAGGAGAAATAGGATACTTCAAGAAATGGAAAGAGTAATGCTGCATGCCAAGGGAGTCTTTAAAAGGTTTTGGGCTGAAGCTATAAACACCGCATGTCACATTATAAATTGTGTATATCTTCACCCAAGTACAAACCAAACTCTCTATGAGATAAGTAGAAGTAAAAAACCTAATCTGAAATTCATGCATGTTTTTGGAAGTAAATGCTACATACTTAGGGACCAAGAATAGTTGGGCAAGTTTGATTCAACAAGTGATAAAGGTATATTTCTTAGTTATTCCATTAAGAGTAGAGCCTACAGAGTCTTCAACTATAGAACTAATGTTGTTATGGAATCCATAAATGTCATTATAGATGAAGCAAGTAAGTAAATTACAAGTGAACAAAATGGTAATGAAGAGCATTTCATAACACCTCAATTAACAATGACCAATGACACAATTGGAACAAAAGAAGATGAGGTAGAGGAAAGAGAAGAAAAGAAGGAATAAGAATCAACCTCATCAATGATAAATTCAAACCAAACTTCAAAAAACTATCCTATTAAGAATATAATTGGAGATCCTAATTCAAGCATGGTAACAAGAAGAAGACCAATAAGTTAGGTAACAAATTTATGTTATATTTCTCAATTTAAACCAAAAAATGTGATTGAAGCCCTTAGGGATGAATTTTGGATAAATTCCATGTAGGACTAGTTAACTCAATTTGAAAGAAATCATGTGTGGATATTAGTACCTAAGCCTAAAAACAAAAATGTTATTGGAACAAAATGGGTGATTAAAAATAAATCTAATAAGCATGACATTGTTGTTAGAAATAAGGCTAGGTTGGTAGCTCAAGGCTACACACAAGTAGGAGTTGACTTTGATAAAACATTTGAACCTGAAGCAAGACTAGAGTCAATTAGGGTTGTACTTTCCATTGCTTGTCACATGAAATTCAAATTATATCAAATGGATGTTAAGTCTTCTTTTTTGAATGGATTTCTGAATGAGGGGGTATATGTGGAACAACCAAATGGATTTATTGATACAAAATTTCCAAATCATGTTTACAAACTTAACAAAGCCCTTTTATGGTTTGAAACAAGCTCCTCAATCATGGTATGAGGGACTTATCAACTATCTCTTAGAAAAATGATTTATTCGAGGTGGAGTTGATAAGATTCTATTTATTAAAAGGAGTAGTGATGAGATTTTTATTGCTCAAATTTATATGGATGACATATTTTTTAAATCCACATCTAGTACATAAGTGGATGATTTTGTACATGTTATGAAAAATGAATTTGAACTGTCCATGGTAGGTGAAATGACTTTCTTTCTTGGTTTACAAATCAAACAATCTTCTGATAATATATTTATTTCTCAAACCAAGTATGCATGTAACCTTGTTAAAAGGTTTGGTCTTGAAACTAGTAGGCCATTAAGGAATCCTTTAGTACCAGCACAAAAATTATAAAGAGCACTCAAGGTAAAAGTGTTGATCAAACCCTTTATAGGAGTATGATAGGCAGTTTACTCTACCTCACTACAAGTAGGCCTAGCATATGTTTTAGTGTTGGTGTGTGTACCCATTATCAAGTTGACCCTAAGGAATCACACTTAGAAAATGTAAAGAGAATCATCAGGTATATCTCATGAACAAGTAATTATGGTCTATATTTTACTATTGACACTATATATGAAGTAAGTGGTTATACAGATGCTGATTGGGTAGGAAACCAGGATGATAGGAATAACACATAAAGTGGTTGCTTGTACATCAAGAATAACTTAGTATCTTGGCACAATAAAAAGTAGAACTCTCTCACTTTCTACAACTGAGGCAGAATACATTGATGTAGGAAGCTCTACACACAGATGATTTGGATGAAAAACATGTTCAAAGACTACAGTCAACCACAAGGTATGATGCTCTTATATTGTGATAACTCTAGTGCTATATGTATTTCTAAGAACCTAATTCAACA
The DNA here is from genome assembly GCA_033030585.1 of Hippophae rhamnoides. Lineage (NCBI taxonomy): Eukaryota > Viridiplantae > Streptophyta > Magnoliopsida > Rosales > Elaeagnaceae > Hippophae > Hippophae rhamnoides. Next base: position 14,980,252 of record CM065433.1, on the reverse strand, counting down.
TTCTAGAAATAAGCACATTGACATTAGGTATCACTTTATTTGAAAATTAGTTGAAGAGAAAGTAGTGACACTTAAGTTTGTACCTATTAAGAGATAGCTAGTTGATATATTCACCAAAGCCATAGACACTCAAAGATTTGAGTATCTTAGAAGTGCCTTGGAAATTTCTCCCTCAAATCTAATTTCAAATTTTATTACCAAAACAAATGGGAGAAAGAAAAGTAGAATCCTTATCTGGCCAATATGACATTGGACTTATTTAATACTTACATATATATAACCTCATTTTTAGTGACTCGACTCATTTTGATATTTATTTTATAAATTATTCTACAGTTTTGACTTATGCACACATATATATACTATTCTTGAAGTTTATGTATTTTGTTGAAATACTCTAGGACTTCAATTAATCTTGACCGTAACTTGTGTTGAGCTCTATTTCTTAATTTCTAAAACTTTACCATATGGAGGCACCTAGTATTAAGAAGGCTACCTACAATGATATATGAAATTACCACACAGAGCCAAAAGGGCTACCTAACAATTATGTGAAATTCATCATGTTAGGTTTATGGCTCGTGCAAAAAAAAAGAAGGAAAGATTGTGCAAACACAAATGCTTATAAAACTTGTACTTGGAATGCACAAAAATAAAGAACCAATAGAGGTTTTAAAAAAATATATCATGTGCCTCATTTATAAAATAATAAAAAATTAAGTCATCTTTTGGTAGATATATTTTATTTTGTGAGATTGAAGATTCAATTATAATTTTGATATTTTTTCTTTTGAGTCTTTCTCGATTAATCATAAATGAATTAATTGGTATATTTGTAAAGTTTAAACATATACACTACTTTTAAGTAAATGTCAATATGTCCTTATATGTGCAAAGTATACTTGTATATCTCTTCTATTCTACTTGTTTATTTATATGATAAATAATCAAAATTTAAGTTAAAAAATAATGAGTTCTCAATTGGTTTTTTTCTCGTTTGTGATTAAATGAGTCTAATATCTTATGTGATTATTTATGAAAATTAAAAAAAATTAGATTGTTTTTCATTTACATCTTATTTTTATTTATTACCTTTTTAATTGGTTTCTAAGTTTGAGAGGCATAGAACTTAGGGGAAGTTTAAATCACATTGCACTTCTGCATTACTCTGATTTTACATTGCTATATCTTTAGGAGTTTAGTTTCATTGCTTTGTCTAATACTTTATCCTTCTCGTATGTCAAAAAGGGGAGAGAATAATGTGTTTTACTTCCATGTTTTTATTTTGTTATGCATATAAGGGAGAATATATTTAATTAAGCTTGATTGGTATGAATGCATACTACATGATTATTCTTTACACTTCATTTATTTCTATGTAAACTAAACTAATGTACAATGAGGATTTCAAGCCAAATTTTTGCATGCTATGTTTATGTCATTTAAGTCACTTACAAGTTTGTCAAGTTACACCAAAGATGGATTAATCAAACCATAGGATAGTTCCACTATGGAGTCTCGGATACCATCGTATTTTTATCTTATTTTTATAAGTGTCGTGTAGTGAGTGAGAGGTTTTGTCACACGAAAATGCCAAAGGGGGAGTTTTTTAGGACTAAATGTAGGTTATTTTCGTGGACAAAATATTTATCTGTAAACTTGTTTTTAAGCCTGTTATCAAATCTATCAAGAAAAGTCGAATAAATGCTCGAATTCTAGAAAATTGTACTTCACATATATCTTTTATGACTACGACGCATAGAATTACATTTATGTATTTAATAGCACATGTTCATAAATCTGAAATTATTTTTGGTGTTAAAATATTTATTTAAACTTGAATCAATTTATAAAATTTCTAATTAAATATGTTTTAATATTTTTAAGATGTGTTTTAAAAAATAATTTTTTATAATATTAAAGTTTTTAATGGTTTTTGAAAAATTAATTCTAAAATATAAGTTAAATCTGACAAACGAAGCTGCTGAACAGTACTACTGAAAAATAAATTTGTGCTGAAAAGTGGCAATAGAGAAGAAGAAGACAAAAGATCAGCCACCTCCACAATATCTTTTAAGTGATTAGAGTTATAGAGTAGCCAAAAAAAAATTTAAGATGAATATCATCAGGGCTCTTGTTTTCGGCTAGAAACAAGAAATAAGGTGATTATCTATATAGCAATAGGAAAAATCAGAAGGTGAAAGAAAGGTAATTACCTATATAGCAATATACATTGGTTTCATCATTAGAATAGTCGATCATCAAAGATATATATACACACTCGGGCGGCAGGTAAAGTAATAATATATATTTTCAAGTTGATTTATAAGAAAAGAGATTAATGATACGATAAGATAAATTAATTTTAGTTTTTTTTTCTATCTTTGGGTAATATATATTTTTATTTTCATATAGCATTTTTTTATCAAATTTATATATTTAAATCAAATAATTATACAAATGATCATGATTATTTAGATTTAATTATTAAATTTTAAAGAATATATGTTTTATTGAAATTGTACTTGATTCTTTTTACTCTAAGTTTTGTTTTTTGATTTGATTTAAGTGATATATATTTTGAATCATCTAGTTATGATTATTCATATTTAAATCTTTTCTAGAACATATATAGATAATTATATTTTTGTACTAACTATTTTGCAGTTAATTTGTGAACGATCTGATTGGTGAGAACCTTATTAGAATGTTGGTCTGGAAATCACTCACGCTAATTTTAGAAATTGTAAAAACAAAGCAAGGATTCGTAAATAAAGTACATTGTAACAGTATCCTAAGAAGTATAATAAGACCGAATTTGTACTTAAACATTTGATTTTCATAGTGAAAAATTAGGTGGTTCGATAGATAGGTGATTTTATTCTTAAATTATGGTTGTTGCCTAAGTTATTTCTAGCTAAAAATATTGTGTGTTATTCTTTTATTTCTGTACTTTATTCTTATATGTGATTGTATATCTAACCACTTTATTTAGATTATTAAATCATAAATTGATAAAAATTAAAAAAAAATTATTCACCTCTTTTTATCATTTTAAGTTAATTAGGTCAACTTTTTGTAAACGAATGTTATTCATAATCTTAAAAAATATTTTAATTGTTAATCTATGTCAAATTTATTTAAATCTTGCATTTTTTTTAATTCTGCAAATGAATCTTCGCCTCTAAGGCTCAAGATCCAATCTCTATTAGGCTTCTTTGCTAATTTAATAAGGGAGTGTTAAATATTTGTATCATAACTTATTCTTGCATAAACAATGAAGCAAAGAGTTTTAAAAAATCATAGATACCCTCTTCATCGAACCAACAATTGAAGATCATATCTTCTTTCAAAAGCTGGTGATGTAATTTTAATCAAATGAGTTTTACTTTCGTTAGCTACTTATTTCATAAGTATTTTCAAAATTTTCAATCTACTCCTTGAGAAGGGGATGTTATAATAAATAAAAAATTGGTGGAACTCTAATTTTTTTTTAAAACAATTAAGATTTAATTGCTTACAAAAGTTGGGATCAAATCTATCTCCTTAAATATGTGACAGTTTAAGTTTTCATAAATTTAAAGACATTAACTTAAACCTTACCACTAAATTTGGATTGAATTTTTTTGAATAATGAGAATAAAGTTTGAGTTTAGCTATTTCAACACAAATATAGGGATTCAAAAGATTTTCTTCGTTGATATTTAGTGAGATCATTGACATAGATTCGGTGGATTTTGTGGTGTCTCTAGATTGATTACACGGAACCACCTTATTTATATCTCTAAACAAAGTGACTATTTAAGCATTTCACTCTTTGATGATAATATTTTATATTGCTGACTAGAATCGAAAACCTTTTTTTATTTGAGAAACAATATTTATAATATTTCTTAAAAATTATAATCATAAAAATAATATTTTTGATATACATCTTATATATTTTTATTATTAAAAAAATCTAATGCAAGTATTTTAAATTGAGGGTGTTTTTGTCGTAAGTTATTTAAGTTAAATTCTTGTGTTTTAGATACATTTAATATTATATTTAATTAATATTATTATGATATTATATTTATTTAGTAAATGTTAGGAACATTAATTCTTTTAATTTCCTTTTTACACGTACATGTAGGAAATTTTAATGGAAAGACAAATAAACATATGCGTAAATAAATAATTAAATAATAAAAGTGTAGACATAGCTTTTCCAAAGCAGATAAATTAAAGTTGAATGCTTTATTAGAAAGTTATAGGTTAATTGTAAAAATCACGTGGTTTTTATGTTAAATAGATACTTATATAGTTTTATTTTTAATATTTTTTATATTATATTATAACATGAAATATATATAAATAGTATTTTTAAATATGAAAAAAAATATATTTTTACGTGTGAATATATATACCACATGAAAGAAAATTAAAAATTAAAAAATTAAATTTTATTTGTATTAAAAGTTATACTATCTAATTAAATATTATAAAAATTAGGATTGAATGCCACGCTTAATCTAAATTTCCAAGTGCAGTAAAAATATAAGATAGAGAGTTATTTTTTTATGCTTGAAACTTTAAGGTTTTAACTGCATATATAACTTTTTCACAAATATAATTTTATTTATATTTTTTTTAGTTGTATACATATGTTTTTTTAACGTAAAAAGTAAATGATTTTTGTATGATTAAAAATGTAATATATATATATATATAACGTACATAAAATATAATGTAAAACTATATAAATATAAAATATAATGTAAAACTATATAAATAATCAGGTAATTGGAAAACTTAAAAGTGTCGTTAAACACTAGGCGAACAAATTTATGATTTTCCCATTGTTATGTGAGAAGTGTAGAAGTGTCATAGCACAGACAAAGGCTAACCCGGGTTTCAATCCTGACAAATGTTTTTTTCTTAAAAAAAAAAAAAAAAAGAGCCAACAGATATTTGATTATCTATGCTCATGAAAAAAAGTCAGCTTAGGTAAAAATATTACAAAAAACTCAATCCATTACCTATCTCATTGAATATTAAAATTTTACAAAAAGTTTGAGACAAGAAAAGTAGACTAATTACTTGAGATCCGGACATTAACATAAAAACCAAAAGAAGCTTACCTTTTCTTTTCCTCCATGATTGGTGAAGGCTTCAAGATTGTAAGGTAAATTTCAGAATTTTAAATCAATGTTTTTTATTTTCTTTTACTATTATATTATTTATTGTAGATTCTTATAAATATTGATTATCTAGAAATATTATAAATTTGGGTTTTCAAATATGATTTTTTTTTTTGTTTTAGTCTCTATTGTTGACATATTTTTTTATTGAAAGTGATGTAGCTAATTTAGTTAATTAATCTTTATTGGAATTTTTAGTAATAATGTGATATAATATCTTTTTACATTATTATCTTTGAAATTTTTATTAATAATGTAATATAATATCTTTTTACGTTATTATCTTTGAGTGTGGTTGTTTCTAACATTCTAATTTTACACAATTTCTTTTTCTTTTTTTATTGTTCTTGTTTTTTAAGAACATTCCACTAAACTTATACAATATTTTTGTTCAAATAAGAGAAGACTAACATTCCATAGTATAATATAATCTAAGTATCCACCCTTACTTCTATTATGGTTATGATATCATTGTTTATTTATTTATTATTATTATTATCATCATTTTTTACTTATTTAAAATATAATAGGTAATCATAAAACATGTTCATCACCTATGAAAACACTTCATTTATTTTTTTTAAAAAAATAGAAGATGAATATCTAATAAAGGACACAATTACTAAAACATAACTCATTAAGAAGTGCATTATTCTAAATTTGAGAGTGTATTTGGAAAAGTTGACACTAGGTAATTGGACTATGATCCTAAATTAAGAAATTTGATATGATCATATCATATTAATGAGCAAGATAACATTGGAAGACATTATATTAGCACATGGTCATACCAACACAAGTTGGATGATTATCCTCATTATGAATTTGGAGATTTGAATAGTAGATTTCAATATTTTATGGTTTTATTGTATTCCTTGGCTATAGTACTTTACAAAGCATGATAAAGTTTTTATTTTTCATGTTTTATTTTTGATAATAATCCATCAAAGTCCCGAGTATTTATTGTTATTGGATTTGGAAATTGGAAAATAATTAATGATGAAAAAAAATGTGTTCTTATGGCCAATATGTGGAAATCTCATAAATTTATTATGCAAAAATGGGATACTTTGAGAGATCCAATCACATATATTGACAAAATGATAAATGCACAATCTCCAAAACAAGTGTCATAAAACTTGAATAGACGCTACCAAGTAGTTAGCAAAGCAAGCATATGCATCTCAAGGTTACGATGAATCTAGTATCTCATCTAAGCATATGCATCTCAAGGTTACGATGAATCTAGTATCTCATCCAATCATGGTAATTTTATTGAGTTGATAAAAATTTTAGAATTAATGAATAAAAATATTGTTAAGGTTGTTTTAGATTGTGCTTCGAGAAATATCAATATACATCTAAATGATTCAAAAAAATATTAGATAATCTTGTTAGTAATGTGAGGGAAAAAAGTCGTAAAGAAATTAGAGATGCTAAATTTTATATTCTTATTGATGAGGCGCTTGATGAATCTCATATGAAAAAAATAACCATTATTCTAAGACTTGTTGATTGTAGTGACTTCGTTCCAGAACATTTATTTTACATTATACTAGTTGATAAAACTATTATTGCAATTCTTAAGAAAGAGATATGTAAATCTCTTATTACACATAATCTTGAAGTAAAAAATACGCAAGGTCAAGGAATAACTATGCTAGTAATATGCATGGAGATTGGTTGGGATTATTGTATAAAAAAGAGTCTCCAATTGCATATTATGTTTGTTATTTTTCTCATCGGTTCCAATTAACATTAGTTGCATCATCTAAAGATAAATTCGTTTACTTTTCTCAAAGATATTTTTGTCTTCTAACTTGGATTGTATATCGAGATTTTATGAATCTTTAAAAACGAAAAGCTTAAAAAAATGCTGGCTAAGGACTCATTGCCCAATGATGGACTATCATGGGTTGGCGAGGGGTTAGTGAAGGATTGACGGGGTTTTTTGTACTATCGCCGAGGAGCCCCAACGAGAGGCTAGCAAGGAAGTTGATAAGAGGCCGACAAGGTGTAGAAAAATTATAAAATGAGTGTGAATTAACCATTTTCTTCACTTGATTTCAAAGCCCCTCCCTTTCTCTTCTTAAAGTATATTTTTTCATAGGCCCGTATGCTTTTATGAAGTTTTAGAAAGCTAGGTTCAGCATTGAAGTACTTTATTTTATTTCTTATTTTTACTTCAATATCTAGGTAAGTAAATTCCAACATTATATTTTTAGGTGTAGTTTTATGAACATATTATATGATTATATGATCTTTCAATTGTATGATTATATGATATATGTTCATGCATACATGCTCACTATGAAATATCTATACCATGAATGGGCATTGAAATATTATACACATCTTAAGATTATAAAATAAGAGACATGTACTATAATAAATATAATTTATTATTAAAGTATGGAATAAAAATGTTTAAATTCATGTGTGTTTATGTCTTGATGGTTACGTAGGCAAGGAATGTGGGAAACTGATGGACCCACCAATATGATAGGCCCTTTTGGGATCATCGATGTGTGTGTGGTGACTTGATTGGCCAACATTCATGTTATGCCCCAAGTACGATACTACCAAGGATCCAATAGTTGAACAAGTTTTGAAAATCAAATCATGGCTCAATGGTTACAGATAGCATAAGATCACACAAGGGTCCTACAATAGAAAGAAAAGAAAATGAAGGCTAGAAAATGAATCAACAACTAGTATTTACCTTATAAAAGAGAACATTTATATAATGATAAGGAATAAACAACTACATGTTTGTCATATACATTCATCATAGTACACGTTACATGTGGATTTACTAACCATACCACTCCAAAAGTTTATTTATTTTTAAATACTTTTTCCTTTATGGTTTATTTTATGAACTTGAAATTTCACCGCTATAGTTTATTGTAACTAAAACTATTTTATGATAAAATTATACCATTTTTCCTTCAAAGTTATTAAATAATGAAATAATTTTTACATTTGATAATTATTCATTCAATAAAATAGTCAAAAATGGTAATAGTTTGAAGTTTATCCTTGAGGTAAACTTGGGATGTTGTAGATATCCACGATGTGTGGTTTTTCTTCAAAGTCGATGTCAATAATCAATCTTGTTGGTGCTTCATTGAAGAGTTTCTCTAAAAGAAACTAAATTGGTAGATTTATTTGTTTATGGAGAACTTGAAACTAGTAGAGGTGCTAATCAAATCCGCATTTCACAAAGACCTCGTGGTACAAGATAGATCTTTCATTTTGGTTACGGTAATTGGTTAATCAACATATTTGATGTAACTTGTATGATTCAAAATGGGAACAATAGTAGCATGAGAGAGAAAGCTAATAGGTTATTCAAAGAAATATGAAATTTTTGAATTTGTATTTATCTTGTTTTAATGGATAAGACCACGGGAATATTGATATTTTATGAAATGTATTATAGCTTTGATGTCAAAATATTTTAAATGCATTCACATTACTGGTATCAATAATAAAAATCCTTCAAGAGCTTAAAGAAAAAGGTTGGGATGATTTTCTACAAGATATGATATCATTCTTTGAAAAGCATAACCTTAATGTTCCATATATGAGTGCTTCATATAAGGATAGTACATGCCGTCAACAATAAAATTTTGTCACAATCTCTCATTATTACAATTTTGACATATCTAAATTTGTGATTATTTTTCTATTGGCAAAAATAGATAAAAGATTTCAAAACCAAATAGTGGAATTTCCTACACTTAGTATGTTTTTAGATCCTAGTGATACATTCAATTCATTCAATTTTGATGATATTTTCAATCTTGTTAAGAAATTTTATCCTCCTAATTTCACCCAAAAAAATCTTGAAGATTTAAGAAGATATTTGAAATTCTACGAGATGATGTGATCAACCGTCCAAAGTTTCATAATATGTATTATCTTTTTAAAATATTTTAGGTGTTAATCAAATCAAATAAGTCACAAATTTATATGATAATTGATAGATTAATCTCCTTGGTGTTTGTTATTTAGTTTGCTTGAAAATGTCCTAATATAATTAGGATTATATTCCAAATAATATTATAGATATATAATGTATTGTTTCTTTATGGTATTAGGATACAATTTATTTGGTTTTCTAATTAAGGATTCCCAATATTATTAAGATTTGATAATTAATACAAGGATTCTTAGTCAAGTAATATACTTAGTGGTCAAGTAATGATTTTTGTTAAAGTAATATACTTTTTAGTTAAGTAAATCACTTACTTATATATTGGCCTTTTCTCCAATTATGAGTTCATCACTATAAAATTGAGAAGCCATAATATTGAAATCACATTAATTAATCAAGCCATCTTTTTAGCATCCTTGTTTTCTCTCTTGATAATATACTATCAGTATGCAATTTGGATCTTTTTTCACAAGAATTGTTGTCGTATTCTTGCTTTGTAGGGCTACCTTTAATGAGAGAGATTTTGTTGTATTTGATATTTAGTTTTGAGTGGCCTTTTGATATTAGTGTTTGTAATCTCCATTTGATTATTACTGAATTTTTTCGGTATACCTTTATCAGTGAATTAGGATTTTACATTGAAAGGTTGAACTACTTAAATCTTTGTGTGCTATTTATTTTCTTTTTGTTTGTCATTTTTTCGCAACCCATTATTATTTATTTATGCAATCCAAATTGACTTTTGGCTCTAACTTTCGCATTCGTCAATTTATAACAAATTGGTATCAGAGCTTTAGGTTCATATGTTATTTTTTTTTAGACTAATCAAGTTTGCTTATTTAGATTTTTTTAAGCTTTTAGTTATTTGATCTGTTTTCTAATTTTGGGATTGTCCTTCTATTCATTTAATTTATGTTTTTTGTCATGACGGTAAAATATGAAATTGAAAAATTCAATGAGAGGAATGATTTTAGTCTTTGGTGTTTGTAGATGTAGGCTCTATTAGTTAAATAAATGTTTATTAAGGCACTTGATGGCAAGGAAAAATTATCGAAATAATTGATTGATGAAGAAAAAGATGCATTGATGAAAAACATTCTCATTTCAATTCAGTCATCTTTGTGTGATGAAGTTTTGCATGAGGTTGGTGATGAGAAATGTGCTGCTAGTTTGTGGCTTAAATTTAAAAGTTTGTATATAACCAAATTTTTGACTTGTCGTTTATATTTGAAGTAGTACTTATATACACTCAAAATGTCAAAAAGTATTTCTTTACACGATTACTTTTATAAATTTACTAAAATTATTCGTGATATGAGAAAAGTTAGTGTTAAAATTGATTATGAGGATCCAACCTTGGTTCTTTTATGCTCTTTACCTCTTTCCTTTGAACATTTTGTTGATATCATGCTATATAGGTAAGACATTATTTCTTTGGATGATATTAGACCAACTTTGAATTTCATAGAGTTGAAGAAGAAGATGTCTATAAGTAATAATGATAGTAGTAATTTTTTGTTTGTCATAGGTAGAATTTAAGAAAAAGGCTCAAGTAATGATAAAGGTAAATCTAGATCCAAGAAAAAAGGATAAAATTAACTATTGTCATTAGGAAGGGCATTGGAAATCAAATTGTCCTAAACTCAAAGATAAAGATAAGTATGCTAGAACATCTTCTACTTCAAATGATGTTTCTAGTATTGTAGCTACTTCTGGTTTTGATGATAATGTTGTTTTGTTAGTATCTTTTGGCACTCATAAAGATGTTTAGATTCTTGATTCGGGTCGCACTTATCATATATGCCCTAATAGGAATTGGTTTTCTACTTATAAATATGTTGATAAGGGTGTTGCCTTTATGGGAAATAATGTATCATGTAAGGTTATTAGTATTGGTACAATTCGAATTAAGACACATGATTGCATTGTTAGAAATTTGAAAGACGTTCATCGTGTGCCAAAATAGAAAAATCTTTGAGTACTCTGAACTCACAAGGCTATTGGTATTTAGCTGAAGGTGGAGTATTAAGAGTTTGTAAGAATGCTCTCATTGTTATGAAATGATATATGCTTCATGGCCCTTATAAACTTCAGGTAACATATCTGTTAATGCTGCTTCAATTTTGTCCACATCTTATTTAGTCTCATACATTGCTCCCTTTTATCTTATAAGTGAGCCATGGATGCTTACCTTGAAAATGTGTGGTTTGTCTGGTGGTAAGAAATTCAAGTATTTTAGGATCCACAATGATTTGATATTTTGGAAAAGTTAGTCTATTGAGTTCTATTAAAGAAATAGCGTAATGAGTCACCGTACTATATATAGTATGCCACATCAACATAGAGTTACAAAATTTTTGAGTTTAACTCTTTTGAAAAGAGTGTGTTGTATGCTCTTTCCAGGCCATTTTGGGCTAAAGCTTATAATGCCTGTTAATTGGCAAATTGGCCTTTCTCAACTACATTTGTATTGAATACCTTGTTTGAGAAAAATGGATATGTTTTGGCAATTAAAGATAATGGTGTGAATGAGTAGGTGGAGCTTGCAAGTAGATCTACTAGTAAAGTGCAAGTGGGCAAAAGTCAGATTTTATGCTAATGGATAAGAGCAACTATAGTAGCCATATTGTTTTGTCTTTAGTAAAAGATAATTCTAGGACTTTTATTGGCTTTGCGTTGGTTCATTTATTTATTTATTTCTCTCTAGTTATGACATTCCATATGAAAATGTCATTAGAAATTTGTTGTATGCTATAATTTGTACTTGTCCTAACATTTCACATGCATATTGTGTCACCATTTGTTTTATAGACAACTTTTGTAAGGGTCTTTTTTGTAGAGGTAAAATGGAATTTGATTAGTACTTTGAATTTTGGCTTGGTTTTTTATAGGAGTTCTAACACTAGCTTTGGTATTATTGGTTTTATAGACTTCGTTTATGTTGAAAATTTTATTGAAAGTTTTTTGACAAATTTGTCTTCGCTTCTTATTATATTGTTAGTTGGGAGATCACTTTACAGCTATAGTTAGTTTGTCTATTATAGAGGCAAAATATATGATAGTAGTAGAAACAATAAATGAAGTTGTCTTATTTAGATATTTAGTTTATAATATTGGTTTATAGCATAATATTTTTGTTGTATTTCATGATTGCCTGAATTTGATAAATTTTATTTATAATATGTATCTTGAGAAGACCAAATACTTTGGTTTAGATATTACTTCGTTGGGGACATTATGTCTTATAGTGGTATTATTGTCGAGAAGATAACCACTTCGAAGATTCTGACATTTGTGTTAATCAAACATATTTCTGTTGACAAGTTCAAGCATTGTTTGGATTTAGTTGGTATTTGTATCAATTAATTCTCTTAGGGGCTTTGGGGCAACAAACAGTTAATATTTTGGAGGATTCTTGTTTAAAGAGCTTGGTTCCATTTTGAGCCAATGTGTAGATTTGTTATTTAGTTGGCTTCAAAATGTTCTAGTATAATTAGGATTATATTCTTAATAATATTATAGATATAAAATGTGTTGTTTCCTTATAAGATTAGGATACTATTTATTTGATTTTCTAATTAAAGAGTTATAATATTATTATAATTTGACAATTAATACTAGGATTTTTAGTCAAGTGTATACTTGGCGGTCAAGTAATAAATGTTGTTAAAGTAATATACTTGTTTGTCAAGTAAATCACTTATTTATATATTGGCTTTCTCTCCAACTTATGAGTTCATTACAAGCCATATTCGTTAATAAGTCATCTTTTAATCATCTTTGTTTTCTCTTTTGATCATCTATTATTGTTATGCAATTTGGGTCTTTTCTTCGCAACATTTGTTGTCGTATTCTTGCTTTGTATTGCTACATTTATTTAGAGAGGTTTGGGTATATATGGGATTTGGTTTTGAGTGACTTTTGGATATTGGTGTTTATAATATTTATTTGATTATTAATGGATTTTTTTCAGTATGTTATCGTCAGTGGAGTAGACTTTTCTCATTAAAAGTTAAACCTCTTAAATTTTTGTGTGTCATTTATTTACTTGTTGTTTATTATTTTGTCGTAAGTAATCACTATTTATTTGTGCAATCCTAATTGGTTCTTGACTCCCGATTCCCTGTTTGCCAATTTATAACAATGTTGACTTTGTCTATTATAATTATAACTACAAAACGTTTATTTTCAACAATGAAGCATATAAATAAAAAAATCCATGGCCTAACTCCATCCAAAAGAGTTCTCAAAGAGGAAGGGTTATCATAGACTTGCAGTGAAAACTCAACGTTCAGTCGATATTAGACTTCAATACTCCCTCTCACATCGTTTTCTGACCGGAGATATGGAGCGCCTCCCTCTCACACCGACGCAGGGTCCATTCCTTACAACCGACCGAGTCATCTAGCTCTGATACCATGAAGAAATCTATGGACTAGCCACATCCAAAATATTTCTCAAAACGAAGGATTGTCATATACTTATAAATACAACAAAACTCAACGCTCTATGTAGGACTTTGACAATAAAAGCATTATTTTGAAACAAAATAGACTAGGAATTTTTTGTGTATCGTATAACTTTATACAATGAAAAAGAAATTATTAAAGATATCGATTCTAATATAATAATAAATGAATTTTATGTTTTAAAGCATCCTATTACGTAACTTAATTAATATTTTCAACTTGATTTGCCTTATATTAGAATGAAATATTATCTCTTATTATTAAAATTCTTATAATATATATTTATTATTATTGAGATGATTTTACAAGCGTAAAAAAATTCATGATTAGGAGTAAAAGTGTACTTTGTGGTCATCATGCAATTACCTCATAGAACATGCTCGCTTGGTAAGCCTTGAACCACCTTTCTCTGCTCCTGGTCGATTGACACCTAGTCACACTCTTTCTATATAAGTATCGCACCAAATAATTGACTAAGATGCAGCAAAACCACAACTGAACGCTATCCTTCACTCCTCACCTTCACAGCTTCAACTCTCACTCTCTACTTTTTAAAGCAGAGCAAGAGGGAGTTGAATTGTTGATAGAGCTGTTTTTAGAGTCAATTAGTTGCTTTTTTCTTTTCTGGGTATTTCAGATTTTGAGTTTAATTTCTTGATAATAATGGCTGGAACTGGAGTTTTTGCAGAGGTATTGGATGGGGATGTTTACAGGTACTACTATGATGGAGAGTGGAAGACATCTTCTTCTGGTAAAAGTGTTTCCATCATCAATCCCACTACAAGAAAGATTCAGTACAAGGTTCAAGGTAATTTTCAATTAGACATTCATTGATTGATTGATTTTACGTTTTTATTTCTTTTGGATATGGAAAGTGTTTTCTGATTTAGGGTTTTTTTTTAATTGGTTTTCTTTGTTTGTAAATAGCTTGTACACAAGAAGAGGTTAACAAGGTGATGGATACAGCAAAGATTGCACAGAAATCATGGGCAAAGACTCCACTTTGGAAGCGAGCCGAGTTGCTTCATAAGGCAGCCGCAATTCTAAAAGAACACAAAGTTCCAATTGCAGAGTGTCTTGTAAAAGAAATTGCTAAACCAGCCAAAGATGCAGTCACAGAGGTTGTGAGGTCTGGGGATTTGGTATCTTATTGTGCAGAAGAAGGGGTTAGAATTTTGGGAGAAGGAAAATTCTTGGTGTCTGATAGTTTTCCTGGAAATGAGAGGACAAAATACTGCCTTACTTCCAAGGTATATTATTTCTCAAATTTTTTTTATTTTTTATTTTTCCTGTTTCCTCTATATACCTCTGACTTGATAAAGAATTGTGGGCGTTTGAGTGATGCAGTTTATACTTTATAATTTTATCACTTGTAGTTGATCTGATTTCTTGTTGCTTGGAAACAGGTAATTCACCAAAAAATGAAAGTATATGTGGCATAAATGTATGATGTATATATGCAGATAGAAAGTATTTTGTCTAGGTATTTGAGCCCAGTTTGGCCAGGCATGGAAAAAACAAAAATACTGTTGGTATCTTTACTTCAATAGGTTATGCTAACTTTACTCGTTGGTTGCTTTATTTGCTAACTTATTATTTGATGCTAACTTGCTTCTTTGCTCATGTTTTAATCCCAAATTCTACGATCGAGAATTTTAATAACTCTTTAAACAAAAAAAAGGTTGTTCGGATTCTTATTGTAAACTAACTGGATTATTTTTGTTTTCTTCGTAGACATCCACCATTTTGTTACGAGCATATAATTGTTTGGAAGATTTGCATAAGATTTTTTCATGTAAACGCTGGGACATAGTGACTATATTGTATTACTAAATTTGGTGTCATTTTAGGCATCTTTCAAACTTGTTTTGACAAATGGTATGTGTGATCAAAAATTTGAGAAATGAGCAATGAGGCTTAATGAAACATCAGTTAGTGTGACTGAATGAAATTCATCTACAACTTGGTTGCTAAAACAACACTGCTGTGAGCTGCATTTTTTCTGGATATTAACTATAGGGACATGTAAACCTCTTCCCTATTTCTCTATATGACCTATACAACTGTTTTATTTATTTATAATTGCAGATTCCCCTTGGCGTGGTTTTAGCAATTCCACCATTCAACTACCCTGTGAACCTTGCTGTCTCAAAAATTGCTCCGGCACTGATAGCTGGAAACTCCCTTGTGCTCAAACCCCCCACTCAGGTGACAAAACAGTAACTTAGCTATTCACAAAAAGACTAATCCAGGGCAGTATGTAACAAAGGTTGTGTGTTTGGTAAAAATTCTGAAATCACTTGAGAAAAAGAAGTAATCAGAAATCAATTTTTTTATCAAATACACGTTGTGATTTACATGATCGATAAGTGTAACAACTTTTTTTTTAATTTATAACTGAATGATCTGTTATCTGGTGATATATTTGTGGTTTATGTCTCTGAGTAGTGAGAACCCTTTTTAACTTCCATTTAGGGTGCTGTTTCTGCAATCCACATGGTTCACTGCTTTCACTTAGCTGGATTTCCTAAAGGACTTATCAACTGTGTCACTGGTAAAGGATCCGAGATAGGTGACTTCCTTACCATGCATCCTGGTGTGAACTGTATAAGGTAACCTCAAATTATCTAATTTTGTAGTACTACAATAAGTTCCTTTTCTTGACTGGATATGTATGGGTTTACTTATCTATAGCTTCATCCTTTCTTGGATGTCAGTTTCACTGGTGGAGACACCGGGATTGCAATTTCGAAAAAGGCAGGCATGGTCCCCCTTCAAATGGAGTTGGGGGGAAAAGATGCATGCATTGTGCTTGAGGATGCTGACCTGGATTTGGTAGCAGCAAACATAATAAAAGGAGGCTTTTCTTTTAGGTTAAGAATAATTTTCATTTTTTTGTTCTTTTAAATTTATGTTGAAATTCTCATTAACAAGTCAAGTTCCTTTACAAATATTTGATCAAATCCCATCATACTGATACTGCTAACATGAGTGACCTATCTTTGTTTCCTCAATTCCAAATTTGAAATAGTGGTCAAAGATGCACTGCTATTAAAGTTGTCTTGATTATGGAATCAGTAGCTGATGCACTTGTTGAGAAAGTGAAGGCGAGAGTAGCGAAATTGACAATCGGGATTCCTGAAGATGATTGTGATATCACTCCAGTTGTTTCAGAGTCATCAGCTAATTTCATTGAAGGGTTGGTCATGGATGCAAAACAGAAAGGAGCAACATTTTGTCAGCAGTATAAAAGAGAGGGCAACCTCATTTGGCCATTATTGTTAGACAATGTTAGGCCTGATATGAGAATTGCATGGGAAGAACCATTTGGCCCAGTTCTTCCGGTTATTAGGATTAGTTCTATTGAAGAAGGAATCCACCATTGCAATGCCAGCAATTTTGGTCTCCAGGGATGTGTCTTCACAAAGGATGTTAACAAAGCAATCATAATTAGTGATGCAATGGAAACGGGTACTGTTCAAATAAACTCTGCACCGGCTCGTGGACCTGATCATTTTCCATTTCAGGTGAAATTTTCAAGATTGAATTTTTACAATAACCATTTTCTTGAAAATGAAAGTAATTTTAACAAATGCTTCAATGACAGGGCATAAGAGACAGTGGAATTGGGTCACAAGGAATTACCAATAGTATTAACATGATGACCAAAGTGAAGACTACCGTTATCAACTTGCCAACCCCTTCTTATACCATGGGATAATAACCCACCAAAGGGCTTCCTAATCACAAGTATTTTTACAACTACCTAGTAGCATATGGTATAGAGCTAGTACAATATGTATGTTCATCGGTTACAAGACTATAATAATGTATTCCTTTAATAGTTGGTTGTAATAGCATTAATGAATAATGGAAACAATCTTAGGGTTAAAGTGTGAAATGTCACATGCTATTTGGAGTATAAGCAAGCGCTTGTAAAATAATGATACAGATTATTTTGAAACATATGGATAACATGATTCCTATGTGCCATAAAGTGACAATTGTAAGTACACTAACTATTGAGTTAGAGTATTTAATTTCAGTTTTTTTTTTCACAATTTAATGTATTAGTTTTAAAAAAGTGATAATTTAATTCACCAGTTTTAAAAAATAAAGGTCTATTGTACACGGTCAAATTTTTTATTTTTTAAAGAATTATTTTTTGATTTTTTGAAAAATATTTTAACACGTATATTTACTAAAACACAATTTTAAAATATTTTTTTTAAAAAAATAGAAGAAAATGAAAATTAGTCATTTTGACTTATGTTGTAACTTTTACAAAATTAATTGACTATATTGTCATTAAAAAAAACTATCACACCTAAGTGTTCTATTCTAAAAAGCTATTTGATCTGTCCAAACACTGGTCTTATAATTTTCTCCGACTGGATTGTGGATTGTCACTAAGCATGTTCAAAAGAGATTAAAATGGAGAGAACCATGATGCTGGATTGATCTAGGTTGGTTCTGGGATGATAAATTCCAACTAAAGAAGTGGATTCCCTTGGCAAGTCACGCTAGACACCCTTAGGTTCTGGATTTGGACAAGCCCCTCATATCTGCACCACCACCCTCCATATGATCTCCAAGGAGATAGTTGTCTCACTTAAGAATCAGAGCACCACCACCCTCCTTTGCATCCCACGTACCTCTTGTCACAATAACACCTTTCTACGTTTAGTCGTCTCCGGTATTATCCATAACCTTAAGAAGGTTATCGTTACAAAGTGTCATTTATGTTGTTGTTTCAAGAGATCCCATGTTTTCTGCTTTATTACATTTATCTCTATGCCAACTAGTTGTAGTTAAACCATACAGTCCAATTGGTGTATAAGTTTGTATTGTATCAAAAATACATTTCTTTCTAAGAACATTAGTCTAACATGAAAGCTTCTGACTTTCCTCCAGACTCATAGAAAAGTGTGATAGCAACAATGGAAAGTGAGAGTTAGAAGCCAAGTTATGCTAGTTAAAAGAGTAGCACACATGTTGTATTTTAATGGAGGGACATTTTAAATATGCTCAAACTATTGGGTACTTTGAAGATAAATATAAATTAATAATATCAGATACATCCATATAATAACCAAATATATAATCTCAAAGTACGAGCAAAGTTTTCCCTTAAAAGAAACGTCCTATTGTTACATAAATCCCAAATTGACATAAAAATAATGTTTTAAACAATTTAATATAAACGATCTTATTAAATTATCACTCCAATCAACGTCAGACACATAAATGTTCTCTTTAAAACAGTAACATTAAAACTACTTTTACTAAAAGTCCAACCGAACCCATGTCGATGACCTCCCGTAAAGATAATGAAAGCTATACATTTTTCTAGGTTTCGTCAAAAAATAATTTCATCAAATCGCATCAATAGCATTTTTTTGTTCAAGGTATACTTTTGAAAGCATCACCAAAAGAACATAAAATAAATTATTTTGCAGTAAGTTTTTATAATGGCTTGCAAAATACAAAAGCTCAAAATGGAACATTTTACCAAAAAGCTTCCCAACCAAAAATAACCTGCATTTCTGAATTATACATGCAACATTATACAAGCTATCTTTAATATAAAGCATGTACTCTTAAACGTCTCTTTGGCTATGGTTCCCTGCTGTAGCCAAGCAAAGCTCAAATTGATTATTTATGAAAAGAATAAACACGCAATGTTACCCTACTTTAATTTTACCATGATAGGTTTTCTGGTACTGAAAATCAAGCCACAAACATGATTTAGCATTGGAAAATATAGTGTTTGGTGTTGTTCACGTGGCAATCTCAATGACCTAGGCGACTTGGTCGTCATCCTAGCTACCCAAGCTAACTGATAATAGCGACTTGAGTATATGCTTTCCATAAGATACCTGAACTCAATTATGCGGCGATTTAAAGTATAAGGACTAATGTAGATGACCATTAATATGCAACTTGGTAAGCACAGAGTGTACAAATTTCATCTAGTTTGTTATGATTGATTAAAAATAATATTAGATTGTTAGTCAAAATAGGAGATGCCTAATTTAGAAGAAAATTTATGGAAGGTGGCTTACTATATTGTCAAAGATGAAGGTGCCTAACCTTGTTTGAATAAAGAAAAGAAAAATTAGGTAGCCTAATTTTATTGAATGAAGAAATGTTTGGCATATGAAATGAGAACTTGAAGGCTATAAATATGGCTTCATTTCTTCATTGATAATCATCCCAAAAATAGAGAAAAACTTGTATGAGAAGTTTTTAAGCGAAAGAATTTTGTGGGAAAATTCTCTTGGGCTTGTAATCACTCTTGTCTTTTGGGTGTGTGAGAAAATTACTAAGAGTGTAGTTGTAACAATTTTCCACATAGTGAATTTTTCTCTGGTTGTCTTTTGACAACGAAAGTGGTTTTTCTCTAATTTGGAGTTTCCACTATAATTCTTGTGTTGTGTATTATCTATTTCTCTGTTATTTGATATTCTGCTAAGGAAGATCTTGGGAGGGAGAATTTATGATTATACCATTTTATCCAAATTTCCTAACATAGTTGAGATCAATAACTTCAAGCAGGCGATGTCATATATGCGATCTACTTAAGCGGCCTAAGAAATTTCGTATGTCATGATGAATCATGTCCTTACTTGACTACTTTGAAATAAGATAGACTTTGCTGCACCTATAGCAGAGCGTCCATCAATGCATTAATAATATATGTTAGGTTTTATGTCTATATACTCATCCCTATGCATTAATAAAGGATATGAACACTCATTTCTTGAAACCTATAACATTAAGTATTCTTTAAACAATCGACGCCCCTGGCTTGAAGTTTTTTAGTCTAACTACAAGAGTTTGAGACCTCTTACTTTATTTAATCAAAAGAATCACTATGTGCCGTAGGAAAATCATTCTATGCCATAAGACAATTACCTCATTCTAATGATCCCAATCTTGATTAATTGTCGACTCAACACCTAACAACTGAGGGATCAACCCTTGGTCGATCTACTTAGTACAGTTCAACAAGCTATCAACTTTGATTGTTTCGCACCTCACCTCGACTTGGGATATGACCCCACATCTACAACCCAATAGGAAGAAAATGGCCACCCCAAAATGGTGAGGACTACACCAAGTATTTGATAAATATTGTGTTTATTTCATCTTTTTTCTGTTGTGATTTTTGTACAAGTGATCGTATATCTATACGAAGAAAACAAAACAAAACTAAGCCTAGCGGTGCTGCACACATGGGTGCTGCAGCACACCCATGCTTACTTGCGCCATCATGCGTGTTGATGCATACCCATACTTCACTACTCCACTATCCTTTGATGTCTGTCATTTCCCTGCTCCACTACACACGCCAACACTCCCCCTCAAGTTGGTGCATATATGTCTCTTATGCCCAACTTGTCAAGTGAGTTGTAGAAGTTCTTTGCAGACACAGATTTTGTGAGTATATCAGCTAATTGATCTTCTGATTTAACAAATGAAAGTTGAATAATGTTTTCTTCAAGATTCTGTTTGATGAAGTTCTGATCCACTTCAACGTGCTTTATGCGATCATGTTGAATTGGATTGTGGGAAATGGAAATGGCTGCCTTGTTATCACAAAATAAGTTCATTTCAGAGTTAGAAGCAACACCAATCTCTATTAGAAGTTTTTTCAACCAAAGGAGCTCACATATTCCCTTGACCATTCCTCGAAATTCAACTTTAGCGCTAGATAAGGCGAATACCTTTTGCTTCTTGCTCCTCCGTGTAACATGATTTCCCCTTACAAAAGTGAAGTACCTAGCAGTAGATTTTATATCCTTGATATTCCATGCCCAGTCCGAATATGTATATCCAACAACTTCTAATTGATCATTCTTTGAAAACATAAGTCCTTTCCCACGGGAGTATTTTAAATACCGAAGTATTCGCATGACAGCATCCATATGATCTTCACTTGGGTAGTGCATGAACTGACTCACGACACTCGCAGCATAAGCAATATCAGGTCGAGTATGAGATAAATATATGAGTTTACCCACTAACCGTTGATATCTCTGTTTATCTGCTGGTACTTGGTCCACATATTCTCCAAGTTTATGATTTTGGACCATTGGAATATCAATAGGTTTGCAATCTAGTAATCCTGCCTCTGCTAGTAGGTCTAGAGTATATTTCCTTTGGGAAAGAAATATGCCTTGTTTTGATCGTGTTACCTCAATGCCTAAGAAGTATTTGAGTCCTCCTAGGTTCTTCATTTCAAACTCATTTGGCAATTGTTCTTGAAGCCTAGAGATTTCTTCTTTATCATCCCCTGTAATGATCATGTCATCTACATAGACTATAAGGGTAGTTATTTTTCTCAATCGATGTTTTAGGAAAAGAGTGTGGTCAGAGTTGCTTTCTTGAAACCCATGTTTCCTCATTGTTGAACTAAACCTGCCAAACCATGCTCGAGGTGATTGTTTTAGTCCATATAATGCCTGTTGTAATCTACACGCAGTTTCTTTTCATGATGTAACAGTATATCCTGGTAGGATATCCATGTAAATCTCTTCTTGAAGATCACCATGAAGGAAGGCATTTTTCACGTCAAGTTGGTGTAATGGTCAATCTAAATTTGCTGCAAGAGATAACAAAACTCTAACAGTTTTTAGTTTAGCCACAAGTGAGAAGGTTTACTGACAATCTATACCATGTTTTTGTGTATACCCTTTTGCTACTAGCCTCGCCTTGTATCGATCAACTAACCTATCTACTTTATACTTAATGGAGAAAATCCACTTACATCCTACCATCTTCCTCCCTTGAGGCAACTGGCTTAACACCCATGTGTTATTCTTCTACAATGCCTCAAATTCTTCTTTTATAGCTTGAGCCCAGTTGGGATCACATAAGGCTTCTTCAGTGCTACTTGGAATTTGAAATGAGGAGAGTGTTTGTGCAAGCACCCTGATAGGTTCTGATAACCCTTTAGTAGATACATAATTGGCTATTGGATACTTGGATTGTCGTTCTTCTCTGTCTGGAGAGTATCGATTTAGAGGTTTGCCTCGATTGTGCCTGAAAGGTAGAACATAACCAATAGGTGTATCTATAACATTAGTTTGTAAAGGTGGGATAGGATGGCTTACCTTAGGAATATTCTCAGCAGGAGGATCATTGGGTACTAGAGAGTGGAGAGGTGCATCAACCACTGTATCTTCTGGAGATTCAATCACTAGTTCAGATTCAGTCCTTAGAAGTTCAAGTTCGGGTCCAGGTACTATCTCATCCATATTGTTGGCATTATCCGAGTATGTCAGATTGTTACTAATGTCTAATACTTCAACATCAAGCCAATTTCATTCTTCACTATAACTCTCCCCTTAAAGAGGGTAATTGGATACTGGTGATGGAAAAAAACATTCAGATTCTAGAAAAGTGACATCCATGGTAATGTAGGTTCTTTTAGTAATAGCATCGTAGCATTGGTATCCCTTTTTTTGTACGCCATACCCTAAGAATACACATCGGACAACACATAGATCCAACTTAGTTCGTTGATTTTTTATGGAGGTGGACAAAAACAACACATCCAAAAATTCGGGGCGGAAGCATCAAAATAGTAGGCAAGGGAACATGATCAGATAGCACCTGTAATGAAGTCTGAAATTGTAAGGTTTTGTGGGCATACGGTTCAGTAGATACACAGTTGTAGTAACAGCATCACTCCAGTATCTACTAGGCATATGTGCACTGATTAGTAAGGCCCGGGCAGTTTCTAAAATATGCCTATTCTTCCTCTTTGTAATCCCATTCTGTTGTGGAGTTTGTGAACATGAGGTTTCATGGAGAATACTGATGAGTGCTCAAAAAGCACTAAAATAACCATGATTTTATGTACATTAATTGATTAAATATATATATATATATATATTTATATGTTTTATCATATATTTATATAAATTTGTCTTTTTCGGAATCACGGGTATTTTTATTGTTTATGTACATTACTTGAAGCAATACATCACAAATATATTAATAAATAAGTGGGAAAAGGTCAACAAACATGGAAAAATTGGACAAAATGGGTCGAAAAGGTCAAAAATGTCAAAAAGACGGAAATCGTGTTCTGCCGCTTCACTGCTACAAGTACTAATGCCCGCGCCACCTAGCGCGCCCACGCACAAGGCGCCAGAATGGACCGTTCACGCGCCCGAGCTGCGCGCAATGACATCCCCAAGGCCGTTAGCGCGCCCAACAGCCCCCTCCGCGTGCCCAACACGCGCCCCATTTTCCACGTGTACCACCCCCATGACATCATACCGACGCTATTGATGACCTCAAAGATTTCCATTACACGTTTTTTCATTTTTTTAACATTTTTTAACATTTTTTTACTCATTTTTTCTCTCCATCCTCACCTATAAATACCCCCTTCCCTTCACTTCAAAACACACCTCAAAACCACACTTCTCTCTTCTTTCTTTCTCTCATTTCTTATTTTCTGAGTTTTCTTAGTTTCTAAGCTTTTCTTAGTTTTTCTCTTAGTTTTTAGTTCAATTCTCTTAGTTTTTAGAGTTCTTCTCTTTTTGAGAGGAACTTGTAATGTTTTTGTAATATTTTAGTTTTTGATTCAATAAATGGAAGTGCAAATTCTGCTTGGAGGTTTTCTAGCAACGGGAATAGCGTCGAAGTTACGTAAGGATTTTATTTTCTTTACGCTTATTTTTATGCTTTATTCTTACATGTTATATTTAATTTTTCTCGTGATTAAATTTAAGCGTGCTATTGCTTATAATTATGATGTAATAATAACGTTGTTATGCTTGCGAAATATTAAATAGGTGAAAATCTCTAAAATGAATTGATTTTATTTTTATTCAAGATTTTATATTAAGGATGTTAGAGAGAAATATATTATTTTTCATTACAAACTTAAATCTGAAAATTAGATTTTAAGGTTTAGTTATCCGGTCTAATTTAGAGTAGTGCTCTTTTATTTGTTGGTACAATCGCCCGGTATTTAGAGTGAAACTCTATTTCAAATGTTTTTATAAGAATTATTATGTGAAAATGTATTGACAACATGTTTTCAATAGTAGTTTTAAAACTTGAAAGTTAGTACTCGGATAATTAAATTCTTATGTTTAATTTGGACACCTTGAATAAAGTTTAAATCGTTTTAACTCACCAAAGGTGGCATTTAAATGGTTCATTTTCAATCTCTTAGAAAAAGGAATTAATTTAATTAACCAAATTAGTTATCAACCCCATCCATAGGTGTTAATTGATTTGTTTAGTTAACAAAGAATATCTAACCCCACCAAATGTGGTATTTATATAAAAAGAGAGAATCAATAAAATATCAATTTATATCTTTAATAACCTAGATAATATAAGCAAGCATAATTAATTTAGTTATTATATCCATAAATACTCCACTAATATAAATGATAAAATTTTCATGAATATATTATTGAATCTGTATTTATATTTATTTTTAGATAAATATTTATTGAAATTGTATCTATGTTTATTTTTATGTTATTAGATTATATTTAATTAATCTGTATATATGTTTATTTTATGTTATTAGATTAGGAACACAAAAACCAAACTATCGTGACAGGATGTTTAGGATTTAATTTCGTTTTTAAAAGTTTGAATAATAAATTAAAAATCACATACATTCCTTCCTTAGATCGACCTTGGGAGTATACTTATCATTTTCTACGAAATGATTCGTGCACTTGCGAGAGTTTTACAAATATTAAAACCAAAGTATTTGCGAGAATCGGCGATGTTGGTTTTCGTTAATCAAGTTTTTGGCGCCGTTGCCGGGGAAGCAATAACGGTTTTTAAATTATTTATCAAAATTTTAAAAACAGTTTTTGTGCTGTAAATAATTGTGATATTTTTAATAAAAAAATAATAATCAAATTTCAAAATCCATAAGAAATAAAAAATAAATAAATAAAATAAAATAATTTTTTTTATAGTTAAAATAATTTAGAAACTTGAAATTTGAATAAAAAATTTTTTTTTACCGTTCATGAATAAAAGAAAAAAAAATTAAAAATTAAAAATTTCAAAAAAAAAATATAAGTTAATAAGAAATAAGATAGCAAAATAAAATTATCGTTCGTAAAAAAATAAAAAAAATAAAAAAAATAAAAAAAATAAAAAAAATAAAAATAAAAAAATAAAAAAAATAAAAAAAAAAAAAAAAATAAAAAAAAATAAAAAAATAAAAAAAAACTTGAATTTATACATAATTAACTAAATGGCATGAGAAGTAAAAATCCAAGGGAGTTCTGTCTAGTAGAGTAGTTCTTGGAAGCCTTTGTGCCACTAGTCTTTCTTGGGAACGTTGTTCTGGCTAGGAGAATGGTTTTTAAGGAGTCATTGCACCATCATTCTTTCGTGGGAACACTCTTGGTTAATACTGATTATGGTATTTAAAAAAAAATTTAAAAAAATTTAAAAAAATTTAAAAAAATTTAAATAATTTAAAAAAAATTTTAAAAACATTTAAAAATAATAATAAAATAAAATAAAAATAATAATAAATTTTTTTTTAGGGTTTAACTAGTTTTGTCTAGTGTTTTGTATTAAATGCCATGGAAATTTTCTCTAAATTTTTTATTTTTTTACATGAGTTTTAAATTTACGTTTACAATAGTCTATGGGTGGTAGGAGATCCTTAGGAAACCCCCTTACACCATATGTAAATAATATTCATAAATTTAAACAAGTGTCAACAACACTGGATTCTACCCATCAACCTGATTTTGAGCCAAACATAGAACCAAGTCTTAATCCTTTACTAGAACCAAAAAAATAGAGGAAAACCAACATGTTAGGGAAACCACGATGAAGGAGTTTGCAAGACCGGTGATTGGCACGGCAAATGCCGCTATCCAGTTGGGTGAGGCTGCTCGGAATTATGACCTTAAAAATATTCATTTTTCTATGCTTCCTTCCTTTTATGGGCTACCTAATGAAGATTCTCTTTCCTTTATGAGAGATTTCTATGCTACGGTCCAAACATTCCCCCTCGGTATTCTAAACGAGGATCAACTTAGAATGAGATGTTTTCCCTACACCTTAAAGGATAAGGCCAAAGCTTGGTTGATGTCACTTCCCCGTGTTCTCTCGATGACATGGGGTAACATTTACAATAAATTCATGGGAAAATTCTATTCCCATCAAAAAACATCAGAGTTGAGAGGAAAGATTGCTACTTTCTCTCAGATGGAAGGAGAACCATTCCATGAAGCTTGGGATAGGTTCAAAATGTTTCTCACTCAATGTCCCCATCATAGCTTTCTCCTGTAGTTGTAGAACCAATTCTTTTACGATGGACTTACACAACAATGTCAGTTCATTGTCGACAACGCTGCAGGAGGAGCAATAGGAGAAAAGACTGCCTCAGAAACGTATAACCTCTTTGAGATGTTGGGTGCTAATTCCCAACAGAAAAGCTCCCGAGTGAGAAAAGCTGGTGTTCATGAAATCGACTCCAGTAATGAAGTTCAACAACAACTTGTTCAACTGACTAAGCAAGTTGCCCTTCTCGCTACACAAACCAACACCAATAATGAACAATATGGTTTGTATAGCAACATGGGACATGGTACTGAAGCCTGTCCATATCAAGGAGATACAACTGGACCTGAACAGGTTAATGTGTTGGGAGCATATCAACAGAGACCAAGGTTTGATCCCAATTCAAATACCTATAATCCTGGGTGGAGAAGTCATCCAAATTTCTCCTGGAGGCAAAACAACCCCCAATTCACTCAAAGCTCAAACCAGGCAGGCCAGCAATTCCACCCACCTATTCCAAGAAGCATTCCCAATAAACCAACCCTGGAGGACAACTTGAATTCTTTTATTCAAGTTTGTAGGGATAACCAATCTAAAACCAATCAACGGTTGGACTCTGTGGAAGCTTCTATCAAAAAGGTGGAAGTTCAGGTAGAACAGTTAGTTGAACATTTGCAAAAACAAAGCAAAGACTAATGAATTCAATGAAGAGGAGACATTGAGTTTTTCATTCTGCAATCTCCAAGCAACGTCTTACTAGAAGACGATAAATTTTAGTCCTACATGGGAGGTCACCCATTATTGTATTTTCCTTTGTTTTAGTTTACGTGTAATAAAAAAATTCAAATGAAATAAATTCGTTTGTTTCAAAAATTGTGTCCTTTCGTTTAAATTAAAATTAAAATAAAATAAAAAAAAATAAAAAAAAAATTTCTTGCACCTTTTTAGAGATATCTACTATTGTTTTTAAGAGCAAAATGTTGATACACAATAGGAGGAGGATCATTTTCAACTACAAACAACCATGGGAGATGCTGAAGATAGGCGGAAAAAGATGAAAGACTATACAATGCCAATCATTGGCAATGTAACTTCCGGCATCCAATTACAAGAGGCTGCAAGGAATTATGAATTGAAAAAGATTCATTATTCTTTGTTGCCTTCCTTTTACGGTATCCCTAATGAAGACCCTTTGCATTTCATTCGAGAATTCTATGCTCCTGTCCAAACCTTTCCATTACATGCAATTAATGAAGATCAACTTAGGATGAGGTGTTTTCCTTACACTCTCAAAGATAAAGCTTGGTCATGGTTCATTACTTTACAGTCGGGTTCTCTTAAAACTTGGGAGGCAGTCTATGAAATTTTTATGGGTAGGTTCTATTCCCATCAAAAGACTGTTGATCTAAGAACAAAGATAGCAACATTTTCTCAATTGTATGAAGAGCCCTTTCATGAAGCTTGGGAACGATTCAAACTCCTTTTCATTCAATGTCAAAAACATAGCTTTCCATTACAACTACAAAACTAATTCTTTTATGATGGATTGACACTACAGAGTCAATACATGGTTGATAATGCTGCTGGAGGTGCTGTAGGAGAAAAGACCGCAGAGGAAACCTATAATCTTTATGAGCTATTGGGTTCTAATTCCCAACAAAGAGGTGGTAGAAGAAAAGCAAGGTTCAATGAAGTTGGCTCTGATAATGAGATAACCTTGCAACTTGCTGAATTGACTAAACAAGTGCAAATTATCACTACCCACCAAATTTCAAATCAAGAGGTATGTGAAGTGTGTTGTTCAATTGGGCATGGTACTCATAATTGTTCAAATACTTGTGATTCTAGTGTCGATGCCATAGAGGAAGTCCAATCTTTTCAAAGGTATCATCCAAACACATATAATCACCAAGCTTACACCCAATATCCAACACTAAGGTCGGTTAACAACCACCATTACCCACCAAGCCAATCTTTTAAGCCAACCTTAGAAGATAGCTTGAATGCTTTTATTCAAGTTAGTGGTGACAACCAATTGATGACTAATCAAAGATTGAACACCATGGAGGCTTCGGTTAAAAGGATTGAATCTAAAGTTGGGAAACTAGCTGAATGCAAAAGAAAGAACCAGGAAAGTTTCCCAGTCAACCAGAACAAGCAAAGGATGTAAGAACCCTTCGAAGTGGTAAGGTAGTCAATACCAGTTTACCTGAAATCTCTAAGAATCTACCTTGTAGTTCAGGTAACAAAGAAGGCGATATTCTAATCTCGCAAAAAGGAGAAACAAGTGTTAAACTTACCAAGCCTTCTGAAAAACTCATTGGGGGGTCATCTGACACCCCCAAAATTCAAAAGACAACAGAACCACACAAGATGCAAGTACCTTTTCCCCACCAGTTAAAAGAATCCAAACAAGATAAGCAATTCAACGATATTTTTAATATGCTCTCTAAAGTAAATATCAATTTACCATTATTAGAAGTGATCATGAATGTGCCCTCATATGCCAAGTTTTTCAAAGAGTTGAACACTAAGAAAAGGAGGTATGAGCTGAATGAACGAGTAGTAGTATCAGAAATTTCTAGCAGATTTTCAAAGACAAACTACCCCCTAAGTTGAAAGACCCTGGAAGTTTTATTATAAACATAACTATGGGGGATAGGAAGGTTGCTAAAGCAATGCTTGATTTAGGTGCTAGTATAAATTTGATGCCCTACTCTATATTCTTACAGCTCAATCTAGGGGATTTAAAACCCACAACTATGACCCTTCAACTTGCAGATAGATCTCTTAAATATCCAGAGGGAATAGTTGAGGATGTGTTGGTACAGGTAGACAAACTGATAATACCTGTTGACTTTGTGGTTCTGGATATGCAAGAAAATCCAGCATTGGACAGAGAGCACACAATATTGCTTGGTAGACCATTTATGGCAACTACTAAAACTATTATTGATGTCCAAGATGGAAATTTGACAATGACAGTCTTAGGAGAGACTGTTCATTTTAAAGTTTTTGATTCTTCACCTTTTCCTTCTATTTCTGCCATCGATGAAATATTCGATGTTGATCCTTTGGATAATCTTGTCCAAAGCACCTTTTTCCAAACCAGAATAGAAGACAAGCTTGAAACCATTCTTACACTTGAAGAGGTTGAAGAAGATTTAGATGAAGAAATTAAGGGGTACCTTGAACAACTAGATAATAATGAAGTAATGACAAAATCTAGTACACTCTTAAATCTACCCAGTTCTTCATCTATTAAAGAGGCCAATCCACCTGAACTTGAACTCAAAGACTTACCTGAGCACTTAAAATATGTGTTTTTGGGAGAAGGAGAAACTTATCCAGTGATAATTTCTTCAACCTTGACCAAACCACAAGAAAAGGAACTCATCAAAGTGCTTAAACAGTTTAAGAAATCGATAGGTTGGAGTATAGGGGATATAAGAGGCATTAGTCCAACAATGTGTATGCACAAGATCAACTTGGAGGATGGTGCTAAACCTGTACGAGAGGCCCAAAGAAGACTAAACCCAAACATGCAAGAGGTAGTTAAAAAAGAAATTCTTAAATTATTGGAAGAAGGGATTATCTATCCTATTGTAGATAGTAAGTGGGTTAGTCCAAAGGTACGTGGTACCAAAGAAATATGGGATAACAGTTGTTAAAAATGACAAAAGTGAATTAGTGCCCACTAGAATAATCACTGGATGGAGAATGTGTATAGATTTTAGGAAACTAAATTTATATACGAAAAAGGATCACCTTCCTCTTCCATTCATTGATCAAATGTTGGAAAGATTAGTCAAGTACCTAATTTTACTATTTTTTGGATGGATTATCTGGATATTATCAAGTACCCATAGCACCAGAAGATCAGGAAAAGACCACATTTACATGTCCTTTTGGGACATTTGCTTTTCGCAGAATGCCATTTGGGTTATGCAATGCCCCTGCCACTTTCTAGAGATGCATGATATCTATTTTCTCGGACATGGTGGAAAAATTCATTGATATCTTCATGGACGATTTCTCTGTCTTTGGGAACTCATTTGATGATTGCTTACATAAATTGACTTTGGTTTTAGAAAGATGCATTGAATGCA
The DNA here is from genome assembly GCA_033030585.1 of Hippophae rhamnoides. Classification (NCBI taxonomy): domain Eukaryota; kingdom Viridiplantae; phylum Streptophyta; class Magnoliopsida; order Rosales; family Elaeagnaceae; genus Hippophae; species Hippophae rhamnoides. The sequence goes on along the minus strand of CM065433.1, from coordinate 14,949,249 downwards.
ATCTCACCCTTAGTTGGGAGAAAAGTCATTTTATGGTTCAACAAGGGATAGTTTTAGGACATATAATTTCAAACAAGGGTATTGAAGTTGATAAGGCAAAAGTTGAATTGATATCCAAACTACCTCCCCCTACATCTGTGAAGGGGATAAGAAGCTTCTTAGGACATGTAGGATTTTACAGACGATTTATTAAAGACTTCTCTAAAATAAGTCGCCCCTTGTGTAACTGGCTATCTAAAGATGCTTATTTTGATTTCAACAATGACTGCCTTATCTCCTTTAATACCTTGAAAGAGAAACTAACATCTACCCCTGTTATTATGGCACCAAACTGGTCTTTACCTTTCGAAATAATGTGTGACGCTTCTGATTATGCTATAGGAGCAGTCCTGGGACAAAGAGTGGATAAACGTTTGCATGTCATCTACTATGCTAGCAAAACACTCAATGATGCCCAAATGAATTATACCACCACTGAAAAGGAATTCTTGGCTATAGTATTTTCTTTAGACAAATTTCGGTCTTATTTAGTAGGATCTAAAGTGATTGTGCATTCTGATCATGCTGCTTTAAGATACCTACTAAGTAAACCAAATGCCAAGCCAAGATTAATCAGGTGGGTCCTACTCTTACAAGAATTTGACCTAGAAATCAAGGATAAGAAAGGCAGTGAAAACTTAGTAGCTGACCATTTGTCTAGGTTGATTTCTGACTTTAATTCTCTTAAAGATGAGAGTAATGAAGATATAGTTGAAACCTTTCCTGATGAACAGTTATTTTTCATAGGTCCGAACCCATGGTATGCTGATATTGTAAACTATCTTGCCACTGGTGTTTTGCGACCTAACACTTCATATCAGGACAAGAAAAGGTTTTTTAAAACTATTAAGGACTATTTCTAGGATGACCCTTATTTATACAAGATTGGTCAAGATCAAGTCATCCGGAGATGTGTACCTGAAGAAGAACATAAGAGCATTCTAACTTTTTGTCATGAACTTTATTGTGGGGGTCATTTTGGTGGTGAAAAGACAGCCCGTAAGGTATTACAGTCTGGATTCTTCTGGCCCACTCTTTTTAAAGATGCTCATATGTTTTGTGCACAATGTGATAGATGTCAAAGAACAGGAAACATAAGCAAAAGAGATGAAATGCCTTTGACATCTAATTTAGTTGTTGAACTCTTTGATGTATGGGGGATTGACTTCATGGGTCCTTTTCCCCCATCTAATGGTTTTCAATACATTTTGGTTGCTGTGGATTATGTGTCCAAGTGGGTAGAAGCTATCCCCACCAAAACCAATGATGCTAATGTTGTTGTGAAATTCTTGAAAGATTTAATATTCAGTAGGTTCGGAACGCCTAGAGCTATAATAAGTGATGGAGGTAGCCATTTTTGTAACAAACTCTTTGATGGAGTACTAAACAAGTACAACATCACACATAAAGTAGCTACTCCATATCATCCTCAAACTTCCGGTTTAGTGGAAGTAAGTAATAGGAAAATTAAGGGAATATTGGAACACACTGTGCGTCCTTCAAGGAAGGATTGGGCATTTAAGTTAAATGATGCCTTATAGGCATACCGCACCGCTTACCAAACACCTATTGGGAAAGCGTGCCACCTTCCAGTTGAACTTGAACACAAGGCTTACTGGGCAATTAAAGAGTTAAACATGGATTTAGATAAAGCAGGTGAAAAACGATTACTCCAGCTTCATGAGTTGGAATAAATTAGGAATGAAGCCTATGAGAATGCCAAATTATACAAGGAGCGTACTAAGCGCTATCATGACAAGAGGCTAGTTCCTAAGACTCTTCACCCTGGAATGAAAGTTCTTTTATTTAACTCTCGTTTGAGATTGTTTCCAGGAAAGCTGAGATCAAGATGGGATGGACCATTCAAAATAGTTCAAGTATTTGAACATGGAGTAGTGGAACTATTGGACTCCAAGACACAAAAAACGTTCAAAGTCAATGGCCATCGTGTCAAGCCTTATTTAGAAGAACCAAACAACATTGCTGAAATGGATTGCATTTGGCTGAGTAACCCTTAGCACCAAAAAGATACGTCTTGCTAAGACGTTAAACTAAGCGCTGGATGGGAGGCAACCCATCATTTTAGGTAAAAAAAAATTTGTTTGTTATTTGTTTTATTTACTTAATTTTATTGTTTATTTTAGTTTACTTATATGTGAATCATTTTTAAAATTGTTAAAACTAAAAATATTTGTTGAGATGTTAGAAGTTCACAGCGATCTGTCTGTACACACTTTAATGATGAATATGATGGATGCACCTGCATTTCTTCATTACTACTTACATATTCTCAAGAAATAGGTAATCTTTCTCTTTTTTTCTCTTTATCTGTAATTTACAGTTGTTACATTGAGGACAATGTAAGTTCTAGGTTGGGGGTGGTGAAAAGTTACCATGCTTAATTCAAAAAAAAAAGTTTTAACAATTTAAAAAAAATACAAAAAAATAAAAATAAAATATATATATATATATATAATTTTTCATTTTTTGTGTGTTTAGGTTTTATTTCTATTTTGTGTGATTTAGTAATTTTTGAAATTAAAAATAAAAAAATAAAAAAACTTTCTTACAAAAATTTATCATTTCTTTAAATCAAATTTAAGTAAATAGTTAAGTCTTTTGTACTGTTAGATTAATTTTTGAAAACATATCATGAAATATTTTGTAATTATTTTTGATAATTATTTAGTTTTTGTCATAACTAGTATTTCTTGATAAGATGTAGAAATTATATTAAACCCAAAATCGGTGTTTATGAATTTTTTTTAGTGGAGACTACCTTTGTGAGATATAATTTGAGCCTAATTTCCTTTATTCAGAGTGAAATATATATTTTTTTCTACTCCAAACACATTTCTTATTTCTTCAAATGTTTAGATGATCTCTATAGGTATTAGCATTGAATGTATGAATTTTTTCTCATCTTAATAGAGTATCATATATTTTTTTTATTATTATTTTTGCTTAGATTAAATGATTTGAGTAGAAATTGATAGTATATGCTTATATCTCATTCATGCATGACTGCTACAAAAAAAAGACATATCTGGGGTTACCTAAACCAAGATCAAACAAAAAAGCCACAAAATTAACCACTCACCAAAATCCAAAAAAAAAAGAAGATAAAAATGTACAATCTGTACATGGGTTGACTCTCTAAAATACATATATTGAGAAATATCTTCAGAAAAAAAATAGAGAGATAAAGAATATATAGTATAATCTACATACTATAACCCACATTGCCTACAAAGTTGTGAGAGAATCAATAAAATATCAATTTATATCTTTAATAACCTAGATAATATGAGCAAGCATAATTAATTTAGTTATTATATCCATAAATACTCCACTAATATAAATGATAAAATTTGCATGAATATTTATTGAATCTGTATTTATATTTATTTTTAGATAAATATTTATTGAAATTGTATCTATGTTTATTTTTATGTTATTAGATTATATTTAATTAATCTGTATATATTTTTATTTTATGTTATTAGATTAGGAACACAAAAACCAAACTATCGTGACAGGATGTTTAAGATTTAATTTCGTTTTTAAAAGTTTGAATAATAAATTAAAAATCACATACATTCCTTCCTTAGATCGACCTTGGGAGTATACTTATCATTTTCTACGAAATAATTCGTACACTTGCGAGAGTTTTACAAATATTAAAACCAAAGTATTTGCGAGAATCGGCGATGCCGGTTTTCATTCATCAAATACCATAGTTGTCCAAGTATGTTTGAAATTGTTGATTAACATACTCCCCCTTATTATCACACCTATGGATCTTAATTTTTTCAGAAAATTGTGTCTGAATCATGGTGTGAAACAAGTGAAACGTAGAAAATACTTCATCATTATATTTGAGAAGGTAAAGCCATGTCATTCATGTACAATCATCAACAAAAATTACAAACCAACGATGCCCGATGACGTAGTGACCGGGTAAGGTCCCCAAACATTAGAATGTACTAAAGCAAAAGGAATCACACTTTTATGCATGCTCATAGGATAATATGCCCTATGACTTTTTGCTAAGATACAAGTATCACATTTGAAATCTGACTGTGTAACATTGGAAAATAAACTAGGTAGTAAATGCCTTAAATACCCGAGTGATGGATGCCCAAATCGACGATGACATAACCAAATATATCGCTCCTTGTTACTAACCATGTGTTGCATGTGATTGGCTCTTCCTGAACTGGGGTCATCCACATAATATAAACCTCCTCTCTTAGTACCACGCCCAATGATCTCCTTGGTGAGAATATCCTGTAGAATACAAAAGGTAGAATACATCAATACCACACAGTTAAGATCTGAAGTGACTTGACTTACAGACATTAGTTTGTTTGAGAGAGGGGGTACAAGTAATGTATTAGATAATGATAATGAAGGAGATAAAGTCACTATTCTAGCCCCTGTAACTGGATAAGTGACCCCATTGGCATTAGCAACACGACTCCGTCTCGGCTGGGTTGTATTGGAGAGATCTTTTGGGTCAAATGTCATATGATCTGTAGCTCCAGAGTCTAGAATCCAATCCTCATTATCACTACGAGTAGAGATGTGAAATGCTTTACTTGAAATACCTAGATCTTGGGAAGATTCGGCCTGAGGAATAAGGGATAGTGATGCATTATTGGTAGCCACAGCGGCTCTCCCAGTGGTTTCCCATTTCTTCCGTGCTTGAAGATCATTCCACCACTCTGGATACCCATGTAGTTTGAAGCAGTTTTCATGGGTGTGTTTGGAGTTTCCGCAATGGCCACATTTTATGTCAACAAAAGGTGGATTTCCCATGGATTTCTTGCTACCCAAAACAAGAGTTCCTGGTTTTGGTGGCAACGGATTATGGTGTCCCTTGATCCCTTTAAAAGCCATAACTGTTGTGGGAATCGTATCTACATTGGTGATCATTATGATCTACCTGACCTTTTCCCTACGGACGAATCCATAGGCTTGTTCCACCGTAGGGAATGGTTTGATTTGAAGCACATCACTTCGAGTCTTATCTAGTCTCTCATCAAGTCCATCGAGGAGGGTATAAACTCGATCTTCCTATACGATGGAGTTGTATTTTTGTATATCATTCACACACTCCATTGGATTAGGACGATGAAAATCAATTTCTCGACATAATGCTTGAAGGTCATTGTAGTATTTTTCAATGGATCCACCCGTCTGCTTCATTTGAGTAACTCGACGATGAAGATCATACACTTGAGACGTATATGTCCCATCAAAGTAGGTTGTAGCAGTAGAATCCCAAACGTGTTTTGCAGTTGGGAATAAGATAAAATTTGCAATCAAGGAAGGGTCCATCGAATTGATCAACCATCCCTTGACAATGGAATTTTCAATGCGACATCTCCTGAATGAGAGGTGGGTTTCATCAGATTGAGGAAAATCCCCATTTATATATCCCAATTTGTCCTTGCCAGAGATATACATCTCCATCACTTAAGATCATAAGGCATAGTTGGATCCTCCCAACTTGATATTAATGGGAGCATTCGACGCTTCAGTTAGCGGAGGTTGCGAGGCAGTCTGAGCTCTAGCTAGAACCTTGGTCATTTTTGTAGTCAAATCATTCAATATGAAGTTGGTGGTTAAATCTCTAGATTCTGCCATGAGATCTACCAATGCTCACTACTACAATATGTACATATGGCCTCGGTTATTAACCGTGAACATAGATCTATGGCCACGGTTATAAGAACCGAGGCCTAAGTGAGAGAGACCATAGGTAACAACCTATGGTCTCAGTTTTCTAACCGAGGTCATAGGGTATACCTATAACCTCGGTTTCTTATTAACAGAGGCCATATGTAACAACCTAGGTCACGGTTTTGAAAAGAACCGAGGCCTAAGTGAGTGACATATGGTCTCGATTTTCTAATAACCGAGGTCATAGGTTTAAACTATTGCCTCGATTTTGAGAATAACCGAGGCGATAAGTTGTTACCTATGACCTCGGTTTTTCTAATAACCGAGGCCATAGGAGGTAACTATGGTCACGGTTGTTTAATAATCGTGGTCATAGGTATACCTTATGGCCACAGTTTTTAATAACCGAGGTCATAGGCTTGAAATCAAAATTATATATATATTATTTTAGTTACAATATTTAAATCATGATTATATAAATATCAATTAAGCTAAATTTCAAATATAAATTCAAAAATCTAAATTAATTATATTACATTTAAAAGAGATATTACACTAAGAGTTTAATAGTTCGATACAATAAAACACATATAATAAAAACTAGTTAATTAAAGTGTTCAAAAAATATAAAAAAATACATTAAAAAACTTTAATGCTACTAACTAATCAAATTATCTACTATGTAAATCAATATAAAAATATTTTTTCCCATTGTAATGTTGTTCTTCAAAATCTTTGTCTTTGACAGAATGCATTAATTTTCTCATAAAAAAATATCCTCTAGTATGATCGAGCACACCAACATCTAGATTCCATTAATATAATCCTGCTTATAGAACATAAGAGTTCTCTCTAGTTATTTATGCTTAATATATAGGTTACATCATAATTATATTGTCATAAAAATATCTATAATAAATGACACCATGTGATAATATCTATGAATATAAACATCTAATATATATGAACATACTAATTATATCCATATTACATAAATATAAGTAATACCTCATATTTTCACAATAAGTTCTTCAATCTTCATATATCTGTTACTACATAAACAACAAAGTCCATAATTCAATGAAATCAGTACTACCCATATCAATAATAATAACAACATTATTATTTAGTACTACCGATATCAATAACAACAACATTATTATTTAGTATTATCCATATCAATGACAATACCATTATTATTTAGTATTATCCATATCAATTACGCACAACAGAGTGACAGAGAAAAAATCCTTGCAATGTTGGACAATACTTGTGAATATAAGAATCTACTATATATGAGCATACCAACATCCAGATTATATGAATATAGCATGCATATACAACATCCAGAACACATAAAAGTCTTCTTTACGTGTTATAAAAATGAAAAAGAAATTCCAAATTTTCATTTAACAAACCAATTATGAACATCCCACATCATTCACCTTAGCGTTTTATTTGACTATATGGTGAGTTATAACTGTAAGAATCGATTTGTGAATTCTGCCCACTCATTCCGCATCTCATCAACTTCAGTATCGGTGTAAGTTCCTTCATGATTAAGCTGTAATGTACACACATTTTAACATATTGTTAGCTAATTCACCACCTATTTTGATTAATTAATTAAAATCATGAATAAAATAAGAAATAAAAATGCACAAAATTACTTAAATTATTACCAAGTCAATAATAGAAACAAGTGGATTGGCAATAATTATCCTCCTAAACATAAGGACATAATACCCACATGTTACCAAATCATCTTGCTTAGGACATTGTACATTAGAACGAAAATTGAGTTGTAAGCTTAATATATATTATCTAATTAAAAATATATTAATTTATTAAACCATGCATTTATAACTTACTCTCATTCTATACCATATTGGTAAACCTTGAGACCTTCGATTTTGATGACCATTGAACATAATATGAACTCTATATAAAGAAGGAAAAATAAGTAAGAGTTACCTGTGAAGATACATAAGAAAAATAAATAAGAGTTACTTGTGAAGATACATTGAACTTAATGTTTACAAGAACATCAAATTTTATTTTGAAAATAGAACTTACTCATTCATGATGTTTTCAATATCAAGAACACTTCACCCCACATTGAATCCAAATAATAAATGGTATTTATGAATGGCTCGTACACAATTAAGACCCAATGGTACCTACATCAATTTATAGTAAGATATATATTGGTAAATGCATTTGATTACATAACATAATTTTTTGTAAATGTTATACAACTAATATCCACTTACCCTCCATTATATGGAATAATCCACTTATCTCCCTCTTGAGTATTTTGCATCCTTTCAAAAACTTGTCTTGCAATTTGAGTATGTGTTCTCTTTTTCTTAATGACATACAACCAACTTGGATCAATAAATTTAATCACATCATTCAACTGTTTCTTATGCAATCGTTGCAAGGACATCGAATAGGCTTATCGTCTGTAGCATTCAACCAAGCAAAATTCAAAAATGATTCTACTCCTTCTAAATAATCTTGTGAAACTCTTGGCTTATGCATCCAAGACTTATCCATTCTAAATGACACAACACATGTATTGGTTAGAAAAACATATTAGAAGGAAAAAAATACAAGTATATACTTGGATTGAAAAGATTATGGCAATCAAATAAAATTTTTATGCATCTCAATATGCTAACCTACCTTAACACCTTGAAAACTTTGAAATTACAAGCAATCACAACCTAATTAAATAATTAATAACAATAATTGCTAGTTTTGCACATCTTATATGTGTGTGTGTGTGTATATATATAATTTTTAAAATCAATTATGTAGATGAGATTGCTTTAAAAAATCTAATGGTTGATAAGTGTTAGATGTATATTATAGGAGGTGTATGATGGAATCTATTAAACTAATTATGATATTGGTCTTTTGGTGCCCTGTTTCAGAACTTTTTTCTTTTTCCATTTTTTTGGTTTCGTTTCTTCTTTCCAAGAAACATGAAAACAGAGAAAGCATATATCAAGTAGCTCAAACCTAAACAAAGATTTTTCATTTAAAAAAAGAAAAAAACCTAAAAAAAGTTTTAAAAAGCTCAACATAAAACTGGAAAAGAAACAGAAAATGTAGATTATGATAGCATAATGCAGTAGAGAAATAGTTAGTTAATCAGGGACTCACTATATTATCACAAATATATATATATATATATACAGAGAAAGCATATATCAAGTAGCTCAAACCTAAACAAAGATTTTTCATTTAAAAAAAGAAAAAAACCTAAAAAAAGTTTTAAAAAGCTCAACATAAAAATGGAAAAGAAACAGAAAATGTAGATTATGATAGCATAATGAAGTAGAGAAATAGTTAGTTAATCAGGGACTCACTATATTATCACAAATATATATATATAACAAACAATTTTTTTCAACAAGTCTGCTTGTAGATCAGGACCAAATTAAAGCAAAACATTATATTTGATAACACAATTGAAGAGACCAAACAGAGGAGGCATTGGATTGAAAGTGATTAACAAATTAAAAATAAAGAAAATATAAAAATTTGAATTTAGCCGATGATGAATATTGTTTGTTTGGTTTAGCTAATTTTAATCATTGTAAGCCATCACAATCTAGCTATCACTTTCTTCTGAATGCATAGAGACGCTTGTGACTTAATTTCTTAAAGTTTCTTTATAATACACTTGAAAGTTAGGAGTTAGGACCACATCTTAATCCATATTAATCGGTGAAAAAGTTTTTTTCAAGCTTCATTAATATATATATATATATGTGATTTTATATAGTAATAAAACAGTGTATTATACTTACCTGAAGCTGAGTCGCCAACAACAACAGGGTCGGGAGTTGAGTTGCGAAGAGGAGAATATGAACAGAAACAAGTCAAAGAGAAAAGAAGAAGAGAGGTTAGAGAAGTTCGTCGACAATATCTTAAGACGCGGCGCGGCATGGTATTGCTCGGAGAGAAATCAAGTTATGCGAGCTGGATCTGAGACGCCGATTTAGAAAAACGATTCTGAAAGATTAGGGCTCGGAACGAAATTGGGTAGGTAATATATTAACTAATATTATATATATATATATATATATATATATATATATATATATATATATATATATATATTATAACTACTTAACGCAGGCAATAAGAGTAATTAATAATATATATATATATTGGTAATTAATAATATTATATATATATATATATAGGTGGGGAATTTTATTAATATTATATATATATATATATTAAGTCGGTAATTAATATTATATATATATATATATATATATTACTTAAATGTGCTGGTGAATTAATGTTATTAATATATATATATATATATATTACTTAATTAGTGTAATATTAAAATTAGAAAAAAATGTAAAAAAAAGGATAGGAAAAAAGAGAGTAAAAAAATAAAGAGTGAAAAACATTTTGATGTAAAAATTTGATATATATATATATATATATATGATAAAAGAAAAAAAAGATTAATAATAGAGAAAAATAAAAAAAAATTATAAAATATTTTTTGTATTTTTTTAAATGAATGACATAGTATTTTAATATTGAAAACTCTATATTATTTTAAATTTAATCATAGTTATTTAATAATTTTGCTATATAAATGTTTTTATATATATTTAAATAGTTTTTGTAAATTAACTTATAGCCACGGTTATTGATAAAACCGAAGCTATATGTATACACTATAGCCTCGATTTTTATCAAACCGTGGCCAAAACCCTATGACCTTGGTTTTTAAAATAACCGAGGCTAAAATTCCGAGACCAAAAGCATACATTTTAGTAGTGACTGTTTTTTTTTCAGCCACTACCCACAGATTAAACAATCTGCATCTGTACACCAACCAAATAAAAAAAAATTCCAGCCAAGTACCCACAGATTAAACAATCTGCATCCATACACCAGCTAAATAAAAAAACAAATATACCAATCTGCGACCTTACATGCGGATTCAAAAAAACCTACAACCTCAGTGTCTCTTGGCTAAAGGATTTTTCCTTCAGAGAGTTGTGGTGTGGTGTTGTTCATCGCTGTGATTCAAGTTTCTCCGAGGACAAAGACCTACCTATAGTGGCAGCTAGAACGCAGAGAGGATGCGATGACCCCACGAGCAGCGTTGGAAGTGAAATGTAGAGAGACTGTGATGAACCCACGAGCAACTAGAAAGGAAGAGCAGCTAGAACAGTGCGGCTTCAACGAGCGAGCAGCGTTGGAACGGGAACGCAGAGAGATTGTGATGAGCCCAATGAGCAGCTAGAACGGAGGAGAATCTAGGATGGTATGGCTCCAACGAGTAACCTAGATTTTCCAACTCTGATCCCAGTAAAACAATAACCATTTCTTCTCCTAATAGCACATGTAAAATCTGCTTCTAAAGCTATCCTAGAAAATTCAAAAACAGAATAGAAATCAGTGTAGTAGTAGCTTATTTAAAAAAAACTCGATCTGATACCACCAGATCGGCCAAACTTAGCACACCAGATCAACCCAGTGTCGAGAATAATAGAAATTAGCATAGTAGGTAGCTTATTTCATTTCATTAGACCAGCAATAACTTTGCTTTGATACCATGATAAATATTGTGTTTATTTCATCTTTTTCTGTCGTGATTTTTGTACAAGTGATCATATATCTATACGAAGAAAACAAAACAAAACTAAGCCTAGCGGTGCTGCACACATGGGTGCTACAACACACCTATGCTTCCCTGCGCCATCATGGGTACTACTGCACACCCATACTTCACTGTTCCACTATCCTTTGTTGTCTACCCTTTCCCTGTTCCTATATGCATGCTTGAGGAGAAGAAGGAAGCTATATTTTGTAAGATATTCATCTCCACTTTACCAAACACCACCCAAAAGAGGTTAATTGGTTTATCCCCTCGAAACATAAAGAGTTTCAATGACCTAATCAAAAATTTTGTTACTAATTATACCTGCAACAAATCCATTCCGAAAAAAATCACATCTTTTTTCTCTTATTCAATAGAACCAAAAAACCATAGAAAGTTATATGAAAAGGTTCAAAACAAAGAAGATAAAGTTATCAAACTGCCCAAACTCCATAACTATCAAAGCTTTTAGAAAGTGGATAAAAATAGACATTGGTTTGTTCATCAAATTGATAAAAACCACCCCTTGTTCACTAGAGGTTGTGTATGAAAAAAGCTAAAAATTTGTCAATATTGAGACAGAATTAAAATCTTTGTCAAAGTCTGCAATAATAAAAATTTGGATAATCCAAGGTACGTAGGAAATAGGGACTTTGGAAAGAAAATGCTGGACATAAACAAATGCTCTAACCTACCATGCTACAACCCTAATTCCATACCAAGAGGGAAATTAGATATATGAGGAAGAGTGTTATCTCCGTTCAAAGGACTACCTCTGTGAGTCACTTTGGTAGAAGCGGTCTAACATATAGAAAGGAATGAACAAGTTGGATGGTTCCAGCAAATGAGAGCACCACAAAGGGACCCCAACAAGTACTACGAATTCCACAAAGATACAAGATACTAGACAAAGGACTACCATCATTTGAAGTGAGAGTTAGAACACTCCTATCCAATGGTCATCTAAGTAAAATAGTGGTAGGAAATAGAGGAAATAGTTAGGATGATGGAGCGAGGAACCTGAGGAGAGTAGTAGTTCCTAGAAACTCCATACCATAAGAGGATAGACCTAATCAACAATTGCTAGGAGATGCTTGTGTAATTTGCACCATACATAGGGCTTGACTATGTCAAGACATACGCACAATTCATAGAAATTATATGCACGTGAAGCGAGAGATAGACATCGACAAATCTATTCTTTAAGAGAGTCGGGACCAATATTCCCAATAACCGTCGAAGGTAGAGAGGTGACTTCTCTCCATGAAAACTCATTGGTAATCACAATTAAGATCGTACATTGTCAGGTGCAAAGAGTGTTGATAGAAAATGGAAGTGTCTCAAACTTGTAATATCTATCGGTCTTGTTGGACATAGGAATTGATTCCAAAGACATATTTTAGAAACAAATGCCATTGGTGGGATTCAACGGAAGTATAACCATGTTAGTGGGCACTACACGCCTTTTGATTTCGGTAAAGAGCTTTTAAACTAAGCAAGAAAAAATCATGTGTTGTACATGTTTTAGCTTTACCTGATTTTACTAAATTTTTGAAATTGAGTGTGATGCTTTAGGTACAGGTATAAGAGCTATTTTGATGCAAGAATGACAACCTATTGCATATTTTAGTGAGATATTCAATGGAATAGCCCTTAACTACCCCATATATGACAAGGAGATCTATGTTGAACTAGAGACATGCCAAGTGGATGAAGTATGTTGAAATTTTTCCCTATGTAATTAAGTATAAAAAAGGTAAAAAAAAATGTTGTAGCTAATGCATTATTCAGAAGGTATATTTTAATTTTCACCTAAAATGCTAGATTGTTAGGGTTTGAATACATTAAGGAATTGTGTGTCAATGATGTTGACTTTGCTTGTGTTTATGATGCATAGGACAAAGTTGCCTTTGGTATGTTTTATAAACTTGGGTACTTTTTAATAGAGAACAAATTGTGTGTACCTAATAGTTCTATGCATGAGCAACTTGTTAAAGAAGCACATGAGAAAGGTTTAATGGGATATTTTAATGTCATAATGACTTTAGAAACTCTACATGAACATTTCTTTTAACTTAAGATGAAGCGAGATGTAGAGAGAGTATGTTCTAAATGCATTACCAGTAGACAAGCCAAGTCTTAGGTCTTATTGCATGGACTTCATACATCTTTACATGTACCTAGTGAACCATGCATAGTTATCTCCATGGACTTTGTTTTAGGTTTACCTAGGGCAAAGAAAGAGAAAGGTAGAGACTAATTTTTTGTTGTTTTAGATAGGTTTTCTAAAATAACACATTTCATAGGGTGTCATAAAAATGATGATGCAATTAATATAGTAGAGTTATTCTTTGGAGAAATTGTTAGGCAACATAAGATACCAAAAAGTATAGTGTTTGACAGAGATGTAAAATTCCTTAGCTATATTGTAAAAACCTTATCGGCTAAACTGGGGATTAAACTGCTATTTTCTACTACTTTTCATCTACAAATTGATGGGAAAACTGAGGTAGTCAATAGGACTTTATCTACCTTATTAAGAGTTGTGATACAAAAGAACCTGAAAAATTGGGAGGAGTGTTTGCCTTTTGTTGAATTTGCTTATAATAGGAGTGTGCATTCTAAAACTGAATAGTAATCATTTGAATTGTTTATGGTTTTAACCTACTTACTCCTATGGATTTATTAAGTTTTCTTGTTTTAGAAAAAACTAGTTAAGATGGAAAAAGGCAAGTAGAAATGGTGAATAAGTTACATGAAGCGTCTATGAACGCATTGAAAAAAAGAATAACGATTATGCTTTCAAAGCCAACAAAGGACAACAAAAAGTTATCTTTGAATCGAGTGATTGGGATAAGGTACTCATGAGAAAAGAGAGGTTCCCAAAAAATCAAAGATCTAAGGTACAACCTAGATAAGATTAACCATTTCAAGTGCTTGCAAGGATTATTGACAATACCTACAAGTTGGATCTCCCAGGTGAGTATAACGTTAGCACTTTTTTCAATGTTTCTGATCTTTCCCCTTTTGATTATGTAGGTGATGATTTGAGGATGAATTTTTTTAGGAGAGGGGAAATGATGAGAATCACAAGTTGTTGAACGTTTCAAGTGGACCCGTGATGAGTTCAAAGAGCAAGCAAATCAAGGAAGCACTAAACAAGTTAATACAATAGTTGATTCAAGACCAAAGGGTGCCACAAAAGGAGCACAAGTCATGGAAAGTTCCAACCAATGAAATAAGAGAGCTGATTTCGAATAGTGAATGCGTATCATGGCATAGATAAAGTATGCTATGGCATGGTTCCCTCAAATGGTTTCCGAAAAAGAAGGCATGTCACATCATGAATAAATTTGCACCACAGCATGACATTCTCGGGTTTGGCTTGAGTTCCAAACAATGTTTTCATATCGTGGCATGAATAAATGTGGATCAAAACCCCACTTATATTTTTAGTTTTTTGCATGTAGAGTTTCTATTTCATTTATGGATAATTTCTTAGGGTTTATATAATGTATAAAAAAACCCTTCAATGGGAAAACCAAATTAATAACCATATTTTGATAATTTTTATAAAGTTGAGAGCTTTTTAGCCTCTTATGTTGCTTTACAAAGTGACTTATCAAGGATTTGCATCCCTTATGGTGTCTTCTTCACCATTGGTTCTAGGTTCTTGATAACCTTAGGATCAAAGTGTTGCTACAATTTGAATTTAACTTTTTTGGGGTACGTTATTCAATTTGTTGATGGATCTTTGGCTGTTTCTCTTGGACTTCACAAACACCAAGTATTTGTGGGTTTCAAGGGTGAGTTTATAGGTTCGCATCACCTATAAAATAATGGCCATTGTCAATATTCAATCCTCAAAATGCATTAAAGAAGTCCAACAATTGAATAGAAGAATAACGACCTTAAGTGGTTTTATCTCTAAGTGTATAGAGAAATGTCTACCATTTTTTTTACTTTTAAAGAAAAATAAGGAATACACTTAGAGTGAAGAATGCAAAAAGGCTTTTCAATCCATCAACGAGTACATGGGGAAAACACATTTGCTAATGAACCATGTTGATAAAGATGTCCTTTATTTATATTTAGTATTCAAAGATAAGGAAGCCACTACAAATTTAATGGTAGATAGGGAAGGAAAACAACAACCAGTGCAATATATGAGCGAAGCTTTGACAAAAACTCAAGAAAGATACCTATCACTTTGAAAATAGCTACCAGTAAACTGACATTTTTTGAAAAACATCCTAAGCAAACATGAGGCATTGAGTTAGTTCTCTCAAATAACTATTGAACTCAGTGAATTGTAAATTTCGTACAGGCCACAATCAGTTATCAAATGACAAGCTTTGGCAGAATTCTTAGCAAAAAGGGCTAAGGTGGAATGCAAAAAAGAAGTTGGGAATGTAGAATCCTATGGGCCAGACTTATGGACAATATATGGACGAGGCTTGTAACTTTAAGGTCATGTTTGGTTGATAATAATAGGAATGATTCAGGATATTTCTATATTTTTTTTTACTATTAATCTAAAATGAAGTATAAAACATTCCTACAATAGTAGGAATCTTCATTCCTCCCATATCCCTCAGGAATACGTTGGAATGCTATATTTTTCTTGTATATTTGTATAATGATTTATTATTCTATCTTTTTTTTATCATTTTATCTCATTTAAAAATAAATAAATAAATATTTCTAATTTTGCTTCAATTATATTTTTTTAAATTTACTTTAATATTTATAATGATTTTGATTCCACTACTCAAACAAACTTAGTAATAATAATATTATTTCCTTGATTTCAACTCTTATTACTATTCTCATTCCCATTATGTTTATATTCTATGAACCAAATATGATCTAAAGGTTCACGAGTGGGGATAGTCATATTCACGCCCCTAGGTGGAATGATTGAGCAATGCAACTAGGTTACCTTTTAGGCCACCAACAATGTCACAAAATACAAAGTTGTTTAACTTGTACTATGACAATTGAAACTTATATAAGCAAGGAAAGTAGATGTACACAGCAATTCTAGGCTGGTGGTCAACTAGGTCAATGGAACTTTTGAAGTGGAGAAAAGGGTGAAGAAGTATTTGGAGGAAACTAAGAACACCTAATTTCACTTTGTAAATGAAGAATACCTAGTGAATATAATATAGGCAACCAAGACTACCTTGTGAGAAAAAATACTCCTTAAATATATATCTTGTGAATAAAATAATGCAATAACCCTCAAGTAAAGAGAAAAATAACTATTCAATCGGGATGTAGGTGTAAGAGGAAAAGCATAATACCTATCCTAAGAAAGAGGTCGAGAGTTCACAAACAGAACATCCTCTTTAGGGTGAACATGCAAGTGATGAATTTGATTTCTTACTTGTCCTTATCTCACGTCTCGTAAATAAAATAATCTGATAATGTAAAAGTAAGGAGAGGGATAACTACCCCTTTTGGAATATGGGTATAGGAGGCTTTCATAATGCCAATCCTAAGAAAGGGGTCAAGAGTTCACAAACAAATCTCTTCTTTCATAATTTTTGACTTGTCCATGTCTACTATCTCAAAAAATAACATAATAACCCCCAAGTAACTACCCCTACATAGGATGTGAGTGTAAGAGACAAAACATAATGCCTATCCTAAGAAAGGGACTAGGAGTTCACAATCAAGACCTCCTCTTTGAGGTGAACATAACAAGTGATGGATTTAATTTTCAACTTGTCCATGTCCCTTGTCTTGCAAATTATTTAAGATGATATCACCCAAGTAAGGAAAGGGATAACCTTCCACTCAGGATGTGGATGTAAGAGGAGAAACATCAATGCACACACTAAGAAAGGTGATGGGAGTTCACAAATAGAACCTCCTCTTTGGGATGAAAATGAAAAGTGATGGATTTTGACACACGAAAAATGTTATAAACATAAATATAAGAAAGGATAAAATAAGTTTAATTTACAACACCATAATAATGACATTTATTATAGGGTTTCAAAGGATAAAATATATTTAATTTAGTAGAGGTGAGCTAGTACTCTTTGCCTTAGAATTAGAACATACGACACCTTTCTGGAGAGCTCTCTACATCTAATACTCTATCAATTTTCAAAGATCATATTTTTCTTATTTGTACTTGTCCCTTTGAGAATGCATCCTAAGTAGCTCTCCCCACAAATCTTTAAAATCATGTTATATTGCTTCATACTAAGCGGTGGTTCTATATCATTCACAATCTACGAAGTTCAAAGCTTTGTACAAAGTTTTTACTTCTCATTCATAGTCAATAATAGCTCGGTAAGAGACATTGAGCTTGGCATTCATCTCCCCTAACTCCATCTTGATTGTGTTAATTGTCAAGGGTACATAATCTCTAAGTTTTCCTACCAAGCCTTATGTCATATTCAACACACCATCTGCACACTCATTAGTTGATAATGCACTAGATCTAAAAGTCAATGGGGATTTTCCTCCATTAATTCTCTCAAGGGTAATGACTCTAGCCTTTAAACTTTTAATAGCATCCATAAGACTCGAAAGATCGATTCCTTCAATTATACTTACTCTAGCACTTATATGTGTGAGTTTTGGCAAGCATGCCAACTCACCTAGTAATTGATCATATGAATCAAAACGTTGCTGGTTTTTCACTATGGCTTTTCCTTTCCATAACCTTAAAGCTCTAATACCAATTGTAATGATCCCTTAATTACACTCTAATTGTTTAGTATTTGCTAAACCTGCAATGAAGCAAGGCAAACTGGTTAGCATATATGACCTTGGTTGTTGCACCTTACAAACACATGGTAAGCAACTAGTAATCACAAGGTAATCGTTGAGGCATCACATAGCAACATAACAAACACACGATGAAAACATACAAACACAACAAGTAATAATAAAGGCAACCGAGAACATCGAAGCAACCAAGAATGCATAAAGATCATGGCACATAAACTGTATATGAAACGCATCTACTTATTCTCATTGATATAAACGAGGGAGTACATGGTTGTGCCCAACACCTCTTATGGCACGACCCTTAATGCATCACCTTAACTCCTCCCTTTATAGAGCTCTTAGTGCCATTTTCTAAAATTTTCAAAGAAACAACATTTTTCTTGAGGAGACATAAAGATTAGAAAATACAAAAAAATATATAATTTTTCAATTACAAAAATACCCCAACACTTAGTTGCATGCAAGCATGTCGTTATAGGCTTTATTGATGACCTTAAATAAGCACATATGTGACATTTACATACAAACTCTAACACAGAGCATATAAGACTGGATTTTTAGAAGTTGAGAAATCATTAGTTGTACGTAAAAAAGGAGAACTACCCTTTGCTCAAAAGACAATCAAGTCCCTTGGCCACATCATTGAATGTGCTTATGTGTTCATGGACATGGAAAAGGTGAGGTCAATCCAATAGTGGAAGGTACCTACCAACGTGAAGGAATTTATGTCATTTCATGGGCTGGCTACTTATTATAGAAGATTTGTAGAGGGCTACTCCAAAAGAACTACACCATTGATAGAGTTTTTGAAGAAAAGTGTCACTTGGACATGAAATGACCAAAGTTATAAATCCTTCGAAGATATAAAGTAAGCGATGATTAAAGATCTAGTTCTTGCCCGATTGGACATGAAAATCCATTTGAGATAAAAACATACACCTCAAAGTTTTCTTTGGGAAAGGTCTTACTACAAGAAGGGTATCTGACAACTTATGAGAGTGGTAATTTGTCAAATGCAAAAGAATATATATGGCTTAAGAGAGTGAACTACCAGCAGTCATTCATTGCTTGCAAACATGGAAACACTATGTATTGGGGTCAAAGTGGTTAGTACATACTCAATAGTAATTCATTTCTTATCTTATCCAAATTTGACCACAAAACAAGCTAGATGGTAGGATTTCTTTATGGAATTTGATTTTTTCTTTAAGCATAAGGTGGAGTTTAAGGCCCTAAAGATGATGGCGACTATATCAGTAAGTTCTATAGCTACATATGTAAAGGAGCACATCAAAGAGAATCTAAATAAGGACTCAATGGCACAAAAAACCTTTAAGTTGATACGTGAAGGGAAGACACAAATTTTGGGGAAAGGATGGTTTATTCATGCATAAGTGGGGTACAATATTTGTTTCGAGAGTATATGATTTTAAAAAGACACTTATGAAGGAGTTTCATAACACCTTATAGCCAAGTCATCTGGCTTGGCAGAGAACATACATCCTGATGAAGGATAGGTACTATTGGCCTCAGATGCATGAGGATGTGATATAGTATACAAGGACCTATCTCATAAGCCAACAAGACAAAGTTGAGAAGTATAAGATAATAGGGTTACTGGAACCCACGCCAGTTCCAAAGAGACTATGGGAGAGTGTCTCAATGGACTATATGAATAGCTTTCCAAAGGTATGAAATCGAATAGGAGTTTTAGTTATGGTTGACCAGGTTTTCAAAGTATACAACGTTCATTCTTGTGGAGAAGTACTGCTTAGTAGAAGAGAAAGCTTGCTTGTTGTTCAAGTTTATTTTCAAATATTGGAGTGTTCCCCAGAACATTACGAGCAATCGAAACACTAGGTTTAAAGAGACCTTTTGGTCAAAACTCTTCAAGCTTTAAAGGTCACAGCTTAACACCTCTTCAAGCTACTACCTATAATCAAATAGTAATACAGAGAGATTGAACAGGTTATTAGAGAAGTATATGTGACATTTTGGTACAACAAACTAGAAGAAATTGTCACAGTTGCTTGACATAGCCAAATTGTTTTCAATGCTCAGAAGAGCTATTCCACCAATAAGAGCGCTTTTGAGATTGTCAATGCATATCAACCATTGTTTCTTGGCACAGTGGATGGAACTTACACCGGAAAGAATCCCAAAGATTCTATTACACAAAATAATTAAAACTATTTTACTATGTACTCTACTTAAATAAAATTACTATCACAAACAAAAAAGATTAAATTCACATCTAGAATACGCCTTTCAATCATGTGGCATAAGGTCTTTTTTTTTCTTTTTTCGAGCTTTGAAAATTGCTAAAAGATATGCATGTACCCCAAAGTGATGATAGAGCTCATCTTGAGTAAGAGGGCTACCAAATACTCCTTTTCTAAACAAATAAGAGACTTTTAGAACAAAAGTTATAAGTTGCAAAAGGAGTAACAAGCTTCACAGAAGTAACGAGCTCTACCTAATCAGTAAGCCTTTTTCTATCACATCTCGTTTTGTTGAGGACTCGTCCAATATACTTGCAACTTCTTATTTACTAACAGAGTGAGTAAGGTGATCGTACCCTATATTGTTTTGACTTTTACCAATCAATCTATGCTCCAAGTTATCAAGTATGGGACTTTAGGGTTCATTTCCTCTTCGTCACACGGGGATCGACAATATTGGTTGTTAGTCGACCTCTACACTTTTAGAAGACACCTTGTTAAATTCACTTCATTTATGTTTTGATAAAATGTTGGGAGTGATAAGAGACAAAGGTTTCCATCTCAAACAAATCATCCAAGTTAATCTTGGAATACTCCATATCTTGATGGACTAGCCAAATATTGAACAACTTGAAATATCTCACCATAAGTTGAAATTCTATTTCAATAATGATTGCACTTATTTACATATTATCTAATCCTAAAATTTCTTAGAATGAAATGAATTTGAGATTAAATAAATTACATATATATAAGATAAATTAAACAACCCATCTATCAAAAGGAATATCTTGAAAGCATATATATTAAAATATTCAAGGTCCATTCAAAAATTCCATTTGTACATAATTCAAAGTTGACGTGTACAATGCATATTTTACCATAAAATATAAATTAAAAACAAATCAAAAAAAATTGACCAAGGACTAACAAAATTATAAAACCACAACTACAACTTATAAGGTTCCCCCTTCTATAAGACCCTTATAAGTTCGTTTGTTTGCTCACTATGATGAGATGAAAGAGTTGGGATGTTTGATAGAGTGACTATCACTTTATTACTTTGAAAAGCTTGCATAATTTGAAGGTAGGGGGTCATCAAATTCAACTTCTCTTCTTGAGTCCACAAACCACCAAAGCTTTTATGCACTCCACTTTTAGCATTTCCACCAATTCTAAAAGAGAATTCATTTGTTTATTCAAGGAGTCTGTTATGGCCTTGGCCTCCTTAGCTTCTTCTTGAGCGTTTTTAAGCTCCTTTTCACCTTGGTTGTCCTAGCACTTTCCTCCATGACATGGTTGAATGCTTTCTTTAATTTTTCATATTTGTCCAACACATTACCCTTTAGACAAAGATTTATTGCCTTGTTGTCATGTAAAATTGCATCCTTGTCTTTAATAGCCTTTTGATATTTGGCCAGAAGTAGATGAGCTTCTTGTATCCCATGCTTATACACCTTATGAGTGAGCTCGTACTCCCTCATAGGTGAGACGACTTGAAACAAAGTTAAACGAATTAATACAACCTAAAGCAATCTAATAATGAGTCCATTGAAAGGAAACAACTTACCTCAAAACGAAAATTAGCTACCATTTCCCTATGAGACATCCCTTGTTCCCTACAAGCTTCTCGAACAGAAGCTCACTCCAAATCACTACTAAAGTGATTATAAAAATCTCCCACGTGATTAGGTTGCTTAAACACACCTCCATCAAAATAAGTCATTGTAGTAGTGTCAACTTGAACATCTTTTAGGACAGCTTTGCTAATTTTAAAATCATCCAATTCCATAGGTTGTACTAACGAGATAAGGTGTGATTGTTAATATTTTTTTCTTTTGTTAGTCGTTGTAGATCGTTGTCAAGGCACATACGATGAAGTAGGCATACTAGTAGTTGTCCAAGTTGGTAAATCTAAATGAACTTAAGGCAATTTCAAAACATTGTCCATGCAAGTTGTTTAAGTAGCCTGTGGTGGATAAGTAAAAGGTAGAAGCTCCCCCACTCCTGAAGTGGCAATGAGGTCATCAATGCTCACATGGGTGTAGTCCATACGTGTAAACAATAAATAGAATAAATAAAAAAATAAGACAAGTATTATGTACCCCATTACAAATGTAAACCTGTGGACTCATCCGTATAACTTCTCCATACATCAGAGTTCTTCATACAATTTATGGTAAGAATGTCCTTATAGGACACTTCGCTCCCATTTTGGAGTTCAATCCTCCTTATTTTCTCTTTCCCACTTGGACTCACATTATGGAACAATCATTGCCACAATGTTGTGTGGTGACAAAGTCGTGGTTCCAAGTAGAACAGATATGAATTCAGCCTCATCATCCCATATATACCTATCGATATACAAATATTTTTCCTTTCATACACCTGACAAAGTCGTGGTTCCAAGTAGAACAGATATGAATTCAGCCTCATCATCCCATATATACCTATCGATATACAAATATTTTTCCTTTCATGCACCTAGACTTTTATAGAGCTTCAAAATAAGTCCATGACCTAATATAGGTGAAATATATGATATCCCTTTATCTACCCAGTTTCTTTCAAAGCATGACATGTCCTGTATCTCGAACTCATTTAACTCCACCACTAGTTCTTAAGCAATAACAAATAAAAATAAAAGTGTTCTCCACCCATTTGGATTTAGTTGGGCCGAAGTAATGTTGAAATTCGTCAATGCACAGGCCTTCAGGCATGACATGGAAAATTTGAGACCTATCTTATGTGCCTTAAAGTGAATCATGTAACACCCAGTTAGTGGACCATCATCACAATGGTGATACGGTAGACATAAATGATCCACTAGCTAGGTGGCTCATGATTCACTTTGAGGCACTTGAGATAGGACTCATTTAAGTCCACCACTAGTTTTCCAACAATAACAACCATATATAGAAGTGTTTTCCACCCATTTGGATTTAGTTAGGATGGAGTAATGTTGAAAGTCAATAATTCACGGTTTTCAAGCATGGTATGGGAAATCTGAGACCTATCTTATGTGCCTAAGAATGAATTATGTACCACCTAGTTAATGGATCATCATTGTTAAGAAGGTGATGAGGTACTAGCATCAAACCTTCCCTTGAAGAAACATTATACTCCTTCCTTAAGTAACCCATATCGTCTGCATCTAGTTCAATAGGCACTTTTTTGATTTGATGTCTATATCTGGTACAATTGGTTGACTTGCCCTTCGAGTCTTTTTTTTGTGTTGAGTGCAAATTGTGGCAGGGATTCTGATAACGAGCATTGGACCATATGGGTTGGTTTCACTGCTTTCACTGCTTTCAAGGGACACGAAGGCCGTTGAAGCGAGAAGTGCTAGGATACTAGAACCATCCTTCCTACTAGAAGTATTACATGTTTAATTGCCTTAACCATCTTGTGATTCAATGGACTCCAATGGTAATAATGGGAAGTTGGTCCAAATCGAGTAGGCACATGAATTGATTTTGTGCGGTGCTTGAGTAAGTAGGCCAAGAGGAAGTCCTTGATGGAACAGAGTCTTTATCATCAACCATGATGGCCTAAATGCAGATTCCCGACCAAGAGAAAGATTGCAATGGGTAATTTATAAACAAAAGAATATATGACTTGGAAGAGTAGTTTATCTTTAAAAGGGACTAAAAAATATTATTATGCGAGCTACGAAATTGAGAGGAGATATCACCCCGATTATATGTGAACTGAAAATCAAATTTACGGGTTGAAATTTCTTGCAATAGTAAAATTAACATACTGGTTTTCTGTGAGGATGGAAGGAGTAAAAAATTGAACTTGAGAGGTAAACAAAGGTAAAATGAGGGGTTCAATACTTATAATCAAGAGGTCTAGGATGCTAGAGAAGCTAAGGTTACTTCAAAAGAAGTTGAAAATCAATCCCTAAGCAAACGTAAGAAATTTCCAGGGAAGAAACTACGTGAAGAAAAAGAAGAAAAATATTCTCCTACCTTTCCTCATGCTATAAAAATGAAGGAGTTTATGTTTGTTATTACCCACGTCGTCATCATGCCTAAACGAACTAACACTAGCAACCTAAGTATGTGCCTGGCATAAGATGCCTAGACTCAATTATGGGAGCTAAAGTATACGAATAAGTGTAGATGCCTTGTAGCGTGCGATCTGATAGGCATAAAGCGTACAAAGTTTGTCTTGTTGAGATCATTGACTTCAAGCAAGCAACATGATACGTGTGACCTACTTAAGCGAACTAAGAGCTTTGGTACGTCATAATGAATAACATCCCTACTTGACCTGCTATGATACAAGACCAACTCTATTACACCTCGAGCAGCACATCCATCACTACATTAATGACACCTATAAGGTTTTATGTTTATATATACCTGTCTTGACCCACTAATAGGATCTAAACATTCATTTATTGAAATATATAACATTAAGAATTTTCTAATCATATAATATGCTAAGTATAACCATACCTATTTCAAACATTCAGGTTTATTGCCAGTAAAAACAAATATTTGTTTTTCATTAATAAAATCCGAACAATTAGATAATTACACCATAATTGTGATCAAGTAACATTTTGTTGTGCATATATGCTATTCATGAGCACTAAAGTCAAGTTAGAATCCGACAAATATACATCCGTGTGCGGTCTGTGTGCGGCCGTTTATTTAAAAAGGAAAAGCAACACTAGAAACGATTACTAATAACTTCATTGACATTTATGTGAATTTTTTTTTTCTTAAAAAGGAAAAAAAGAAAAAGAAAGATGTTGCTCCTTGAATTAATCACAAGAACTGCGTCAATGAAGGATATCAAAGGAAAATACAAGTAAATCCACTAGACGATCTTGTTTAGAAGGGAAAAAAAGCTAAACCATTTGGTTGCATGAAGATAACAAGAGAGGTGAATTTGAACACGGGAAAATGAAAATCACAGAGTAATGTTTTCAAAAGTGTTTTTGATACAACGTTGATACCTTCTACAATAGAATAATGTTCTCAAAAGAGTTCTTTATGCAACTTTGACACTTTCTACAATAGAATCATAACTTATAACAGAATAAGGGCGAGGATTCTTATTGACTTTTAAGTTGTAAACCCTACAAAAACTTCACACCAAGGGGGCCCTTTTCCTCAACGTATCAAGCCATTTGTAGGTTTCTTTCTTCTCACCTTCTCAACTGTATCATTTGCAATATCTGGAGATATTGATGCTAAACCTATAACACGCATGGGCTATCACCTTACAAAGGGTTCTCATAGACGATTTTTCATGAATATATCATAACCTTTCGGTCATACTATGTCCCAAGCTATAGTAGATTAACAAAATAAGACTCCTACGACCCTAAACAGTAAGCAATCCTTGACTACTATTCTAACATGAAAAGTATATTTGAACTACTCTATAGATTTAAGGAACTGTAACTTTCAGGTATATGCAAATAAAATAAAATCATGAACACGACGTACAGAGCATTCAGCTGAGAACTATTTTGCACTTCAGCATGTCAGGGTAGCACCACTGAACTATTTATACTTAGCATGTTAAGGGAGCACCACTGAACTATTTATACTTAGCAGGTTAAGGGAGCACCACTGAACTATTTATACTATGGGAAAAAGAACATCCATACCAAAACCACAAAAAACACTAACACAAGGAACATCCACAAAAAACCGAGAAATAGAACTGAAAACTCTTATGTAAAAGGTTAGGTGAAAAGTGAGGTCTGAACATGAACTCACAATCCCATTGAAAACAGACTCAAGAGTCAAGAAAACTGAAAATTTACTAGCAAGCGTATGGTTGTGGTACTCAAGTACCTTTCAGAACGATGACGACCTTAGAAGTATAATTATCCGGTCATTGAAGATACTATTTTAAATAAAAGCACTCTTTAAGCTAGAAAATACATGTTCAGGTTATGAAAGACAATTTTCATCATTTCTTAAAGGTTAAAGTCAAGAGATTCTAATGTCAATTGTAATAGATCATTGTCGAAACTATTCATCTAACTTGAAAAGGATCACACATTTTCACTAAATATTGACCAAGGAGATTGCTTAATCTTCCTCAGGTACCAAGTAAAGCTTTAAATTGCCAAAATGAATAAATCCAAACCAATGTGGTCATATTAACTTCATATACTCTACATTTTTCTAACCCAAATGCTGAATTTTTCCAATTTTTATCATGAGAACATCTTCAACCAAGCATACCTATAAATTTAAACTATCGTTGCTCAGACTATATGAGAAATGTCATACATGGTAACACTGCTATAAGTAGATAGAAAGTGCAAATATTAAGAAGCAACTATGGAAATAAGGATTGTAACCAGAAAATGCTTTTTGTATACATGTTTATCTATCAATCCATCAATTCTGAACTTTTTTTTCTCTCTCTCTCTCTTTCTTTCTCTCTCTATATGTTTATTAGTTTAACCATCAACCCATCAATTCTTCACGATGTAGGTAAAATTCAATTCAGAAAATACTTTGCAGCTGCAAGTGTAGCAGAACCGTTTTTCGTAAGTAGACCAACAAAGCCAATACTTCATTAAAGATTCTAATTAGTGGTAGGCTTGAAAGTATAAGTCTGTGGAAGTGACAACGGACCTCTCCTTGATTCTTTATCATCCAGAAGTCTGTTAAGTCTTCTGTTCCGACAATATAGTCTATCAAAATGCGTCACCTACCAAACCACCGACATCAATGCCAAAACAAAATTAAACAATCATATTACTAACACCACATCATAGGGCTCATTTGAAAAAAAAAATTGTGACTCAATGATTGAGATAAAATTTTACCCATGAAGCTCTGCATGACTTAACATACTCAGCCCTCGCAGCTTTGCAGTCTGATGGATACAAGAGTCCCACAGACGCAATTTCAGTTGGTTTCTTGTCCGATTCTTTCTCCAAACAAGCATAGAAGGCATCTCGAGCCTAAGAAGAAACGTATCCAATTGCAGATTTGTGAGAGAAAATAATTTCAAAAAAGGGCAGTGGAAAATAAATGAATAGAAATAAGGAAAAAAACTTTTTTTTGTGAACCCAGAAGCAGAGTACCTTATAGCAAGATGTCCTAGCTTCAAATAGCACGTCGGTGTGGATCTCGTCAGGGTTTCGGTGCTTGTAGGTTTCGAAAGACATGGCTTTCTTGCTACGAAAGGAGGACTGCTCTTCCTTGTCACCGGTCATGACGGAACAACATCGATGGAGAACTTTAGAGGTTAACTGAATAATCTTGGTGTGGTGTGCAATGCATGGACCTTTAATGGGCTATTTATTCTATTTGGTGCCCAGTCCGTATTAGGCAACAAGTTTTAGCCCATAAAAATATTTGCCATGGTTTACAAAATGGGATTTCTATTTTTGAAAATTTCAAACAAATTCATTCTTACAATTTTACACACATTTTTATTTTTATATTCATCCTTTAATTAAAACTTTTAAAATGAAATTAATGTCCTACACATTTGTTTGTTTAGATAGCCAAGCTTAAAGAGATATAAATAATGTGAAATAAAAAATCATTGTCTCATGGATAATACATTCTTTAGTGTGTATATAAATGGTCAACATAATATAATCATAGCTTACAATTATGACTAGACCTTTGTACTTGCATCCATGTGATTGTTTAACACCAAACAGGATATGGTCCTACTATATTCCGATCTATGATGATAGATGCAGAGATAATGTCCAAATATTAAGTCTTTTTACTCTTTTAGTTTAATGATACCATTAAAGTAAAATAGTACAATTCTCTTGCATCCAAACTTGCAAATTGATTGAATTCGTTTTTAAGCAACTTTAATGAATCCCATGGTACTTTGGAGACTTATCGAGAATCTACACAACTTCTTATTAAGTTTCTGTAAGTATCACCTTGACTTGGCTCCCAAGAAAATCCAACATGAGTAAAGGGAAAGGAGAACTAGTAGGTTGGGTAAAAGTTATTGATGTGCTTTATAATTGTGTGGCCTGATCTAGACTCATATTTCCTAAAATATTGAAATCATGTTACCTATAGTTGGCTCTTTTGACCATATAGATCCCCAAGCTATACAACTTTCCATGGAATTGCTTTGTATATTGGGTTAATTCTTGATCCTTGATTTAGTGTCGCTATCGTGTTGGCTCCTAGCTAGATTCTCTCTAATGATTGGAGGTACCTTTTTTTTCTTTCTCTTATTTACAAAGAACTTGGTATTGAGGTTATGATATTAAATTTAAGCGAAGCTTACTTTGTGAAGTATAACTCAATTGAACCTGATCATGTATACATATATGCCAAGAGAAAGCATGATATTAATGTCAACATCCTAGATACTAAATGTTAGAAAGTATATTGTTCTCAGTATCTAATGAGTGGGAAGGCATTCACCTTCAACATACAATTATGCTTAATTGCTTAATATTGGGATCCAAAGGTGGTTTTGAAGACCAATGCTTTACTTATTATCACTTTAACTAGTGAGGTGAAGGAAAGACTTCATATTATCCAACATCACCTTCATGAACCTATCAACTGGAAGCTCTTCTTTAGCCCTAAAAGGTTGGTAAAATCCATATTATGGAAACCCAGAATGATTAGAGCAGCTAAATTTCCAATTAGTCCAAAGAATGCAACCTTGGAAATGAACAAGAGGGTTTTTGCCAAAAAAAAGGGTTAAAAAAAGGATGACTCTGTCTTTGAAGCAAATTGGTACCAGCTCAAAATTCCTAAAGGAGAAGGTTTTTTCTTCTAAAAGTTTTCCATTAGTTAGCTTGGATAGTCTTTTCTAACTCTTTTTCCTTCCTTACTAAATCACTTGCTCTTTCACTTTTCAAATACGGTGAAATTTGTGGTTCCTACTCCTAATGTGACTATGGAAGAGCTTTTTGGGGAGTTTGTAATCAAGGCTCGAGGTCACCAAGGAAAAAATAAAAATAAGGCTAAGGCACATAAAGATATTAACATCAAAAAGAGTAAACCTTCTTCTTCCTTAAAATGGAAGGAAACCACTAAGGGGGACACTCTATAGGGGTCACCACCATTCTTACTACTTCTCCTTCTCATCCTTCTCTTTGAGCTTAGGATTCAACTCATTGAACCCATATGGAAAATCTTTTTCTTGATTCTTGTACTTTGGAGGAGAAAAACGACCTTCATAAGGAAATAGTGCGAACCCTAAGAGGATTAAGAGGAACAAAGAAACGTAAACTTAAAATATCATAGCTTTGAGACCTACCAACAAATAGAGTAAAATCATCACAAAAAGCTAGAATACAGATTGCGGGATAAAAAGCACCATAAGGTGTCCCAAGCCTTCCTAAGCTAATAAATGTCACAAGGTTTTCTAAGCCATGATAAGTTCTAAAAATGTTCAGTTAAGAATTAAGAGAAAAAACTCTTATAATTTTATTCAAAATATTTTATCTCTATTCTCCTTACATAGGTTCAACCTTATATATGCTAGAAATAAAAATAAACTAACTAATAAGATAATTATAAAATTCTAAGTGATATTTGAAAATTAAGTAATTCTTAAGATAACTAAATCCTAAGACAATAGTTATTTTATGTAAATAAAAGCATAAAAACCTAATGAAAACGTCACCCAAGTGGTACTTTTCAAAATTAAGTCTTTTGGCACACAATTAGCCTAGATTTTTATGTATAGTTTGCGAGGCCTTTTTGACATAGTAAAGAGATGAAGTGAGAAAATTATATTCTTATATGAATTTTTGTCCTTTAAGTAAGCTTTCCAACTCAATTTGAATAATCTCAATTTCATATCAGACGAGAAAGTTACGGCATTAATAATGATAGTTCTTTACGATAACTTTCAAAATTCAAGATTCTTTCAAATTTCTTGTAAGTTTCTCCAATCCAAAACAACTTAACACTTGTGGCATAGTTAAAATAACATGTAAATGAGCCAATTAAGTGACTCTTTCAAATATAGGCCCAATTGGAACATGGTCTTTTGGTGATGCTCTTTGGATCATATCATTTCCTCTATCCTAAAAAAGGTTAGTCCTTGAATCTTCTCTATAATGTTGGAAATATTTGGTGTAGGGAATATTGGTTCACACTTAAGATCCACTAACCTCTTAGTTGACCTAGTTGAATTTGTTTGTCAAACATACAAGAATTTTTGTGCTTGACTCTTATAAAATGAATTGGTTACTCGACTCTAATAAAATCAATTTGTTGAACATTGGGCAAAGTAAAAAAAAACTGTTAGGACAAAAATTTCTTTTTTCTTTCCTCACTAGCTAAGACTCTCTCTTTTTCACTTTATTTTTCATCTCTCTTCACAAGCATCTTCTTTTTGGCACTTTATTTGTCACTCTTCTCTTCTTCACACTCTATTTTATTCAGCTCTTCTTTACTATGATTTTCTTCACGCATATCTTCTTTGAAGCTTTTTCCTTCTTGTAATTCAATTTGTTTTTTTTCCTTAATTCACTCTTTTTTCAACTCTTTCTTTGTACAAATAATTCAATAGCCTTATTTGAATTCTTCAATGCATCAAGCGTAGTATCTATTGGAGTATGGATTCTTTTGGGAACTCCTTGTGATGCTCCTTATTGCATGGTTACTAACGTGGTCTCATATCTAGCTAATACAGCCTCCTATTTAGCCAACCTATCATTCATATTTACCATTTATGTAGTCATTCTATCAACTGACTATTGCAAAGCCCACAAGTGAAATCATATCTTCTTTCTGGACTATTCAATCTATTCCTGTTTGACATTGTGTAATAACTGGCACAAGAATATATAAGAATTTATGTATCTTAAGAATGGACAAAAGAATATTTTTTTTCTTGACTTAAGAATGGGCAGGAAGAGTACTTTTTCTTACTCAAGAAATTAGGATAAGAATAATGAAATAAATAAGAAAGTAGGAATCTACGAACAAAATTTTGATTTTTTTTAATAATCCAAACCCATGAATAAGATCCTTGAAACCCACCAATGCAAATTGGTTTAAGAACTATAATAGACTTAGATAAAGATCCAACAATAAATTCAAATAGATCCCAGAAAACTAATATTCATATTATAGCACTCACCTTGAATCTATGGATATGACTCACCATAGATTTATTGATGAAAAAACACCACAAGGTTTTCAAGTCCCTTGATAAATTGGTTTGTAGAGGAATAAAAAGGCAAAAGCTCTAAACTTGATATAAATCAAACATATTATTAATATTTTAAGTGTTTTTGTTTTACAGCCGGTTGCTTTTATTTAAAGTTAAAAAAATGAAGGTGTAAACCCTAAAAATATAACCACTATCTAATAAAAGATATCACCAATAAAAGATTACAATAATAAAATATAACAGTAAAAAGATAGCAATAACAATACATATAAAAATATAAAGAACTAATCCTAATTAATAGAGGAATAACAAGAATCCTAAAAAAGATTTTAAAAGGTAATTTAAATTTGTGAAGATTTCATTGTATAGTTTTCAAGGCTTCTTTGACTTAGTAAATGGGAGAACTTAGAAAATCCTATTTATATATGAATTGTCTTCCTTTAAGTAACCTTTCCAACCCAATTTGAATCATCTCAATTGGATATCATATAAGAAGCTTATGGCATTAACGATGATAGTTGTTCAAGATAACTTTCAAAATTCAAGATTATTTCAAATTTCTTACAAATTACTCCAAGCCAAACAACTCACCACTTGTAGCATAGGTCAAAACAACTTGTAAATGAACCTATGAAGTGATTGTTTGAGATATAGGCTCAATTGGAACGTGGATCTTTGGTGATGCTCCATGGATCGTATCATTCCCCCTTTCCTCAAAATGATTCATTCTTAAATCTTGGCCATAATGTTAGAAATAGTTGGTGTAGGAAATATAAAACTCATGATCCATTGACCTCGTGGCTAACCTAGTTGAATTTATTTGTCCTAGTATACAAGAAATTTGATAATTGACTCTTAGAATTTTAATTGGTTGCCTAACTCTATTAAAATCAATCTACTGAACATTAGGCAAAGGAAAAAATTTGCAAGACTCAATGGATTGATGACTCTATGAAAATAGAGTCATTAACACATTTTTTTACTTAATATTTACTTGTTTTATTTAATAAATAGTATTTTTATGGTCAAAAAAATTTAAATATAAACCTTTTAGTGAAAATATAATTTTTGGATTTTTCTGGAATTTTTATGAATTTTTATGAATTTTTAATGTAGGACCAAATAGAAGTTGCCACGTGGCATGCCACAAAAGAAGAAGAGCTGACTGGGCAAGCCACGCAGATGCCACATAAGCACGAAGAGTGAATCACATTATGTTGCATGTGAAGAGGACGAAACATGTGCCATGTGTCAACACGACGTTCAATCAGATTTCTAAAATCGGTCAAAGCGTCATGAAATGTGTCGCTATGCCATTGCTCCGCGTGCGCCACTCCATCTGTTTCAATGAATCACATCGTGCCACATGTCGCCGACTTAGTGAGCATTGACTCTGACTAGTCTCTTGTACCATGTGTCACTCCCTAATTCACCCAATGAATTTTTGACGCCACGTGTCGTTCTATGATTGGCTGGAACTATCATTTTTGCTTATTTTGATTCTAGCCCTTGATTTGAAGCTATTCTGACGGTCCAGATCATACCTAAGCTTTATTTAAGCTCCTAATCACTCCATAAACCCTAATATGCCTCCATTAGAATAATTTTGGTAATTTTTTGGAGCTATAAAGAGAGAAAAATACATACAAATTCAAGAGACGACATAATTTTGGTGGAGATTCAAGAGGCAATTAATACTACAATTCAAGAGATTGATTGTATTTCTTTTTCTACTTTTTTCTTTATCAATTTTATGTCTTCCTTTATGAAAAATATGGACTTTATGAATATAATTATGTGTATTTAATTTATTAATCTAGGGATCTTATAAACTTAATTTTCACCATGTGATGATTTAATATTTTACCCCAATTATAATTTTAATTTAATTATATTATTTAATCTGATTTTCATGCTATTAATTGTTTGACCAACAATTTATCTATAGAGGCAATTAAATAGATTTGAGAGAATTATTTAATTGTTTGTCTTGATTAAATAACATGCATAATTTCTAGGCAAAGATGTATTATTTTTATGTATGCGATCCATAATTGATGAACTTAATGAGTAGTATATAATTTAATTGGCATAAGAGTGTGATTAAATTAATTATTATATGGTGTGTAGTTTACTTGAGATAGTAATACATGTTAGGTTAGACTCAATTAATCATTTAATTAATTGATAATTATATTGGAGAGATTTTTGCATTCACATGTTTAAAAAATTAAGGGACTAAGTATTCCTAGATATTTTCTCTTGCATCGTTTTAGTCACAAAATATGATTTAATTAATTATTGCTATTTACTTCTAGTTATTTTAATTTTGTTTCCTTAAAATATAAAAACATTAAAAAATTGATTTTTATTATTTTTAGTTTTAAAAACTAGTTTCTAATAAAATAATCTTTGTGGGAATAATCTTTACTTATCATTATATTACTTGTTACGATATGTATACTTGCGTATTTATTACACATACTTCGTGTGTGACGATCAAGTTTTTGGCGTCATTACTGGGGGATTATTAATATTAGAAATTAATATTTTTTTTCTTATTTTTATTTTAGTTATTTTTTTAATTTATTTTTCTTTACTTTAATTTTAATTTTAATTTACTTATTTTCTTTTACTGACTTATTTATTTATTTTAGTTATTTTATTTTATTTATTTATTTAGTTGATTATTTTTTTAATTTTTATTTATTATTTATTTTTAATTTAGACATATCCTTTAGTCCTATTAGAAGTATAGAGTAGAAAATGGCTTGTAATAATTATCTATGGTCAATGAACGAAATAATAGCCACAAAAAGAGTAGGTGGAATGCATGAAATAAATGATATCACAACACTTACAACTCAAGTGTCCTCTTTGGTAAATCTTTTGATGGTTCAAAACTCGCCATCGAGTATAAACTAGGTTCAAATCTTATGCATTTTGTGATGGAGCCCATTTGTTTGATAATTGTCCACATAATCCTGAATCGGTCTTCTATATGGGTAATGTGAATCAAAACAATAATTCATACTTAAACACAAACACATATAACCTAGGATGGAAGCAACATCCAAATTTCTCTTGAAATTACAACAATTAAGGTGGTAATCAATTCAACCATCAATCATTTCCACCACCTAGTTTCCAACAACTACAACAAATACAAGCCCAAGAAAAAAAGACACCTACTAAGGATAATACAAATGCTTTAATAAGGATGATGAAAGACTTCATCCAATCATTTAATACAAAAGTGTCAATTCAAGAGGCATATCTTATATATGTATCAAAGGCGATTATGGAAAATTTTGAGATAGGATCTAAACTCAACCCATCAATTGAAAAGCCACCAAGTTTAGACCCTACACTTCTACCCTCCTATCCCCAATCAAGTATGAAAGTGAAAGAGTTCAATGGAAAGGTGAAAAAGATGTTAGAAATACATAAATTGGATGAGTTACGATGGAGTGCTTATAAGAATGCCAAAAAGTTCAAAAAGAAAAAAAATGGCATGAGAAGAGAATTGAGCACCGTGTTTGTGAATCAGAGCATAATGTATCATTGGACAAATCAAGACAAACTATTTCCAAGCAAACTCAAAAGTAAATGGATATAAAGGGATGTGCCTTAGGACTTGATAGGACCATCTAGTCAAGGACATTAAACGTGACGCTGGTTGGGAGGCAACCCAATGTTATTTTACTTATATTTTAATTTTTTTTGTTTTGTAGGTGAATAAATGTGGAGAGCAATGTCATAACAAGAATGAGCACTTCAGTGACAGATGTGGTGTTCCATGACTAAAGGAGTTTTCTTTCCTTTTACTTTTTCATATTTATATGTGCACATTGGGGACAATGTGTAGTTTAAGTTTGGGAGAGGAAACTTCATTCTACATATTAGTATTTAATATACATTTTTAATTTTTAGGATTTTTTTTAATTTTTAGGTTGTTTTTAATCATGACTTGGGTAGAAATTGATAAATATATGGGAACTAAATGCATGCATGCTTGATATGAAACATATGAACTCAATGATAAAAATTGGTTGTCATGACTAAGTTAAGGAATATAACATATTTGTTAAGATATTTACATTAATCATGTGATATGCTTGCTAGTTTTGATTTGATAAATTTAAATTCTTATGCACATGTTTATGATTGATTTTGGTGTGCTTATTGAGAGAAAAATTGTAATGAGTTATACGAGTTAATGATATCTACCAAGTTTTAGAATCTATTTGATCATCCCTTGAGGCGAAATCCTAAATAGTATTCAGCAAGAGAAATGATTTAGGCCTTATTTGGATCGATTGAGCCTTTCAAGCTAACCATTGGTAATATCTTTACTCACCCATTTGAGCCTAACAAAGAACCTTTAATATCTTTAAGCCATATTTAATGCCTACTTAATAAGTATTACCTTTACCCTTGCACCTTTAGCTTGTATGAAAAGAAAAAAAAATGCAATCATGTGTTATGCTTTAGAGTAAGGTGAAATGTAACCCTATAAAGAAAAAAGAAGCAAAACTCAAAACACAATTATCCCTCTAAAGAAAAAGAAAATAGAATTGAAAATAAGTTTGGGGTGTTGTGAAGTTACAAAAAAAAGAGAGAGAAAAGAGATGTGGAATAAAAAAATATGAAAAGAATGTAAAAAAAAAACGTATACCAAAATATCAAGTAAAAACTCAATTATAGTTAAAAAGTGCATGATAAACAAAAAAAAGGCTAAGGTGTGGAAAGAGTCTAAATATATTCATCTATTGGACCCCATCTAAGCCTTACATTACAACCATGTAAAGTCATTATTGATCTTGAGCTAAGTGCATATTTATATTAGTGGAGAGGGATGTAAAAAATAGACTTATGAGACTTGTTCTAAGATTAAATTGATTAGCAAGCTCATATAGATTGATTACATGAGTGCATTGGATGATATCTTGTGCAGCACATACACACGAATCAATTTTTCAAAAACCTTGCATATCCTTGTATTGATGGAACATTGATTTATGAATATATAAACCTTTTTATCATAGAATTATACGACTTTTGAGAGGGATAGTTTTCGTGAAATATGCATGTACTAATAGAAGTATACTTATGAATGTACTACCCAAGTTATTTTATTTAGTTGTACTTGGCTTTACTTGAGCATAAGAAAAGAGTTAAGTTTAGGGGTGTGATGACTCTGGGAAAATAGAGTCATTAACACATTTTTTTACTTAATATTTACTTGTTTTATTCAATAAATAGTATTTTTATGACCAAAAATATAAATGTTTTTAGTGAAAAGGGGTGAAAATATAATTTTTGCAATTTTTTGGGATTTTTTTGAAATTTTTATGAATTTTTAACGCAGGACAATTCAGAAGCTCCCACTTGGCATGCCACGCAAGTAGAGGAGCTAACTGGGCAAGCCATACGGATGCCACACAAGCATAGAGAGTGAATCATGTCGCACCGTGTGAGGAGGACGAAACACGTGCCACATGTCAATACGGCATTCAATCCAATTTTGGAAATCGATCAACATGTCATGCCACATGTCGCTACGCCATTGCTCCTCGTGTTCCATGTGTGCACAAGTCCATCTATTTATGCGAATCATGTCGAGCCACGTGTCACTGACCGGTCTCCCCTGCC
The DNA here is from genome assembly GCA_033030585.1 of Hippophae rhamnoides. NCBI lineage: Eukaryota > Viridiplantae > Streptophyta > Magnoliopsida > Rosales > Elaeagnaceae > Hippophae > Hippophae rhamnoides. The sequence goes on along the minus strand of CM065433.1, from coordinate 14,912,136 downwards.
ATGTGAAACTATCAATTTTGCTTGTTTTGATCGTAGCCCTTGATTTGAAGCTAATCTGACGATCCAGATCACACCTGAGCTTTATTTAAGCCCCTAATCACTCCATAAATTCTAATTAGCCTCCATTAGCATAATTCTGGTAATTGTTTGGAGGAGAAAAATACATAAAAATTCAAGAGACGACACAATTTTTGTGAAGATTCAAGAGGAAATTAATACTACAATTCAAGAGGAAATTAATACTACAATTCAAGAGATTGATTGTATTTCTTTTTCTACTCTTTTCTTTATTAATTTTGTCTTCCTTTATGAGAAATATGAGTTTTATGAACACAATTATGTGTATTTAATTTATTAATCTAGTGATCTTATAAACCCAATTTTCACCATGTGATGATTTAATATTTTACCCCAATTATAATTTTAATTTTATTATATTATTTAATCTGATTTTCATGCTATTAATTGTTTGGCCAAAAATTTATCTATAGAGGTAATTAAATAGATTTGAGAGAATTATTTAATTATTTGTCTTGATTAAATAATATGGATAATTTCTAGGTAGAGATGTATGATTTTTATGTATGGGATCCATAATTGATGAACTTAATGAATAGTATGCAATTTAATTAGCATAAGAATGTGATTAAATTAATTATTATATGTTGTGTAGCTTATTTAAGAGAGAAATACATGCTAGGTTAGACTTAATTGATCATTTAATTAAATGATAATTATATTGGGGGAATTTTAGCGATTCACATGTTTAGAAAATTGGGAGATTAAGTATTCCTAGATATTTTCTCATATATCTTTTTAGTCACTAAATCTTATTTAATTAATTATTGTTATGTACTTTTAGTTATTTTAATTTTGATTCCTTAACGTATAAAAATACCAAAAAAATTTGATTTTTATTATTTTTAGTTTTAAAACCTAGTTTCTAATAAAACAATCTTTGTGAAAACGATATTTATTTATCATTATATTACTTGTTACGATACGTATACTTGCATATTTATTGCACATACTTCGTGTGTAACGATAATAGAGTCACGTGGCTTGGTATGGATTGGGGTATTTTTGAACTTTCTGACCCATTTTTTTATTTTTTTAACTTTTCCTCAAAATATTTGTGATGTATTTCCTTCAATATTTTTCTTCAAGTCTTTAAATTATTTTTGAATGAAAATACCTGAAAAAACAATAAAAATACTTATGATTCCTTAAAGACAAATTTATATAAAATATGATAAAATCATGTAATTATAAATCTATTTAATCAATTAAAATTCATTAAATCATGATAATTTTAGTCATTTTTAAACACTTATCACAACCACTAACCAACTTTTTGCTAATCTCTTAGCAAGAGAACTTGTAAAAACTAAACTAAAAATTAAACTATCCTAAATCAATTTCATGGATTGATACGGTTGCATTTAGCATATGCAATAAGTCTTTAAACCCCTAGGTTGCCCTAGTGGACAAATTTGAGTCTTGTGAGGATTTTCAGTAATAATACCCACAAACATTGAACTAAATGTAAAAAATTTAAAAATAAATAACAAAAATCAAAAACTAAATAAAATAAAAAATTAACTTAAAAATAAAATAAATAAAACATAAAAATGTCTCATACTTTTTAATCTTAAGTAATATCATAATTAAAAGTTAAAGCATAAGTTATTTTCAACTTATTAAAAAATTATAGTTTATAATAATAATTAGTTGAAAATCATTTTCATACTTCATTTCAAAAAAAATTCAATTTAAATTTACTCAATTTCAATGTCATAAATTTGAATTCGCTTCGACTATATCCTTACAAGTCAATACTCTCAAAAAATTAAATCATATGGGTTCAAGCACTCATACTAAGACATATGCGAATAGAGTTTATGTTTATAAATTAACTAATAAGTTCGCATACTTATAAAAGAAGAAATGCTCAAAGTAGTGCATGACTTTGATCTCATGAAAGGAATCAAATGTATAAATTATAAGTATTTCATATATATTATTTTCATGCATCAATCAAACTCATTAAGCAAAAATTTAAAGATATATGCCTTTTTGAAGTGTAGGAAAAATAAATGCAATGACTTCTAGGGAAATTATTTCTTATATTTCTTTTGTACTAAACAACTCTCACAACTATTTAAGGCTAAAAAGGTCGTAGTATATAGATTATACTATATATTCTTTATCTCCCTATTTTTTTAAGAGATTTTTCAACATATTCTTTTAGAGAGTGAACCCATGTATAGATTGTAGGATTTTGGTGAGTGGTTAATTTTGTGGATTTTCTGTTTGATTTTAGTTGAGTAACCACATATATGTCTCTTTTTGGTAGAAGTCATGCATGAATGAGATAAATGCATATATTATCAATTTCTACTTAAATCATTTAATTTAAGAAAATGAAAAATAAATATATGACACTCTATTAAGGTAAGGAAATTAATACATTCAATGCTAATACCTATATAGATCATCTAAAAATTTGAAAAAATAGAATAAGTGTTTTGAGTAAAAAGAAAATATTTCCCTCATAATAAAGAAAATTAGGCTCAAATTATATCTCGCAAAGGTCGTCTCCACTATTTGATTCCTCTACACTGATTTTGGGTTCTTTATAATTTTCACAATTTATCATGAAATACTACTTACGACAAAAACTAACTAATTACCATATACTTCATGATATGTTTTCAAAAATTAATTTAACAGTGCAAAAGACTAAATTATTTACTTAAATTTGATTTAAAAATAAATAAATTTTTGTGAGAATTTTTTTAAAACTAATCCTAAAATTCTAAAAATTACTAAACCACACAAAATAAAATAAAATCAAACATAATAAAAATGAAAAAGTGAACATAACATTTTTTAAAATTGTTAAATGTTTTCAAATAAAATATGGTAACTTTTTACTACCTCAACCTAGAACTTATATTGTCTTCAATGTAACAATTGTAAATTAAAGATAAAGAGAAATGAGAAGAAAATTTACTTATTTCATGAGAATGTGCAAGCAGTGATGGAGAAATACAGGTGCATCCATCATGTTTGTCATTAAAGTTCACACACACAAATCGCTTGTGAACTTCTCACATCTTAACAAATACTTTTAGTTTTAACATTTTACAGATAACTTCAAATTTATTTTTAAAAAAATTAATATAACACTAAGTATTAAAATAAATACTAAACAATAAAAATAAAAATTAAGTAAAAGAAACATACAAAAGGAAATAATAAAAGAAAAAGAAAAAAATTAAGTAAAATAAAAAAGTTAGTAAAATAAAGAAAAGAATAAAAAATAAAATAAAATAATTATATAAATTTTATTATATATATATATATATATATAATGCAAACAACTTTTATACAAAATTTGATACATATAATTATACATACTTAAGCTATACATATTTATAATACACTCTATCTATCATATAATTCAAACACATTTTTTTTTTTACAAATAAGTATATATAATTAAATTATACGTAATTTATAATACACTCTATCTAATATATAATACAAACACTATTTTATACATGTTATATCATACAATATTTAAAAGTTAGGACACAGAAATGCTATATAATAAATAAAAAGAATAAACTAAAATTAATACAATCTAAAGAAGTTAATCATTATTAAGTTAATAATTAAAATCTAAGTTAAAAATTAAGTTAATATTTTTTTATTAAAATTAAAAGTAAAATTTTATAATTAATTAATTTTATATTAAAATGTTTTTTTTATTTATTAAAAAACAAATAAAATAAAAAGTTAAAAATTATTTTTTAAAAATTAAAATTAAAAGTAAAAGTTAAAAATTAATTAAGTTTTTTATTAAAAAAACTAAATTAAAAATTAAAAGAATTAAAAAATTAAATTAAATTAAAAAAATTAAAAAAATTAAAAATTAAAAACTAAAATAAAATTAAAAGTTAATTTTTTTAATTTTAAAAAAACAAATTTAAAAAATTTTAATTTTTTTAGAAAGAAAATAATTAAATTAATTAAAGATTATATATTTATTTTAATTTTTATGAACGCAAAATAAAAAAAAAATCACAATTATTTACAACACAAAATTTTCAAAATTTTAATAAATAATTTAAAAATGCTATTCCTTCTCCAACAACGATGCCAAAAATTTGATAATGTAAAATTATTGAGTTTTTGTTGTAATACTATCTCCAATATTGGCCCCAAAAGCTTGATGAGGAAAATCAGTATAAAACTCTCAAAAGTGAATGAATCATTTTATAGAAAATGACAAGTACTCTTTCAAGGTCGATCTAAAGAATCAATATATTTAGTTTTTAATTTATTATTCAAACTCTTAAAAAAATTAGATCTTAAACATCTTGTCACAATTATTGATTTTTTTTGTGTTTCCTAATATAATAACATAAAAAAATAAACATAGATATGAATTTAATAAACAATTATACAAATTTTTATCATTTATAACAGTTAAGTATTTATGGATATAATAATTAAGTTAATTATGCTTGTTCATATTATTTAGGTTATTAAATATATGAATTGATATTTATTTATTCTCTTTTTTATATAAATCTCACATTTGTTGTGGTTGGATATTCTTTGTTAATTAAACAAATCAATTAACACATATGAGTGAGGTCGATAGTTAATTTGGTTAATTAAATTAATTTATTTTTTTTAAGAGATTGAAAATGAACCATTTAAATGCCCACGGGTTAGACATTTAATTATCCAAGTACTAACTTTCAAGTTTTAAAACCATTATTGAAAATATGTTGATAATATATTTTTGAATAATAGTTCTTATAAAATCTAATTTTCAAATTTAAGTTTGTAATCAAAAATAATATATTTCTCTCTAACATCCTTAATATAAAATCTTGAATAAAAATAAAATCAATTTATTTTATAGGAAAATTTTGCCTATTTAATATTTCGCAAGCATAATAACGTTATTATTATGTTATATTTACAAACAGCTAGCCATATTAAATTTAATCACAAAGAAATTAAATATAACATATAAGAATAAAACATAAAAATAATTGTAAAGAATTTATTATAAAATTATACCTTAAAAGAATCCTTACAGAACTTTGATGGTAATTTCATTTCTAAAAAACCTGTAAACGGATTTGCATTTCCATTTATTGAATCAAAAACTAGAAATTTATAAAATTATAACTAGTTTTTCTCAAAGAGAGAAGAACTTTAAAACTAAAAAAACTAGGAAATCTTTCTAGAGAGAGAAGAGTTGTGATTTTTAGGCATAGTTTTTACAATAGGAGAGAGTGTCCTTTTATTGGTGAGGAAAAGGGCTAAAATATGAAAAAATATCTCAAAATTTGGTATTGATGCATTTGGAAAAGCTGGCATGCGTGTGGGGGCATTGGCACATGCGGTTGGGCACGGATAGGTAAGATCTGTTTCGAGACGGGCACTGGCGCACACGAGACTTGGCGAATGCGGGTGACTCGACGCGAATTAGGGCATTTTTTTATCATTTTGACCCAGTTTTTTCATTTTTTTTTTACTTTTTCTCATTTAGTTCTCTACATATTTGTAATGTATTGCCTTTAGTATTTTTTTCGAGTATTTAAAATATTATTGAATGAAAATACTTGAAAAATAATAAAAATACCTTTGATTCTGAAGAGACAAATTTATATAAAAATATGATAAAATGATACAAATATAAATGTTTTTAATCAATTAAAATATATTAAAATATGGTAATTTTAGTGTCTTTTAAACACTCATCACTTAGAAAACCTTGTGGCACTTCCTATTCTACAATTTGTATTCTAGTTTCTTGGGGCTATTTTCACAATTTTTTGGTGGGTTTTGAAGCTATGACCTTTTGGGTTCACGCTTCTTTGTTCCTCATGTGTTTCAAGGATAACCCTTTTTAGGTTCGCATCATATGGTATTAGAGCCTAGGTTCTCATTTCATATTCTTATTTTTTATTTTTTCTTGATTTTTGTGCTCTTGAATTTCTTTTCTTTGTGAAATATTCAAAGAGAGAGAGAGAGAAGAAATATCGAATATAAAAAAAGAAGAAGAAAATATCTGAATTCAAGAAACAAAATTATGGTATAATAAAAAAAATCTTGCAGCCCATTCGTGAGTAAAAAAATTTATATTCTTGCCATCCATTTTTGAGTCAAAAAAATTCTTACTGTTCATTCTTATGTATAAAAAAAATTCTTTTATGTTCTTGTGCTAGTTATTACACAATGCAAACAGAAACAAATTGGATAGTCGAGGAGGAAGACAAGATTACGGCCTTTGTAATAGTCAATTGATAGAATGACTACATCAATGGGAAATATGAATGAGAGATTGGCTACACAGTAGGCTGCTTTAGCAATAGTGTTATGCTTGATGCATTGAAGAATTCTAACTAGGTAGTTGAATTATTTGCAAAAAGTGGGAGTGAGAAAAAGAAGGAAAGAGAGTTGCGAAAAAAAAGAGTGAATTAAGAAAAAAAGAAATTGAATTACAAGAAGGAAAAAGCTTTAAAGAAGAGATTAATGAAGAAAATCATAGTAAAGAAGAGCTAAGAGTGTGAATAAGAGAAGAGTTAGAAAGAGAGTGCTGAAAAGGAGATGCTTGTGAAGAGAGATGAAAAAGAAAGTAATATAGAAGAGAAAGTCTTAGCTGCACGCACCAACACCCACCCACAACAAATTTCACCCATTTGTGCCCAACCATGCGCACCAGCGCTCCCACACGCTTTCTAGCCTATCCAAACGCATGCAAGACTAATTTTTGAGATATTTTCCCTTTTTTCACCTATAAAATGACCCTTTCCTCATTGTGAAAATCATGCCTAAAAATCTCAACTCTTCTCTCTCTCTCTAGAAATATTTTTTAGTTTTTTTTTAGTTTTAAAGTTATTCTCTTTTTAAGAAGAACTAGTTATGCTTTTGTAAATTTATAGTTTTTTATTTAATAAATGAAAATACAAGTCCGTCCGTTTGGAGGTTTTCTAAAAACGTAATTGGAATCAAAGTTCTACAAGGATTGTTTTGAGGTGCAATTTTAAAATGAATTCTTGATAGTTATTTTTATGTTTTTATTTTTTCAGATTTAATTTGTCTATGATAAATTTAACAAGGTTAGCTGTTTGAAAATATGATATGATAATAACGTTACAATGCTTGCAAAATATTAAATAGTTAAAACATTTCTATAAAATAAATTGATTTTATTTTTATCCAAGATTTTATATTAAGGATGTTAGAGAGAAATATATTATTTTTCATTACAAACTTAAATCTAAAAATTAGATTTTAAAGGTTAATTATCCGGTCTGATTTAGAGTAGTGCTATTTTATTTGTTGGTACAATTTCTCAGTAGTTGATGAGTGCTTAAAAAGCACTAAATATACCATGTTTTATGTCATTTAATTAATAAAATGGATTTTTATTTGATTTATTCTATTATATTTTAGAAAAATATATTTGTTCAAATTAATGGGTATATTGTAATGTTTTGTAGGTATTTTATATATAAAAATTTAAAATAAAGAAAGATACTTGAAGCATGTTTATCACTTTTTTTGGAGCTTAAATGAATATTATTTATTTGATATTATCAAAAGTGAAGAAAAGAGATAATGGAAAAAAAACAATTGTATGCCACGGTACAAAGAGGTTTGAACTGGTCAAAAATCTTGTCACAATTTGATTGCACCACAGCGAAAACACAAGTTTTTCTCACATTATTTCTTATAAATAGGACCCCTTGTATACCAAGAAAATAGGCTTCCAACTTACATTTTTAGCAACTTTCTCTCCCCTTTTTCTATAGATTTTTATATTTTTAATTTTTAGAATTTATTTAGTTCTTCCCTAAATTTTAAGGAAGAATGTATTTATGTTTTAATAGTTTCTATTTTTGAATTCAACAAATTTTGGAGTGTAATTACTATCGAAGTTTTTCCAATCTTATAATCAACTCTTCAAAGTTCTATAAGGATATTGTTAAGGTATTAATTATATTCCTTTTGCAGTTCATATATCTGTGTTGCTTCTTCTGTGTCATTCTTAATTTGTGTGTGACCAATTATAACATGTCTAGCTGATAGTGAATATGATATAATAATAACGTTATTATGCTTGCAAAATATTGAATAGGTAAAACATTTTTTTAGAATAAATTTATTTTATTTTATACAAGATTTTTATAAAGAATGTTATTTGAAAGAGTAAATTATACTTAATAACAAATATAATATGAGAGTTAAAATTAAGATTTAATTGCGTGGACTTAATTTGGAGTAATATTTTTTATTTTAGATTTAATTTTTTAGATATTTAAAGCGAAGCTTTATTTCAAAGGTTTTTTACGAAGAATTATTATTTTAAAAATATATTAACAACATATTTTCTTAAATAGTTTTAAAACTTGAAAGTTATTTTTCATATAGTTAAATTCTTAAGTTTAATTTGGACAACTTGAGTAAAGTCTAATTAACTTACTTTGTCTAAACTGTGATTAGATGGTTTGTTATTTTCTTAAAAATAAAGGTGAAATTTAATACTTAATTAAATAATAAGTCTTGCCTAAGGATCCTTATATAGTATCTAGAAATAGTTAAAACATCTTAGGATCCTCATTCCATTCTCTTGAATCAAGTTCTTAGTATATGTCTTATCTTGATCATCAATTTCTTTCTATTCTTATAAGAATTATTCTTGACTCGTTGATCGCTACACAAATTGTGTATGCAATGAATACGCAAGTATACGTATCATAATAAGTAATATAATGATAAGTACAGATTGTTCACACGGTGATTATTTTTTTAGAAACTAATTTTTAAAACTAAAAATAATAAAAATCAATTTTTTTGGTGTTTTTATATCTTAAGAAAGCAAAATTAAAATAACTAAAAGTAAATAGAAATAATTAATTAAATTAGATTTTGTGACTAAATAGATATATGAGAAAATATCTAGGTATACTTAATCCCCCAATTTTTTAAACATACGAATTACTAAAATGCCCTCAATATAATATCAATTAATTACATGATCAATTGAATCTAACCTAGCATGTATTCCTCTTTCAAGTAAACTACACACCATATAGTAATTAATTTAATCACACTCTCATGCCAATTAAATTGCACACTACTAATTAAGTTCATCAATTATGGATCACATACATAAGAATCATACATCTTTGCCTAGAAACTATGCATGTTATTTAATCAAAACAAACAATTAAATAATTTTCTCAAATCTATTTAATTGCTTCTATAGATAAATTGTTGATCAAATAATTAATAGCATAAAAATCAGATTAAATAATATAATTAAATTAATACTATAATTAGAAAAAAATATTAGATCATCACATGGTGAAAATTGGGTTCATAAGATCCCTAGATTAATAAATTAATTACACATTAATATGTTCACAAAGCTCATATTTTTCATAAAGAAAGACATAAAATTAATAAAGAAAAGAGTAGAATTAATTTCCTTTTGAATCTCCACCAAAATTGTGTCGCTTCTTCAATTTTTCTGTATTTTTCTCTCTTTTCTCTCTTTTAACTCTAAAAACTGACCAACATTATGCTAATGGAGGCTAATTGGGGTTTATGGAGTGATTATGGGCTTAAATAAAGCTCAAGTGCGATCTAGACCATCCAATTAGTTTCAGATCAAGGGTTGCGATCAAAGCAAGCAAAACTGATAGTTTTCGCCAATCAGAGTGCGACATGTGGCATCATAATTCATTGGGCGAATCCCGGAATGACGCTTTGCAGGGGAGACCAGTTAGAGTCAACGCTTGCCGAGTCAGCAAAATGTGGCGCTACGTGATTCAGACGAACAGATGGCGTGCTGCACGGGTGGAATGCGTGGAGCAATGGTGTGGGAACACGTGTCATGGTGCGTTGACCGATTTCTAAAATCGGATTGAACGCTATGCTGACACATGGCGAGTGTTTCATCCTCCTCCTAAGTGGCATGACGTGATTCGTTGTCTGTGCTTGCGTGGCATCCGCATGGCTGCCCAGTCAGCTCCTCAGCTTGCATGGGATGCCACGTGGCAACTTCTGATTGGTCATGTGTTAAAAATTCATAAAAAATCCATAAAAATTCTTGAAAAATCCCAAAAAATTCCATAAATTATATTTTGACCCATTTTTACTAAAAGGTTTATATTTAAATTTTTTTAGCCATAAAAATATTATTTATTAAATAAAACAAGTAAATATTAAGTAAAAAAGTGCGCTAATGACTCTATTTTCATAGAGTCATCACTTGTGTTCTGACTTGCAAGTTGTGTTGTTTGCTCATATGGCTATTGATTATTATATGGAGTAAAATGGGCTTGTTGAAGTCGTAGAAGCTTTATAAAATTCCAACTTGGAGTTCATTGGCAAGGTGAAATCCTCGGAGGATAGGGTGTAATTGAAAACAAGTTATACAAATTATAGAAGGAACATCGAGAATATAAGGATTTTGTGAGAGTAGATTTGATAGCAACTAGAAGAAATGTTACACCAAAGCTATGAAATCTTTTAGAAACATGGCGATATATTTTATTGGATGAGGAACTAAAAACAATTATGGCATTGAATTCGATCCCTAGGTCTCATCCTTCTTAGCCTCAAGAAGATGAAAATGACCCTAAGGAGTAGAGTTAGTTTTATTTAAAGATAACTTTGTAAATTTATTAGTTGGGGGGATGCCTCAATCCATGTTGGAATTTTTGTATGACTCATTAGATGGCTGGTGTGCCTTTATTGTTATTTATGACAAAATTATTTCAAGTGTATTTTCTATATTTCTCAACTAACCAAGTGTGCATTTATTACTGTTTTTCACGTGGCATCATTTTTGAGACCTATCTAGCCTTTAAATTTAGGTTTATGTTCTACATTTCTCACACATTCAATCTTTATTTTCTTAGAGATTCCTTAAGATAGGGCTTTATGCTAAGTAATAGGAAGACCAATGCTAAAAATACCCAATCTTCCTTATAACTAAAGAGGTTGAAAAATGAACTTCATTGTGAAAGGGATCAATTTTCCTTCACTAAATTTCATCGTAGATAATCCATCTGCAAGATGGATCACTTTTTAAATACGGTAAACCACCAGACTAATGAATGCCGAGAATGTTTCTAAAATAATTTCTTCAAGATAATAGGTCATGTGAAACAATGTGAGAAATTTCTATACGAGTGATTCAACTCAAGTCATGATTCTCTTGTTCTCATAAAAAAGGATTTTGAGGAGTCTATCTTCTCATATTTGGAGAAATTTAAGGTTCAACTTTACTCTCTTATTAAGTTAAAGATTTAGAAGGGTGACTCCCTTTGAGAAGCTATATGACTCCTCTTAAGATAATCGCATATAGGTCTATTACACTACCCCTCTTTGACTACATTTCTTAAATTAGCCTTCATTGATTCCATCTCTGTAGAATATAACCCTCTATGTTTTTTTAAACCAACATTCACTATTATAATCATCATCCCTTTCCATTTTCCAAAAGCTTCACTAGTTGACATAACTGAAATTTCCCTCATCCATGATTATTTTTCCAACATTTTTGAAAACTCTTTATCCATATTTCGCAATCCATGGTGTTTAAGGTTGAACATGTTTACAGAGAGAAAACTTAGAGAGAAGTTAAGCTAATTGATTGAATGTGTGGATCTTATAGAAGGTTCATATATTTATAGAACATTACCTATACAAGTGTCAATTACATAATGAGTACACATATTTACATGTCAGAGAGGTATAATTGGCATAAAGTACAACATATCAGGGGTTGAGGTCAACCCCAGCTCAGGTTGATCGCTGAGCTCGAGTTGGTCATTAAGCTTGGGGTTGTCTTACAAGTAGGACATCTGGGAAGCTTCACCTTCCATCTCGAGTTGGTAACTTGGCTTATGTAGGTTAAGCATCGAGCCAATTCGAATATCCAAACATCTAGTACCCCTACTCTTTTAGCTCTAGCTTTGGTCTGAGGTGGAAGAGTAATTACCAATCATGGAATACAAACCATTCAGCTCTCCTAATAAATGTGTGTCATTTGATTGGAAAGAAAAACCAAGTGCCTCTATATAAATGGATGCTTGGGTTAGGACTTATCATCATTACCTACGTAATTGAGAAAAAGTGAAGAAAAATGCTCTGTCGCATCATCTCGAGTTTGTAAAAGGTTTTCAGTTTGGTGGTAAGGATTCAACCCAGACTGTAGTTTTATATGTTTGATTTTTTAGAGTTCAAACGTCGAGAATTTCTACTTTCTTTTCAGGTCGATCTTTAAAGGATCATTTTCTTTTATTTTCAAACTCAACCCTAGGTAACCTATTCTTTTCATACCTTACTCGTCAGTTTCCTTTTATTTTTATGTTTTTGTAGCTTTCAAAGAATGCACAGAGAAGATACCTTAGCCTCCAGTTTGGGCTCCTAGGAGAGCCCCCAATATTCTGTACTAGTGGAAACTCGAGGTCTTCTAACTTGGGCTCTTCTAGTGAGGAGAGTCAATCTCTGCCTCAACCTTCTACCTCTATCCCTTATCCTTAAACCACTCCTACCATTAGATTGAGTGTGGCCCAAACTCAAATCTTAGTGGCCAAGACATGTAAGAAGAAAACAAAGAATATAAGATATTGGGAACCTACAAGTTGTACGAAGGGTTTGTCAACTGTGTGTCTAAGACTTGTAATTTGGTGTCCCAGGATGAAGAAGGATTAATAAAAACCTACAACATCCCTTCCTCGATTCATATAATGATTCCTCCAAATGGAGCCTTGGATAGTGATCAACCTCCATCCAATTGGACCATCTTTCATGAAAAGGCCTTATGGTTGGATGTAAGGTTTCCTCTATACCCTTTCATTATAAGATTCTTGATTAGGGTGCAACTCGCTCCAAGGCAATTGATGCCTAACAGATGGAGGTATTTGCTTTGCTTGACGTTGATATGCCAAGAACATAGAATGGATTTAGAGATGGCTGAGTTTAACGAGGCCTATGTCTTGAAGTAGAACCCCATGGATCCTAGGAGGGTATATATATTGGTGAAGCAAGATCGAGGGATGAATGGGTCACTTCCTGAAAATGAGAAAAAATTGAAATAGTATTTTTTATATGTTTCTTGTCGGTGGAAATCTCCTTCCAGTGACACTAGGTTGATCAAGAGTGGTTGGAATGAAACTAAGGTCATAATAGGGAATATGGATTCCTTAATCATGACTTTGAGTATTGACGTGAAGTAAAGGTTGGTTGGTATCTAAAACTATCTTCTTGAAAAGACCAACTGGAGGACCTTGTTGAACACCCCACGTCGAGCCTCCCCTGAGGATCAACCATAATAATAGGGAATATGGTGTGGTAGAGAATCCCCTAAGGATCAACCGTAAACCCTAGGCTCCTCCTAAATGTAGAACTTCTTTTACAGACTTTAGGGGCCATTTCGAGGTGGTGGTCGATGATGGTGAACTAGTCCTATGACTTACCTTTCCCACCTTTTTATTGACGCAAAATGACTAATGTGATGTTCCCTCACTCTTATTTTGTAGATCCCATGGATTTTACCATTGCTAAACTCTTTTCCATATGAAGAGTAAGGTCGTACCTGCACAAGGGAGCTCTCTAACGATTACACTTTGGCTCTTGGAGAGGGTTTTTATAGGGGAAACAAAAGAGGTAAGTTTTCTCATGAAATTTGCCCTTCCTTACTACAGAAGAAGAAGAAGAAGAAGGTGGTGGTCGATAAGTATATCCTAAACTTCGAGCCTATGAATATTTTCCACCCTTATCACCCTTTCAAGAACAACACGTGGCTCTAACTCCTTGCTCAGGTTCTAAAGAATCTAAGGATCCTGTAAGGGATTCAAGGAAGGGAAAGGCCATCCTTAATGATATTACTATTGATACTAATGAATCGAGGCTTGGCACTAGAGTACCTCGATAATTGTATAAGCCATATTTCTACTACCTCGTACAAGAAGCAAGTTGAGGCTATTTGTGAGGGTATGGACTCTAGTGAGGTCATCCATCACCAAATGTATCAAGTAGATTATCTCGCATTTTGTTTTTATTCATTAATTAGTGTATATAAAGTGTTAGGTCAAGACTTATTAGCTCAACTTTTTGTTTGTTTCATTTATTGCTGCTCTATGACTTTGATAAGGCTCACAGCATGGATTTTTTGAAAAATGAGTTGGTGTAGGAGAAGTAGAGCCATGCGTCTACACGCTCAAAATAAACAACACTTATAGAGAAAGAAACTAAATGGAAAGTAGAGGCAATTGATAAGGTGTTGAAGCTAAAAAGAGCCACCTCCAAGCTGAATGAGTATACTCAATGCCTTACTAAGGTTGAGGTGACGAGTAAAACTGGCATCGTCGATCCTACAAATACTTTGGTTTTATATTTGTAAAACTCTCATAATTACACAAATCATTTCATAGAAAATGATAAGTATACTCTCAAGGTCAATCTAAGGAATGAATATATGTGGTTTTTAATTTATTATTCAAACTTATAAAAACAAAATTAAATAGGAAACATTCTGTCACAATAGTTTGGGTTTTGTGTGTTTCCTAATCTAATAACATAAAAATAAACATAGGTATGGATTCAATAAAAATTTATGTAAATTTTATCATTTATAACAGTTGAGTATTTTTGGATGTAATAACTAAGTTAATTATGCTTGCTCATATTATTTAGGCTATTAAAGATATAAATTGATATTTATTGATTCTCTCATTTTTATATGAATACCACCTTTAGTGGAGTTATATATTCTTTGTTAATTAAACAAATCAATTAACACCTATGGGTGGGGTTGATAACTAATTTGGCTAATTAGATTAATTCTTTTTTCTAAGAGATTAAAAATGAACCATTTAAATGCCATCTTTGGTGGGGTTAGACAGTTTAAACTTTATTCAAGGTGTTGAAATTAAACCTAAGAATCTAATTATTCGAGTACTAACTTTCAAGTTTTAAAATCATTCAATACATTCTCAGATAATAATTCTTATAAAAACATTTGAAATAGAGCTTAACTCTAACTACCGGGCAATTGTTCCAACGAATAAAAGAGCACTACTCTAAATCAAACCGGATAACTAAACCTTAAAATATAATTTTTAGATTTAAGCTTGTAATGAAAAATAATATATTTATCTCTAACATTCTTAATATAAAATCTTGAATCAAAACAAAATCAATTCATTTTATAGAGATTTTTACCTAAATAGTAAACAATGTTAAATTTAATCACAGACAAATTAAATATATCATATAAGAATAAAACATAAAAAATAACTGTAAAGAAAATAGAATCCTTATAGTACTTTGATGCTAATTCTGCTGGAAAACCTCTAAATAGATTTTCATTTCCATTTATTGAATAAAAAAGCTAGAAATTTTCAAAAACATAGCCATATCTTCTCAAAAAGAGAAGAACTTTAAAACTAAAAAAACTATTCATTTATTAATAAATAAGACTTCATTTTTTTCACTATTTTCTTAGTACATTGCAATCCAAAATTACTTGTACCTTATTTTTGATTAAACATTGTTGATATGTCATATGTATTGTACTTGGCACTTATTTATTTGATTGTATTTAATGTAGAACCAACACTTTGCAAATTATTTTGTAAACTAGAAGTAGAATTCTAGTGAGGCTTTGAGCCAAGTGGGTAAATTGGTGACTTTGAGATCACTTGGGAAATAATTAATGACTTTTTACAATTTTTTTAACAATAAGGTGGCAACCCAAAATTGGAGCAACCATATCGACCTTGAATGCTTACGGTGTTGCAATAAGGTGCATACTTAGAAACATTCTAAAAAGCACCCAATGTGACAAATGGTGACGAAGGTAAAACTAGGTGAAGGTAGTGTGAGATGACATTAGGGATGGGTAGACCAAGGTAGGATTGACGATGGTTGGCTGGCTGGTAGAATGGTTGGCTAGTAGTAGACTACAAGAATAGCTGGCTAACAAGTCAATTGGTGGATTGGTTAATGATGGTAGTTTAATTGTAGAGACTAGATGTTGAAGCAAGTTTATAAAAACAGTGTAGGAACAATATTACCGATAACTTGAAAGTAACTGCTTGGGTTGAGTCGCGGACTAGGTCGCTCTCTTTAAGACGTTTCGCGGCTCTACCCAATTTGTGCAAGCAAACACAAATTGCCGTCCTAGGATAAACAAATGTACTAGAATCTTAATCTCTGCTCTAAATTCACACGTGACCGATGAAGACTGAATGCTACACCGAAAAATTTGTTGCTCTAAAACTAAAAAGAAAAGAACTTAGAAATCAGAGAGAATTTTTTTCAGAGAGATGATTTGCTTGATTGTTAGAGTTTCAAATGAGATCAAGCCCTCCTTTTATAGATTTTAGAAACCGTGTGGCAATTATGAATAAAACGGTAATGCCTAGGAATTAAGAGCGAACTGCAATTTCTCGAGTAATGCAAGAGTAACGAATAACCGATATATTTTTGATGAGTAAATACGAAAGCAACGGCTCTTTTCCCGAATAAAGAAAACAAACGCCATATTCTTAATAAAAGAAAATAACTAGCTATTTTTTTCTCGAGAAAAAATCTATATATATAGCAACCTTTTTGTAAGTGGAAAAATTTTCCTTTAAAAAAGTATTTTACCAAAAAAGAAAATACCACCTCCCCTCACACACATGCACTCGAACTCTGACGGGCTTAAGACGACGGCCGGCTTGCCGGTCGACGGACGGCATGGCGGCGTGCGGCGCATGGGTGGCAGTGTGGTATCACATTCGCTTGTGTCCTCTCCCTTCCACAAAAGTTGGGCGTTGGGGCCCAATCCCAATAGCCAACTCTTCACTATTTAAACCTCTTTAAAATAATGTAAAAGCAATGGGACAAGGCACATTTCCCAAAAAAATTTTAATTAAATTTCATCTTTTCCAACAATCCCCCACTTGAATTTTATATAAAAATAATTTTTCATCGAGCAACCGATCAATTAAAATTATAAGATCATAAGCGAAAAGGTGTCTATCGACTTCAACTCTTGCATAGTTGATGCTTTAGAATATACTAGAGTAACTCGTAGTTTTGAACTCTATCTCTAACAATCATCACACACACAACCTTCCCAAGGTGTAGTTCGAAAATGCCCGTGTTTTTACGGCCATACACGTGTATCCCAAGATAGCGAACGCTCTAGTAAATTTTGCCCAAAAATTTTCACAGAAGCCGGCCACACTTCCACATTCACATAAAGGCGAGTCTATCAAGAGTACCCCGTAGCTACGTACTCCACTCCACATGTAGGCATAGAACTCATTAAGAGTTTAAATAAATAACTCATCCTTTTCTATCGCTCAGACTTCATGCTTCTAATAATATGTAATGAGATTTGATTAATAGCACGATACATCTCATATCACTTCACGACTTGTTATTACCCTTCGAACTTATTTCTGGGATCTCCAAAATGCCTATAAGTTGGGTTACCATCATAAGTTGACTCTTCATTCTAAGTGGCATTAATCCCATTCCTTTTGAGGTTTTGAAAACCTTCTCTTGCAGTAATCCTTTCACAAAGGATCTCGCCAAATTTTCATCGAACGCATACGATCCACTCTTACCGCTCCCGTCGAGAGAAATTCTCTAACAAGATTTACGCTTACGACGCATCTGCTGCCTCTACCGTCGTAGTAATCTGCTCAATCTTTGCAATAGTCACAGATTATCGGCCGTGGATCAAGACACTGGTATCTGCCTTTTCTCATAAAGCGGATCTCGCCTAACAAACTTCTTAGCTTATTTCTTCACTAGCAAAGTGGCGTATCATTTCGTACTCCATTGTAGATTGAGCCAATATTGTTTCTGCTTCTTGGGACTTCCAGGAAATGTACCCACCGCCTATGTTAAAAATATAGCCACTAGTCGCTTTGGGAGTCTTCCGACAAAGTTGTTCCAACTGGTGATCAGCCAGATCCTTCTAAAACAACAGGAAACTTTTTATAATGTAATCCAAGGTTCATAGTTCTCTTAAGGTATCTCATAACCCTTTCAATAGCATTCCAATGCTCTATACTAGTCTACTTGTAAACCTACATAAGTAGTCCCACAACATAAGTTACATACCGGGTCTAAGGCAATCAAGTAGCTGCAGTAACGCAAGCTACCAATGATGCCGCATACTCGCTTGTCTAACACCGTCCTCCTGTTCTGAACAACTTTACACTGTGATCATAAGGAGTACATGCAGGTTTACGCTAAAGTAATTATATTTCTTTAAGATCTTCTCAATGTAGTTGAGATTGATCTAGAGAAATTCCCTTTCGTACATCTAGTTATTTTTATATACCAAGGATTACACTCGCTTCTCCAAGATCTTTCATATCAAAATTAGCTCTTAACAACATTTTGACATTATTCACAACATAAATATTTGATCCAAAAATAAGCATGTCATCCACATATAAACATATAATAGTGCAAATATTATCTTCTAATTTATAATAAATGCATTTGTCACTTTCATTTATTTTGAATCCACGTGAGATAACTAGATTATCAATTTTTTCATGCCATTGCTTAGTGCTTGCTTTTAGACCATAAAGAGATTTATCTAATTTACAAACTTTATTTTTCGACCTGGGATAACAAAACCTTCAAGTTGATCCATATAAATTTCTTCTTCTAAATCACTATTTAAGAAAGCAGCTTTAACATCCATTTGATGTACTACTAAATCATGGATAGCAAATAAAGAGAAAAGTACACGATGGAAGTTATTCGTAATCGTGAAAAGGTATCAAAGAAATCTACATTTTCCCTTTGCCTATATCCTTTAACTACAAGACATTTGAGCTTTATATTTTTCAATAGTACTATCGTGTTTTAATTTCTTTTTTAGTATCCATTTACATCCAATGGTTTTGCAACCAGTGAGGTAAGTCAACTAAATGCCAAGTCTTATTATACTCAAGTTGAGTCCATTTCATCATTTACGGCTTCTTCCCATAAGTTGGCATCTAAAGAAGATAATGCTTCTTTAATAGCTCAGATCTTCCAAGGTATAAGCATAAAAATCGACTCCAAAATCCTTATGGTTCGAGTCCTTTTACTTCTTCTAATTTCTGTTTAATTCTTCAGCTTTGTTCACTAGTTCTAGTTATAGGTAAACTACTAGAAGACGAGCCCCCACTATTCTTAAATTTAAAGTGAAACCTATATTCATGTAAGTCAAGATCATTTGATTCTATAACTACTGATCTTTTAAGTCATAGAATTTATAAGCTTTACTATTCACAACAGTGTATCCTATGAATACACATTCATACGCTTCTACTAGCAAGTTTATTTCTTTTAAGATCGTGGATTCTAACATAGGCTAAACAACCCCAAGTTTTAAAATAAGTTAAATTAGGTTTCTTATTTTTCAAAATTTCATAGTGGTGAAATTTTATTTGTAGATTTAGGCACTTTATTTAAGACATAGCGCATACGCTTAATAAAATTTCTCCCCACCAATGGGAAAGAAAGACTCGTAGTTTAATAAAATTGCAACAACCGATTCAAGAAAGTTCTATTTTTTCTTTCATCTTTGCCATTCATTTCAGGAGAATAAGGTGCGCTTTTTTCATGAATGATTGCAATGAAGTTTTATAAAAGTCATCAAGATATTGGAATCATATTCTGCCTCTATCACTTCGAAACCTTTTAATTTTTCTCGTTAAGTTGATTTTCAATCTTAGTCATAAATATTTTAAACATATCAAATGCTTCACTTTTATTTTTCATTAGATATACATAAAGTGTAATCAACAAATATCTATAAAAGTTATAAAATACCGTTTTCCATTTCTTGTTAAATTTCCATCAAGTTCACATATATCGAATGAATTAATTCTAAAGGTTCATATTCTAACTACATCAATTACGTGAAGTTTTGGTTATTTTAGCTTGACTACAAAATTCACATTTTTCAAAATCATTTAAAGATAGTTTAGAATTAGTTCTAAGCTACTCATGTTCTTTATTATGCGCTTATTAACATACGACAAAGTCTAGTATGCCAAATATTAAAGGAACTCAACATATAAGGTAATAGAGGTTTTATTAATTTCAACATTTAATTTGAACATGCCATCAAATACAGACTTTTCCCAACAAATATATTATTTTTAGTTATAAAGATATAAATTATCCCCTATAGTTCGAGTAAACCCAAATTTTGTTAAGAAGATATCCCGAAACTAAATTCTTTCTCATCTCCTGAGATACGCAGGACATCCTTCAAGATGACAATTTTTCCAGAGGTAAACTTCAAAACCACCTCACCAAGACTAAAGAACTTTAGCGAGCTGAGTCACCCAAAGAACACTTTCTTATCCTCAATCGAATAGGATTCAACATGTCTCGATCATAGCAAAAATACGGGTGAGTAAGCACCCGTGTTTATCCACCACCCCTCGGATCCACCAACAAAATTGACTTCAGATATCATATAGCACAAGTTGATCTTCTAGAAGGTTCGCCCGTGGCGCAGATGATTCCTCGTTCCTAGCTTCCTAGCCAAGCGACTGTGTCTATTACAACTATAACAAATGAATGTGTTATTCCTTAAGCTGGGGTCGAGGTCCATTCCCGTGGGAGGATAGTTTCTATTTTTATTTTGGTGGTCATGGGTTTTGATTATTACTACGACAGAGTTTTCATATTTCTACCTTTAGGTTTCTAATCAGATTTGTGGTTTCTTATCGGTACTATTATCCGAGACTACGAGTACTTCATCTCTTGGTCTTGTTTTCGAGCTTCTTCTTCTATTCTTAAACGGGTTATAAGACTTTCTAAAGAAAATTCCTTAGTTTTATTCCTAAGTGTATTCTTAAAATCTTTCCAAGCAAGTGGTAATTTATCTATTATATCGCCTACTTGAAATTGTTCATCTAAAGTCATACCTTTAGAAGTTATTTCGTGCTATCTTCATAGCTTCACGTGATTGAAGCCTAATCGATTTGCCATCAATCATTTGAAACTTCATGTATCTACTAACAAAGATACTTCTTAGTACCAAATTTTCCTCGTTGTCGCATTTCTTTCAAGTTGCTTCCCAAATTTCTTAGCAGACTTATCACAATATAATAATCATACAAGTCATCACTAAACCATTAAGAATATAGTTTTTGCATAGAAAATCATTTTCAATCCAGCGCCTAAATCTTTAGTTTCACTGCAGAGGATTGGGATCAGTATTGGTTTTTCAAGAGGTATAAACCACTTTTTCACGGTTAAGAAAAACAACATTTTTTTGTCTCCATCTTTAAAGTTGTAAGCCCTCAAAACGGAATGGTTTGTTTAGATCGCCAGCTTGCATTTCAAGAGACATGGCGTATTGAATACGCCTTAAAATTGTTGAAGCAAGTTTATAAAAAACAAGGTAGGGAACAATATTACCGATAACTTGAAAGTAATCATTGGTCGAGTCGCCGGATCAGGTCGCCTTCTTTAAGACGTTTCGCGCTCGCTTCAATTTACGCAAGCAAACACAACTCGCCGTTGCTCCCAGTGATAAAACAAATTTAATCTTAATCTGCCTCGTAACTTCACCGCATTGATGAAGACTGAATGCTACACCGAAAATTTGTTTCTGAAACTAAAAAGAAAAAGAACTTAGAAATCAGAGAGAGAATTTTTTTCGTAGGAGATGATTGTTGATTGTTATGTTTCAAATGAGAGTCAAGCCCTCCTTTTATAGATTTTAGAAACCGTGTGACAATTATGAATAAAACTGTAATGTCCGGGAATTAAGAAATAAGCGAATCTAAAATTCCGAGTAATGAAGAGTAACGGATAACGGATATATTTTTTACGAGTAAATACGAGAAACGACTTTTTTCTCAATAAAGAAAACAAACGGCCATATTCTTAATAAAAGAAAATAACGCTATTTTTTTCTTCGAGAAAAAATATATATATATAACAACCATTTTGTAGTTGGAAAAATTTTCCTTAAAAAAAATATTTTACCAAAAAAAAAATACCACCTCACCTCACACACACGCACACGCACTGAATCCCTGGCCAAGACGGCACGGCCTGGCTCGGTCGGAAGGACGGCATGTAGCTGAAGTGCCGCGTGCGCTGGGTGTGGTATCACATTCGCTAGTCCTCTCCCCTTCCACAAAAAGGTTCTCGGGGCCCAATCCCAATAGCCCACTCTTCACTATTTAAACCTCTTTAAAATAATGTAAAAAAGAAATATGGGACAAGGCACATTTCCCAACAATTTTTTTTAATTAAATTTCATCTTTTCCAACACTAGAAGAGTATGAGGTAAGGATGCTAGCAAAGAATGGGGTAGGGACAAGTTGATCATGATGTAGGCATACAAGTACTAGTCACTTGTTTTCCATTGGTGCAACGAAGGTAGTCCTTGTTCTATCATTACAACGACATGCTCTAGTGTTACCCAAAATCTTGACTTCGATGCTTGCTACTCTACTTTCATGATGAGTTATTCCTTTTTTATTCTAATTTTTCTATCAAAGATGTAGAAACATTTCTAAAGTGTTAAGGGTGTTTCCCATGGTTGTTCTCAAGTCCTGAAAAATATTTTGTTTGCTTTTTCTCAAAAGTTACCAAAGTGTTAAATGGCCGAATCTCGATGTTATACAACATAAATCCCCCTAGTTTCCAAGCCCTTTTGCTTGGTATGTTTCTTGAGTGTGGAAAGAAAATAATACAGTTGATAAGTGATAATTTATACATATTTTTAGTTATTAAATTCTATATATTTAGGCTTATTTTATTGTTCTCATGTATTATAAATTGTATATTTTATATTTTATGAGAAAATATGAGTTTTTAGAATTTGGGGATTTTTTATTAATTCAATTTAACAAGTGATTGTACTTAGAATTGGAGATGGATGTATGTAGAAATGTGGATGTACTTAAAATAATGTGTATTTAGTAAAAGGGTGCCTAAAATGATGTTGTTTTGATTCATCACAAGCCGAACGACACCCAGTGAAGGCATCATTCCACATACATGCACCATTAGACACATATTTAGGCCCATTTGGCTAACTCTGGCACAGAAAGACATGTCATTTCATCGAACACCACCTACCACCCAACATGTCATTAGTTCTTCATTATTCACACGATATGACTTATGGCATGCTATTAAGCATCCATTTAACTTCATTTGATGGATCATGCTTAATCTAACCATAAAATTTAAAATATAACTTTCAAAATATCATTTTGAAGAGGATAATGAGAGAAATTCATAAAAAATAGAAAATTTATCTTGGAGTAGTTTGAAGAACATTGAAAAAAAAATTCAAGAAAAAGTTTAGAGATTGGTGTATTGGCTTCATCAAAAAATAATTTTTTTGTATCTTCTTTATCTTTATAGTTATGAATTATTTTGATATCTTTGTATATGTTGTTAAATTTTATGTTAAACTAAACAAGTAATTGTGATTATGGGTAATTCTAAACCCTGTATTATGATTTAATAAGAATTATATTACGATTTGAATAAAGTTTCAATTATTAATTTTTTGATACAATTAACTTTATATTTAAATTTCAAAGTATGTTAATTCTTGAATTAGGTGTACAACTAGTTTGGTATTCAGTTTTATTTATTATTAGATTATTGAGTTAATATGAAATTTCTATTTTTTTTAATTAAAGTAACAAGTTGTAGTTTTTATTACAATTGAAAATAAATACTTAGGTTAGAAATTGTTAACAATATCAATTTCATCTAATTTAGCTATTAATTTTTGGGATTATAATGCAATAAATAAATTAAATTTAGTAGTCATAATTCTAGATTATTCATAAGTTAAGCCATTAATTATCAAGTTGTTTGTCAATTACAAAGTAAAAAAGAGTAACGACTTTTAGGCGAACTTAAAACTTAATGTATCATAATAAGATAAATAAAAAAGGGATCTTAAAATTATAGAATAAATTTAGAATTTAGAAATTGAATGGATCATAACGTAATAAATTTAATTATAATCTAGTGGCAAAAAAAATCCTGTAATCACATGTTTATCTTATTAATCCAAAAATTTATACTTTTGGTATTTTCTTATTCATTTATGTTATTTTATTTTTCTGCAAAAACATTCAAAAATCCCCATTTGTTTTTGTGACATTTAAGATTTAATTTTTGAAATAATAGTTAATAATTCAATTTTTTTCAATCCTTTGCAGGTAATGACCCTTACTTAAAAAAAGGTAAAGTTAAATAGTTGACAATCTAATTTAGACACCATCAAAATTTTGGCGTCATTGTCAAAATTGATTTAAAATTTTCTTATTATTTGATAGTTTTATTTTTTTTAGTTGTGAATTTTTCTTTTTTATTTTTCTTACATGGCGATAAATTTTTGTACATTTAATGAATTTTACACATTTTACTTTGAACCATAAGAAGACAATTGGGAGCACATTAATGATATGGGTCAGTTTGAAAATAAGAGGCCCAAGTATGATCCATATTTTAACATTTATAAAACAAGATGGTGGGATTATCAATACCTAAGTTATTCATATAAAAATCCAAAAGTCATTTCAATATGACACCTAACTTTCTATTCCCAATACAAAACCTATTCCAACCATTCAAGATAAATATCTCGAAGACATTAAATTCCTTAATTGCTCTCACTTTTAAATTTCAACAAGAATGGGAAATTACAAAGGGAAATCTTAAGATAATGGAAGCATGGGCAGTTGTTAAACTCCCTCCTAAGCAAGTACTAAACCTAAATAGACTATTAATGTCATTACTATGGATATTGATAAGCAACTAAAGGAACCCCAAAAAGTCCCTACAAATGATATATCTGAAGAAAGGATTAATGAAGAGAAAAAGACCATCACCCCATAAGAATCAAATGTGACACCAAAGTAGTATCCGAACCTTCCTTTTTTACTCATGATCCTACTTTATATTTTTCCAACATGTTTGACAATTCAACGAAGCATAATCATAAAAAGAAAAATTTGGAGACATTCCCTAAGCATAATCAAATGAGATTACCATCAAGATGCAAATATGAAAATTATGGATTGCTAAATCTATAGTTTGATATCACACACTTTAAAATTTTTGATAATATTCGATGACCAAATTGGTAGCATCAAGCTAAAGACGTAAAACTAAACACTTTGTAGAAGGTAATCCACCAGATTGTTTTCTCCTCCCCTTTTACTTATTTTTATATTATATATTTATATGTGCTTACATTGAGGGCAATGTAATGATAAAATGGAGGGGAGAATAAGCATCTCTTTATATTTATTATTAGTATTGTTTTATTTTCTTCGTTAGTTCAAGATGTTTAAAAAACTTTAATTTAATTTATTGATTGTTTATTATGTATTTATGTTAATTAAAATCAATAACTAGGTATGGAATTAATAATATGATATTTCTTTATTTTCTAATATTTATGATAAAATTAGTTAAATAATGTTAGATTTTAAATGATAATGGATGTTGATAAAATCTTGATATTGTTCCCAAATGAAGGGAACTTATTGATAGATTTGCTCAAAACTTGCATGCATAATTCCTAAGTTGGTGATATGAAAAACTATGTGCTTGAATTTGTGAAAAAAATGTTATGAGTTTTTTGAAACTTTATTATAATTTTAATAAATATGATTAGGATATTAGAACTTTCCTTTAAGTTTATCAAGGAAAATACTAAATGAATTTATTGAAAAATGATTAAAGCAATAAAATTACCTTTTTGCGAAATTTTCCTAACCATAATGTTAATATCCTATAAGAACAACCTTTTAGTGAACCAATTTGAGCTTACATTAACCATTTTTTGTACCCATTTCTTATCCTTTGAACTAAACACATTGACCATGTCCCATAGTTCAATAAAAAGTATAGTTGCACAAAAAAAAGGATGCATTTTATGAAAATACCAGAATGAGAATTAAGAGTATTAAATGTGTTTAGTTAAATAAATATCCAACACATGCAAAATAGCATCTATGCTAATGTGTACCCTGTATTATTAAAAAGAGAGAGACTATAACGGGATAAGCTATAAAGAAAAATAAAAATAGATTGTGTATAAATTAAAAAAATAAGAAGATAAAACGAAAAAGGTTGGAAAAAATAAAAGAAAAGACCAATAATGATGTTTGGTTCCAAAATAAATTTAACCTTCTTTTATTAACATTTTAGTCTTAAAACAGTGTTACTTATTTCTCTTACTCCATGAACTCATGAATTTTTTTTATTTTTTTGTTTTTCCATTTCATTTAATTTAACCAACATGCCTAGCTACACTACAACCAAATGAAATAGATTTTGATTATATGAAATACTTTTGGTAAGTAGAGATACAACTTTAAGTAAAAGTCTATAGTATTCAATTTAAATTTCAAGAGAATAGTGATATTTTATAAGGATGAATAATGTTCCAGTATGTTTAAGTTACATGGTTTGAATATTGTCAATGGATAATGAACACATAAATAGTTTGAGCATGATTATTATATAGTAACTAAAGCAAAGAGATGACTAGAGACAATATCTACCATTTATTAGAATTTGAAACCATTATATTGCTTAGCTCCTAAGATTAAACATCAAAAAACTTGTTCTCTCTACAACGTATATTGACTTTTCTTGAAGATTAGCAAAGAGTAGGTGTGTGAGAATTTGATAAGTAATAATTTATACAAATTTTTAGTTATTAAATTATACATATCTATGCTTATTTTATTATTATCATGTGTTATAAATTGCAAATTGTATATTTTATGAGAAAATATTAGTTCTAAGAATTTTTGGGATTGTTTAGTGATTTTATTTGACAATTGGGTGTATTTAGAACCGGAGGTGGATGTATGTAGAACTTAGAAGACCATGGATTCACTCAACAAAACAACACCCAAAATGACACCATTTTGATCCCCTTCGCATCGAATGATACCAACCAAAGCGTTGTTCAACCAACATAAAACCAAAAGACTTGTCGTTTGGCCTAGTCCTTCGACCCCATGTTGTTCAACAAATTAACTCATTTTGCTATCCCTCGTGTTATTGCATTGTTCATACCTAAGCTAGAATTTTTACACGTGGCACACCATGATGCATCCAATTCACCCCTTCCAACGGTCCAGACTTAATCTAACCATAAAATTCAAGACATAACTCATAAATACCCACAAAATATCATTTCGAAAAGAAAAAAAAAGGATAGGAATTAAAAAAATAGAGAGAAAAATTAAAAAATTTATCTTGAAGCATTTTTGAAGAACTTTTGAAGTTAAATTCAAGAACAAATTTAGATATTGGTGTATCTAATTAAATTGGCTTCACTTTCTCATATAAAATAAGATTCTTGTATCTTCCTCTTTATAATTATGAATTGTTTAATTATTTTATTATATTTGTTAAATTTTATATCTAACTAAATAATTCATTATGATTATTGGTAATTCCAAGCCCTAAATTATGATTTAATATCAATTATGTTATGATTTAAATAAAGGTTAAATTATTAATTTCTTGATGTATTCAATTTCATGTTTGAATGTCAAAACATGTTAATTCTTGAATTAGGAGTAGAACTAGTTTGATATTTAATTTTATTTATTATTAGATTATTAACTAAGTATGAAATTGCTAATTTTTATAATTGAAGTAACAAGTCGTAATTTTTGTTACAATTGAAGTTAAATGTTTAGATGAAAATTGTTAACAATATCAATTTCATTTAATTTAGTCATTATGATTTTGGATTATAGTGCAACAAATGAATTAAATCTAGTAATCATAATTCTAGATTATTCATGAATTAGGTTGACTAATAATCGAGATATTAATCAATTACATAATAAGAAATAATAGAAAATTTTAGGCAAATTTAAATTCTTAAAATTAAAATTAAGAAAAATAAAAAGGGATCTTAAAATTATATAATAAATTTAGGATTAAAAAAATGAATGAATCATAACATGATAAATTTAATTGAATCTAGTAATAAGGATAATCTCATAATCACAAATTTATTAATTTAAAATTTTGTAATTTTTATTATATTCTTATTCTTTTATATTATTTTTATGTAAAACTATTTAAAAACTCCCATTTGTTTTATTTTTGATATTTAAAATTTGATTTTTAAATTAATAATTAATAATTAATTTTTTTTTACATAATAACCTGTAATTATATTTACAATGATATAATTTAAAAAAAATTAAATATTTAAAAGTCTAATTTTAGACAAACCAATAATCTAGACTCCGACCTTTAATAACCGTGGTTCTTTATGAGAGTTGGGCAGTCTAAGTGAGCTCAACACAAGTCCCAAAAGTTTTGATAATGTCATACGACCTTATTGGTCTGACATGGGTTTTGAGTATCCAGGTGTAAGTTGTCGGGCATGAAGAATGTAGTACCTCACTTCTCTCTGAATACACTTCCCAAGGTATTTAGAATAAGCTGTTGGGCATGAAGGAAATAGTACATCACTCATCTCTACGACATTCTTTCCAAAGTATATGGGGTTTAAGTTGCCAGGCATGAAGAAGGTAATACCTTATTCTTATCTGCGACATACTTCCCAAAAGTGTCAATGTCTTGATCCTAGAATGATGTTATTTTGGGGGGGTCAAAGAAGGTTAATCCTTACTTTGTTTTCTGTGCAAGACTTAATGGCAAAACACGCCTTAGTCCATTAAGACATGCCTTAAGTCTTTTTTGGGAGGCTAAGTAATGTTACCTCATAAAAAAACTAAGATTATATTATTAATTTATGTCACGGTTATTAAATAAACTTACTTAGTATTACTAATATAACCTGCTTTTTTATAAACGAGACTAAAAATTATATTGTGTTTTTAGAATTTTTTTATTATTATGTTTAATTAAAAAATAATAATCAGACATTACAAAACCATAGCAAGTACCTCAAAAATCCAGTTCTCTCTCCCTCTTTCGCGTACCACGCAGCTTCCAACTAGTCCTGGTTGTCTCGGGGGAAACTCGTTCTTCTCGACGGGAGATGAACCAGTGACATTTTGATACAATCCCCGAAACACCGATGACATATTCGTTGTATTCTTTGGACATTCGAGTCCCTTTGGAGGGTTTAGAACGATTGGTTGTACTAAACTAATCGCCAATCCCACTCCTCGTGCTTTTCTTCAACAACCTGATTTTGTGAAGATGATGCAGGAGATTCAAAAAAACCCTAGCAATCTCAATCTATTTATGAAGGACCAAAGAGTCATGTAAGCGCTTGGGGTTTTGCTCAATGTGCAGTTCCATACTTCAACATCGAAAGATGCCAATTTGAGCAAGCCTTCACCATCTTCACCAAGGCCACGGAGTTGGACGATGAAGACACTTCCTATATCATGAACCAGGCAGCCACTTATTTGGAAATGGGCCAAGTATTTTTTTTCTGTTAATCTCAATACTGCCTTTGTAGAAATGATATTTGTATCTTCTCTTTTGCAATGAGTTTGCATTTTGCTAACTCCTCTCTCTCTCTCTCTCTCTCTCCTCATTCTTAATTCTGCCAATAGGTTTTCTAATTCTCGTTTCCTTTTTCATTTTGATAGATTTTTCATCTCAAATAATGTAAAAAATCAAAATCTTAATGGAGATAAGGTTCAATATTTCATTCCCTTATTTTTATTTCCTGATTACAATAATAGTAATGATTGGACATAACTGCAGATTTTTTCTACTTTGAGAGTGTGATTCTAGTTATGATTGCGCTTTGTACCATGACTTATGAAACTATGCTTTCCTTTTTTTACTTTTCTGTATTATTTTCAGTTATGTCTAATAGCTATGACCATGTATTATGTTTAAAGATGTTATACCTATTTATGTTGCCAAACTACAAAGGAAATTGCAAATTATGTAGTTCACAAACTTCTGATGAATGAAAACATGCATCAGAGTGATAAATTTTCCTGTTCATATCTATATATCGTTTTGACTAGTATCAAATTGTGCTTGCAATTGATATATCTAAGGAAGCAGGGGGTTTAGGTCCTGCCTTTCTCACACCTAGATTAGATATGTGAAGGAAATAGAACAAATATCTTGTGTTTAAGTTAATTTATGTGTGATCTTGATGCTTTTCATGGTCAAGCAAGTATATATGCCATAATGGTGTACACTAGGATGATTCACCAAGAAAGTATTCTGATTTATCTACATTATTAGTTAAGCCCTTCATTTCACGAAACCATGAAATTGGAAGAAACATGCCCATTGTTCACCATAGAGTTGTGTCTAGATTAAGCTATATAGAAATATGATTTCTATTTAATAAGAACATTTTGTTGAAGTACCAAATTTTATAGCATGTCCCGAATGGTTAAGCATGTTTTGTTTGTTATGAATTCTTATTATTCATGTAGCTTTTATTTTGCATAATTTCATATTCAAATTTGTGGATGAGAAGTTTACATATAATACTTATTGCCTTCAGGACAGCTTCGTATGCTGAAACAAGAACCGTGTGCTTCTAGGATTTTATATGCTTGAGTTACCAACTTAGATGAACAAACCTTGTTTTAAGCCTTGAAGGCATTAAGAGCATCTTTAAACCTTTTTAAATCAGTTGATCTCTATGGCAACTAAGCACCCAACAACATTTGCAAATATTTGTATCATATTTAAGTTGTTTACTTGTTTGGCATTTGACTCTGACATGGGTAACTACAATTGAGCCAACTAGTACCTGCTTCCGAGCAAAATAGGTAGATTTTTCTATGTATTTCCGAAGCACAAATGGAAGGAACTGCATTAATGAGTTAAGTTTCATGAACACTCAAAGGATGGTCACACATGCTTTCATGTCTCACAAGTCATGAGTGTGGGTTGAGAGCATTTGGGACTTCATAAAGCAATTTGTGTATTGTTAGGCTGGAGCACTATTGTCCCATGGGACACAATAATATGGGTTCCTGAGATATTCTCTTCTAACTTATAACTTGCCTCAAAAAATTAAATAATGGTTTGTTGAAAATGGACTTGGTTTTCTACATATCATCTCTTTGTTCGTTTATGTTTTTGATTCTCCCGACTCATTTGTTGTAGACACATTCTCTATTTTTTATAGATTTGATGCCACCTATTTTAGTATTTCCTCACGTCTAATTTATTGATTATTTTGCACTCATGTACTTGTAGTTGACGGACACAACTTTGTTCAAACTTTTCATGAACAGACAGGTACTACTACATTTTATTAATTTTTTTTATTAAGTTAGTACGTATATAATATTGGCTGTGTCTGTCTATTAAATATTATATGTTTTCCTTTGCTTTTTACAAAATAAATCACTCTGCTTTCAAATCTATAAAAAAAATATAAATGGGGAGACAAGTGTATTTAAGAGACAAGAAAAAGAATTGTATTACTAGAAAGTATTTGAAATGATAGAATATACTCAAGAGTGAGGCAAAAGGATTATTTCATATAACGTAGGTTAAATGAGTGATCATTGAAGTCTTTATGAAAAATTACTTAACTAAAGACATTTATCAATATATATCTTATTATAAATTGATATTGGTACTATTAGATTTTAATTGTGTATAAACCATTCAAAAATATCATGTTCTCCGATATCGAAAACATTGTGAATAAGTCATATTTTCTTACTAGCTTTATATTTTTTAAAATATTAAGTTTTAATTTACTTTCACAAATAACTTCTATTATTTTATTTCTTCAACATACAGCGTATATATTATGTTGAATGTTCTTCAAAATTAAAAGGTACAAAGTTTGCCAATATGTTTTAAAATGAGGACAAGTTATATATGTATGGTTTATTAACATTTATAATTTCGACATTTCTAGATTTCTCATATGTATATTGATTAGAAGCACGTACACTACTTATAGATCATTTCTATACAATAGCTTTTAAATTAGATTATATATATATATTCCTTAAACTTGGTATGGAAACATTAAGCTTAGAATTAATTTTCTATTCTAATATGTATTGTTCTATTATGTTATTATATTATAAGGATAACTATTGGCAATCCATTTGCTTCTATGATTGACTTATAATAATTGAAATTATTTTTTTGCATTTTCTTTCATGGTTTGAATTTTGATTTCAATTATTTATTTATCAAAATAGGTGACTAACAATAATTTAAAATGTATCTGCATTGTAACTTAATCATGGATGAACTTACATCGATGGTGAAATTGATGAAAAACGAAATGAGTAGCCAGAGTTCACAAATCAGTTCTTTCACCAATAGTTAGGTAGTTAGACCATAAATACACTCTTAATTACTTTTTTGTTAGATTGATTTAGATAGATACAATTTGATTAGTATTATTATTGGAAAACTTTAAGCATGTATTTAATATTTTGGAACGTTTTAATTAGCTAGTAAAGTTTATTATGTTTTGGTGCATAAATTCTCAAATGTAATTGCAATTTTTATTTTAAAATAATATTGAATTTTAATATTGTATTTGATAAATTTATAATAATTTATATTTAAAAACACATATTTAATTTATTAAATATAATAAAATTAGTATAATGTAATTAATTAATATGTATATGGTCACAATTTTAGTTTTAATTGAGACCAAATATGAAGATAAAAATTCACGATTTTAGTGAAAACAAAGCTAAATATGAAGATAAAAAATCACAAGTTTAATTTAAACCGAGACTAAATATGAAGACAAAAGGTCACGATTTTTTGGTAACTAAGATCAAATATAAAGATAAAATGTCACAATTTTTGTATAATCGAGACTAAATATGAAGATAAAAGTTACGATTTTTGTGTAACCGAAACCAAATATTAAATATATGGTTACAATTTAATATTATATTCGTGATTGTAAGCATATAATAGACCATGGTTTTTCATAAAACTATAACTAAATGGTATGTGTATAGTCATAGTGTTTTATAAGACCGTTATCAAATGATGTCTATGGACTCTCCTACTTAGGCCTCATAGATCTAGAATCATGGTTAAAAACTATAACTTTATATCAATATTGTAATAGTGATCTCCGACATAACCTATAAACTCAAAGTTTGATTATTGAAGCTACTATTGTTGACCTTTTCCTAGAGTGAAGTTTCTAGGTTTTTGAGAGAATGTTGAGATACTTTTGTTGGCGAATTGAGTCTCAAGAACACAAGAAACTTTTACACATAAATATATGTGCTAAGGTGGTTAAGCTTTCTTTATTTATTGAATCTGAATATTTCTTTTTATTTTTCTTTCTCTTTTTTTTTGTTTATGCTCTTCTACAAAGTTTAGATGTGGTGTTTGTCTAGCCGCACAAGACCTTATCAAAAATATTTTGAAAATAAAAACAAAAATACAAAAGAAAATTTGAAAACTTAGATGGTCAAATATTCTTATGATTATTGGTAATATTTTTTCAAATGTTATGCATTCTAAGTTTTTGCGACTTCTATTCCATTTAAGTATTCCAATCTAGTGTGTTAATGGGTAGGAGAGTTTGACATTTCCATGCCCAAGCTAAATATTTTTGGGGAAGGTTATGGATTCTCTACTAGAGTTTTGACTAATTTATAAGGATTAGGTATTCTACAGTAACAAATAATATAAGTTTAATTACACATTTTATGTTCCAAATTAACAAACTTTGTGTTGAAAATTAAAATAAATTTGAAATGATATTTAATATGTATTGAATGTAGTACATAAATTATAGATATAGTTAAATTGTGTTATTTTAATGGTTGTTAAATAATAAAAAAAAAACATTTAATCATAATGTTGTATTTTCATAAGTAAATATATAATAAATTTATATAAAATTTTACAAAATTTGAGTTGGAGGATTTGATGGGATAAAGAGTGTAATCTCTTAACCCACGTAAAGGCATTTTTTCCATTGGGTTATCATCATTGGTGAAAATTTTGGAACCCACACCATTAGAGAAAATTGACAAGACTATTTTAGTTTGTACTCTCCTTTTCGCATTACTTAATACTTGTTTATGAATATTACTAACGCTTTTTTTGGGCATTATAACCTGAGTGCTATTTTTGGATTAAACATTCTGAGCATCATCATTTATGGATGTTCAGAACACATCGTGGATGTAAGTTCTGAACATTCTCTTTCTTTATGAGGAGTTTTGGTCAACTTCTTTGTGAGTGGAACATGCTTGCAAGAGGAAACTAACTTCTTAAATTCAGATGAAAAATTGGTCAACCAATGTTGCTTTCCCAAGTTCCCTAAGTGTGAATATGTATTAACCTTTTGAGTACACTCATGGTGTACCATTTACTTCACACATTTTGTGTATATGTTTTTTGAATAGTCTAACTAAATTTTGGTGACAGAATACGCTCTAGGTAGTTGATGATGAATTTCTAAGTGCATCTGACTTGGAGTAGAAATTTCTGTAAGTTATGTTCGTCTAGAGCTAAAGTGGCTTATATCTTTTAAGGTGGGAGATGGTAGCCTAGAAAGTGATAATCTAAAGTTAATGTTGCTATAAACCTTCATAAGTTTGTTTTTGCAAGAAATTTTGTAAGTAGTGAGATTCTAGATCTTCCTATACCAAGAGCGTCTAGAATGAGTTATGTAGCAAACACTACTTGTTCTTAGATTTCACTTTTACTTATGGAGTTCCAAGTGAAGTTCTACCCTACTCGAAGTGTGAGGATGCTCTCGTTATTTGGAATTCTAGCTACCAAGGACACCAAGGTGATGTATTCTTGAGACAATGATTGTTCATGCTTATAGGATGAACATTTTTAGATGGTAAAGTATCCCTCTCATTTTACCTATCCTATCATAGGGCAATGAGAAACTTTGAACCATGGAAGGATGTAGTTAAATAATTTAATGTTAACTATCTAACCATTAGTTGATTTTCAAGAGGATCAAATGACTTTTCTTTGAAATTTCATAGTTAAGCGTGCTTAACTTGAAAAGGTTAAAGGATGGCTGACTCCCTGGAAAATGACTCATTAGGAAATTTTTATAGTGATTACATTTTGGGTGCAATGTTGGTCACATCTCTTAGAGTTGTAGCAATATATTACTTCTAGTTCAGCACCACTTGGATGATAGTAGATTATAATACTTATATAAGAGGTAGTGATTCTGGATGTTGCGGCTTAAAAAGTAGCGTATTTGTCCCATCAAGTGTGACTTAGATGCTGATAACTTGGATGCATAGTATTGATAATGACATACTATGTGGTACAAATTGGAAGGAAGCTTGTATGGATAGCAAGGCCTTGAAGGTGTCAATCCATCTAGTTTGATGAGGCTTGAGTGGTAATGTTCTGGATGTGCTGTCTAGGAAGTGGCCTTTTGGAAAGAAAAACCTTGGGGGTAATGATCCGGACATCATAACCTTTTGGGTTGCAACATGTCCTACTAAGGTTTGATTCCATGTGAATATCTAGTTTCTTAGAGCGATCATTGTCTAACAACTATAATTGTGAACCCATCTCAAAATCGGTCATCAAGCCTTGGGGTTATCCCTCAAGGATAGCCAAGAAAACTTGGTTTGGACTACATATACTCATATGCACTGATAGCAATCACTAGGAGATGGTTAGAATCTTCACCTTTTAAGGTTGTACAAGTTCACACTAGTTGATGTTTGGAAGACTAGTTGGTCTTTCTGTATGGTCTACTTGGATGCTCTACCTGATGGGTTTACCTAGATGCTCTACTTGCTGGTCTGCCATGCTACTCTACTCGATTGGTCTACCTAGCTGCTCTACACTATCGCTTTGCATGTTGGCCTAAGTAAGAGAGACCATAGACTATTACCTATGGCCTCAGTTTTATAAAAGATCAAAGCCATAGGCATACCCTATATCCTCAGTTTTATAATAGACCAAAGCCATAGACATACCATATGGCCTCGATCTTATAAAATATTGAAGCCATAGACATACCATATAGTCTCGATCTTTAAAAGACCGAGGCCATAGACATACCATTTGATCACGATCTTCAAAAGACCGAGACCATAAGGTATGTCTATTGTCTTGGTTATACTTAAACCGTGATCATATACATCTTAATTAACCTCATTTTTTAATATAAATTAAAATAAATTGATGAATTGAGAAAATTAAAAGTCATTATATTAAAATTAAAAGTGTCATTACATTTGAGAGTTTATATATGCACTAAAACATAATAAAACCTTATTATAGCTAGCTAATTAAAGTGTTCCAAAATACTAAATACATGTAAAAAATTTACCAATAATAATACTAATCAAATTGTCTACAATTTAAATCAATATGAAAGATATCTATGTATATTTTATGGAGGATGTTCTTCGTAATCTTTTTCTGATGTCGAGTGCTTTTGGGCCATTCAATCCCAAAAAACACTCTTATATAACATCCCTTAGCTTTTGATGGAAAATCCTCAACTTGGTATTTAAGGTGAAGTTACAAATTTAAAATAACAATGTGAACAACATGATCATTATAAAAATTGGAAGGAGAGTTGGATTCCACACTAATAAAAGAACTAAAAATGTTGTAAGGGAACATTTAAACATTTGTTACAGACTCGGTAAATTACGTAGCATTCATACATTGAAGTAGTCACCAAGAGGAACCCCATGGAGTGTCATGACCTCTTCAATAATTCAAATATTTTTATCAAAAAGAGGGGACTTTTGTTGGGTACTTGCCACCTCCCTTCGAAAATGAGATATATACTTGTCAAATTTGTAATATATTTTCCTATCATATACATCACCCTTTTCTGATTCCCATGGGGTGTAAGAATAGTTAAGGCAACCATCTCTATCCATAACCCTACGCTCAACATCACCCCCACTAAATAGCTACATGAAGAAAATCGTCTAAGTCCAAAAAAAGTAATTAATGTTAAGTAAAGATATTAAATTATGAAATTTAAAATCTAAAATAAAGAGGACTGAGACATAGATTAACATTATAAACAGACACAAATAAGAAATGAGTAAATTTGAAGGTGCACGCGATAGGAAACAGAGCAAAAGATAGACAAATTCTCCATTCTAAGGTCCCAACTTCAAATGAGTGAAATTTACCCATACAATCATACACGAATGGTTATATAAAATTATAGAGAACGAAGAGGAGAAAGAAATCAAAGGCACAAAAAAAGTAGAAGAATAAATCTCAAATAGGCTGACATCTTCAATGCCCAAGAAAGATCCATTTTCTTCAATCAGCAAGCTTTTTTCTTCAATCTCTGAGCTTTTCATTTCAGTTTCTTCCTCAACATTTGAATATAATGAAATAGAATTATTTGCTTAAATTACAATGAATGATAATGCATATATATATACAAGAGCTAGGAATCTACTTTTAGGAAAAGAAAAACTCTACACCTAAGATTATTCCATCAATTAGTTGCATACAACTAATAACTCACATTAACACTCCCCCTCAAGTTGGTGATGAGTGCTCAAAAAGCACTAAAATTACCATGATTTTATGCTCATTAATTGATTAAAAATATATATATTTATATGTTTTATCATATATTTATATAAATTTGTCTTTTTCGGAATCACAGGTATTTTTATTGTTTTTCAGGTATTTTCGCTTAAAAACGTAACTTAAAGACTCAAAGAGAAATACTGGAAGCAATACATCAGAATTATATTACTAAATAAATGGGGAAAGGTCAACAAATATGGAAAAAATTGGACAAAATGGGTCGAAAAGGTCAAAAAAGAGAAAATCGCGCCGAGCCTAATCCGGCGCGGCAACAGCGCCGAGCTGCCCGCGTTGGTACTGTTCATCCGTGCAGAGCTGTGCGCGCTGGTATCGTTCATCCGCGCACACGCGCGCCACTGCTCCGTAGCGCTGACGCCATTTCGCCCGTTTTTCACGCGGCCGCTTCATGACGCTACGCGACGTCATCAATAACCTCACCATGTCCATTACGCGTTTTTACATTTTTTAACATATTTTTACTCATTTTTTCTCTCCATCCTCACCTATAAATACCCCCTTCCCTTCACTTCAAAAACACACCTCAAAACACACTTCTCTCTTCTTTCTTTCTCTCCATTTCTTAGTTTTTAGTTTTTTTTAGCTTTTCTTATGTTTTAGCTAGTTTCTCTTAGTTTTAGAGTTCTTCCCTCTTTGGGAAGAACTAGTTATGTTTTTTGTAATTTATTAGCTTTTTGATTCAACAAATGGAAGTGCAAATTCCGCTTGGAGGTTTTCTAGCAACGGGAATAGCATCGAAGTTCTGTAAGGATTTTATTTTCTTTACAGTTATTTTTATGCTTTATTCTTACATGTTATATTTAATTTGTCTGTGATTAAATTTAACTGTGCTAGCTATTTGTAAACATGATATAATAATAACGTTGTTATGCTTGCGAAATATTAAATAGGTAAAAATCTCTAAAATGAATTGATTTTATTTTTATTCAAGATTTTATATTAAGAATGTTAGAGAGAAATATATTATTTTTCATTACAAACTTAAATCTGAAAATTAGATTTTAAGATTTAGTTATCTGGTCTAATTTAGAGTAGTGCTCTTTTATTTGTTGGTACAATCGCCCGATAGTTAGAGTGAAGCTATATTTCAAAAGTTTTTATAAGAATTATTATCTGAAAATTTATTGACAACATGTTTTCAGTAGTGGTTTTAAAACTTGAAAGTTAGTACTCGAATAACTAAATTCTTAGGTTTAATTTGGACACCTTGAATAAAGTTTAAACTGTCTAACCCCACCAAAGGTGGCATTTAAATGGTTCATTTTCAATCTCTTAGAAAAAGGAATTAATTTAATTAACCAAATTAGTTATCAACCCCACTCATAGGTGTTAATTGATTTGTTTAGTTAACAAATAATATCTAACCCCACCAAAGGTGTTATTCATACAAAAAAGGGAGAATCAATAAATATCAATTCATATCTTTAATAACCTAAATAATATGAGCAAGCATAATTAACTTAGTTATTATATCCATAAATACTCCACTATTATAAATGATAAAATTTGCATGAATGTTTATTGAATCTATGTTTAATTTTATGTTAGTAGATTAAAAACACAAAACCTAAAATATCGTGACAGGATGTTTAGGATTTAATTTAGTTTTTAAAAGTTTGAATAATAAATTAAAAACCACATACATTCCTTCCTTAGATCGACCTTGGGAGTATACTTATCATTTTCTACGAAATGATTCGTGCACTTGCGAGAGTTTTATAAATATAAAACCAAAGTATTGGCAGGATCGGCGATGCCGGTTTTCGTTCATCAAGTTTTTGGCGCCATTGCCGGGGATGACTCCGTTGCGGGGATGGCATCAAAGTTTTTGGCAATCCCGATTCTGCTCATCAGTTGGCGCATAGATATCGATCATGCCCAGCTTGCTTAGTGAGTCATATAATGTCTTCTTGGAAACTCTTTTGGTAAGCATATTTGCAAGTTGATCTTCAGTGGGAACAAAAGGAAAGCTAATAAGTTTAGCATCTAGCTTCTCTTTTATAAAGTGACGATCAACCTCTACATGCTTAGTGTGATCATGTTGTACTAGATTTTGTGATATATCAATGGCTGCCCGACTGTCGGAATACAATTGCATAGTATTTTTGAGTTTGAAACCCAAATCAAATAATAAAGTTCTTATCCACAGCAATTTACAAACCCCATGAGCTATACCTCTATACTCAGCCTCAGCACTAGATCATACCACCACTTTCTACTTCTTACTTTTCCATGTAACCAAATTACCTCCCACAAAGGTGAAATAACTCGATGTTGACTTTCTATCTATAATACTTCTTGCCCAATCTGCATTTGTGAAGCCACAAACTTCAAGAGGATTGTTGTGTTTAGAGAACATTACTCCTCTTCTTGTAGCCGGCTTCAAATACCTTAAAATTCTCAAAACAACATTCATGTGGTTCTCACTCGGATTATGCATGAACTAACTCACCACACTTACTACATATGCAACATATGATCTAGTATGATCCAAGTAAATCAAACACCCAACCAATCTCTGATAGTGAGCTCGATCAGTTGGTACCTGATCTGGATACTCTTCTAAATAATGGTTTTGCTCAATAAGAGTGTCAATAGGTTTGCAATCCAACATATCTGTCTTTGTTAGTAGATCAATAATGTACTTCCTCTAACATAGATATAATCCTTCTCTCCCCTTAGCTACCTCAATTCCTAAGAAGTACTTTAGTTCACCTAAGTCCTTCATCTCGAATTCAGAGGCTAGTTGTCTTTGTAATTTATCCATCTCAATAGTATTATCGCCAATGATTACCATATCATCAACATAAATGATTAGGGTTGTTACCTTCCCTCGTTAATGTTTGAGAAATAGAGTGTGGTCTGAATTACTCTGTCTATAACTAACCTTCTGCATGAACTATGAAAACCTTCCAAACCAGGCTCGAGGGGATTGCTTGAGATCATACAAAGACTTCCTCAATTTGCATAAAAAATTACCAGGAGAATCAACTACATACCTAGGTGGAAGACTCATGTACACCTCTTTGGCTAATTCTCCATGGAGAAATGCATTCTTGACATCAAACTGTCAAAGTGGCCAGTTTAAGTTGGTGGCTAGCGAGAGCAGAACCCGAATAGTATTCATTTTGGAAACAGGAGCAAAAGTCTCATCGTAGTCTACACCATACATTTGAGTGAACCCTTTTGCTACAAGATGGGCTTTATACCGATTTACAGATCCATCACCATTATGTTTTACAGTAAACACCCATCGATAACCAACTACCTTTTTTCCTTGTGGTGGAGGCATAAGTTACCAAGTATCGTTCTTCTGTAACGCCTTCATCTCTTCAACCATTGTCTTTCTCCACATTGGATCTCCCAATGCATCTTGCACTTTGTTAGGTACTGATACAACAAATATTTGATTCACAAATGATTTATATGACTTAGATAATCTTTTAGTGGACATGTAATTGGCTACTAGGTATTTTGATTTTGCATGAATATTTGGTTCATACCTTTTGGTTGGTTGACCCCGAGTAGACCTATTTGGTAACACATATTATCCAACATTAGACTCAATGCTATTAGTATCAGTGGGTATACATACCTCAAATGAGTGACCTTCAATACCATGGAGTTGTTGATCAGGGGTAGGAGTGATGCCTGGGGGAACAATTGTGTCTTCATTTTCATTTGTTGTGAGCGAATCTGATGCTTGGATACTTGAAGCATCTGCTTCTTCGATGACTGGATTCAATGGATTAGGAATCTTAACTGGACCCATCGAAACATCATTTGATGATTCTTCTAATTCCTCCCCTTCACCATGATACAGTTCTTCAAAATATGCATTCTCCCCTAGACGAGCAGTATCAGGTGAGGAAAAATAACTCATGTCCTCAAAGAAGGTAACATTCATAGTGACATAATACTTTCTGGTCAGTGGATGGAAGCACTTGCACCCTTTCTAATAACCTCCATAACCAACAAACACAAATTTAATTACCCGGGCATCTAATTTAGACCTTTGATTTCTAGAAACATGTACAAAAGCAACACAACCAAATACACGGGTAGGAAGATTATGGAAGGATGACAAGGAGACATAAGATGCAAGAATCTGAAATGGGATTTTTCGGTTAAGGACACTAGATGGGAGACGATTGATGAGATGGGCGGAAGCTTGTACAATATCACCTCAAAGATATTTTGGCATATGGGCACTAAATAGGAATGCATGAGCCATATCAAGTAAATGATGATTTTTCTTTCAAACACCCCATTTTATTCTGGTCTTTGTGGGTAAATAGTATGGTGAATAATCTCATGTGTTTTAAAAAATTCTTGAAAAATAGGATTAACATATTCTCTCCCATTGTCAGAACGGAGGATCCGAATGATGCTATTGTATTGTGTTTGAAAAAGGGTATGAAAAATTTGAAAAACTAAAAAAAAACTTCATCTTTTGTTCTAAGAAGAGAAATCCACGACAACCTTGTACAATCATCGATAAACGAAATAAATATCTCATACCCGATATAGTGGGCTCTTTAGATGGTCCCCAAACATTAGAATGAATTAATTCAAAAGGAATAGTACTTTTTATTAGAAATACTAGGAGAATAAGTAATACGATGGCTCTTAGCCAAAACACATGTCTCACAATGTAAAACAAACTCACTAATACCAATAAATATAGTGGGCATGGATTTTTTCATAAGACTAAAATATAGATGCTCTAAGCGGCGATGCCACAACCAAATTTCACTTAGCTTGTTAGAACTAGAAGTCAATACAGTGCGTGTCTGTGCTCCTGGTTTCTCCTCTGCGTAGTTCTGATCCAAACGGAACAATCTTCCCCTCAGATACCCTCGACCAATTATTTCCCTGGTAAGAAGATCCCGAAAAATCACATACATAGGATAAAAGGTTACAAAACATTTAGACTCAATATTCAACTGTGGGACAAATATTAAGTGATGAGATAAGTCAGGTACATATAAAGCATTATGGAGCTGTAAAGTTGGAGTGATATGAACTGACCCCTTTCCTAAGACAGGAAAGGCTTCACCGTTAGCATTCGTAACATTAGACACTGGTGGGGAAGATAACTCATTAAAATAAGATTTATCATAAGTCATATGATCAAATGCACCATAATCAATAATCCAAGTATTAGACCCAACAGAGTGAGAAACGTTTAAGGTTATACCAATCTTACCATGACCAGCTATTGAAGCTGTAGGGATACCTCCATATTCCATATAATGATCCTATTCAGTTACTCCATAGTAGTATGGTTCTTGGACAATTTGTACTGTAGTTGCTTTTGCTCTTGGACGATAATTTTGCCATTTTGATTTCAGGTGTGAGTTCAGTTGTGGATTTAGCTTCCAACAAGTCTCACGAAGATGTCCCCCTTCATTGCAATAAGAGCATTGAGGATAATGGTGATTGGAAAATCTTGGTGGAGGTCATTGTTGATGAAGTGGAATTGAATTTTGCTGTTGAAGGAAAGGTGTTTTGATTTGGCTTGAATGGCTAGGCTTGATACCTCAACTTGTGCCTGATGAAGACTTTCCTGCTGAGATTCGTCCTTACGGATATATGTAAAGGCTGTAGTTAAGCTCGGAGGGTCTGACATTCGAAGCAATTTTCCCTTAGCACTATTATGTTTTATACCAAGTCCTCTCAAAAATGCATGTACTCACTTAAGCTCCTTCTCTTTCTGGTACCAAATAAGGTCTTCTTGATTTTTAATTTTGCACGGACATTTCTGATCAATTTCAACCCATACATTTTTCAGCTTGGTAAAAAATATAGATACAGGTTGCCCATTTTGCTGCATACTAACAGCTTTGTACATCAATTCATGAACTTGAATAAAGTCGGACTCATTTGTATAAAGATCACCTAAGGTATTCCATATGGCCTCAGCGGTTTCATATTCCTCCACCATCTGTAATACATCATCAGTTATAGCTTTAAATAGAATTGACATTACAAAACCATCATCATCTTCCCACTTAGTATAGGCTTCTACATCATCTTGACTAGGAGCCTTGGTTGATCCAATTACATGTCCCATCTTGTGCATCCCACGAAGATAAACAAACATCACTATTTTCCATGTTCAAAAATTGGTACCATTGAGTTTAGTACCCTCGAAAGAACCACTTTCTGAACTCTTAACATAGACTTCAAATTTTGGAACTTCATTAGTTTTAGAAACCTGATGTTGTCTTGAATCTTCCATTAAAATAGTTAATAATATTGTGCAGTGGAATAAAAAGTTTTTTTTCTAATTGGACTAAAATTTATTGACTGAACTGCTAATTGGACTTAAATTGGTAAGTAGGCTGATGGCTTGTCTGATTAGTTAGTGGGCTGATGACTTGTCTCATTAGTTAATGGGATAGGATTGGAGAGGAAGCTTAGGAAATGGGCTTAAGAAGAATGTTAGATGGGTTAGGGGCTAGGGTTTGTGTGATATATGATATACTAAGAATATGATATATTATTACTTAATCTGAAATCTGAGTAGGAAATAGTACTCACAGCCAACAACAACTGCTAAGAAGATGAAGGTGTAGGGTAATGGACAAGTGGAGCTAGTGTGGATGATGGTAGAGTTGGTGCGAACAGCTGGATGAGTTGTTGGTACGAGAGGCACTGGATAGTGTTGACGGACTGATGGATCTGCAACAGACGGATGGACAGATTTGCAACTGGACGGACAAATCTACAATAGACATAGGCAGCGGCATAGATTGGACAACATGAGGAGATTGACAACACTGCGTGAAGAGACTGACGGCGGTACTACTACTGACAACGCTGCGTGAAGACTAGAGAACTAGTGGCGCTGCGCGAAGACTGGATGACACTGCTGCTCAAAGACTGGACTGCGACTTAGACTGACTGTGTTGCTGCTAAAGACGATGGCTGCAGTTGACTACTCAGACTTAGAAAGCTAAACGGACTGAGTCGTGAGACGGGTAAAATATTTTTTTCCCTGCTCTAATACCAACTTGAATATAATGAAATATAATTATTTGCTTAAATTACAATGAATGATAATGTAGGAGCTACAAATCTACTTTTAGGAAAATAAAAAATCTACACCTAAGATTATTCCATCAATTAGTTGCATACAACTAATATACAGCTAATAACTCATATTAACATCAACTATTTGCACCTTTTGCTCAGGAATCAAGGATCTAGCCTTCCATGGAGCCATGATTGTCTTATTCATCAGCAATAACTATTACA
Source organism: Hippophae rhamnoides (assembly GCA_033030585.1). Lineage (NCBI taxonomy): Eukaryota > Viridiplantae > Streptophyta > Magnoliopsida > Rosales > Elaeagnaceae > Hippophae > Hippophae rhamnoides. The sequence continues at coordinate 14,867,277 of CM065433.1, read as the reverse complement.
AAGAATTGGAGGGAAAATAACTCAAATACACAATACTAACTATGTTTGACAATTACCTTTGTGCCATATTGAAAGATACAAAGAATTGGAGATGGAATTTTAGCCTACCTTTCTCATCCTGTGTCTTAGCGCTATGTCTTGCATCTGCACCTTTGCCCTTTCAAAGAGTGATGAGAAAAATTGGACTACCCATGGATGATAGAGTAGGAGGAACAACTTGAATGCCATGGATATCCTCCCAAACAAGAAAGAATTTCGCTTTGTGTCCAAATAAATTTGCATAGAACCCAATGATTCTTGTTGAGAGAAATAAGCGTCCATACAAAGGAACAAGTTAAACATAAAGTGTGATAAGTATATACAAGTCAAATAAAGGGAGCACACAAAAGTCTAGGCATTTATCTATAGTAATAATATCAACATTATCTAACCACAGTGACAACACCTGTAGGGGCATCTTTCTCTTCAAGTGACACATAAGATCATTGATAAGAAATACCTCTAGTGGAAGTCCAAAAAGTTTTTAAAAGGCCAAATAGTTTTCAGGAGACCTGATATTAATCTACAAAACGTTTCATTATAAATGCAAACAAATATGTGTGAAGGATGTGCAACTACAAAAGTCTACAAAAATACATAGAATAATTCATGGAATTCAAACATAGGACAAACTGATTCATACCTTCTTTCCCACCTCCTTCTCCATCTTACTTAGGTAATCTTTAACAACATTCCTACATATTGTGTTTATTTGTACCATGCCTAGCTCAGTAGAGGCACAAGACATCTTGAGATATCCACGTGGGGTTCAGGACTACGATGTTGATGCTCAAACTAGTTCCTGACTAGTAGTACGACCCTAGCTTGACACGTGTTTTTTTGCTCTCTCTAGCTTTCGAACCCAGGACCTAGCCTTTAAATAAACCTTGAAAAGCAATCTGGTACCATCTGGACTTCCACTAAAGGTAAACCTTGGGAAGCAAGCTTGATACCATTTGGACTAGTATGTTGTGTACCTCTCCTTATGTAGAGATTGTGGAGGGTTAAAATTTAGGTCAAATGCATACATGTCATGCTTTAGTTTTCCTTCTAGAAAAACCTCCATGGTGATCTTTTCTTTAACAAAAAAAATATTAGGAAGAAATTCAAAGTAAACTCCATAGTTCCAACCAACGCAATCCTTTCCAAATATTTGCAATTCATCATCACTCTATTAGAGCACACAACTTAAGATAATTCAAAGCTTCATAATACAAATAATATAATATATTATGTTACTATTGATAATGTTCAGAAACACAATAGAACATACCTAAAAACAATGTGACCTATATTCAAACAAGATTTGAAAAAAGAAACACAAGTAATAAAACTCTGTAATAAATAACTAAAGCAAAAAAAAAAAATGATACAAAGAATAATAGAAATAATTAACGAAGATGAAAATGAATAATACGAATAAGAAGGTACGAAAATGATGAGCTAAATAGTTTAAAAAAATGTAAGCACTAAATATAAAAACTAAAATGTAAACAAAATTAAATCAAGAATAAGAATCAAAGAAAATGAAAAGCACAAAATAACCTTTAGAAAATGGAATATAGAAGTTGAAAATGGAGAAAGTTGAAAAGCGAGTAACGAACGTGAACTGAATCAGAGATTTACACCACATCAAGCAATTAACAAAAGGAAAACAAGAAAATAAACCAAAGAATAAAATGAAATATGTAACTAACCCTAAAAAAAGTTGAAAATGGAGACGTGATCTAAGCAACGAATGTGAATTGAAACAGAGAGTTAAATAAGAGCAATCTATTACTAAAAAGAAAAAAAGAAAAAAAATGAAATTATCGTTGAAAATGAGACCTGAAAAAAAAAACATAAAGTAGAGAACTCAAAGGTAGAAGTGAACGAGAAATAACTAAGTAAAGTAGAAAAAAGTAGTGGACGAAGAGACGTAGAAACGAGAATTGAGATACGATAGAGACGAGGATAGCGAGATAGTAAAGATGAGGACGACGAGATGACAGAGAAATTTGGTGTGTGGTGTAAAAGAGAAAAAATACATTAAATTAAATTAATAGAGAAATGAAAAATTGTAAAGTAATTTTTGTATTATTTTAAATGAAGAACCACACAATATATTATTTGATTTATGTTTTAAAAAGATTGATAGCTCTATTATTTTAATTAGATCACGATCATTTAATAATCGTGACTATATAAGTTTGTTTATATTTAAGTAATTTTTGTAGTTTAACTTATGGTTATGGTTATTGATAAAAACTGAGGTTATATGTATACTTTATAGTCTCAATTTTTATTAAACCTTGACCAAAATCCTATGACCTCGATTTTTAAAAAGATCGAGGCTAAATTTTTTAGACTAAAGATCACTATTTTAGTAGTGACTATTAATTTTTTATACTTATAAAGATAATGAATTTCCAATAAATTGGTTAAAAATAATTTAATATTTTCCATAATATTAAAAAAATAAGTGAATTTGGGCCAAGAAACACGAACATGCACAACACGCATGAATTTCCACCCTTAGAGATGAGTGACGAGTGTGATGAACAAGATGAAGAATGCAAAGAACATGACAAATGTTCTTGAGTTGCTCGTTAGCTCAAATCAATTTATACATCAAATTTCTTTTACACATATGGTGCTAAATGTTGAAATCTATTTCTATATTTATTATGTTCTTCACAAATCTATCAATTTAATCTTGTGATAGATGAATAAACAATCGTAAAGAATAACACTAGGGTGTCAAACCTACTCATATATCTAAGTGAGTTCTATGAAAGAGATTTAATTCAAATAATAAAAATGATTAAAGAAGGTGTACCTTGTAACTATGCTACGAGGTTATTTAGAAGGAGTTAAACTGATACATATAAACTTTTATGAGATATATTTAAATTTATTAATATATGATATTATTTAATTTATTTATTAGATAATAATATTATATTATAAATCTCACTAAAAAAATATGGTATTTCATTACAAATTTTTTTTTGCTAGGAATGTTGCATTCATAATAAATAAAGAATATTTGCCATAAATTCTAACATTTCATTACAATGTTTTGCAATATATTTTGGATATATTTTTTTGTTTAAATTTAAACATATTTATTAACTGTGCAGATTATTTGTGTGAGCTAATTATATTTGTTTTGATTAATTATTGATAATGTGGAAAAATTAAAGGGTATCATATATACCTAATGAAATTTTCAGCCATAAAATATCACAACATACAATTTTTAATATTTTTCCAAATAACTTAATTATTTAATATAGTTTTATTATTAATTTCGTTAAAAAATATGTTTATTTTCATAAAATATTAAAAAATATATATTTATTTAAATTGTAAGAAAAATATACATATATTTTTTTCTTAAAAAATATTAAAAATAAAATTTTATATGTGAATAAAAAAATTATGGTACGTAATTAAATTAAATTTTAAAAATAATAATAAAAAAAGGAAAAGCAATCACAAACTTTATCGCACAATTCCCCCCTACTCAAGATGTCTCTGTCTGATAATGCAAGTGGAAAATCACAAACAATAGGCCATATATTTTAAATTTTACCTATAAAGTTAAAATGATTTGAAATTTATTATTAATATATACTCAAAATTACTTAAATATATTTAATAAAAGATTATTATAATACTTTAAAACCTAATCAATGAATTATATTTTTTATAATATTGAATATTTATGTTTTTTAAAATATAATTATATTAATTTTATATTTTATTAATATAAAATATCATATTATTATTATATATTTTTAAAATAAAAAATAATTTATTTATATATAATTATATTATATTTATGATATATAAATGCAAATAATATTTGTCTTTTCACTTTCTCTTTGGTCGTCTCTGTTTCAAGTTGGACGAAGATTGTCCTTTTGTTTCTCATCTACCAACACGCGCTGCCAATTAAACAATATCGGCCTATTTGTAATTCCAACCGCTATTATCATTACCGTAAATCAATTAATCATCTGACTTTATACATTTATATATTAGTCACCACTCCATCATCGTCGTTCATACTCATCACAATAACTACTATCTTCTTTTTAATTTTTAGTCTTTTCACTAATTATATATATATATAGAACGATGAAAAATATTAATTTTATATAAATTAAGAATGAAAGATAAAAAAGATCAAAATTTTGGGAAAATGGGTTTGAAATGAAAGAGTGGTCTAAAGAAATAAAGATAAGGGTTATAGTGGGTTTGATATTGTGAAGGTTTGGAACCCTAAATCTGGGTTGGTGAGTTACCAAATGGGTACATTTGTGAGAGGTTTCAGATCTGACATAAGAGAGACTACAAAGTTAAGAGATTTGACAGAAGAGAGTGAGCACACACAGAGAATTGTATGATTTCATATTATTGTTTAGTGAGTGCTCACTACTCTCTCTGTCACCTCCCAATTTTTCATAGTGTTTCTCTCTCTTTCTCCTTTACCCCTTCCTTTAATTTCTTTTTTTCCCTCTCTCTCAGTTGATTCTGTATATATCCAGGTTTCGTCTGATATTCATCTTATCATACATATGATTTTTTATGATAGTAAAGCGAAAACACATGACACATCACACATATAACTTAATTGAGCTTTGAAGTACTTCATCATACATATTTAGAAAAAAAAAACTGATACATGTTTTCCCTATTGTTTGTTCTCTTTGTAATTTACACACAAAATAATTAGCTTTTCAAGAGAGTAGCAATACCAAACATGTATCAGTTTTTTTTTCTTTTTTTTTTTATAAATCAAATAAGTACCCATTATAATATATATTATGTTCCGTTATAAACAAAAACTATTATATTATTATTAATAAGAGAGAATTTATTTTTAATAATTAATTCGGATGGAGTTTGAAAGTGGGACTTGTGATGTCCTTTCCTCTGCAAAGATCTAGGACGGATGGAAGTTAATAAAGGGTCTCGCTTGGTAACTGAAAAAGAAAACATATACTTTTGATCACTTTTACAATTTTCGTAACTGTTTCGATCTCTTAAAATTCTTCTCCTTTCACTATTTCTATTTTTTTTATATAATATTTTAAATATTTTATTCTTCTTCTTCTTCAGACTTCAAAGCCATGCAACCTGCTTCAGATTTTGGGTTCCTGTATCCAAAGGGAAACAATAGTGTTTTTTTTTTGTTTTTCAATTTATTTTTTTTTGGATTTTAATTTTGTATATTTGTGATTGGGTCTATAGGAGAAGTTGGGTCTCTATATAATTGTTCCTTTTCATAGATTTGATTGTTTGGAGGTAGAAGGCAAGCACTTGGTTCTTCTAATTGGCTCTGGGTATTGTCCAGGTACTGTAATTTGTTCGTTAATTTACTTTGTATATCATTGCTATTGATTATTCCATGTGAGTTCTTTAAATTAATGCATATATATGATGACAAATTTAGTTGTATATGCTTCGTTTTAATTTGGAGATCTAGGGCTTATTTGATTTCTGGGATTAACTTGTACATATATACGATGAAAGTTTTAGTTGTCCAAATGGTGTCAACTTATTTAAGGCCTTATTCAGTTTTTGATGCTAACAATTTTCAACTTTCTTTAGCTATGTATTTCTTTTTTTTTTCTCCTTTTTTTTTTTGTAAAATTATTAGTTTACTTTCTATGAATTTTATTATTATTATTTATATATTTTCGGATGTATCTCGAAAGGGTATTGGTTCAGCCATTTAAGCATGATTTTCAATTCCTTCTACATACAAATTCATTTTCTGGTGATAGGAAGAAACAATTTGGTGCTTCTAGTAGTAGTAGCTGCTGGTTAATCAAGTAAGTAGTCATTTTTAATTCATTATTTTATTAATTTAATATATATTATATTATTTATCAGTGTATTCCATTTGTTTAATTTCTTTCCTTTTTATTTTATTTTATGGAAAGTTTTTAATTTCATGCTAATTCATTTATAAAGTTTTAGGGATAACTATTTGTGTAATTTTACTTATTATTTGAGGTTATTGTTTTCTTTATAAAAACAATATATGGTGCTAAAAACAAATAAAAATTATTTATTCCACTATTTCATGTGAGTTTTTCTTTCTTTCCTTTTTTGTATTTTTTGAAATTTTGAATTTAGTTTAGAATTCTATTATTAATCAAATTGGAAGTGACTTCATTGAAACACCCTAACGAACCCCTAATCAATATTGTGAACATTCATCTTGGAACAAATTTTCTTTTTTTTAAAAGCTAAGGACTCGTTTTATAAATTGATCAATTATTAATTCTCAATTTAAATTTTAAATTTTTAAAATTTGAAATTAGTTGATAATTTATTTTTAATTTTTATTTCCTAAACCACCTGTTACTAATATATAATCAATATAAAATAGTAAAGTGATATAACTAGACCTATATCTATTGAAGTAGTAACAATGATCGGCGTTGTATTTCTAAAAACCTTTTTTGTGTATGAAGCTGTCAAACTTTATATACTATTGTTTCGGGGCTTGTTTCAGGTCATATAAACTCTTCTTAAATCTGCACATTATGTTCTTCTTTCTTCTTTCTGAGAAACCTTCTGGTTGGTACATGTATATCTCTTCATCTAAGTCTTCATGAAGGAATGCAATCTTCACATCCAACTATTTAAGATGAAGATCTTTAATGGCTATAATACTCAACACTGATATGATAGTATTGAGCTTCACAACGGGAGCAAAAATGTCGAGGTAGTCAACTCCTTCCTTTTGCTAAAATCCTTTGACAACTAGTCAGGCTTTGTATCTCTTAGAACCATTATGCTTCTCTTTGTATCTCTACTATAGATCACTTTCTTGTTTTTGTCATCCTAAATGAGGTAGCCAAATTCATCCTCACAATAGCCGATGAATATGCATTTCTTGGATTTGGGATCAAGCTTAGTCTTGCCTTGATCACTAATATGCACAAATGCTACAAAACATAAAACTTTTAGATGTGATAGTTTTATCTCTTTTTCACTCCATATCTCCTCTGGTATTCTGTGCTCCAATGGAATAGATGAGTCTCGATTGATCAAGTAAACTGTCGTGTTGACTACTTCTATCTAAAACTTCTTCGGTAGACCTGACTATATATGAATACTTCTGGCTCTTTTTATCAACTTTCGGTTCATACTTCCAACTACACCATTGTGTTGAGGCATGCTTGGCATAGTTCTTTCCATTATGATCTCGTGCTTATAGTAGAAATTTTTGAATCTAGTGTCTTCGTATTCACCATTATTGTCGGTTCTGAGCTTTTTTATCTTCAAATCTGTCTCATTTTCAACCATAACTTTCCATCTTCTGAAAGGCTCAAACACTTCAGACTTGTGTTTTAGAAAGTAAACTCATACCTTTCGAGAGTGATCATCGATGAAAGTCATGAACTACTATTTCCCACTCAACACTGATCTGAAAGTAAACCCTTCTCACTCATGTGGCCTCGTCTCTAGTGCCACAGATTTGGTGTTTCATTTCATGCTGCAACTGCGATCAAACAACGTGCCTCTACTATCATGTGGATAGTGCCACTCTTCTTGCCTCGATCAATTGTCATTACACCATTTGAAATCTCTCGATCATCACCATGGAAGATCGTAACGTAGCCTTCACTAGCTAACTATCCTACTAAGATTAAGTTCTTTCTTAGGTCGGGAATATGCCTGATATCCTTCAGCTCCCAAACAGACTCATTAACTTAATCTTTACTACATCTTTGTCAATAATAGCACACAGTTGATCATTACCAAGATATAGCTTTCCAAGGTTTACGGGAACATATTTCTCGAAGAATTCTTTCTATGAAGTAGCATGGAAGTAACATTTGCCTCTGCCTTCGCTTCCTAGTCCTTTGGTGCACTCTCGCACTGATATTTATAGTGCTCGGTTCTTCCACAATTCCAACACTCGACAGTCTTTTAGCTACGGGAATTATTAGGATTCTTGAATTTGGACCCGTTGTTCTTTGATCTACCTTTGTAGTTTATTCTGCCACTTCCATTCCCTATGGTTGGATTTCTTTCTCTCAACTTTGTATGCAAAACTGAAAGGGTTGATGATTCACCCGACTCTCAATGTTGGATCTCTTCATAGAGAACCAGATCACGAATATCGTTAAATTTCAACTTATTATTTCCTTATAAGCTACTCATAACCATGACAATAATATTCTAGCTTTCTGGTAGATAAGACAAAAGTATCAATACTCGTACTTCTTCATTGATTTCCATTTCAACTAAACTCAACTGGGTTGTGACTATGTTGAGTTCATTGAGATGTTGAGCTATTGATGCACCTTCCGCCATCAGCAAAATTGAACAAACGCCTCATCAGGTGCACTTTGTTTGAGGTCAATGGCTTCTCATACATATTGGAGAGAGCTACTATAAGACCCACGATGGTATTTTTCTTTGCTATTTTGAAAGCAACATTGCCCGATAGTGTCAATCGAATAACTTCGAGGGCTTGTCTGTCTAGAAGATTCCAATTTTCTTCCTTCATAGTCTCTGGCTTTTTTCCTGAGAGAGGTTGATACATATTTCTTTAATATAAATAATTCTCTATCTGTATTTTCCAAAACTCAAAATTTGTGCCATCGAATTTCTTGAGTTTCACCTTTCCTGCATTTGTGGTCATTGCTCTCACTCAAATCTGACTTTCTTCGGATCGTTTTTGACTATTCCTATGAACCACCGTGTATTAGAAAATCTCAGTCGACAAACTAATATCGTCGAATAGTAACTTGTAGAAAATTGACAAAAATCACCACAAAATGAAAAATAATTCCTAAGGTGCACTTGCCCCTTATTCCTATTGAATAGATCTACCCTTGCTATTCAATTGAGTGGATAGAAACCAAACCAACCTATTCAACCTATACAAATTCATGGCAACCAAGCAAATTGGATTGGGTTTAGAATATTTTTTGACTACTTCGGGTTATAACTCGACCAACTTGTCTAAGTTTGATCAAAAATGGGTTGAGAAAATTCCTTCATATTTGGAACCTGGCCAACCCGTTTAAATAGATACTTCTCAATGTAAAAAATTTACCTTTGATAGGTAGAGTTGTACCCAAATAAACTACGAGAAAGTATTGTTGGGAAAATATGCAAATTCTCGATAAACTATATTTATGATAAAACAAAAATAGATAAAATAATACACAAAATTGATAACGGAATTCGACTAATTTTGCTTACGTTTTCGGACCTGCTGCGGATTTTTTTATTAAAAATGAGAAATTATACAAAATGTTTACAATACTCACAACCTAATTATATTTAAAAAAATTTCTCTCAGTTTTTTCTTACTAAACCTTTTTTTTTTCCAAGCTTTTCTCTCTATTAGATAATACAAAGTATCTATTGGGTTGCTCTATTTATAGACAGAGAAACCTCTTTTTACATGTTTTTCATTGGTTTTTATTTTTTTAACAAAAATATGAATTATTTATTCAGTCCTTTTGGATTGTTAACTTAACAAATAATTTTTTTATCTTATTGTCATTAATTATACAATTTAATGCATGTAAGTTTTAGCGACAGCTACTAAACACTAAAAGTAAATAGAACATACATAGAAAACAGATAAATAGAGGTTCGATTCATTCTTAATCAAACAGTATAAATAGATTGTCTTATCATTTTGATTACTTGATTAATCTCATTGTTTATTATCGAAGTTTTTGCATGTCAAAAAACTTGCTTCTGGAATTGCTAAGGAAAGTCATATACACAAAAATTTCAAATGAGTACGTATCAGAAAGTAAAGAAAGATCTAGAAAACCACAAGATATTCCCCTCTATGGCCTAGGGCTCGCTTGCTGCGCTGGTGAGCCTCACTCAACCATGACCTGCTTCATCTCCCTCTCAATTTCTCTCTCGTTTTAGAATTTCAGCTTCTCAAAATTTCTCGCGATTTTATTCATACATATTTAGATTTTAGAAACTTTCCTTGCCATCCTTTTTCTGAGAGATAAGATTTACTCTCTGGAATCACCTTCTAGCTTTGTGCAAGTATATGTTTCTTTTTTCCAATTTTTTTTCTTCTCAATCAGTAGTGAAAAGTATCAGATCTGATCATTTTGCTCCTGATTTCCCTGGTTGTTTTCAATGTTTGTTAACGATGTTTTTCATATTCCTAAATCTTCCTTTCATTAACAATCGGAAGTGATAGTAATGAAATAACTCGCCAAATCAGCTGGGGATTCGGAAGTGATTGAGGAACAATCTCCAAGGAACTATAATGGAGATATTATGGTGTTTGTTACAACGAAGCTTTTGTTGTTGGTACATGAACTTCCCTTTATCTTGATTCAGGTAAGGGATATCATTGTTTAATGGCTATACAGATTTAGGAGATACTGAAGGCTGATCAGAATTCAATATATTGAGAATCTATTTTCTCGACCACTGAGAACACAAATACCGATAACAATCAATGTTTCCATGAGGCCTGGTACCTATTTTCACCTAGACAAGATCACTCCAATTTTGACTAAAATGAGGTATAAACATATACCAAACTTTAGTATAAGGTTTGGATTATGGGACATATTGATAGGTTCTGTGATGAGGAAACATATGTTATTAAGGATTTTAGTCATTGCTCTATTGTTGGGAAATGGTTTAAAGCTGACCGTACAGACTTTTAACCTTGGAGGTGTTAAAAATGATTTTTTAGCAAAATATGTTATTGTTAAGGACGATGAGATTACAAATCTAGATATCCATACAAGGGCATCAAGTTTTGTTAAGAGTACTGTTTTGAAGTTTCCTAAAGTCAGAATTTAAGGAGTACAAGGACAGGAGGTTTGTGCTCGGAAATGACGGAGTTTTTGTTGGAATATTATAAATCAAAACTACTCAACCCTCAAGAACAATTTTCCAACAACTCTTAGAAACTATCAAACTTTTATTTATGATTTATTGACTTGATTATTACATAGTGTTACGTGAAGATTCTGCTCGGGCAACCTTGCGTGCAACAACCAGTGCACATGCGGCATGCGATGGGTGCAACTAAGCGCATGATAGCACAAAACGGGCGCATGAGGGGAACCATTGAGAATACGATGAGGTGTCAGAGTTGGTTAGCAGTTTTGGAGCCAATTCCTTAGCATTCTTTGTCCTTTTAATCATGCATATGTATGGTTATATATAGCCCTAATGATTGGAATAAAGAAGAAATAAATTAACCCAATTATCACCCTTTTCTCTTAGCTCTCTTTTCCCTCTTTTTGGTCTCTCTCGTTCTCTTTTGTAGAATTATGCAAAATAACCCTAACAGTGGTATCAAAGCTAGTGATCGGTATGGATACTTGGGGTAAATCGAATGTTGAGTTCCGTAATGATGTCTTGGAAACTCTAGCATGCCATGAAATCGAATTCAACCGATTCGGAAGCACCATGCAAATACTGCTTACTGAGGTGTAAGCCCTGTGCGCTACTCGAAACCTACTAGAAGACAACCGTTTTGCCAGAGATGAAACTATATATTCACACCCTCACACCTTTCGATCAACTAATGAAAACTCGCTGTCCAATCTAAAATTATCATTTCCAAGGTTTGTCAGAGAAGATCTTACTTGGTGGATTTATAAGACTGAGCAATACTTTGAATTTACAAACATTGCTCAAGACCAACGAGTACAACTAGCCTCCTTCCATCTAGAGGGCATTGCGTTGCAATGGCATCGGTGGCTCACAAAATTTTGTGGACCACTCATCTGGGAGGAGTTCACTAAGGTTGCTCAATTGAGATTTGGACCCACTGATTATGAGGATCCTTCAGAAGCCTTATTGCGCCTTAAGCACACCGTGAGCATGGCCACTTACCAAGAATATTTGAAAAGCTGTCTCATCGCGTTGATGGATTACCAGAGGACTTTCTCATCTTATGTTTCATCACTGGGCTAAGGGATGACATACGGATTGACGTCAAAATCAAACAGCCAAAAACACTAGCTGATGCCATTGGGGTAGTTAGATTGATTGAGGAAAGGAACATCTTACAAAAGATAGCTACAACGAACCCTCGTTACCGGTTTCAAACAACTTAACCTAAACAAATAGTAAACTCTATGTTGGGTTACTAGGATTGGCACCTGTTTAGCGTGTTAATACAGATCAATCAGTAACCTTCCGGAAGCTGACTGGCCAAGAGGCACGTGAAAGAAAAGAGAAGGGATTGTGCTATTACTGTGAAGAAAATTTTGTGGCTGGCCATCATTGCACTCGACCACATCTGTTTATGATGAAAGATTGGAACCAAGAGGATGTAGCTGAGTGTGAAAATCTCACACCAGAGGAAGACCCCAATGAAATGTTACCTGAGATCTCCTTCCATGCTATAACAGGTATTGAACATTCTCAAACCATACATGTTATGGGAAAACTGAAAAATAAAAGTATATTAGTTCTAATAGATGGAGGTAGTACCCATAACTTCATAGATCAAGACATAGTCTCTCACTTCAACCCGCCTATAGAAAAAAGTAAGAGATTGGGGCAATGTTGCAATCTCACTCTCAATATTCAGGGTTGTCCAGTAGTGACTGACTACTATGTGTTGCCAGTGGCAGCTTGCCAACTGGTCTTAGGGGTTCAGTGGTTGGAGACCCTGTGACCTATCTAGATGGATTACAAGAAGCTCACCTTAAGCTTCCACACAGAACGAAGCTCCCATACTCTCTAGGGGTTGGGAAAAGCCATTATGTCTGCCTTAACCAAAAAGGAATGCAATAGTCTACAGGGAAAGGAGCTGCTCCTCCAAATAAGACCCATTGACATCCATAAGGATCCTCCTCAGACATACCATCTTGAGATAAGGAAACTATTGGATGAATTCCCTAAGATATTTGACCCATCCACCTGCTTACCTCCTACAAGGATGCAGGATCACAGAATACCCTTGCAACCTAGCTCGGGACCAGTGAATGTGAGACTATACCGCTACCCATATTATCAAAAAAATGAGATAGAAAAGATGGTACAAGAACTCTTAAAGTCCCAACTGATAAAGCCAAGTAATAGCCCTTTCTCTTCACCAGTGTTGCTGGTTAAGAAGGCTGATGGAACTTGGAGGTTTTGTGTTGACTATCGAGCGCTGAACGCCATGACTATCAAAGATAAGTACCCTATACCTGTCATTGATGAACTGTTAGATGAATTTCATGGTGCCAAGGATTACTCCAAGTTGGACCTAAGATCAGGTTATCACCAGATTAGGGTTCATGAAGATGACACCCATAAAACAACATTCAGAACTCATGAAGGCCACTATGAGTTTTTGGTGATGCCATTTGGACTAACTAATGCCCCAACCATTTTCCAAAGTCTCATGAATGACATATTCCGACCATTCCTCAAGAAGTTTGTCTTAGTTTTCTTTGATGACATACTGGTGTATTCCAGCTCGTGGAAGGATCATATCTCACATCTGCAATCTGTCCCACAGTTGTTAACTGCTCACAGCTTATTTTCTAAAGAATCTAAATGTTAGTTGGGTATAGCACAGGTGGAATACTTAGGCCCTCTTATTTCAAAAAGAGGGTCTCAGTGGATTCAGCCAAAAATTGAGCTATCATTGAATGGCCCACACCAATCTCAACAAAAGGTGTGAGAGGTTTTCTGGGGTTAGCAGGTTACTATAGAAAGTTCATTCAACATTTTGGAGGAATGGCTACACCCCTAACTCAACTACTGGGTAAATATGGGTTCCACTGGAATGAAGCAACTGCAAAAGCCTTCCAACAACTAACGAGAGCCTTCACCTCTCCTCCTATCCTACGGTTGCCTGATTTCTCACAACGATTTGTGGTTGAGTGTGATGCTAGTAACATTGGACTTAGGGCAATTCTCAGCTAGGAAAATAGGCCAGTAGCTTACTTTAGTGTTGCCCTTAAATGATCAACTTTAGCATTGTCTACCTATGAGAAGGAAATGTTGGCTATGGTAAAGGCTATTCATATATGGCGTCCCTATTTGTTGGGAAGGCACTTCACAGTACATACTAATAAAAGAAGCCTCAAGTATTTATTGGAGCAAAGAATCACCACATCGGTATATGCACGTTGGTTGACTAAGCTCATAGGCTATGACTATGAGATTGAATACAAAAAGGGAACCGAGAACCAAGGGGCTGATTCTTTATCCAGAGTAACAAGATTCCAATTCCTAGCTATCTTTCAATCCCAGTTAGAATGGTGGCCCATCCTCCAGCAAGAAGTCCAACAAGATGTTTTCTATGAAAAACTGAGAGACAAAGGACACTCTGCAGGAGGTCTTCCAATATGCCAACAAGATGGGGTTTGGTTCAAGGGGAACAAGGTATACCTAAGCTCTCAATTTACCTTAATACTAAAATATTGGGACATTGCCATTCATCACCCATTGGAGGACATTTTGGGTTTCACAAAACCTTATCTAGAATTAAGCAGAATTTCTATTGGCCTCATATGCACCAAAAGATAAAAGAGTTCCTAAGTGGCCTCGTATGCACCAAAAGATAAAAGAGTTCCTAAGTGAGTGAAGTATGCCAACGGGGTAAGGTTGATTGTATGAAACCGGCTGGATTGTTACAACCATTGTCTATTCCTAACCAAATGTGGACTGATATCTCTATGGATTTCATAGAAGGATTACCTCCCTCCAAGGGAAACACAATCATTATGGTAGTGGTCGACAGGTTGACAAAGTATGCTCACTTTGCAACTATAAAACATCCTTTTACTACACTTATGGTAGCCAAGGTATATGTGGCCAATGTCGTGAGGTTACATGGCATATCAACTTCTATAGTTAGTGACCGAGACAAGGTTTTTGTTAGCTCATTTTGGCAAGCATTGTTTAAGCTACAGGGTACTCAATTAAGCATGAGCTCTAATTACCATCCACATACTGATGGATAGACTGAGGTGATTAATCAGATTTTGGAACAGTATCTACGTTGCTTTGTTGGTGAGTAACCAAAATAGTGGGTCGAGTGGATACCATGGGCTAAGTTTAGCTATAACACCTCCCTCCACTCTTCCACCAAATATACACCATTCCAGGTAGTTTATGGTATTCCTCCCTCTCAACTGGTAACTTACATACCAGGTACCTACAAAGTTCCCACTATAAACGAATACTTGTGCGATCGAGATACTATCCTATGAGAGCTGTGCCACAATCTTTTACAAGCTCAAAACTGCATGAAGTGTCAAACCAATCAGCATAGAAGAGAGCTTTCCTTC
This sequence comes from Hippophae rhamnoides, assembly GCA_033030585.1. Lineage (NCBI taxonomy): Eukaryota > Viridiplantae > Streptophyta > Magnoliopsida > Rosales > Elaeagnaceae > Hippophae > Hippophae rhamnoides. The sequence continues at coordinate 14,851,978 of CM065433.1, read as the reverse complement.
CTAGTAGGGGATTATGTCTATTTGAAGCTACAACTCTATCGGTATACCTCTATAGCTTTTCGTTCATCCATGAAGCTTGCTCAATGCTTCTTTGGACCCTACAAGGTTATTGAGAAAATTGGTCCAGTAGCTTACAGGGTAGCTCTGCCTCTAAACTCACAAATACACGATGTGTTCCATGTCAGCACATTGAAGAAGCACATAGGGACCATTACCCTTACCAGTCCCAGCTACCTCCAATCTTAGAATACTCAACGATCATGCCATAACCAGAAGCTATCCTAGAGTGCCGAGTGATTCAGAAGGGTAGATATCGACCAAAATCTGAAATTCTGGTCAAATGGGTGGGGGCTCCGACCGAGGCAGCCACTTGGGAGAATGAATGTCGCTTCTCTAAGTCCTACCCTGACTTCATCCTCGCGGACAAGGATTCTGAAAGAGAAGGAGAAATTTTACGTGCAGATTCTGCTCGAGAAACCTCGCGCACAACAACCAGCGCACATGCGGTACGCGGCATGCGCAACTAAGCGCATGATAGCACAGAATGGGCACAAGAAGGGAACCAATGAGAAAACTTTTAGGCGTCATAGTTGGTTAGCAATTTTGGAGCCAATTCCTTAGTTTTCTTTTGCATTTTAATCACGCATATGTAAGGCTATATATAGCCCTAATGATTAGAATAAAGAAGAAAGAAATTAACGCAATTATCCCCCTTTTCTCCTAGCTTTCTTTTCCCTCTTTTTTGTCTCTCGTTCTCTTCTGTAGAATTCTACAAAACAACCTTAACACATAGCTACTGAGAAGTATTTATAGAAACAACTGATAAATCAAAGCCATACAATATAAACCTACCAAGCAATCTAAAACCATACACCTAGCCCCTTATCAACCCATTTCTTTTCTTCTTTCTGCCTACCAACCAGCTCAACACCATGAGTTGTATCCTTATCAACCCAGATCATTACCATAGAAGCTTCTATGAGCTGAAATTTTTCAAAGAACTTAGGCTTATAAACAAGTTTACAAAAACAACACTCTCTCTTAAACTTATTTTACAATGCTGAGCAAATTTCTCAATCTGATAGTCTTCTTGCTTGAGCAGTTTAGTGAAGATGTCAACAATTTGATCTTGTGATTTCACATACTCGAGTTGTACATCCTTTCTTGTGATGCATTCCTTGATGTAATGATTTCGAGTATCTGTGTTTGCTTTGATAATGAAAAACAGGATTTTTGGTTAAGGCAATAGTTGACTTATTGTCGACACAAATTTTGGTTGGATCTTCTTGTGTCATATTTAACTCCTTTAACAAGTTTCTCAACCTAATTGCTTGGCAAACACATGAGGTAACTACTACATATTCTGCTTCACAATTAGATAAGGTGACAATCAATTGCTTTTTCGACATCCACTTAAAAGCAGTACCTCCCATGAAAACACATATCCGAAAGTGCTTTTTCGATCGTCTATATCTCTACTAAAATCGCTATCACTATATCCAACAAGCTTGTAATCATTAGAAACCGAATAGAACAAGCTAAGATCAATTGTACCTTTTAGATAGCGTAGGATTCTCTTTACAACTTTGAAATGGGTGATTGTCGGTTTCTCCATATAGCGGCTAATCAATCCAACAGCATACAAGATGTCAGGTGTTGTGCACGTGAGATAATGCAAACTTCCAACTAGACTTTTGAAAAATGTTGGATCCATGCTTTCACCATCTTCATGCTTGAACAGTTTGATTTTCACATGCCACTGGTGTGTTGATCGGCTTGCAATTGTTCATCTTGAACTTCTTTAGTATCTCCCTTGTATAGCTTTCTTAGATGAAGATGCCTTCTTTTTGTTTCACTTCAATTCCAAGATAGTATGCCATTAACCCGATATCTGTCATTTTGAATTCTTGAGTCATCACTTTCTTAAATTTTTTATACAGCTTCGGATTACGTATGGTGAAGATGAGATCATCTACGTATCCAAACGATTAGAATATAGCCATCTTTAATCTTGAGGTAGAATGAATGTTCATAGGGACACTTGGTGAAGTTGTTCTCTAGAAAATACTTGTTGATGCAGTTATTTCATGCTCTTGGTGCTTGCTGCAACCCATAAAGAGCTTTCTTCACCTTCAACACTTTGTCTTTATGACCTTTTTTTTCGTAGCCTGATGGTTGTTGAATGTATACTTCTTCTTCGAGGACTCCATTTAGAAAGGCAGATTTTACATCCATTTGATGTATCTTCCACTTATTTTGAGTTGCCAAAGAAATGATTAGTCTTATAGTCTCTAATCGAGCAACAAGAGCAAATACCTCATCATAGTCAATTCCAAACTTTTGACTATATCCTTTTGCTACTAGTCTCGCTTTGTGCCTTTAAATCTCTCCCTTAGCATTCCTCTTTGTCTTGTGCACCCATTTCATACCTATTTCCTTATGTCTTTTGGGAAGTGAGGTGAGTTCTCATGTGTTGTTCTTCTCGATGGCCCTGATTTCTTCGTCCATTGCATCTCTCCACTTCTTTTCTTGTACTACTTCTTCAAAGTTTACTGGTTCACAGTTGTCAAAGAGATAGAAAAGTGTAAGATTGTCTAATCATTCAGTTACCTCATAAAGATCTTGAAGACATCGTGTGCATGGCACTTCTCTTTCATCTTGACTTCCACTTGACAATGACGAAGGTGATGAGTCTCCTTGAGTGGTTGATATTGGTGAAGTAGGTGGAGTTGTAAGCTCTTGTTGAGGTTCAACTAGTTGCTCCTTCATTGTCTGCTCATCTTCTTCAAACTGAGGAAAGAAATTGAAGTTACTTGCATGAGAGTTAAAATCCTATTCTCTTTCTTCATCGAATATCACATCTTGACTAATCACAATCTTCTTATTGTCTGGATTGTACAGCTTGTAGCCCTTTGAATTAGCATCATAACCGATAATGATAAATCTCACTTTTATCATCAAGCTTCGTTCTTTTCTCATCCAATACATGAACATGGGCTATACTTCCAAAGACTCTTAGGTAGGAAATACTAGGCTTTCTTCGACTCTATGCCTCTTGCAGTGTCTTTCCCTATACACTTCCTGTTGGAGATCAGTTTGACAAGTAAACTCCACATGCTAATGCTTCCACCTAAAACTCCTTCGGTAGTTTCTTTCTTTTGAGCGTGCTTCATGCCATGTTGAGAATTGTTTTGTTCTTTCTTTCAGCTACACCATTTTTTTGGGGGGATCTCGGAATTGTCAAGGATCTACGAATTCCATTTGCTTCACAAAACTCTTGAAGCTCCCTGGATGTCAATTCTCCACCTCGGTCGGATCTCATGGCTTTGATATTTTTACCGTTTTCTCTCTCCGCTGTAGCTTTGAACCTTTTAAATACTTTAAAAACTTATGATTTCTATTTCAAGAAATATACCCAGGTTTTTCTTGAAAAATCATCAATGAAAAGAAGAAAATAATTACTATTACCGAGAAAGCTTGGCTTGATTGGTCCGCACACATCAGTATGGATTAGCTCGAATGGTTTCTTAGCTCTTGAGTCTGACTCCTTTGGAAAGCTTTTTCTGAATTACTTCCCAAGTAGACACCCTTCACAAAGTTTATCAAGATGGTTAATGCAAGGTAGTCCCTTCACCATCTTCTTCTTAGACAGTAGCTCTAATCCTCTAAAATTGAGATGCCCGAATCGAAGATGCCATAGCGACGATGCATCTTTGTAGCAGGTTTTCAGACACTTTGCAATGTCATTTTGTATATTGATCAAGAATATTCTATTCTTTGACATCGACACATTAGTAATAAAGTTATTCTTATAATCTTTTATAGAAAGATTACAATTCTTCATTTGGGGACATAGTAAACTTTGGAAATAAATTGATGTCGCTCATCTTTCAAGCGAATAAGAATGTTACCTCTTCCTTTCATTGCTATGTTAGAATCATCTTCAAATGAGACATTTTCGCTTCCACACATATGGTTGCTTGCATCGTTGTCAAGATACTAGAAATTTAGTTAATCACCATCACCCTCCTTTCGTGTTAGAAAAATAATTTCTTTCTCATCGGTCTTCTCCTCCATGTAGTTGATTTTCTCATCTACTCTGTTCGGAGCTCTACATTCTGAAGCATAATGTCCAAACTTATGACAATTATAGCATTGAACTTGAGATTTGTCATACCTTGAGTTCATATTACCTCTTCCATGACCTCGTGTTGAGCTTTCCCCTCTCTCGAAGTTGTTTGAATTGTTGTTGTAATTCCAATCTTGTCCATGACCATGGCTTCCATCTCGTCCATGACCTCTACCTCTGCCTTAGCCACGTTAATTTATGTCATTGCCTTGGCTTTCATGCTTATCCTTGAATTGCATCTTGAAGAGTTGGTCATGATCCCTTGCTTCTTCTTATGCTTTTCTTCATATGCTTGTAATGAACCATTGAATTCATTAATGGTCATTTCTTCAAAATCTTGTCTTCTCAATCGTCACGACGATGCGTTCAAATTTGGAATCTAATGAGCGAAGTATCTTTTTCATTATTCTAACATCTTCCAACATCTTAACGTTTCTTTTCAATTGATTAGAAACAACTACGACTCTCGAGAAATAGTCAATAATAGATTCAGAAGCTTTCATATGTAGAGACTCAAATTCACCATTTTCTCGGCTTCTTTGAAAGAGATTTGAAGCATATTCCACACTGCTTTGGAGGATGTTGCATTTGAAATCTTCTCAAACTCATCATCATTTAAGGCTTGATAGATAAGGAAGAGGGCTTTCTTGTCTCTCTTTCTCGAATCCTTTAAAGATTCTTTTTGCACTTACGTTAGAGTAGTTTTATCGTCTGACTCACTTAAGCCTTTCTCTACAACTTCCTATACATCATGTGCACCCAAAAGAGCCTTCATCTTGATACTCCAACTTGGCCGACTCGGTTCTGACTTAGTAAGTTAACTCACTTTCTGGCTACAACTTAAGGTGGTGCATCTAAACTCTAATCAGGATGATTTTGGCGGCATCAGATTCGTCTCGTGGAGAGCTTTGATTTGATATAATAGTATATATTTCCAACTATGGTTTCGCTCTGATACCACTTTAATGGAATATTATGGATCAAAATTGCTCAATACTCGAGAACACTCAAAAACAATTTTCCAGCAACTCTTAAAAACCCTCAAACTTTTATTTATGATTTCTTGACTTGATTATTACATAACTACTGAGTGGTATTTATAGAAATAAATGATAAATCAAAGTCATACAACATAACCTACCATGCAATCTAAAACCATACAATTAACCCCTTACTTAACTCATTTTTTTTCTTTCTACCTACCAACCAGCTCAACACCATGAGCTGTATCCTTATCAACTCAGATAATCACAATAGAAGCTTCCATGAGCAGGATTTCAAATGGGTTGAACTTTTTCAAAGAGTTTGGACTTGTAAACAAGTTTACAAAAACAAGAGTTTCATGCTCTTTTCTATTTTAAGTGGTGGGAATATGGAGTCATGACTACGTAGTTCTCTTTGAGCTATGAATTCTCTGTTATTAAGTGTTTGGATGATATTGGTTATGCTTGCTACAGAGTCCCTTTTTGTATGAAAGCTATATGCATTTTATTAAGCTTTTTTCAGTTAGTTTTATAACTTTTACTTTTTGACTTACATTCATTGCTTACTGTTTTGTTTGTAATGGAAAATTGAAAAAAAAAAGGTTGAGACTTCCTTTCTTTGGAAGCTTTCAACCTTTGTCCTTAATGTCTATATAAGCTGGATAACACTGGAATTGGGTCTTGCTCTAAAAAAAAAAAGCGTAAAATAGTATCTTTAGTCATATTGCTCCTTATAGTACTACTTTTCGTGGTTGAAGATTCGAGTTTCAATATTATATGCCATATTTCTAATAGTATCTTTAGTCATTAGCCGTGGAGTTATGTCAACTTTTCTTGTATGTGTTTGAACTTTGATTTTAGTAGCACTTTTATATATAATAATTATATGATAATTACCTGGTAATAATATTAAGTTACATTACTTATGATAAATAGGATTTTCCATAATTGTATTGGTGTTGACTTTGGCCAGTTTTTAATGAATTTTTTTTTCTTTTGAAAAAAAGAAGACTTGCTTCTATAATAAAATCAAGATATTCATATTTTAAATGACTTGGAGATTTCCTTGGACCTAGACCAAGTTCATAATAAAGCTGCTGCGGACTGCAATGGTGTTTCAAGCATTTGGTATAAATTGAGGGGCTCTTTTTTTTTTCCCTCAATTTGAGCCGAAATGTCCTAAAATTGTGTGGTACAACCTCTATAGGTGCTGCTACTGCTTAAGTAGTTGATTATTTATGGTGTATTTGTCCAGGTAACGATTATACTAGCCAATTGTCCGATTAATGTAGGTATCGATCATTATTTGTTCTGCAGGTATTGAAACTCAGGAATGAAGCAATCGGTGTATGTACCAATGGTCAGCAATGTTGCATCATTTTTTGAAATTCTGTAGTTTACTTACCTTGAATTTGGAATTCTTGAGTAATCTGAATATAATTTGTCCCAAGACTTGTTTGTGATAGGGATCCTCATTTGGAACAAAATTTTTTGACCTAGTAACCATCATTTCCATTGTCCAATAACTGTTGTTGATATGTTTATGGTTTTTTTTATGGTTATTGGCGCACAAGATTATATATAGGATAAAGGGTACGAGAGGTCTTATAACTTTTACAAAATAATTACCCTAATTTTGTGATTTTTAATTAGAGTATTTTAATTCCATAACTTTGAAAAAACGTATTTTAGTGCTAAAAACTTAAAACTTAGTTAAGAATTTCAAATATATTACAATCATGTAATTGGAATTTTTTTTTTCTTCAGAAATAACAGTTATTTTATGATGGTTATTAATTGTTACAAAGATAGTCATGCCATTGGCAGAGAGGACAACCTTGCTTAGGTATGTGTTTCTTAACAATTTTGCCAGAATTAAGTACTGTCACGCTTGAGGTTACAAACATTACTTTCATATTGTCCTTAGAGATCTTTATTTTTGTTTTCTAATCTTATTGATATTGTTATATACACTATGCTCTTCACCTTTTGAGAAATTCTGTTGACATCCTGTATTTTATTTAAGATACCCTATCGATTTTTAAAAAAATAATTTTACTAAAATTTGGTGAATTTATTGATACATTTTTTAGACATCCATTAACATTTTATCTATAGGAGGGTAACGCCCATGAACCTTTTGAAGGAGGTTCATTAAGGCATATTAGTCTTACCGATGATTTTCGGGAAAAAAAATGTAAGACGTGTTCTAGTTGATTATTGGTTGGATTTTTTTTCTTTTTTCATATATTTAGGGGATAAATACCTTGGATGTTTTTTTAAAAAAATGAAGTGTTGGTTAGTCTTTTGAATTAAGAAATGTGTTAAAAAAGTACCTATTACTTCTTTTGTTTATAAATAAAACTTTTATTAATATTAATAAATATTTTATTGATAAAATGTTTTTTAAAAATAATTAGGTAATTTACATAGTAAACAGTGAAATGATAGGAGATATTCTTGATAATTTTTTAAATAAAATAATTTTAAAATTATTAAATATCTCTTTTGTCAAATTTTTAAAAACAAAAAGATTAAATAACATATTCATTAAATTAAAAGGATTAAAGAACAATGGGTCAAAGTAACATTTCATCCTATTTTTAATAGATACTTGTTTTATTTGTAATATTATGAATTTTTGATGATTAAAATATTAAAGATTATGAGTTTTTGAGGCTTAAAATATTAGAAATATTGTTGATAAGTAGTAAAGTGGTTGGAGAGATGTTAGGTGGTGTTTGGTTTGTGGAATCGAATCGGAATGGAAAGGAAACAATTTTGTTTGGTTTGACCACTGGAATCAAGTTCAGAATCAGGATTATAATGTTTGGTTTGCCATTGGAATGGAACGAAAAAAAGCTAGAAATGACCTTAATATCCTTGCATGCTGTAAAGTTCAAATAATGTCATTTAATTACTATTTTTTTGTCAGACAAAATACATTATTGAAATCATTATTTTTTTAAATAAGTATTACTTAATTAAAAAGAAATATATTATTAAAATTATTATTTTTCTAAATAGGGTTTAGGGTTTTGAGTTTTGTGATGTGATTTAGGGTTTTCGGGATTTAGGATTTGGGGTTATATTTGTATGTTAAGGTTTAGGGTTAATATTATTATTTTTCTAAAAATAGTTTAGGATTTTAGAATTTTGGATTTAGGGTTTAGGGTTTAGGGTTTAGGGTTTAGGGTTTAGGGTTTAGGGTTTATGGTTTTAGGATTTCGAATTTGGGGTTTAGGGTTTTGTGATTTATGTTTTAGGGTTTTGGGTTTTGGGTTTTTGGTTTTATGTTTTAAGGTTTAAGGTTTAGAGATTTGGAGATTTGGGGTTTAGGGTTTTAGGGTTTAAGGTTTAGGGTTTAGGGATTTGGGGTTTAGGGTTTTAGGATTTGGAATTTGGGGTTTAGGGTTTAGGGTTTTTGGATTTATGTTTTAGGGTTTTGGGTTTTGGGATTTATGTTTTAAGGTTTAGGGTTTTAGGGTTTAGGGTTTAGGGATTTGGGGTTTATGGTTTAGGGATTTGGGGTTTAGGATTTAGGGTTTTAGGATTTGAAATTTGGGATTTAGGGTTTAGGGATTTGGGATTTATGTTTTAGGGTTTTGGGATTTATGTTATAAGGTTTAGGGTTTTAGGGTTTAGGGATTTGGGATTTATGTTTTAAGGTTTTGGGATTTATGTTTTAAGGTTGAGGTTTAGGGATTTGAGGTTTAGGGTTTTAGGATTTTAGGATTTGGATTTAAGGTTTTGAAATTTTGGGTTTAGGGTTTAGGCTTTTGGAATTTTGGGTTTGAGAATTTGAGATTTGAAATTAAGGTTATATTTTAGGTGAGGGTAAGATTGAAAAAAAAGTTTAGATGGAAATGAAATAATGATTACCAAAGGTGGGAGAAAGAATTGTGATTCTTTCTCTTTTAGTAATCAGATTCCATTCCGCCTTCTATTCCTTCCAACCAAACACACAAAATAGATGGAATCAATTATGATTCCATTTCATTCCCTCCAACCAAACATGGGGTTAGAGTTAAATGAAGAAAAAAGAGTTGGATGTATTGAATCAGGAAAGTTTTAGTGTGAGTGAAAATATTTTAGAAATAATTATTTTAAAACATGTAAGGATAAAATAGTCATTTTATTGTTATTTTAATTAATTTAATTTTTTTATTTTAAATTGAATAACATTAAGTATCATTTTCTTAAAAAATTAATTTAAAATATTTTATAATTAATGAGATATTCTGTAAGAAATTTTAGGATTTTTTTAAAATTTCTGATAACATGTTCAGTTTCTTGGGCACATTTGTTCTTGGGCACCACTAGTAAGGTGATGGGCTCTAAATTATTTACTTTGTAGAGGTATATGATACATTGCTATTCATTTTTATTCATCTTAAGAAAGAAAATAATGTAAGATCATAATTCAATTCAGAAATGTTTTGGAAAACATATGAATGTAAAATTTAAATATAGTGGAAACAAAAATGGATTGAAAACATACCTCCTGTCATTGATCAAATTCCAACACTTGCACGAGAATTCCAATAGATTTTTGATTTGATATTCTCATTGGTTTCTCACACTTACTCTCTGCATTTTGATGGTGTATTTGAATGTATCAGTGAGTAGTGAGAGGACCCGTTGCCTTTATAAAGGTTATTCTATCAAGAACCTCGTATGGTTTTGTAATAGATGTACGGTTTTGACGAAACCGAACAGTCACCACCGTTCACCATTGTGTTGTACCACTTTGATGTTACATTTTCCCACTTGGTGCAAACGTTAAGCAAAATTCTCTTGAGTAACAAAATATATGAATCATAGCGATAAGTCCTCTAAGAGTGAGTATTATCTTCCATGTATTACAATGCATTTAGTTTCTCAAGTATTATACTTTATGTGGTAACGAAACTTAATGAATAAATCTTATATTTATTCTGGGTCCAATAAAATATATATTTTCTCAAATAAATTAGGATGCACATAAATATGAGAAAATATCACAATATATAAGAGTTTCATTAATAAATTGTATATATATATTTACAAAGTAGAACCGATTCTCATTTTCTCTACATGATCCTTAAATTTCATTGGTGGCATGTCTTTAGTCAAAGGATCAGTAATCATCAACTCAGTGCTAATGTGCTCAATGATCGCTTCTTTTTCCTTAACACGTTCTCTTATGGCCAAGTATTTAATGTCGATATGCTTACTTCGACTACCTTTTTTTGTTGTTCTTAGCCATAAACACAGCAGCTGAGTTGTCACAATACAATCTTAATGATCTAGAAATAGAGTCAACTATTTTAAACCCAGAAATGAAACTCTTTAACCATACACCATGTGATGTGGCCTCAAAACATGACACGAACTCAGCCTTCATAGTGGAAGTATCAATCAAGGATTGTTTCGCACTCCTCCAAGACACGGCTCCATCGACAAGCATGAAAATATAATCAGATGTTGATTTGCATGAATCAACACAACCAACGAAGTCGGCATTGGAGTAGCCAATTATTTCCAAATCATCGATTCGTCTATACATGAGCATATAATCCTTGGTTCCTTGTAGGTATCTTATCACTTTCTTTGCAGCTTTCCAGTGGTCAACACCTAGGTTACTCTGATATCTCCCTAGCATTTTAACAAAAAATGCAATATTAGGTCTGGTGTAGACCTGAGCATACATCAGGCTTCGGTTGAAGCATATGGAATGGTTTTCATCTATTCTCTTTCAAAATCATTCTTTGGGCATTAGTCCAAATTGAACTTATCGCCTTTCACAATGAGAGCAACACTTGGTGAACAATCTTTCATCTGAAATCTCTTTAAAACTTTATTGATATAGGTTTCCTGAGATAAACCCAAGATGCCTCAAAGTTTATCTCTATGGATCTTAATGCCAGTGGTATAAGAAGTCTCACCCATATTCTTCATATCAAATTTTTTAAAGAGGAATTGTTTTACCTCGTGTAATAAACCCTTATCATCGATTGTGAGAAAAATATCATCCACATATAGCACCAAAAAACAAATCTTACTCCCACTAACCTTTTGGTATATACATTGATCCATGACGTTCTCTTCAAAACCAAATGAAGTGATGACGTTATGGAATTTCAAATACCATTGATGGGAAGCTTGTTTTAATCTATTTATGGATTTATTAAGCTTACAAACCAAATGCTCACTATCACTAGAGAAGAATCCTTTAGGTTGTTTCATGTAAACCTCTTCCTCTAGGTTACCATTAAGGAAAGCCATTTTCACATCCATTTGATGCAAATGCAAATCAAAATGGGCAACCGATACCATGATTACACGAAGTGAATCTTTCTTAGATATAGGAGAGAATGTCTCCGTGTAGTTGATTCCTTCCCTTTGAGTGAATCTTTTAGAAACGAGTCTTGCCTTATATCTCTCAATGTTGTCTCGTGAGTCTTTCTTTGTCTGGAAGACCCATTTACATATAATGGCTTTCACACCATTAGGAAACTTGACAAGATCCCAAACTCGGTTAGATGCCATAGAATCCATCTCTTCTTTCATGGCATTGTACCATAAGTTTGAAACCTCAGAACTCATGGCCTGTGAAAACGTCTCAGGATCATTTTTGGCTCCAACATTATAGTCACATTCTTGTAGATACATAACATAATCACTAGGAATTGCTGATTTCCTTACTCTAGTAGATCTTCTTAATACTGCATCAACATTCTCCTAGATCATGTTGCTCAGTTGATTGTTCAATAACTGTAGGCATCTGTTGAACTTTAACATCTACTGGATCAAGATCAATAGCTTGTGGTACTTTGAGGATTGGTTCTTCAACACGCGTTTGTACTCGAGGCATGTTGTTAACAATAATGATCAGTCCATTACTTGAAGTGGCACATTGAGCATCTGAATGATCTTTCTCAGGACCAATGCCTTGGGATCGATCACTCCCACTAATCAAGTAATTCTCAAGAAATTTTGCATTTCTTGATTCCAAAAAACTAGTGCTATGAGATGGACAATAAAACCTATATCCCTTAGACCTTTTGGCCTTTTGGCATATCCAACGAAATACTCATTTATGGTCCTTGGGTCTAATTTCTTTTCTTATGGATTATAAATCCTTACTTCAGACTGGCATCCCCAAACGCGCATATGTCGCAAACTCGGTTTCCAACCTTTCCAATATTCAAATGGCATCTTTGAGACAGCCTTGGTTGGAACTCAATTTAATATATACATAGCTATCTTTAAAGCTTTAATCTACAAGGATTTAGAAAGATTGGAGTTTATAAGCATACTCTGCACCATGTCCAATAATGTTCGATTTCTCCTTTCTGCTACACCATTCTGGTATGGTGAACCAAGCATAGTGTATTGGGCAACTATCCCATGTTCTTGAAAAACTTAGTAAATGAACCAGGCGCTTGTCCATTCTCAATGTATCTACTATAATATTCACCACCTCTATCTAATCTTATGACCTTTATTTGCTTTCCACATTGTTTCTCTACTTCAACCTTAAAGATTTTGAAGGCATCTAATTCTTCGCTCTTATTATGAAGCATGTAGAAATACATAAATAGAGAAAAATCATCAATAAAGGTGATAAAATATTTCTAATCTTGAATGTCCACGTTTGGACAACATATATCTGTATATATGATTTCTAATATGCTTGAACTTCTATTGGCACCTTTCTTTGACTTGTTAGTTTACTTTCCTTTAATGCAGTCCACACATGTCTCAAAATCAGTAAAATCTAGAGTACTAAGTATCCCATATTTCACCAATCTTTTAACTCTTTCTTGTAGATGTGTTCTAATCTCCTATGCCATAATGTAGAAGAGTCATCGTCAATAATACACCTTTTAGTACCAGCTTGAACATGCATAGCATTATGAGTGGCATTATTTTGTAAATTAATGTAGTAAAGACCATCAGACAAAATATCATTCCCAACACAATCAGATTTATTAAATAAACTAAAAAATGTTTCTGAAAAGTGAAAGGAATAACTAAAAGGTACAAGTCTTGAAATTGAAATCAAGTTTCTCGAGAAACTTGAAACATAAAAGGTCTTTTCTAATTCTAAAATAAAACCACTATTTAAAATAAAATTGCATGTCCCTACAACCTTCACACGTGAGCCCATTTTGTTACTAGATAAGATGTATTGCTTACTTCCCATTGACTTCCTTAGATTTTGCATATCTTGTAAGGAGTTTGCAACATGGATTGTAGATCCAGAATAAATCCACAAGGTGTTAATATTAACATTAACCATATTAGATTCATAACAAAAAAACGAGGTTGGATTACCTTTATTCTCAAGCCATTTTTAGAATTTGATACAATCCTTCTTCATGTGTCCCTTCTTTTATAGAAGAAATACTTGGATTCTTTCTTAATATCAGTCCAAGGTGGAATTATCTGTTTTCCTTTATGCTTGTATTGAGATTTGCCTTTCCCGTATGTTGTAGCCAACATTGCACTTTCACTAAATTTCATAGCAAGCCTCCCTTCCTCTTGAACACACATAGTCATTAGTTCATTGATTGATCATTTATCCTTATGTGTATTGTACAAGATTTTGAATGGCCCGTACTAATGTGGGAGAGTGTTAAGGATATAGTGCACCAAGAAGGATTCTGACATCTCAACCTCGAGATGCTTAAGTTGAGTCACAATGTCCCTCATTTGCATAATGTGTTCGCGCACACTTTTCACACTGGTGAGTCTTAAGGAAGAGAACTTCATAATAAATGTGCTTGCTTTAACCTTAAATAGAAGTGACAAACTGATCATCAATGACATTTAGCAAGTCTTGAACATTATTACGCTGATCAACAGAACCATGAATACTAGTAGAGATTTTAGTCTTAATGAACATCATGCTAAGGCGATTAGATCGCTCCCATTGTTCAGTTCATAAAGTATGATATTCTCTAGAGTGTTGGTTTGGGTAATTTTAGGTGGTTCGTTTTTCCTAATAGCATAATCAATATCCATCCACCCTAGATGAAGGATAATTCTTTCCTTCCAAATTTTATAATTATCCATTTTTAGATCGTGAATATCATAGCGGATATCAGAGAAATTTACAGGTTAAGAAGCTACAATTAAAGATTATATGATTATTAAAATTTGAGACCTAAATTAAAGTCATTCTTTACCAATTTAAATCATGAAAAATATGAATCTAGTAATATAAAGCTTGTATGTGGACTAAAATTCTAATTCAATTAGATTTATCTTAACTTTACGATAAAATTATCAAATTATGTTCCTTTTTCTAATATCTGTGGGTAAATTAAAAAATATAATTTGATATTATATCTTAAATAATCACATAAAAATATAATAAACATTCATGTGAGATAAGATTATTATATCACATGTGATTAATTACAACTAATGTTTATTTTTTAAATGTGATCTTAAATAAACCTTATTATAGTTTTAATTAATTAAAGATGTCTTGATTATTCCTTAATTAATTAAACTATATGACTAACTTAATTATTTGCTAAATCCTTAAGTTCAATTATTGCATAAAATCATAAATAATATTAATTTAATTTCAAATATATAAATATTCTCTATCTTAAGATTGCATGTATGATAATAAATTATACAAGTAAAGTAAATAATATAAGCACTAATTAAATCCATAAAGAGCCATTAATAATTAATTCTATTATGCATAAATTATTTAACCAAATTTTAATATGTATAATTAATTACAAAATTTATACATACAAATATCAAAACAAATAATTTAAGCATATATTTGAATTTTTTTTTACTAAAATCAAATTCTGAATGCATATATAAAAATAAGTTAGATACTATATAAGACGAAACAATCGTTGCAACCCAGTGGACATCATATCTTATGCCAAATAGGGAAATTCAAGTTCAATTCTTGGTTTTAACATACAAAAAAAAATTATTTTCTTAATATATATAAAAGTAAGTCTGGTACTTAATATAATACAAAGTGTGTCTTGGTCTAAGTAGACATCACACTTCGCTATTAACCATGATGCTTAGGTTTGATTTGTAGAAAAAACAATTTTTTTCCCTAAAGAATCATCTTTAACTTCAAGTCGGACCAACTTGATCCGATTTTGATACGAACGGATACCAGATTGTATTTCACTATTTTGACGACTAAATTTTACGTTTTTTCATCAAATTTACCTTTCACAATTATTTTCCAAAATCTTTTAAACTTTCACACATTTAGTTAGTTTTTCCAATTTTATTACAAACCATATTGTTATACTTCACAATACGAACTACGAAGGCCCTTTAATGTGTTTTATACGTGTCACCTGTCACGTGTTACTCAAGTAAATTCAAAGATGATGTGTTACAAAATTTCAAGAAATTAGAATTTTTATTTTTTTAGAATTACTATTCTTAAAACTTTTAATATCAAACTTTTATTATAATTTAAGTTAAATAATGTAAAAAATATTATTATTAAAAATATATAAGTTTAACATAATTATGTTATTTTTGTAATCATAATTTTTTTAAAAAAAATTATATTTTTACTGTTTTAAAAACAATGGTATTAAATTAAGAGTTGTTATTGGAAATTCAATGACTGTTCTTTTTAATCGCGGAGTTGGAACCGGAAATAACTTGAAATTCATTTATAAAAATATATTTTATTATAATTTAATTTAATTAATTTACATATTATAATATAATTAATCATTATTAATAATTACTTCCATATTTCCTTTAAGAAAAAAGGTAATAAAAATTTGAAAAAAAATATTTTAATTTGATAGTTATTAGGTGAGACAATATAAATATGTATGTTATCTCCTTCGAAAAGATCATCAAAATTTAATTATAAGATTTATGTCAAATTTTTAAGAATAATTTGTAAAAAAAAATTATTTCTTTTACAAAAAGTAAAGAAAACAAATATTTAAAAAATTAATATATATATATATATTTCAAAAATTAACAATTTATGATTTAAATAATATAAATAAAAATTAAATATTAAAAATATTATTGAGATTATTTACAGTAAAAATAGTCAAATAATTTGATTAATTCAAATAAATTAAGAAATCTAATAATTTGATTAATTCAAATAAATTAAGAAATCTAATTTGATATGACAGATTAAAATTATATTAAATTGATATATTTTATAGTCGAATTTTGAATGAAAGATTTTATAGTAAGGTTTAGTTTGAAATTTTATAGTAAGTAATTTGTTTGGATTCAAATTAAATTTAGATTAACAAATTTTATAATCTATTATGATCTGATTCAGATTAAATTATTATTAAAATTATAAATAAATATATTTTATTTTATAATGTGTTATATAACTTATTTTAAATATTATGCATTTTATAATTAAATAAATTATTATTTTATTTAAATAAAAATAAAAATTAAATATTTTTTATTAATTTAATAATTATCTAAATATATTTCTTATTTTTTTTATATTTTTAATTGTGAATTAATTAAATTTTTTGATAAAGATAGAGAAATTTAAAATTTAAATATTATATATATATAATATTTTATATATTATAATAATTTATAAATAAATTTTAACGTTAATCTAATATTTATCTCACGAGTAAAAGTTAGATCTATTCATATTATTAAATTAAATCTGAACTTTTAAAAAAGCTTTTGATTTGTTAATAGATCCTAATTTGTTATATGATAAAGTTTTCAATAAAAGATATATTTTTTTTAAATATATATATATATATATATATATATATATATTATTTTTGTAAAAGAAAATAAACTGTTTATAAGATTTTAATTTAAGAAAATTTAGTATAAATGTATTGGATAGAATTCAATAAGCCTTTAAAAAGAAAAAAATCAGACTTCTACTACTAATAACAAATTAAAATACACTTTTTAATTTAATTTTTAATAATAATTTTAAATTATTAAATATAAAATAAATAATTTAAATTTAAAACAAGAAATAAATAACCAAATAAAATTCTAGTCTTTCTGGATAAACATGCCTATAAAGTATAATAGTACTTGGATGCTATCCACAAACTAAGATGTGGAGCTTTGACTTCAAAGTGTCGTGTACCTTTCAATACTTTTTTTTCTTCTTCTTTTACTGTAACCTCGGTAAGTAAAAGTAAAACCGTGTGCGCACCAACTTGCTTTTTTTCGATAAATCACAAATAATATATTATAATATTATTAAAAAACATAACTTGATTTATATAATAATATTTAATAAAACATTATTAATATTTCTATTGTAATTATAATATATAAAATTATTTTATCGGATAATAAACCAGTTAGATGATGATGTCATATTAAAATAATTATTTTATCACTAAACTTTGTGATCAAGTTAGCCCAAATTACCCAAAATCTCTGTATGATTTTTTATTATGACTTGTTCGATAGACATTCTTATATCAGGTATATTTTTTTTTGTATGAATTTTATTTTTTATTAAAATTGTTTGGATAAAAGACTTAATATCATTGTGATATTACGTAA
This sequence comes from Hippophae rhamnoides, assembly GCA_033030585.1. NCBI lineage: Eukaryota > Viridiplantae > Streptophyta > Magnoliopsida > Rosales > Elaeagnaceae > Hippophae > Hippophae rhamnoides. Next base: position 14,834,329 of record CM065433.1, on the reverse strand, counting down.
TAAATCTTATTATAACACTAGATACATTTATGACAAGACATTATCTTATCATATTAGATACTGCTAATGAAGATTATATTATGAGAAATGATGAAGATAAATTGAAGTATATTCTTACTCTTTATTCTATGTTAATTCTGATGATCTTACAACATTATAATACAACACTATAAATAGGAATAAGAAATTAGACAAATGTTCACTCATCTAGAAATATAACAGCTGGTATCAACAATTAAATTACAGCTTAATTTATACTAGTTTTACAGCTTGTACACCACAAAATATATTCTCTGAAAGTTTACACTCCCTCTCAAGTTGGGTAATAGATATTAATCATTTCCAACTTACAACTCAATTCTTCGAAGATTGTTCGAGGTAACGCTTTGGTAAGGATATCTGCAATTTAATGATTAATAGATGTATATAGTAGGTCCACATTTTTTTCATCTAATTTTTCTTTAATGAAATGTCGATCAATTTCTACATATTTGGTTCGGTCATGATGAACTGGATTTTTCGCAATTCTTATTGCAGCTTGATTGTCACAATGCATGCTGATAGGTTCAGAAGTTGTGAAGTCCAGTTCATTGAGTAGTCTTCTTAACCACATTCCTTCACAAATCCCATGAGCTATAGCTCTAAATTCAGCTTCTGTACTGCTTCGAGCGACTACTGATTGTTTCTTACTTCGCCAAGTTACAAGATTTCCCCATACGAATGTACAATATCCAGTGGTAGATCTACGATCCACTATAGAGCCTGCCCAGTTAACATCTGCCAATTTTTCTAGTGAGATTCTTACTGAAATATAATCCTTTTCTTGGTGTCATCTTGAGATACTTGAGTATACGATAGACCGCTTCCATGTGTTTTTCAATGGGACTATTCATAAATTGACTTACAACACTTACTAAAAAACCAATATCTGGTCTAGTGTGGGATAGGTAAATGGGTTTTCCCACTAATCTTTGATAACAACCTTTGTCTACAGGTGTACTATTTTCTTTGATTCCGAGTTTTACTGTAAAATCCATTGGAGTTTTTGCTGGTTTACACCTCATCATTCCAGTTTCCTTGAGAAGATCAAGTACATATTTCCTTTGAGATATAGATATGCCCCTTTTTGTTCGTGCTACTTCCAATCCTATAAAATATTTAATATTGCCTAGATCTTTGATCTTAAATTCCTTGGCAAGGAATTCTTTGAGTTTATTCATCTCAATTGTAGAATTACATGTTAGAACAATATCATCTACGTACACAATTAGGATAACTATTCTATCATTGGAGAAGTGTTTGATGAATAGTGTGTGATCTGATTCGCATTGATTGTACCCATATAAGGATTTCTTAAGTTTGCAGACTCTATTTGTTGGAATAGGAGATTCAATTCCAGTAGGAATGTCCATGTAGACTTCTTCGAGATCACCATTAAGGAATGCATTCTTGACATCTAATTGGTAGAGAAGCCAATCCAAGTTAGATGCTAGGGAGGGAAGAACATGAATAGTATTGAGCTTTGCTACAGGTGCAAAAGTCTCTTGATAGTCAATCCCATATGTTTGAGTGAATCCCCTAGCCACTAGGCGAGCTTTGAGTCTTTCTATACTGCCGTCTGCTTTGTGTTTGATTATAAAGATCCATTTACAGCCACCAACTTGTTTTCCCGATGGTAGTTCTGTGATCTCCCATGTCTTGTTTTTCTCTAAGGTACTGAGTTCTTCACGAATAACTGTCTTCCATTCAGGTACCTGAAATGCTTTATGAACGGAATTTGGAACCTATATCTGATCAAGGTTGCTGATAAATGCCTTATAACTTGGTGATAGATTTTTATAGGAAACAAAGTTGTAGATGTGGTAGTTTGTGCAAGATATTACACCTTTCCTTATAGCAATTGGAAAATTCAAATCATTATGAGGTAACTCAATAATAGAAGGTTCAGGGATGTTACCTTGTGAATTGTCGGAGTGGCCTATACTCGGGTTGGATTCCTGGACTGGCTTAAGATATACTCGGTTCTCCACTCTTTCTTGAGTTGTTTTCCTCCTAGAATAGACAAGAAGATCATTGTTTGGGATAGGGATGTTTGGATCTGTTGGTAGAGAAGTTGATGGTTCATTAAGATTATTAAGAGTATTTATTTGAGACATAGATTCACTCTCTTGAATGTACGGGATAGGATTTGTGGGAGATGAGTGGTTATGCTATTCCAAAGCTGGTATTCATTGCCTACGTTCTCCCCCTGAATGGTAGGTTTGGAATAGTATGGATATTGTTCAAAGAATGTGACATCCATTGTATTATAGAATTGTTTTGTGATAGGAGAGAAGCGTTTGTATCCTTTCTGGTACGATGAATATCCTATGAATATGCATTTGATGGCTCGGGGATCAAGTTTGCCTTTATGATGTACATGGATATAAGCAGAACATTCAAAATTTTTAAAAGCAATATGGGACAAGATTTTGGTGTGTAAGTATGACTCAAGTAGAGTATTGATAGGTGTTTTAAACATGAGAACAAAATAGGGCATCCTATTGATAAGATAAGTAGTTGTAAGAACAGCTTCCCCCCAAAAGTGTTGCGGGACATGAGTTGTGAACATGAAGGATCTAGCTACCTCGAGAAGATGCCTATTCTTCCTTTCAGCCACCCCATTTTGTTGAGGTGTGTCAACACAAGAGCTTAGATGAACAATCCCTTGACTTAATAGATAATTAGTAAGGGTGGAAGCAAAGTATTCTTTAGCATTGTCAGATTTCAATATTTGGATTTTCATTTGAAATTGGGTTTGAATCATGGTATTGAAATTTTTAAAAATTTGACCTACTTCAGATTTTTCTTTCATTAAAAATAACAAATGATTCGAGTATGATCATCTACAAATGAAATGAACCAACGTGTTCCTGTGATGTTTTTAATTCAAGAAGGTCCCCAAATATCAGTGTGAATCAATGAGAAATGATGTGACTTTTTATGTGGAAGACGAGGATATGAAGTTTAAACATGTTTTGAAAATTGACATATTTCACATTGAAAATCCTTTGAATTTTTATTTCTAAAGGATGAAGGGAATTGTTTTTGTAAATACAGGAAATTAGGATGACCTAAGCGATAGTGATTCAATATGATTTCACCATCATTATTGGAATTAAGATTTAACAAAACTTTATTCTAATAAGAAACTTCGGATACAACTTAGAGGACTTGTATTGCTAGAAGGTCTTCACTTCGTAGGAGATAGAGTCCCGAGCATTCTTTAGCATTATCAATCATCTTTCCCGAATCCAAGTCCTGAAATTCACATAGGTTATGAACAAATTTAGCCATACAATTTTTGTCACGAGTGAGTTTAGTAATTGATATAAGATTACAATCAAGTGTGGGAATAACAAGGATAAAATCTAGAATAAAGGAGTTTAAAATTTTAGCTGAACTAATTCCGGTTACTTTTGATACTGAACCATCGGCAATTCTAACAATGTGGCCATTTTGGTAGGTTTTAAGATTCATAAGAAGAGAAGAATCATCCGTCATGTGGTTTGAAGCACCTGAATCAACAATCTATGGTCTCATAACCTATTTCACACCAAGAGCATTTAGAGTGTTACCTGATTGAGCTATAGTGGTAGATGATGTGGGCAAGGACTGTCCAAATAATTTTTGGAGGAGATCAATCAGTTCTTTGCTAAACAGAGCAGATTCAGGGGACATAGTTCCATGAGATTTAGAAATAGTTTTTCCATAACTTTCTTTGTTCATATGCTGTGTGGAGGGTGGTTTCCAATCAGTTGGCTTTCACATGAATTTTCCAACAGGTTTCCTTAGTGTGACCAGGTCTACGACAGTGATCACACCAAGGTCTTCCTCTACGAGGACGATTGTCTACAATATGAGAGTGCTGGTGTCCTCGAATAGCAAGTGTAGATCTTTCTCCAGTCACGTAAATGGTAGATTGAGGACCCATCATCACCTTTTTACGACTCTCTTCTTGACGAACTTCGGAGAATGTATCACGAATGTTGGGCCAGGGTTTTGTTCCTAGAATTCTGTCACGCATATCATCAATATCTTTATTGAGCCCTAGTTAAAGTATTGGGTAAATGATAACTCTCCTTGACGAAGATCATGGAGGATGCTTTCGATCTCAAATAGTTCAGACATATTATCAGAATTGGAATAAGTGTCTCTGGCGGCATCCTATATTCCTTTGGCAGTTTTGTAGAGAAGAAAGTTCTCTCCAATCTCGTTTGTCATGGAATTTATCAACCAAGACATCACTATATTATTTTTAGATTTTCATGTTCTGTATTGCGGATCGTCTTTGTTATGGGCTACTGTATCTCCAATGAGATAGTCATCTTTCATCTTTTCACGTATAAACATCATGACGGATTGTGACCACTGAAGATAATTGTGCCCATTTAATTTGTGACTAGTGATGGGCAGTAGATTGTTTTTTGTGGAACCAGTAATTACAGGTTTTCCTATGGTCATTGGTGTTATTTTAAGTGGGGTTTATATGTGGGTTGATTTGGGCCTACCAATGTAGGCTTATATGGGCTAAATTTTTTTATTAGATTGGTTGGGCTGAAATTTATGATTGGGTTGGGTTGGGTTGAAATATATTACTGGGCTAGGTTGGGCTGAAATTTGTTACTGGGTTGGGTTTGGCTGAAATTTATTACTGGGTTGGGTTGGGCTGAAATTTGTTATTGGGCTAGGCTAAGCTAAAATTTATTATTGGGTTGGGTTGGGCTAAAATTTGTTATTGGGCTGGGTTGGGCTGGATGGGTCGGGTTAGGTTAAATCAAAAATATAGAAACATAATGCAATGCAAATTGGAAACAGAATGCATATATAGGAACATATTTTGGAATTGGGATTTGTGGGACTTATTGACTAAACCAGATGGCGATGATGATGAACCAGATGATCGATGATGATGGACAGATGGTTTGATGGTGCCTAAGTTTGGCGAGATTGGATGACTGATGTCTTGTGATTTTGGGTGGTCGGCGAGCTGTGGGTAATGGCTTGCAAAGATGGCCTGAGTTTCTTGATTTTGGGTGGTCGGCGACTCGCGATGATGACTGGTCTAAACAGAGATGGAACTCGCGATGATTGGGCTGAGAACTAAAAAATCCGAGCAGAAGCTGCTCTGTTGATGTTGCAAAATCCCAGTTTCTAGGAATGCTTGCACTGCTCTTGGATACAGATTTGAGTTCAACTCAGAGAGTGAATTTCAGAGAAAAAAAAAACTTCCTCGGACATAATTGGTGAGAAAACAAAATTGGATTTCAGAAATGCTCTGATACCATGAAGATTATATTACGAGAGATGATGGAGATAAACTGGAGTATATTCTTACTCTTTATTCTATGTTAATTTTGATGATCTTATAACACTATAATACAACACTATAAATAGGAATAAGAATTTAGACAAATGTCCACTAATCTAGGAATATAATAGCTGATATCAACAATTAAATTACAGCTTGATTTACATTAGTTTTACAGCCTGTACATCACTAATAATATTCTTTAAAAGTCTACATATACCTTTTCATATTGGACTAATATTTTTTTCACACTAGGCAAATATCTCTTTATACTTAGAGTTTGGTTCACGAAATAAAATGTGAATAAAAATTGAATGAAATGGAAAGGAAATAATATTATTTGATTTGACGAGTAAATCAAAGAATAAATCAATATTACAATGTTTAATTTATAATTGGAATGAAATAAAAAATACTATATATTACCTTAATACCCTTATATTCAATAAAGTTTAAATAATATCATTTAATTATTATTTTTTCTTCAAACAAAATAAATTATTGGAATCATAATTTTCCAAAATAATTATTACTTAAAAATAAAATATATTATTAAAATTATTATTTTTTTAAATAGGGTTTTGCGTTTTGGGGTTTAAAATTTGAGATTTAAGATTTAAGGTTTATGATTATATTTAAAATTGAGGTAAAATTGAAACAAAAAATTAATATAACAATAGGAATCATATATATCAGTCTTTTTTTTTGTTTGTTTTAATAGTTGAAAAAAAAATTTGAACTGCCACATATGATATAGTTTTTGGTTCAGTAATGATTTCTTTGCTATGAAAAAAAAAACATACAAATTAACGGTGTTAAGAATTAAGATTCCTATGCGGTTCTCTTCATTTTTGGAATTTTTTTCCGTTTGACTTAACTGAAAATTTTTTATTAACTAATTTTAAATTGTAATGATTGTTTGGACACTAGCATACTATCATATGTTGGTATGCAAGAGGACAAATCCAACTAAGTGACAAGCAGCCACGTGGGTACAAGTGTCAAAGTTAAATATGTATCTTTCCATTTCATTAATCTCACTTGTAATCTATGATGTCGAGGGTATTGTACATAAAATATCTACTATTCACCTCACACTAATTGCATCTCGTTAATTTGGTTATCCAGAAAATCATTTGTGTTTATTGTAAGATACATAATTTTAAGTTCAGTAACCTCTTACTAATTTGAATCAACTGAATACAGGGATCCCTCGCCTAAACATTTCTTAGCAATTACATCAAGTCACAATTAGTGCATTAACAAAGCAGTGTTGGATTGCAATGTGATGATCGTTACATGAGAAGAGAAGGTTGCTAAGAATTGATACCCTATGGTGGAATAAGTTATACTCATAGTAGCGCCTATACCAAACCAAAGTGACAAAGCAATTGGAAGAAATGTGTATGATAATTGAAAGGATATAATAAGAAAACAAAGTGGCAATGTAGGAGCTTCATGGATTCAATCAATCATTAGGGAGTCAAGAGGGAATGTTGTCAATGGTTAGCTTGATACATGAGGGCAGAAAGTTTGAGTATGAGCCTAGAACCTTACGGGATGAGAACTTGATGTAATTAGAAAATGATGCATAAAATTTGATCTATAGGTCAAGAGATTGGATCAAGAAACATACCTTTTCATTCAATGAAAGATATAGGGCATTAGGATCCCATAATAATCCACTAGTTATCACTATTGGAATATGTTCATGCGGTGTTTGTAGAACTTTAGTCAACACATGTAGCTCTGTTGATTTGTTTGTATTTACCTTACAAGCCCTAGGTCTTACGGTGGATGAAACATTTAAAAGAGAGATGCCTTTGGTTAGTTTTGACTGAACCACTACTTTCAACATAGGAAATTAATGTACCCATTATGCTGATCAAAGCTATGATCATGGTAAACTTTGTAGTCATTGATACCATGGAACATTATAATGTGATATTGGCGAGACCTTGGGTGCACAAAAGGAAAATAGTCATATCAACTCTCTCTAGCGGCCATCAAATAAGGATGTATACAGTTGATAAAGAAAAAACTACCTTTATTGCTAAAGAGGGTACATTCTATTATACTCACATGCCTTTTCGATTGAAGAATGCTAAAGCTATTTATGAGAGGTTAGTGAAAATGATGTTCAAAGGCTACATTGGAAAAAAATAAAGGCATATGTAGATGACATGGTGGTAAAGACTTGGGAGCCAAAGAATCATGTTAAGGATCTAGAGGAAATATTCAAGGTGATAATAAGTTACATAATTAGACTAAATCCAAAGAAGTGTATATCTAGTGTAGAATCTTGGGGAATTAAACAAGAGATCATTACTCTGAATGGTTCATCTATTGGAATTGAGTCTAACTCGGATAAGATTATTGCATTGGTAAGGATGAAGTCACCCTCGAACTTGAAAGAGGAATAACAATTAAATGGGATGATCATTGCTCTGAACATGCTTATACTCAAATGCATGGATAAATGTTAACCCTTCTTTAGGGTACGTAGGAAAAATGAGGCCATTAAATTGGACGATAAATGTGAAGAGACCTTTCAAAGAAATTTTTTTAATTTGCCCACATATAGCATTGGCTTGCTCATGACTTTTCTTCTGAAGTATGGGACACATGTTAGTGGGTGCCCCACAATAGCCTAGATACCACATGTTTTCACCTACCCTAAAGCTAGTTGTTGTACCAAAATAGTAAGGTTATTAAATTTATATTCAAGATAATTTAGAGTATCTACCTCACATGCATTCATTGGTGGTTGGTAAAAATTGGAATTGAACTGTTGCGATTTAGTAGCCATAGTTTTAATCAAGTACCTTGCCTCATATGGGGTTTTATTTACCGATGCTCCTCCACTGTATGGTAAAGAGTGCTCAAAAACACTCAATATATTACGATATTATGCATGATTTATGATTAAAAAGATTTGTATTTATTTAATTTTATTATTATTTATACAAATCTATTTTTTCAAAATCAACAATATATTTTATTTTTTTAAGCATTTTAGCTTAAAAAAGATGAAATTGATCAATACTTGAAGAAATAAATTTGAGGCACTCCATTACAATGCTTCCAACCAATAAAAAATGATACAAGAGAACAAGGGAACAAAATCATGCAAAACAATGTGGAATAATTGTGTGTTGTAACGCGGTGCTTTTGGATTCAGTACAACTATCCTCAAACTTTCACAGGCCATGACATGGAAAATATGTGTCCCATTGCATGGGACACTCGTACCATGTATAATGTATGTATCAATTATGTGCATGTCACAGTGTGGACTATTATATGTCGTGGCGCCAACCTATCTGATTAGATTTTCTAAACCTATAATAGGACCCCCTATTCCATTATATAAGTCATTCCTTATCCATCATCCTTCTTATTCCTTATCCATCATCCTTCTCATTCCTTTCATTTCTTTAGTATTTTTAAGCTTTTTCTTTTTTCTTTTCTTAGTTTAAAGTTCTTTTCTCAATTGAGAGTTGAACAAATTTTAGTTTATGTAATAGTTGTAGATCTAATTCAATAAAAGTTTGACATTTTTTTGGTGATTTTCTGAAAATAATTCAAGAAGACTCAGTTGAGGTTCATTTAAGTATCCTTTTCAATTATTCTTTATAGTTAGTTTTTACATGCTATGTTTATTTTTGATTAATTATTAAATCGAGCAAGTTTGGTTAAAATTATAATGGGACATTAGTAACGTTGTTATGCTTATGTAATATTAAGTGGTAAAATATTTTTACAAAATTAAGTACTATTTTATGTTCATGAATTCTATAAAATTTAGTTCATAAAATATAGTGATGTCAGAATTTTTGTTATAAACCTAAAATATGAAAGTTAGATTCAAGATTTAATTATAAGAATTTGATTTAGAGTGATACTTTTTTATTAGTGATTTGGTTCAAATGTATAGTTGGAATATAAACTCTATTTCAAAGAATTTTATAAGAATTATTATTGAAAGATATATTGACGATATATCTTTCATAGTAGTTTTAAAATCTAAAAGTCATTTATCAGATAGTTAAATTCTTAAACCTAATTTTGACACCTTAAATGAAGTTTAAATTGTCAAGCCCAACCTAAGGAAGACAATTCAATAGTTTATTAATCTCTTAGAGAAGAAGGAGATTTTAATAATAAAATCAATTAACATGCCCCAATTAAGGATTTTAATTGGTTTGTTATTAATGATGAGAATGATCCCTACCCTAGGATATTTTCATACAAAAAAGAGATAATCAATAATCTTAAGTCAAATATTTAATAATCTTTTTAATATTGAGCAAGCATAACCAACTAATTAATATATCTCATAAATTCTCCATAACACGATAAATATTTGAATGCCTGAATATTTATTAAATCTATCTATATTTTATTATCATTAGATTCGGATTTCGAACCCAAACTTTGTGACAGAATGTATAGATTTTATTTTCATTTTTAAAAATTGTTGAATAATTTAAAAACTACATGGTTTTTCTTTAGATTGACCTTGAAAGTATATTTATAATTTTCTATAAGTGCTTCGTTCACTTATAAGCATTTTATAAATTTTACAAAATTTGTATGCAATAATTTTTATGTACGAAGTTTTTTGAAATTAAAACCCTAACACAAATTTTCATCCTAATTTCTCACTTTTTCTCTCAAATCCTAAATTTTCTCCTCTAAAACACATATAAACCCTCTCAAATCTCACATTTCTTCAATTCTTTTTCAAAAATCCTTTCTGAGAGTCAAATTCCTAACCATTTTATATCATTTGACCTAGAAATTTTCAAAATTTTTCAAAATCTTTCAAGGATCTTCATTTTCATAAGGGAGTATTCTTCATAGTCTTGAAATTCACAACAACAAATAGTAAGTAATCATAATTTTTGGAATTTAAAGTCTTTAATTTAAATTCTCTGAATTTGTGAGATATTTATAAATTTAAGAGTCCAAAACTCTATTTAGGACAAAGAGAGGGTTAGAAAAAAATTGGATTATACTATTTTGTTGGATTTTTTTTTGTGAAACCTTAGTTTAGATATTTGTAGAAAAAATTGAAAATTGCATATGAAAGTATTAGGAATGGGAAGGAAGTTTATACTTCTAATGATTTTGATAATGATAAATTCTCCAATTATAAAGCAAAAGTTTGTTATAGTGGTCTTATGATAGAAAATGTTGGTAAAAGAACATGAGACTATTATTGATAACATGTTTAAAGTAAGGAATGTATTTATCCCATTTAGGCCAAATAACATTAGTGCTCACTATTTATTAGTGAACATTGGAGAGGGAGTTTATGACATTATCCTAATAATGTAGATTGTAATACGTTAATTAACGCTTTGAGTATTCATAATGCCAAGTGGATTTATGCTAGGGAAAAACCTAAAGGTTTTGAGGCAAAGTATTTGGAAAAAATTTCTAGAATTTGGAAATAATTTGCATGCTCAAGATTGATGCCCATGAAACACTACAGTGATTGATAAAGAGGACCATTTTACTGTACCCTATCATATCTATGATGTCCACATAATTTACAACATGATCAAATTATCTACTAACAACCACCATTTGAGTTACTTCTTTCCCTAACTAATAACTTGTTTATATAAAACTGCAAGGGTACCTTACTTAAAGGGTGAAGTGATTTTATAGCCTAGTGAATTATTCAACCTATCATACTGTTATGAACTCACCTTTGGTATGAACATCATCCAAAGAGAATGAAGAGCAATCCTTCATTCCAGAATTTCTTTAAAAGATAAACTTAATAGTCATGAAGAGAGACTGAGCTATACAAAAGAATACCAGGATGCTTACTTTACCCAACAAGCTGCATTCTTAAACTAACAACATTTTGATAAGATGGAACACAACATGTTAATGTACAAAATGAACTACTTACAATTGAGTCATCTTAGGATGGATATGAGCCACTTATCAACACTCGAGTATCAACACTATGGTTTTAATTTCGTACTTTCACAATGATCACAAAACCAACATGAAGAACAAGGGCCGAGTGACGTAGATGACGACCTTTGATTTATGATCCAGAATTTAATGTTTTTATTTTATTTTTTTCTTTACTTTGTTTTATTTTATGCTAAGAACTTTAATTTTTAGTATTTTTTTGGATATTGTAATAACTATTTTTGTTATATGTTAATTATTTTGTTTTGTTTTATTTTCAATTTTTGTGAACATTATTTAGAATGATCAATGTTATAATCCATTGTTGATGTGTGTGAGAAGTACATAATTTTTATCTGTGTATAAATGATTGAATTAATGAATGCAACTACATACCAGCACTTCAATAGGGTCAACAATTGGGTAATTTTTATACTCTTTTATTTTTTAATTTACAATAATTACATTGAGGATAATGTAAGTTCTAGGTTGGGGGTAGAAAATTTTTATATGTTTACATATGTATTTTATTTTTAATATTATTTTTGTTTTTACTTCTTTTTTTGTGTGCTTTGATTTATTTCTATTGTTTTAAGAAATTTTAGGATAATTTTAAAATTTTTCTTACAAAATTATCATGTATTTTAGTTAAATTTAAGAAAATGATTGAGTCTTTGCATTATTAGATTAATTTCAAAAATATTTCATGGAATAATGTGACAATTAGTTAGTTTTTATCATAATTAATATTTCATGATAAAATATTGAAATTATGATGATCCTTAAATCATTTTTTAGGAATCAAATAGTGGAGTGAGAATATGTTTTGAGCTATTATCTTCCTATTATGAGTGATGATAATTTTCTACTCTTTTAAACACTCTTATAAATTTTAAATTGTTAGATGATCTGTACAGGCCTTTGCATTGAATATAGGATTTTTACATTTAATAGAGTGTCTTATATTTATTTGTATTGCTTAAATTGAATAGGTTAAGTAGAAATTTAAAGTACATGCCTTTCTCTCTATTTATGCATGACTTATAAAAAAGTGACATATATGGGATTACCTAAACCAATACAAGAGAAAACGCCACAAATTAGCCACTCGTTTTATCATTCAATATATGTATAATCTGTACATGAGTCTTTTATTTAAAAAAAATATATCTCCAAAATAAAAAAGAGATAAATTTAAAAGAAAGAAAAATGAATAGTATAAACTGCATACTATGATTCAATATCCTTCAAAGTAGTGAAAATTTGTTAAATACAAAATAAAAATATAGGAAATAATTTCCTAAGAAGTCATTTGCATTTTATTCATCTCTTAAAAGGCATATTAATTGAGATTTTTATTTGATGAATTTAATTGATGTATGAAAATGATATTTGATTTCTTTATAAGATCTGTTAATTTGATTCATATCATGGGATCAATATTATCCACTATTTTTGAGCATTTCCTTCTTTAAACATATGCAAAACTATTAGTTCATTTCTATACATAAACTCTATTCACACATATATATTTAAACGAGTGCTTGAACTAATAGAAATAGTATAATTGAGAGTATCGTTAGAGTTGAAGCAAATTCGGATTCCTTACACTGAGATAGGGTAAATTTAATATTGATACATTTTTGATTAAAATATGAAAATGATTTTCAAGTAGTTATTATAGTAAATCATAAATGTAGAATATTAAAATAAGTTATGCTATAGATTTTAATTGTCATCTTAAAGGAGATTAAAATGCACGAGGAGTTTTGTTATTTTTTATTTTTATTTTCACATTGTTTTAAATTTTATTTTGTCATATGCTATTTATTTTTTTTATTTTTGCATTTTAAATTGATGTTTGTGAGTATCATATCTAAAAACTCTCACGAGAATTAAACTCATCCACTGGGGCAACCAAGGGAATTAAAGGCTTGTTGCATATGTTAAATACAACTGTGTAAATCTAAAGAAAATGATTTAGGATAATTTAATTTTATTTTTAATTTTTACTTTTAATATTTTTCCATTCTTGTTTAGAGATTAGCAAGAAGCTCGTTGAGGGTGCCGATGAATACTCAAAAGCACTCAATATATCTTTATTTTATGCATGATTTATGATTAAAAAGATATATATTTACTTAATTTTATTATTATTTTATACAAATCAATCTTTTTGGAATCATGAGTATGTTTTATTATTAATTAGGTATTTCAGCTTAAAAATGATGAAATTAATCAATACTTGAAGAAATACATTTGAGGCACACCATTGCAATGCGCCGTGCAAAGTCATGTAGAACAATATGCGCCGTGGCATGAAATTATTGTGTGATGCGATGCAATGTGTTTGGATTTAGTACAACTGTCTCTAAACCTTCGCGGGCTATAACAAGGAAAACATATGTGCCACTGCACAAGATGCTTGGATCGGGTATAATGTGTGTATCAATTATGTTCTTCTCATTCCTTTCATCTCTTTAGTTTTTTTTAAGCTTTTAAGCTTTTCTTTTCTTAGTTTAAAGTTCTTCTCTTAATTGAGAGTAGAACAAATTTTAGTTTATATAATAGTTGTAGATATAATTCAATAAAAGTTTGGCATTTTTTTTTGAAGATTTTCTGAAAAATAATTCAAGAATACTCTGTTGAGGTGCATTTAAGTATTCTTTTCAATTATTCTTTATAGTTAGTTTTTACATGCTATGTTTATTTTTGATTAATTATTAAATCGAGCAAGTTTGTTTAAAATTATAATGGGACATTAGCAACGTTGTTATGCTTGTGAAATATTGAGTGGTAAAATATTTTTACAAAACTAAGTATTATTTTATGTTCAAGAATTCTATAATGTTTATTTCAAAAAATATAGTGATGTTAGAATTTTGTTATAAACCTAAAATATGAAAGTTAGATTCAAGATTTAATTATCTAAATCTAATTTAGAGTAGTATTCTATTATGAGTCATTTGGTTCAAATGTATAGTTGGAATATAAACTCTATTTCAAAGAATTTTATTAGAATTATTATTGAAAGATATATTGATGATATATCTTTCGTAGTAGTTTTAAAATGTAAAAGTCATTTATTAGATAGTTAAATTCTTGAACCTAATTATGACACCTTGAATGAAATTTAAATTGTGAGGCCCTACCCAAAGAAGACAATTAAATGATTTATTAATCTCTTAGAGAATAAGCGTAATTTAATAATAAAATTAATTAATAGGCTCGACTTAAGGATTTTAATTAATTTATTATTGATAACGAGAATGATCCATTCCTTAGGATATTTTCCTGAAAAAAAGAGTGAATCAATAGTCTTAATTCAAATATTTAATAGTATTGTTAATATTGAGCAAACATAACCAATTAGCTAATATATATTACAAATCCTTATTATGATAAATACCTAAATGCATTAATATTTATTGAATATATTTTTATTTTATTATAATTTGATTAGGATTTCAAAGTCAAACTTTGTGACAAGATATTTACCTTTTATTTTTCGTTTTTAAGAATTTATTGAATAATTTAAAAACCACATGATTTTTCTTTAAACAAACCTTGGGAGTATATTTATCATTTTTCATAAGTGATTCATACACTTGTGAGCATTTTATAAATTTTACAAAATTTGTATGCAATAGTTTTTGTGCATCAAATGCATCTACCATGCTATTCTCCCCTGGAAATAATCCATCGTAAAAGGTATTAGAGAAGAAGTTACTCACTGATTTGGTGATAGGGAAGCTGGTGCATTGTCTTTTAAATATATCCCAATACTCATATAGGGTTTTCCCATTAAGTTTTTGAATCCCACAAATTTCATTCTTGATGAGTGTGGCCTAGAAGCTAGAATGTACCTCTTCAAAAATAGTTTCTTCATTTTAACCTATGTGTGGATTGTACCAGAAGGGAGGTTGTATAGCCACTCCTCTCCACCTTTAACTAGTGAGAATGAGATGGCTCTAAACTTGATTTGTTCTTCTATAATCCTAACATGTTTCATACTATAGCAAACTATATGAAAACTTTTAAGTGCTTTTTTGGGTCTTCTCTTACTAAATCCCTAAAAATAGGCAATGAATGTATTAGTCCAGACTTAAGTTCAAACCCTACATCCAAATTTTGATATATGATACATAGGGATTGATGCTCTAAGTTAGATACAACTAGTTCCTTGAAAGTTGGATCCACATTGGCCATCTCTTCTTGAAGTTGTTCAATTGGTCCTCTTGATCTCAAGTTATAGTTGTGTTTATGTTGTATTCAACACTTTAAGAAAAACTAGAAACTATTAAAAAATTATTGATTTGATCCTTGGAATGACAATGCAAAAATCTTGACCCATTCCAAAAGTTCACGTCAAAAGTTAATTCTCTACTTATATTGAGATTGTGTTAGTAGTAATATAGATAAACTTGATTCTATGTCAAAATTGTATGTATATGATTAATGACAATTTTACTTCTAGTTCTTATTTTGTTAGTGAGTCAAATAAAGTTAATAATGAGGGGTTTGATTTGATCCTTGGAATGACAATGCAAAAATCTTGACCTATTCTAAAAGGTCACGTCAAAAGTTAATTCTTTACTTATCTTGAGATTGTGTTAGTAGTAATATAGATAAACTTGATTCTACGTCAAAATTGTATGTATATGATTAATGAAAATTTTACTTCTAGTTCTTATTTTGTTAGTGAGTCAAATAAAGTTAATAACGAGGAGGGGTTTTTGATTGATTGTTAAAAGAACAAAAATTATCATAAAATAGAGGGAAAGTAAATTCTTCAAGAACATGAGAGATATGTGACTATTAGACAATCCTCACATCTAGCTTACAATTTCATTAATCATGTTATGAATCAAAATTAGTTTTTTAAGTTTTAAACCAAATTTATAATTTAAAATTGTTGAAAGTTATTAAAATTAGTGTATCAAAGTAATAATTTCTTAAATGATTCCTTTATTTTATTTTAACATTTGTTTGTATGTTTTATAAAATATATCTAAAGACATAAATAAATTTGTAGTATGTATACTTTTAATAATTAAACCCAATAGGTTTATGTATGATATATTCATACACTTGTACAATTTATTTGTTACATAGCTTTGTGATTTATGTAATTAACCTTAAAAAGAAGTCACAAATAACACTTGACATAGGTTATACAATTTTAAATGAAATAGGCTGTACTTGTTCTTTTATTCTAAAGATAAAAAGGTGTGTAACTTACTTTTCTTTTCTTTTCTTTATGTTTTTAGTAAAGACTGTCACTTTGGAATAAGCTACAATTCGTTTCTTTGAAACTAAATTACACATTTTAAAGTGAGTGTTTATATTGCTTTGAGGTTGAGAGTAAATCAAGTATAGCTTACAAATCTTACTTTATGCATGACATAATCAAATTAAGTAAGCATTATATATTGTCATTTGTGTAACCTTATTTTAGTGTGATTTGTGTATCCTAAGAATTACATCTTTAAGTCACCACCATTCACTCTTGTTGTAAGAGGTGCTATCCTAGCCATCATTTTTCATATAAGTAGGAAGCACTTCATCCTTCATTTCTCATCTCTTCAAAAATTATTTGTGTATGACTTATTCTGTTATTTTTATTATGCTCTTAGAGAAACTTTGTTTGGTCAATAAGAAAAATCTTGTAATCATTGGTGATTCAAGTATTGAAATAACTTCCTATATTTACTCATTGAAGAACAAGAGGATTCACATGGTTTAGCACAAACCAAATACAAAATTTGTGTTTATTAATATATGTGATATGTATGTGATTTGTGTTTCAACCAACAAGTCTAAGAGATCAAATTTTTAATCTTTATCTTAGAAAGAATCATCTTCTAAGAAAAAAAAAGTGATAAATATTTTATTTATATTTGATGATATTTTGTTCATCATTCTTATAGTTAAACTAATTAGTTATTTCCTAAAAGTTTGTACAAAGAGTTTTGTTCATTCCATATCTTAAATCCATTTTATCTTAACCCAAAGGTTTAAGACTATGCTAATTGAAAAAGTCTTTGATTTTTTAAGTTAACCAATAAAATTAAACACAAAGGTTTAAGACTAAGCCAATTAGAAAAGTCTTTGGTTTGTGGGTTAGACAATAAATCTCAAAGGTTTAAGACAAAGCAATTTGAAAAAGTCTTTTGTGAGTTAACCAATAAAACTCAACACAGAGGTTTAAGACTAGGTGATTTGAAAAAGTAATTGGTTTTTGAGTTAATAAATAAAACTCAATACAAAGGTTTAAGGTTAAGCCATTTGAAAATTCTTTGGTTTGTGAGTTAACCATAAAAATTCAATATAAAAGTTTAAGATTAAGCCATTGGGAAAAGTTCTTTGATTGTGAGTTAACCACTAAAATTCAACTAAAAGGTTTAAGGCTAAGTCATTAGAAAAAGTCTTTGGTTTATGAGTTAGCCACAAAACTCTACCCAAAAAGATTTAAGACTAAGCCAATGGGAAAAGTCTTTGGCTCATAAGTTATCCATAATGCAAATGAAGGTTATGATCGATCCAGGAAATTCACGAGGTTGAAGACTTTAAGGAAAAACAGAATTCGCTTATAAATGTTGTAATCATTTTATTTACTTAGTATATTAATTTGTTGTACAAGGTACCATGGTTGTTTCTGCTTTTACTAAAAGAAGGGTTTTTCACGTTAAGATCTTCATGTTATTTATTATTATTTAATGTGAGATATTTATTATTAGAGGATAATATATAAAATTTAAATAATCTTGAAAATTACCTATTCCACCTCTTTAGGTATAAACTCCATAACAAATATCTTTAATAAAAATCATTTTTGAATTCTTAACTTTATCTTTAGAAATCTTATATTTCCTAAGACTTCCTATTCTTTCTTTCATTCTAACCGATTAACAATTCAATCATTAATCAACCTAAATCTTGAATAACCTAGAACTATGACTTCTAGATTTAATTTATTCATTGCATTATGATCTAAAAAATTAAAAAATAAACTAGGCAAGATTGAATCTATTGATATCTTTAACTTAAGCATTAAATTTTAATTACAATAAATCACAATTTGGTAGTTCAATAAGAAGAATTTGTAATTTCATACGAAATTGATAATTTAGCAATAAACACATTCATGAAATAAACTAGTTGATTACCTAATCCATAACATGCAAGGTTTTTGCAATCAAACATAGAGTTGAACACATCAAGAATTGAAACTAAAATAAATCACGATATTAAATTAATCAAATCATAGTCTAAAACTTAGAAACTATCTACAATCACGTTATTAAATTAGAAAGAAATGGTTTCTACAAGAATCAATATTAATTCCTTAGTAACTGTAAAGGAAAGGACTAAGCAAAGCATATGAAGACTAGATTATGTAGCTAATGTAGCCACTATAACCAATTTTCAATCTCCTCTTCAAGATCTCCTCCAAAATTTTCCTAAGCTTGTGCTCTTTAATGTAGGCACTAAGGCTGATCTCACTATTTGGACATTAGCCCAATACCTACTATCATATATTGGTATTTTAACTTGGTTTCAAATAGCTACATTGATGTAAGTACTAGAATAAATCTGTACCTTTTACTTTCTTTCTATTCATATTTGTTATATATGATACAATAATACATGTATAATGTTGACCTTATATGTATACACTAAATAGTGTATTATCTAACCATTATTCTTCTCACTTTTATTGCATATTTTCAGCTAGGTTATCTGTACAAACATTTGGTGCACACTGTGGATACATAATTTTTAGTTCAATAACATCGTACTAACTTCAATCAAACGAGTAGAGTGATCTCACAAATAATTATTTCTTATTAGTTATTTCAAAATCATAACTAGTGTGTTAAAGTGAAATTTTTGGTCCAAATATTATGATTTTTACCCGAGGAAGAAAGGCCATTCAACACACAAAAATGACACCCTCTGGTGGGGAAAAGTATACTCGTAACATCTCTCACCTATGCAAAGCGACAAAGAAATTAGAGAAAATATGGATAATAATAAAAAGGTTAGAACGATAAAATGAATGGTTATGTGAGAAGCTTTAGGAATTAAAATGACCTCATAGTATGATGAAGGAAGATTGTTTATGGTTAGCTCAATAAATAAAGGGTCAAAGTTTGAAGAGGAGCCCATAACCTCTCAGTACAAGAAGTGATCAATGGAATTATAAAATACTTCAAGAAAACCAATTCATAGGTTAAGAGAATTGGTCATGAATCATGTCCTTTCGTTCAATGGAAAGGTTAAGGAATTAGGATAACATAATGATCCATTGGTTATCACTGGAATATGTCCATGTGATTTTCGCAGAAACTTAATTCACATAAATATCTCGATTGATTTGTTATTCATTTCTACCTTACATGTGTTAGGTCTCACAATAGAGGATGCAATCAAGAAAGAAGTTCCCTTGATCAGTTTTGATAGAAGCACTACTCTCACAATATGTGATGCATAAATTTGTATTAATAGCTTACAAGTGCACGAGTCATTGGTGGTAAGCAACAAGTATACTTTTAAGGTTAGTCTCTCGAGTAATTTCAATGATTTTAGATAATTTTTTACCCTTCTTAAAACTTAAACAAACAAATAAGCACAAATTTAACTTAAACACTCTATTAAGATTATTGGGTCAAAAAGCCTAAAAGAATGACCTATAATCGAATATAGACTCAACTCAAAGATCAAATCAAAAAAGTTGTAAAATCAATAGAGGATTTATGAGAGGTTTAGCTAGTTAACCATGCTTACTTTGAAAAATTTAGGTGACTTAAAGTGAACAGACATATAAACTCAGATGATTGGTTTTCTTTTAAAATAGGAAAAACTCTTATGTCATGTATTATTTTCTATGTTAATAAACCAATAAAGGTCCTATGAGCAAGATAATCATCTAGAAATAAAAACTTCCTAATTAGATCTAAATACCAATATTGGATTGGATGATGTTTCCTTCTCCAAGAGTGTGTAATCTTGATCTTTAAAATGCTCTTCAATCTCTAGAATGGCTTCTCTTATCCTTTTGGATGTGAAAAAATCTCCCACAAGCTGGCCTAGATTTGTTTTAATCTCATATGACCTAATGAACTCTTGAAACCTATTTATATGTAACATGAGGCTTGACCACTGTGGTCCACTTCTTCTTCTATAATGGCACGTAATGTTTGATTGGCCTAGTAGTAAAACTCATGGGTTGGCTTCCGTTTCATACTTTTTCTTTCGCCATTGTACGCATTGTATGTGCCAACCCTTATATAGTGGTTGATTCTTGATATAAGGCTTAAACGCCTTAGTCCCTTTCACTCTTAGGGTTCCATTTGAGTGCTACACGTTTTGTGTCTTCGTGTGTTGATATTATTGACCTTTTTTAAGCATCAAATACCTGAAATACATCAAAAATACCCGTGATTTTGAAAAGATAGATTTGTATAAATAATCAAGTAAAAACCCTATAACAAAATCTATTCCTTCCAAATAAGCACATTAAGTCATGGAATATGTGTACTTTTCAAGAACTTATCATCAATCTCAACTAGCTTCTTGCTAGTATTTAGGAAATGAAGTGACTTAAAAATCTAAAAGAAAAAACAAATAAACTAAACTATACTAACCTAAATCACTTCCATATATTGACAGAGTTGAATTTAGAGCATGCAACAAGTATTTAAACCCCTAGGTGGAACTAGTGGACAAGTTTTAGTCCCATGAGGGCTTCTAGTGATGATACTCAAAAACATTTTAGTAGGCAAAACCTAAAACTAAAAAGACTAATAACAAAATTACAAACTTAAATCAACAAAAAACTCTCATGCTTTAGTTTATTTTCAGTTCATAATTAAAAACTCAAGCAAAAATTCATTCAACATCTGAAAAGATGAAGGTTTATCGTGTAAATCAATTACACTAGAAACATATCAACATTGATTCACCAAAACCTAATGGCAAGAATCTTAATTTACTTTGACTCTTTTCCTCACAAGATATACTCTTAATATCATGCTGATCGTATGGGTTTAAACACTCGACAAAGTATATGTGAACATAAGTTTTGTAAACAAGAAATAAAAAAGGTTCACACATTTTTATAAACAAAAAGGTTCAAATGTGCATAACATGGATCTCATAAAATGAATCAGATTATGAAGACATCATATTACTAATGTCATACTTTAATCAAAATTATTAAGCAATAAATATCAAATATGTGTTTATAGAAGAATGGAATTGTACTTGACTTCAAGGAGGATTATTTTATACTATTTGGTAATAACCATGTCACTGTTTACAAGAATTTAGTGCCATAGTAGCTATTATCTCTCTTTATTCTTTCTCTTTTTTTAAGAGAACAAAATCATGTATATATATATATATTATGTTGAGTGGCTTATATAGCTTTTTTTATAAGGGAACCACATATGTATCATTTTTTAAAAATAAAATTCAAGTATGAAATGAATATAGGCATACACTTTCAATTTCCACTCAAATCATTTAATCATAGCAATGAAATAAGTAAATTAAACTTCATTGGATTGTTCAAAATCCTAACATTCAATGTAAAACCTATAGAGATCATCTAACAATTTAAAATAATAGGAGAAGTGTTTAAAAGAGTAGAAGAAATATTATCACTAAGAATAAAATGCTAAATGCTCAATAATCTCACTAGGTAGTCTCCACTATTTGATTCTTATACACCAAATTTGGGTTCATCCCAATTTCAACATCTAAGCATGAAATATAAACTATGAATATAACTAACTTTTACAACAAACCCTTAACATGTTTAAGAAATCAAACAAAAAGTGCATAAATTCAATTATCTGCTTTAAGTTAACCAAAAGCATGATAAATTTGTATCAAACATTTTTTATTGGGCCTATTTGCACCTCTAAACCTAAAATGAATATTGTCCTCAATGTTTTCAACTTCATATTTGTTCATAAAAGCAATGAAAAGAGGCAACTAATTAGTTAACTACTGTTAAATAAATGAAAACAATTAAATTAAGACAAAAATAATGCTAGAAAATATCATGGAATAAAAGTAAATTAAAATTTAAACTATACCTAACAATAAAAAAATGAATGGAAAATTTGGATTGGTTATCTCCCATTTAGGGATTAGTTTAACGTCTTAGTAAGACGCTACTTGGAGGGACTAAGATTTGTAGACTTAATTCACTCAATGTCCCCTTTTTCATTGAGTCATTGTTTGTATGTGCTTGAAAATGTACATTTTCTCTCAAGCCTGTCATTATTAGACTCCTTTTGTGGACTTCAATAATTATTTTGGTTGAGGACATGACTGGCCTAACAAGAAGTAAATTGATCTCCTTGTCCAGTTTTGGGATCTCCTACACATCTAAAATTACAAAATCTATAGGTATGATGAGATTATCTACCTACACCATTAAGTCCTCTACCACATCCTTTGGATATATTAGTGGTGTATCAAAAATTTGTAAGGACATGGTTATGGGTTTTAGCTCCCTCACTCTCCTAACTACAAGTATAATGACTAAGGCATTAAATTCACCTTCACACCAAAATCTAACATATCATTTACCTCATTTTTATCACCAATGGTGATATTGACATTAAATCTTCTAGGATTCTTAGAGGTAGCTTGAAAATTACTTGTGTTTCTTGCATGATTAGGTAAATAATTAGAAAATTCAGGAAACTTAATATTTAGGAACTCATCCTTGTAAAGGGTTGAAGTAGCCTTTACATGTTTATTTTGACCAGGCAACTTTTCTCTTGCTTACTTTTGCATATGCTTAGATAGTTTCCCTATTTGCACTTCCATTCTTTCCATTGATGCTTCCAAAGAATCCAACCTTTGATTGGTTTCACCTAGTTTTCTTTGCTAACTTGAATGAAAGCATTCAAGTTGTCCTCTAAATTTGGAGGATTATATGGCATGTTTTGGTTGAATTGTTGGCCTTTTTTGGTTCTGGGCATGGGTAGAGTCTTTTACCCTCAAAGAGAAATTGAGATGATTTCTTCACCCTATATTATAATTATTTTCATAAGGGTCATTTGTAGGTCTAGTTTGATAAGCTCCATTGCATTTACTTATTCAGGACCTACAAAGTGTTAGCACTATGACTATAATTACTACACACTGCATTTGCATTTACCTCTTTGTTTGGAATGTCCTTAGTGGTGAGAAGTGAAACTTGCTTGGTCAATTCTATAAGTTGTATGGATATTTCAGTGCCAGATCCTATCTCTTGAACTTTGTCTCTTCTCACTCTATTACTCTGTTTTTGTGAATTATCCCCAACATCATAGAGCTCATGAGCTTGTAAAGCTATTTTTTTCTCATAACACCATATATAGCATTGTAAATTGTGAATTGACACTGTTGTGTGAGTCTATCATAGAAGAATTAGTTTTGTAGCTACATTGAGAAGTAGTGGAGTGGGCACTCAGTAAGAAATAATTTGAACATATCCCAAGCTTCATAGAATGGGTCTCTTTCCATTTGAGAAAATGTAGTAATTTTGGTTCTCAAATTTGAAGTTTTCTGATGGGACTAATATTTTCCCATAAACTTGTTATAACTCCCTCCTAAGTTATTAAGGAACCTACTGGGAGAGTCATTAGCTAAACCTTAGCCCTACTTTTGAGTATGTAGGGGAAACATATAATTTTAAGTTGGTTCTCGTTAATCCCTTGTAAAAGAAAATGTTTGTAATATTGAATATAAGTCCCTAATGAAAGTCAAAAGTTCTTCATTTGTAATTCCATAAAAGGAGACAACATGGAATAATCAATATTTTTTAATTTATAATTCCTAGCTGCCTCCCCCAATTGTATTTTCCAACCATTAATCTTACATACTCCTTATTTTCTATCCTTCACGGTAAAGCATCTCACATGTTTAATAGCTCTTTTGGTGGCTCTCGTAGTTCTTGTGGTGCTTCTTAGATATTAGTATCCAACCTAACTAAGTACTCTTTGGATCTATTAACTTTATCTATGAAAGGTACAAGTTGATTCTCGAGGGATCTCCTATCTTATATATACTAACAAAACCAAAAAATGATTTAAAGCACCATGAGGTACACGACAAGAAAAATAAATAACAAAAGAAATAAAGATAAAACAAATAACTAAAAGCAAATGAATCAATGAAAAAAATAGACAAGAAAAAAATAATTACAATAAAAAAATAACTAAACAAAACACAAACATATAAAAAAGGTTTTCAAGAAGTTTGATAAAAAATCTAAAACTCCAATTCCTTTGCAACAACACCAAAAATTGGATGCACAAATTTGTATTAATAGCTTGTAAATATACAAGCCACTTATAATAAGTGACAAGTATACTTCCAAGGTCGATATCTTAATGAATTGTAGTGGTTCAAGATATTTTTTCACTCTCCTTAAAATCTTAAATAAACAATTAAACAGAAAATTGAACCTAAACATTCTATCAAGATGATTGTGTCAAAAATCCTAAAAGAATAATAAATTATTGAATACAAATTAAACTTAAAGCAAAATCAAAATAGTTGTAAAATCAATGGAGGATTTATGAGAGGTTTAGCTAGCTAACCATGCTTGCTTCAAAATGTTTTTGGAGAATTAAAGTGAAGGAACATATAAACTCAGATTATTGGTTTCCTTTAAAATTTGGAAACTTCTTGGTCTAAGATTATTTTATTTGTTAATCAACCAATTAATGTCCTATGATCAGAATGATCAACTAATTGATTAAATTATGCCCAAGGAAATTACAACCTTTTAAATAAACACAATGGTAAAATCACCAATTTAAACTCTTGTTTAAGTTGTCCAAATTAGATATAAATGGTGCATCTAAAACATAATTCTCAAATTTTCAATATATCTATGAAGAATAAATGGCCAATAAATTGTTCATAAATAAATCTTGCAACAAAATATTGAATCAAGAAACAATATTTATTTAGTTAATTATAAAAATATTGATCTAAATAATCCAATAATTCATGGCCATATTTTCATAGTAGTATGCTAGTAGTTCTTACATTTAATTTTAGGTATAGCAATGAACCAAAATTAATCGTGTGTCACATATATGTGCAAAAAATTAAGAGTGAACTCGTCTTTAAAAATTTTTCATGCGAGTGAACCACCTCTTAATCTTCAACCAGCCATTTCTTCAGCAATTTTATATATGAGAATCACATCATTAAATTTCATATAATGTCAAAGTATTAGGATATTTTTCTTACATTCATGTCATTCATATACCATATAATATAGATTGAATTTCCTTTGTTTTACTAGGTTTTTCTTTCTATTTCTTAGTATGTCTTATGTTGGTTCTCAATTTGTCTCCTACTCTTTAGTATTCATTGTTTTCATCTTTTTTCTTATCTTTTGCTTTATATGTCTTTAAGAAAAATGTGAGGTGTGTTTCAAACTTAATTACTTAAGTGTTGTCTTCTCTTTTCACTATACTTGATGTTTCTTGTGGCTTCTCATGTACATTTATATGTCATATAGATAATATGTTGTCTTATGAATCTTGACTTACATGCATTTTAGTGACTATACTAGTATATTTAGTTGGCATACCTATTAGTATAGGTTGTTAACCCTTCCTAAGCACGTATCTTGTCTATAGTTTTAAAACATAAGTCTTCTCTTCTACTTAGATGTTATAGTATCAAACAAAATCACTAAGTTTGAATCGTAAAGCCATCCACCCTTCTAACTTTTCTAGAAAAAACATCACATTCAATATGGTAGTCCTATTGTACTTTATATATGTGTTTTGATTTTCCTTATACAAAACTTGGTATCTGTTTATTTTTTACTCAATGTCCTGTATTTCTCTGTGTGAGGTTGGTTATTCAGGATCAGTAATATGCACACATATAAATGTTTTCACATACCAGGGGTTTGGTTATCTTAGTATACATGCTAGGTCGAGAGTGGTGGATTTTTGTTCATTTCTGGTATGGATATTTGTGGAATTAACTCAGAATTTTTAGAAAATGAAAAAAATATCTTTTTTTAGGACTTTGCTACCACCCTCGACACTAACCTTGTCACTGCCCTTGTCACCAATTTTGGCATGGTGGTTGGTGAGGTGGTCGGTCGAGTTCTATAAATACCCCCACTTCTCTCTTTTATTCACCTATTGATTTTAGTACCAAAACCCTGCCAAAATTCACATTTAGAATTATATATGTTTCTTAAATCATTTTGGAGAGCATACAATTATTGAACTCAGTGATCAAATTGTAGATTGTGTGTCTCTCATACACGATTTGATGCTAGTATTGAATTATGTGTCCCTCAAAGTTGGGAGTAGTTACACTTCTTGTTATTGATTAGTGGTTACCTATCTCACCAGATTGGGTGGTGAGTTGGCTATGGAGTACAATCGAGTTTAAGTGTTGAATCAGGTCATTGTATAGAAGTAGCAATGAAAAGAAGTAATAGGAAGTTTAGAGAAAGGTCCCAACTAATAAAGGCAATAATGGTTTTATATATTTTAGTTTTGTAATTTATTTATTATTTAGTGAATTGCTTGCTACTGAGTGAATTCCATAAGCAATCTAAGGACGTTATCACATAGATACATCTTTACGTTAGTTTGGCACATTATATTTCTTACCGTGCATGATCTACTATAGTTTTAGTATAATCTAAGTTTAAGGTTTTTATTTAACAACTTACCAAAACGTTAAACTCTAATTAAAAAGATTTTATATTCTTTCCTACTTTCTATTGAACATATATAGTATCTGTTGTTCAAAGTTACCTACTTATATGATATTATTTTATGCCTTTGCTGTGTAACTTAGTTAAGCATTTACTTTTTGTTCTTATGAGTTAGGGGCAAGTCCATAAAGAGTCTATATCTTTTTACCATGGTTGTGTATAGGGTTGTAGACTCTTTCAATTGGTATCAGAGCTGATGCACCCTTTTAGGCTTAACCATTCTGGTGTTGACTCTATTAACTTGCTTTTTCACACAAAAATTTTATTTCCAATAGATTTGGGAGAAGGAGGTAATATAGGTAGATCTTCACTCTTCAATGGGCTAATTTATGCCTATTAGAAATCACAAATGAGGGCCTTCGTATGGTCCATCGGAAACCATGTGTGGTTTCTTACTAAGAATGGAAGGATGTACCCAACTAATCCTATCGGTAATACTTTGATTCCAAAGCCTATGATCAAGTGGAGGAAGGAAGAAGTAAGGAGTTCGAATGGAACAGTAATGGTTTATATGTAATTATTACGGCTATGATGCCTGATGAGTTTAGAAGAATACAGAGCTACACTACCTCTATGCAAACATGGGACATTCTGGAGACAACTCATGATAGACCCATAATTCTTAAATTAAATAGTGATTTTGAGATATGCATCATACAAGAGGACGAGAATTTTGACAAGTTCTATACATGATTCTTAAATATTGTCAACAGTTCGTACAACTTGGGTAGGCCCATCAGTGAAGAAAAATAGATTGAGAAGATCCTCGTCAGTCTACTTATTAATTTCATGCCAAAGTTACTATGATAGAATCAACGTATAAACCTATTAAGCTTATAATGAATGAGCTAGTTGGTGACCTGTAAGTCTTCAAACTGAATCACTTATGGCCAAGACACGAATAAATTACTTTTGAGTAGGGAAAGAGCTTAGTTCTTTAGATAACCAAGGGAAGTGATATGAGCAAAGATGTTTGTGCCATAGTTGGTGGTAATAATGACTCTGAACTTGATAAGGAGGAAATGGTCTTCCTGGCTTAGATATTATCTAGATTAATTATAAAGAAGAAATCCTCCTTTTGGAGTATTGGAAGATATACTTTAAGATGTAAAGCCTCAAAGTCTACTAAAGACGTTGAAGACTCAAATAATGATTCTAAACATGTGAATTGCTAACATCCTCCAATATAATTATCAATTAATTACATGATCAATTGAATCTAACCTAGCATGTATTCCTCTCTCAAGTAAACTACACACTATATAGTAATTAATTTAATCACATTCTCATACTAATTAAATTTCATACTACTCATTAAGTTCATCAATTATGGATCACATACATAAGAATTATACATCTCTGTAAGAAATTATGCATGCTATTTAATCAAGACAAACAATTAAATAATTATCTCAAATCTATTTAATTTCCTCTATAGATAAATTGTTGGGCAAACAATTAATAGCATACAAATTAGATTAAATAATATAATTAAATTAAATTATAATTGGGGTAAAATATTAAATCATCACATGGTGAAAATTGGATTCATAAGATCCCTAGATTAATAAATTAACTACACATAATTGTGTTCATAAATCACATAAAAAAAGACATACAACTTGATAAAGAAAATAGTAAAAATGGAAATACAATCAATCCCTTGAATTGAAGTGTTAATCTCCTTTTGAATATCCACCAAAATTGTGTCCTCTTTTGATTTTTTTGTATTTTTCTCTCTTTTCAACTCCAAAAACTGACCAAAATTATGCAATTTATGGCCACTTTGGGTTTATGAGGTGATTAGGGGCTTAAATATTGCACAGGTGAGATCTGAACCGTCAGATCAGCTTTAAATCAAGGGCTATGATCAAAACAAGTAAAACTGATAATTCCAGCCAATAACAAAGCGACGCATAGCATTAGAAATTCATTGGGAAAATATGAGCGTGATGTGTGGTAGGGGATGACGGTTATAGTCAACACACGTTGAGTCAACACCACACGGTATGACTTGATTCGTGGAAATGGATGTCATGGTGCATAGGTGGAATGCACAAAGTAATTTTATAGTGACAAGTTGTAACAAGGTTTGACCAAGCCCAAACTCGGATTGAATGTCATGCTGACATGTGACACGTGTTTCCTCCTCCTCACACGGGGTGTAGCATGATTTTTTCTATGTGTTTGCGTGGCTTGCCCAGTCTACTCCCATGCTTGCGTAACAGGCCATGTGGCATATCTTGATTGGTCTTATTTTAAAAATCCATAAAATCTCAAAACAATGTCAAAAAAATTCAAAAATTATAGTTTTACCCCTTTTCACTAAAAAGTTTATATTTTGTTATTTTTGACACCATGAATACTATTTATTGACTAAAAAAAGTAAATATTAAGTAAAATAATGTGTTAATGACTCTATTTTCATAGAGTCATCACTCATGTTTTAGCATATCAAGTCTAAAAAAGGAAAAAATTCCTTGGAAGAAAGGCATTGAAGAAATATTTTGACGAAAGAAATTCCTTGATTGGCTATCAACAACATGATATCATAAGTAGTTGTGAGGCCATTCAATAGAGATATGATGATTTTCATAAAAGTTCAATCCAAATCATGAGAAAGTGAGGAAGCTTGATTCACAATGTTAAAAAATAATCAAAAAAATTCAAACATTTATCTCCACTATTTGTACTTGTTATCTTTGTGACACTACTATCCACATTGTTAGGTAGTGTCCTATATATGTAAGGAGTACAACTCAAAGTTCTTTGTCTCGCTCTCCCCTATCTTTTTTGACTGGATATATCTACTATGGCTTATGTGAGCATGTTCAAGCAAGTTGTATTATGTACCAGAAACACAGTACAAAAAGAAATAAATCTATTTCAAAACGTATGTTTGGCCCAGTTTATATGGATAACTCTATGATTTTCTAAAAATTATAATCAAAACAAACATGAGTTCCATATACACCTAATGCTCATAATATTCAGATACTATATCCTAACTCAATTATCCCTCACAAATTCTTTAAATAGGGGATGTTGTTTGTTCTTGATTTAGTTATTTCAATTAGTTCCATATTTATTTAGTGGTTGTCAGTTTGTTCTTGATTTATTTATTTCAATTAATTCTATTTATGTTCATTTATTTGGAAATTCTTTTTTTTCTGTCTATCTCTTCCCAAGACAGTTCTACAAGTTTTTCTATCTAGCTAATTACTGCTTGTGAAATGAAATTTTTAGAGGAATCGATGTTGTTTTATGGTTGTCATGATTTTGATTTAAATTGTAATGTGGTTATTCTAAAATGGGTCTTCTTTGAGCATATGTATGGCTAAAATTTCCTTTTTTATTTTATCTGAAATGGATCTTTCTTTATGCACATACCATAACTATGTGAATTTGTATTGTTATTTTGAAAAGTTTGTTTGAATTTCTTGCTTTGATTATTTGTATGTATCTAACAAGCTCTAGAATCCACTTTAGCGTGTCTCTCGAGGCAAAATCGCAAGTGTCACTTAGATAGAGAAATGATTTAGGCATCCTTTGGACTTTTGAACTTTTCAAGCCACTAATGATTACTTGACCTTATTTACCTATCTTGAGCCATTATGTTATCTGTTCATTTCTTTACACCTAAATAATGGCTTAGTACAAATGATTAATCCCACTTACTGTGCACACCCTTAGTTGAATTTTATTTAAGGTATTTGTTGAGCTTGTTTACTTTAGGAATGTTTGTTTACCCCCGAATTATGTTTCTTAACACCTAAATTATGACTAAGCAACATTTTTGGCTTAGCACAAATGAAAAATAAATGCAATGACTTCTAAGGGAATTATTTCCTATATTTATTTCGTACTAACCAACTCTAATAGCTGTTTAAGGCTAAAAATGTCGTAGTATGTAAATTATACTATATATTCTTTGTCTCTCTATTTTTTAAGAGATTTTTGAACATATGTTTTTAGATAGTGGACCCATGTATAGATAGTAGATTTTTGTTGGATTTTGATGAGTGGGTAATTTTATGGCTTTTTTGTTTTATGTTGGTTTAATCCCATATATGTCTATTTTTGGTACAACTCATGTATGAATGAGATAAAGGCATATACTATCAATTTCTACGTACATAATTTGATCTAAGAAAATGAAAAACAAATACACGACACTCTATTAAGATGAGAAAATTCATACATTCAATGCTAATACCTATAGAGATCATTTAAAATTTTGAAGAAAAATAATAAGTATTTTTAGTAGAAAGAAAATATTTCACTTAAAATAAAGGATATTAAGGCTAAAATAACATCTCAAAAGGATAGTCTCCACTATTTAATTCCTAAACACTGATTTTGTTTTCCTTATAATTTAACAGTAGAAAAGACTTAACTATTTGATTAAATTTGATTTAAAGAAATGATAAATTTTTGTGAGAAAGTTTTTAAAACTAATCCTAAAATTCTAAAAATTAATAAACCACATAAAGAAAATAAAATCAAACACAATAAAATGAAAATGTAAACATGAAATTTTTTGAAATTGTTAAATATTTTGAAATTAAGCATATTAACTTTTCATCACCTATTGAACCTAGAACTTATAATGTCCTCATTGTAACAATTATAAATTAAAGATGAAGAGAAAAGAAAAGAAAAGTTACCTATTTCCTAAGAATGTGAAATAGTGATGGAGAAATACAGGTGCATCTATCATGTTCATTATTAAAGTTCACACAGATATATTGTTGTGAACTTCTAACATCTCAGCAAATATTTTTAGTTTTAACAATTATAAAATTATTCACATGTAATTAAACTAAAAAAAACAAAAGAAATTAAATAAATAAAACAAATAAAAGAAAATTATCTAAAATGATGGGTTGTCTTCCATATAGTGCTTAGTTTAATGTCTTAGCAAGATGCAACTTAGGGAATTTCATTTTAAGTAAAATCAATGTTCCCACATCATTGAGTTAATCAAATCGATAGGTAGGATAAGTTAATTTGTCTACCTATACTTTTAAAATCATGCCCTATGGATTTTCAAAATTTTATTTACTTAAAACTAGGGACATGATTGTGGGTTTAGATAATCCACTTATAGGTGCAAGTTAAATAACTAAGGCATCAACACATATTTGTACCTAGATCTAACAAAGAAACTACATTCTTTTATCACATATTGTAATTAAAAACATTGAAATTTTGGAGATAGTTTCAGAATTTGTTTTAAGCAAATCTAACACAAAAATTAAAGTAAATACTTAACAAAAATAAAAATTAAGTAAAAGAAACAAACAAAACCAAATAATAAAAGAAACAAAAAATAAAAGAAACAAAATACAGTAAAATAAAAATAAAGTTAGTAAAATAAATAAAAGAATAAAAAATAAAATAATTATACATATTTTACAATATATATATATGTATATATAATACAAACGACTTTTATACAAATTTTGATACATATAATTATACATACATAAACTATACATATTTATAATTAACTCTATCTATCATATAATACAAAAACTTTTTTTTTTACAAATAAATATACATGATTAAATTATAGAGAATAAATATTTATAATACACTCTATCTAATATATAATACAAACATATTTTTATACAAATAAAT
This sequence comes from Hippophae rhamnoides, assembly GCA_033030585.1. NCBI lineage: Eukaryota > Viridiplantae > Streptophyta > Magnoliopsida > Rosales > Elaeagnaceae > Hippophae > Hippophae rhamnoides. The sequence goes on along the minus strand of CM065433.1, from coordinate 14,801,627 downwards.
ATAAATGATTAAATTGTACATAATATAATACACTCTATCTAATAAATAATACAAAATATTTTTATACATGTTATATCATACAATATTTACAAGTTATTACACAGAAATACTATATAACAAATAAAAGAAATAAACTAAAATTAATACAATCTAAAGAAGTTAATCATTTTTAAGTTAATACTTCAAATGTAAGTTAAAATTTAAGTTAATATTTTTTAAATTAAAATTAAAAGTAAAAGTTTACAATTAGTTAATTTTTTTATTTTTTAATAAAAAATAAATTTAAAATGAAAATTTAAAATTAAAAGAAAATTAAAAATTAAATGAAAATAAAAATAAAAAAATTGAATGAAAATTAAAAGTTAAATTTTTTTGAACTAAAAATAAATAAAAAACCATAATTATTTACAACACAAATTTGTTTTTTAAATTTTAATAAATAATTTAAAAAATTTATTCCTTCTCTAAAAACGGCGTCAAAAACTTAATGATCAAAATTCGGATTGGGTTAGCAATACTAGTTTTGTAAATACTTTGATTTTATATTTGTAAAATTATCTTAAATGCATAAATTATTTTATAGAAAATGACAAGTATACTCACAAGGTCGATTTAGAAAAGAATATATATATGGTTTTAATTTATCTTTCAAACTTAAAAAAAATATTAAATATTTAACATCCTGTCATAATATTTTGATTTTTTTGTGTTTTCTAATTTAATAACATAAAAAAATAAACATATATATGGATTCAATAAACAATTATGCAAGTTTTTATCATTCATAATAGTGAAGTTTTTATGGATATAATAATTGAGTTAATTAAAATTGTTCATATATATAAATACCACATTTTTTAGAGTTAAATATTAGTTATTGATTAAAAAAATCAATTAACACCTATGAGGTTGATAATTAATTTAGTTAATTAAATTAGTTATTTTTTTCTAAAAGATAGAAAATGAGCCATTTAAATGTCAATTTTTGTGGGGTTAGATATTTTAAACTTTATTCAATGAGTTTAAATTAAACCTAATAATTTAATTATTCGAGTACTAACTTGCAAGTTTTAAACCATTACTGAAAATATGTTGTCAATAAATTTTTGGATAATTAAACCTTAAAATATAATTTTTAGGGTTAAGTTTGTAATGAAAAATAATATATTTACCTATAACATCCTTAATACAAAATATTAAATAAAAACAAAATCAATTTATTTTATAAAAATATTTTTACCTATTTAATATTTATCAAGCATAATAACATTATTATTATTATATCATATTTACAAACAATGAGTCATTTTAAATTTAATCATGGAAAAATTAAATATAAAATATAAGAATAAAAAATAAGTGTAAATAATTCATTTTAAAGTTATACCTCAAAAGAATCGTTATAGAATTTTAATGCTAATTCCATTTTTTGAAAACCTCCAAACCAATTTTACAAAGGCATAATTAGTTCTTCTGGAAAAGAGAATTTTAAAACTAAAAAAGATTTCTAGAGAGAGAAAGCTAGAGAGATAGTGATATTCCAAGGATCTTAAGTGGATTATTTTTACAATGAGGAAAGTGTCCTTTTATATGTGAGGAAAAGACTAAAAAAGTGGAAAAATAACTTGAAAATAGGTGTTAGATACATTTTGGACAAGTTGGGCACTGATGGGGTGATTTGCGATGGAACGGGTGCTGGTGTGAGCGTTCGCATGCGGGACTCAACAGATGTGCACGGATATGGGCATGGATCTCATGTGACATGTACATAGCTGCACGTGGGACATGCTAGGCATGCGTGTGACTGTGCACGGTTGCCAGCATATTGGGGCATTTTTTTTTATCTTTTTGACCCATTTTGTCTAAATTTTTCATTTTTTTACTTTTCTTTTTCTGTTTCTCAACATATTTGTGATGTATTGCCTCAAGTATTTTTCTTCGCGTCTTTAAATTATTTTTTTTTCAAAAAATACTTAAAAACAATAAAAATACAAGTGATTCAAAAAAGACAAGTTTATATAAAAATATGATAAAATCATAAAAATATATTTATTTAATCAATTAAAAAACATTAAATCATGGTAATTTTACTATTTTTTAAACACTCAGAAAATAATTAAAAAGGAAAATTATTGTCCTTAAGAGCATAAAGGAATATCTAGCTTACTCACTTATAGGAAAAGAAGCTGAGATTAAAAAAATGCATAAGAAAGTTGAAATTCTTAATAATTTCACTACTTATCTTGAATCCTTCCTTAAGAAAAAGAAAGAGTTGATTAAAGCTTGGAGAGATAAACTAAGCGTTAGTGAGAAGCAACTGGCCTTTTATACCACTACAATTAACAATATAATGACTGGTTCTAAGATTTTAAATGAAATCCTCGGCAATTTAAAAAGACTTGGTAACAAACATGGAATTGGTTACAATGAAGTGGTTTCAACATCTAAAGTGAGTTCTACTAAGTTTCTCAAAGCTTCTGATCAAGATTCAAAGTTGAAGTCTATTGCTACTAACCCAATAAGTAAGTTAGTTGTGTCATCTTAGCTAGATTTATTTAGCAAGGTGATTCTTTTACCTAAGACTAGTAATTCTTGTTACTCAAGTGATGGACTTGACATTTGAAACCTCACTATAGGAAATTAAATTATCTTCGTTGTATGTAAGCTAATATGAGCACTTCATATTCTTCTCCTCCGCGTACTACTTCATATAATTAAGGACCTTGATTCACTATGTTAAAAAATAATCACCAAAATTCAAACATTTAACTCCACTATTTGTACTTGTTATCTTTATGGCACTACGAGCCACATTGCTAGGTAGTGTCCTAGATAAATGAGGAGTACAACTTGAAGTTCTCTACCTTGCTCTCCCTATCTTCTTTGACTGGATATAGTTAATGTGGCTCATATGAGTATGTTTAAGAAAGTTGTATTATGTATATGAGACACAGTGTGAAAAGAAATAAATATGTTTCAAAACGTTTGTTTGGCCTAGTTTTTATGGATAACTATACTGGATTTTCTAAAAATTATAATCAAAATAGACCATGAGTTCCATATACACCTGATGCTCATATTATTTAGATACTATATCCTAACTCAATTATCCCCCACAAATTCTTTAAATGGTGGGATGCTATTTGTTCTTGATTTAGTTATTTCAATTAACTCCATATTGATTTGGTGGTTGTCTATTTTTTCTTGGTTTATTTATTTCAATTAATTCCATTTATGTTCATCTCTTTGGAAATTCCCTTCCCAAGATAGTTCTACAAGTTTTTCTATCTAGCTAATTATTGCTTTTGAAATGAACTTTTTAGAGAAATCGATGTTGTTTTATGGTTGTCATGATTTTGATTTATATTGTAATGTGGTTATTTTGAAATGGGTATTCTTTGAGCATATGTATGGCTAAAATTTTATTTTTTATTTTATTTGAAATGGACCTTTGTGAATTTGTATTGTTATTTTGAGAAGTTTATGATGGACATGTGAATATTTACTTTGAATGTATTGGTTAATCTTTATGGACCCTCTAGTACTTTGAACATGCTTAGTTTGTTTTCCTTATTCTATATTACTTACTTTCTACTATATGTAGATACTTTTATATTGGGGGATTTTTGAGAGTATAATGCATATCATGTTTTTTTTACCTCACATGCATACATTTAGTGGGAGAGATGTGTGGCTATTGTATATTGTTAAGTGAGGTGCTGTGTTTTTTTTACATCCTATTGTTTTTCCTGTTATTGTTATGCTATTATGTTCTTGTGGTTCTTCCTTCTTTTTGACATCACTTTGAATGAATCATGCATAAATAGTACTATTAATATAACTTATTACATGCATCTTATGCAATATCTTATTTCTCATGTCTTCTTATGTGTTTACCTACTCCTTAATTGTAATGAGTTATTGCATATTTCTTTGTAAACTGTGATGTCTTTTCATATGTTTGTGCATAGTATGGGGTGAGGTTTCATGATTTAATACACTTAATTGTTGTTGGGGAAGATAGACGAATCACTAGGAGTGTGTCAACATGGAAAATAGGCGGACTCTTAGTCAACTTCTTCTTAGGGATTCATTAATACATTCATATGCCATTGGTGTTTGACCACTCATTCTATCGATGTGTTGTATGCACATTACGAAGCCCCTTATAACCTCCCAAAGCAAGTATATATGTAAGGCTCCATGCTTATATGGCATTAGGGAGATGTTTTATATTTTAACTTATCTTGGTAGCATATGCTCTTAGTTTCTTGCTTGCTGCATGCTTTTACTTTGCTTGTTGCATATTTTTATGCCTTCTCTTTCTCATTTAGGGTTGTTACTTTGCCTTTTAGGGTCAAAAAAAGCGAGAAGTTTATGTGCACAAGTTTATGTGTTGTATCCTACATGGGTGGTGAGTGTAGGATTACATTACATCTTTTTGCTTAACTTGCATACATTCAGGGGGAGTGTTATATGAAGTAATGAGGAGTTGTGTATTTTTCATATTGTTTCCTATTCCTGCTTACCTATGTAAGGGTAGCATGATAGTTTGTGGTTTGACTACATGATATTTGTACATTATACGTTCACGAGGTATGTGTTTGTTTGGTGTGTGCAGGTCACAGGTGATGATTGAAGACATTGAGCTTTATGTATGTTATATGCATTGGTGCTCAAAATGGATGAGTTGATACATGAAGATGGATGCACTTGGTATAAGTGTGTCTTTTAGGTTTAGGTATGCATTGATGTTTTGTTCAAGGGAACAAACATCTTTAAGTTATCTTTATAATCACGTCGTGATAGATGTGATGAGTATGTATTTAGTTGTTCAATTTTTTGACATGGAAAGTCAAAGAGGAAGAATGTAAGTCTTATTGTACTTTGTATCCATGTGTTGGTTTCCCATATGCAAAGCATGGTGTCTGTTTTTTTTTTACACTATTCTGTCTTCCTCTATATAAGCTTGGTTACTACGAATCAATATTGCACACACACATAGTTAGGAACATAGTGCTTAATAGCATGTTTTTACATACCACGGGGTTGATTATCTTAGTAAACATGTTAGGTTGAGAGTGGTGGATTTTGATTCATTTTGAGTGTGGATATTGTGGAATTAACTTGGCATTTTTGGAAACGAAAAAATATTTTTTTAGAATCTCTCCACCACCCTCACCACCACTTTTGACAAGGTGGTTGGCAAGTTGGCTAGTGAGGTGACCGACCGAGTTTTATAAACACCTCCCACATTCTCTTTTATTTACCCATTGATTTTAGTACCAAAACTCTACCAAAATATGCCCTAAGATTTATATATCTATCTCTTAAATCATTTTAGGGAGCATATATTTGAGTATTGGTCAATTATCGAGCTTATTGATCAAATCATAGATTGTGTGCTATGTGATTTGACTGTATGTATCCCGTATATGATTTGATACTAGTAGTGGACTGTTTGCCCTTCAAGGTTGTAAGTAATTACAATTCTTCTTTTTGATTAGTGGTTACCAATCTCACTACATTGGGTGGTTTTGGCTATGAAGAACAACTGAGTTTGAGTGTTAAACTAGGTAATTATGAAAACGGCAAGTAAAAGTAGCAATAGGCAGGATAAAGGTCCCGATTGGTAGAGGTAATAGTGATTTTATTTCTTTTAGAGTTGTAACTAATTTATTGTTTATTGGATTTTTTGCTGCTGAGTAGTTGACTTAAGCAACACAAGGACGTTACCATATAGATACAATCTCTATGTGAGTTTATCTTGTTATATTTCTTGTTATGAATGATAAACTATTGTGCTAGTATAATAAGAATTCAAGGTGTTTATGTAACAATATACTAAAAGCTTAAACTGTGATTAGAAAACTTTTGTATTTTTTCCCTCTTTCTATTGAACATATATAATATCTGTTGTTGAAAGTTATCTACTTATATGATATTTTATTATCTATACCACTACTGCATAACTTGGTTACATGTTTAATTTTTGTTCTTTCGAGTTAAGAGCGAGCTCTTAAGGAATCTATATTTCCTTACCTAAATTATACATTGGGTTGTAGATTGTTTCAAACATGATTCAAGGTTTTTAGTATTTTTTCAAGACCTTTTTGCTTTCCTTGATTTCTAAGTTAAATTAATTTTTTAATTAATAATGATTTATTGAAATTTTTTATTATTTAATTATTGTAAAGATGAATTTGCTCTTTATTTTTTCCATATGTGTAATAAATGTTGAAATTTTCACTTAAATCTTAATTTTACACTACTAATATACCTAAAATTAAATATATGGACTATTAGTGTACTACTATAAAAATATGGGTCACATGTTTACCTTTTGTTTAATATGGGTACTACTAATGTATCAAATCCTCTTAATCATACAATTACATTTCACTTATATCAAATGTGCCAAGCATGTGATAGAATCCCCCATTTAAAATATGAAATTGGACAATTTATACGATTTAATGTAAATCGTATAAATACATTAATAATATGGATCTATATGAGTACATTTTGATTAAAAAAGGTATCACTAAGATACCAAATCCATTATATTTGATAGTTTTATTGTATATGGACATTACATTATTAACCTTGGGTAATTGTTCTAATTACTTGAAGTCATTACACTTATAATTGGGTGACAATACATGCAGTATAACTTTAATAAATGGATTTGATCCAATCAATTCATTTATAAAAGAAACATATTTTTGTTAGATTCAACATTCTCGTATTAATTTTGCATTGAACTCATCATTTTAGAATGCGCTTTGGATTTTTTTCCTTTTTAGTTTTACCTTTCTAAATATATCACTCTTATGAATAGTTATATTTGGTTATGTAATTATTTTAGTTCTTTGTGTTTGTGTTGGCTTTCCATGTGCAAAATATAGAGTCTATATATTTTACTTTGTGTCTTTGTCTTTTTCTGTGTAATGTTGATTATTAACGATCAATAATGCATACACGTTCATAGCTAGGTATAATTTATATGGAAACATGTTTACACATACCATGAAGTTAGTTTTCGTAGTATACATGCTAGGTTGAGCATTATGGTTTTTGGTAAGCAAGAGTGCGAGTGAGTCAACATTGTCGCTCATGCTTTTGTGTTATTTCAGGTGCAAGTATCTATTGAAATTACTTGACAATTTTGAAAATAAAAATTTGGATTTTTGGCACATCCACAAGGTCCTCACCGAACCCTTCACCAACCCTTGTGAGGTTGGCTATGAGCTTGTTGAGTTCAATAAATACCCCCTTTCTTTATTTTTTTGATCCAAACAATTATAGTAGAGTTTTGTCAAATTGACATCTTAGTTTCTATTTCTGGATCATTATTATTTTAAGTGGTGTTCAGTATTAGCTATTTGTGATTGAGTGAGAAAACCATGCTCTTGAATGGTGAGTACTCGAGTAAATAAGGAGCCTGTGTAGCGATGAGCCATATGTTGGTTGGTAGTTGCTATGATGCAACTTTTTATAGGTGAGAAGCATGTGTGGTGGTGAGTCGTGTGTTGGTTGGTAGTTGCTAGGATGCAACATTTCATAGGTAAAGAGCCTATATGATGGTGAGCCATATACTCAACTGAGTGTTGTTCATGGTTAGTGGTTGAATAAGTTCTGACATTGGTTATTTGTAGTACGTGGTTGAATGTGTTTCCCATGTTGGTTATTGGTGGATCGTGATTTAGGATAGTTTCCAAATTTGGTAGTTCATTTTCTTGTTCATGTTGTTGATATTTAGTTCACACTACATTAAGTAGTACTGGGTTTGGAAGAAAGTCAATTTTTTGTGTCAAACCAAGTCGTCATGTAGGCAGCAAGTGAGGGTAGCTATAGATAGTTAGAACGAAGGTCCTAACTAATAGAGATAAATTTTGTTTTATTTCTTTCATTGTTGTATCTGTTTTATTATTTAATGGATTTATTTGCTATCAAGTGGTTTCCAAAGCAACCTGAGAATGTTACCACATAGGCAAGGGTTCTATGTGGATTTATTCTCATTAAATCTGTTGTTATGTATGATCAGATTGTGTGCTAATATAAATTGAGTTTCTATCGTGTATGTACCAAAATATTAGATTTAGAATCTGATTAGAAAGCTTATTTGTTATATGTTGTCATATGCTTTATTTCCTTTTTGTGTATAGGATGTCTAGAGCTTTCTAATTATTCCATTTGCTGTTATAAATTAATCTAATAGTTTCTTGATTAATTGATATTTCTTCTGCTTTTTATCTACAAGCGAGTTTGGTATGAGTCTTAAATAAGTCAGTATCTCATTACCCTTGTTGTGTACCGAGTGTTGAACTCTTTAATTGGTTTGCTATGTTTTGTATGATCCCATGCTATGAGAGTAGAATCATCTTTTACTAGATATATACCCACATATGAGGTCTTATGGTGATTAAATATCCTTTATAGCTTTTTAGTATGTTTTTCTGTTCAACATTATGTATGATGTTTGTCTTATATGCATATTGCTAGCTTGGATAGAAGCCTATGAGGCACACCATCACTTATGTGTTTATTGTAGATTGATTTATCTGTCTCACTTACTATATGATGTTTTCCATGCTTATAATTGTTGCTAATATAGACAAGAGCCTATGAGGCACATCGTTACTATTGTGTTTACTGTAGTTTGTTCTTTCTTACTTCTAGTTATTTTTATTATGTGTTGAATTGAGCACGTTGTCTCATACTTTCAATTTTTTATTTACTTAATTCACATTTGTGAAGCATGCCTGGACGAGTTAGAATAGAGCTCGGGAAAATATTCCATGGATTGGTATTTTCACCGATCCTCATCTAGGTCTAAGTTACCTATTTGGGTTAGAAGAACAATTAACATCTGGACAATTGTTCCTACGAATTGAATTTTCAAGTAGTTTTATTGTGTATTATCTTTATATTATTATCCTTATGTAATCATACTCATCTTACACATTTAATGAATGAATTAGGCCTAAACAATTCATTTATGAACAGATAATATTTGTATTAAACCCATCATTTTTATATAAATAAAAACTAAAAAATAGTCAATTAATATTTATACAGAATTCATCATTTTCATTGGATATCATGTCATAATAAATACAAAAATAATAAACTATACATATTACCGAGAAAACAAGTGAACACATGACTAACACAATATTAAATCAACCAACATGTTGACTATTATGATACTTCCATTTGAGATACACTAAGAAATGTTAAAGTAACGATAAAAAATTATAACAATTTCAAAAAGATCAATAAATTTAAACAAAACAAATAATTCTTAATATTCATAGTTTTCTTGTTTTCTATCCTAAAATTTATAAATATCATCTTTAATTTTCTCTCTTTATACTCTTCCTGAATATTCCTTCTTCCCACATCAATAACTAATTCAAAATAAATCTTTAGAATTTAAGTTTAACTAAATAAATTGTGTTTTGGATGAAAAAAAAGGTAAAATATATGAATTTGAGTTGAAAAATATTTAAATGAACAACATTAATAAAATAAAAATAAAAAGATGCAACTATTTGACAACTCTGCTCCTAATTTATATTACTCTTGTTTAGATTTTTTTATCTAATTATTAATGCTTGTAAATGTTATTATCGATAAATCTAGCAATGATGTCAAAACTTGATTTGCAAAATTACGTATACAAATTTTGTATGATTTATAAAATAAGTTGCAAGTACATTGATCACTTATATAAAATGATAAATATATTTCTAAGGTTGATCTTAAAAATGAAAAATAAGACCTAAACATTCTATCACAAAGTTTAGGTTTAAAGATTTAAAGTAATGACCTAAAAATAAAGATAGATTTAATAAATACTTAGACAATTAAGTATTTATCATTCAGTGGAGAATTTATGAGATACATTAATTAGTTAATTATGCTTACTCAATGTTAACTAGGTTATTAAAAATATGAATTAAGATTATTGATTCTTTCATTTATATAAGAAATTATTCTAAGGCATGGATCAATTTCATTATTAATCAATTATCAATTAAAGTCTTTTGGTGTGGATCAATAATTGATAGTCAATTAAATTATGTTTTATTCCTAAGGAATTAATGAACTATTTAATTGATGATTCTTTTGGTGGGGCTATCAATTTAAACTCTCATCAAGGTATCTAAATTAGGTTAATGATATAAGTATCTGAAAACTAACTTTCAGATTTTAAATTTATTATGAAAAATATGTCATCAATATATTTTTCAATAATAAATATTAAAAAATCTTTGAAATAGAGTTCTCTAAATCAAATCCAGAATACTTCATCTTAATGAAAAATGCTTAAATCAAATATATTATTCTTTTAAATCTTAAATATAACTCCTTTGTTTATAATGAAAAATGCTTTGTCAATATATTATTCTTTTACAAATTTCGTTTTAATCTTGAGAAAAAAAAACTTAATTCATTTAAAAAAATGTTTAATCTATTTTAATATTTCACAAGTGTAACATCATTACTAATATCCTTTAGCCAGACATGCATATTCTAATAAATAATCAATAAATTAAGCATATCATGTAAAACAATATATAAATATAATCTGAAAAGAATACATTTAAATATACATCAACAAAATTTTAATATCGTTTTTGTTCTAGAAAACCTCCTAACACAATTTTCAAAATTATTTGTTGAATTGAAAATATAATTACATAAACTAAAATTGTTCAATTCTCAAATGAGAGAAAAACTTGAAACTATTGAAAGAAAAGTTAAGAAAGCTTAAGAGACTAAGAAATCAACTTAAGAATGAAGTTGTAGGATATGGATTACAATAGAATTGGATATAATTTATAGGTATAGAAAAAGAGAAAAATATGGATCATATGACTGGCTCCGCGGAACATAATTCTTTCAAGCCGTAGCATACACATGTTGTACATGGTTTGGAGCTTGATCCATTACACTTACGTCATGACATACAACATTTCCACGTTGCAGCCTACATCAATTATAGGATGCATGATTCTCAATTCTTTTGTCTCATGTTGCAGCATATAAAACTTTTGTGTCATGGACCAACTTGTTTTGAAAACTTGGAACCCTTATTTTTTTTGTACATCCTTTTTCATATTTTTGAACATATGTAATGTTTTACATATGTAATCTTTTAAGCTTCTAAAGTTGTAATGGAAGCTTTCATATATATTCTTCGAGTGTTTGATCAATTAAATCTTTTTTGAAGATAAAATACCTAAAAAACAACAAAACATACCCGTAATTCCGGAAAGATAGATTTGTTTAAAATGATAGTAAAACTAACCAAATACAAATCCATTTAATCATTTAATATGCATAAAATTACGATATATTAAGTGCTTTTAAGAACTCCTTAACTATCAAAAATTTATTAAAATAAAATAGAGTAGTATTTAAAGGGCATGTATTACATGCGCCTCCAAAACCAGTTTTATATATAAAAAGCCACAAAGTTTAGTTATCTCTATCATTTTTTTTAAGTTTGTTAGTTTTTCTTGTACAACAATAATTATTAAAATGCTCCTATATAAATACATTTAGGTCATGCTTGATTGATAGTAATAGGAATGGTAATGAGAATGATTCAACGTATTATTGTACTTGGTTTGACTATTAATCTAGGATGGGATGTAAAGTATTTCAATAGTAGTATGAATTCTCATTTGTCCTACACTCTTACCCCATCTTTGGTTGGAGGGAATGGAATGGAATCAGAATTGATTCTTTCCATTTTGTGTGTTTGGTTGGATGGAATGGAGGACGAAATGGAATCAGATTGTTAAAAGAGAAGGAATCACAATTCCTTCTCCCCACCTTGGTAATCATAATTCCATTACCATCTAAACTTTTTTTTCCAATTTTACCATCACATAAAATATAACCTTAAACTCAAATCCCAAATTCTCAAACCCAAAATTCCAAAACCCTAAACCCTAAATCCAAAATTTCAAAACCCAAAACCCTAAATCCCTAAATCCCAAAACCCTAAACCCTAAACCCTAAACCCTAAACCCTAAACCTTAAAACATAAATCCAAAAACCCAAAACCCTAAAACATAAATCCCAAAACTCCAAACCTTAAACCCCAAATTTCAAATCATAAAACCCTAAACCTTAAACCCTAAAACCCTAAACCTCAAATCCCCAAATCCCTAAACCCAAAATTCCAAAACCCTAAACCTTAAAACATAAATCTTAAAACCCTAAACCCTAAACCCTAAACCCTAAACCCTAAACCCTAAACCTTAAAACCCTAAACCCCAAATCCCTAAATTCCTAAACCCTAAACCTTAAAACATAAATCCTAAACCCAAAACCCTAAAACATAAATCCCAAAACCCTAAACCCCAAATTCCAAATCCTAAAACCCTAAACCCCAAATCCAAAATTCTAAAACCTTAAACCATTTTTAGAAAAATAATAATTTTAACCCTAAACCTTAACCTACAAATATAACCCCATATCCTATATCCCTAAACCCTAAATCCTACAACCCAAACCTCAAAACCCTAAACCCTATTTAGAAAAATAATAATTTTAATAATATATTTCTTTTTAATTAAGTAATAATTATTTAGAAAAATAATGATTTCAATAATGTATTTTGTCTAACGAAAAAATAGTAATTAAATGACATTATTTGAACTTTACAGCATGTAGGGGTATTAAGGTCATTTACAGCTTTTTTCATTCCATTCCAATGGCAAACCAAACATTGTAATCCTGATTCCGAGCTTGATTCCAGTGGTTGAACCAAACAAAATTGTTTCCTTTCCATTCCATTCCGATTTCGATTCTGATTCCGATTCCATTCCACGAACCAAACGCCACCTTAAGGAATACGCCAAAATACTATATATTCCTCACACATTTGTATAATCATTATTATTTTTCTCATTTAAAAATAAAAAAAATATTATTTTTAAATTTTGTTTTATTTATAATTTTATAAATTTTAATTTAATATTAATTATTATTTTGATTTCACTGCTCAAATAAACATAGCAATAATAATATTATTTTTATTGAATTCTATTACGATTATCATTCTTATTTTCGTTACGTTTCTATTCTATGAACTAAATATAACCTTAATTATTAAGTTTAAACAAAATAAATTGTATTTACATTACTTATTTATTGTTATTTATAATCTTAGTTTATTTTTCTCTCTCGTATTTTTATTCTTTCACCCTAAATTCAAATTATTTCATCCTAAATTCACAATTTTTAAATCTCATCCATAATTTTCTGTTTTTATACTACTCTTCAATCATCTTTATTCCCACATCAATATCTAATTCAAAAAAGATATTTTGAATTTAAAATTTATTAAATAAATTTATTTTTCTTAATATAAGAAAAAGAGGTAAACATATGTCAATTTGGGCCAACAAATACGTACACGACTAACACTAATAAAGAAAATAAATATGAACACGCAACCTTATACAGTTGACAACTTTACTCCTAATTTATATTACTCTTGTTTCGATTATTTTTAATCTAATTGTCATAAATTTAATAAAATAAGATGGATAAGTATTCTAAAGAGCATGTGCCACACACTATTTAGAATAAACGAAAGGCATAAAATTTTCCTTTAGAAGCTGTTGAGAGGTGCTCTTTTCACAAAGAAAGTCTTAGGCATATTTGTGATTTTGAATGACTGTAATTGTCCTTTGTGACATAAAGAAATAGAAGATGTGGAGCATTTTTTCATAATGTGTGAAATTTTATAATTTTAATGGTTACGTTGGAATTGTTCACTTCTTTGCGATTTTACTCGCAAATTGGATACATTAATTATCTTATATAAAGATGATTATTGATCTACCAAAGATTTTACTGCCTAATCACATTATTAGATCATTAGGTTTAGTTGTGACACATGGTTAACTTATGGAATATTATTTTGTTACAGTTAGCAACATAGAAAGCAAGAGGTACTATATGTATATATAAGGCATTGCATGCATAGCTTAAGCAATAAAAAGAAATCATTTTTAGCGAAGGCAGTAAAGGCAAGATTATTAACTCTTCTAATTCTATGTCTAATAGTTCCAATGATCTCTCTGATAGTAATGGAGATCGTGGCCGTGATGGTAGAGGAAGAGGATAGAGTAACGAACAATTTTAGTTTCGTTCTAAGACTGGTCATGTAGCTCCAATGTGTTATAGTTTGAGAAATCTTCTTGGTGGAGGTAACAATAAAGCTTAAGGAAATGGAAAGGAACAAACTGCTGCTGATGTTGCATGCATGCATGCCAACAGTGAGAGTCAAGATAGTGCTTTTGCATTGGATAGTGTGCTAGCCATCATATTACAAATAATGCATGCCTCAAATCTCTTAAATATGTCCCCTTATTCTGGATTAGATGGTGCTGTTATTAGTTGTGGTGGTATGTTACCAATTACTCACTGGTTTGTCTCTTTTAAAAGCTAATGTTAATACATGCTTAACTCTTAAGGATGTGTTACATGATCCTACCATGTCTACCAAGTTAGTTTCTATTAACAAACTTTGCAAAGATAATCAAGTGTTTGTTGAAATTCATGATATAATTGTTTTCTTGTAAAGGGAACTGTTTCGAGGAAGATTCTGCTTCAAGGTCCTATTGATCATGGCTTATACAAGCTTGCTCCAAGCATTTCCAGGAGCAGTACTTCTAATAATCAAACACCTCTTCTTGCAAAAAGTTCTCCTTTGCATGATCGTCTTTTTCACATGTCATATGTTGTGCTACGTAAAGCTCTTCATAGTTAGGGAATAAGTGTGTCTGATTCGATAGTCTTGCCAAATACTTGTACAGCCTATTCTATAGATAAAACGCAGAAGCTACCTTTTGTATCCACTCATATTAATGTTGTAAAACCTTTTGATATTTGGGGCCTTGCTCCTCAAATTAGTATTAATGGTGATAGATATTTATTTCTTGTAGTGTCCATTTTTCTCAAGTTAAAACAAATTGTTGAATGCCAATTTGATAAAAAAAATAAAATAAAATAGGTTCAAAGTGATGGAGCTATAGAATTTAAGCCTTTAGCATGAATTCTTGAAAATTTTGGTATCATTTATAATTTGAGCTACCCACACACATCCCACAAAATTGGATGGTAAAGTCTTGATGGGAGTTTTGTATTTATTAAATAACTTGCAAGTGTACAAATCACTTTGTTAACAATAATAAATATATTCCAAGATCAATCTAAGGAGGAACTAATAGTTTTTAAATAATTCATCAAAATTTCTAAAAGCGAAAATTAATCCTAAAAATTCTATCACAAAGTTTGAGTTTGAAATATATGTTCTAATAATATAAAATGAAAGGATAAATTTGATCCAATAAGTATCATACAGATAGATATTTAATCATTTAATGAAGAATTTATTGGATAATCTAATATGTTAATTATATTTGCTCAATATGAGCTAGATTATCAAAAATATGAATTATGATTATTGATTATTTCTTATATGTATAAATGACACCTTTGGTAGGGTCATAATCCTTTATTAATTAAAAATTGCTTGTCCCCTTTGGTAGGACTTACTGTTAATTATTTGATTAAATTATACTCATTTTTTAAGAAATTATTAAACTATTTAATTGCAATTTTGATGGACCGATCATTTTAAACTCTCATTCAATATGTCATAGTTAGATTTAGGATTAATATATCTATGAACTAACTTTTAGATTTAAAAATCTACTACAAGAAAATATGTCACTAATATATTTTCTAATAATAATTCTTATCAAAATCTTTGAAATAAAGTACTCTAAAGATCCAAATAATCAAATATAAAATCGAAAAGTTGACTCTAAATTAAATCTAGATAATTAAATCCTAAAATTTAACTTTCATATTTTAAGTTTATTAGAAAAAAACGTTTCGTCAATATATGTTTATATAAATTTTTTTTGTTAAATCTTGAATGAAGAAATAAAACTTAATTTATTTTATAAAAATATTTACCTACTTTAATATTTCAAGAGTACGACACATTACTAATATTTCATAGTATTTTCAACCAAGCATTCATAATTCAATAAATCATCAATAAATCAAACATATCATTAAAATAGTACATAAAATTAATTTTAAAATACAATTAAATTAATACCTCAATTGTATCTTCAAAATATAGAATTTTAGTATTTATCTATATATGCAAAAACCTCTAAATAAATCTGCCTAAAATATTATTGAATCAAAAATTACTACTACATAAACTAAAATTTATTCAATTCTCAAAATTGAGAGAAGAACTTTAAAATTAAGAAAAAAAACATAAGAAAAAAGAGGGAGCTCTTAGGATTGAAGGGATGAGAAATATGATCGCCATACAAATTGTGTGTGCAATGATTACGCAAGTATTAATATAATGATAAGTAAAGATCATTCACTTAGAGATCATTTTATTAGAAATTAATTTTTAAAACTAAAAATAATAAAAATCAATTTTTTTGGTGTTTTTATATTTTAATGAAGCAAAATTAAAATAACTAAAATTAAATAGCAATAATTAATTAAATCAAATTTGCTAACTAAAAAGATATATGAGAAAATATCTAGAAATACTTAATTCCTCGATTTTCTAAACATGCGAATCATAAAAATCCCCCCAATATAATTATCAATTAATTACATGATCAATTGAATCTAATATAGCATATATTCCTCTCTCAAATAAACTACACACCATATAGTAATTAATTTAATCATACTCTCATGCTAATTAAATTGCATTCTAGTCATTAAGTTCATCAATTATGGATCACATACATAAGAATCATACATTTCTGCCTAGCAACTATGCATGTTATTTAATCAAGACAAACAATTAAATAATTCTCTCAAATCTATTTAATTGCCCCTATAGATAATTTTATTGGCCAAACAATTAATAGCATAAAAATCATATTAAATAATATAATTAAATTAATATTATAATTGGGAAAAAATATTAGGGACTTAATTGTGTTCATAAAGCTCATATTTTTCATAAAGAAAGGCATAAAATTAATAAAGAAAAGAAGACAAAATGAAATACAATCAATCTTTTGAATTGTAGAATTAATTACCTCTTGAATCTCCACCAAAATTGTATCATTTATTCAATTTTTCTGTATTTTTCTCTCTTTTTAGCTCTAAACACTGACCAAAATTCTGCTAATAGAGGCTAATTAGAGTTTATGGAGTGATTAGGGGCTTAAATAAAGCTCAGGTGTGATCTGAACAGTCTGATCAGCTTCAAATCAAAGGCTAGGATAAAAACAAGCAAAACTGACATTTTTTGCCAATCACAATGCGACACATGGCATAAAAAATTCATTGGGCGAATCAGGGAGCAACGCGTGGCAAGGGAGATCAGTTAGAGTCAATGTTCGCTGAGTCTGCGATACGTGGCATGCCATGATTCGCTCTCCGTGCTTGCGTGGTGTTCGCGTGGCTTGCCTAGTTAGCTCCTCTGCTTGCGTGGTATGCCACGTGGCAGCTTCTAATTGGTTTTGCATTAAAAATTCATAAAAATTCCAGAAAAATCCCAAAAAATTCCAAAAATTATATTTTCACTCCTTTTCACTAAAAAGTGTATATTTTAATTTTTTTAGCAATAAAATACTATTTATTAAATAAAACAAGTAAATATTAAGTAAAAAAGTGCGCTAATGACTTTATTTTCATAAAGTCATCAAAATACTATAATAGGAAGTTTATGTCAGTTTGGAAAGCATTCCAAAAGGAAATAAAAAGTGGATTAGAGAATCACGCACCATGCAATCTTCCACTGCCATATCATGCGATGATTTCATATACCTTATAATCTTGACCCGAACCACTCACGCCATAGTATACATTTTTCCACTACCGCGGCACATGTCAAACTACGTGTTTTCCATCTTTTTTTTGTTTCACCCTCTTACAAGCTTGGTTGGAATATATGTAAGGTTTACATATGAATTTTATTTTATTTTTCATTGGTTGCAATAAATGCTTTCAGGTACAATTCTTCAAGTTGAATCATTTTGAAACCAAAAATATCTAAAAACACCAAACATACCCATGATTCCAAAAATATAGATTTGTTAAAAAAATAATAGAATTATGCAAATATAAATTTATTTTGACACTAAAGTCAAAATCATGTTATTTTTAATACTTTTCAAGCACTCATCACAACCCTCAATCACCTTCTTGTTAGTTTCTTAATAAGGAAAGCAAAAACAAAAAAATTGAACTATCCTATATCACTTTTGTAGATTAACACGATTGCATTTAGCATATGAAACAAGCCTTTAAACCCATAAGTTTCCCTAGTGGACGAGTTGAGTGTATGTAATAAGCCTTTAAACCTATAGGTTACTCTAGTGGATGAATTTAAGTCTCGGTAGAGCTTTCAGAGATGATACCCATAAATATCAAACTAAAATGCAAAAAATTAATATAAATAACAAAATTAACACATGAAAAATAACAAATAAAATTTTAGCAAAGTAAAATTTAAAAATAAAAACAACAAAATAAAATAACAAAACTTCTCATGCTTCTAATGCATTTGAATTTAATAATTAAAATTCAAAACATAATTTATTTTAACATCTTAAACATTTATAGTTTATTATAACAATTAGTTGAAAATAACATTCCTATCCAACATAAAAAAATATCAATATTGATTTATCCAATTTCAGTGTTTGATTGAATTCGATTTGACTCTAAACCTTACAAGTCATACTATCAATATCACGTTGATCCTATGGGTTCAAGTACTCAAACAAAGATATATGTGAATAAAGTTTATGTAAATAAATGAACTAATAAGTTCATATATTATTAAAGAAGAATAGGCTCAAAGTAGTGCAATATCAATCTCATGAAAGGAATCGAATGAAAGAATTTTAATAAATCACATATTGTCCTTATGAATCAATTGAAATCATCAAACAAGTTATATTCCTTTAAGAGATGAAGAAAATTCAATGACTTCTAGGAGATTTATTTTCTATCTTTTTTTGTATTTAGCTATTTCTCACAACTTTTTAGGATATTTGGGTCATGGTATTTAGTTTATACTATTCATTTTTCTATCTCATTTTTTTATATTTTTTTATTTTTTCTTTCTCTTTTTTAGAGATTCTTTCTATTTTTTAGAGAAATGCACAATTTGTACATATTTTCTTTGAGTGTTTTTTTGGCTTGTTTTTATTGGATTAGGTAACTTCGTATATCTCTCTCTCTTATTTGGAAGTCATGTATGAATGAAGAAGGAATATACCTTTAATTTCTACTTAAATCATTTAATTTAAGCAATAAAAATAAATATGACACTTGATTATATGTAAAAATCTTGGCATTCAATGAAAAAACCTATAGAGATCATCTAAACAATTTGAATTGATGAGTAGAGTGTTTAAATGTAACTTTTCCCATCCTAACTTAGAACTTACATTTCCTCAATGTAACAATTGAAAATTAAAGATAAAGAGTAAAGAAAAGAATAGAAAAGTTATCTATTTACGAAACGTGCTCATATATTGATATGATCATGCATGCATATCCATCATCTCAAACATATTAATTCGCACAAATAGAATACAATGTACTTCTTACATGTCTTAACAAACAATTATATAGTTCAACAATTTCAAATAAAATAAACCTTATTCACATGATAGGAAATAAAAAAACAAACTAAATAAAACACATTATATGAAATGAAAATAAAATGTAATATTAAAATAAAATAAAGAAAAATACATAAAAAATAAGAATGAGCACTCATGATATTTTGGAACAAGTTCAAACTCAACTCTCTATGTCATCTAGTCCTTGTTCTTTAGGATGTGGTCGTGATCGTTCAAGTGGTGTAAAGATAAAATCATAACTTGATCATCATGTTTTCTTAAATGACTTGTATGCACCATGAGATGTCTAAGTTGTAAATTATACATTTCAAAGAACATATCCTTGTAAGTCACTTGATCACGGTGATATCAGTTTCCAAAAGTAGAATGTTGGGCAGTGTAGGCTTGTTGATAATCTTCCAAATAAATCTTCCAAATAAGTCACTCTTTCATTTAATTGATGAGCTTCATCCTTTAGTGGTATCCTTGATGAAGAAGTGACTCTTATTTCCCTTTGGATAGTATTAGTGCCCAAAATGATTTCATTTAAATAAGTCATATTTAATAATTCATAAAATTGAAACATAACTTCACCTTTTTGGATAAATCACCCCGTTTAAGAACATAAACTAGTTATGGGATGGTGGAAGAAATAACTCAAGCGGGTATTGTTACCAGATAACTTTATCCTATTATGAATTAGCAATCTAATATTCATAATCATATGGGATGCTATGGCATATAGTAGTATTGTCCGCTCTATATCCACCAATTTATAATGAGTAGTAAGCATCGGTCTCGAAAAAAAAATTTCATATGTCGATAATTTTATCCAAATACTTAACTTCAAAGCCCTAGGTTTCCCACAGGTATAACCTCATTCAGCAACTTATGTTACAAGGATTTCAAATACTGCAATGTAATCCACATTATTTAGGTAAGTCTCACACTTATCTTGGCCTATGTCTCTTAATCCATGATGGGCATTAATATCATATGCCCCAAACCAGACTAGATCACCCCATACTCTACCTATATTGTTGACAGTGTTGGGAAGATTTGCATAAAATTTCTAAACTATTGATTCAGTAATGGTGTCCAATTCCTTTATGAACATTCTTCAACATAATACCTCTATTTTATTAGAAATACCCTCAAATTAAAATTTTGGCCCTCAATCAAAATGCATTCCCTCTCAATAATAATTTTTTTTTTATTTCTACAATCCTACAAAATCATAAATTTTTCTCATTATTGGAGAATTTGGCCCTGTTATAATCAGTAGAAGTTCATGTCCCTTTTTCTATATCAACTCTACCCCATTTTTGGTGCCATTTATGAAAATTAACAATATATAAATCCAAGGATTCTCAAACAATCCAAATAAAACAACATGATATAAATTGATGCAAAATTTTCCTTACCCTCACTTTGTCCAAATTAGGGTTTGTAACTTTTTTTAATATAAAACTAATACACAAAATTCAAAGAATTTATTTTAAGACTTAAATTATAAATTTTTTTGATTACTTATGTAGTTGAGGATGATGATTTTGACTAACACCCATTTGAAAAAGATGATTTTTATTTTATTTTTTGATGTTTTTTTCTAATCAATGGAATGGGTAGGAAATAGATACGAAATAAATTTATGCGAAAAGATTTGAAGGTTGTGGAA
This sequence comes from Hippophae rhamnoides, assembly GCA_033030585.1. Classification (NCBI taxonomy): domain Eukaryota; kingdom Viridiplantae; phylum Streptophyta; class Magnoliopsida; order Rosales; family Elaeagnaceae; genus Hippophae; species Hippophae rhamnoides. The sequence continues at coordinate 14,780,282 of CM065433.1, read as the reverse complement.
GAAAGATGTAATTTTTAAGAGGTATTTAGTGTATGGAAGGAGAGAAAACTATACGATTTGTAAAAAAATGAGAAAATTTGAGAGAGAATAGGTGTAAATCTCGTTAGGGCTAGTATTTGTGGGAAAATATGCATTCTATGGCATAAAAAATGCAAGCCATGTCATGCCTTTTGAAATTCCACGGAATTTTAAGTAGAAAAACTTATGCTATAGTGAGGTAAAAGTGATGTCGTGATGAGTGTTCTTTACAATGAATTTTATGAGAATTCCTTTTTTAATTCTAATAAAACCCCAAAAATAACAAATAACAAATGTATAAATAACCAAAAAAAAACCTATACCTAAATAGTTTTAATCATTAAAATAAAAAATAAACAAAATTACGAATAAAAATAGTTATGATCGTGAAAAAATAAATTAAATTAAAGAAAAAACAAAAGAAAATAATGAGTTACTTCCCATCAAAGACTATATTTTACCATCTTTGATGAGAGGTTGCTTGGGGGCTGCATCATTTAGTTCATTAAATTTCCCCTCATAATTGAATTCAATTGTTATTCTATCCTGGAAATTGTTTATTTCCTTACTTTTACAAGTGCTCAGACAATTGCTCAACTTATATCTCCACCTTTTTAATGGAAGCCTCCATTGAGTCCAATCTTTGATTAGTTTTAGATTACTTGTCTTTGCTTGCTTGAATGAAAGCACTCAAGTTATCCTCAAGAGTTGGCCTCCTAAGAGGATTTCAAGGAATCTGTTGGTGGTACTACTAGACCTATTGATTTGAACTCTAGGCAAATGGAGGATTTTCTTTCCTCTAGGTAAAAATTGGGATGGTCCCTTCACCCTAGGTTGTAGGTATTTGTATTAGCGTTATACCTGGGGTCTTTGTTAGTACCCTTCCAATGTATTGATATATTTAGGTTAATCAACTACTTCCCTTTAGTAAGGACAAGTATCGGTAGCATGTCCCAATGTACTACACACTCCACATTTTTCTGTTTTGGTAGTGGCATGTGTAGTGAGAAGCATAACTTGCTTGGTCATTTATGCAAGTTACATCTGTAATTATGCACCTAAGCCAATTTCATGAACTCCAACCCTTTTTACTAGAGAGCTTTTATATTAGGAATTAGCACCCAACATCTCAAAGAGATTATAAGTCTCTGAAGTAATCTTTTTTGCCATCGTTCCTCCCATCACATTGTCAATGATGAACTAATATTGTTGTGTCAATTCAATGTTGAAAAATTGGTTTTACAGTTGTAGAAGGTATCTATATTGGGGGTATTAAGTGAGGAAAAGTTTAAACCTATCCCAAGTTTCATGAAAAGGTTCTCTCTCCATATAAGAAAAAGTAGCAATTTTTGCTCTCCTTTTCTGATGTTTTCTGATGGGAATAAAATTTTCTCATGAACTTAATATAAACATCCCCATAGATCATTAGGGAACCTGGGGGAAGTGATACAACCATGCCTTGCTCCTATCCTTGAGGGTGTACAGAAAACATCTCATTCTAAGTTTATCTTTAGTGAGTGATGAGCAGAATCAGGATTGCCAAAAACTTTGATGAACGAAAACCGGCATCGCCGATTCTGCCAATACTTTGGTTTTATATTTATAAAACTCTCGCAAGTGCACGAATCATTTCATAGAAAATGATAAGTATACTCCCAAGGTCGATCTAAGGAAGGAATGTATGTGGTTTTTAATTTATTATTCAAACTTTTAAAAACGAAATTAAATCTTAAACATCTTGTCACGATATTTTGGGTTTTTTGTGTTTTAATCTACTTACATAAAAATAAACATAGATTCAATAAACATTTATGAAAATTATATCATTTATAATAGTGGAGTATTTATGGATATAATAACTAAGTTAATTATGCATGCTCATATTATCTAGGTTATTAAATATATGAATTGATATTTATTGATTCTCCCTTTTTTGTATGAATACCACCTTTGGTGGGGTTAGATATTCTTTGTTAACTAAACAAATCAATTAACACCTATGAGTGGGGTTGATAACTAATTTGGTTAATTAAATTAATTCCTTTTTCTAAGAGATTGAAAATGAACCATTTAAATGCCACCTTTGGTGGGGTTAGACAGTTTAAACTTTATTCAAGTTGTCCAAATTAAACCTAAGAATTTAGTTATCCGAGTACTAACTTTCGAATTTTAAAACCACTACTGAAAACATGTTGTCAATACATTTTCAGATAATAATTCTTATAAAAACTTTTGAAATAGAGCTTCACTCTAACTACCGGGCGATTGTACCAACAAATAAAAGAGCACTACTCTAAATTAGACCGGATAACTAAACCTTAAAATCTAATTTTCAGATTTAAGTTTGTAATGAAAAATAATATATTTCTCTCTAACATTCTTAATATAAAATCTTGAATAAAAATAAAATCAATTCATTTTAGAGATTTTCACCTATTTAATATTTCGCAAGCATAACAACGTTATTATTATATCATGTTTACAAACAGACAGCACAGTTAAATTTAATCACAGACAAATTAAATATAACATGTAAGAATAAAGCATAAAAAATAACTGTAAAGAAAATAAAATCCTTACAGAACTTCGATGCTATTCCCGTTGCTAGAAAACCTCCAAGCGGAATTTGCACTCCCATTTATTGAATCAAAAAGCTAATAAATTACAAAAACATAACTAGTTCTTCCCAAAAAGGAAAGAACTCTAAAATTAAGAGAAACTAGCTAAAACATAAGAAAAACTAAAAAACCTAAAAACTAAGAAATGGAGAGAAAGAAAGAAGAGAGAAGTGTGCTTTGAGGTGTGGTATGAAGTGAAGAGAAGGGGGGTATTTATAGGTGAGGATGGAGAGAAAAAGTGGGTGAAAAAATGTTAAAAAATGGTGAAAACGCATAGTGAAAATAGTGAGGTCATTGTGAAAATGATACCCACAAACATTGAACTAAATGTAAAAATCAAAAGAAACAATAAAAACAATCAACTCAAAAACTAAAATTACAACAAAATCAAAATTTAATTTTTAAGAATAACAGTAAACAACATATCACAAAAATGTGTCATACTTTTTAATCTCCTTTAAGATCATAATTAAAATCTCAAGCATAAGTTATTTTAATCTCTTTAAACAATCATGATTTATTATAATAATTAGTCGAAAATCATTTTCATATTTCATGTCAAAAATGTATCAATTTAATTTCACCCAATTTCGTTGTCATGAATCGAATTCGCTTCAACTCTATTCCTCACAAGTCAATACTCTCAAACACTGAATCCTATGGCTTCAAACACTCATACTAATTTATATGCGAAAGAGCTGATGTATAGAAATGAACTAATATGTTCGCATATGTATAAAGAATAAAGGCTCAAAGTGTTATTTTAACATTGATCTCATGAAAGGAATCAAATGTATAAATTATAAAGATATCATATATAAAAATTATTTTCATGCATAAATCAAAATCATTAAGAAAGAATTTCAAGATATATGCCTTTTACAAATGAAGAGAGTGCAATGACTTTTAGTGGAATTATTTCCTATATCTTTCTTTTGTAATTAACTTTTACTCACAACTTTGTAGGCAATGTGGGTTATAGTATGTAGATTATACTATATATTCTTTATCTCTCTATTTTTTTCTGAAGATATTTCTCAATATATGTATTTTAGAGAGTCAACCCATGTACAGATTGTACATTTTGATTTTTTGGATTTTGGTGAGTGGTTAATTTTGTGGCTTTTCTGTTTGATCTTGGTTTAGGTAACCCCAGATATGTCTCTTTTTTTTTGTAGCAGTCATGCATGAACGAGATATAAGCATATACTATCAATTTCTACTCAAATCATTTAATCTAAGCAAAAATAATAATAAAAAATATACGATACTCTATTAAGATGAGAAAAAATTCATACATTCAATGCTAATACCTATAGAGATCATCTAAAAATTTGAAGAAATAAGAAATGTGTTTGGAGTAGAAAAAATATATATTTCACTCTGAATAAAGGAAATTAGGCTCAAATTATATCTCACAAAGGTAGTCTCTACTAAAAAAATTCATAAACACCGATTTTAGGTTTAATATAATTTCTACATCTTATCAAGAAATACTAGTTATGACAAAAACTAACTAATTATCAAAAATAATTACAAAATATTTCATGATATGTTTTCAAAAATTAATCTAACAGTACAAAAGACTTAACTATTTACTTAAATTTGATTTAAAGAAATGATAATTTTTGTGAGAATTTTTTTTTCAAAAATTACTAAATCACACAAAATAGAAATAAAACCAAACACACAAAAAATGAAAAAGTATATTTTTTATTTTTTTATTTTTTTTTATTTTTAAATTGTTAAAACTTTTTTTTTAATTAAGCATGGTAACTTTTCACCACCCCCAACCTAGAACTTACATTGTCCTCAATGTAACAACTGTAAATTAAAGATAAAGAGAAAAGAGAAGAAATATTACCTATTTCATGAGAATGTGCAAGTAGTAATGGAAAATGCAGGTGCATCCATCATATTCATCATTAAAGTGTATACAGACAAATCGTTGTGAACTTCTAACATCTCAACAAATATTTTTAGTTTTAACAATTTAAAAATTATTCACATATAATTAAAATGAAATAATTAAGTAAATAAAAGAAATAAAAGAAAATTACCTAAAATGATGGGTTGCCTCCCATCTAGCGCTTAGTTTAACGTCTTAGCAAGACGTAACTTGGGGATTGCATTTTAAGTAAACTCAATGTCCCCTCATCATTGAGTCAATCAAACCTTCAGGTAAGACAAGGTTGTCCACCTATACTTTTTCAGTCATGCCCTGTTGATTTTCAAATTTCTTTTTGTACTTAAAACTTGAGGCATACTTTGAGTTTTAGATAACCCACATCTAGGTACAAATCAAATAATTAAGGCATAAAAACACAATTGTACCTAGATTAAACAAAGCAACTAACTCCTTAGATTATAATTAAAACTTTAAAATTTTGGAGGTAGTTTCAGAATTTATGTTTTTTTTAAGAAAAAAAATAACATAATTAGTATTAACCAAGAGTGCTCCCAGGAAAGAATGGTGGTGCAAAGGCTCCTTAAAAACCATCCTCCTAGACAGAACAACGTTCCCAAGAAAGACTAGTGGCACAAAGGCTTCCAAGAACTAGTCTCCTAGACAGAACTCCCTTAGATCTTTACTTTTCATGCTATTAATTTAATTAAATTAAGTTAAGTAAAAATCTAAGTTAATGAAAATCTAAGTTTAAAAAAAAGGTTAATTAAGTTAAGTGAAGTAAAACAAATCTAAGGTAATTAAGTTAAGTTAAAAAAAATTCTAAGTTAATTAAGTTAAGTTAAAAAAAATCTAAGATTAAAAATTTAAAAATTAAAAATTAAAAATTAAAAATTTTATTTTTTATTTTTAAATAAAATAAAAGAAAGTTAAAATAATTTTTTTTTTGAAAATTTAAAATTTAAAATATCTAAAGTTAATTATTAACTATATATTTTTAAAATTTTAAATAGAAATCACAATATTTACAAAACAAAAGGCTCTTAAGATTTTGATAATAAAAATTTAAAAACGTTATTGCTCCCTCACAGCGACGCTAAAAACTTGATGTTGTAGTTTTGTATATATAAAATAGCTCGTAAGTGCACAAATCACTTATAATAAATGATAATTATACTTTCAAGTTCAGTCTAAAAATAAAGTACCTGATTTTAAGTAATTCAACAAAATTCTTAAAAAGAAAAGTAAACATAAACATTCTTTCACAAAATTTGGATTTGAAGTATCTGTTATAATAATATGAAATAAAAAGATAAATTTATTAGGATAATTAATGGAATAAATTAGTTTGTTAATTATGCATTTTGAATATTAACTAAGTTATTAAAGATATGTTAAGATTATTAATGCTTTCTTATATGTATAAATAACATATTTGATAGGGCCATTATTCTTTATTAATTAAAAATCATTCATTTGATGAGAGAGATAATTAATTATTTAATTAAATTATGCTCATTTCTAATAAATTATTAAACCATTTAATCTCCACCTTTCATAGAATCGATAATTTTAAACTCCCATTCAAGGTATCAAAATTAGATTTAAGGTCGATGTATTTAGAAACCAACTTTTAGATTTTAAAATATACTATAAAATATATTTCGTCAATATGTCTTCTAATAATAATTCTTATAAAAATATTTGAAATAGAGTACTTTAAAGATCCAAATAATCAAATCTAAAGTCTAAGAGTTGACTCTAAATTAGATCCAGATAATCAAATTTTATAATCGAACTTCCATATTTTAAGTTTATTACGAAAAATGCTTCATCAATATACTTTTCTTTAACAAACTTTGTCAAATTTTGAATGAAGAAATCTTGAATGAAGAAATAAAAATTAATTCACTTTATAAATGTTTTTACCTACTTTAATATTTTACAAGCATAACATACTTAATTTAATAAATGATTAGTAAATTAAACTTATCATTAAAATAATACATAAAGTTAGTTCTAAAATAAAAGAATATAATTAAAATTAATACATCAATTGTATCTTTTATAATTTTTTAGTGTAAATGGAAAAACAGATCTATCAAAACTTTTATTGAATCAAAAACGACTACCACATGAACTAAAACAATTTTAACACTTAAAATTGAGAAAAGAACTTTGAAATTAAGAAAGAAAAAACTTAAGATAAAAGAGAAATGAGAGCTACTAGGAGTGAAGGGATGATAAATACTGAAGTAGTGGTTGTTTATATAGGTTTGAAAAACATTGCAAAAGTTGAGAATAGTACATTAGAGGATCATACGTCGCAGGATGCAAGTTTATACTATTGCGGCATGCGATGATTTCATAAAAGGTAATCTTCACCCAAATCACTCACACCCTGGCATACAATTTTCCATTGCCATAGCACACATCAAACAGTGTGTTTTAGCCACATTACCAGGAACGAATAGCATTTTTTAATTTTTATTATCAAAATCTTCTAAAAATTGATGCTTGAGTTTTGTAATTATAAAATAGCTCGCAAGTACATAAATAACTTTGTAAGAAATAATAAGTATACTTCCAAGGTTTGTCTGAAGAGGAACAATGTGATTTTTAAATAATTCAACAATATTCTTAGAAACAAAAAAAAATAAATCTAAACATTTTTTCATAAAGTTTGGGTTTGAAATATCTATCCTAAATACATAAAATAAAAAGATAAATTTTTTTAACAAGTATCAAGAAAATGGATATTTAATCAATCAATAGAGAATTTGTAGGATAAATTAGTTTGTTAATTATGCTTGTTCAATATCAACTAGGTTATTAAATATATGAATTAGGATTATTGATTTTTTTATATGTATAATAACACCTTTGGTAGGATCGTTATTCTTTATTAACAAAAAATAACTTGTCATCATTCGTGGGGTTAATAATTAATTATTAAACCATTTAATTGACACCTACAGTGGGACATATAATTTTAAATTCTCATTGAATGTGTCAAAGTTAGATTTAAGATTGATGTATCTGGGAACTAAATTTCATATTTTAAAATCTACTACAAAAATATGTCATCAATAAATTTTCTAATAGTAATTTTTATAAAAATTCTTGAAATAGAGTACTCTAAAGATCTAAATAATCAAATCCAAAATTAAGGAGTTACTTTAAATCAAATCCAAATAATTAGATCTTAAAATCTAATTATCATAATTTAGGTTTATTACAAAAAATACCTCGTCAATATACTTTTTATAACAAATTTCATTAAATCTTGAACGAATAAGTAAAACTTAATTCATTTTATAAAAATGTTTACCTATATTAATATTTCACAAGCATGACATTACTAATATTCCATAGTATTTGCATTCAAAAAATACATAGAATTAATTATAAAAATAAAAAAATGTAATTAAAATTAATACCTCAATTGTATCTTTAAAATACAAAATTTTAGTATTGTTCTATATCTAAAAAATTTCAAACAAATCTACCTAAGATTTTGTTGAATCAAAAATTACTACTATATAAACTAAAATTTTTTTAATTCTTAAAATTGAAAGAACTTTGAAACTATGAAAAGAAAAACTTAAGAGAAAAGAGAGAGTTAGAAGTTGCTAGGATTGTGATGAATCTATGGAAGTAGAGTCATCAGTGCACTTTTATCCTTAATATTTTCTCGTTTTATTCAATATGTAGTATTTTTGGGTTAAAGATATTAATATATAAACTTTCAAGTGAAAAGGGATGAAAATATAATTTTTGGGATTTTTTATGAATTTTTAACGCATAACCAATCAGAAGCTACCGCCTGGATGCCATGCAAGCAGGAGAGCTAATATGGAAAGCCATATGGATTCCACATAAGCATATAGAGAAAATTACACAATGTTGCATGTTCCTATTTACGTAGAACTATGCCATCTATTAGGACAATGTTCATTTTGAGTTGGTCTCATAGTCAAAGGTCTTGCTACGTTTCATAAATTGATTCATCGATTCCTTCCACCATCGTGCCATGCCATCTTTAACCATCTATCATGTCTTGCTAAGTAGCAATGACTCGGGATGCATTGACCAGACCAGTCCCCTTGTGCCCTTGCATTGCGCATTAAATTACCCATTCAAACCTATGTACCACGTGTCGTGATCCTATTGACCGGCAATTTTAATTTTTCAGTTTTTTTATCTCAACCCTTGATTTGAAGCTGATCTAACAGTTCAAATTTCATTTGAACCTAATTTAACCCCCTAATTTCTCCATAAACCCTAATAAGCCAAAATTAAGATAATTTTTATCACTTTTTGGAGCCAAGAAAAGAGAAAAACATAAAACAAATTCAAAAAGATGTACAATTTTAGTAGTGATTCAAGAGGATATTAGTACTATAATTCATGAGATTGATTGTATTTCTTCTTCTTCTCCTTTCTTTATCAATTTCTAAGTCTTTTTTTTATGAAAAATATGCGTTTGATGAACAAAATATGTCTAGCTAATTTATTAATCTATGAGTCTTATGAAATCAATTTTCATCATGTGAAGATTTAATATTTTATCCGAATTATGATTTTAATTTAATTATATTATTTAATCTGATTTTTATGTTATTATTTGTTTGGCCAACAATTGATCTATAAAGGCAATTAAATATATTTGAGAGAATTATTTAATTTTTTGTCTTAATTAAATAACATGCATAGTTTCTAGGTAGAGATGTATGATTCTTATGTATGTGATCCATAATTGATAAACTTAATTAGTATGAAATTTAATTGACATAAGAGTGTGATTAAGTTAATTACTATATAGTGTGTAATTTACTTGAGAGAGGAATACATGCTAGGTTAGATTCAATTAATCATGTAATTGATTGATAATTATATTATGTAGATTTTAGTGATTCACATGTTTAGAAAATTGGCAGATTAAGTATTCCTAAATATTTTCTTATATATCTTCTTAGCAGTCAATTTTGATTTAATTAATTATTGCTATTTATTTTTAGTTCTTTTAATTTTGCTTTCTTAAAATATAAAAACACCAAAAAAATATGATTTTTACTTTTTTTATTGTAAAAATTAATTTTTAATAACATAATCTCTGTGGAAATGATATTTTCTTGTCATTATATTACTTGTTACAATACACACACTAATAAAAAACATACATATGGTCTTAGACCTATGGCCTTGGTTTTTAAAAAAACCGAGGCCATAGGGTTTTGGTCACGGTTTAATAAAAACCGAGTCTACAGGATTAGTTTATGGCCTCGGTTTTATTAATAACCATGGCCATAAGTTATATTAATTTTTTTCATGTTTTTTCTTTTTTTTCTTTTCTCTTTTTTTCTTTCCTTCTCTCTATCTCTCTCTCTTTCTTTGTTTTCCTTCTCCCACGCCCACACCCTCTCTTCTTTTTTTCTTTCTTCCTCTTCCTCCTCTTCCCATCTATTCTTCCTCTTCCTCCTCTTCCTAGCTCACTAGTTTAGTGATCGTTGTTCGATGGGTCGTTGTTCGTTGGTTCGTTGGCCACTGGGTCGTTGTTCGCTGGTCATTGGACACTAGAAGTTGGACATTGGACGCTGGTTGCTGGTAGTTGGATGCTACTTTCAGTGTTGCGTCTTTGGTATCTTTGTGTTGGTGCCTTGTCTTTGGTGCATTTCTTATTTGGTATGGTCCGCTACACTGGTGTTGGTATGGTGCACCAGTGCGCTGTACTCTACCCTATGCTAGTGTTGGTATGCTACGCTGGTACTAGTGCGCTGCACTGGTGCTGATGCGATGCGCTACGCTAGTCCATGTTGCCTAGTGCCTGGTGTTGATGCTTATATGGGTACAAAAGGAGAGAAAATTCTAGAATCTAAAAGGGGTTTTTGACCTTATAATTGTTATTCCTATCAGCAGACCCATTCTTCCTTTATCCCCTCTTTGGAAAAGTTTGAAATCTGAAACTTCTTCTGCTCTTAATTTATCAAATCTTTGAATTTTCTTGTTTAAGGTAGTTTTCAGCTCTCTTACTTTTGTCTTGATCTATCTGTTGATGTGATTATTTTAAGAGATCATTTAATATTTTGTGTGATAACATTTGGGTTGGTGTTTTATATTCATGATCTGAAGCTGATTTGTACTTTGTTAGGTGAGATTTAGGGTTCTATGTGCAGCGGATAATCGGTTTTTGTGATCTTCGGCTGCATCTAGTTGAAAATAGTTAGCTTAGACATTCTCTTTTAGCATATTTTATCCATATTTTGGGAAAGAAAATAACTTTGAAAAATTAGCCAAGGGTTTTTTCTTACCTACACTTATGACTAGTTTGAAAACATAAATGACAACAATTTATGGTTTTGGATCTAAGTAATGTGCTGGCTAATGCTTTTTTGTCTTCTTTTCATTCCATTTCAACTAACTCTTCTTTGTCTCTATTTACATGTGTATTTATGCATTCGTCTCTCTTTTCTGGCAAGCTTGACTTTTTTTTTGAAACAGTGTTGATCAAAATACCAGTATCCTGGTAGAATTGTTGGGATGCACCATTACAGGCCCTGAAAGCCTTCTTGTTTATGAATATGTTCCAAATCAAAGCTTGCATGATTACTTTTTCAGAGGTACTATTGACTTTAAAATCTATCATCTTTTCATGTATGGCTACGTTCTTTTCTTTTACTTATTTCTCTTTTGATTGTTGTTAAATTGATTGTTGTTGCTACTATTGTTGTTAAATTGATTTAAATCTCCCTGCTCTTGGTCTTTGCATTATTGGTTTTCTTTGCTGCTATCTCTTTGGCGCTTCTTGGTCTTCTTTGGTAGCCGATATTCTTGATGGCGTTGTCTTTGGTCTTTGTCTTAGGTGTTCTTGATGGCATTGTCTTAGTCTTTGCATTGTCTTTAGTCTTTACCGTGTTGTTGGTGTTATGCGCTAGTCTTTGGTGTTGGTTACGGTCTTACGCTGTTGGTGCGTTAGTCTTCTTGGTGTTGGTAATACTAAGTTTTTTCATGTTTGTAATTAATACTAAAAAGTTAGTTTGTAATAATAAGTTTTTTTTTGTATAATAAACTCTCAAATGTAATTATACTTTTAATTTTAATATAATATGATTTTTAATATTGTAATTAATAAATTTATAATAATTTATATTGATTTTTAATATTGTAATTAATAAATTTATTATAATTTATATTGATTTTTAATATTGTAATTACTAATTGTATTTTTTTGTAATTTATGTATATCCTATGGCCTCGTTTATCTAATAACCGAAGCCATAGATCATTACCTGTGGTCTCTCTTACTTAAGCCTCGGTTCTTATAACCGTGGCCATAGACCTACGACCACGGTTAAAAACCAAGACCGTATGTATGTTTTGTAGTAGTAACATACTTGTGTATTCATTGAACACAATTTGTGTTTGATCAGATTAAAGGGATGAGAAATACTAAAGTAGGGAGTTTATATAGGATTGGAAAACACTGCAAAAGGAGAGAAAAGTGGATCATAGGGTCTCACTCTATGGTATGCAATTTTCCACCATCATGACATGATATGATTTTGTACGCGTTATAATCTTTACTCAAAATGCTCACATCACGGCATACATTTTTCCACCACTATGACACATAAAATTGCATGTTTTGCATCTTTTTTTACAAATGGCTTGGTTGGAGCATATGTGAGGCTTGCATATGTATTTTCTTTTATCTTCTTTGGTTGTAATAAGTGCTTTTAGGAATAATTCTTAAAGTTGAATCATTTTAAAAAACAGCTAAACATACCTATGATTTTAAAAACATAGATTTGTTCAAATAATAAAGAGAATTATGTAAATATAAATCTATTTTGACACTAAAGTGTATGTAGTTTGCTTGCTTAATTTTTTTTAGTTTGTTATAATATTCCCTTGGTCTATTGGTATTTTGCTTTTCGTGCATTTGTATATACTTGGAATTGTATAACATCCAAGGTTCTTAAATTTCAAAGTAGTTACTCGTAATTATTTGTCATAATGCTGACTATAATTTTCTCAGAGTTTTTGGTTGCTTTGGTTTTGCTTGTCCCATACCATTTAATAAAAACAAACTTCAGGCTCAATCAGTTTACACTTTTCTTAGTTATGCTTCTAATCAAAAGAGGGCTCAATCAGTTTGCACTTTTCTTAGTTATGCTTCTAATCAAAAGAGCTATTTGTGTTTAGCTATGCAGTCTAAAATGGTTGTGACTAGCAGGCAAGTCATTTTTAGTGAAAATGATTTCCCATTTTCTAATTCTTCATGTACGTCTAATTCTGACAGCTCTATTTCTTCTAAGTTATCATCTAGTTTTCATGTACCAGCCTAGCTACAATCCACTTTATCTGCATCTTTTTCTGCAAATAATGGTCTTATATGTACTACATAGTCTGCACACACTACCCCTGATGTTACTGGTCATGTTTTGCGTACACTGTCTAAACAATCTGTGCATCTTGTGCCTTCGGCAGTCTATTGGTGCATTGTCCCCTTGTTCATCCGCTTTTACTCAGAGTCCATATCACCTATTTTGTCTTCTAGTCGGTCTCCTATGTCATTAAATCATAGTATAGTGTCAATTTCCTCCCTGTCATCTATTCATGCTTCTAAATCTCTTTCACCTATCTTGCCAGAGTCTCTTTCTTCTAGTAATCTGAATGCACTTTCTATTAATTTGGAAGTGTCTTCCTTCTCTTCCAGTTTCCAATTCTCACCTTATGCGTCATATATGTACTACATAGTCTGTACACACTGACCCTACTGGTCATGTGTTGCGTACACTGTTTGCACAATCTGCGCGTATTGTGCCTTCTGCATAGTCTGTTGGTGCATTGTCTTCTTGTTCATCCGCTTTTACTCACTGAGTCCATAAATCCTATTTTGTCTTCTAGTCGGTCTTCTATGTCCTTAAATCCTAGTATAGTGTCAATCTACTCTCTGTCATCTATTCATGCTTGTAAATCTCTTTCACCTATCTTGCTTGAGCCTTTTTCTTCAATCTAAATGTACCTTCTATTAACTTGGAAGTCTGTCGTACTTCACTTCCAGCTTTCAATCTCACCTCATGCAAATAAGGTCCAAGACTAGGCATTTTAAATCAAAAGCTTTTGTAGTATCTTCTTGGTTACTTTTAACACCTATGTTCTACGTACAAAGATGCTCTTGTTGTTCCTGAATGGTGTGCAGCCATGGAGACTGAATACTCTACCTTATGGAGAAATTGAATAAGAAAGTTAGTTGATCAACTTTCTTTAGCTAAGTTCATTAGAAATTTATGGATTTTCAAGACAAAACTAAAACCATATGACACATTTGATAAATACAATGCTTGTTTAGTGGCTCAAAATTTTCTACAAACTCATGGAATGGATTTCACATAAAATTTTAGGTCAACTATTAAATAAACTTCTATGAGGATTGTTTTATCCATTGCTTTACATTTTGGATGGGATAACAGGAAACTTGACATCAACAACATTGTTCTTAATGTTGATTTATAGGATCATGTATACATCAGACAACCTCCTGGTTTTATGGATTCTCATTACCCTTACAAAGTGTGTCTTCTTAAGAAAACACTTTATGGGTTGAAGCAAGCATCATGTGCATGATTTCACAAGTTATAGTAATGGTTAGCTCAATGTGATTTTTCTGGCACTAAAAGTAACATAAGTACGTTTGTTTGGCGAACTAGTAGGCATGTTCTTTTGTTTTTGGGTGTATGTGGATGATGTTATTTTTACTAGCTCTAGTTCTACTCAGCTTCGAGTTTTTGACTCTGATTTGAATCAACAATTTGCTTTGAAAAACATGGGTACACTTCAATAATTTCTTGGAATAGAAGTGAACTTTTGCTTTCAATGGCTACATATGACTAAATCCATGTACATCAAGCACCCTCTTTAACGTTTTGGTAAGGAGTATTGAGAAAATATGACGGTTAGTAAGTTGTGCTAGTTTTTTAGCTCACCAATGGACACACATATGAAAGCAACAAAGAGAGTTTTTTGGTACTTGAATGATACAATGAATTATAGTCTCATGTTGATGAAACCTCGTCATGTCAATCTTATTGGTTATACTAATACATACTGGGCAATTTTTCATAATGATAAAAGGTTAAGTGGATATTGCATGTTCTTTAGAGGTAGTTTGGTACGTTGGTTATCATTTAAACAAAGAGAAGTGTCATGCTCTTTAGTTGAGTTTGAATATAAAGCACTAACAAATGGTGCAAGCAAGGTACCATGGATTATGTCATTATTGAAAGAAATTGGGTTAGATCTATCATGGAAGTCAAGATTGTTATGTGATAGCATTAATGCTCAACATTTAGTAAGAAATCTAGTTCAACATGTTAGAACAAAACACATTTAAATTGATATTCATTTTGTTAGAGACTTAGTTTTACAAAAGAAATTTGATGCATTATATTGTTCATCTAAAAATCAATTAGCATATGTTTTAACTAAGCCATTAGTTATTCCATATTTTTTGAAGTTTAAGAGAAAACTTATGGTTCCTAACAAGCCATAAATTTAAGGGAGATTATTAGAACATGTTGTGTTAGTTGTGACACATGGTTAACTTATGGAATAGTATTATGTTACACTTACTAACGTAGAAAGCAAGAAGTACTATATGTATATAAAAGCATTGCACAGCCTAAGCAATAACAATAACTCATTTTCTCATTTTCATCTCTCTACTATAATGTTTGTACAAATCACCTCAAAAGAATTTACTTTTAACAACAATAATCATGCTAATCATGCTAGAAAAGTTGTGAGGAAGAGGCTAATTTTTCAAAATGAGCAATTGGATTCAAAAAGAATCGTGAACTCTATTAGAATCAGAGTTGATGAGTTTAAAGTTCTACTGCTAGAAAAAGATGCAAGTTCCATTAAAATATAGATTTAGAGGTATATGTTCTTTCAAGGTAGCAACCAACTCTGAGAAATGTGAATTACAAATTTTGTATTTGATAAATAGCTCCCAAGTATATGAATACCATTAAAATATAGATTTAAAGGTATATGTTCTTTCAAGGTAGCAACCAACTCCGAGAAATATGAAGTACAAATTTTGTATCTGATAAATAGCTTGCAAGTATATGAATCACTTTGTAAAAAGCAATTGTATACTTCCAAAGTCTATCTGAAGATGAATTATGTGATTTTAATTAATTCAATAAAACTCTTAAAAATGAAAAATAAACTTAAACATTCTATCACAATCGTTTGGGTTTTAAAAGTCTAATCTATTAACATAAAATTAAAGATAAAATTGATTCAACAAATATTAAGCAGATAAACATTTAACACTCAATGAAGAATTTATGGAATATATTAGTTAGTTAATCATGCTTACTTGACATTAATTAGTTATTAAAGATATAAATTAACAATATTGATTTTCTCTTTTTTATATGAAAATATCCTAAGGTAAGGATCAGATTCTTTGTTAATAAAAACCAATTAATATCCTTAAGCAAAAATCAACAATTAATTAATATTAAATTATGATTTATTTTTAAGGAAATAGCAAGCCATCTAAATCACTATTTTAGGTCGAGTACATAGTTTAGACTCTCATTCAAGGTGTCTAAATTAGATTTTATATTGATGTATCTAAACCTAACTTTCAGATTTTAAATCTATTACAAAAAATATATCATCAATATATTTTTCAATAATAAATCTTATAAAAATCTTTACAATAGAATATAATTATAAATTAAATCTAGATAACTAGTTACTAAAATATACCTATCATATTTTAAATCTATTATGAAAAATATGAAGTCAATATATTTTATGTAATAAACTTTTTAAAAGTCTTGAATGAAGAAATAAAAATCAATTTATTTTATAAAAAATATATTTACCTAAATTAATATTGCACAAAAATGATAACATAATTAACATCTTGTAATAGTATTCAACCCGATATGATCAGATTTAATGAATTATCAATAAACTAAAGATAGCATTCAGAACGATACATAAAATTAAATCTACAAATAATAGAAATCAAATATATTCTGTAACGATCTATAATCTAAAAAAACTCCAAAATGATCTACCTTATTGAATCAAAATTGCTACATAAAACTAAAGAAAATAAAGCTAAAAACTACAAAAACAATTATGAGAATTTTGCTTCCAATAGCTAAAGCTCTTGACTTGTGTTGGTGTGTTTTGTAAGAGAAGCAAAAGGCCCTTTTTATATATGAAGGAAAAGAGAAAAAAAAAATGGTATTGTGAGGGAACAATCATCGCACACTAAGACCCACATTTTTTCACTATCTTGGCCAGCTTCACTTTTGCTAATCCAAAATTCAAATTCAGTGAAGGTTGCACCGCAACCCACGACTTTCAGGTCGTGGCCCACGTTAATCTACTTTTCTTCACTTTCTTGTTGTTTTAACTCTTATAAACTTAATTGAAACACATATAAGGATTATATGTGGTTGTTTTCTTATTCTTCAAAGTTGAAAATGAGTGTTTTGGGTGCGATTCTTTGTGTGTTGATTATTTTAATCAATTTTGAAGATTTATACTTGAAAAATAACAAAACACACTTTTGATTTTGAAAATATAGATTTGATAAAATAACGATAAAATTATATAAATTTAAATCTATTTATTTCATTTAAGTATAAATAAATCATGTAATATTAGTATTTTTCAAACACTCGTCAAAATTCTATTAAATACAATGGTAAAAAATGGTAGAGTTATTATAGGATTTACTTTTTCAAAACAGGAGGGACATGTTACTGATTTCTGGACAAAAGAATTACAGATCATAAGTGCTGAAACAGCAAAAGCTTTAGCCATTAATGCAGCTTTGGATCATGCCCTATATTGGAAAGGTGACGCTAAATTCATCATAGAGGCTTTAATGTTGAACAATTGGGAAAAAGCATCGAAGATAACAAAAGAGATTATCAAAGAAGCTCGAACCAAGCTCTCTCAATTTAATATGATCTTAGCTCGATGGATATCAAGACACTTAATTGCAAGAGCTCACAAATTGGTTTTAAATGGTTTTAGTAATATTACAAGAGATGATTCATGTAAATATAATCCATCTCTTTTGTTGAATGACCTCACATCTCATTAGGCAACTCTTTTCTGATTTCAATACCAAAAAGGAAAAAGGTATCACATACGCTTCCAAAACTAGTTTTATTTTTTTTATATAAAAAGCCTCCAAGTTTGGTTGTCTCCATTGGTATTTTTTTGTTGGTTTTTCTTGTATACCAACAAATACTAAAATGATTCTATAATAAATGCACTTTTTATTTTGGTAGTTTGATTGTGTGAATAATTTTCTTAAATGCATTAAGAATAACAATTCATATAATTCATGTTTAATCATTTAATGAACAAATTGGGTCTAGTCAATTTATTTATGTGCATTACATTGTCAAATTCCATAAGAACCATAGACCTTCTAATCCCAAAAGATTAAACCAATGGGTACAAATACCCATAATCTTTTATTAATAAGCAACTCCATTATCATTAACATATCTTCTCAAAGTGTGGGTCTTTATTTCTTAAAAAGCCTATTACTTTATATTTTAACCTATTTTATTATATTTTATTTAGGTCACTTGTTATTTTTTATTTTTGCAATGCCATCTTATATTTTTAAATTTTTTTATTGAAGTGAGACCCAAAGTTTTTAACCCAATTAGCCGAAGTTCTAATACCATGTTAAATTCTATATGAACTATGAGTCTTACAATCCCAAAAGGTTAACCGGAGATACTCATAATTCTTATAAACTCTACTATAGCATTATACTTAATCAATGTGGGATTACTCTTAACATACATTTGTGTTAAACTAATTATTTTTATATCTAATATCTCATATAAATTAAAAGTCAACTAAATGCTAGTTTATCTTCTTAAATAATAATAAAAATATCAGTTAAAACAAGCTAAATGTGTTGTACGACTATATTTGATTTAATTATTAAATATAGTATGCAAACTTATGTTTGCTTTATGTTTATATTGTGTGTCACTATCATAAATTATTAAATCTATTGCTCGTAAAATAGTAGAGTAACATTATATATAGAGGTGAGAAACAGACCGATATTGTTTGTTTTTCACCAATCTGAATTTGATCTAACCTAAATCGAATTTGAAGATTTTCAATCCGAATCAAATCAAATGATGTAATCAATCCAAACCAATCTGAATCTAAGTAGATCAATTTTTTTAGGATCAGATAAGATCGAATTAGGGTTGAAATTTATTTTAAATTATCCAATAAAATCAAAAGAATAAGAAGTCTATTTGGATAATTATTAAATTTTTATAAAGATTTAATATTTATATTTATTTATTAAACTAAAATAGTAATTTAATATACTTATGGTATGTGTAATATTTAAATGTAACACATTACGAAACAAAATATGTATTTATTTACAATTTTAATAGTAATTTGGTCCGATTTGGATTGCACAAATTATAAAATCAGTTAATCTTAGTCTAAACAGATTGTATTCTTTATAATCTAAATTCAATTCAACTACAAAATTTGTCAATCCATTTTGATCTGAATCTGACAGATTGGATCGAATTTCTAAATTTAAACGGATTAATAGGATTATTTATTCACCCTAATTATATGTATGAAGTTGTTACATACATCAAGTTATGTGACAATGTTACATTAAATGGTAAAGTAATTATGGGACCATTTATTAACAGGTAACCAATTCTATCGTGATATGTGAACTAATATATGCATTAAGTTGTGATAAAATTATTTTCCAAAATAATAATTATTGTAAATTTATTTTTCATTAAAATAATAAATTAATTAACTATTTTTTATAAGAGTATACCTCTATAGCTTTCTACAAAATTGTAGCATATATTTTCACCTTGTTATAATAAATGCAACTTAATAGAAAAATTATATTTAAAAATTTTCTTTTACAAAATAAATAATTTTGAACCAATAAAAAAATTGTCACTAAACAATCAACATTATTATATATTTATCAAATTTAAATGCACGGGTCCAAATCCAACTAGTATTATATGAATAGAGAAGTCCACATTCTTTGAATGGGAAAGTGTTGGATTAGTCTAAAAATTGTGCTTAAAAATGCATTTGAGTCCAAAAATATTGTCATTTTCTTAAATGGGTCAAATTAGTTATAAGAAGCTAACAAATTTAGCTTCATGTTATACGGAAGTCAAGAGTCTAGCTTTTAAAATGCTATTTGGGTGAACCAATGAAGCAATGCTTGGAATACATCATCGTTTGTTCTCTTATTGGATTGAAGTCATCTTTGAGAAATTGAGTTGAGATGGCAAAAGTTAAAAATAATCTATGTATCAATTGGTGGCACATCAAAAAATATTTATGTAAGGAATTTTCTCTCCCAATCATATAGTCATTCTAAGGTATTTCCATTTTTATTTTTGTGCAACATTTCGCTACAATTTTGTTTTATATCTTTGTAGTATTTTTTTAAGGTTTTCAACAATCCTCCCCCCTTGTTTTTAGGATTTGGCCTCCTCTATAGAAAACCCTAACCCCAGCCTTAACCAACTTGTATTTAGCCCTATAACATCAAACTACTTGAGCCATACAGTCATGTCATCTCTCTATATGCCTATACACAAGCCACCCCTGAAAACTGATGATCGAGCCACTGGTAACAACATCTCAAACTTGCTTATTGAACCTTGTGAAATGCCCCTAAGGAAAATTACAGACATTTCTTGTGTCAGGCTAAATTGCAAGATTATCAAACCCACCTTGACCTTTGCAAATTCTCACTTATTGGTCATCTAATCCTTTCTAAAGTAGCTAAGCCCTAGTGCCAGGGTGATCTAAAATCTCACTTGTGCTTGATATGCTAATTGCCCACAAATTCAAAATTCATTAGTCTTGGTTGTGGTTACTACCATATATTATTACACTCTTTTAAGAATTGAGCTAGATTCCAAGCTAACATGCCAATTAATATCAAGCCATGAAATTTTTGCGCTCAACCCTAGACACACAACTTCAATCCTCATAATCAAAAAGAATCCAATACCCATATATAGATCCATTTTTACAACTTGGCCTGGGAACTTTGTAACAAACAAATCCTTACACATATTGCTAAAGCAATTGGTGATCTGATTAAAATTTACAATGCAACCCTTTAAAAAGAGTTTGACCAATATGCAAGAGTCCTAATATATATAAATCTAGCTCGAAAATTGGAGGAACAAGTAATGGTGGAAGTGGATTCATTCAAGAACTTTGTTAACTTGTACTATGAAAATGTATCCAACTTATATAGTATATGCTTCTTTATGGGTCATGCCAATTATAAATGTCAAAAAATGTTAATTCTTAGGTAGAAAAACCCAATGACACACAACCTACAAACCCCTCAAACACAAACTTGCCAAAACAAATTTACGGGCCTAAAGTAACCCATGTTATAAATCAAATTTCAATAAGAAATGCTTTTGCTGAACTTCAGGCTTTGGGTAGTAATGCTCCCCCCACTAAAATATCCCTCATGGTACCATTCTTATATGCATGGTCTTACCAATGGACTCCATGGTTCTTACAACACTACTAGATATTATATCCACTACTTTACCATCAACTACTACAAACCATTTCCCCTCCAAAAATGTGTCTGCTACCATGCCGTTATCTCACCTCCCGGTTAAGACAGATGTTTTTTGAAATTTCTAATATGCATGTGATGGTCACTATTATCTTTTCTAATGTATTAGGTTGACCCAATATTACCATTACTCTGACTATATATGACTCTACTTCCACTATAGAGGTAGCACTATTGGGTCCTAGCAATTCTAATGTTGGCTCCCTACTACCTATTACCACTCCAAGGTCAAAAAAATTGGCTCTCAACCCTCCAACCTAACCATCTATCTCAATGATTGAGCTTAGTAAGTGTATGCAACAAAGAACACATTACTAATATTGATACTAAGAATGGAGGCTATAAATTAATAATCGATAAAAATTGATGGGTCAGATCTATTAGCCTATATCTTTAGGCAATGAGACACACCCTCTCTACAGAGGCCTCTGATAACAACTCATTATGGTATTCCTATATTGTAATTGTAGGGGTATCACTACTCTTAATACTAGACCACCCTATCGAATCTTTGTAAAAATAAAAGGCCTAATTTTTTATATATAGCAAAACCAATGACAAATCTTAACTCTTTGGATGATTGGTTTTAGAAAAACCTTGGTTATTCCCTCATTGTTTCTAACTACACATTTGTAAGTAAGCTTTGGATATTTTCTACTCCCTCATTGGTAGATGATACTTTGATTTTTACACAACATTAATAATATATATCGGTTCCCTACACTATAAATACTAGTATTCATCTCTTCACCTTTATATATGGTCATGGAACCTATGTTAAACGAAGTGACCTTTAGGACTATTTAATGTCTATTTCAAACCTTCGGTCCTCTTAGTTAGTGATAGACGATTTTAATGCTATTCTTGGATTTCATAAATCTACAAGTTTATCTTATAGTACTATTTCTATTGAGGAGTTTGCTGCTATGGTATCTTTTTGTAATCTTTCCAAAATTGATACCAAAGGGGCTTATTATACCTATTTTAAAGGCGATATATACCCTATAAGGGTTTTTTAGATCGCAGGTTATGCTCTGAATCTTTTTTGGACTGCTAGTCCATGATTGTTTTCCTATACTCTCTCAATACATCACTCCATTCACCAACCGCTATTATTGTTAGCTTCCACAGTTCAGTTTAGAGGACCTAGACCATTCCAATTTTATGGTACATTGATTAAGCATCCTAGTTTAATGAATTTACTCTGCACCATATGTTCAATGCATTTTCAGGCTAGTCCAATAGGAGTTGTAATTAGTAAGCTTAAGGCGATTAAGTTAGCGCTCAAGGTTTGGGATAGAAAGGTCTTTGGTAACTTGGATAGTAATATTAAGAGGGCATATGCTACTCTTATTGAACTACAAATATGGTATGATAATGATTCCTACATTAAGGAAGTTCTTAACTTGGAATCTAATATGCATATTAATTTGCATAGATTGCTACATCAATAGGATATCTTCTTGTGAGAAAAAATCAGGCTAAACTGACTAAATGGTGGCAATAGAATATTTCATTTTTCCACTTGCTAATTCAGCTTTCAAAGGCCCAAAAACCTTTAACTTATTTGGATACAAATGGTGAAGTTATGTAGGACTGAGAGGCTATAGCTATACATATTTTGGGATACTATAAGCAAATTTTTTGCTCAAATTAGTGACCCTTTGGACTCTTCTTTAATTGATTTAGTTGTGCCTTCCTTGGTTAATGCTATAGATAATGGAAATTTATGATGCATACTATCACCAGAGAAGATTTATGCTATTGTTTTTAATATTGACTCCTTAAATGAATGGTTTTTGATATTGACTCCTTAAGTGCTCCTTTGTTTAGATAGTTTTATAGGTCAATACTTCCAAGAGTACTGGGACATCATTGGTATGGATGTAATATAAGAACATTAGGATTATTTTAGGACGGATCAGATACATCCAAGACTGAATTCAAATGTTTTGGTTCTTTTCCCTAAAAGCCCTCAAGGAACCACTACTAGCTAGAATACTCCAATTTATCCAAGGAACTTTATGTTCAAATTAATTACTAAGATCATTGCAAGATGATTGGGAGATGTTTGCTCTAGTATTCTATCTTAAATCATTTTTTTCTCATTCCAAGTTATAACACTAGGGAATGTGAGGTCAATGCTTCTAAGTGCTTCAATTAATACAGCTATCTAGTCGAGGGGTAATGTAGCCCTTAAAATTTATATTTGTAAATATTTTGCACCATATGTTGGGACTTTATCTTAAGGGTGATATAGTCATTTAATTTTGACGACATCTTTCCAGGTTTGATTAGAGATCTCTTTTCCTTAAATGGAATCTTCATCCTAGTTAATGGTTCACCTAGAGGATATTTTATATGCTCCAGGGGGTCTATTAGGGGGATTTTGTGCAGGTATCTTGGGTCCTTGGTGGATAATAAGCATTTTGAGCCGATTTCCTCTCCTAAAGGCATTGCAGCACTGACCCACTTTTTATTTTCATATGACCTACTTATCTTTGGTGGTGTATATTCATCAAACATCCAGGTTTAATCTAAGGCTTTTCATTTATATGGTCATCTCTTAGGCTAAATGGTAAACATGGAAAAATTCTTCACTTAGTTTTGTAAGGCTGTGCCTTAAAGTAATATTTCATCTCTCTAAGCTATTATTGAGATGCGCATTTGGAAAACCTCCTTATCCTATTTGGATGTCACCTTATTTCAAGAGGATCCAAAGAAGCATTGGTTTCAAGGTTGGTAGATAAAATTCTTGCAAAAATGGATGCATGGAAAGGTTACACCCTCTTTTTGGCCGAGTGTAAATGTTTGATCGCTTCAGTTATTGAAATCATGTTTCTACATTATTTTTAGATATATAAATGATCAAAAACTATTACAGATGACCCCATAAAAATCATCCATAATTTCTTTTGGTCAGGGAAAGTGGATACTCTTAAATTCATTCGGGCTTCTTAGAGGAACCATTATGGCCCTATCATGGAAGAGGGTCTTGATTTGTGGAATCCTTGTCTTTTAAATGAAGACTTCTTAAAATATTCACCTAGAAAATATCACAAGGAACTCTAGCATTATGATCTACTTATTTGGGTAGAGGAAAAGCTCCACGAAGTTATTATGTTTCCCTTTCAGTCTAGCCAAGCTTTCGACATCATTACTTTTCTCTTTTGGAGAAGTCTAGGTGGTTAGTTGGAAAGAATTCATCAATAAAATTTTAGATAGGAAATTGGCAAGGTACACTTGTACTTGGGAGGCTAAACCCCCCTATGGACCCATCATTACAATCTTTAGTAGACAATTATTTACAAAATGATGAGTGACATATGTCGTATAGTTTAGAGAACTTCTACCTTGATATTGTCTAAAAGGTCCACTCCATAGTTTTTGTGAAAGGTACATATAATAGGATTTAGACATGTTAAATCAAATGAGGAGTCATAACTAATGAGGCCTATGACTCCCTACGTATGGTCGAGGAACATAAGAGTTAGGGAAGGGCGATCAAGGCCACTTTCATACCGTTGTCGGAGGCCATTCTATTATGGAAAGCTATACAAATCAAGCTTTCCAATGATTATCAAGCAAAGAGGAAAGGCCATTCCTTCCCTTCCTGGTCATTCCTATATGGGTCAACAAAGGAGACTATTTCTCACCCTTTTTTAGTTTCCATTTTACAGGTGCACTATGGGATCTAGTATGCTCCTTTTTTTGGAAAATGACCTCATACAGATTCTTCCATTCTAGATTCATGGACATATGTAGTGTCACTTAACCTTGGGTCATAGGTTAATAATTTATGAAAATCAGGTATAATTTCAATCATCTAAGTGATATGGATAGTTAGAAATGATACTTGCTTTGAGGATAAATACACTTCTATGAGCTCTAAATTTGCCAAAATTTAGTATTTTACTTATGAAGTAGGCCTATCATAATATGGGTCCATTTGAATATAGTGGAATATCTTGCTATCATCCAAAGATCGTGAGTACACGGAATTCCACGACATGTAAAATGGATCTTAGAGGTAATTTGGAAACCTCCCCTTTGGGGTGGATAAAGGTCAACACCGATGGTGTCACTTTTAGATCACCTATTCTACCAGGTTCTGCAAGTATAATTCAGACATCAAGATCCTTTCTCAAAGGTTTTTTATACATTCCACTTAGAGTTGCATTTGCTTTTAACACAAATCTCGTTGATACACAAAAAATTTATAGTCAAATTTTGTATTTAATAAAAAGGTCACAAGTGCACTAATCACTTAAAATAAGCAATAAATATACTCATAAAGTAGTTCAAAAAACTACATGATTTTAAATAATTTGTCAAATTTCTTAAATATTCTATCACAATATTTAGTTTTGAAAATTATATTCTAGATACAAAAATGATAAAATAATAAAAGATAGGTTCGATTCAAATAAGTCAAGGGAGATATAAAGTTAACAATCAATGGAGAATTTATAAGAATAATTAGCTAGTTAACAATACTTGCTTAAAATTAATTAGGTTAATAAAAATTTAAATTTAAATTATTGTTTTTCATTTTATGTATGAAAAAGTCCTGAAGCGAGAGTTAGTTTCTTTATCAAGCAAATTAATTTATATCTTTAGGCAGAGATAATTAACTTATAGATTAAGTTATGCTTTATGTCTAAGGAAATAGTAAACCATTTAAATCAATGTTTTAGGTGGAGTCACCAATTTTAAACTTTTATTCAAGATTTCAAAATTAGATCTAGATGGTGTTTCTAAAACCTAATTCTCATATTTTAAATCTATTATGAAAAATATGTTGTCAATATATTGATCAATAATAAATTTTGTAACAAACCCTGAATAAATAAATAACCTCAATTTATTTTATAAAAAAATTAATCTTCACAAATATTGTAACAAAACTAAATTTTCATAGTTAAAATTAGTCATACATGCTTAGGTTAAATTCCATGGCTAGTGGATTAAAAATAGTATTCAAATATAAAATAAAAAAATAAAAAAGATTAATTTAAAAATAAAAATAAATGAATACAATTCAGATCTACAATACCAAGTAAAGATAGATGGTGTGTACTTCTTTATTATTGTGATCTTTATCCTCAATCCATTCTTGAATAGACATATGTCTATTGTATTTTCCTTGATCTAGAAAACCTTCTAAGAATCTGCCTCCTTATTGTTATGAATCTAATCTATTGTATAAAAGCTATAAAAATATAAAATATTAAAATAGCTCTTACAGTTGTGTATCATTCTCTACATACTAATCTATTTCACAATGCTAAAAAATGATTTATTTATAGGCAAAGGCTGGTAAAGAGGGCTAGGTGCCAAATAAATACAATTAGGATGTGGCATAAGATTTTTCATCACTAAAACATACATTATGTTCAGCCTAGCCCAATTATAAATAGAGAGGGTTACATCGTAACACCGTTTATTCAAGAAAAGGCATAGAAATTTTAACATATAGAGTCAATCTTCCAAGGATGAATGTATCATGGCACACATAATCTTCGTCATGGCACAAAAATTTTGGTTTAAACTTTTGCCTTGCACCTTACACACTACTTGGTTCTTCATGTAAGACTTACATGCCTTATTATTTTAAGCTCCAAGGGTGAAAATTAAGTACTTCAAGTGTTGCTCTTCTTTTGATGATAAAATTATATATTTGAAGTAAAAAAACACTTGAGATACAAAAAACAATATTCATGATTTTGAACATATATATTTTCATAAGTAATGATATAAGCACGCATAATCAAATCTATTTATTCATATTTAAGTATAATAAAATCACAAAACATTAATACTTTACAAGCACTTATCACTCGTGATAGTTATTCAAAAAATATTGTATGCCATCACCTATGGATAGCGAAGTATTTGGTTGGAGTTAGACTCTACTTATGGGTTAACTCTTTTTAGTACAAGATCATTATCGATATCGATGGTACTCTACTTGGGCTAACTGTTTAGAAAATATTGCTAGAATGGATTTTCAAGGTTTCCATATTTTTAGAGAGGGTTGTAAGGTTTATGTGACTGTTGGTGATATTCGTGAACAAAACATATAATTATAATTTTATTTTCTAGGTGTGTCTTAAAATAATATTTTCAAGCCATAGAAACTATTGAGCCTCAACGATCACATCTCAAGAATATCTATGTTCTCATACACATTAGATTGCTAATTACACACATAGAAAAAATATGAAAAAAGGATACTCGATCTATTGAGTAGTGACTAGATCGATCGAGCTATATTGTTGAATTAATCATTTATATGATGAGATCGATCGAGATTAATGACTAGATCGATCCACTTTTTTGAGAATTAATTAATTGATATATTGGATCAATCAAGAATATACATGATCGATTGAACTATGTACTTGATCTATCTAATCGAGCACTTGATTAAATCAATTGAGTGGTTAGGGCTTTTTTTAAAACCTATTTTTAATACGAATTGGATTGGACTTTTACTACATTGTCCTTATTCTTTAAAACTCATTCAATTGATTTTATGAAAAATATGGTAATTCCACTTTAACCTAATGTGCTTCAAAATATTTTATAAATATAAACATAAGCACATAAATGCAACTAACGAAACAAGAGCATTCTTAAGAGTTAGTCTCATCATCTTATTATCTCTCTTGTTTTAAAAATATAGGATCGTAATTCTTTAGGCTTCTTTATGTAGTAAATCTATCAATAATTGGTGGTTGTGTTTGATTGATTAATAAGCCTAATTAGTTTATGATATTTTGATCATATATTCTTATAACTTCTTCTTTATTTTCATTCTTGAATTGTTAGACCAAATAATTGCGTGTGTCATATCATAATTATTTAGTTTGATTATTAATCTTTTGAAGAAGCTATCTTTATTGAACTTGTAATTAAACTAATTATTCTAGGGTTTCTAGTTGATTTTGATTTATGTGATATATTTATTAAATTATCTAGTTAGGGTTATTCATTATTGAATCTGCTCTAGAACACACACTTGTACTTCTGTTTATGTGCTAACTTTTCAAGTGAGAGAATTATGGATTTGATGAACTCATGTGACTTGATTTCATCAAAATGCTGGTCCAAATCCAAACACATTTCTTATAAAGACAATGATGAAAGTAGTGGCTTGTAAGTAATTTACTTAGGAGCATTACTTGGGTGGGTAGTTTAAGTCCTAGCCTTGTAACCAAATTTTAATTTTTAATAGTGGATAGTTAGATGATCTGATAGATAGGTGATTTTTTCTCTTAGGTCATTGGTGTGATTTAGGTTATTTCTACCTAAAAATCTCCAATATTGATCTTTATTTTTTGCATTATTTTTTTTACACAAGATTTCAAGTCTAGCCATTTTGTAAATTTATAATTTGTCATACTTCTACTTATATTCTACTAATTAAATAATTAGATCCATAACTAAATAAACAAACTTTCGAGGGAAAAGTTATAGCTAATTGTATAGCCTTTAAAGCACCTAGTATCTGTAGAGCGACACGTGGTGGGATGCCTCAAAATTCACTAATGCTTTTATTTTGTTGGGTATTAATAACATGCCTAATTATAGGTTTAGCCAAGGAATGATTTGTATTATCATTTTTGAAAGTTTAAAGTTACAGATCTAATTAACCTAAAGGGTATGAATAGGTAATTTTAATAAACATATCTAATTAAAAATTACCAAGCGACCAGACATACAATCAAGTGTAAATTATATGAAGCAAAAAAAATGACAAACTTCACACATGATAATTTAGATGAAAACAACCTAGGCCATAACAATGACCTAAAAGGAACACCACAAGTCTATTGAACCACCAAACTATCCACTATGAAACTCAATGTTAAATTATAGAGCCAAGTCTTAGACTACCCTTCATAGATAAGGCTCCCAATGTAATCTACTTACAAGCCATTGCTTCTTTCATAGTATCCACAAGATAGGTACATGGATTCGAAAAAACACACCAATATATCGAGTCACATGATCAATCAAACTCGTTTAGCAAGCACCTAAAAAGTTAGTACAAATTGCACAAGTGCAAAGTGTGTCTTAGAGTAGATTCAATAATGAAAAACCCTAGGTAGAGGATTCAAAATGTAAAGCAAATAAATTAAATAATCTAGAAAACCCTAGAACAAAAGTTAGAAGCAAAGTATCATAAAAATAAATAGGCTTATGAATCAATCAAACATAACCACACAATGTTTGATAGATTAAATCAAGAATAAGCCTAGAGAAATATGATATAATTTTTATAATACATTTAAGTGAGAAAGCATAAGATGAATAGAATAGGTGTGGTTATTTAAAACAAAAAGCATTAGGTTTTTTAAATAAGAGAACTGAAACCCAAAATTTAGGTTATATGGCAATAACCACTCTATCTATAATAAATTTCATAGAGCAATAATAAATAGGCTCATTATGAAAATCTACCAGTTTAGCTTGAGTAAACAAAAAAAATTATTTTGAAAACTTAGGTGCTCAATTGATCCAAACCTAGCTCAATCGATCTAACAAATAAGGTCGATCAATCATAACCTTTTTTGAATGATCTACCAATGATTAATAAAAACCCAAAAGCAGATAGATCAAACATGATCGATCCTCAATTGATCTAATCTCTCGATCTATTGAACCGAACTTTGATCAACCAACTCCAACTAAAACTCAAACTGAGAGCACAAAGATCATACACAATCAATCCTCGATTAATCTACCACATTGATCAATTTACCTACTACTCGATTGATCGGCTAGCATATATACCAAATGTACCTATGTGTATAAAATCAATTCTAACATGTTTAAGAAATAAGTGTATACTTGAAACACATCAACTTGAAGCTCAAAATTTTCTTCAACTTGAATAAAAATCAGGAAAATGTGCTTAGAAACTATTTTACACTTTAACATTTTTTCTTGAATACCGCAAACATTCACAAACCTTACAATCTCCTCCTTTGGCATATTTGTGTGGAAAGACTTCACTCTCACTATATAACACTCATAGACAAAATAAGTTTACATAATGATACTATCCTATGATTCGGTGAAGCTGTCTTCAATTAAATCTTGACATCTCATATGTACACTAAAACTAAAATAGACAAAGAGACACACAACTTGTCTTGAAAGATTCATTGATTATTAGTTTAGTGTACATAGTGATAGTAAAGTGAAGAAAAACAAAATCAATAAGTAGTAATAGATAGAACATTTAATGGTTAAAATTTTTCCCCTTATGTGGCATATCAAATCGAACACTTAATCATTAAGAGTTCTCCTCTATATGCAATAACTCTCCCATTATCTACCACTTTCCCCATTGTTTTCATATGAAAAGATAATTTAACTTTGAAACATAGTTATTCAGTATGGGAAAAAATTCAATACAATCAATGAATTAACTCCCACTAAGCTCTATGAATTCCCAAAAATAAAGTACAATAAAAATAATTTATCAAATCTAATATATAAATTTTTTTCTTTTAATTGAGCATAGCAGACTTATTTAAATGTGACTAGACAGAACACTCAATTGAGAATTTTATCTTGTTCAAATTTTGACTATCTAGTGAAAGCATAATTATATGGACAAGATATATAGGCATACTAACACATACAGTGATATATCAACATTCATCCAAAATAAGATACAAGTTCAAACTTCAAAAGTATGGTAATTAATTCATTTATGATTAGTTATGAAAGATCCAAAGGAAAAAGTATCACCTATCATGGAAAATAGCAATTGAATTCTTAATTTCACAAAATAAAATATATCTACTAAGAGAGAACTTGAAATTTTTATTCCCTCTCCTTTTTTTATGAAGAATTTGTTATTTATTTATTTATTTTCTTTTTGTATAACCATTTTTGGCTCTTTCTTTTTGTGCATGAAATTGCTTTTACTTTTACTTTTACTTTTCCTTTTTTTGTTAATGAGAAAATATGCACGAGCCAGAAACCTAGTATGATGACTTTCATACTAGTTGTAAGGTAGCCCTCTCTACTCACTATGGTATCTGCGCATATCACAGTATGTAGCCCTCTCAAAACTAGGTGTCTCTCTATAGTAAGATTTATAAAGTTAAAAATTGAGATAAAACACACTTTTGTAGTCATGGTTAGCTTAAGTCTTTGATTCATACAAGAGCAATCATAAACTTTAAGCATGACATATGTATGTGTTCAACGAGTATGTGGGTGAGGTCTTGTCAACATTGATCACTATATGTGAAAAAATATGTAAATGCACAATTCAAAATTGTATACTCACTTACATAATAAAGAATCAATCAGAATAAGTCAAGTCACAAAAATAAGGCTGTAGGAGTAAGCAGTTTTTCAAGTCCATCTCATTGTTAAAAGAAATATGCTCCCTTTTCTGTAATATTTTTTTAAACTAAAGAAACAACAATAAAAATAAAAATAAGAAACAAACAATCCAACTAAAGTTCTCATCAGGGATTAATTAAGCACTCAAATAAATGTATCTAGATGAACAATAACGACTAATCAAGTGATCAAAAAAGATAATATTTCCTAACCAAACTTTTCTTGAATTTTGGTCTCTCTATATCTTTAGATTGGATATTAACTATCTTAGTTTTCATTGGTATGTTCTTGAACTTACCATTAGATTTCACATTCATCCTAAATAAAGATACAACATGCATGATAATAGGATGATGATAATTAGTCATAGAATCTGTTATATTGGGTCTCACTTGCCTTTTTGGACCTACAACTTCATAATTTCTAGTAGAGTTATTGGACATAATATGCATAGAAGGATGATAATAATGAGTTATATAACAAGAATCATGGAAAGAATTATCAACATGGGCAGCAGTTAACAAAAATCTATATTTGGGCCTTTCCTATCATAATGATGACAAATAGGCACAAATTTAACAATTTTTTTATCATAAGTGCAATGGTTCTTTGCAAACAATTAGTAATAGTAATAGTAGAGTTAGAAGGCCTTACAAATATGGTTTTTGATGTTGAAGATGTGGATCTCTCATTCTTATAACCAAGACCATGTGTATCACATGAAGAAGAAGGGTTAGATGGTTTTACAAAGTGAGTTGTATTTGAAGATGATGGCATAAAGTGCTCATCTATGTATGTAGCCTAGCCCTAACTTGTCTCTAAAAGGTATACCATAGTCAAAAACATTGTTTAGCCTTTCAAATCAATTACTTAACCTCTTTACGGCTTCCTTTGATTATCCAAGTTCCTACATAAGATTATTATTTTATTGTCTAAGACCTATAAGACTTGAATTCAACACATTAACAAGCTTAGACAACTCTCTTTTTCTAATGTGGATGAATTAATTTTATAGGATTTAACTTTATCATTTAATTTGGTTACTTCCACTAGTAACCTATACTTTTGTCTCTTGCAACACATTAAGTCTATAAATAGCCCATCAAGGCTATTAGCATTAAATTTAGTAAGCAAAAATTTAGAGTCACTTTTCTCACTATTTGAGCCAATGTTAGACTTACTAGAGTATCCACCAAGAGTTACAATAATGCTAGGTTATTGGTGCCACAATTTTCTGAGTCATTAGGATTGTCGTTGTCACTTCCTAATTCACTAAAGGTAGCATTAAAAGCTCTCCCATAATTCTTTTTGTTACCACAGGCAATTGCAAAATGATCAATCCTATTGCATTCGAAAAATATTTGGTTGAGTGGGTTTAGTTTTCTTATGTTCAAAACTCATAGGTTTGAGTTCTCTTGATTTATGATCATTTGTATGGCTTAGTTGAAAATTACTCTGTGAGTTGTTCTGGTTAAATATTTTCTTGAATCTTTTGGCTAAAATTTTAAATTCTTCATCATCCACATCATTCTAATTATCACCATCATCAATCATGGAAGTTTTGAAAGCAAGACCTTTGTTCTTTGGAGGTGTTTGAAAGCTCATCTTAAAAGTTTGAAGTGATCCAACAAGTTCCTCAATTTTGATGGTGTTTACATACTTGCTTTCAACAATAGCAGTGATCTTCACATAGAATTGATCTATTATTGAGTAAAAAATCTTCCTAAATAACCTAATCACACAGTTTAACATAAAATTCAAAAAGGTCTCATTTTATTCCATTCTATGGTTTTCAGATCTAATACCTAACATGAGAAGTTTAGTTCATTTAACTTGGGTGGTTCCCTTATAGGAAACCTTTAAAGTAACCTAAGCACATTTAGCAATATCAACATTAGAAATATGACAAAATTCATCAGTAGACACATCACTAAAGATAGCATTAATTTTTTTTATTTCAATTACTACCAATTTTATCCTTAGTGGTCCATTTGTTCCTAGGTTTAAGTGTGGCAATATAATCTTTGGTATTCATAGGTGGTTTCCAACCATAAATAATAGTACTCCACATACTCTCATCTAAAGAACATAAAAAGGTTTTCATTTGAGCCTTCCAGTATGGGTAGCTAGACCCATCAAAGAAGGAAATATGGGTTGTAAAAGATCCCCCTCTCAAACGATCCATAACAAGGTCCTAGGAAACACAAAGTATATCTAATGACTTGCTTTGATACCAATTGAAAGTTTAAAGTTACAAATCTAATTAACCTAGAAAATGTGAATAGGTAATTTTTCTAAATATGTCTAATTACAATTTATCAAGCAACCAAACATACATTACGTTTAAGTGATCCAAAGTAGAAATAAAGATAAACATGGCATATGATATTTTAGGTAGAAATAGCCTAGACCACAACAATTACCTAAAGGAAAAATCAACTTCGATCGATCAACTCCAATTAAACTCAAGCTAAGAGCACATAGTTAGTACATGATCGATCTACCACTTTGATCAATAAACCTACTGATAAGTGTTTAAAATCACTTAATGTAACGTGATTTTATGAACTTTAAATGATAAAATACATTTGTATTTTCATATTTTTATTATCTTTAATAGCAAAACTATCTTTTCAAAATTATGGGTATGTTTTGTTATTTTTTAAATATTTTAACTTCAAAATGATTTAACTGATCCATACTTCAAGAATAGTATCTGAAAGTACTCTATTACAACACTAAAGCACAAAATATTAACATATAAAAAGGGTGTAAAAGAAAATAGGGCTCCAGTTTTTCAAAGAAACATGGATTGTAACATGGAAATAAAGTGTGTAGTGATACAGGTTATTTGGATCGAGACTAAAGCGTGTACAACCAATCTCATACCACGGCATCGAATAGAAGTGTGTAGTGGATCATGCCTATCTCATCCAAGATTCTCTCATTTTCCTCACCTATAAAAGGACCTTAATTTCTCTTTTAGAATCATCCCATAACTATTTTTACAATTGAACTTGTAGTTTCTATCTAGCTTGTCTTTTCTTTCAATAGCCTTAAATTTTTTCTAGAGAGTTGAGAGTTGAAAAACATGGTTTATGTAGTAATTTTACTTTTGATTCAATAAATAGGGTTGGTAATTCTATATAGAGATTTTTTCAAAACAAAAACAATACTAAGGTTCTGTAAGGATGCACTTGAGGTATAATTTACATGTATTCTTTCCAAACTATCTTTATGTTGTTAAGCTCATGAAATATTAAAGTAAGTAAACATTTTTATAAAATGAATAAGGTTTTATACATTCATCAAGATTTAAATGAAGTTTGTAAAAAAAACAATATTAACGAATTATTTTTCATAATAAACAAGAGACATATATTTAGGATTTAATTATCTAAATCTAATTTAGAGTCAACTCTTCAATTTTGGATATTTAGATAACTCTATTTCAAAGATTTTTATAGGAATTATTATTGAAAAATAATGACGACATTTTTTTTGTAATAGTTTTAAAATCTAAAATTAGTTTCTAGATACTTAAATCATTAGTCTAACTTAGACACCTTAATGAAAGTTTAAATTGATAGCCCTTTTAAAAGCATCAATTAAATAGTTTATTAATTCCTTAAGAATAAAGCATAATTTAATCAATAATCAATTAAATATTCCTACCAAAACACCTTAATAGATAATTAATTAACAACAAAATTGATCCTATCTTAGGATATTTTCTTTCAAATAAGAGAGAATCAATAATCTTAATTTATATTTTTAATAACCTACTTAATATTAAGCTAGTATCATTAACTAACTAATTTATCTCATAAATTTTTGACTGAATACAAATGTTTATTTGCCTATTGTTTGTTGAATTTATCTTTACTTTTATGTGATTAGATTAGACCTTTTAAAACCCAAACCTTGTCACAAAATTTTTAAGATTATTTTTTTAAGAATTTGTTGACCTATTATGTGATTCCTTTTTAGACCAATCTTGGTAATATGCTTATCATTTTCTATAAGTGATTCATGCACTTACAAGCTATTTATAAATTTTACAAAATTTGTACACCAACTTTTGGTACATCAAGCTTTTGGGACCGTAACTAAGGAACTAGTAATACCATAAAAAAATCTCTAAATTTTATATCATTAACTTTTTGGCACCATTGTTGGGACAAATAGCGTTTTAAAATTTTTATTATCAAAATCTTAAAAACATTTGGTATTGTAAATATTATTATTTTTATTTAAAATTCTAAAATATCTAGGTTACTAATAAAATTTTTATATTATAAATTTTAAATTTTCTTAAAAAAAATAAAAATAATAAAATTATTTTTAAACTTTCTTTTCTTTTATTTTTAATTTTAAAAAAAATAAAAAAATCATAAATCATAAATCATAAAAAAACTTAAAATTTAAGATTTTATTTATTTAAAAAATAATAATAAAAAAATTATTTTAAACTTTCTTTTATTTTATTTTTAGTTTTAAAAATAATGAAAGGGGGAAAACTTGTTAAATTGAAAGTGAAGTAAGGTTATGCAAACGGTGGCCATAAAAACCATGTTATGGCACAAGTGTTCCTGTCAAAAACTAGTGGAAAAGCAAAGGGGTAATGCTGTGGCACTAGAAAATCAATGCCATGGTGTGCGCTAAATTTTTCTTCTATAATTTCTAACTCTACGTGAAAACACCCATTTTTTTCCAAACACTAAAACCTCTCAAAAGTCACATCTTTCTTTAATAATCTTTCAAAACCTTTCATAAAAATCACTTTCCTGATCATTTCCTACCCATTCCATAAATCATTTTGAAAAAACCATCAATAATATCAAGAAATCTTCATCTTCAAAAAAGGGTGTTCTTTATTTTCTTAAATCCACAACAACATAAGTAAATATTCATAAATTTTCAAAATTAAACTCTTACAATTAAGTTCTCTAAATTTTGTGAATTATTAAGAGTTCCAAACCCTAATTATGATAGTTAGAAATACTTAATAATTGTATTCTATTATATACTATAAGAAATATACATGGTGCCTTTATATAGGAGGTACAAGTAAACTAGTTGGGCCTAAAGTCCATAACATCATATATATTAACTGCCCCCTTAAACTTAATGTGGATGTGAGACCAGCTTGAGGTTATCAACCAAATTACGAGTGCATCCCTTAAAAGGTGTCTTGGTGAAGATATTTGCAAGTTGATCATTGGAAGAGATGGGGAAAAGCTTGAGAGCACCATGGACAAGATGAGAACAAATAAAGTGATAATCAATCTCGATGTGTTTAGTTTGTTCATAGAAGACGCCATTGTGAGCAATATGAATGGCACTCTAATTGTCATAATAAAGGGGAGTAGCAAAGGATGTGGACACACCTAAACCCTTAAGAAGCCATTGTAGCCAAAAAAAGCTCATATGTGGTATCAACAAGAGCACAATATTATGCTTTAGTACTAGAACGGGCCATGAAAGTTTGTTTCTTACATCGCCAAGAAATCAAAGAAGAACCAATGAGAAAGCAATAACCTGTAGTGGAACAGTGATCAGTGGGATCGTCTACCCAATCAACGTCAAAGAATGCATGAAGTACAAGAGGATACTAAACTAAGTAGAAAAGGCCATGGAAGAGAGTGCCCTTCAAGTATCATAGAATGCACAGAACAGCAGCATAGTGATTCGATCGTGGAGTAGATAGATATTAACTCACCTGATGAACAACATAATAAATGTATGGATGAGTAACTGTGAGATAAACCAGGTAGCCAACCAATCGTCTATCAAAAGAGGGAGTAGACAATGGTTTCCCCCCCTAATAACTAGAGTGTCAATAATCTTACTGTCCGTGAGTCCAGTATGAGATAAAAGGTCAGATGCATACTTGGCTTGAGTAATATGAAGACTAATTGTGGAACCAGTGATCTCAAGACCTAAGAAATAGCTAAGATGTCCAAGATCTTTCATCTCAAACTACTGACTAAGAAAATCCTTAAGTTCTTGAATGCCACTGAGGTCATCACTAGTTATGATCATATCATCCACATATAGGAGAAGAAAAATGGTTCCTTTACCACTGGGACGAAGAAATAAGGAAGAATCATAAGGACTGGTAGTGTAACCTAAGCAAAAGATGGTAGAGCTCAAGCTTATGGAGCTCAAGCTCGTGGAGCTTTTTCAAGGCCATAAAGTGCACGTTGAAGGCAACAAACCTTGTTTGTTTCAGTAGAAAGACCAAAAGGAGGTTGGATAGAGACTTCTTCATGTAGATCCCCATTAAGGAAGGCATTTTTAACATCCATCTAAAAAAGGTCCTATTTACTAGCAGTGGCAATAACTAAGAGGGCACGAACAGAGGAGATACAGGAAACTAGAGAAAAATTCTCTTCATAATCAATCCCACACTCTTGTGTAAAACATTTTACAACAAGATGAACCTTGTAGCGCTCGATGGACCCATTAGAGCGAGTCTTAATCTTATAGATCCACTTACAACTAACCATAGACTGACTAGGAGGGAGAGTAACCAAATCCCAAGTATGTTTTTTGGTTAATGCATCAATTTCCTCTTTCATTACAATTTGTCATAATGGGTTAGTAGAGGCCTCACGATAGGTGTGAGGCTAATGGAGTGTAGCAAAGGCAATGTAACAATGATATTCAAGTAAATGTGCAGGAATGGATCTTACCCGGGTTGAGTAAGGTGGAATGTCTTATGGAGAATCTCCAAGAAGAGTAGGAGTAGGAGACCTAGGCTCAAGGTGCGGTAGCTCGTCATCAACTTGTTCATCTACAACTAGTCTAGGAAAATCATCAAAAATATCTAAAGATTGAATAAAGAAGTCCAAAGGAGGATCAAGAGTATTTGTAGAAGGAATAAGAGACTCATCCGGAAAGATTTCTAAAATAGAAGACTTAGTTAAGGAAGAACGAAAGTGAAAGAGTTCAAAAAATAGTGGTGTTCCCAAAAGACAACATTACAAGAAACATGAAGACAATGAGAGATAGGATCATAACACCGATACCCTTTTTGAGTTTCACCAAAACTAAGAAAACAACAAAGTCTAGATCAAGGCTTAAGTTTGTTGTGCTCACGAGATTGAAGAAGAATGAAACAGGCAAATCCTAAGGAGCAAAGGTAATGATAGTCAGCGGATGACCCAAAAAGGCACTCATACGGAGTCTGATTATGAACAACAGCGCTTAGAATGCGATTAATGGCATGAATAGCATGAAAAGTGGCTTCACCCTAAAATAGGGCAAGAACTTTGGTAGAAAGAAGAAGAGCACAGATAGTGTCAAGAATATGATGAAGTTTTCTTTTGGCTCGACCATTTTGTTGAGAGGTGCTTGGACAAGTTAGATGATGTACAGTGCCATAGGAATGTAACAGAGCTTGAAAAGCATATTGAGTATATTCAAGAGAATCATTAGATCAAAAAGTTTTGATATGTTTGGAGAATTATGTTTCAACTATTTTTGCAAAGTTACTATATATTGATAAGATTTCAGAATAAGATTTCATAGGAAAGATCCAATTATAATGAGAATAATCATCAATAAAAACAACAAAATAATGAGATCCACTAATACTAGTAATAGGAGAATGTCTCCAAACATCAGAATGAATTAACTCAAAAATACTATTAGAGATAGATTCACCATTATTGAAAGGTAAAGTTGGTTATTTTCCTAATTGGCATGAAGTACAAGCAAAATTGTCTTTAGACATAGAACCCAACTTACCTTCAGAAGCTAACTGTTGTTCACGAGTGGATGAGGCATGACCAAGACGATAATGCCAAAGTGGGAGAGAAGGTAAGGAAAAAACTGCAGTAGCTGTAGTAGCAACAAAGACAAGAGTAACAGGTGAAATATGAAGATTGTCCACAGGAAACATATGACCCACCCTAGGACCAATCCAAGATTTTGCCTCATCCTTGGATCTTGTATAATATACCCAGAATATTCAAAAATAAGACAATATCCTAGTTCGGCTATTTGTTCCACATAGCACAAATTATAGGATAGGTCAGGTGCATGGAAGACCCCAGGAACAGAGAGGTTAGAGGTCAAAACAAAACCTAGACTATTCCCACGCATAGTAGAACCATCAACTATATGAATATTAAGAATATGTGATACAGGGTCAAGTTTGGAGAATAAATATGAGTGAGGTGTCATTTGATTACAATAGGTAGAATTAAAAAGCCAAGTTGAGACTTACAGAGAAGAATTAAGAAAGCAGTGGAAAGAGATGCATTACAAGCCATACAAATAGCCTAAGTTATTATCTTCTATAGTTTAGTGAAGGAGAGGTTGATAATGAATCCAAAAGATTGGGACTCAGTTGAAATGGAAGACATTAGTAGAGTAGGCTCAGTATTAGCAATAACAATAGTAGATTTGTTGCAATAGTAACAAGTCTCAATGGTGTGGCCAGGATGCTTGTAATAATTATAGAAATTCTCGCTGGTTTGCTTGCAACGATTTCTAGAGCCAGAGGAATCACCTAACTATTGAGGTTGCTCAATGGTAAGAGTAGAAGGAGTAATAGCCAAAACATTGAACTTATTCTAGGCTTGAATGGTTACAATCCGATCTTCGTCTCTAAAAAACTAGTTTACAACAATATCAAGAAATGGGGGAGAACTGCAACTAAGAAGCTGACCTTAAATGGACTCAAAGTTCTTTTGAAGTGACATCAGGAACTTATAGAGACGAAATTCATCTCTAATTATAGCATATTACTGAACATTTTAAACATGCCGAAATTGGATCACAAAGGTCAATTTGGTCCTAAAGAAAGTGAAGATGATCATAGTAGTCATTGATGGATTGCCCTAGTTCTTGTCAAAGTTGATGCAATTCAAATACTAACTAATATTTCATGGATCCATGAGTAGTGGAGTACTTTTGACCAACATATCCTATGATAATTTTGCATCATCAAAGTTGCCCAATAGATTCGAGATATAGGGAATGGAAGTATTCCAAATCCATGTGAGGATCATGGGGTTGTGACTATCCGATTCAATCATGTAACCAAGGAAGGTAGCATCTTCTTCATTTGCTCCTTTGATAGGAATGGTAATTGCACCAGTATAGTAATGCCAAAGCATGAAACCTTTAAGAAAACTATGCATAGCATGAGACCAAGATAAGTAATTCATGATCCCATCCAAAACAGTATTGATGGGGCAAGAAAAAAAAGCATCTTTTTATCCATTTAGAAACACAATATGCAAAAACAGGCTACAAAAATGAAGTCTACTTGAAAAACAAGGTAAGGAGAACCTAGTCTACCAAAGTCAACCTTGTGAAAAGTCAATGGTCAAAGTCAACCATCAGTCAAGTAAACAATGGTCAATGGTGGTCAATGATGATATCAGTTGCACATGGTGCGTGATGTCAGTAGAATGTGATAATGACGTCATCCCTAGGTGACATGGATGTATGACGTCATTGATGATGTCATAAGACCTGAGTGTAGGCTCTGATGCTTGCGAGACTTCCATGATTGTGTAGATCAAGGCGAGCCGATCACAATGGTTCCTACAAAAAGATTGTCAGAGCAAGATGCACATCTGAGACAGTGATTGCAGTGGTTTGTGTGGTACGGGACTCCTTAAAGACGACGAATATTGTCCCATAACCCAAGGACAATGGTTGAGAGTTTTGGGGGGTTCAATGGTGAGTGGCTACAATGGCTATTGTAATGACAGAAGTGATAAGGGTAGAGTAACACCAGAAGAGACAAGACTCCTAAAAGAAATCAATGGCTCTTATACCAAGTTAGAAATACTTAATAATTGTATTATATTCTCTACTCTAAGGAATATACATGGTGCCAGTATATAGGAGGTACAAGTAAACTAGCTGGGCCTAAAGCCCATAACATAATATACATTAACAATGACTAGGAGATGTAAGGAAAGATTTGGAATAAATTGCCTTGTGTTGTTTATCTAAGAACATCTAAATTTTTGATATTGTTAAAATTAAATGGCACCTAAAAGAGGTAGGAATAGTAAAGAAAAAGAGGTTTCTACTTCTATGGAATATGATAGGGCTAAATTTTCAAGTCATGAGGCCAAATTACATTTTGAAAAAGAAGTAGAAGTAGATAAAGTTTTTTTACTTGAAAAAGGGGTGGATTTTTATTTCGGACCTAATGCCCAATATGAGAGAATTCTGAGGTGATAGCAACACTAGGATGGAAAAGTTTATCAAGAAACCAGATGCTTCTATAGAATCATTAATTTGGGAATTCTATGTTAATTTTCCTGACGTTATCGATGATGTAGTTAAGGTACAAGATATACTAGTCCTATTTGGGCCAAATGATATAAATGTTCATTATTATTTAGTGAACATTGGGTAGGGTGAGTATGAAACATATTTAAGTAATGTCGATTATGCTACAGTACTTGAAACCTTAACTTTAGAAGAGGTTGAATGGAATTACACTCGTGGAAAACATAAAGGCTTTGAAGTATAGTATTTGGATAAGGTTTCCTGTATTTGGAAATACTTTATATGTTCAAGATAAATGCCTACCAGACATTACAATTCTATTATAGAGAGAGGAAAATTTGACTTTATGTTATTACATCCAAGATGTATATGGATGTAGGTAATATAATTCACCATTAGATCAAGCTATCCATAAACAGTAACCAACTAAGTTACCTTTTCCCCTAATTAGTCACTATTTTATGTAATAAATTAGGGGTAACTCACTCAAAAGATGAAGTTATAATTCAACTTGGTGGATTATTAAATATGGTTTATTTCAATGAACTCACCTCTAGTACCAACATAGCCCAAAGGAAAAGAAGGGCCACTTTTTCATCAAAATTGACTATGAAAGAAGAAATATATAATTTTGGTGAAAGAATGAGCAACAAAGATGAGTACCAATAACCTTACACTGCCTAACAAACTACATTTTTCGATTGATAGTGTCATGTTTAGGAAATTTATAACCGATTGATGTATGAAATGAGCCGATAGCAACTCAATCATCTCGAGGTGAATACTAATCATTTAGTCACACTCGAATAACAATATTATGCTATCACCTTTACGCCTCCTGAAAGATCACGATAGCAACTTGAAGAACAAGATTCAGATTATATGAATGAGGAGCTCTAAGTTTGTTCTTGAGTTTTATGAGTTTTTTTTTTTTTTGAGAAGTCTTATTATTTTTGAATATTAAATTTTCTTTTATTTTATGTTAATTATTTTGTTTTATTTTGTTTCCTGTCATATACACATTATTTAGAACTCTTAATTTTATAACTATTTGTAAAAATTTGTGACAAGTACGTAGTATTCTATCTATGTAAATTTAAATGTTTGGATTGATTGATACACTTGTAATTTCATACAATACTTGAGAAAGTTTGGCAAATGAGTAACTTTTCTATTCTTTATACTTTATTTTTAATTTACAATTCTTGCACAGATTGCAATGTAAATTCTAGGTTGTGGTGAGACAAGTTACATATTTATAAAATTAAGCTAATTTAAAATTTTTTAATTAACATATGCTCACATTTTAATATTTTTACTTGTTTTTTGTGCTTTATTTTATTTTTATTGGATTAAAAAGTTTAAGGTTAATTTTAAATTTTTCTTGCAAAATTATCATATCTTTTATTTAATTTTAAGTAAATGATTAAGTCTTTACATTGTTTGATTAATTTCTTTAACATTTCATGGATTAATGTGATAATTAGTTAGTTTTTATCATAATTTGTATTTCATGATAAAATATTGAAATTACAATAAACCCAAAATCGGTGTTTAAGAATCAAATAATGGTGTGAGAATATTTTGAGCTATTATCTTTCTATTCCAAGTGATAATATTTTTCCTACTCTTTTAACTACTCATCTTATCAAGTTCAAATTCTTAGATGAATGTTATAGGTTTTTGCATTAAATGTTAGAATTTTTACATCTAACAAAGTATCATATATTTATTTTTATTGTTTAAATTAAATGACTTAAGTATAAATTGAAAGTATATTTCTTTCCTCATTTATACATGAATTCTAAACAATACATTTATAGGTTTACCTAAGCTAATATAAAAAAAAGACAAAAATTAACCACTCACTTTATCATACAAAAATATGTACAAACTTTACATGGGTCCTCTGTAAAAAAAAGAATATCTCTAAAAAAAGAAGAGAGAAAAATAAATAGTATAAACTAAATACTATGACCCAAAAATATCCTACAAAGTTGTGGAGATGTTTAAATACAGAATCAGTGTTATTGAGAGTATGTCTCATGAGGTTAGAGTCGAAGTGAATTTGGATTCCAATCATTGGAATTGGAAAAATTAATATTAACACATTTCTTAT
The DNA here is from genome assembly GCA_033030585.1 of Hippophae rhamnoides. Lineage (NCBI taxonomy): Eukaryota > Viridiplantae > Streptophyta > Magnoliopsida > Rosales > Elaeagnaceae > Hippophae > Hippophae rhamnoides. Next base: position 14,736,285 of record CM065433.1, on the reverse strand, counting down.
TTGAATATACATATGAGTTTTCACTAATTATTTTAGTAAACAATGAATGTTAAGTGTATTAAAACAACTTATGCTATGGATTTTAGTTGTGAACTTAAAAGATATTAGAAGCATAAGAAGTTTTGTTATTTTTTTACTTTGTTACTTTTTATTTTTTATTTTGATTTGTTTAAAATATAGTTTTTAATTTTTTATGTGATATTTATTTATTTTTATTATTTTTTTGGATTTTTATTTTGATATTTGTGGATATCATCTCTGAAAGCCCTTACAAGACTAAAACTCGTTTATTAGTGTAACCTAAGATTTTAAAGGCTTCTTGCATTCATTAAGTACAACTATGCCAATCTACGAAAATGATTTAGGATAACTTAATTTTATTCTAGTTTTTGTTTTTAGTTTTTAACCTTTCTTGCTAAGAAACTAACAAAAGCTGGTTGGGAAATGTGTTGAGTGTTTAAAAGTACTTAATATAACATGATTTTAAGCACTTTAAATGATAAAATAGATTAGTATTTTCATAGTTTTATTATCTTTTAAAACAAATCTATCTTTTCAGAATCATAGGTATATTTTATTATTTTTCATGTATTTTAGTTCAAAATGATTTATGACATGCTAACTGTAAGTATATGAGTTTTCCAAGTAATATAATGTACATAAGTATGGATATCAATCACACAGTGAGTTGTGTAATTTACCAATATAATTATTACGAATACTATTTAGACAATAGTAAATTTTAAAAACTAAAAAAATAAATGACAACTAATTTAAAATCGCAAAACTTAATAACTATGAAGATATATGAGAAAATGACCTAGGAATCCTAACCTCGAACTTTTTAAGCATGTAAATCACTAAAATTTCTCCCAAATAATTACCAACCAATTACATGATCAATTGAATCTAACCTAATATACATTCCTCTCTCAAGTAATCAAAAGGAATAACATTTTCACCTATCAACCTGGGCATACAATAGAAACATTGAAACAAAAATTAAAAGATATAAACTAGTATAATAATAACCATTATTAATATCCGCTACAAGTATTAAACTGTGTGACAATGATGCAAAACATTTGACACGCTAACTGCAAGTATATGGATGATGCGAGTAATATAATGTACCTAAGTAAAGATATCGATTTCACGGGGAGTTTTGTAACTTATAATTGATTACAAATATAATTATTACAAATACTATATGGACAATAGCATAGTATAAAAATTGAAAAATAAATAACAACTAATTTTAAATTGCAAAACTCAACAACTACAAAGATATATGAGAAAAACAACCTAGGAATCCTAACCCCCTCCAATTTCTTAAGTACGTAAATCACTAAAATTTCTCTCAAAATAATTACCAACCAATTACATGATCAATTGAATCCAACCTAACACGTATTTCTCTCTCAAGTAAACCACACACCATATAGTAATTGACCTAATCACACTTTCATGCCAAATAGATTGCATACTACTCGATAAGTTCATCAATTATAGACCACACATATGAGAATCATACTTCTTTACCTAGAACCTATGAATTTTATTTAATAAAGAAAAATAATTAAATAATTCTCTCAAATCTAATTAATTACCTTTATAGATTAATTGTTGGCCAAACAATTAATAGCACAAAAATTAGATTAAATAATATAATCTAATTGAAATCATAATTGGGGTAAAATATTACATCATCACATATAGAAAAATGGATTCATAAGACCCCTAGATTGATAAATTAGATAGGAACAATCAAGTTCATAAAGCTTATATTTTTCATAAACAAAGATATAAAAATTGATAAATAATGGAGAAGAAAAAGAGATGCACTCAATCTCTTGATATATAGCATTAAGCTTCTCTTGAATCCTTCACAAAGTTGTGTCTTCTTTCTCTCTTTTCTTGAACTTTTTTCTCTCTTTTCTCTCTTCTTAATAGTTTCTAGAAACTTTATGTGAATGCTAATTGTATTTTACTCTTACAAAATTAGGTTAAATAATGTTGAAGCAACTTAATATAGGACATTAGAACAACTCCCACATGATTTAAGAACTGAGAATGCAATCAAGATTAAAAATAAAACCACATAGAAAAGTATATTCCATGGCATGAAGCTTGTTGATCACTAGTGGAAGTAGGCATAGCAGGGCATCAAAAAGTGCCTACCACAGCATAAGCTGATTTTTCTCCTTTTTGACTTATTTTCACCCTGTTTACCATTATTCTACCTAATTTACATAACTCGACATAAATTAAGATTTTTCATGATATTTTAGAACAAAATAAGACAATTAAGTAGTTCAAAAGTAACTAAGTAACTATACTTTCTTAGAGTTATCAATTTAACTGATTGACAATCAAAGAATAGAACCTGAAAACACTTTATTATAGCATTAAAGCATTAAAGATTAACATATGTAAGGCCTATATATGTTCTAAACCATTGAAAATGGTGTAAAATAAAATAGGTTTCCAATTGTTCAGAGGAACATGGATCGAAGCGTGAAAATAAAGTGTGATACGGCATAAGTGAGGTGGATCAAGGCCACAGTGTATACATCATGTCTCATATTGTAGCATGGAATAGAGGTGTACCATGGTGCCCACCAATCTGATCCATTATTCTCTCCTTTTCCACATCTTTAAAATGTCTCATGCCATGGCATTGAATATAGGTGTACCGTAGCACCGACCTATCTGATCCATTATTCTCTCATTTTCCTCACCTATAAAATGGACCTTAAATTCTCTTTTAAAATCATCTTATAGGTCTCTTTACAGCTGAAATGTTAGTTTCTATCTAGATTTTTCTTTCATTTAGTAGTTTTAAAGTTCTCTTAATTGAGAGTTAAAAAAACATACTTTATGTAGTAATTTCACTTTTGATTAAATAAACAGTGTTAGCAATTATATTTTGGGGGTTTTCATAAATAGAAACAATATTGAGATTCTATAAGGATGCACATGAGGCATAATTTAAATGTATTCTTTTCATAATATTTTTATGTGTTTTTTACATGTTATATTTAATTTATGGATCATTTATTAAATTTAGTATGTCTAGTTGAAAATACTATGAAATATTAGTAATGTTGTTATGCTCGTGAAATACTAAAGTAGGTAAACATTTTTATAAAATGAATTAAGTTTTAATTCTTTATCAAGATTTAAATGACATTTGTAAAAGAAAAATATATTGATGAAATATTTTTCATAATAAATAAGAGAGTTAGATTTAGGATTTAATTATTTGAATCTGATTTAGAGACAACTCTTGGATTTTGGATTTAATTATTTGATTCTTCAGAGAAAAATATTTCAAAAATATTTATAAGAATTAGTAAGTATACTAATAACATATTTTCCGTAGTAGTTTTAAAATCTAAAAGATAGTTTCTAGATACATAAATCATTAGCCTAATTAAAACACCTTGATGAGAGTTTAAATTGATAGCCCCATCAAAAATATCAATTATATGGTTTATTAATTCCTTAGGAATAAAGCATAATTTAATCAACTATCAATATAATTTTTTATTTGCCTATTGTTTGTTAAATTTATATTTACTTTTATGTCATTAGATTAGACCTTTTAAAACCCAAATTTTATGAAAAAATATTTAAATTTAATTTTTATCTTTTTAAGAATTTTTAAATTATTTAAAAACCATGTGATTTCTCTTTATACTGACCTTAGAAGTATCTTTATCATTTTTTTATAAATGATTCATGCACTTGCGAATTATTTATAAATTTTACACCAATTTTTGGCACATCACCTACTACTCGATCGATCAACTAGCATGTATACCAAATGTACATAATCTTGAAAGTTTCTTTAGTTTGTATAACGGTCATGAAAACATGCAGAAAAACTAGTACTTTTCACTTAAATGTTTTGACACGAATACTGCCAAAACTCATAAACCTTACAATTTTTATCATTTTAATAATACTCGTAATTGATGGACTAGATGAAGAAGGGTGTTATGAAAGTGCCAACCCAATTGGGATGTCCTTGTATACCTCTAAGGTCTATCAGCTACAACCTTTCATGCAAAAATAAAGGAAAAAGAGAATAAAAAAACAACAAAATAGAATGTCACAATGCCCACTTATTTCTCTCTTTGTTTTTTCCCTTTCTCTCATTTCCTACTTTGCAAATCCCATTTAATGTTCACTCTCAATTCTCACTTTCTCTCTCAATTACACAAAATTATTTCACTGAGCATGTAAAGTCATTTTATGGTAAAACTTCAACGACTATAGGCTAAAATGTATCATTGACATCTAAATTTTAATTGAATTCACACATATGTTTTTTTAATTTTTAAAATATATAATTTAATTCTTAAACTTTTAAAACTTCACACATATATTCCTAAACTTTTAAATTCTATAATTTAGTCTCACTTTTAAAATTTCACATATATATCTTAGCTTAACTACTAAAATACATAATTATGAATCAAAAATTTAGAATTTATATGTAAAGTTTCAAAATTTTGGAAATTTTTTATACTTTATATATAGATCCTAAATTTTTGATTCATAACTATGCATTATAGTTGTCAAGCCATTCAGTTGTATTAGACTATTTTAATAACAATAGCATATTCATAACATACTATGTTCTCAAAAATTAAAAATAAAATTCTTAAAAACCCAAAATAATCTATTTGAATTTTTAGAACCAAATTACACCAAAACAAGGAGAAATTTTAGGAAACATTTAAAGAGCTGAAAAATTTTAATTTATCTCACAAATTACTTTTGTGAAAAATATTACATGTTTTTCACTCTTAGTTTTTTACATAATTTAAGAATATAAATAACTATATTTTCTTGTATAAATTATGAAACTTAACATATCTAATTACACATTTTAAGACTAAACTATATTTTGAGATAATTAAAAAACTTAAGATGTCATGCACCTAGATAGTAATTTTATGTATCGTATTCTTATTTCAAACAATTTTAAACCAACGAAATATTCATACTTTTGAGCTAAAAAGTATTATACACCGATAATAATTTTTCGGATAATAATAAATGATAATAATTTCTCCAACAATTATTATTATTATTATTATTATTATTTTAATAATGCAATAACATATAATATAACTAATTATCAATTATATTAAATTTATAATTTTTATAATTTATTAAAAAATTAAAATTTTATTCATACAAACAAATACAAAAATTCTCGATATAACTTAATCTAATTATAGAAAGTAATATTTAATAATTAAACTCTTAATTATAAAATACATTTTAAAAGAGAAATATGTTAAAGATAAATTTTTAAGATCAAGCGATAGTATTTTATGTAGTTCAAACTTCTGACTTCAAATGTTCTCAAACCATTAGGTGAACCATGCTAAAATTGTATTAGTTTCACTATTAGCAACTAATTCATCTTCAATTATGATCTATTTATATTAACACTATTATTAATATTTAATGTTATTACGAAGAAAAAATCAAATAATATCTTAATATATATATATATATATATATATATTATCATACTTTTAATAATGTTTTTTTTTAAATTAAACCAATCATACTCATATTTATATATTTTTATATTTTTATGACGTATATATTTTATACAAATTTTTTAAGTATTTTGCTAGCTATGTTCTCACACCCATTGTTAATATTCCCCCTCTTATAACTAATGCAAAAAGCATTTTGCTTTCATGCATCTTTTTAGCCACCAATATTGTAACCTCTACTTCAATTGTTTTTACTATTCATAATTTACGTTATCTAGAAGACAAAAAGGCTCTTCCTCGCTTTCATTTTTAAGATTATATTTCTCAACCTTTTTCTTTGTTGGGTTTTCCCTCTTATTTAGAGGAGCCCAAAAAGGCCCATGTGATCTCATAGCCCATAGAGAAAGAAGGAGAAATTTTGTTCATTTGATTACTTCATTAATAAATTCATTTATGGTTAGTTGAGATAGAAGAGAGCTGCAACATAAAAAAGAAAGCAGAAAAATTGCTCTAAGTTTTTTTAGTTTTTCCTTCTCTAGCAAGCCTTCATCAAGAGCACCGATGGAAGGCCGTTTGTGGTTAGATGGAGCTAAAATTTTACATAGAGGTTTAAAACTCAAGACTCTTCAATCTGAACGGTAGGATTTGGATTTGGCTCACTGGTTTGAAAAATATGGGCCACGAATAGTGACTACAAAATTGGGTTAGGTCTCTCCATTTTCTTGAAATAATTGTTAGCTTCCAAGAAGTTGTATTCTTGATGATTTTGTTAAATTTTTTTCACTAGTTTTATCTAGAGAGAAATTTTGTACAACTGGTTCTTGATAGTGGAAGTTTTGAAAATGGAGTGTTGTGGTTGTTTCCTTTCTACACTAGGAAGGTTTTTGCACGTAAATTGATTGTATTGATTTTGTACATGTTTCATTTTAAGCTCTATTTATTTTTTTCCTAAAAGATTCACACAAAGAAGGAGAATAGGTTTCATTCTTCTGTTTAGAACATGATTAAATTCGAATTGATATTGTAATTCTCCTAACAAAGGGGTATCAGAGCTGTGGTTATTATTGTTGAATTTCTTGTGTTGAATAATGGAAGCAAATTTGAGTAGAATGATTAATTTGAATGATTCTAATTATCACACTTGGAAAGGAAAAATGGAAGATCTTTATGTTAAATAGTTTCATTTATCGGTGTTTGCCTTTGAGAATCCAGAAAAGTTGTCTGAAAAAGAATGGACTTTGTTATATCGACAAGTCTGTGGGTATATAAGGTAGTGGGTAGATGATAATGTTTTGAATCATATTAGTGGGGAAACACATGCACGGTCACTCTGGAATAAACTTGAGGAGTTTTATGCTCAAAAAATATGAAATAATAAAATGCTTCTCATAAAGAAGGTGATGGCTATAAGGTACCAAGATGGAACTTTGTTGATAGATCACTTAAATACATTCCAAGGAATAATCAATCAGTTAGTTGGAATGGGTATCAAGTTTGATGATGAGATTTAGGGGTTGTGTTTATTGGGTACATTTTTGGACTCTTAGGAAACATTTAGAATATCATTAAGTAACTCAGCTCCAAATGGTGTAATCAACATAGATCTAGCTAAGAGCATTTTTTTGAATGAAGAAATGGGAAGAAAATAACATGGATTTTCTCAAAATTCAGAGATTTTGGTTACATAAAAAGAGGGAGGAGTAAACGCAGAGGTTTCAAGAGCAAAGAAAAAGAAAGAAGCAAGTCCAATAGGTTTTCTAATATTGAGTGTCATCACTGTGGCATGAAAGGGCACATCAAGAAATATTGTAGACAATTGAAGATGGATAACAAGAAGAAAGACAAAGAAAAAGAGGGTGATGTTGGCAAGGAAAATGATCGAGTTTCCACCTCTAGTTTAGAAGCCTTTCTCGTTGTTTATTATGAAGATGTTGTCAATGTTGCATGTCTTGAGATCAGTTGGATTATTGATAGTAGAGCCTCCATTCATGCTACATCTCGAGAGGACTTCTTTACATCCTATACAGCAGGTGACTTTGGGACAATGAAATTGGGTAATGATGGCTTGGTTAAAGTCATTAGTATTGGAGATGTGTGTTTGGAGATGAATAATGGCACAAGGATACTTCTTATAGGGGTAAATCGTATTCCTAAAATTCGTTTGAACTTGATCTCTGCAGGTAAACTTGATGATGAAGGATATTACAATACCTTTAGTAATAGTCAATGGAAACTTACTAAAAGTGCTATGGTTGTTGCTCGTGGGAACAAACATTCTAGTTTGTATATACTGCAGGTAAGACTCATCAAAGGCGTTATTAATGTTGTGATAGATGAGCTCACAGTAGAATTATGGCATAAGAGACTTGCTCACATGAGTGAGAAAGGCTTGGTAGTATTGACTAAAAGAATCTTCTTTTTGGAATGAATGATGTTTGTTTAAGAAGATGTACTCATTTTTTGGCATCTAAGCAAAATAGAGTTTCTTTCAAGAGTTTCCCTCCTTCAAGAAAACAATACATACACTTTCAGATGTATGTGATCCTATGAAGACAAGAACTATAGGTGGTGCCAGTTATTTTTTGACCTTTATAGATGATTGTTCAAGAAAGTTATGGGTGTACACTTTGAAGAGCAAAGATCAAGTATTAGATGTGTTTAAATAGTTTCCAACCTTAGTTGAGAGATAGACTAGAAAGAAATTATGGTGCATAAGAACAAATAATGGGGGAGAGTATTCAGGTTCTTTTGATGAATATTATAGGTTTTAGGGCATTCAACATCAAAAGACACTTCCCAAGACTCCTCAGTTAAATGGGTTGGCTGAGAGAATGAATAGGACATTGGTTGAATGAGTAAGATGTCTTCTTTTGCAGGCTTAGTTTCCAAGATCTTTCTAGGTGAGGCTTTGAATATAGTTGTATATGTTCTTAATCTCACATCATGTGTTCCACTTTAGTTTAATATACCAAACATAGTTTGGACTTGTAATGATGTTTCTTATGATCATCTCCATATTTTTGGTTGCAAGGAATTTGTGCATATACCAAAAGATGAGAGATCTAAGCTCGATGTGAAGATAGGACAATGTATCTTTGTTGGTTATGGTTTGGATGAATTTGGCTATAGATTTTATGATCCAATTGAGAAGAAACTGGTAAAGAGTCGTGATGTTGTGTTTATAGAAGATCAAACTATATAAGATGTTGAGAAGAAAGAAAAAGGAGTCCATTAATATAGTGATGATTTGATTGACCTAGATATGTTTCCTTTATCAATACAGATGGAACAAAATGTTCAAGATGACCAATAGGGTTCAGATGATGTAGATGCTCCTATGCAAGCTGAAATAGATCACCAGACTACTGATCAGTTGCTAGAACCATAAATTCCACTTAGGAGGTCTACCAGAGATCGATGTCCTTCCACATGGTATGATATAAATGATTATGTGTTATTGACAGATGAAGGAGAACCTCAATATTATACATAAGTGATGGAAGATGAAAACATGGCACATTGGGATGGTGCTATGGAAGATGAGATGCAATCACTGTATGACAATCACACATTTGCGTTGGTAAAGTTGCCTAAGGGTAAGAAAGCTCTCAAGAACAAGTGGATCTATAGGGTAAAGTAAGAAGAACACAGTTCACAACCATGATAGAAAGCTAGACTAGTCGTCAAAGGATTCAGTCAGAGAAAAGGTATTAATTTTGATGATATTTTCTCTCCTCTTGTGAAGATGTCTTCCATACGTGTTGTTCTAGGTCTAGCAACAAGCTTGGATTTAGATATTGAGAAAATGGATGTGAAAATTTCCTTTCTTCATGGTGAGTTAGAGGAAGATATTTATATGGAGCAGCTATAGGGTTTTAAGGTAAAAGGAAAAGAGGATTATGTATACCGGTCAAAGAAAAGTCTCTATGGGTTGAAGCAAGCACCTAGACAATCGTATAAGAAGTTTGAGTTAGTTATGAGGGAGCATGGTTACAAGAAGACTACTTTTGATCATTGTGATTTTGTGCAGAAATTCTCTGATGATGATTTTATCATTTTATCGCTCTATGTTGATGACATGTTGATTGTTGGTAGAAATTCTTCAAGGATTGATAATTTAAAGAAGCAATTGAGTAAGTCATTTTCCATAAAGGACTTGGGCTATCAAAACAAATTCTTGGTATTCAAATTTGTCGAGACAAGAAAGGAAAGAAATTGTACATGTCATAAGAATGGTACATTAACAAGGTACTTGAAAGGTTTCATATGGATAAAGCAAAAGTGGTTTCTTCTCCTTTACCTAACCATTTTAAGTTGAGATTGAGTCAAGGCTCTTCAACAGATTAAGAGAAGGAAGATATGGAAAAGGTTCCATATGCCTCAATAATAGGAAGCTTAATGTATGCAATGGTGTGTACGAGGCCAGACATATCTCATGCAGTTAGAGTTGTTAGTCGTTTTCTTTCGAATCTAGGAACAAAGCATTGGGATGCAATAAAATGGATTATAAGATATCTTTGAGGTACTTCCAAGTTAACACTTAGCTTTGGAAGTAGAAAACCAGTGTTAGTTGGATACACTGATTCAGATTTGGCAAGAGATGAAGATTCTCAAAAGTCTACTTCAGGTTATCTAATTACTTTCTTTGGTGGAGCTATTTTTTGGCAGTTAAGATTGTAAAAGTGTATTGCAATTTCTATAGTAGAGGTGGAGTTTATTACAACAACGAAAGCTTGTAATGAGTTGTTGTGGATGAAACAATTGTTGAGATAACTTGCTTTAAAGTAGCATAAATATGTGTTGTTCTACGATAATTAGAGTTCTATTCATCTAGTGAAGAACTTGGTGTTTCACTCAAGATCAAAGCATATTGATGTGAGGTATCATTGGACGAGAGATACTATTAACAATAAGTTGCTTGAACTTGAGAAAATCCATACTGATAAGAATGGATCTGACATGCTGAAAAAAGCAGTGTCAAGGGAAAAACTTGAAGTTTGTTGTTCAATTGCAGGGATGGTGGATCCCTCCATCTAATCAGGAAAGGGGGAGATTTGTTGGGTTTTCCCTCTTATTTAGAAGAGCCCAAAAAGGCCCATATGGTCTCATGGCCCATAGAGAAAAAAAAGGCAATTTTTTTCCATTTGATTGCTTCATTAATAAATCCATGATTGAGATAGAAGAGAGTTGTAGCACCAAAAATAAAATAGAAAAGAAAGTAGAAAAACTGCTCTCAGTTTTTTAGTTTTTCCTTCTCTAGAAAGCCTTCATCAAGTGCTCCGATGGAGCTGAAATTTTTCAAGAAGGTTCACGACTCAAGACTCTTCATTCTGAACAGTGGGATTTGGATTTGGCTCATTGGTTTGGAAAATCTGGGCTATGAACAGTGACTACAAAATTGGGTTAGATCACTCCATTTTCTTGAAATAATTGTTAGTTTCCAATAAATTGTATTCTTGATGATGTTGATTGTTTGCCTATAATTTTATCTAGAGAGAACTTTTGTGCAATTATTTCTTGATGGTAGAAGTTTTGGAGATGGAATGCCGTGATTATTTCCTTCCAACACCGAGAAGGTTTTTCCACGTAAATTGGTTGTATTGATTTTGTGCATGTTTCATTTTATAATCTATTTATTTGTTTTTTAAAAGATTCATACAAAGAAGGAGAATAGGTTTCATTATGATGTTTAGAGCTTGATTAAGTTCGAATTGATATTATGATTCTCCTAACAAGATTCTTGATTCTCTTTTCTTTTAGATGGGTTTTCTTACTTAGGGTTTTGGGGATTGTTTTAGAGCTCTAAATTTATGCATAGTTTATCCATAAAAATATTATGAGGGGATAAATTGTAATTTTTTTAAAATAAAATAGAAAATTATATTTAAAGATTTTTAGTAAAAAATGTATCATAATATAAATCTAGTTAAAGTTTAATAGCTACTATGTTCTCTTCCTAATTAAAGACAAACATGTTATATTGTATTAGAAGATAGACATGTAGTATATGACAAATATAATCTAACTTAAATAAAAATTTAATAAATATTAATATTATATATGTATAAGTATTTAAAACTAAAACTAAAAAAATATATTAAAAAATAAAAAATAAGATTAGTTTTATGATTTGAAGCTCCATAGTATATTTAAAAATATATATTATTAAAAAATAAAATACTAATAGATCCAAATATTTTTTTGTCTATGTTTTTTGCATCTCTTTTCTTTAATCGATGAAACAAACCGATTTAAAGTAGTGACAAAATGAACGTAAAGCTATTGAAAAAATATTAAAAATTTCATATTAAAATTTTTTAAATAAAATAAAATATGAAATAATATAACATCAAAGAAAATGGAAATTTTGAGTTAAAAAACATACATGAAACTTTGAATATATGAATAAAAAATCTTAATAACTTTAATTTTAAGTTTTTCATCTTTCTTTTTTTATTTTTATTTTTATAATATTTGATATTATTATTTTATTATTATAAATTAAATTTAAATATATTAAATATTTTTGGATTATGCTCAATGAAATTAAGAAATATTTTTATATAACATATATTATTATAATTATATATGTGTAATTAATTAATGTTCGATAAATATGTGAATAAAAATTTATATATTTAATCATTTTTCTCCTAATTTATTTATTTTGCTTTTTTCTATTATCTATTAAATATTATTGATATATACAACTATATATTAAAATATGAAAAGAAAAAAAACTATTAGTAAAATATTTATCATTAAAAGTACACGTATTATTAATTTTTTATAAAAAATTTCACTAGTTAAGCCAGCCCAGTTCCCTTCAAGCTCCGCCCCTATTTGCAATGGAGGATCGACTAAGTGAAATTAAGGATCTGGATTTTTCACTCTACATTGATGAATTGCTTAATAAGGATCATAGCTTGATTGAGCTTGCTCTGGCAGTAAGGGTGGCATCTGGTAAGGTTTTTAATCCGGAGGCTCTTTTGCATGCAACATCGTGGTTGGACTAAGAATGGAAGTCTAGACATCGTGTTCTAAATAGGACTACCTGTATGTTCTATTTCGAAGAACCTGAAGAATTAGAGGTTGGTCTTGCCCGAGCTCCATGGAATTTTGAGAATCGTTGCTAGTGGTTTCACGAGTTAATCCAGGTATATCTCCTGTTGGGAATGAGATTTCTTAGAGTTGTCAAGAGAAGAGGGTGAGGAATGAGCTTGGTGATATATCCTTCCAGTTTATTGCTCCTAGTATTGCTGGCGTTGTCGGTAAGATTGGTGGGAGATTCTATACTACTGGATAGTGTTGGGTAGGTTTCTGATGTGGCTGAAGTGCTTGATCAGGGACTGGAGGAGGTTGGAGATGTGGGTATGAAGGAATAGTTGTGTTTTGGTTGAGGCTTTGGTCTTTCTCAAAATTTTCAGAGTACATCCTCATGAAGCGTCTCTGATGCTGAATCTTGCTGGCATCATATCAGTTTAGTTTGTTTTTAGTTTTTATTGTCATTTTGAATTTTGTTTGAGTCTCTGTTTTGGAATGTGATTGAATCTCTGTATTTGTAGTTGTATTTGGATCACTGATTGTTGTGCTATTCCTCTTACTCCAATTTTTTTTCTTTTTGGTGTCTGGTTGGTCTTTTTTTCAGCTCTAAAGATTTTTGTTAATCTTGTTTCAAGCTGGATAGTTTGGGAGGTAGTTTGTAAATTTTTGGTGCTGCTTCTCTTCTGGCTTTTGTACTAGGCATGGATTTTCTTGATTCCTTAGGCGACGCATATATATGTACTTGAAATATTCAGTTTTTCCGTCTAAATAAATAATAAGCAAGACTTATGTATTACACAATATTATTAAAATAATTTTTTACTCATCGTAAACACAACTATTAAACAAACTTTAATTTATTTAAACAATAATAAACTTATAATAAAATTTATAAAAAATAAAAATATAAAAAAAATTATTTACCTTTTCTATCTCTTTCTCTTTTGCTTTCTTTCCTTTTAATTTTTCTTTTTATTCCTTTTCTCTTTTTTTTTCTTTTTCTTTCTCACCCTCCTCTTTTTCTCTATTTCTTTCTTCTTCTCTATTTTCTCAACTTTAATTTTTTATTTATTTTTTCTCAATTTTCTTCTCTATTTATAAAAGAATTATACATAAACAAAAACTGGGAATCGATGGAGAGAAACATAAAATTAAAACTTGAGTAGAGAAACGAAAGCAGAAACTTGAAAACTTGAGGAGATATAAAGAAGAAAATATTTAATTTAGAAACATAAATGAATCAAAATCAGAGGTAACGGAAAATTAAAAGGAGAGGAAATTTTTATTCAAGTTTTCCAATAATTTTTCACATGAATAAAAATTAACATAGATTTTAATTTGAATTTTGACACGAAAATAGAGTTCAACGGATCGAAACCTGCATAGGATAGGTATGTGTTACATTTTGAACCTTTTTTTGTAAAAGTATATTTACCTTATTAACTAATCAGTAGACGTAATGTCCTTGAATTGTTATGCCTTTTATGTAAGCAATTGATGAGCGAAAACCGGCATCGCCGATTCTCGCAAATACTTTGGTTTTAATATTTGTAAAACTCTCGCAAGTGCACGAATCTTTTCGTAGAAAATGATAAGTATACTCCCAAGGTCGATCTAAGGAAGGAATGTATGTGGTTTTTAATTTATTATTCAAACTTTTAAAAACGAAATTAAATCCTAAACATCTTGTCACGATAGTTTGGTTTTTGTGTTCCTAATCTAATAACATAAAATAAACATATATACAGATTAATTAAATATAATCTAAAAACATAAAAATAAATATAGATACAAATTCAATAAATATTTATCTAAAAATAAATATAAATACAGATTCAATAAATATTCATGCAAATTTTATCATTTATATTAGTGGAGTATTTATGGATATAATAACTAAATTAATTATGTTTGCTCATATTATCTAGGTTATTAAAGATATAAATTGATATTTTATTGATTCTCTCTTTTTTGTATGAATACCACATTTGGTGGGGTTAGATATTCTTTGTTAACTAAACAAATCAATTAACACCTATGGGTGGGGTTGATAACTAATTTGGTTAATTAAATTAATTCATTTTTCTAAGAGATTGAAAATGAACCATTTAAATTCCACATTTGGTGGGGTTAGACAGTTTAAACTTTATTCAAGGTGTCCAAATTAAACCTAAGAATTTAGTTATCCGAGTACTAACTTTCAAGTTTTAAAACCACTATTGAAAACATGTTGTCAATACATTTTCATATAATAATTCTTATAAAAACTTTTGAAATAGAGTTTCACTCTAACTAAAGGCGATTGTACCAACAAATAAAAGAGCACTACTCTAAATTAGACCGGATAACTAAACCGTAAAATCTAATTTTCAGATTTAAGTTTTAATGAAAAATAATATATTTCTCTCTACCATCCTTAATATAAAATCTTGAATAAAAATAAAATCAATTCATTTTAGAAATTTTCACCTATTTAATATTTCGCAAGCATAACAATGTTATTATTATATCATGATTATAAACATAGCAGTTAAATTTAATCACAGACATAAATTAAATATAATATGTAAGAATAAAGCATAAAAATAACTGTAAAGAAAATAAAATCCTTACAAAACTTCGACGCTATTCCCGTTGCTAGAAAACCTCCAAGCGGAATTTGCACTTCCATTTATTGAATCAAAAATCTAAATTATTACAAAAACATTACAAGTTCCTCTCAAAAAGAGAAGAACTCTAAACCTAAGAGAATTGAACTAAAAACTAAGAGAAAAACTAAGAAAAGCTTAGAAACTAAGAAAGAAACTAAGAAAACTCAAAAACTAAGAAATGAGAGAAAGAAAGAAGAGAGAAGTGAGTTTTGAAGGTGTGATTTGAAGTGAAGGGAAGGGGGGTATTTATAGGTGAGGATGGAGAGAAAAAATGAGTAAAAAAAAATATTAAAAAATTAAAAAACGTGTAATGGAAATGCTGAGGTCATCAATGACGTCAGCATGACGTCAGGGTCATTGCATGTGAAAAATGGGGTGAAAACGCGTTGGCGCCAGGGAGGGCGGCCGGGCGCCATGCACTGGCGCTGCGCGCGCGATCAAGCCGCGCGCGCGATTTCCATCTTTTTGACATTTTTGACCTTTTCGACCCATTTTGTCCAATTTTTCCATGTTTGTTGACCTTTTCCCACTTATTTATTAATATATTTGTGATGTATTGCTTCAAGTATTCCTCTTTGAGTCTTTAAATTGCGCTTTTAAGCCAAAATACCTTAAAAACAATAAAAATACCCGTGATTCTGAAAAAGAAAAATTTATATAAATATATGATAAAACATATAAATATATATATTTTTAATCAATTAATGTGCATAAAATCATGGTTATTTTAGTGCTTTTTGAGCACTCATCAGCAATGACATATTTCACATAAGAATCTTCCCTGATAAAATTAAGTTCTCACTATTATGTTTGTTTTAGTAATGAACATATATATGATTCTGTAAGATTCTTTAAAGAACTGAGCCCTACACAATTCTCTTTCGAAGTGACCCCACTCCTCCCTTATATAGGTGATCTCTTATCTTTAAAAGTAATCTACAAAGAGTAACACACATACTCCGCTCGGTATTCTCTTCATAAGAATCATTAAAAGCTTTGTTTATCTTGTATCTTACGGGTATCACTGTTTTTATCATAGGAATGGACTTAAGGGTAAACCCTCACCGTGATCTCACTAAGTCTTTACAATTAGGTTGTTCCTTTGAACCTAGATCTTGGGATCTCTAGTCAAATAGGTTGGGTTTCCTTTGCAAATCCTTATTCATTCATAGGCTTCAATCCCATTCCTTTTGATGACTTATCAACTAACTCTCGATTTAACCATTTAGTTAAGGGTTTAGCTATGTTATCTTTTGACTTCATATAGTAAATAGAGATAACCCCAGTTGAAAGTAGTTGTCTAATGGTATTATGTCTATGACGTATATGTCGAGACTTACCATTATACATATTGTTCTATGCCCTGCCAATAGAAGATTGACTATCACAATGAATGCATATTGCAGGTATAAGTTTTACCTACTTAGGAATATCCTCTACAAAATTATGTAGCCATTCAGCTTTTTTGTCATATTTATCCAAAGCGATGAACTCAGATTACATCATGAATCTAGCAATGCACATCTGTTTAGAGAACTTCCATGAAACAATTGTACCACCCAATATGAATACATATCCATTGGTAGACTTTGAGTCTTTCTATCATATATCCAATTTACATCAATGTATCCTTCTAATATAGCTGGATATCTTATGTAATATAGTCCATTTTTACGTGTATATCTTAAGTACCTAAGTAGTCTTATAATACCTTTCCAGTGATCAGATCATGAATTACTAGTATACCTACTTACTTTGCTTACAGCGTAAGCTACGTCTAGTCTCGTACAACTCATCAAGTACATAAGACTTTCTATCACTCTAGAATATTCTAATTGAGACACACTCTCACTTTTATTCTTGGATAGGTATAGATTTACATCTACTAGTGTTCTCATCATTCCAGAATCACCCTTGTTGAATTTTTTAAGTATTTTGTTAACATAATGACATTGACTTAGAATGAGACCACTTAATATCCTTGATATCTAAATTCCTAGAATTACATAGCAGACCCTATGTCTTTCTTATTAAATCTTGAATTCAACATAGACTAAGTAGATTTGATCATTTGATCATTACTACCCACAATTAGCATGTCATCAATGTAAAGACACAAGATAACATAACCATATTTTTTGTCCTTGACATATAAACATTTATCACATTCGTTGATTTTAAAGTCATTTTTCTTCATGACATTATCAAACTTTTCATATCATTACTTTGGTGCTTGTTTCAAAACATATAAAGACTTCACCAATTTACAAACCTTTCCTTCTTTCCCTAGGCATGAAAAACCCTTGGGCTAGTCCATGTAGATTTCTTCATCTAACTCTCTATTTAGAAAGGTTTTCTTTACATCCATTTAATGTATTTCAAGATTTCATAGAGTTGTGATAGCAATTATCATCCTTATAGATGCTATTCTAGTCACAGAAGAATAAGTATCAAAGTAATCAAGGCAATGTCATTGTTTGTATCCCTTAATTACAAGCTTGGCCTTGTACTTATCAATTGATCCATCTTATTTACGTTTTCTTGTGAAAATCCACTTAGACCCTAGTGTTTTACTACTTGGAGATAAATCAACTAGTTTCCAAGTGTGATTTTATGGAATGGATTCAATTTCACAATTAATGGCTTCTTTCCATTAAGGTCTTTCAAAATAATTCATAGCCTCTTCATAGGTTTGAGGTTCACTTTCTAGCAAATAGGTCAAAACATCTAGACAATAAGACATTTATGTACTAGCCCTCTTGCTACGTCTGAGTTCAACCTCAACCTCTTGTTCAGGCTCTTTTTTTTTACTATCTTCATTCATAGTCTTATACCTTCATTTAAACGAACTTGATTCTCCTAGAGATTTACCTAGAAATACATGTTCAAAGAACAATGCATTCCTTGATTCCATTATCGTGTTCTTGTGTATGTCTGAGATCTTTGACTCATGTAGAAGAAATTGATAAGCACTACTATTATATGCATATCTAATGAAGATGCAATCTATTGTTTTTAGACCTATCTTCACCTTCTTAGGTATAGGTACATCTATTTTTGCAAGACACCCATGCACTCGTAAATATTTATAGAAAGGTACCATTCCTTTAAATAATTCATACGTTGTCTTATGTGTTTTTTTCTGAGGTACCTTATTTAAAAGGTAGTTAGCTTACAAAATAGCTCCCCCCTACAAGTTCTGTGGCAACCTAAAACTTAATAGTATTTCATTCATCATTTCCTTCAAGATATGATTCTTACTTTCAGTAACTCCATTTTGCTGAGGTGAATAATGCGTTGTGGTTTCATGAATAACTCTGTGTTGTGCACAAAATTCACTAAACGGTGTCTCATATTCACCACCATGATCATTACGTAGTACCTTGATCTTCTTGTTGAGTTGATTCTCAACTTCTATTTTATAAAGAATAAATTTTTCTATGGCTTCATCTTTGCTTTTAAGCAAATACACATAGCAATATTCCATGCTATCATCAACAAATTTAATAAAATACTTATTGCCACCCCTTGTTAGAAGAAATTTCAAATCACATAGATCATTATGAATTAAGTCAAGGGGTTCAGTGTTCCTTTCAAACGAATGAAACAATGACCTAATCATTTTTTCCTCAACACAAGTCCCATACTTATGCTTTGAATCTATTTGGAATACGGGTATGTGTTCCATGTTAATTAATCTACGCAATGTATCATAATTAACATGACCTAGTCTACCATGCCACAAGTTAGAAGACTCAAGCAAATAAGCAGAATAATTAATCTTATTAATATTTTTAGCTTTTACAATCATTACATTGAGCTTAAATAGCCCATTAGATACATAGCCTTTTCCTCACAAACATCCCATTTTTGGTCACAACGATCTTGTTAGATTCAAACACCATCTGAAATCCATGATTGTTTAGCAACGAGTTAGAAACAAGATTCTTAGGAATGTAAAGCACATAGAGTACATTATTTAATGTAAGCTCCTTCCCAGAGGTCATCTTCAGTTTGACCTAGCCTTGCCCTTGAATGGATGATGTGACAAAATTTCCCATAAAGAGCTTATCTCCATCTTTTAATGCTTCAAAAGTATTGAATAGCTCTTTATCTGAGCATACATACCTTGTTGCAACAGTGTCAATCCACCACTTTTTTGGGTTTAATCCTACTAAGTTTACCTCATAAATGACTACACACAAGTCAATGTCGGAGACATCATGAGTGATGTCATCAACCATGTTTGTCTCACAGTTTCTGTTTCTTTTTGGAAACCTACAATCTAGGGCTTTATACCCTATCTTCTAACAGCTAAAGCAAATCCCTTTGAAGCTTGACTTCTTAAAAGTTACTTATCTAGGTCCCAATTTAGACCCTTTTATCCAGCTTTCCCTTTCCCTTATTCTTATTGTGTTTGGAACTTTAACCATGTTTCATCACATTATCCTTGGGTGCTGATGTGATATGACCTCTTTTAAAAGAAGCCTTGTTTTCTTCTTCCATTTTGAATCTTATCAACAAGTCTTTCAAAGACACTTCGATTCGCTTGTGCTTAAGGTAGGCCTTAAACCCTATCCATAAAAGGGGAAAAATTTCAATAATAACTGCAACTTAGAAGGTTTCCCTAAGTATCATCCCTTCATCATACATCTATGTTATGATATCTTAAATTTCATGTGCTTAATTGCATTCCGATTTAGAGTCCACCATCTTATAATCAAAAAAGCGACCAACCAAAAATTTCTTGGCATCAGTATTTTCAGTTTCATACTTCCAATCCAATGATTATCACAAGTCTTTGGTCATCTTTTTCGTATTGTACTCATTGTACAAAATATTTGTTAGACTATTCAAAACATAGTTCTGACATAGATAACGAGAATGCTTCCATGTTTCAATAGCATTAGTGGACTGAAAATCTTATTCACCCTTAGATATTGATCGGGAGCTTCTTCAATCAAGAAACTTTTTAAATTCAAGTTGCTGAGATAGAACATCATCTTACTCTTCCATCTCTTAAAGTTCAAGGCATTAAATTTCTCCGATTTCTCTACCATAGCATGTTTCATTGGAATACAAATCGATAACATTTAGGATATCTCATTAGTCAGAAAAGGCTTCATTATTTGATTCACATTAAGGTTAGTAATATACATAGTTGAGTTTTCAGTTCAAAACACTAGAGTAGTCATCTCAATTTTTGTAATCTTTTCTTTACTTTTTTTTATTAAATACACAAATAACAACATAAGTTTTAAAAATCATCGATTAAAGTTTTAAATTAAAAAATATATTTCATAAATACATGATAGAAATATATTAATTTACATATATTTATAATTTTATTAATTATAGTGATTAAATAATTTTAAAAATAAAATAATTTATTTATTTATAAAATTATAAAATATATATAAAGCAAAATATATATATATATATAATAAAAATAAAATACAATATAATATAAAGAAAATTAATATTAATAACACAGTAAATAAATATACTTAATATAAATTAATAGTATAAAAAATTACAATTATATGAAATAATTAACAATAATAACAGTGATTGAATCAATTAAAATAAAGTTTGAAGTAATTTAATACAAGAAAAAAAATTAATATTAAATAAATAATGAAAGAATTAATAAAGATGTAAAAATTGAAAGATAATTATAATATATATATATATATAACAGAATAAATATATAACATAAATATAACATTATAAATATTCTTTTTGTCTCAAAATATTTTCTTAAAAAAAATTTGTATTTGTTTGTCCAAAATTAAAGAAAAAAAATTATTTTAAAATAGTAAGAAATAATACACATACCAATAATCTAAAAATAAAATTATTTTATTCAAATTTTCTATCAAATTCAAATTTTCCTTCGTGAGTCCGGTTGTATTGTTTGGTTTGTTTTTCTAAATCTCTATATTCTGAACAAAACAAAAAATGTAACCTCAGATAAAAAAAAAAAGAAAGGTTGTTCGTGACCCACGGATCGTCAAGTCAAGTAGGCCAACAAAATTTTAATCATTTCACCAACCAAAATGACTCATACAAAATATTTTCCTCGATATATATCACTTATCTTATCTTGTTGATTAAGATATTATCCAACTTTAGAACTATAACCAAAGATTCCGAATCAATAAAAGGATACTCGGTAAACAACATTTATAAACTATAAAGTAACTTGGGTATTCAACTTTTATATTTTTATTACAAAGAATGATAAAAGAAAAAACTCAAATCTAACAGACAAGATCTGAACAAGCTGAGTTTTCTCAGAAATTAAAGTTGGATTACCATGTGAGCCATCCACTTGCATATTTTCACAGAATTATTATCTGGTGACACATGAAGCACAATCACAACAGTAAAAACAAAAACGCCTAACAGACAACGTGAAACACAGAAGCAGAGTAATCTTGTGAAGAATAATAAACACAGAAATCTGCAAATAATTGAGAGTGACCACAGGGATAAAATCAAAGTTCAGACCTTTTCTTTCAATTAAACCATCTTCTAATTTAATTCATAGACAATAACATTAACAATCATACTAAACAATGAATTGGATAAAAAACCAAAATCAAAGAGACAAGTTCAAGTTCAATTAAGCATCGAGTTCTCAGCTGGTGACGTCCAGACAATGTCTTTAAGCGCAGGTCTAAGCTCTTTACTACAGAACTGGTTGTATTCCAAAGTATCACCACTATCTTTCTTCACTTCCACAACCAAAAACGACGGCGTAACAGCAAATATATCTGCAGCTATGGCTAATTTCCCTTTTCTCCCACTCTCTTGACCCTGTAATCTGACTCTAGAGTCGCTCTTTCTGACATCAAACTTCATCGCCTTAGCCACCTCCTCAAATTTCGATATCACACTACTCGCTGGCCTCGTCGTCGCAAATCTTAACTCGTTTTTCTCTTCCCTCTTCTTCTCTTCAAACAAAGGCGACAAATCGAAACCTTCAGATAATGATATGATATGAAAGGCATTCATAGTCTCGAGTTGCTTTGTTTTCTCATTAAATTCATCTAACTCTTGTTCTTCCTTTGTCAATACGGTCTTGGGCACAGCTTTCTTAAACCAAGAGGACTCCATAACCTTGGAAATTGAAATTCGGGTACTTGGGTTAGGGTCGAGAAGCTTGGTTATAAGCCTTCGAGTTTCAGAAGAGAACCACGGAGGACATTTAAAATCACCCCTATAAATCTTTTTGTACATTGAAACTAGATTATCTTCCTGAAATGGTAAAAACCCAGCTAGAAGAACATATAAAATGACCCCACATGACCAAAGATCGGCTTTTGCACCATCGTATCCTTTTTTTCCAATAACCTCCGGCGCAACATAAGCTGGAGTTCCACACGTTGTGTGCAACAACCCATCTTGTTTCAGATGCTCTGCGAACGTACTGAGGCCAAAGTCTGTAACTTTGAGATTCCCATGTTCATCTAACAAAAGATTTTCAGGCTTTAGATCCCTGTGATAAACTCCACGGCTGTGACAGAAATCTATGGCTGATATCAATTGCTGGAAATATACTCTAGCCACATCTTCACTCAAACGACCTTTGGCTATTTTGGAAAAGAGTTCTCCACCACGAACAAATTCCATAGAAATATAGATCTTAGATTTGCTCGCCATAACTTCATGAAATGCAACAATATTTGGGTGTTTCACCATTTTCATGACTGAGATTTCCCTTTTCATTTGCTCCATCATACCGACCTTAATCACTTTCTCTTTGCCTACGATTTTCATGGCCACGCTCTTTCCTGTCTGCAAATTTCTAGCATGATAGACTTTGGCAAAAGTACCATGACCCAAAAGGCCACCGAGTTCGTACTTTCCATGGAGTATAACAGAGTTTTTGTCACTACCCATTTCACCCATAACTTATTAACACTAAATTAAGGGAATACTACAACTGGGTATTTACCGAAAGCTGGGATTTATGAGATAAATTGGATAAAAAAACGAAAGAAAAAATAACGAGTGAAATTAGGATCACCCGTCTTCTACGTGTTTTCTGTGGCAATTCCTGCCGCCGATGCAACGTTTTGAACGACCGCACAGCTCAGGCCTTGTCAACGAAGAAACTCTCATCTCTTTGCATTCCCTATTAGGTCCTCTTTCACGGTGTACACAACCTTCAAAAATATCAAAAGCTCTGGTTTTTCTTTTTCCTGGCCTCTTCTTCTTTGTTACACTACCATAGCCTCTATTTTTATACTAATTTCAGAAGTTTCAAATGACTACTTTGTCCCTCAGAGGCGTGTTCGCCTCATATGAGTTTGATCGAACGGTTCTACACCCTCTGCAAGATGTATACGTGTCAGATAGGGAGTTCTTTATCTATGTTCTTGACAAGTGGGACCTCATGATTCGTCTTGATATAAGGTTCTCATATATTACCCGATAATACATCTGCTAGACCGCTACGTTTTCGAATTATTCTGCGGGATCCATCTGTTGATTTAGCAATAACTGATATGTTATTATTATTTTTAAAGAATAATAATTTATTTACCATAATGATATATAAATATAATTAATTAAATAAATTTAATAAAAAATTTAAATTCTTAACATAAAAATAATATTTGATGGAGATATGAATCAATGATAGATGATATTACATTTATCATATCATGATAAATCTTATATTAATTAAAAATTAAATAAACTCTCACCCATTTGAATTTTCACAAAAGTGATAAAAGTATTTATAATTTTTATTGATTAATTATAATTTAATTTTAAATAAACATATATTTAATTTGATATATTAAAATCAGATAATTATTCAACTAGTTAAAATTTGGTAGGTTAATAATACTACTCATTAGAGTTAAATTTGATACATCTATAACTAAACTAAATAGTTATCTAATTATTCGTAATTTGATTTGATAGTTACTCTATTCACTAAAGTCAATTTGGACACATATCTAATTAAATTAAAAAATTATCTAATTAATCAGATTTTGATCGAACAATGACCTTATTTATTGAAACTAAATTTGATACATGTCCAATTAAATAAACAGTTATCTAACAAGCCGAAGTTTGGTCAATAATCTCATAATTGAAATAGAGTTAGACATATGTTAAACTAAATTAGATAGTTATTTAACTAATCGAATTTTGCTTGGCTAGTAATCATACCAAATTAGACACATGATTAACTAACCAAATTTTAATCAAAATGATCTAAATAACTCGGTACACATATTTTCTCTACATGTGTTTATATACTTAGTTATACAATTGTCTAATTCTGTCATATACAATTGCATGTTCTCAAGATAAGATCCATACATTTTGGAAAAAATTATCTTAGAGGTTACATTAATTTTAGTCATATAATTTTTATATAGGACACATAAATTACTTAATTTTTAAAATTAGTATACATTAATCACTTAATTTCATAATTATGTGACAAAAGTGTCTTTTTTTTTATGTAAAAAATGAACACTTTAATAACATAATTATAAATCTAAATGACTAAAGTGTTTCAAATTTAAAAATTGAGTGATTTATGTATCTCATCCAAAAGTTACGTAATCAAAATATAATAATAACATAAATAAAATGAATTAAAGAATTGATCATCTAATTGTATGTTAATAAAAGATATAATAAAAATAAAATTACAAGTTATGGATTCAATTTATAATAAAAGTAATAATAGGCATTTATACGAGCCCTTTTTCTTTTTATTAGTAGAAAAGAACGTTAGGTTTAAGTTAAAAAAATTATACATTTGTATTAAGTACATGATAACAATTTTACTAATACCATTATTCCTTTTAATTATATTGTAAAAGATAATTATGTACGGTAATATTATAA
Organism: Hippophae rhamnoides; assembly: GCA_033030585.1. Lineage (NCBI taxonomy): Eukaryota > Viridiplantae > Streptophyta > Magnoliopsida > Rosales > Elaeagnaceae > Hippophae > Hippophae rhamnoides. Next base: position 14,711,183 of record CM065433.1, on the reverse strand, counting down.
AAATTATACTTGTTATATTATAATAACTTAAAAAAAATAAAAATGTATTTTTTAAAATTTATAATTATAAAAATAATATCAATTATATTTATTTTATGTATTTTTCATTAAAAAAGTTTGATGCATTATTTTATTTTAAAAGACACCTAATTAATCTGTTTAAATTAAACTATAATAATTTAATTATATTAAATATTGAAATTCATCTGATTGAATCTCATTTAATATTATCATAATATTATTTTTTTATTAATTTGTTATTATTTAATAATAATAATAATAATAAATTAAAATATAAATATATTAATATAATAAATGATTTATATATTTTTATTATTGAATTAACAAAAATTATCGTTACCCATAATTATAACTATATAGGTCGGTAAGATAATGAGATGAGACTAAAAGCGTAATAAAGTGGAAAACCAGGAGGGTTTATGCAAGAGACTGAAAATGAATTCTCGGGTCGACTTTGGGGTTGTAGGCAAAGTTGATCAGAAATTCAGTTTCTCCACGTAACTAACGAGTTGGAGACTCTAAAAATTTGTCATTTTATACAGCTTCTATTTATTTAAAGTGGCATGACCCCTTATTTAGCACTTCTATTTTCATTAAAATTAAGTTAGATTTGATTTTGATTAAAAAATTAACAATTCTGCAAAACATCTAATAAACACTTATACATGAAGTAACGTAATAATACTGAATTAAATTTTAAATTAAAAAAATAAGATATTAAATTAATGGATGAGTTAACTCATAAACTCTTATATTAATAGATATATATTAATTAATTTCTTATATTATAAAATAAGTTATTTAGCTACTTACATTTAATAAAATATATTTTATTATTTACTTAATATTTTAATAATTTTATGATAAATTTTTTATTATTTATTTAATATTTTAATAATTATTATGACAAATATTATAACAAAAATTAATTTTTATCTTTTATTTATTTACCAATAAAATAATTTTTTTAAAAAATAATATTATTTCATTTAAAATATTAATAAAATATAATATTTTCATTTTTTATTTTTGATTAAAAATAAAGTATTAATAATATTTTTTTAAGAAATTAAATGATTTTTTTACCTTAATGTAAAAAATGTTTGGTTTTATAAGTATATTTATTAACAAAATTAATTATATTTTAATAAGCAACGTATCTGATAATAAAACATTTTCAGACCACAGTGGTCTCTGAAATATGTTAGTTGGTGAGGGAAAGTGATTTGTCAGTTTTTACTTTAATTGTGATTTTCATCCCGAAAAGAAATTTTTACTTATTGGATTTTTTTAAAGTAAATCTGAAAATTATGGAAAGACATTTAGTATAACAATTGGATGCCAGGGGTGCTCTTTTTGAAAAAAAATCTCCGCTAATTTTTAGAGTAATTATCCTCATTATTATGAAGAAAAAAAATAAGCTTTTTGTAATTTTATAAATATTAAAAATAAATATTTTTTATATTATTAAAAATAAAATTATAATTCTATACTTCACTGATATATAATAAAATAACTATTAATACATTATTCAACCGTGATTAATTGATGCGACCCTTTAGTTCAACAATCCTAAAAACTCACGAACTCAAATTATTAAGAACGATTGATTTGTTAAAAATGTATCGAAGATTATTATATTAGAATTCTAAGAAACAAAATCCTTAGAATCTTAATCTTGAGACCCCACGAAAAATGATTACTCTATTTAATAAATCAAATTCAAATATTCAATCAAAAACACAATAAAACAAAAGAATAAGCTTTCTGAAATAAACTTTTATTCATCAAATATTTGTTCTACAAATGAAAAGGTTGCTACGTTTTTATACAACCTTTATGACATAAACGTTAATTCAAATCAAAGATAAACACTATGCGCAATTCAACCCTAATAGGCTAATTTAGTTTTGGATTAGGCTTAATCCATCTTTAAAATAAAAAAATAACTAAACGACTTATGATAAATAAAACAGAAAAAGCTCATAATTAACTAAAAAAACTACTTCTTAAATCAATCATGGCTCTCAACTTAATCTTCCAAATCTATCGCTTACATAAAAACATAATAGACCATCCTTAGTGAAGCTTTGGAATCATCAAATTTAGTTTTAGTATCTTCTAGCATTACCTCTTTGTATAGCACATCTATGATCAAGGCTTACAAAGCTTCCTTCATCCTCTTTGTCTTTGCCTTAGTCATTGGATCTTCAATTCGTTGCAAAGGATCTAGAGAATATTTGGGAACAATAACTTGGTCAGCACCTTGATTTCCATTATTTCACTCCTCTTCGAAAAGATTCTTCCTCTCAAGGAGGTAATTCATAAGATATCTCTTCAGAAAGTTGATTCTCAAAGTCCTACCATAAAGACACAATAACACTAGGCAAAGAAGAGTTAAGATCGTTAGTAGAAAGGTAAACATCCTTGTACATGAGTATAAGTACTTGTTGCCTTGCTATCATTGCACTATTAATCTCATGTTTTTCAGTAATTACACTCATTTTTTCTTATTTTTCTCTCCTATTTTATCACTTTTCTCTCTTTTTTGATTTTTTTTCTCACTTTGCTTACTTTTCTCTCGTTTGTGCTCACATTTCTCTCATTTGTACTCACTTTTCTCACCTTTGTGCTCACTTTTCTTTTCTTGGTGCTCACATTTATCTCCTTTATGCTCATTTTTCTCTTCTTGGTGCTCACATTTATCTCCTTTGTGCTCACTTTTCTCTTCTTGGTACTCCCCATCTCCTTTATCCTTAGGCTAAATATTCAAGGCTCTCATTATGACAAGTAATTCTCCATGCATAGGTTCTTCCACTTTAATATCAGAAGAATCCACCAATACTGGTATCTCATTGTCACTTGAACTGACACTTTTGATTTCTCTATTTGTTTGTAGATGCATAGCCTATTTGTTCGGCTTATAACTTGCTCTTTCTTCCAAATTGGCATCAGCTTCTCCTTTGTCAAACTAATGTCTTCTGAATCTTCTCCTATGTAATTTAGAACCAAGAAAGGATTCTAAATCACCCAACCTAGCATTTAGCCACTTAAACTGGTAATTAAAAATCTTGAGGACAAATCTCAAGTCGACCTCTTATGGTTATCCTACTTCATTACTCATGTTTTCAATTTGTAAAATAAAATGAAATAAAAGGTAGTGTTTCTCACACATTCCCTCACATGTTTGCTCTCAAATCAGATTGTTATCACTCTTCTTTTCTTAACACTATTTCTGCCTCTCTTTTTTTCATTGTTTCGACCACTTTTTTTAACACTATTTATCTTGGCTTTTATCACTCAAAGCTCAAGTTAGCCTTCTTTTGTGTTCTTAACAAAATCAAAGAATTCAATTAATGTTAAGAAGCAACCGGTTTGTTGGTGACAATCTCAAAAATAAAAATTTTAAAAAAAACTTAATGGCAAAAGATGACTGAAAAAAGTCCAAAGAGAACTCTAAAGAACCAAGAAAAAATCTTTTGAAAATCTTGAAAATAAAAATTAAAAAAATCCTTGATTGAGGATAGAAAGAAAGAGGGTCTAAAGAAAACTCTAAAGAAAGAATCTTGACCAAAATATGATTCTTTTTTTTAATCAGACTTGACTAGCGAGTTTGATGATTCTCTAGAATGAAATATATAGAAACTAGAACAAGAAAACTCAACAAAAATACAAGAATTATATTCTTAAAATATTTGCTACTTTTTCTCCTTTTCTTTTCCTCTTTTTGACTATTGTAGGTACTATTGTGAATAGAAAATTCACAAAAACAAATTCATAACCCTAATGAACAAGGATCGAAAACAATGCACAAAGATGCGATCAAATATTAAACCCTTAGTAAGTGATGGAATTTAGGCTCGAAAAATGCAAAAAAAAAGGTGTAGTTTAATATTTATAGTAGGAATCGAAACAAGCTTTGATTCGATATATTATAATAGTTGTTTCGATACTCGAGTCAAAAGTTATAGCCGTTCAAAGTTGCAAATCCGATTTATCAAAAAATAATTTTGAAACTGTGAACAACATCCCTCTTCTTCTTTTTTAAGAACAAAGATGGATTGGACACAATATTAAAGAATAATAAAATAAGAAATAAGAAAAAAGATACAAAAAATTCAAAAAGAACTATGAAACGTAATCCAAAGACAAAAACAACGACAACAAAATTGAAATAAAAGACAAGACTTGAAGAACAAAATTTCATTTTTTTTTAAATCAAGAACTAAAAAAAACTAAAATCCAACGATGAAAACAAAGAAAACAAAATTGAAAGAAAACACATGACTTGAAGGACATTTTTTTTTGTTTTTGAAATAAAAAACTCAAATAAAGATAGATGTAGATAGATAACCTATTTTTAACAACCAATGCTCTGATACCAAATGATGCGAACCTTTTAGGTGAACAATCCTAGAAACCCACGAACTTAAATGAATAAGAAAAATTGATTTTCTAAGAATGTATTGAAGATGATCCAATTAGATCTATAAGGAAACAAAGTCCTTAAAACCCCAACCTTGAGACACCACAAAGGATTATCACTCCCTTTGATAAGTCAAATTCAAGTACTCAATCAAGAATACAAGAAGGAAAAGCAAGAAGCTTCCTGAAATAAACTTTAATTCATCAAATATTCATTCTTCAAATGACAAGGCTGCTAAGTTTTTATACAAACTTTATCAAAAAAACGTCTATTCAAACCAAAGATAAGATCTATGCATAATTCAACCCTAATGCCTATTTAGTTGTGGGTTGGACCTAATCCATCCTTAACAATAAAAAAGAACTAAATAACTTATGATAAAAAAATTACTTCTTAAATCAATCCTTGCTCGCAACTTGATCTTCCAAATCTATCCCTTGCATAAAAAGATAATAGACCATCCTTGGTGAAGCTTTGGAATCATAAAATTTAGTTTTAAAATATTCTAGCATAACCTCTTTGTATAGCACATGTATGATCAAGGCTTACAAAGTTTCCTTCGTCCTCTTTGTCCTTGTCTTAGTCATTGGACAGCCAATTCCTTACAAAAGATCTTGAGAATATTTGGGAAGAACAACTTGGTCAGCACCTTGATCTCTATTATCTTGGCAGGTTATAAATAGGACAAAAATGTTATGGATGTACAAACAAATGGAGAAATCAAAAGTGTCAGTTCATGTAACGATGATTTACCACTATTGGAGGATTGTTCTGATATTAAAGTGGAAGAACCTATGCATGGAGATTTATTTTTCACAAGGAGAGCCTTGAATATATAACCTAAGGATAAAGGAGATGAGGAGCACCAAGGAGATAAAATGAGCACAAATGAGATAAATGTGAGCACCAAGCAGAGAAAAGTGAGCACAAATGTGAGAAAAGTGAGCAAAAAGGAGAAAAATATGAGCACGAAGTAGAGAAAAATGAGCAAAAGGGAAAGAAAAATGAGCAAACGAGAGAAAAAAAAAAGAAAATAGGAGAGAAAAGTAAGCAACTAAGAGAGAAAAATGAGCAAAGTGGAGAGAATAATAAAAAAAGGAGTGTAATTGTTGAAAAACATGAAATTAAGAGTACAATGATGGCAACAAAACAAGTACTTGTAGTTATGTATAAGGATGTTTATCCTTTTACTAACGATCTTAACTTTTATTTGCCTAGTGTTGTTGTGCCTTTATGGTAGAAGTTTATGGATCAACTTTCTGAAGAGATTCCCTATGGATTACCTTGTTTGAGAGGAATTGAGCATTAAATAGACTTCGCACATGGATCCGTTATACCAAATCAACATGCTTATAGAGCTAAGATTCGAGGATGAATCTGTTCGAAAAAGAGAGGAATAATAGAGATTAAGGTACTGACAAAATTATTCTTCTCAAATATTCTCAAGATCCTTTGCAAGGAATTGGGAAGATCCAATGACTAGGGCAAAGACAAAGAGGATGAAGGAAGCTTTGCAAGCCTTGATCCTAGATGTGCTATACAAAGAGGCTATGTTAGAAGATTCTAAAACTAAATTTGACAATTCCAAAGCTTCATCAAGGATGGTCTATTAATTTTTTATGCAAATGATAGATTTGGAAGATCAAGTAGAGAGCAATGATTGATTTAGAAAGTAATTTGTTATTTTATTTAATTATGGGATTTTTTTGTTTTATTTATAATAAATCTTTTAGTTTTTTTTTATAATGGTTAGGCCCAACCCATAATTTGAATTGACATTTTTTTCATAAGGGTTGTATAAAAATGTAGTAGCCTTTATCATTTGGAAAACGAATGTTTGATGAATAAAAGTTTATTTCTAAAAACTTCTTGATTTGTCTTTTTATGTTCTTGATTAAATACTTGAATTTGACTTATCAAAAGAAATGATCATCCTTTTTGACGTCTAAGGTTGGATTTTAAGGATTTTATTTCCTTAGGGTTATAATCTGATCATTTGTAACATGTTCTTAACAAATTAATCATTCCTATCCCTTTGAGTTTGTGGATTTCTAGGATTATTCACCTAAAAGGTCCCGGTCAGTAATGATATGTAAGATAAATCCTCTAAAGTATGAATTTTTTCTATGTTGCATAATGTTATGAGAGGGATTGCTACCTTAATGGTGTCGTTTCTAATTTTTAGTTAACTATTTTTAACCATATTGTAGCATTGGTAAATATGTATTAACTATAATATTATAATTAATTAATATATTTTTATTTTCATTTTATTTTTAAAAAAATTACAATTTTAATATTAATTTGATATTTTTTTTGCATAATAAACCATAATTTTATCAATTAAATTTTTTAATATTTTTTATTTTTTATTTAAATATTTTCTTTTCTTTTATTTATATTTGTCCTTCCCGTCTCTTTCTCTCTTTTTTTCTCTTTTGATCCTCTCCCCTCTTGAATGTCATTTTATCCCTTCATCTCACTCTATATATACATGCAAGGTTACAAGCTCGCCAAAACTAAAAAATAAATAAAAACAAAAATATAATAAACTATTGATCAATTTTATGGTTAAAAAGTTTAAAATATGGTCAAAATAGTCAATGTTGAATGGAATTAGCTTAAAACATGTGTTTTCTTTTTAAAATGACAATTATATAATAATAATAATAATAATAATAATAATAATAATAATAAATATTCGTATTTGTTAAGAGAATCACAATTTCAATTCGAACTTAATCAAGCTCTAAACAGCGGAATTAAACCTATTCTCCTTCTTTGTTTGAATCTTTTAGGAAACAAATAAATAGAGCTTAAAATGAAACATGCACAAAATCAACACAAGCAATTTACGTAGAAAAACCTTCCCGGTGTAGTAAGGAAACAACCACGGTACTCCTCTCCAAAACTTCCATTATCAAGAAACAATTGTACAACAGTTCTCTCTAGGTAAAACTAGAGGCAAATAATCAACAACATCATCAAGAATACACTTCTTGGAAACTAACAATTATTTCAACAAGAATGGAGAAATCTAACCCAATTCGTAGTCACTGTTCACTGCTTAGAATTTCTCAAACCGGTAAGGCAAATCCAAATCCCACCACACAGATTAAAGAGTCTTGAGTCATGAAACTGCCTGTAAAATTTCAGCTTAATCAGACCACAAACAGCCTTCGATCGGAACACTTGATGAAGACTGGTTGAAGAGGGAAAACTGAAAAACTGAGATCAGTTTTTCTACTGCAGCTACTGTTTTTGCTGCACACGTTTTTCTCTGCAGAAATTCTGCACACAACAAACCCTAAATGAGTTTATTAATTAAAGAAATGAAATGACACAATTACACTTCTTACTCCATGGACTTTTAAACCACATGAGCCACGTGAACTTCATTTGGGCTCCTCCAAATAAGAGGAAAACATTATGTATTCACTTCCTCTCAATATAAACATATAAAAAATATATATTATTATACTGTAACATAAGTGATTAAGATTTGTTTTTGACTAGGAGATTATAATACACACGGATAATATTAGAGATAAGACAGGTTAATAAAGTGGTATACTTACATAGAATTAGATAAATTTGGATTAGCTAAGTACTAGAAATAATAGATAAAGAAGAAAAATGAATACTTATTATTATTCTATGATGTAATGTATTCTTAACAAGACAATATTTACTCACAGTTTATAACAATATAGTACACAATTTTAAGTTCAACAATTTCAAGTTCAAGTGGGACTTGCACATTTTTTTAACTTCAGTTTATTATGACAAAAAAAAAATATATCAATCGAACTCCAGATGCAGCTGAAGAGAACAAAGCTAGTGACTCCAGTCCACGATTACTGATCACAGCGCTTTTTTTTCTTTTCTTTTCAATGATAACCGGATTAATTGATTGAATGGAATATTTTCTAGAATATATAAATAATTCAATTATTTAATATATTTTTATTTTTAATACCATTCAATAAAATAAATATATATTTATAAATAAACACATAAAAATAAAATTTTATATATAAAAAAATTATTTGAACCTAATTAATTTTACCACTACTTTAAATAAATTCGAATTTTTACGTGTAAATCACACTCTTTATTAATTAATCGTATTAAATGATTATATCGATTAAATGATTATATTATTGAAGGAGTATAGATTATAATAAAAATATATAAATTATATATTATATTTTTATAATTAATTATATCTTAATATATTATTATTAGATAAATATTTCATTCACAACTAAATAGGAGTGCAATCTAACTTGTTGCAATATCTTCGGTACTTATTTAAGTTAAAAGTGTTTTCATAATATTTATTTGTTATAAATAAAAATAATTTGATTAAAATTTATTAAAAGATTAAAAAAATTCGTGACCTTAGTTTAAACATTTTAAAGGGGTTATTATTAATTAATAAAATGTTTGCGAATTTAAAATGGAAAGGAAAAGAAATGAATTAGAAATGGTTAGAATTGAAATTTAGTATTAAATAATAAATACGCTCTCTGTCTGTCTCACTCGTAATATTTTGTTTCAAATACTATTAATAATATTTAAAATATAAAATGTTTTAGAATTTATTTATTTATTATTATTATTGTTATTGCTATTGCTATTATTATTATTATTACGTGTATAACGACTTTTTGCATATTTTGTGATATGTGTTAATTTATAATTTATGTAAAAAGTTTATAAAAAAAATAATTAAAAATGCATAAATGATTATATCTAAACTATGAAAATGTTTGTTAATTGTCACGTAGCTGGTATATATTGTTAGTAGGTTTTGAAATTATATAGGTAAGATGCTAAGGTATTATAGCTCATGGTATGAAATTCACTTTAACATTGAGAATTTCTAGAGTTTAATTCCAATTACGGTTATGTGTATTTAAATTATATTAAAATAATAATAAAAGAGAAGAAAACATGGTGAAAGAATATAAGAAAAAAAAGTGTGGCTATAATTAACCCACTTTTTTAATATTTTTAATAATTTTTTCAATTATTGTAATTTAAATTCATAAATGGTTTTATTTTCATAAATAATTTTATAATAAAATTTTGTTATCTTTTATGATAACAAAAAATTAATATAAAAACAAATAAAAACACAAAAATTATAAAACTATTTCAATTAATTTTTTGAAATATGGTGAAATAGTCAATGAAATATATTAATTTAAAATCTATAATTTTTGATCAGTAATTAATTTTAGTGTATTATTTATGTTAGATGCTGACATAAAATAAATAGATAATTAAAAATAAAAATAATAAATATATTTAAATAATTTAATATCAAAATTTAAAAGATAAAGTTTAAAGATAATCAAAATTCGTTTTTCTCAAGTTTCTTTAATACATATTTACCTTTAATGTACATAGGTGCTAAATCTATGGACATTTATACTTTATGATACAACCAATAAGCACACAAAAGAGAATGCAAATTTTTAAAGGATGATAGTTGGTTGTGAAATTATACTTTAACTATCTATAAATTTGATTTTGTGTATTAAATTGAGAAAACATAACACTCTGTTTTATAGCCATTCATAACCAATGATGTCGATGCTTCCCTATATGTTGTCGGAAAACTCGAGTTGTGGAAAGGCTATCTAGGCTCTTTTTATATCATCATCACAATCTATTTTACACTAACGTACTTAGCATAACAAATTTCCCATTGATTGTTAAGCAAATAAAAAAGGACATTTATTTCTTTCCAATGCGCCTTGTATGGCCTAGAGTAAGAAACTATCTCTCGCGTTTTTTGTGTTGTCATTTTCTATGTGCACTTGGGACCTATTATGCTCATTTTTGGTAGGTGGACTCTCACATATTCTTTCATTCTTGATTTATGAACAACCATGATGACAACCAAACTTGGATAACATATTAATAACTTATGAAAAGTATGATTATTTCAATCATTTAGGTAATATAAAATGGCTAGATATGATTATTTATTTGAGGATAAAGATATGCCTATAAGCTCTACATTTGCCACAATTTTGTGATTTATTTAGGAGGAAAAACTTTCACAACGCGGATCCATGCGAAATACAATGGATGGTTTTTTGGTCTTTTATCGTCTACAGATACAAGGCACCACACGACGAGCTTCACGAACTGTAAATGTTACTTGGGGGCATCTCTTTGGGGATAGATCAATGTTAATACAGATGGTGTTAGTTTTAGGTTACCAAGGTTATTTGGTTGTGTGGGTGTTTTTTGGACATCAAAATCCTTCATTAAGGGATGTTTCTGTATCACACTTGGGTCGCCTTTGAGGTAGGACTAGTGATAACCATTCGGTGATGTGGTCATACTTTTGATGATGTATGCTATATTCTTTTGATGATAGAAATTTTGGTTAGAGTCATATTTTATTTATGTTGTTACTCTTTTTCATATTTAATCACTTTTGATGTTGTGGAGATAGTATTCTAATTAGGTTAATTGTTTAGAGAATTTTTTTTTGCATAGAATTCTATTGTTTTTTGTATTTATAGAGAGAATAATGTTGTAACTTATACCATGATTTCTAGAACTCTTAAAATTTGTATTGTGACGTGACAGTGAATTATACTCTTAATATTCATTAGTCTTTTCGTATGTTTAGATACTAACGACAAGTTGAATTATAAATTTTGTTAAGATTTAATTTATATTTTTTTTCAATTTAATATTGTTAAAGGTTAAATGAGAAGTATATTAAAAATTTACTAATCTAATTGAATAGTCTCAATATATATACTTCGACTTGTACCCACTGTCTTTCATTAAAATATATAAAAAAGTTTTAACTCTAATGGAATTCTAATAATAATTACTTTCTTAATAAAATTCTTTTCTAATTAAAATACACGTTACTTATCCAATAAATAGACAACTTAAACCAAATTTCTTCCATGCTCATCACTTTAAGCCGTACTTTTTTTTATTAAAAAAAAACACATTTCATAAAGGCATAAGAAACCGGTCTACATTTATTTGATTTATCTTGTTTTTTATTAGTGACTTTTTAAAATTAATTTCTTATTTGTCTAAATTTAATTTTGAATTTATTAATCCATTAACAAAATTTTAGGAGTCAATACTCAAAATTAAATTTGAAAATTGATTTATCTAATTCTAATTTTCCAACAGATTATAGAGTGCATAATTTATAAGAGATGAGACTTTATTAACATGGTATTAGTTATTAGAAAAGATAACACTTGAGCTAAAAAGTTATATAAATAAGAAACAAAATATCTTTGAGATTCATGTACCATATTTTTTAAAAAAATACTTGAAATTAATATTTAAATAGAAAGAACTTACGCCATTGATATATTATTTTTTGTTAATACGTCACCGCTATAGATTATTAGATCGTTGTCGCTTTCATTATTACCACAGACGACAACTGGGTGACTTCAAGCCGCACTTTTGAATCTAAAATTAGGATTAGATGCGGTGTATATGTTTGTTATATAATTTTTATATAATGTTGTGCTCGGGTGTTAAATAAGATGTTACCATAACATAATAAAAAATTAATACGATATATAAATTTTACTGTTTGAAATTTAAATTTATATATCTTGAATTTTTCTACTTTTTAAATTAAATTTATTAAAAAAAATATAAAAAAAATTAAATATTAATTTAAATATATTTTTATAATAAAATTATTTTAATATGTAATAAAACTACGTAAAATAAATTAAATATTATTTTAAAGATATTTTTTTTATTAAAATATGATAACTATTTATATTTGATTATATTATACCAATTGTCATTGAACACTATACAATATAATTTAATCTAATATAATTATATTTAACATATCTAATATGATGTTAAATATATTGTATGAGTCATGACCCATTGATCGCATTCAATATGTCAATTAGAAAAATAATCAATCTTTTCTATTCAATTCTAACTTGTATATAATTAGCTTAAAAAAGCAACTTGTATATGTTATTAAACATTATTATATATCATAAATATATTATCGTTATAATTTATGTAATAATTTATTGGATATATTTATGTAAACTTGATTGTACGTTCTAATAACATTATAGCACATCGTTTGACACTTATATCAAATTTGTAATTTATAAACCTTTTCTATGTTACAATGACCCATACAATTCATTATTTGTGTTGGGTATAAATTAATGCATATCATATGACGTGGGATAAGTGTTCCTAGTTAGCAGAATATATCGTAGGTAAGTCCAATAAGCACTAAGTCATCAAAAGAGTATATCTGTTAAATAAGCTTTAAAAAACGATAAATGATAAATAGTTATCTCCTAATTGTCCAAAAGAGATAATCACAATACTATATAAAGTCTATCTAAATGGATAAGTGATTCACGTAAAGTTATTTATAATCTCAGTATATATTCACCATAGTACACTTTATACAAAATCTAATATGATATCTAATATCAATCAACAGCCAAAAACACTCTAAGATCCTAATGACTTGATCTCCTATACTTTTTTGTAAATCTCATAATTGACTTACACATCGAAGGACTAAAGACCATCATTTGGTGATCTCAGGTTCTAACGAGTTCCTCTCACAAATTCCAAGAGAACCATTCTATTTGATTTTGACAAAAAATTATATCAAAATATAACACCATTTGTGAAAAAAGAGTGTGTTATGCCGATTGAAAAATAAAAATCTTTAAAAGAACATGTTAGACGTAAATTAATGCATTTCATATGGAGAGCAATGAATGGTCCTAATTAGTAGAAGGCCTTACGAGCTAGCATTATCGGAGTTGAGTCATCATAAGAATATATTTTTCCAATAAACCCTATAAAGAGATAAATGACTAGTAATCATCCCCTAATTCTTTGAAAGATATTGTAAGATATGTTAGTGTTTGATAATATTTGTGAGAAAAATGTTTAAATATAAACTAGTTTCTAGACACATTTTCTTGTCCACTATTCAAGCCTAAAAAACTTAAGCTTTAATAAAATATATTTTAAGTATATACTCGTCCTTATACAAGTTACACTTAGGAATTTTTGGTATATACATTGGTCAATCAATCAAGTATTGGATCAATCGATCGAGTGTTGGATCAATTGATCGAATGGGTTAGATCGATCGTATTCGATTTACCTACTCTCAGATTTTTATTAATCATTGTTGGATCCATCAAAAAGGGCTTCGATTGATTGACCTATTGGTTTGATTGATCAAGAATATAATTTTTCAACTTAAAATATTTATTTAAACTCTAATCAATTTATGAAATTATCATTTAGTCTTTTCCTTAATATGTTGCATTATTTTTAAAATATAAGATAAGATATAACCTAAATTATAGACTAAAATATAAGATAAGATATAGGCTAAAATATAGGATAATATATTAGCTAAAATATAGCTTAAAATATAACCTAAGAGATAGCTAAAAATCTCAATGAAACTCCTTAAAATCTCTTATTTAAATACGAGTATTCTTGATTAATAAATATTACTAATCATATTTGTAATAGACAACATTTTTATCAAATGTATAGTATTAGAGTTTTAATTTTTTTATATAAATAAAAATTATTGATCATTGTTTAAAACGACCACATTTATTCTATTCATCTTGTGTTTTTTTTTTAAAACATTTTGTAAAAAATGAATCATATTATGTTAGTCTTCTTTCTTTAATTAGTGTATCAAACATTACGTGGTTATGTTTGATTGATTAATAAAAATATTTATTTTATGATATTATGATTTCATGTTCATATAGATTCTTCTTGATTAAGTTCTTCGATGTTTTGATCAAATAATTTTATATGTGATCATAACTATTTGATTTAATTATTTAACTTTAACGAAAATATTTTTATTAAATTTATGTTTTAACTTTTGTTCTAGGGTTTGTTAGATGATTTAATTTAACTAATTTATTCTTGAATCTTCTAGCTATGGTTTTTCATTATGGAATCTATTCTAGGATATACTTTGCACTTGTGTATGACTTAAATTTTTTAGAACCTTGATCTAGATACGAACACCTATCGTATGGAGACTCTGAAAGAAGCAGCGGCTCGTAAGTAGATTACTTTAGGGACATTATCTTGGAGGGTAGTTTAAGTCATGATCTTGTAATTGAACATTGATTTTTATAGTAGATAGTTAGGTGGTCTAGTAGATCAATGGTTTTTCTTTTAGGTAATTGTTGTGACCTAGGTCATTTCCACCTAAAATATAGTGTGTCAAATTCTTATTTATTTTCGCATATTATTTACACATGATTACATGTCTGACCGTTTATGATTTTTTAATTAGTATTAATGATTCAAAAAGTTACCTATTTATCCCATTTAGTTAATCAGATCCATAACTTTATAACTTTCAATTGGTATCAGAATAGATTGCTAGATATACTTAGTGTTTTTTTATGACCTTGTTATGGATTAGAATAGAAAAGAACTCAAACCTATGAGTTCACATGTTACTCCTTAAGAGTCACCAACTTCATTTTCTTCAATTCCATCCTCTCTATATCATCTTTTTCTATACAAAAATCATCACAATCCAATGAGGGTTACACTTATGGTACTACCAATTCTTCAATTCCTCTGGTTACTAAATAAAGGATTGTTTATATTCCTACATCTCTTAGCAATAACATATCTCTTTTCATTGACTTATCTATCCCTTCTTCTTCTCTTTCATCCCTCATAATCAACCTCTATCAAGAAACACTTATCACATGTTAACAAGAGGCAAAGTTAAGAACTTAAAATCAAATGTATTCAATGCCATAATCACTGTCAAACACAAACCAGTACTACTCTAAAAACCTCATAGCTGGCAAGAAGCACTCATTATACCAAAATGGAAACAATCTATGCATGATGAATACAATGCCTTGGTTAAAAAAAGCATGGAAATTGGTTCTTTTACCTTCTGGCCAGGAAGCCAAAACCTGTAAATGGATTTTCAAAGTTAAACTTAAAGTTGATGACTCTTTTGATAAATATAAGTCTAGGGTTGTAGTCAAAGGTTTTCTTCAAAATTTTGGCATTGACTATGTCAAAACCGTTAGTTCAGTTATAAAGTTTACTACAATTCAAGTCATTCTCATCATATACATTTTAAAAATTTGGATGCTTAAGAAAATTGACATCAATAATGCCTTCCTTAATGAGAAATTAGAATAGGAGGTATATGTGCAACCACCACCTGGCTTTGAAGTTGGAACCATCTTTGTTTGCATATTATATAAAGCATTGTTTACTCTAATTTGGCTTTGTTAACTCCAAATCAGACTCTTCCTTATTCATTTATTACACTATAGATGTTGTTCTATATGTTCTTCTATGTTAATGACATTATAATCACTAATAACTGTCAAAAATTATCCAATATCTCATCAACAAACTTCAAGAACACTTTGGTCTCAAATATTTAGGACAATTAAATTTTTTCCTTGGACTTGAGTTTAGTATGGGTCATTTGGAATACAACTTAGTCAAGAATAGTATTTCAGGAATCTCTTCCATAAGAATGGTCTTCTTGACTCTAAACCCTCACCAACACTTATGAGTGTAGGTCATGTGATAACTGTATATTATACCGTTATTTTGTCCATTTTATTAATTATAATTGCTATGTTCTTAATATTTTTAGTTAATTTTAATGTAATAAATTAATATTTACTGTTAATATTTTAAGGAATATATTTTTAAAGAAAATTAAAAAATTTGTATTGAAAAAGGACTTAATTGCAAACAATAAAAGATAAAAATATAATTTAAATTAAAAATGGGCTTGAATGCAAATATCAAAAGTTTAAAAATTAATTTGAATTAAATTGGAGGGCCCAAATACAATTAAATAAACTATTTTTCTACGCAGGAAAAGGAGAACCATGCGCACCATTTGTAACGCGCATCACGCACCGTCCGATCAGGCGCGTGTGACATAGACACAACATAAGCGAGTGGACGCATTTCCCGAATTGCACACTGATCGGTGCACCATGTGGGGCCATTTGGCCGCGCATGCCGGTGTGAAGGGTGGGACCCACGTGTCTACCCAATACAAAGATGCCACGTGTCTTAATTATTCCTCCAGCAAGTCAGATTCTGACACGTGGCATAAGTTTTGTAAAATAAAAACACAGAAATGACGCATGTTTCTAGCCTCTTCTGCATAATCCACGTGTCTGCAAAGGTAATGTTCCCGTGCGACACAGTTTTTCTGATCCATGTGCATCCTTTACTCACCATGCGTATTTAAATATTATTTTCGATATAATTTTTTGTCTTACATGCGTGTATTAATTATTATTTTTGATGTAATATTTTTCTCCCACGTGTCTAAAAAAATATATGTTATGATGTATTTTTTTTAGAGTGTTGGAGCTATAAATAGGGGATTATTGTGAAAAATTAAGGGGGGTTGGACGAAGCTACGTAGAAGCCATTTTTGGCTTATGTTGTGTTCTACATAGTAGAAATTAGAGAGTAGAAACAATTTTAATTTTCTTTTTGTTTTTCTTAATCTAATATTCCTTAAATGTTTTTGTATTTTCGTTTTGTAATTTTAATTTTTCTTATGATGTAATTTAATTTTTTTAGGGTTGTATTTTAGCTAAATTTATGAAACTTGAATAAATTATTTTTGAAAGATTTATGAGATTTTTAAGTTGTTTGCTCTATTTGCACTTAATGCTTTTGATTATTGGAAAATTTATCAATTGATATGTGGCACTTAAATAAACTTGGAAGAGGAATTTTTGTGTATATTGCTCGTGTTTATGATAACATGTATGATGAAAGGAGAGGAACATTCTTTATTGTATGTGCAACTATTTGAGAACTTTGAACATAATGAATCTTGGTGAATTTAATTCTTATAGGAATATAGTGAAATGTTTTAGCAAGATGTATCTATTTGTTATCGGAAGAGACATATGCATAAAGTTAGTAGTTCTTTGTTGACAAATTAAATTCAAAAATATAAATCAAGAGAAAATAATATGATTCGTGTGGATTAATTTGATGAAATTACAATCCTAGAATTTTCTTATTTATTGTTATAAAAAAAATCAGTTTAGTTAATACTCTCATCAACTTTCATTTGTTTAGATAAAATCAAAGTGAAATAATTTTAGTACTTTACGAAAAATAGTAACAAATCTCCATGAGAACGATAATTTTACTTATCAATTTTATTACTTGTGACCGTGTATACTTGCACGTTTTTATGTTCTCTTAAAAGAGACAACATCATGTCCTTAGAAGGTATAAAGACACACTTTTGAATGATTCTAGTGTATACATAATTATAATTGGACATATAATATTACATTTTCACATTACTAGAAATTGCATATGTTGTTATTGAACTATGTTAATTTCTGAGTGTCCTCATGGATATTCATTAAATAATAACAAAAAATTTACTTAGATACATTAAAGGTATGTTGTCTCATGGATTGCTTTTAGTAAAATGTCTTTATCTCACACTTACATCATTTATTGATGTTGATTGGGCTACTAACACTAATGATAGAAAAAATCCTGGTGTATATTGTTTTTACTTGGGAGATTGTCTTGTCTTGAATAAATCTGGCAAACAAAATATTATTTCACGTTTCTCTATAGAATTTGAATACAAAAGTCTTGCTACAAAAACTATAGAATTACTTTGGATGTAGTCTTTATTGCATGAGCTCTGAATTCCCCTGGTAGCAATTCCACTAGTATTTGATCATCCCTTGGTAAAAGATCAAGTTGTTAACAAAATGCTTGTAGTTTAACATGTTTCCTTTGAAGATAGTACTATTGAACGTTTGACAAAACAACTTCCAACTCAAAAATTTATTCTATTGCGACCTAAACTGATGGCTCTTTTAGTACTTTTAGTTTGAAGGGGGATATCATTGGTAAATATTGGATTTAGTAGTGGTCTTGCTTGTAGCTAATGATACACCCTACTTACTTATTAGTGCTCACTATCACACATGTTCCTACACTATCCTTTTATTCTTTTTGTATGCCGAGTACATATATGCAAAAGTTTGTATAGAGTAGAATACAAAAGGTTATTATTATTGAATGATAGATTGTTTATTGTTCTTATGAGCTTCACCTTCTTCCCAGTCAAACACAACCAAGGTTTGGTTGGCTGCTAAGTGACTTGTTTGGGTAGCCCATTAGGCTCCTTATGAATACACTACTACAATAAATAGTATTTAAGTCGGGATTTAAAGTCATTTTTTGCTTAAAACTGACTTATAATGAATTTTAAGTTAGTATGTTTATAAATTGACTTTAAAAATTATAGAAAAATCAAAAGTTAGTGTCAGTTGATACGTGGAATCGACACTACACGTAAGATTTTAAGTCGGTTCTACGTGCTAACCGATGCAAACCACGGGTAGCATCGGTTGACACATAGAACTAACTTAAAATCCTACGTGTAATGTCGGTTCCATGGGTCAACCAATGGTAATGAATAAGATCGGTCCTACGTATCAACCGATGCTACACGTAGGATTTTTAGTGTCGGTTCTACGTGTCAATTGACACTACATGTGGCTTGTGTTGGTTGACACAAAGAACCTACTTAAAATCCTACGTGTAATGTTGTTTGACATGTAGAATCGACTTAAAATCCTATGTGTAGCCTCGATTTCATATGTCAAATGACGTTCACTTTTTTTCCCTATATTCTTATCTCCCTCATACCGATAGCCCTCCATCGTGTTCCCTTATTTCCCTTCCAAAAAAACGTTCCACCCTCTAGTTTTCTTTCTCATTTTTTGGCCACTTCTAACCATTCTTTCCAGCGCCATCAAGTGTGTTTTCCTCCTCTCTAATTTATCATCTAGATCCACTATTTTTTTAACATAATACTCAAATTTTTCATACCCATTTTATTTTACTTTCTCACTTACAAAACACCATTTTTCTTTATTTCTTTCATTTTTTCACTTCATTTTACTCTTGTAAGTATTTCTATGAATTATTTTACACATATTATTCATATTTTTATTTTTATATAATTTTTGTAAATTTTTTTTATTTAATGCATATTATGTGTTATTGATTTTTTGTATATATATTTTTGTGTTATGTAAGATGTGTATTTTTATTCAAGCTTAGAAGAGAAAAAATATTTTTTAATTATTTATTTTAATAATTTTATGTATTTATTTTTTTGATATATATTAATTTATTTTAAACTTAACATTTTTTAAAATTATTTACATGTAAATGAAATATATATATATATATAAATATAAATATATATATAAATTAATATATATTATATATTGTTAATGTTATAATGAATTGATTAATTATTTGGATTTTATGTGTTTATTTTTATGTGATGTTTTGATGGATTTTATATTTCTAGACTTAAAACTTTCTTGAAATTTGTCCGTAGAAATAGTAATAATGAAATTAGTATGATTCGATGTCTATGTGTTAAATGTAAATGTATAACGTTGAAGATGCTGAAAAGTAAAAAGATATGAAAAATCATTTATGCAAGTCTCTTTTATTTTATAATTAATTATATATATTATATCTTTGTTGTATTATATATCCTTTAAAATATGTTTTTTACAAAATCATTTTAAAGTTCCCAATAATTGAATAAACAATCATCGATTGACATGTATCGGTTCCACGTGTCAATCGACGATAACTTTTTTTCCCTTTATCTTCTTCTCTCCCCTATACCAACAGCCCTTATCGTGTTCCCTCATTTCCCTTCCAAAATACTGTCCCACTCTCTAGTTTTCTTTCTCATTTTCTATTCACTTTCGACCACTATTTCTGGCACCATCATATGGGTTTTTTTCCTCTCAAATTTATCATCTAGTTTCACTATTTTTTTGAGCATAATACTCAAATTTTTTATATCCATTTTCTTTCACTTTTTCACGTACCAAACATCATTTTTTCTTCATTTTCTTCATTTTGTCACTTCATTTTACTCTTGTAAGTGTTTTTATGAATTATTTTACGCTTATTATTAATTTTTTTTATTTTAATGTATATTATGTGTTATTGATTATTTGTATATATTTTTGTGTTATGTAAGTTGTGTTTTCTTATTCAAGCTTAGAAGAGAATATATTTTTTTATTTACTTATTTTAATAATTTTATGTATTTATGTTTTTGATATATAATAATTTATTTTAAACTTAAAATTATTTACATGTACATGGAATATATATATTATATTGTTACTTTTATAATGAATTTATTAATTGTTTGAATTTTATGTGTTTATTTTTATATGATATTTTGATGGATTTTATATTTCTAGAGTTAAACTTTCTTGAAATTTATCCATAGAAATAGTAATAATGAAATTAGTATGATTTAATGCTCATGTGTTAAATGTAAAGGTATAAGGTTGAAGATGATGAAAAGTATAAAATATGTAAAATCATTTATGTAAGTCTCTTTTGTTTTATAATTAATTACATAGATTATACCATTTTTATATTATATCTTCTTTAAAATATGTTTTTTTATATAATCGTTCTAAAGTGCCCAATAATTGAATAAACAAGTATTACAAGATTGCAAATAAGATATGAAAGGAACACAAAACTTCTAAATTGGCCAAAAATTATGTATTTTCATACTTGGAACCACTTAATGAATATAAAGTCCTTAAACAATTGAGAATAAGAACAACTCAATAAATTGATTAGTAATTTAATTTGATATAAAATCCTTGTTAAGTTTTTTCATATTGATGTAATAATGTATGATATATTTTATTACTTTATTAATTGTAGAGAACATTTCAAGAACAAATAAACAGGGGTGAAATAATCCAACAATTAAAAAAGATGCGATATATTATACATTTGGATGCGATCATCCGTCATTTATAAGAGTAGTCACTGACAAATTAAGTACATAAAACCCACAAAGAATCATCATATTTTCAAAAGTAATTGTTGCTTCATCCTAAGGAAATATAAAAGTATTGTTATATTATTCCAGTTTTGTTGTGATAATCTCTTTTACTAATATACTCTTTTAACATATATAAATTATTTTTTGTGAATTCATGATATTACATTCTTATTTTGAATTTAAATATATGTAGTTTTTTGGTTGGACCAAGTCAGGCTATGATATGCAAATTTTTGATGATTTACAAGAAGAATGTGTAAAAAATATGCTTGAAATTATAAAATCACAAGAAGAATAAGAAGAAAAATATGATGATATTGAATAGCATAGGTATATTATAATATTTAATGATATTGTAATTAAGTTATATATTGTATATAAAATATTTTTTGTTATAAATTTAATTTTTAAGTAATTAATTAATATTTAATTTTTTAATTAACAAAATGTATTTAAAAACTCTTTTAAATATATTTTGATTTTTTTTGCTGTTATATGATCGAAAACATGCAATGAGGTTATCAGAAAATAACCAAAATATGTGACCGACTTAAAATTTAAAATCAATTCTACTGATAAACCGACTTAAAATTTTAATTCGATTGACATACATGAGTGACTTAAAATTTTAAGTCACCTCATTTTGAGTCGGTTCATCTAACTAACTTAAAATCTCTTTTAAGTTGGTTAATAAACGACTTTAAAGGATTTATTTGTAGTAGTGTTACGTGATACTTTGCACTCCACCTATGCTTCCAATTCTGCAATGAGAAGGTATACTCCTATGACTATTTTAATTGGTTTCCGTTCCATATATGTCGTGCCTTCTTCCTAAGTCAAGCATAGCCAAGGTCTGGCCTGCTACTAGGCGACTTGTTTGGGTGGCCTATTGGGCTCCTCATGACTATGTGATCCGTCACACTCCACTTATGCTTCCAGCTCTGCAATGACAAGGTATATTCCTATGGCTATTTTTGGTTTCCATTCCATATATGGATGTCGTGCCTGTGGGATCTACTGTGACATTAAAAGTTAACTTTTTGGTTGTCAATTTATCTAAGGAATATGTTAATTGATACACTGAAGGATATATATTTTTGAGGTCCTTGACTTTATTGAGCTGCTTCACCTAGTGGTTGGGACTTACCGAGGTAATTGTGTTGTGGTTGTGTGTCTACTTTTGCAAACCAACTCTTTGCTTGTCTATGTCTTTCTTTCTTTCCCATTGTTGGGAGTTTTTTATAAAGTCAAACAATCCAACAAGTTACTCTCCTCTTTAACTTATGGAGGATCTTGATTTCTTGATGCGTACTATGGAGGAAGAACGTTACTGAACTGATTGTAAAGGAGTTTAAGCATAAACAACAAATGGACTCAACAATTTTTTATTTTATTTTATTTTAAAGTTTCGATTTCTGTTTCGAAAGTGTTATTTATTATTCTTAAAGTATACTCCTTATCAATTAATTTAGGTTAATTATGAGTATTTATTATTCTTAAAATATTGATTCAAATTAATTTTAATAAATTTTGTAATGTATTTGTGTTTAAAATTTTTTTCGTATAACTTTGTTAAATATTTATATAAATTAGTTATAACAATTATTTATTTCGTCGTAAATTCACTATTCGTAAGGATAAACAAGTCCCAACTACGAAGTTGATATGCACATGCATTGAAAAGTAGCTTCTACAAATACATTGAATTGAATCACGTGGGGTTTGGGAATGGTAGGTGATAAGAAACTGCTATGAAGTAAGATTTGTGCCTTGCTGTGCTTCAAAGCGCAGTCGTCGAAGAAAGTGAACTTTTTGGGTAGTGGAGGCTCTTAGAAATTGCTGTATCATGAAAATAGCCGACTTGACTCCTTTTGTTTTTTATAATTAAATACGTGGATATTTTATTAAATTTTATATTTGAAAATTAAATTAAGTACGTCATATCTTTATAAATTTATTAATATATATTCAATAACTAAACACAATTTTATTAGAATTACTATCAAAATATTATGAATTTCAAGATGTTATTTTTAAAATTCTCCGTCTCATTGCTTAAAGAGATATATAATATATTAAAAAGAATATATACTTACTTTTATAAAATTAAATTTAATAAAAGAAACTAATAAAATTAATTGTAACGCATCATTTATATAATCGACTTCAATGTCTGCATTGTCTTAGGCGGCTAAGCAAGCAAGAACCCACCACCACACAAATTTCCCCCAACCACAACGCAAATGTTTGAAAATTATACTTCTACCGTTATACTAATCATGTATATATATATATATTTTTTTTTTAATTTCAAGCGCTATACAAGACTTTAATATTTTATTTTTCTTTTCCGGTTAAACAAATATGAATTTTCATTTTATTGCCTTTTCACACGTTCGTAATAATTGCATTATTTATATCTATATAAGATTCCGAATTATTTTATAACAAGTAATACATGTTACCTTACTATTGGACCAACAAACATAAAGGACAAAAAAATAACAAATAAAAGATTTTAAATGAAGCTTGATAGAGGTGTAATAATATCTTTATTTTATACATTTTAACATGAAAGTAATATATATATATATTGATAAATTATTGTTATCCTTAAATTATTGTTTAAATATCTTTTGTTACTTAAAATATCTTAAATATTATGATATTTTTGTTAAAATGTTATTAAAATTTAAATGATAGAATATAATTAGATAATATTTTTAATTATTTTAAATTTTAAATTATTTATTTTATTATATAATATTTTAATTAATTTATCAATTAATTGATTAATATAAATATTATAATTATTTAAAAATTTGTATATTAAATAAAAAATTAATTAAAATATAAAAAATTAATTATTGTGATGTTTTATAAAAGTTTATTAAAAATTAATTTTTATAAATTTTGTATTTTTTTTATATTTTTGACTAATAATAATAATAACTCACTCTGTATATATATACACATGAGTCATAAGTTAGAATTGTTTATTTTTGGGTCAGGGTTTTGGCTTATGCACTCTTTCACTGGGATTGTTAGCAGAGGTCCCACTAATCTCATGGCTATGCTTTTTTTCTTTTTTTTTTTAATTTAATAATTATACGTATTAAATTATTATAAATTAAAGATTTACATCTAATATTAATTCTTAAATTTTAACTAAATTTATGAATAATCTTTAAAAATTTTAAAATATACAATGTATCAATAATTTTAAAATTTTACACATAAGGTCATTACACTTATAAATTTTAAAATTTAATTCTCAAAATTTTAAAATTTCACACATAAATCCTAACTTTATTACTAAAATAAATATTTATGAATTAAAATTTTTAGAATTTATAGGTGAAGTGTTAAAAATAAAAAAAAAATTATATGTTTTAAAAATTTAAAAATATTTAATTAAAACATATACTGATGATAAATTTAACCTAAATTAAAAATGATATATAAATTTTAAGTTAAATATAAAATTAAGAATATACAATGTTAAAATAATAGTATAATTACCTACGAATAAAAACTAATTATAATTTTGTACTTAGTTCGTTGTATGTGTCATGGTAAAGGTAATTTTATTTTTAATTTTGCTTGTTTGTTAAGAAAATTGATTGATCCACACTTTCTCTGCCGAAAATAAGAGACTTTATTTATTTATTTATTTTTATAAAATAATCTATCTTTTATATATATATATATATATATATTCGATTAGGAGGAGAAGTGGTACGTATTTATATATAATATTTATAAAATTATATAAATAAAATAAAATTGAATCATATTTCAATTTTAAATTATAAGTTTTAAGTTTTTAAAACTTAAATATTTTAAAAAAATTAATAATTTAAATATATTTATACTAAAATAAATAACAACTAAAAAATAACTAATATTATTTTTTATTGTATATATGATACCCTTGTTTAATATAAATATTAAATCTATCATTGATGATACACTAATAATTTGAACATGAACACAGAAACGTCGTCTGTTCACTTATTCAATACAGAAATAAAAATTCTTGAGATTTAAACTGCATACTTAAGAGTTACAAAATTACAACACCCTTTAAATACAACACAAATTAAGTGCTATTTCTTAAAAATAAGAGACTTTAATTATAACGTATAAAGTTGTAAGATTATTTATTTATTTATTGAGTGCACTAATTAATTTTAAAGTAATATGTTAAATTAATGTATGAAATTATGTGATAATGTTAGATCAAAACTTGACTTTGCATCGGTTTTCCACCATACAAATCATGTTTTGTGTCGGTTGTTATAAAATCCATGCATATGGCTATATAGCAAACTTAATAGATAACGTTGTTTCGATTATAAAATAAAGTTGACCCAAGATCAGTACGTAATTATTTTAAGGAAAATTTTCCTTGTATGTTTGTAAAAACAATGCATTAGTACAATTTTATTGTAGTGAGTAAAGTGATCGATGCACGAATAAATTTATGATAAAAAGTTTTTTTCTTTGGGTAAATACATACATATGTTGCAAATTTTATATTTAATAAATACACATATAAATAATGTGTTATGATATTTATAAGACAATACTTTAAAATCGACCTTTAGTATGGGGAAAAAGTGAAATTTAAAATCAAAGAGCCATTCGACGTAAAAATTCAAATTCAAACAACTAGCACATAAAACTATCGATAGCACAAAATGAAAAAAAATAAAATAAAAAAAACTGAATATTAAAAAAAATGTATTTCTAGTGTATATGCTTATTTTATTTATAATGTATTACCATGTATTAAATGATAGAATGCGAATTGATATACAAATCTACCTAATTTTAACAATTTAATAATATTAAATATTTAATGATCTACGAATAAACTATATTAAAAAGTCCAGAATTGGTTTAGTAAACTTTTGTGCAAGTTTAGAAAGGAGGTATTAATTACTCAAGTAAGTAGCATGTGTTATGTCAAATTTTGTGTTTTAACATATGTATGGATTTTGAGCCAGATCCAATTAATAGTTCAAATTATTAGATAAATTAACCTAGAATAATTATTAGATAAGTTAGCCTACAATGAACTATTTGTGTTCATGTCTTCAACGATACTCTTAGGATGGGCCTACTTACTCATAAGAGTTTTGGTGTTGGATGGTCGACCTTCAGACTGAGTCATAAAATGGTCGACCTTAAACTTTAAATGTATTTTCTTTTATTCTTGTATCCATTTGATACACTATGACGTGTACCCTATATGTAATCAACATGTGTATGTTTAATGTTCTCTCTATATACATGGATCTCATAAGAGATCTACACATTCTACAAAAATTCTCTAACTTCTCTTTAATTTCCCTCTCTACAAATCAAACTAATCCTAACATTTTGGTACCTACCATGGGGTTCAGATTTGAAGGCTGAGCTTTGGTTTTTGACCCCATATTTTTAAGGATTAACTCCGAGTTTCGAGAGAAAGACTTAGTAAGCGAGCATAGTTCCCTAGAATCAAGGCCATCACGGTAGGAACACAAGCTGAGGAACGATTAAGACTAATAAACAATGAGAAAGCATCGGTACAAGACCACATCTTGCCAGCCCATAATGTGCTTAGAGTGGAAACTGATCCTTATTAACAACTGACACGTCAACTTCTTGAGCTAAGAAGAAAGCTCAAGGAGACCAGGCGAGAAAACATGGAACTATGATCACAGTCAAGCTTGGGTGCCCCTAAGGGTCAAGCCATTAATCTAGTTGGTGGGATTGGGCCAGATCATGTTGTGCCTGAGCCATCCCAGAGCGAGAATGTAGATGAGGGCGATCCCTTCCTAGCTCGGTAAGGCCTAGAAACAAGAAATTGCTTTAAGAGTGAAAAAGCTAAGAGGCATGATTTCAAGCATTAGAGGAAGCTAACAGAAAGTAAGACCAAACCCTGAAAAGGGTCAATGAAAGGCAAGACAAGGGTAAGGCATACTATGATGTGGATAGGGATTGCAAGCAACTATGTGTCTCCTTCTTTTTTTTATAAAATAGAGCATGATGAGTCCCCAGCCAAGTTTAGTGCTTCCAAGTGCCCGGACTACCAAAGGGCTAAAGATTCGGTAACTCATGTGCAACACTTCAAGAAGGTTATCTATGAGCCTCACTCAGAACAAGAGAGATACCATGATGTGTAAGCTATTTTCTACCACCCTATGTGATGGCCCATAAAAGTGGCTCAATAACCTGGCATCCCGTACCATGACCTCCTTCTCACAATTTGATAGGTTGTTCATCACCAATTTTTCCCACAACAAGCCTTTGAGGAAGAAGTCTCACCATCTCTTCTCAATCAACCTAGGAAGGGTGAGCCTACTAAAAAGTATATGAGAAGGTTCAGAGAGGAAAATATAAAGATATCAGAATGGCCTAGATCTATCGTGATAGAGGCCTTGAGGCGGTTCTGCTAAGGAATTTTGATTTGTTTGTAAAGTTGACCAAGATGGTTTGAAAAAATGTTGAAGGAAGCTTATGGAGATGTGATAAATTTTGTCAATTTGGAAAGGGAGTTAGGTTTGGATAAAAGAAATAAGACCTACATGGAAGCTGCACCAGAAAAGGAGAAAAAGAAGAATAAGCCTAGATAAGGTAAACTAAGGCATACCAAATCATTGGGCGAATGACCAATAGTGTCGGAATATAGGGCTTTAGAAGAGGTCATTATCTCCCTTTAAGGGTCTACCCTTGAGAGTGAGTCTAACTTAAGTAGTGTTAAGGATGAAGGAGGAGCAGAATGTCAAATGGCCACCAAAAATGAGGGCTCCCCTTAGGGACACATCTAAGTAGTATGCCTTTCACAATGATATAGGCCACGAGACACAAGATTGTAGGAATTTTAAGAAAGAAAAAGAGGATCTATTATCCAGAGGGTATTTAGGGAAGCTCATGGGAAGCAATAGTAGAGGAGTAAAGTGATAGCCCGAATGTGAAACATTGAGGCTACCTACTCTATTAGATAGCGAGATATACCTACACAAAAGGTCAATGTAAGGACTATCCATCTATACATGGAGGGACAAGGCTCAATGGGACCTCCAATAACTCATTAAAAAGGTACGCTAGAGACATGTGCCATTTACCACATGTTTATAATCTAGAAAAGGTACGCCAGAGACCTCTAATACATATCATTTGCTTTATTTGGTGTTTGTTTGTTATTATGTCTCCTTGTTAGTGTCTCAACATTTCTTGGTGTATGAAATGAACTTTTGAGTGATTTTCTATTAGGTTTCCTAGATCTTATCAATGTTCTTGTTATGGCTTGTCTAGATGGTTAGCAAGCTTTGGCAGAATATTTTTTGCAACATTTACTCTCATTGAGACCTAGTTTAAGCTTACTAAGATAGTGAATGAGAATCTGATAAGCTAAATTTTATATAAACTCCCCTCTCCTTCTATTGTTTCTTGGGCCAAACACTACTACAAAAACGGGCTTTAAATTCAGTTCGTTGAACCGACTTTAAATTGAGTGACTTAAAATTTAAAGTCGGTTCACCGGGTGAACCGACTTTACCTATATTGATTTTTTTTATTCTCATTTTTCACTCCACTAACCTGTATTCAATATAGCATAAAAAAACCAAAATATAAATAATAATACAAATAATTGAAAATTTAAATATAATTAATTACTTGATAATTAAATTTATTACAAAAACAAATAATGTATATACAATACATACATACATATATATATATATATATATATATATATATATATATATAGTTAACTTAAATTACAAATAAAATAATGTTGTCAAAGTGTAATTGAATTGTGCGAGCAAGCTTGGTTGGCTTAGAATCACCAGCATTGTGACAAGAAAACTGGGCAAAAAATAGCTGATCCATATAACAATTTATTCTCCTACATACATGAGCACGTAAACATCCATCAACAAGCAGTCTAAACTTCAGAGACATACAAATGAAGAAATTAAATCATTATAAATATTATCATAAAAAAAAGATTACCATAGTGACATCCGAGTGATATAATAATAACCTTATCCCTTCAAACTCATATTAGCACTTTGTTAATCATTTGTCTATAAATATGAAGTTATCTGGAATCTCTGCTGGTGGTTTTAATGCTATAATGAGCTCTAAATATGAAATCAAGTGTAACTCCGATTTATTACTTGGCTTGTATAAGTTTTGGTGCCCTTAAACGTATGGAACAATTTTGTAATACATTTATAGGCACCAAAACTCATACAAGCCAAGTAACAAATATAGGAGTTACACCTAATTTCATATTTAGAGCTCATTATAGCATTAAAAATACCAACAGAGATTCCAAATAACTTCATATTTATAGACAAATATTAATAAAGTGCTATCATGATGTTTTCATAAGGAAAATAGGCAAGAGAGATAAGATGAAGTTTTGGCCAAAAACAGGTCCATAAAACAATGAATTCCCCTAAATACATAAGCACATAACCATCCATCAAACAAGGGACTTCGGACACAGGAATAGAGAAATTAAATCATTAAAAAAATTACTGTTATGTTGTCATATACTATTCAAGATCATCATAATCTTCTCCTTATTCTTCTTATAATGATATAATTTGAACCATGTGTTCTGCCCATTCCTCTCGTAAATCATCAAAAATTTGCTAGTCATAGCCCGTTTTGTTCTAACCAAATAACTACATGTATTTAAAATAAAAATAAGAATGTGATTTCATGTTTTTATAAAAAATAACTCAAATATGTTAATTTTTTTCTGTATATAGGTAAAAGATATTACCACATCATCAATTGGAATTTTGATATTTGTGATGATTTTGCTCATAAACTTCATGACATAATAACCACACATGACTCCATTATTTTGTTGTGGAACCTACAAAAAATAAGTGTACATGATTTTCCATATTCGAACATCTTTATTATTCAATAGTAAAATTAATAAAATTATTAATATTCATTTGTACATACCATAACTTTTGTCCATATAAACTTATGAGATTTTTAAGGGCAATGCTCCTAAAGTTGTTCCACAACTTCCATGCCCTATCAAGGTTTAAAATTGTTAGTTTTTTATTAAATATTACAAAAAATAATAGAAGAAACCAATAGCTAGTTATAACTCTTACATTTCAACAACTACTTTTGTATCTTTACTCAGTTCTATGGAAGCTGAGTCACAGTACCAAGCATGATTATTGAACAGATCAAGGATTACCAATATCCAATGATCTTGGCCTTGTTCAAACCTTAGTGGCCAAGGGATTATCAAACTTTTGATTTTTGTTAAGCGTTAATGCCCTATCACATAATTGTTCAGCTTTGATGCTAACATCCTTCTCTTGATATTGATTGACATATGAAGAATCATAGAACATTGCTAAATGTGATGAGTGATTATGTTAAAGTTAATAATAACATGCTCTATATAAAAGAAATATATATAAGTAATTAGATAATATAAATATAATTATATATGTTCCACATAAATGAAATAAAATTAAATAGATTGAGGACTCACCTTGTCCACACTTGAATTATACTTAAATCGATCATTTGATATTCAAATAGTTTCAATATGCACAATATCGATATATAAGTTTGGAGGAGTTCTACACCAAAAATTTCTATAGGAAGTGGCACAGTCCATCCATCATTTATGCTAGATGCCCTTGCAACAATAGTCATCAAAGCGCCAATATTTTTGCTGAAGTTTAAAGCATATTCATAACTATACTTTTTCCAAGGCTTCTTCTTGAATGACTTAGTGCACAATGATTGGCCATTAGACATAGATTTAGCATGAGATACTTGCTTCGTATCTCTTAAATGTGTTGCATTTAAGAGTTCTGGTATAATAGACTAAAAACAAGTATTATGTATGTTAGTATTAATAAAAGATATAATAAAATAATAGTAGTAAATAAGTGTTATCTTTTAAGTTAAAAAATAGTACCACATCAAAATTTAGAACAACTTGAATCGACGGCCAAGTCACATACTGTCCAACCATCTCTTGGATTGTGGTAGCATCAGAAGACACAGGTAGTGGATAATCATGAAGTAATGATTTATCAATTACTATTTGCCAATGATTAGGCAAATATTGATTATGAATCATCCGATCATCCCTCAATTGCTATACTATTCCAATAGCAACAAAGTCTATTGATGAAGGATGTTTCAACAAACATTTCATATTCTGTAAAATATGTAAGTGTTATATATAATAAATAAAACATATAATAAGAAATAAAAACAATAGATTATATACACCAGAAATTAAAATCTTACTACATATGATTCATCAAATAGAAGAGGACTCCCATGTGGGGTAGCTATTAGATGTACATTCTTACCAAAATGTTCATCATGATTTGATTGATGGTAAGAATGCGCAGATTGCATTGGAGAAAATGAACCACTACTTGATTGCATATGCATTCCTGGCATATAGGGAGGACCAATAGGATGATTATATCCCATATTGGATATAGTTTGAGCGCCATGAGATTGCATGGATGGCATGCGCTGGTTGTAGAATAATGCCACGCCTGACATGTGTTATGATTGATATTCTTTTATAGTGACAATCTCACATAACATTGAGGTCTTAAAGGAGTTGAGTTCTTCTTCAATTTTAGTGTACTTATCCTTACTGACCATCTAAGGCTTTTGTTTTAGAATGTTAAAATACTCCATATAACCGTCATATTGGCTACCTCCCCTAACACGACTAGGATGGTCGCGTCTGAATGCATGATATAGAGCATCTCTCCAAAGCTCTTCGATTATTTCACCCCTGGATAATTGTTCTTGAACAACTCTCTACAAATAATAAAGCACACAAACATATCATGCTTTATTACATCAATTATTAAAAATCATTAAGACTTTGTATCAACCGAAATTACTAAGCAACTTATTTAGTTATTCTTCTCCTCGCTTAGTCATCGGTCTTAACTTCTTCATTTTGGGAGTCTTTGTTTCTATGTACAATTTAGTTCTAGTAACAGGTCTACCCAATTCAACTTCCTATATAAATTATGAAAAATTTATTAACCATTACATGAAATTAAATTGAGGAAAATAAATATAAAAATATTTATAAATTAACACAAATTAATAATACCATTCTATATCTAACTTCAGGATTTAAAGACCTCCCAGTATGGTTAGGAAGAATGTTATGCATTTGTATAGTATGATGTTCTTCCCTAATAATTTGAAATTCATTTATACGTCTATAATCCACAAAGTCTTTCCAAACTTGAGGTATAATCCAGGGGTGTCCTTCAGGGATTTTGTAGAGCTCTACTTCATCAAGTGGTTCCAAATATGAAAACGCATAATTTCTTGCCAATCTGGAAGTCTTGTATTCCTTCCACGCCTTATTTGCAATCTTATAACACTTGCTCTTCCAATTTTCATTGACTTTGTAACTATTATGTAAGAACACACTATAAAAGATTAGATATAATACAAAAAAGATATAATATATGTAATTGATTATAAAATATATGAGACTTACACAAATGGTTATCCATATTTTGAACTTTTCTACATCGTCAACCTTAGATCAATCATTTATATTGATTGGTATACTGGACTTCACAAGTCTACCAATAGAGGATTTCAATTGTTGGCCATTTCCCCTATTGGATTACTAGTAGCATCATATAGAACATGTACTCTATCATCTGGGTTAAGTGGAGCATCAAGTATATTTTCCCAACCCTTTCTTTTCAAATGCCCCAATGGATCATTTGGATCTACAAGCTCTGTTACCCGAGGATCCATGAAATATCTGAAAATAATGAAGAATTATAAATTAATTGACAATTTTAGTAACATACATACATACATATATATATGTACAACAATATAGAACATATGTTATGTTTAATTAGGTTGTTGATTGTATACATATATTCCTTCATAATCACTTCGAGCCTATGGTGAAGAATCATTGTCATCAACTAGATTATCACATATATTAGGCAATTTGTTTGAGAAATTACTAATATTGGTTAATGTATCAAGCATAAGGTCGTCATCTTTTAAAGCATCACAATGGTAAAACTCTTTTTGTGGAGTCGTTAACACAACAAGCCATCTTGTGTCAATTTGATCACTCACGTAAAATACTTGTTTTGCATGAAGTGCTAACGTGAAAGGATCATCAGTGTGACTTATCTTGGATAAATTTACAAGGGTAAATCCAAAATAATCTATTTTATATCCAACATTGATAAAATCTTCGACCCAATCACACAAGAAAATTATTTCATGGAAGACCTCATAATCCAATTCCCAAATCTCTTGTATTATACCATAATATGTTCTATTAGAAAGTACATGATTACCATCTTTTGAACTGGAAAATTGCATAGTTTGTGCAACCATCTTCACACCACTGTTATGATTTACTCAGATTTTGTCCCTAGCTTGAGTCGTAAACCTCGATCCATTTATTGTGAAACTAGAAAATGATTTGACATCGAATTTTGGCCCATGTGCAAGACATTCTAAACTTTCTGTTATTTTATGATTGGGTTTCTTGAGTTCATCTCGAATCTATGTATACAAAAACATGAAATGTGTTTAAAACAAAGTTTTAAAACATTGAATAGATCTAGGAAGATACATGCATGAATTTTTGTTTGTGACACTTACATGGTTGCGAAACCAATTAATAAGCTCTCGCTTATGTTCATCATACAACCATTTTTCTCCTCCTTTTTTTTTATAACGAGGATCGATCTTCAATAAGTTTAAATGCATCCTGTAATGTTATTAAAGATATATGAAGTAGATATCATCATTAATAGTTAAATAAAAAATAATTTTTGCATAAATGGAAAGGTTAAACATCACTTACTCTATGTATGGTTGTGCCTCATTATTATTTACTAAAATGATTCGGTGTGCTTTTTCCCATCGAGTGTGATCAATAAAAAATTTCTTACTTCCACCAAGCATATGGTTACTTACTTGGATCATGTGACGTTCTAAGAACAACTTGTGCGTAGGATTCCCAATTTTAGTGCAATCACTAAAGTATTCAGAAAAAAACTCAATGACCTCTTCAGTAATTTAGCGTTCCACCATGCATCCTTCAGGTCGATTTCTATTACTTACATATCCTTTAAGGACTTGCATATATATCTTAAAAGGATACATCCACCTTAAGTAAGTAGGACCATACAATTGAACCTCTCGAACTAAATGAACACACAAGTGAATCATTATATCAAAGAAAGAAGGAGGAAAATATTTTTCAATTAGACATAAAGTCTCTACAACATCTTTCTATAAATAGTTTAACTTGTCAATTAATATAGATTTTTTTCATATTGTATTGAAGAATGAAAAAAAACAAATTATTGATAATCGAACATGTTTTGAAAGAATTGATCTAGTATCAACTGGTAATAAGTGTTGCATTAAGATATGATAGTCATGCGATTTAAATCCATAAAGTTTCTTATTGGTGATAGACACAAAATTTCTTAAGTTAAATGAGTAACCATCATGAACTTTCACACCCTCCAAACATTTACAAAACACATCCTTCTCTTTTGTTGACATTGTATATGAAGCTAGTGGCAAGTATGTTCGATTCTTATCGTCTTCCACCCTTGGTACAAATTCAGGTCGTATGCCTAGTTTCTTTAAATCCAATCTTACTTTAATTCCATCCTTTGTTTTTCTAGGTATATTAAGTAAAGTACCAATCAAGCTCTTACATAAATTTTTCTCAATGTGCATGACATCTAAGATGTGACAAATGTGTACATCTTTCCAAAATAAGGTAATTCCCAAAATATTGATTTTTTATTCCAACAACCATGGTATACTGATTCAAACTCTTTTTCATTTTTACCCATTTCATTAGTTGACCTCTTTTGTTTCCCTACCTTAGTGATTTTTTTTCATCTTTCCATATTGTTTAAATGTCATACCATTCAATTGCCTTAATATCTCAACACCTTGCAAAGGCCGAGTTGCATAATCATGATCTTCTTCACCATTGAATGGTTTCTTTTGGTATCTCAACTTGTGTCCAGATGGAAAAAATCTTCTATGTCTTCTGTAAGACATCTTTCGTCCGTGAATAAGATAAGTTGTAGAAGTTCCATCACTACATATAGGGCATCCCTTGTAACCTTTTGTTGCATGTCCTGATAAGTTTCCATAGGCAGGAAAATCATTAATTGTCCATAAAAGGACCCCCCTCAAGTTAAAATGTTCTTCTTTATGTGCATCGTAAAAATTTACACCATCATTCCATAATGTCTTTAAATCATCTATCAGAGGCTGCAAATATAAATCAATATCAACACTAGGTTGTTTCCGTTCTGAGATCAATAAGTTTAACATCTTGAATTATCTTTTCATACACAACCAAGGAGGAAGGTTGTATGTTACCATAATTACTGGCCAAAAACTATATCTACTACAAAGGAAACTATGTGGATTAATTCCATCAACAACAATGGCAAGATGAAGATTGTGCAGATCAGATGCAAATTGAGGAGATAAATTATCTATTACTTTCCAATTTGGAGAATCACAAGGATGACGTAACACCCCATCATCAGATCGATTATTTGAATGCCAAGTCAACATCTTTGATGTCTCTTTACTTTTGAACAACCTTTGAAAGCAAGGAATCGGAGAAAGTACCAAAGAACCTTTGCAAGCATGCCTTTCTTATGTGTTGTCTCATTTGTAGCATGCTTCCATCTCGATTATTTACACATCGAACAATCATCTAATGTCTTATATTCTTTTCTATAAAGAATGCAATCATTTGGACAAGCATGAATCTTATGATATTCCATGCCAAATCGACTAAGAGATTTCTTCACTTCATACATTGAAGATGGAAATTCAATACCCTCAGGAAACATATCGATTAGTATATTTAGTAATTCTGTGAATCCCTTGTCAAGAAAACCATGTTTTGCCTTCATATTGTACAAATGAACCAATCCCAACATTTTAGTATATTGTTTGCATTTTGGATATAACAGTTTTTTGGCTTCTTCTAGAATTTTTTTAAAGGTTTCGGGATCATCCTTACATAGTTCATCTTCAACACCATGAAACATATTTTCTGTCTATACATTATGATGAGTTGTATGTAATCTACTCACATTTTTATTTATCTCTTCCCCATGGGTATTATCAATATTTTCTCTATGATAATACCAACATTTATAGCTCAAAAGAATACCACTACGGATAAGGTGATACTTAACCTCATCAAATTCATGAAATCACTCATTTTTACATTTAACACATGGGCATCGAATCATACTAATTCTAGTATTACTATTTCTACAAGAAAATTCCATGAAACTTTCAACTCTAGAAATGTAGTCCTACTCAATTCTACAGTTTAACATCCAAGATTTGTCCATTTTCTATTAATGACATTAATTAAGCATATTAATTATGTATCCAATCAATATATTTCAAGTATTATTATATATAAATTCCCTAATTATTAGAATATATACCAAAACATACATAATACAAAAAATTTATCATTTTAATCATTATACAATTGTATTACTTTTACTTAATAAAATATAATTATTTATATGTAAATATATTTATCCATGTACGGTAAATATTATAGTCCCTCAAACCCACAACATGCAGATATTATTTTCACAGAAAGTAAGCCAAACATATAATAACAAGCATAATACAAAACATACATAAATTAAAAATTTATACAAAAAATAAAGAAAACTGAATAATAAGTGTGTATGATTAATAGAAATACTTACAAGAGTAAATGAAGTGACTAAATGAAGGAAATGAAGAAGAAATTGGTGTTTTGTAAGTTAGAATAAGTGAGAAAATGGGTATAATTTTTTTTGAGTATTTTGCTCAAAAAAATAGGGGATCTGAAAGATAATGAGAAGAGGAATATAACCCACAAAACAGCATTGAAAATGGTGGTCGAAGGTGGCAAGAAATTGAGAATGAGTGGAGGGTGAGCTCGGTTTTAGGCAAAGGGGGAAGAGAAATTTGGAATTTGGAACTTTACTGGTGAAGAAGAGAAAAGAGAAAGAGAAACGGTAATAAACATGACGTAGCGTCGATTCACCACGTAGACCGACGCTATCCACGTAGTTTAAAATTGAAATTTTTTTGGTCAATTATTATTTTATTAATTTGAAATCTTTAAAATTTAATTTGAATATATATATATATATATATATATATATATATATAGTATAAAAAAAGAAAAAAATAATAATTGTAAAATAATATCCAAACAAATACATAATTGTCTAAAAAAACAATTATACTATATATATATATATATATATATATATACTTAAATTTTAAAGAGTCAAATAAAATAATAATTGACCTAAAAAACCATTGTACCTAAAAACATTTTTCAATTGTAAATTGCATTTTTTAAGAAAACAATACACGTAGGACGTAGCATACGTTTGACATGTCAACCGACGCTACGTCCTACGTGTATAGCGTCGGTTTTACACTGAACCTACTTTAAATTCATTATAAGTTGTTTTTTTTTCAAAAATCAACTTTATATATCAACTTAAATACCCCTTTTGTAGTAGTGAAAATATATCGGGAAGCTCTACCCATTTAGCAACAAAAATCTTCGATCCTTTCTTGGTATATTTTATTTGAGTGTTGGTTCAGGGAAATAATGTATTTATTGGTAAGACATAGAACTTTGTAGAGGAGTCTATGTCATATTTATTAAATACCAAGTTGAGTGTAAAAAATAAAAGATCAAGTGAGGTTTTGTTGAGAGTTAAAATGAATGATTTGCTAGTGAAAATCCATATCATTTCGATAAGTTTCTCTCAAAGTTGAGTCACCGTGTGTCAGTTGGTAGTTGCAAGAGTACCTTTTTGTGGATCTAAGAACAAAGAACATATTGTTAAAGCTGAGTCTATCACGAAGTATGGTCACCTTAGCCCTCTGATTCTTAAGTAAATCCGATTATTGGCCATAAAGTAGGAGACTAGTGTCTCTCCTTATTACCTAGAGATATGAAGATAGATTTAAGGAGAGATTGTTTATCTATAGGCTTTGTTAGATATCAAGGGATAATGTGTGAAATGTATATAAGGAATATATATAGAGGATATTCTACCTATTGATAACTCTTACTCCTTGTGATAGACTTATTTTAATATCAAAGTTTATCTCATTGTAATTATCTCTTTGTTGGATAATTATAGGACAATTATTGGTTAGTTACCCAATTGGATATTTATCCATTAGTGATGCTCATCTATTGACTCAATTTTACTAGCCTAGTCTACCAGTCATCTACTGACTTGAACCTCTCATATTGCACCATCATGACCTGATGTCTGGGCTTTCTTTTCTAATGGTCAAGCAAGCCTTACTAACCTAGTCTGTAAGTTATATAATGACGTAAACCTCTCATATTGCACCATTATAACTGGATGGCTATGCTTTATTATCTAATGACACAGCAAGCCTTAATTCCTAAACCGTTGGTAATGATTCTGCTAGTATACAAGTCATTTAAGTAATAAAGTTTTTTAAGAAAAAGTATCATCCAATAGACATTTTTATCTTTTAAAATTAAGTACTAATACGTAGAAATCACAAAAACAATTTAGGCAAAAATTATCTAAACTACTAATTAAACCTAAAATTGATTCAAAGCAGCAAATAATATTAAGTAAACAATGTTTGAGGACTTGGCATCAATAAATCCCCTAACCACTCCATATGAAATATCAAATACCATTGAACGATTTCTTTTACAAATTGATTGCCTATAATCAATTATTTACCTATGAATCTTTGTCAAACATTCTTTTGGATTATGTGCAAACAATTATATTGTCATACTATTTCATTTGCACATCAATTATGATCACATGTAGCACACCACACATTCATCAATCATACTATCATACTATTATAATTCATGTGATAATAATTTTATGACTAATTCAAAAACCTATCTTATCATGCCAGGGTATGAATCTAAAATCTTATAAATATTGGCCAAATAATCAAAGCATTAAGATCAAAATTATTGCATCAACTAAAAAAAGAAAAAAATCATTTAATTAAATAAAATCAATCATATGGTTTGTGGCTAGGTTTATCAAAAATCATAAATAAGAACCTAGGCACTCCTAATTCTAAAAATTATCATTAAAATATATGAGTGTACAAAAGTTACAAGAATGGTGAAGAAATTAATTAAATCTAACTTTGATGAAGAATCCAACTTCTTCTTTAATCTCCCTTGCTAGCCAGTCAATTGTGTCATTACCTTTTTTTACTTGATCTCTCTTTGTTCCTTTAGGATTCTCTATGTTCTTATGAATTATCCTTGTTAGTTGAATCTTGTTTATAACACCTAAATTTAACTATTTGTTTCTCCTCAAGTAAAGACAAAGCTAAACTCTAGTAAACTAAATACTAAATACTAATATGATATGTGTAGCATATTCATAAACATGTCTCCTCTAATATATGCATGTTCAACATGAACTTATTTCCTTCAAAGAGTGTATGTTCTTATGATTAAGAAATACACTTGGCCAGCAATCATCATTCCATTAACATAAGGGTATGTAAGGTTTTTAACCAATTGATCCATGTGTGTGAGTAGGCAAATGATATAATCCTATGCACTCATGCGATGAACATATGTGACCATGCAATAGATTATAATCTTAGAACAAGTTTTGTAAGTCTACTTTTCATATCCCGGAACTAGTTGGATGGAGTAGTTAGCTTACTTCTTAGAAAAAATAGGTATAAATCTCTCCCAAGCCGTGCTTATATTTTTGATACCACATGAATATTCTAATGTATGCATCTAAAATTCTGTTAAGTGGGTGTTAAATAATATAAATAGGTTTACTACACTCCTAACTATCAAACCAAAGATACTAATATCTTATCAATATTTCCATTTTCTTCTCCTCTCTTTTAGTTTAATTTCTATTATTCTTCACTTTCTATTAATTGCCCACTTCTTGTTATAATAGCATTACACTAACCCCTACCATCATATGATTCAATTCAAGGTTACTAGGAAGCATACCTTGATTCCTTGCATGCAACATTTGTATGAAATGTCCCATGTACACCTCTAAATTTATCATACTAGCCCTATTATTGGCTTCTTTTATTATCAAGCTTTCCACTTTATTATTCATTGTATCTATCCTTGGAACCACATTAGACAATATGCTTTACATTAAGCTTTCCATTTTGCCAAGTCTCGACTCTTTGATTAGTGGTTGTTGTTGTTGTTGTAACTAATTAAAGCTCGGTGGATTGAAAGGTGATCTATTGTTCGGTGCTCTACTTTGGTTACTATTACTAAAATAGAAGTTAGGGTGGTTCCTACAACTTAGATTATATTTACTTGAGTAAGAAATTTCTTTGAATTGTTGATATAATTCACAACCTCAAGATTTATTTTACAAGTATCCCTAGCACGAGGTTCACCACAGAACTTATAAATAAGAGAAGGGTTTTTTACCATTTTAATCCCCAATATACAACATCAAGATTCTTTAATATCCTTAACAATAATGCATTTATTTTTGCTTGCAAAGTTATAAAGGTATCCACATTTACCATTTCAACAACCTTTTTGGGTTTAACCTCTATACTAGCTATTAACAACTGTTGGAGACCATCTTATTTAATAATGAAAAAAAATTCAATTCCTATTAAAGCACCTCCAACTATTGCATCAAGTATAGTTATTATTTACCCCAATAATCCACCATATTATATTTTAATTTGTAACCATAGAGGAATAATATGGGTATTTTTCTATCACTTTTTGATATGTTCTCATGCCTTATAAAAAGGTTCTCAATCGTTAAAAGAATTGATAGCATTCCTAAATTTGGCTATCTTTGATGGTGGAAAATATTTTGCTAAGAATTTCTCACCTAAGTCATCCCAATTTGTGATGAATTGTGTTGGTAATAAATTTAACCATGCCTTTGCCTTGTCCTTTTGTGAGATGGGAAACAAGCAAAGACTTATGAAATCTTCTAATACTCCATTCATCTTAAAGGTATCACATAACTCAATTTATATGGTGAAGTGAGAGTTAGAATCCCAATTATTTATCCCTCCAAATTGACTAGCTAGATTGTACCATTTGGATCATAATAGGTTTTTGCTCAAAGTTGTTTGCATTGTTTAATGATTTATTGATGGATGATTAAACCCCATCCACTTGTAGTACTACGAAGTCTCAAAGAGGTTGGATGATGATGATGATCCATTGATCTTCTAAATTTTCCATAGCTCTAAGCTAATTTTGGGGTAGGTATCATCTTCTTAACCTATGAAGAGTTCTCACCATCTAAAGATCAAAAGGTTGAAGATTAGCACATGTCTTCCTCAGCATACAACAAATTTAAAATAAAAATATTAAATTTCCTAAACTAGTACTGCTACACGAATACTAATATTAATTATAATCTTATTATACTCACCAACAACTGTGCCAAAAATTTGGTAACAATTTTACAAGAATAAGGGTCGTCCAAATAATAAAGTGTATTAAGCACAAGTGTCATCCTATAGAGTGTGTTTGTCCATTATAATTAAGTACCAATACATAGCAATCACAATATTGTTTATGTGAATAATAAGAAAAAAAATATTAAACCTAAAATTGATTCAAAGTAAAAAATAATGATTAAGTAAACAATGTTTGTGGATTGATCAATAAAACCCCTAACCACTCTACATGAACATCAAATATCAGTGAATGGTTCATCTACCTAATTGATTGGTTATATACTCTTATATACCTATAAATATTTATGAAGCATTCTTTTGAATTATGTGCAAGCATTCACATTATCATACTATTTCATTTACATATCAATTATGATCATATGTAACATTCCACACATTCATCAATCATATTTTCATATTATTTCAATTCATGCTATAATAATTATATGACTAATTCAAAAAGTTATTTTTTCAAGGTAGGGTATGAATCTCAAATCATATAATTATTGATTAAAAAATAATCACATTAAGATCAAAATTATTATAACTACTAATAACAAAAAATATTTTTTCAATTAAATAAAACCAATCACATGGTTTAGGGCTAGGTTTATCAAAAAATTTAAATAAGAACCTTACCACTCAGAGCTCTAAAAATCAACATTGAAATATATGAGTGCATAAATGTTACAACAATGAAAAAGATAGAAATTAGATCCAACTTTGATGAAGAATCCAACTCCTTCTTTAATCTCCCATGCTCGATTCAATTGCCTTCTTAACTTTTCTCTACTAGATTTCTCTTCGTTCCTTTAAGATTATCTATATTCTTATAATTCTCCTTGTTATTTGTGTCTTTTTTTGGCCTTATAATTCTATTTATTCCTTTGAATGATCCTCTATAGTTTATGTATCGTATTAACATATATCGAATGGTTGAGATTGAAAGTTGAAGTTTAAATCAAGGTTGATGTGTCAAAATTTTCTCCACTCGATCAATTGAGATCTTTCTCCATCAGTCTAATTATGTCATCATTCAACTCGAGAGCACTTGAGTAGACTCTCTTTTTTCCATTCCGAGGCATAATGCCGTGTTTCCTTCATCATTCCTGAATTGATTATGTCATGCCTCGATCTATCGATAGATGGCTTGATCTATCAAGCCTTTTGATCATGATTGTTCTAAATTGCCTATTTTTGCTCCATTTGATATTTTTCACCTACATTAACATAGTTTAAACATAAGATATCTTTTTAATAATATTAATCTCAAAACAGAACTAATATCTAACTTGAAGTGGCTAAATAGCTCTACTTTCATAGGATTATTAGAGCTACAAAAAATGAAACCACCGTTTGGCGGTGATGACCATGGTGCATGTATGTTTGATTTGTTAACTAAGTTATTACATAGGATGATCTTTTTTAGAATTTATCAAGACTGGAGCCTTAGAGCTTGTAAATTTATCCATTGCTTTTTTTTCTTCTTTTTTTGTTGGAAGCATAAAGGGTTTGTTTCATTGAGACCTTGTTGAACTCTATTTTAGATGCCAATGGACATTTCTGCTCAATTTTCTAGGTGTGAGAACATGCCTTTATCAAGGTTCAAGGACCTAGTCAAACATGGTGAAGGATGTCACGTCATGTGAATGTAGCAATAGGGCTTATGATGCACAACCAAAAGGTGGCTGATAGGTTATAGTTGTGTGGTTAGTGTCTATCTGGTCGATGGTTATAGTATAGTCGTCTCGTAGCTATTGACACATATTTTGGGTAGTAATTCCTTGCTAGTCATATCCTCGTCGATGGTGCGTAGTCTAGGTGACACCTCCTTGTAGGTTATGTTTTTTTGATTGTGCTTGGCCTGGGCGATAATTCTTGATCAATCTTAGGACCCAAGTTTAGGAAGTTTATCTTCTTGGAAAGATGGAAGTTCAACGTCTTAGAGACCTTGGAGCTTAAATGTAAATAAGATTGGCCTATTATAGGCCATGCAGTATGTTAACTTCATTTTGGAGAAGTTTTATGGGTTTTAAGGTTCTTTTCTCAAATATTGTATAGCTCAAGATTTGAGAAAGCATCAAAAATATATTTTTTAATCTAGTTTT
The DNA here is from genome assembly GCA_033030585.1 of Hippophae rhamnoides. Taxonomy (NCBI): domain Eukaryota; kingdom Viridiplantae; phylum Streptophyta; class Magnoliopsida; order Rosales; family Elaeagnaceae; genus Hippophae; species Hippophae rhamnoides. The sequence goes on along the minus strand of CM065433.1, from coordinate 14,667,088 downwards.
TGATTAAACTAATAGAGTAACAATGTTTCCCATAGATGCGCCAAATGTTGATGTCGAGTTTTCTTAATATCAATAATTGGTTGTAATCTCCTTGTTGTGGACCTGAGAACATAGAATATATTGTTAGAATTTCGGACCACCATGGGATGGTGACCGTTGGCTCTCTAATATTAAGTAAATTCATGTAATTAGCAATAAAGAATGAAACTAGTGTTGTGATCTAGAATGGTGAAGAGATATTTAAGTAGATATTGTTTATTTGTATGGTTTATTAGATATCAGATGATGATGTGTGAAGTGTTCAGAGTGAATAATTATGTAAGGGAGATTATTGACCCTTATCCATTTTGGACTTATCTTAATGTCAGAGTTTATCTCATTGTAATTATCTCTTTATTGGATAATTAGGGGACAATTATTGATTAGTCACTTTGTTGGATATATATTTGATAGTGATACTCATCTGCTAACTCAATGTCTATTAGGCTAGTCTGTAAGTCATACGTTGATTGGGACCTCTCATATTGCGCTACATGCCATGGATTAGTTTACACCCAATATTTGTAATTTACTACGTTATGTTTTTTTAGCATTAATTTGGTACCTTATGTTATCTTTTTATATCAATCAAGTATTTATATTTGATATTGACATTAAATTTTTATGGGTTAAGTCACTTTGAGAAATTGAATTAAAGGGTTATGAATTTTTTATTGAATCGGGTTGGGAGGGGTTGATCTAAAGAGACAATCTTGTTACTTATTTCGTTCAAGTTTAACATGAATATCGATTAAAATAAGTAGGTAAATTGTACTTTTTGAACATTAACTTTTCATATTTAACATTTCAGTCCAATTTAGAAATAATGGACTAACCATGTTAAACTTTACAAGTTAAAAAATTAAATAATTTTAAAAAATAAGTTTTTAACACATTAATTTAAATTAGTACAGTACATTTTAGTTTAATTTTTAAATTTAGATTAAATATGTTAAATAAGAAAAGCAAGTAAACAAAAAGTTCAGAAAATTTTGTTAAGAGATTCGAAGTGTTAAGAGCAATAAAATTTATTAATATATTTCACCTAAAATAATTAATTGATTTATAATTGAATATATAGAGTAGTAAATTGATTGGAAAGAAAAAAACTTAAAATAATATATCATGATTCTGTTTGTCAAATTTTTTTAATTAACGGACTGGAAAATAATAAAATAATATTTTTAAAATTTTTATTAGTTAAAATAATATTATTTATATTAATTTAGATATTTTTAATTATCAAAGATATTTAACTTCTTATTTATAATAAATATAATTTAAATATTTTAAATTGAATTAAGATTATTTAAATTCTTTCAAATTGAAATATTATTATTATTATTGTTATAAGTTATATTGTTATTTAATTTTTTTTAATTACCCTAAATTTTTTATTTGAATTTAAATCAAACAATAAGGTATCTAAGTTTCATCGTACACGTTTCGTGTTTGATTTATTATTTTAGTGATATTTTAAATATAAATTTTTATTTCATTTTTTTATAATCTTGTAAATATAAATAAGTACTCAATCCCTCCACACTCACACCTAGAAAAAAGAGCTATATATCTTTTATGGAGCATTATTGATTTAGTAATATTTTATTTCGCTGAACGGTATCATATAATCATCGACGAGATGAAAATTTGACACATATATAATTATAAACTTAAAATATTATTGTAATTTAAATTTTTAATATTATAAAAAGTATTTACGTAACAAAAATAATAATCAAAGTAATTAATTATAAAAATATAATAAATATTTTATATATTTTTATTTTATAAAATTATTTGTACCAATCCATGACACTAAAACAAGTAGTGATATTTTATTATAATAATAATAATTTATTAATAATTATTAACATAATAAATAATTTATATTTTTTATTATATTAATAAAAAATAATTATAGAGATATGAATTATGATTTAATTTGATGAGGTATATACTTAATAAAAAGTAATATTAGTTTTTTAATTATAGTTTATTTTTAATTAAAAAATATATTATATATATATTAATAAAAATATGTTCAATTTATTAAATTTTATTGATATATTAAATATTAAAAGATTAAAATTTAAAATACAGATAAAATATATTTTTATTTTATATATTATTTTATAAATATAATATTAAATTTTTTTTATCAAAAATTAAAATAATACGTGTACACATCCGCACCTTGAAGTATCATTATTTAAAATAATACTGATAATAATATTTTAAACTTTTTGCCCTTATAATATAATATAATCACGATTTCCTTTACGCATGCTTCTACAAATTATTTTCCCTTATATTATACTTGGTCAGACGGCCTACTATATGCTTACAATAAAAAACTACAAAAGATGCCATCGAATACAAAATAATAATTCACAATAAAAATAAGATTTTTATAATTTATAATTATAAAAATAATTTTATATAATTTTATTATTAAAAAATTAATATATTATTTTAATTTAAATATTATATAATTAAATTTTATTTAAATTAACATAGGATTATTTGTATTAGTTTAATATTTAACTTTATCTATTAAAATTATTTAATATTATTAATGTATTATTTTTATTATTATAAATTTTAAAGATATTATTTTTTTAATTTACTGATAAATTTTTAAAATAACGTATTTAGATATTACTCCCACTGCACTCGGGCATTATGAAATGCATAAAGTACCTTTCATCTATAGTATATCTTCTTCGAAGATTATTGAAAATTATATAATGTTTCATAATTATTTTTATATTTAAATTATTTATATTAAAATACATGGTATAATTATATCAATATATAAATTATTTCTTATTTTTTTATAATAATTATATTTAAATTATTTACGTTATTAAATAATTTGAGTATAAATAAGTATAAATTTTAATTTTTATGTAGAGTACTTTTCAAAAGGCAAGTTGTGAAAATACTGTTAGGAAAACATATAATTTTAGCCACACAATATGATTGAATGGATGAAAGAGATAATATGAACCAAGCAATAGATATCATCATTTCATTTATAACTTGGTAGTTGACAAATATATATATATATATATACCTTAATTTGTCGTGTTTCATTTTTATGGTGCATTAAATTTGAGAGCTAGTACTCATTGAAATTTTCAATATATACTCCATAATCCAAGCTTGTCACTATAAATTTAGAGACGGTGGCGGAATTATATGGGGCAGAAGGTCAATGAACCTCCTTACTTTTTAATAGTAAAAATTATAGGTAAATTATATTAAATCTATAATTTTTTTTATTTAAAAATATATTATAAAATCAATAATTTAAACATATCATATTCAATGTATATATAATATCTTTTTTTAATAAAAAATAAATAATAATTAAAAAAATATATTATTTTTATGATATCCTTTTTAAACTAAAATCTTAAATAATGGGACATTGAAAGAATCATCGGTTGTTTTTCTTTGTTTTTTTTTTCTATCAAAGAGCTAAATCATTTAAATTAAAGATTTATTTGGCTCTTGGAGAAAAAAAAACTCAAATGATATAAATAATAAAAATAAATTTAATGAAAACATTATTATAATTATTACATTTTGCTTAAAGAATGGTAGTAATTTATGCCAAAATATTAAAATAAGACAAAAATTAATCTGCAAAATCTTGTCTTTCTAAAAGATCTTTTCAGATGAAATCCATTTAATCTACATTCTATTTAATAAAGTCAACTTCAATCTTATTCAATTTCAACTGATTTAATGTTGGACTACATATGGATGAAGTCGAATTCACGTGGATTCAATCAAATAAAATTAATTTATAGGATAAGAATTGATAAAGTCGATTTTATATAAATTTAATTGAAATAAACTTCATTTGTAATCTATTAAGCTAAAGTAGGCTTTATTTGGATTCAACTAGACGAAAATGACTTCATCTTAGTTCATACGAATGAAATTCGTTTCATTTGATGATCAAAAGAAATTTGTATCTTTGCAGTATCTTTTTTAACCAAGAGTTAGTCGTTTTGATCCATATTCTCAAACTATTACCATAATATTCTTTCGTTTACTTTAAATTAATTATACCAGTGATTCAATTTTATGTTTTAAATTAGAGATTTCATCGTATGTTTATCACATGTAATATAAATAAAGAGTAATTGTACCATTTAGAGTGTTTTTTACATTACTAGTACACATATTTGTCGAGAGGTATGCATATATACCTATATTTTAATAATAATATACTAGTAGTTTTAACATTTAATTTTTGGTACATTATTGGTCTAAAATTTAGATATAGTTAGAAATTTTAGTATTTTAATGTACATGAATAAAAAAAGGGCAAATTTGTCCTTAAAATAATTAAATAATTAAATTTTCATTTAAACAATAATAACCAAAAAGTATTAGTTTAACTATAAAAACCAAACAAAATTGCAAAAATCTAGGAAAAAGTTTGGAAAAACCCTAAATGAATCAAAAATTTGAAGATGATGGTTTTGTGAGAAAAATGATGGCTTTGTAATAAAAACTTAGGGTTCCAAAACTTGAAACAATAGACATGTTTGGAAATGATGAACAATCCAAACCAACTGGAATACTAACTAAACATACTAGTCTATTCATCACAATCCATGTATATCAATAGGCCTAATGACAGGTAAATAATCTATATGACATAAAATTATATATGAAAAATTATAACAAACAACAAGTAAAGAGGAAAGAGAAGACAACACTCTCAAGTACTTAAGCTTGAATATACCTTAGTCCTCTCAGAAATATATCTAAAGCAAAAGATAAAGAAAAAGCATTTGAAAGATGAACGAACTAGGAGTCAATTAATGAGAATCAATACAAGGTATACTAGGTAATAGAAAGAACAAACTAATAAATCAAAGGAGTGCGGTCTCTATGATATAGCATATAAATGACATGAATGCAAAAAAGAAAGATACTAATACTTTTACGAGTTGAAGACTAGGAGATGGTTCACTAACAGGTTGAAGATTGAAAAGTGGTTATTTTGGAGAAAAACATATTTAAAGACGAGTTTTTCTCTAATGTTTTGCCCCCATGTGTGACATATGTTGAAATTTTCAATTAAATCTTTATTTTTAATCGATCGTATACCTTAAATTAAATGTATGGACTACTAGTGTACTATTATCAAAATATTAATTCATATTCGTACCTTTGTTAAATGTGAGTACTATTAAAGTCTCAAACCCTTTGAATATTATAATTACTCTTTACTTATATCACATGTGTTTAGCATGTGATGAAACCCCCCAATTTAAAATATAAAACGAGACATTTTGTGTAGCTTAAGATAAATATGGGGACAATTATTGGATTGCTTTGAGAATTTGAGTCCATCTGTATCGTTTATAAGTAAATCGGAGCATTGTCTTCCTTGGGGTACCTTAATGGATTAGAAAGTCCATAAATTTTATATACTTTAATATGATATCAGAGTTTCTATTAATTGAGAAAGTTTTCAATTTTTTTCAATTACATACTTAATTAGCTAGAGGCAGTGTATAGATAATAAATGGAATTATGAAAAATTAAAATTTTTGTAGTTGGCCAAGTATTCAATCATGCATAAATAAAGTAATGTGAAAATATAAAGATTAAGATATGGGATTTTAAGGTGGAAACAACCTAGGTTACACTAATGATTTAAGAGGAAAACCATCGGTTCACTAGATGACCTAACTATCCATTATAAAAGTAAGGTCCAATTACAAGGCTAAATCTTATATTACCTAGCAAGATAAAGCCTCCAAGTAATTTGCGTACAATTCGTTGCTTACATCATTGATGAGCAGAATCGGGATCGCCAAAAACTTTGATGCCATCCCTGGCACCGAGTCATCCTCAAAGAACGCGCTAAAAACTTGACGAATCCAAAATCCCAGCATCGCTGATCCTACCAATACTTTGGTTTTATATTTATAAAACTCTCGGCGCGCCGGATCATTTCGTAGAAAATGATAAGTATACTCCTGGTCGATCTAAGGAAGGAATGTATGCGTGGTTTTTAATTTATTATTCAAACTTTTAAAAATCGAAATTAAATCCTAAACATCCCGTCACGATATTTTGGGTTTTTTGTGTTTTAATCTACTTACATAAAAATAAACATAGATTCAATAAACATTCATGCAAATTTTATCTTTTATAAATAAAGGGAGTATTTATGGATATAATAACTAAGTTAATTACGCTTGCTCGTATTATTTAGGTTATTAAAGATATGAATTGATATTTATTGATTCTCCCTTTTTTGTATGAATATCACCTTCGGTTAGATATTCTTTGTTAACTAAACAAATCAATTAACACCTACAAGCGGGTTGATAACTAATTTGGTTAATTAAATTAATTCCTTTTCTAAGAGATTGAAAATGAACCATTTAAATGCCACCTTTGTGGTTAGACAGCTTTAAACTTTATTCAAGCGTGTCCAAATTAAACCTAAGAATTTAGTTATCCGAGTACTAACTTTCAAGTTTTAAAATCACTACCGAAAACATGTCGTCAATACATTTTCAGATAATAATTCTTATAAAAACTTTTGAAATAGAGCTTCACTTTAACTACCTACATTGTACCATCAAATAAAAGAGCACTACTCTAAATCGACTGATAACTAAACCTTAAAATCTAATTTTCGTATTTAAGTTTGTAATGAAAAATTATATATTTCTCTCTAACATTCTTAATATAAAATCTTGAATAAAAAATAAAATCAATTCATTTTAGAGATTTTTACCAATTTAATATTTCGCAAGCATAACAACGTTATTATTATATCATGTTTACAAATAGTTATAAAGTTAAATTTAATCACAGCATAAATTAAATATAACATGTAAGAATAAAGCATAAAAAAATAACCCAGAAAGAAAATAAAATCCTTACAAGATTGATGCCATTCCCGCTATAGAAAAACTCCAAGTCGAATTTGCACTCCCATTTATTGAATCAAAAAGCTAAAATATTACAAAAACATAATTCAGTTCTTCCCTAAAAAGGGAAGAACTCTAAAACTAAGAGAAATTAACTAAGAAAAGCTAAAAACTAAGAAAACATAAGAAAAACTAAAAATCTTAGAAAAGAGAGAAAGAAAGAGAGAAAATAATGTATTTTGAGGTTTTCAAGGTGTGTTTTGAAGTAAGTGGAAGTGGTATTTATAAAAGGTGAGGATGGAGAGAAAAATGAGTAAAAATGTTAAAAAATATTAAAAAATTAAAAACGTGGTAATGGAAATCGTAGGTCATCAATGACGCCATCATGACGCCAAGTGACGCCGCACGTGAAAATGGGGGTGAAAACGCATCGGGCGCGGGAGGGGCCACCGCGTTGTTGGCCGCGTGGGAACAAGGTTGCACAGAAGTGTCGCGCACATGAACAAGAATCTGCAGTTTGGGGCGAGTTTGGGCGCCGGGCTGCTTTTTCTCCTTTTTGACATTTTTGACCTTTTTGACCCATTTTGTCCAATTTTTTCCATATTTGTCGACCTTTACGCATTTATTTATTAATATATTTGTGATGTATTGCTTCCAAATATTCCTCTTTGAGTCTTTAAGTTGCATTTTAAGCCAAAATACTCCGAAAAACAATAAAAATACCCTTGATTTCGAAAAAAGACAAATTTATATAAATATATGATAAAACATATAAATATATATATTTTTAATCAATTAATTTGCATAAAATCATGGTTATTTTAGTGCTTTTCGAAAGCACTCATCACAACCCCAACTGCCTTCGCTAGTCCCTTAGCAAGAGAAGCTGTATAAAAACTAAAAATTAAACTATCCTAAATCACTTTGGATTGAAACGTGTTGCATTTTAGCCTACGCAATGCCTTTAAACCCCTAGGTTGCCCTAATGACGAAGCGCTCTGGTCGAGTGGTTTTCAAGAATGATACCCACAAACATTGAACTAAATGTAAAATAAAAAACAATAAAAACAATGAAATCAAAAACTAAAATTACAACAAAATCAAAAATTAATTTTTTTTTGAATAAGAGAAAACAACATATCACAAAAATGTCTCATACTTTTTTAATCTCCTTTAAGATAATAATTAGAATCTCAAGCATAAGTTATTTTAATTCTTCAAACAATCATGATTTATTATAATAATTAGTCGAAAACCATTTTCATATTTCATGTCAAAAATGTATCAATTTAATTTCACCCAATTTGTTGTCATGAATCAATTCACTTCGACTCTATTCCTCACAAGTCAATACTAAACATTGAATCCTACGGGTTCAAACACTCATACTATTTTATATGCGAAAGAGTTGATGTATAGAAATGAACTAATATGTTTCATGACATGTATAAAGAATAAAGGCTCAAAGTGTTATTTTTAACATTGATCTCATGAAAGGAATGAAATGTATAAATTATAAAGATATCATATATAAAAATTATTTTCATGCATAAATCAAACTCATTAAGAAAGAATTTCCAAGATATATGCTTTTACAAATGAAGAAATTGCAATGACTTTTAGGTAATTACTTCATATCTTTCTTTTGTAAATTCTGACTCACAACCAGAGGGAAACGCGTGGTCATAAGATATGATGATACTATTTTTTATCTCTATTTTTTTTTCTCGTAGATATTTTTCAATACGTGTATTTTTAGAGAAGTCAACCCACGTATGATTGTAGCATTTTTTTGGATTTTAAAGTAGTGGTTAATTTTGTGGCTTTTCCGTTTGATCTTGGTTTAGGTAACCCCGTATATGTCTTTTTGTTTTTGTAAGTAGTCAGCGCATAAATGAGATATAAGCATATACTATCAATTTCTACTCAAATCATTTAATCTAAGCAAAAATAATAATCAAAAATATATGATACTCTATTAAGATGAGAAAAAATTCATACATTCAATGCTAATACCTATGAGATCATCAAAAAATTTGAATAAATAAGAAATGTGTTCGAGTAGAAAATATATATATTTCATCAATAAAGGAAATTAGGCTCAAATTATATCTCACAGCGTAGCTCTCCACTAAAAAAAATTCATAAACACCGATTTTGTGGTTTAATATAATTTTCTACATCTTATCAAGAAATACGAGTTATGACAAAAAACTAACTAATTATCAAAAATAATTACAAAATATTTCATGATATGTTTTCAAAAATTAATCTAACAAGACAAAAGACTTAACTATTTACTTAAATTTGATTTAAAGAAAAGATAAATTTTTGTGAAATTTTTTTTTTAATTCCAAAAATTACTAAATCACACAAAATAGAAATAAAAACCAAACACATAAAAAATGAAATAGTATATATTTTTTTATTTTTTATTTTTTTTATTTTTAAATTGTTAAAACCTTTTTTTTATTAAGCATGGTAACTTTTCACCACCCCCAACCTAGAACTTACATTGTCCTCAATGTAACAACCGTCAGAATTAAAGATAAAGAGAAAAGAGAAGAAAAATTACCTATTTTCTCGAGAATGTAAGTAGTAATGGAAAAATGCAGTGCATCCATCATATTCATCATTAAAGTCAGTATACAGACATCGTCGAATCTCTAAAAATGACGGGTTGCTTCCCATCCAAATGAAGGCTAGTTTAACGCCTTAGCAAGACGAACTGGGATTGCATTTTAAGTAAACTCAATGTCCCCTCATCATCGAGTCAATCAAACCTACAGTAAGACAAGGTTGTCTACCTATACTTTTTCACCACGCCTCTATTGATTTTCAAATTTCTTTCTCACTTAAAACTGTGGGCATACTTTCGAGTTTTAGATAACCCACAACTAGGTGCAAATCAAATAATTAAGGCATAAAAACACAATTGTAACTAGATTAAACAAAGCAACTAACCCCTTAGATTATAATTAAAACTTTAAAATTTTGGAGATAGTTTCCGAATTTATGTTTTTTTTTGTTTTTTTAAGATAAAATAACATAATCAAGATAACCAAGAAGGTTCCCGTGAAAGAACGTGGTGCAAAGGCTCCTTAAAAACCATCCTCCTAGACTGGTAACGCTCCCAGGAAAGACTAATGGCACAAAGGCTTCCAAGAACTAGTCTCCTAGACAAAACTCCTTAGATCTTTACTTTTCATGTTATTAAGCTAAGCTTAAATAAAAAATTTAAGTTAATTAAGTTAATGAAAATCTAAGTTAATTATAAAGGTAAGTTAATTAAGTTAATTGAAGTAAAAAAAATCTAAGTTAATTAAGTTAAGTTAAAAAAATCTAAGTTAATTAAGTTAGTAAAAAAAAATTAATTAAGCTAAGTTAAGTAAAAAATCTAAGTTAATTAAGTAAAAAAAAAGTTAATTAAGTTAATGAAAATCTAAGTTAATTAAGTTAAGTGAAAAAAAAGTTAATTAAGTTAAGTGAAGTAAAAAATCTAAGTTAATTAAGTTAAGTTAAGTAAAAAAAAAGTTAATTAAGTTAATAAAAATTTAAGTAAAAACCTAAGTTAATGTTAAAAACAATCTTAAAAAAAAACTAAGTTAAGTAAGTTAAATAAAAATCAAGAAGAAAAAAAAATATAGCTAAAGAAAGAAAATAATAAAATAATAAAATAAAATAAAATTGAAAAAGGTAAAAGAAAAGAAAATAATTTAAAAAAAAGAAAAATTAAAATTATGATAAATAATTTATTTTTTTAATTTTTTTTATTATTTTTTATGAAATTTGAAATTTGATTAAAATAAAGAAAAATCACAATTATTTACAGCACAAAAAATGTTTTTAAAATTTTGATAAATAATTTAAAAACCGCAATTCCTTCCATCAAGAACGGCGCTAAAAACTTGATGAAAGCCAGACCTGGATCGCCAAATACTTTGATGAACTTAAACCTAAGACGCTGATTCTCGCAGCGAGTCATCCTCAAGAACCCGCGCCAAAAGCTTGATTTAACTAAAAATCGCATCGCTGATCCTCGCCAATACTTTGGTTTTATATTTATAAAACTCCTCGTTAGTGCACCTAATCATTTCGTAGAAAATGATAAGTATACTCCCAAGGCTCGATCTAAGGAAGGAATGTACGTGGTTTTTAATTTATTATTCAAACTTTTAAAAACGACATTAAATCCTAAACATCCTCCGTCACGATATTTTGGGTTTTTTGTGTTTTAATCTACTTACATAAAATAAACATAGATTCAATAAACATTCATGCAAATTTTATCTTTTATAAATAATGGAGTATTTATGGATATAATAACTAAGTTAATTATGCTTGCTCGTATTATTTAGGTTATTAAAGATATGAATTGATATTTATTGATTCTCACTTTTTGTATTTAATACCACCTCATGGGTTAGATATTCTTTGCTAACTAAACAAATCAATTAACACCATGCTGGGTTGATAACTAATTTGGTTAATTAAATTAATTCCTTTTTCTAAGAGATTGAAAATGAACTATTTAAATGCCACCTTTGGGGGTTAGATACTTTTAAACTTTATTCAAGGTGTCCAAATTAAACCTAATAATTTAGTTATCCGAGTACTAACTTTCAAGTTTTAAAATCACTACCGAAAACATGTCGAATACATTTTCAGATAATAATTCTTATAAAACTTTTGAAATAGAGCTTCACTCTAACTACCGGCGATTGTACCATAAAATAAAAGAAGACTACTCTAAATCGTAATTTGATAACTAAACCTTAAAATCTAATTTTCAGATTTAAGGTTGTAATTAAACATAATATATTTTCTATAACATTCTTAATATAAAATCTTGAATAAAAATAAAATCAATTCATTTTAGAGATTTTTACCTATTTAATATTTCGCAAGCATAACAACGTTATTATTATATCATGTTTACAAATAGCTAGCAAAGTTAAATTTAATCACACACAAATTAAATATAACATGTAAGAATAAAGCATAAAAAATAACTCTAAAAAAAATAAAATCCTTACAAGATTGATGCCATTCCTTGCTAGAAACCCTCCAAGCGGAATTTGCACTTCCATTTATTGAATCAAAAAGCTAATAAATTACAAAAAAAACATAACTAGTTCTTCCCTAAAAAGGGAAGAACTCTAAAAATAAGAGAAATTAACTAAGAAAAGCTAAAAACTAAGGAAACATAAGAAAAACTAAAAATCTTAGAAAAGAGAGAAATAAAGAGATAAAAGAATGTATTTGGAGGTTTTGAAGGTGTGTTTTGAAGTGAAGGGAAGGGGGGGATTTAGAGGTGAGGATAGAGAGAAAAAAGGAGTAAAAAAATATTAAAAAATATTAAAAAATTTAAAAACGTAATGGAAATGTCAGAGTCATCAATGACGCCATCATGACGTCACAGTGGCCGGGCTGCACGCGGAAAAATGGGGTGAAACGCATTGCGCGCTGAGGGGTTGTCGTCACAGCTCGGCTACGCGGAACAAAGGCTCACAGCGTTGCTTCACGCATGAACAAGAATCCGCATTGGGCTGAAATATATGCCATGCCGCTTTTTCTCCTTTTGACATTTTTGACCTTTTTGACCCATTTTGTCCAATTTTTCCATATTTGTCGACCTTTATGCATTTATTTATTAATATATTTGTGATGTATTGTTTCCAGTATTCCTCTTTGAGTCTTTAAGTTGCATTTTTAAGGCAAAATACCTGAAAAACAATAAAAATACCCGTGATTCCGAAAAAGACAAATTTATATAAATATATGATAAAACATATAAATATATATATTTTTAATCAATTAATTTGCATAAAATCATGGTTATTTTAGTGCTTTTTGAGCACTCATCAATCATAGCCTCTACAAGAAAGGTGTTTGGATCCAGACCAATGTTCCAATAACTTGATTCATACAAGCAATCGAACTCACTCAACCAGTACCTGAAAGGTTAGAACAATAACACAAGTACAAATTTATGTCATAAACCAAATTCAATAATGAATAAGCCTAATTAGATGATTTAATAAATATATTAGATAAATCAAAATGAACTAGCAACCCTAGAACAATCAATTTAAGCACAAGTTCAATAAAGATATCTTCTTTAATGTTAATAATCAAATCAAATAATTATGATATGACATACACAATTATTTGATCCAATAATTCAAGAACAAAAAATAAAAATCTATAAAAACATATGACCAAAATATCATAAATCAATTAGGCTTATGAATTAGTCAAACACAACTATCAATATTTGATAGATTAACTGAATAAAGAAGCTTAAAGAATTATGATCTTATATTTGAAAAATAAGAGAGAGATTAAGATGAAGAGAATAATGCTCTTGTGTGGTTAATTGAAACAAGGAGCGATGTGTTTCATTTATAGGAAAAATTAAAATCCTTAATCCTATGTAATTGATAAATATATTTTCTATTACAAATTAGATTAATAATACTCATTAATTAATAACACTCTTATTTAGAGATGAGTTCTTTTTAAAGTAGACTCATTAATCAAGAAGAATTTTATTTAAAAAATAGTTTTTTTAAAGTAGATTCATTAATCAATAAGATTCCTATTTAAAGAAGAGTTCTTTTTAAAGTAAATTTTAGGCTATTATTTTGGCTATGTCTTATCCAATATTTTAGTACATATCTTATCCTATACCTTAGGCTAAAATTTAAGACATATTTTAAAAACAATGAATCACATTAAAGAATAGACTAAGTGGTAATTTCATAAACTAACTGAGTTTAAATAAATATTTTAAATTAAAATCCTAGCTGCTTGATCAATTCAGTCTAGGCTCGATCGATCGATCAACCTATATAATAAATATTTTTATGTGTCTGATTTGATCTAACATACACGAGAACAAAGATATGCCTAATATGTGTTCATGGAAGCTTGATAGTTTCTTTTACTTGAAAATATTCTTAAAAGACACCTACAAACTAAAATTATATTTGTATGTTTTGTTCATGAATATAGTTAAACTCACATAAACAATACAATATCCCCTTTGGCATATTTGTGTGATAAAACTTATCTTTCACTACATAATGGTCATAGGGAAAATAAAATTTTTACATAGTAAAACTATCCTATGATCTATTAAAACCATCTTCACTTGAATCTTGAAAGCTCATATTTATATTGAAAATCACAAACATAAATACCTAAAAAACTTATCCCGAAAGACTTATTATTCATTAGTTTAGTGTATATAACAATACAAAAGGCGAAGCATATTGATAAGAGCGAGTAATAATTAGATAGAAATTTGAAGTAGGCTCCTCTTATGTGTAATATCTCTAAAAAATATTTTCAAAGTATTTCTATCCTTTACATAGCTCTCCCTTTTTTAGATTTATCAATAAGTGTTCTAATTTTTTTTTCTCTTTTTGTCATACAAATAAACAATATAATCATGAAACAATGATTATATTGTTAAGAAAGAAAGTAGTGTATTTGGTGACCGAAAAAAGCACACATTTTGAAAAGCTCAAAATAACTAAAGCGAATAGCTAAAACTGTATTTTCTCCAAAAATGAATAAACTCTTCTATGTTCTACGACTCTACTAAATAAATTAGAATAAAATAAAAATTATAAAAATTGATATATATAATTTTTTTGAATCGAGGTAGAAGACATAGCTTAACATGAATACAACTGTACACATAAATGATGAAATTAATTTTGTTCAAAGTGTGACAACATAAATTTATGTAGACAAGTCACATAAACATACTAACACATATAGTAACATATTGATAATCACCAAAAGTGAGATAAAAATAAAAAATATAATAGTATGTCAATTAATTCATTTATGATTAGTTATGACTAATTTAAAAGAAGAAGTATCATCTATCATAACAAATTTGCATTTGAATTCATTTTTACACAAAATAAAATTTACTTACCAAGAGAAAACTTTAATTTTTTTTCCAACACCCCTCTTGTATTATCATATTTATTTTATTATTGATTTCTTTGGTATGAGGTAATGATTATTTATTTTTCTTTTTATATAACCATTTGTGGCTCTTTCTTTTTGTGCATGCAATTATTATTATTTTTTAATATATCTATTTCCTTTATCATATTATAATTTATGAAGGAAATATGCATGAGTCAAAATACCTAGTATGATGACTTTCACACTAGTTATGAGATAGCCTCTTTGCTCACTATATAGCTTTCACACATCAAAGTCAATAACCTTATCAAAACTAGATGTGTCTCTATAGAAGAATTTTAGAAAGTGAAAGATAGATCTTAAAAGAAAAAATTGAAGTCAATGTTAGCTCATTCCCTAGAATCTCACAAAATCAATTATAAACTTTAAGCATGCATGCATATATGCCCAATGAGTATGTGAGTAGGTTCATGTCAACATGGATTATTAGATGTGAAAAATATGTAAATGCATAGTCAAAATATTCATTTGTATAATGTATAACCCATTAAATAAATATTGGAGTATTTAATGATCATGTCAATGTTAAAGCATATCTACTTCTCTCCTTTTCTATTTTATTTGAAACTAAGGAAACATCAATACAAATAAAAATAAAAACAAACAAACAAACTAAAGATTCTTACCTAGGGTCAATTAAGCACTCAAAAAAAGTATCAGGTGAATAAAAAATGACGATCAAGTGATTGAAAAGAGACAATCTTTCCTAACCAAAACTTTCTTGAATTTTGATTTTCAATATCTTTGGGTTGGAAATCAACTGTCTTAGTTATCATAGGCATATTTTTAGACTTACCTTAAGAGTTCCCATTCATCCTAACTATGTGAAGCATGGATAGTATTTTTAAATTTAGGATCAATCCTCAAAAATATACACTTGGGCCTAATATGATCTTTCTCGCCACAATGATGACCGTCAGGCATAAACTTAACAAAGTTTTCAATCACAGGTGCAATTGTTCTTTGTGTATAATGAGTAATATTGGGAGTAGGGTTAAAAGGCCTTACAAATATGATTTTTGATATTGAATTTGTATATGTAGCGTGTGAAGAATAGGGGTTTAAGGGTTTTACAAATTTAGTTATTTTTGAAGACGATGGCGTAAATTCCTCAAGTAGTTTTCTCTTATCTCCAACAGATTTTCCATAATCCAAAATTTTTTTTAGCCTTTCAATTCCAATGGTTAAACTCTTCATAACTTTTTTTTATTCTTCAAGTCCCTGCATTCGATTCTTATTTTCTTGTTTAAGATATGCAAGACTTGAATTCAAAACATTAGTAAGTTCAGACATATCATTTTTTTCTTTTTCTATAATTGAGGAGTTTATTTCAAGGAATTTAAGTATATCATTTAATTTAGTTACTTTTACATGGCAACTAATCCTTTTGTCTCTTACTTCTAACTAAATCAATAAGTAATTCATCTAAGATTATTTGCATTAAATTTATTGAATAGAAATTCAACATCACTTTCTACATCATGTAAAATATTACCCTTAATTAAATTATCCATAACAAGTTCCTAGGAATACTAAGTGTATCTAGTGACCAACTTTGATACCAAATGAAACGTTTTTTATTTATTTTTTTGTAGTTGCAAACCTAATTTGCTAGAGGGGTGAATAGATAATCAGTGGAATTATTATGAATTAACATTTTCATAGTCGGCCAAGTATGTAATCACATGTAAATAAATTAATGAAAAATAATAAATATTAAGACATGAGATATTTAGGTGAAACCAATCTAGGTTATAATAATGATTTAAAAAGAAAACTACTAATCCACTGGACCATCTAACTATTCATTATGAAAAATAAGGTCCAATTACAAAGCTTGGTCTAATACTATTAACCAAGATAAAGACCCCATGTAATCTACTTACAATCACCTGCTTTCATTATAGTCTCTATAAAAAAAGTGTTTAGATCCAAACCAATGTTTCAACAACTTGAGTCATACAAGTAATCGAACCCGTTCAATTAATACCTAAAACATTAGCACAAGTATAAATGTATGTCCTAAATCAGATTTAATAATGCATAACCCTAATTAGATGACTTAATAATAAATATGTCATATAAATAAAGATTAACTAGTAACCCTAGAATAATCAATTCAAGCACATGTTCAATAGAGATAGCTTTTCAAAGATTAATAACCAAACCAAATAATTATGATATATCACACAATTATTTGATGCAATAATTTAAGAACGAAAATAAAGAAGAAGCTATAATAACATACGACTAAAATATAATAAATCAATTAGGCTAATTAATCAATCAAACACAAGTACTAATGCTTGATAGATTAACTAAATAAAAAATCCTAAAGAATTATGATTTTATATATATATAAAGAAAGAGAGAGAATAAAATGAAAAAATAATGCTCTTTGTGTTCTTAATTGAAATAATGAGCAATGAGTTTTATTATAGGAAAAATTAGAACCCTTAATCCTATGTAATTGATGATAAATCTATGAAAGTAAAGATATCAATGCACTTTTCTCTTTAATATTTATCAATTTTATTCAATAAGTAGTAGTTTTGGGGTTAAAAATATTAAAATATGAACTCTCTAATTAAATGGGATGAAAATATATTTTTTAGGAATTTTTTGGATTTTGTTTTTGAATATTTATCAGTTTTCATGAATTTTTTAATGCAGAACAGGACACGTGGATGCCACGTAAGTGAAAGGGAGACAATTGGAGCATGTTTCATGTACATCTGACCAATCATTGTCACATGAATTCCACCCAAGTAAAGGAAAGCCAACTGGAGTGCATTGCATGTACTAGGTGAGGTAGACGTTGCCACGTGTTTCCATGGCATTCATTACGAGTTCTACAGTATAGTCAATGAGCGTGCTATGGATTATCAAGGGATTTGTCCATTTGATCCACGAGGGTGCCATGCAATTCAAATTAGCAAATCACAGTACACCACATGTAGCTAACTCGACATGCGTTGACCAGTACTAATCTGCCTTATAACGTGTCGCACATTGATTCAACATGTGTTTCTCTCTTCCCACGTGTCATGATCCCATTGGTCAACACTATTTAGTTTTTCCTTTTTTTATCTCAACTCCTTAATTGCACCAAAAACCCTACATGGTCGAATTTTACAATTTTTATCATTTTTTGGTGCCAAAAAGAGAGAGAGAAAAGTTCAAGAGATGATATAATTTTGGTGGACATTCAAGAGTAAATTGGTGCTACAATTCAATAGATTGATTATATTTATTCTTCTTCTGCTTTCTTTATTAATTTGTATGTCTTTCTTATTGAAAAATATGATATTTATGAACAATATTAAGTCTAGCTAATTTATTAATATAGGGTCTTATGAACCCAATTTTCTACGTGTTATAATATAATATTTTATCCCAATTATGATTTGAATTTAATTATATTATTTAATCTAATATTTATGCTATTAAATGACATGCATAGTTTTTAGATAGAGATATATAATTCTTATATATGTGATCCATAATTGATGAGCTTAATGAGTAGTATACAATTTAATTGACATGGAAGTGTGATTAGGTTAATTAATATATAGTGTGTAGTTTACTTGATGGAGGAATACATGCTAGGTTAGTTTCAACTGATCATGTAATTGGTTAGTAATTATATTGAAGAATTTTATAATTTACATGGTTAAAAAATTGGGAGATTAAGTATTTTTTAGATATTTTTCATATATTTTATTAGCTACTAATTTTGAGTTACTTAATTACTTCTATTTATTTTTAGTTCTTTTAATTTTGCTTTCTTAAAACACAAAAAATGATATTTACTTTTTAGCTTTAAAGTTAATTTCTAGTAA
Organism: Hippophae rhamnoides; assembly: GCA_033030585.1. Taxonomy (NCBI): domain Eukaryota; kingdom Viridiplantae; phylum Streptophyta; class Magnoliopsida; order Rosales; family Elaeagnaceae; genus Hippophae; species Hippophae rhamnoides. The sequence continues at coordinate 14,648,277 of CM065433.1, read as the reverse complement.
CGTAATCTCCGTGGGAACGATCTTTTTTATCATTATATTACTTATTTGCGAGACTTATACTTGCGTACCCATTGCACACAATTCATATCGATCATGTTTTTAGTGCCATTTTTGGAGATTATAAACCTTATAAATTAAATTTTATTTTATTTCATTTTAGTTATATTTCTTTATTTATTTTTGTCATTTTAATTTATTTATTTGGTTATTTATTTTTATTTTTTTAATTTTGGCGTCTCATTTATTGCTATTAGAAACATATTTGTCTCTATTACATGAATAGATTCAATGAAGGAGAAATTTTTCCTTTAGATCCTAAAATCAAGTGTACTTTGAGATCAATAAAAAAATAACAAGTTATCACCCAAACGAAAGCAATAGCTAATCCATTTGAAATAAATAATAATGAATTAAATTTGAATAACCAAATACCTTTAATGTATGATAGGTACAGAGCTATGAATGAATATGCACTACCTACGTTGGAAAGGATTCATCCAAGTATTACAAGGCTAATTATTCAAGCTAATCAATTTGTACTAAAGCTAGTGATATTTCAAATGTTACAAATAGTTGGATAATTCAATGGATTATCAATAGAGGATCCTCATTTGCATCCCACATTATTTATTAAAGTTAGAGATTCATTTAAATTCACTGGTGCGATCATTGAGGCATGTAGGCTTATATTGTTCCCTTACTTTTTGCGAGACCACGCTCGATCATGGCTAAACTCTTTGCCACCCCTACCAACAAATTGAAGGGAATCTTTATATAAATTATGTGAAAGATTCAAAAAATTTAGTTTCCTTACTATGGTATCCCTCATTGGATCCAAAAGGAGACTTTCTACAATGGTCTCAATGTTCAAACAAGAACCATTATTGATGTATCCCCTAATGGAGCTCTGCTAGCCAAATTTTATAATCAAGCTTATAATTTACTTAAGAAAATGGCTATAAATAATTATCATTGGCCAATGGACATAATGACAACCACAAGAAGAGTAATCAAAGTATATGAGGTAAACACTATCATGGCACTTACAACTTAAGTGTTATCTTTGGTGAATCTCTTGAAGGCTCAAAAATTGTAAGCAAGTACAAACCTGGTCTAAAATTTAAGGGTGTCCTGTGTCTTTTGTGGTGGAGCTCATTTGTTTGATAATTATCCAAATAATCCTGAAACATCATTCTATGTGGGTAATATGAATTGAAACAATGATCCATACTTGAATACATATAACCTAAGATGGAGAAAACATCCAAATTTCTCTTGGAGTAACAACAAAAATCAAGGTGGTATAGTCAATTCAACCCTCAAACGTTTCCACCACCTGGTTTTGATCAACCAACAATCAAAAGCCCAAGATAAGAAGCCACCTAATGAGGAAAATAAAAATGCTTTAATAGGGATGATGAAAGACTTCATCCATTTAGTAAATACAAAAGTGTCTACTCAAGAGACATCAATTTATAATTTAGAGACCCAAATGGGATAACTTGCATATGCCATTAGTCAAAGGTCTTAAGGTAACATTCCAAGAGACACAATTATAAACCCAAGAAAAAAGTAAGGAGCATTGCAACACCATAGCCTTGAGAAGAGGTAAAACTTTAGAGGAGGAACATGAGACTCAAAAGTTTGAAGAGGAATAGGAAGCTAAAAAGGATGAGGAGGAACAAGTGGATAAATAGAGCACTAGAAAGGAAATAATTGAGCCAAAAAAGAGAAACCTATACAAATTCACTATTCCTTTCCCTCAAAGACTACAAAAGAAAATTTTAGATACATAGTTTTCAAAATTTATAGATGTCTTCAAGAAGCTACACATAAATACACCATTTGTAGATGCACTTTTACAGATTCCTTTTTATGCCAAATTTTTACAAGAAATACTGTCTAAGAAAATGAGTCTTGGAGATAATGAAATGATAACCTTGACTGAAGGTTATAGTGTCATATTTTCTAGAAAACTACTCCAAAAATTGAAAGATCAAGGTAGCTTTGACATTCTTTGCATAATAGGGAACATGAACTTTGAGAAAGCACTATGCGACATAGGTTCAAGTATTAACCTTATGCCATTATCAATCTTTAAGAAATTGGGGATTGGTAAAGCCAAACTTACTTTAGTAACATTACAAATGGTAGATAGATCAATTAAATGACCCTAGAGTGTGGTAGGAGATGTGCTAGTAAAAGCAGACAAGTTCATCTTTATGGTAGATTTCCTTGTACTAGATATGGAAGAGGATTATAACATTTCTATCATACTTGGTCATCCATTATTAGAAATTAGAGGTAAAGCCAAACCTACTTTAGTAACATTATAAATGGTAGATAGATATATTAATTGACCTTGGGGTGTGGTAGAAGATATGCTAGCGAAAGTCGACAAGTTCATCTTTTCGATAAATTTCATTGTATTAGACATGGAAGATGACCGTAACATTCCTATCACACTTGGTCATACTTTTTTGGAAACTAGAATAACACTCATTGATGTACAAATAGTCATCTTGCAATGAGAGTGTACGATGAACAAGTAACATTTAAATTTTTTAAAACATTTGAACCCCCTAATATTGATAATGCTAATGAATGCTTTAGGATATATGTTATTGATCATGATGATAACTTAAAAAATCTATTGAGTTTCCCACACTGAAGACTATTACATATGATGCTATGAATAATGAAGTAAACTTACCAAGAAACAACTTAATCTATTTTCATTTTGAAAGTATGTAATCTATAATTGATATTGTTGATTGTGTGGACTAGTTGGAGGCCATACTCCTATATGTATACCTAATTTGGTGGTAGAGAGTTTTGAGATAGGATCTAACCATAAATCATCTATTGAAAGGACACAAAGGTTAGACCTTACATTTTTACCCCACCATCTCTAATCAAATAGACAAGCAGAAGAGTCCAATAGAGAGATAAAAAGGATGTTGCACATACATAAATTAGATGAGTTATGGTAGAGTGCTTATATGAATACCAAAAAGTACAAAAAAAAAATATGGCATGATAAGATAATTGAGCATTTTGTTTTCAGGAAAAATCAAAACTAAATAGATACAGAGGGATGTATCTTAAGACTTTATATGACCATCTAGTCAAGGACGTTAAAGGTGTCAATGCTTGGGATGCAATCCAATGTTATTTTACTAATAGTTTTATTATGTTTTGTAGGTAAATAAATGTAGAGAGATTAAGCATTTTAATGACAGATGTGGTGTGCCAAGACTAAAGGAGTTTTCTTTCCTTTTAATTTTTCATATTTATATGTGCGCATTAGGGACAATATGAAATTTAAGTTTGGGGGAGGAAAATTCATTTTCTACTTTAGTATTTAGTATGCATTTTTTATTTTTAGAATTTTTATTTTATTTTTAGGACGTGTTTAATCATGATTTAGGTAGAAGTTGATAAATATATGGAAATTAAATGTATGCATGCTTGATATGAAATGTATGAACCCAATGATAAAAGTTGGTTGTCATGAGTAGGATAATGAGTGTAACATACTAGTAGGATTAGTCATGTGATATACTTGCTAGTTTTGATTGATTGATTCTAATTTTGTGCATATGTTCACGAGTTATTTTGATACTCTTATTGAGTGATAATTTGTAGTGAGTTATGCAATTTGATGAGATCTACCATATTTTAAAATTTATTTGATCTTCCCTTGAGGGGAAATTCTAAATAGTATTTAACATAAGAAATGATTTAGGCCTTATTTGGATCAATTGAGCCTTTCAAGCTAGCCATTGTTAATATCTTTAATCACCCATTTGAGCCCAATTAAAAACCTTTCATATCTTTAAGGCCATTCTATGCATAACTAATAAATATTATCATTACCTTTGCACCTGTAGCTTATATAAAAAGAAAATTGCAATAATGTGTTATGCTAAAGAGTGAGGATAATTGTAAAGCACCCTATTTAAAATAATAACTCACAACACAATTATCCCTCTAAAGAAAAGAAAAATAAGTTTGGGTGTATTATAAAGTTATAAAAAAAGATGTGGAATAAAATAATATGAAAATAATGATAAGATAGGGTATACTAAAATATCAAGTAAAAACTTAGTTGTGGTTAAAAAGTGAATGATGAATAAAAAGAAAGTTAAGGTGTTGAAAGAGCCTAAATGTTTACATTTATCTACCCACATATGAGCCTAATATTATAAGCATGTAAAGCCCTTATTTACCTTTAGCTAAGTGCATATTTATATTAGTAGAGAGAGATATGAAAAGTAGAGCTATGTGATTTTTTCTAAGATTTAATATATTAGCATGATCGTATAGGTTGATTTCATGAGTACATCGAATGATATCATGTGACACACACATATGAATTAGTTCGTAAAAAATCTTGCATATCCTTATATTGATGGAACATTGATTGATGGAGATATGAACCTCCTTGTATTAGAATTATACGATTGTTAAGGGAGATAATTTTTGCTAAATATGAATGTATTAATATATATATGAATATATTACACATGTCATTTTATCTAGTTAGACTTGACTTTACTTGAAGACAAGTAAACAATTAAGTTTGGAGGTGTGATAACTCTATTAAGGTAGAGTCATCAATGTACATTTCTACTTAATATTTATTTTTTTTATTTAGTAAATAGTACTTTTAGGGTTAAAAATATTAAAATATGAACTTTCTAATGAAAGGGAGATAAAAATATAATTTTCAAGAATTTTTGAACTTTTTGGAATTTTTACATATTTTATGAACTTTTTTAATGTAGGACCAATCAGAACAGGGCACGTGGATGCCACATAAGAAAAAAAATATCCCATCATAGTGTGTTGCATGTACAATTGACCAATCATTGCTGTGTGAATGCCATACAAGCAAAAGGGAACTAATCTGAATGTATAACATGTACTAGGTGATGTAGACCTAGTCAATTGATGTCAAGGCATTCACTCCAAGTTTTGCCATGTAGATAATGAGCATGCTATGCATCATTATGGGATTCATTTGTTCCTTCCACTAAAAATCCAGGCAATCTGGATTAATGAATCTTAGCATGCCAAGTATCATTAACTTAGAAAGCGTTGCCATGTGTCATAATGCCATTGGCTAATGTTGTTTAATTTTCCATTTTTCATCTCAACCTTTGATTTGAAGCTAAACTAACAATAAAATTTCATTTGAGCCTAATTTAACCCTTTAATTGCACCAAAAAATCTACATGATCAAATTTTAGAATTTTTTTTATCAATTTTTGGTGCTAAAAAGAGAGAGAGAGGTTCAAGAGGATATACAATTTTGGTGGATATTCAAGAAGAGATTGGTGCTATAATTCAAGAGATCTATTGTATTTATTCTTCTTCTTCTTTCTTCGTTAACTTGTATGTCTTTTTTATTAAAACATATGATATTTATGAAAAACATCATATCTAACTAACTTAGTAATATAGAGGTCTTATGAACTCAATTTTTTACATACGATGATTTAATATTTTACCCCAATTATGATTTCAATTTAATTATATTATTTAATCTAATTTTTATGCTATTTAATTTTTAGTCATAATTGATCTATAGAGGCAATCAAATAGATTTGAAAGAATTAGTTAATTGTTTATCTTGATTAAATAACATGTATAATTTTTATGTAGAGATATATGATTCTTATATATGTGATACATAATTGATTAGCTTAATGAGTAGTATGAAATTTAATTGAAATGATAGTATGATTAGGTTAATTACTATTTAATGTGTAGTTTACATGAGAGATGAATACATGCTAGGTTAGATTTAATTAATCATGTAATTAATTAGTAATTTATTGGGAGGATTTTAGTGATTCACATGCTTATAAAATTAAAGATTAAGTATTCTTATATATTTTTTCATATATTTTCTTAGCTTCTAATTTTGAGTTAATTAATTACTACTATTAAGTTTTAGTTCTTTTAATTTTTCTTTCTTAAAAAAAATCTTTACTTTTCAGTTTCTAAATTAGTTTTTAATAATATAATCTCCGTGGGAACGATCTTTTCTTGTCATTATAATATTTGTTTACAATACTTATACTTGCATACCAATTGTAAAAAATTCATGTCGATCAACTGATAAATATGTTTTCTCTTACAAATAGGATTAGTAATACTCATTAATCAAGAAAATTCCTATTTAAAGAAAAATTATTTTTAAAGTAGACTCATTAATCAAGAAGACTCTTATTTAAAGAATAGTTTTTTTTCAAAGTAGATTTATTAATCAAGAAGACTTCTATTTAAAGAAGAGTTCTAAAGTAAATTTTAGACTATCTCTTAGGTAAAGATTTAGCCTATAATTTTGGTTATATAAGAATTTTAGCATATATTTTATCCTATAATTTAGTCTATATTTTATCATCTATCTTAGCCTAAAATTTAGGACATATTTTAAAAACAATAAAGTACATTAAAGAATAGACTAAGTGATCATTTCATAAACTGATTCGATTTTAAATAAATATTTTAAATTAAAATCCTAGTTGCTTAATTGATCTAGTCTAGGCTCGATCGATCGAGTAATTTATTTACTAAATGTTTCTATGTGTCTAATTTGAAATCTAGCGTGCATAAAAATAAAGATATACCTGATATGTATTTGTTGAAGCTTGATAGTTTATTTGGCTTGAAAATATTATTCAAAAATACTCTAGAAACTAAAATTATATTTATCTATTTTGTTTACTAATATCTCCAATACTCACATAAACCTTACATGTTGGTCCAAAAACTATAGGTCTACTGATGAGCGAAAACCGGCATCGCCGATCTTGCCAATACTTTGGTTTTATATTTATAAAACTCTCATAAGTACACAAATCATTTCGTAGAAAATGATAAGTATACTCCCAAGGTCGATCTAAGGAATGAATGTATGTGGTTTTTAATTTATTATTCAAACTTTTAAAAACGAAATTAAATCCTAAACATCCTGTCACGATATTTTGGGTTTTGTGTTTCTAATCTACTCACATAAAAATAAACATAGATTCAATAAATATTTATGCAAATTTTATCATTTATAAAAGTGGAGTATTTATGGATATAATAACTAAGTTAATTATGCTTGCTCATATTATTTAGGTTATTAAAGATATGAATTGATATTTATTGATTCTCCCTTTTTTGTATGAATACCACCTTTGGTGGTGTTAGATATTCTTTGTTAACTAATCAAATCAAATAACACCTATGGGTGGGGTCGATAACTAATTTGGTTAATTAAATTAATTTCTTTTTCTAAGAGATTGAAAATGAACCATTTAAATGCCACCATTAGTGGGGTTAGAAAGTTTAAACTTTATTCAAGGTGTCCAAATTAAACCTAAGAATTAAGTTATCCGAGTACTAATTTCAAGTTTTAAAACCACTATTGAAAACATGTTGTCAATACATTTTCAGATAATAATTCTTATAAAAACTTTTGAAATAGAGCTTCATTCTAATTACCGGGCGATTGTACCAACAAATAAAAGAGCATTACTCTAAATCAGACTGGATAACTAAACCTTAAAATCTAATTTTCAGATTTAAGTTTGTAATGAAAAATAATATATTTCTCTCTAACATTCTTAATATAAAATCTTGAATAAAAATAAAATCAATTCATTTTAGAGATTTTTACCTATTCAATATTTCGCAAGCATAACAACGTTATTATTATATCATGTTTACAAACAGCTAGCAAAGTCAAATTTAATCACAGACAAATTAAATATAACATTTAAGAATAAAGCATAAAAAAAACTATAAAGAAAATAAAATCCTTACAGTACTTCGATGCTATTCCTGTTGCTGGAAAACTTCCAAACGGAATTTGCACTCCCATTTATTGAATCAAAAAGCAAATAAATTACAAAAACATAACTAGTTCTTCTCAAAAAGAGAAGAACTCTAAAACTAAGAGAAACTAACTAAAAAAAGCTAAAAACTAAGAAAAACTAAAAAAACTAAGAAAAGAGAGAAAGAAAGAGAGAAGAGAATATGTTTTGAGGTGTGTTTAGAAGTGAAGAGAAGAGGGGTATTTATAGGTGAGGATGGGGAGAAAAAGTGGGCGAAAAAATGGTGGAAACGCAGAGTGGTGATTGATGACGTCAGCATGACGTGGGGGGGAGATGGTAGTGGCGCGCGCGGAAAGGAGCAAGGCGCGTGAGTGGGCGCGGGATTGGGCAGTTGGGCGGCACGGTGGCGCGATTTCCTCCTTTTTGACCCTTTTGATCCATTTTGTCCAATTTTTCCATATTTGTTGACCTTTCCTCATTTATTTATTAATATATTTGTGATGTATTGCTTTCAGTATTCTTCTTTGAGTCTTTAAGTTACGTTTTTAAGCGAAAATACCTGAAAATCAATAAAAATATCTGTGATTTCGAAAAAGACAAATTTATATAAATATATGATAAAACATATAAATATATATATTTTTAATCAATTAATGTACATAAAATCATGATAATTTTAGTGCTTTTTGAGCACTCATCATCTACCTACATAAAAATTGAAGTGGGCATTCAAAAAGAAAAAAATACAAGTGATCCAAGTAAAATATAAAAATAAAATATGTTAAAAATACAAAGTGATAGTCTTTGTAAAAGACAAAAACCCATACTTTGTAAAGATGTTGTAGGTAATGTCACACATTAATAAAAGATAACATTATGATAGAGTTTATAAAAATTATGAGTATCTTACTTATTGGATAAATCTTCTAGAATAGATAACCCATAATTATTATTGGCATTAAGATAATCATCTACCAATTAACTCTAGTTAATAGCTAGTTAAACTCGATAAATCACAATTATTGGTTTGCCATCCAAGGCTAGTAAACCTTGTTTAATAACAATAAACACGTAAAGGTTGGCTAAATAAAAAAAATGAAATTTATATATCATTTTTGGGAGATGAAATTTTTAACTATGAAAATATGTTATTTAAAGAAAAATACAATTTATGTAATTTTAATTATGTTCTAGCTAGTGTAATATTTTAATTAAAAGAGGGTAAAACTTAAAAAAGAAAATTTTTAGTTTTTCAATGGGATTAAATTGGGTAAGAATATTTTCCAATTGAATATATTAAGAGAAGAGAAAAAGTAGAATAGGTAAAGAAATTAAACATATCATTCCAAAATTCATTAACGGGCATATAGGAATTAATAAGAGTTTATTTTAATAGCAGAATCTTCGTTTAATAATTGTCACTTTATGTTATGTTAATGCATTTTAGAAACATTAATGATACATATATTAACACAACAAAAGTAAAAATAATTAAATTGTTTCTTTTAATAATTATAAAAGAAAGTATGTATGACACGTATAATAACACCACAAGTAAGGATAGTTGGATAGTTGAATTGCTCCTTTTCGTAATTATGAAAGGAAGTAAGTAGTTGAAAGGCATATATATACACAATATTTAATTTTATGCAATAAGGTTTCATATTTTTAACCATTTTTCATATGTATTAGTTATTAGATATCATATTAAAATTAAGATAATTGAATTGTTTTTTTTTTTGTTAATTATGAAAGAAAGTTATTCACTCATCTCACTCGTAAAACATATATACATAATGCTTATTTATTTGTATGTAACAAGGGTCTATATTTTCAATTATTTTTACACATGTATTTGTTATGTATTAATAGCACATAAAATAGCTTCTAAAACTATCACATCAGAATTTTTGTATAGGTCAAAATTTTAGTACGTAGCTTGAAAAGAAAAAGATTGAATCATACCCATCTCCAAGACAATTGAAGTCATTATGAAATTAATTTCTTTCGTATCTTCTTAAGAGTCTAATATAAAGTAGAACTTCATTTCATTATTTACCCTTTTATATATCCTTGTGCAAATCAAATTTGATCTAACATTCTCATAAATATAATAAATAGTTTTTTCATACAGTTGTTGAAGGTTTAAAAATCCTTTAAAGAGATTCTTGAATCAAATCTCTTATCCTACATAATTAAAATTAATTTTTTTAGAGCTAATTATTTTATGGTATAATAACATATATTTCAAGTAGTTATTAAAAGAATGTGGGATCAAAATCCCATCCCTTACAAATTGTGTAGCAACAACTTCTTCTTCCTTTTTTAAATAAATACATTATTTATACACCTATAATTACTACTTGAACCAAAATATTTTAGATGAAAAAATAATTTACCAGTGAAAAAGTAAAAGTTGAATTAATACCATATCTCTACCATATAAATAAGCACCAAAAATGCACGAGATTGCAGTGTTTGATAGCGTCTCACTTGTCCTCTTATCTTTCCATGTGTTTTTTGTTGTTGCTAATCTTTACTTTCCATATTATTTAACACTAACTCTATTTGGGATTCCTATTAATTTGAAGGGGAATCTGGGATACCGGCCCTGAGGCAGTAGAGAATGATTTATGTCTCCTGCCAAGCCACTTCTGCTAGCCCATTATACCATATCATGCATGAGCCAGCTACTTAATTCTCTAGGAATCCATATTATATAGAACATGGATAAGATGCAGTGTTATTAGAAACTTCCTGCCCATTTTCCTCAAGAAAAGCATCAATGATCACTTCATTAATTGTTGCCTTCCAAATAAACAACTTGGTTATGATGATGGACATGCAGGAAATTGAAGGCAACAATTAGTTGTTTTATATCCCACCCAAGTTTGACGAGCTTTACCATGGTGATCTGCTGCTATAAAACCCATGTATGCTTTTCCATTTTTCCAGGCAGCATCGACGTTACCTTTAAATGCATTAAAAGGTGAAGGTTGTTAATGGCATGGAATTACATTACCTTCCTCGTTTATATCATCATGTAAAGTTGCATCTAGAAGGATATGAGAGAATTCTGCAATTCTCGACGAGAGTCTATTAAAGTATGTAACTTAGTTGAGATTAGCATGTTTGAAAACAACTTCATTTTGCAACCACCATAACTGTTCTATCATAATGACCGCGACTAAGGTAGACATTTTAGATGATATGTCCTTTAATTGGCAACCAATGCTTAGGTGGATCCAGAATGAATTTTATATAAGAAAGTAGGTCTAGCTTTTCAACAAAATGCCAATTGAAATTTCATTTCCATTGGAATCATGCACCAATTCAGTACACATCTAATGAATAAATGCTCAGCATCTTCCATTTGTTTGTGACAAACTGGGCAGTTTAATTTATCAAGTTTTTTGAACTCATCAATCTTCTTTTTATTGCTTAGACAATTATTAAGGATTTTTCCTAAGAGGGGTTTATGTCTTGTATGAATTTTATGTTGTGCATGGAAACAACAAATAACGGTATATGAATATATGAGATAGTTTAAAAAAAACACACAAAATTTATGTGGTTCGGCAATTTTCCTAGATACTTAGGAGGCAACATACATTATTGAACTGAGTATGAAAGATATAGAATATTTATACAGATTTTCTCATTAATAATATCTCTAAAGTGTTTTCCCAAACTCAAAGAAAACTCTTACACTCACGAAGTATTTTCTCTCTTTGAGTTTGCCTATACTCTCTGATTTTTTCTTCTGATTTTTGCTGATGCCCTCAATGCATGAACCCTTCTATATTTATAGATGAAGCAAAACTCTCTCTCCCTCTTGTACAATGAATGAGGGCAAGAATTAAAGTCACTAATTCAGGGAAATTAGGCCAAAAGTTAGGCCACAAATTAGGCACATAATTTAGGAAAATTAAGTGTATAATATAATTGACTTTATAGCCAATTATTCAACAATTTTCACCTTGGCAAAAATATTCATAGCATCGTCTCAAATGTTCCCTAGGCGCTCTAAGCTCGAGTGATATTGATCAAGTTCAAACAATGTTGAAACGTGATCCTTGTAACCACCTTTGTATGCATATCTACAAGGTTATTTGTAGTCCCAACTTTCTAGAATATAACATTCCCTTCATCGACGATTTTTTGAACAAAATGAAATCGAACATCGATGTTCTTGGTATGACCATGATGAACAAAATGAAATCGAACATCGATGTTCTTGGCACTCTGGCTATCGTAGAAAACCCCACGTTCTTCTGAACAATACCCAAATCCTTGGTCAACCCAAGAAGCTAGATAACTTCTTTGAATGCTTCTGTAACAACCATATACTCTTGCCTTTATAGTAGACAAAGCTATAGTTGACTGCAATGTTGATTGTTGTCTCTTTTAGAGAACATAAAATCGTGCAAGTATACACAGTTACAAGTAATAAAGATTTGTAAGTAGAGTATCATTCCCACGGAGATTTGTTACTACCCTTTGTTGATTACTAAAATTGTATCGCTCTGATTTTATCCAAAACAACCGTTGATTTAGAAAAATAAGAAAAGAGTTAACAAAATAAAAGAAATCTAGGATTGCAATTTTTCACCAAACTAATCAACTCAAATCGGGTTATTTTCTCTTGATTTATATTTTTTAGTACATTTAATTTGTCAATCGAAAACTTCTATTTTTATCCATACATCTCTTCCGAGCTCCGTATAGACACACCTCGTTAAATTAATTCACTATATCTCTATGAGAATTAAATTCACCAAGATTCATTACGTTTCTAAGTTTTCAAAAGGCCACAGCGTACAATTAGGGTATATTCCTATCCTTCATCATACATGTCATTCTATCTACGAGCAATATACACACAAATGTCTCTTCCAAGTTTATTTATGTGCCACAGATCGGTTTGATAAAATTCGTAAATAATCAAAAAGCATTAAGCACAAGATAGAGTAAACAAATCGAACGTCTTATAAATCTATCAAAAATAATTAAAATCCAAGCTTCATAAATTTAGATCAAATGCAACCCTAGAAAAATTAAATTACTTCATAAATTAAAAATAAACTTACAACAGCTCAAGGAAAATAAGATGAAGAACACAGAAAATTAAAACATTACTTAAAACAAATATTTTGCACACGCGGAACACAACAGAAGCCAAAATGGCTTCTGCGTGTTCCACAGTCCAACCCCCAAAATGAACCCCTAAACTCAATCTCCAAATTTTGACAATAAATGCCCTATTTATAGCAACAAACATACAACTAAAAAAATCTACATTTTTCTTTAATTACGTAGACACGCGTATAATATTTGTATCGAAAATAAAAATAGAATGCGTGGGGGACAAACCGTTACAACAAAAATATTATTTTAAACTGAGTGGGAGACAACGGCACGCCCTTCTGATTTTGTTTTCAATATACTCTGCCACGTGTCGCGATCTAATTAGTTGAAAAATATAATGGGACACGTGGCATCCTTTAATTGGTGAGAGCAAAAGGGTGCATGGAAATGCGCCACACGAAAGCAAGGCGCACGTGGACATAATGTAGACAACGGCGCGCCTGGAAACGTGCGCCTTTTTCCGTGCATTCTGGTTTACTAAATTAATGCCACGTGTCGTTATGTTATTCGCTGGAAGATTTATGAGACACTTGGCTTCTTGTTGTTCTGTAAAAAATGAGGGAAGCGTCTTTGCTTGGATAACCAGCGTCGCACGGGATTACCCAGACAAGCGGTTGATGGCGTGACATCTTGGTCCCCCGCACTTCAATCTGGTCTGTTCAACCGATCCAACGGTGAGCGAGGCACCTTGGGGGAAATTCTGCACAGCCGATATGTGGGTCCCCAGCTCGCACGCGCGCGCGCGGTAAGGTGGCCTCGCATTTCGGTCTTGACTGCGTCATGACAGATATCACTGAGGGTACTCTCTTTTGTCGTTTGGGAATGCACTTCGCCAATCTGGACCATTGATTGGATGAACGAATGGTGAATGATGGGCATCGTGAGTTGTGCGAGTGGCATTCTTCTCCTGCGCAGAAAATTCAATTTTTATTAATTGCAATTTGACCCAAAAATTTAATTCAAATTACATTTCAATCTTTCTTTAATTGCAATCAAGCCCATTTCTAATTTAAATTAAATTTTTGACTGTTATAAATTGCAATTAAGCACTCATTTATTTGAAATTAGATTTTTGGACATAAATTTGCAATTAAGTACATTTTTGATACAAATTATTTAATTTCCTTAAAATATATAAAAAACAATAATTACTAATTTATTAAACTAAAATTAACTAAAAATAGAAAGAACCTAGCAATTATGATTGATAAAATAGGTGAAAATAACTATATAAAATACAATTATCATTGATCTCCAACAAATTGGTCCTCCTATCATTGTGATCACATAACCAGTGGTAAATCGACGCTTATCTAAATCTCCAGTATAGTATCTGGCTAGATGCTTACCTTCAATCTTGTATTTCTCAAACTTTAAACCAATATCTATAGTACCATAGAATCCACTTCACTGCTTACCAATGTCCTTTACCGGGATTGTGCATTTAGTGACTCACCATACTAATAACATGGGAAATATCAGGTTTGGTGCATACCATTGCATACATCAAGGCACCAACAACATTTCCATTTAGAACACACTCCATTTGCTTCTTTTTATTGGCAATGCTAGGTGAAATCAATGCACTCAATTGAAAATGAGGAGCAAGTAGTGTACTTATTGGTTTGGTTTTCTCATCAATGTCAAATCTTTGAAGTAATTTCTTCAGATACCGAGTCTATGTCAAACAGACTATACTTGCAACTCTATCTCTTGTGATCTCTATCCTAAGAATTTTCCTATCTTCTCTAAGATCTTTCATTTCAAATTCTGAACCCAACAGAGCCTTCTCTGTCGATCTCCACCTTGCTCTTAGACGTAATCTACATATCATCAACATAAAAGAGAAAATAAGTGAAAGTATCATCTTGAAGTTTCCAAAAGTATACACAGTGATCAAATTGGCTGTGTGTGTACTTCTACTCTCTGATGAAGCTATCAAAGCGCTTGTACCACTATCGTAGTAATTTCTTCAAAACCATAAAGTGACTTGTTTAGCTTGCAAGCCCAATTCTCATGTCCTAGAACTTTGGAGCCATCCGGTTGAGACATATAGATCTCTTATTTCAAAGTACCATGGAGAAAAGTTGTTTTGACATCGAGTTGAGCTAACTCGAGATCAAATTGTGCTACCAAAGCTAATAGTATCCGAATAGATGAATGTTTCACAACAAGTGAGAATACCTCATTGTAGTCTATTCCTTCTTTCTAAGCATAGCCTTTTGCTACTAGTTTAGCTTGTATATGATGTTATCTTTACCAGCAACACCTTCCTTCTTAACATAGACCCATTTGTAGCCAATATTTTTCTTTCCTTTGGGATGTTGAATCAACTCGTAAGTTTGATTTTGGTGTAGAGACTTCATTTATTCATCCATTACCATCGTCCACTTCATACTATCAACTCTCTGTACGGCTTCTCTATAAGTGCATGGGACATCATTATCATTTACTAGAAGTGTGAATGCTACCTTGTTTGTGTATCTTGTAGGCTTACTAATCTCCCTTCTTGGTCTAGTAGTGATAATAGATTATGTCTGTTGATTGATCGGTGGTGATGGTGAGAGAATCATCACCTCAACTAAGATCTCTTCTCTATCATCAATTTCACCTTCACCATGATCAAAAGTCAATGTAATCTTATCTGGATCTTCTAGAGTCTCAAGCACCACCTTAGAAGGAGTATTTGGACTTTCATTCTCCTTCTTTGATTTTTTTGTCTCAATATAACAGACTCATTGAATACGACATCTTGGCATAAGATGATCTTTTTCGATTCATCACACCAAAGTCAAAAATCCTTTAACTCCTTCATTAAAGCCCAAGAAAAAAGCTTTCTTTCCTCTAGAATCCAGTTTGGATTTACTAACATGAAAATATGCAAGATATCCAAATATTGGCAATGAATCATAATCAAAAGAAAGTTGTCCAGACCATACCTCTTTAGGAGTTTTCCCATCTAATGCAATCATAGAAAGTTTTTTGACTATTGAGTTACATATGACAAAGCCTTACCCCAAAATGCTTTGCTCAATTTCGGTTGAGGTAGCATATATCGAACTTTCTCAATCAAAGTATGATTCATTCGTTCTGCAACTCCATTCTACTGTGGTGTATGAGGAACTGAAAATTTTGGATTATCCCTTCATCATGACAAGCTTTGAAGAAGGGATTTGATTTGTACTTACCACCATTATCATATCCAAGCCTCATAATTTTTATGCCTCTCTCAGTCTCGATCATTTCCTTCCATTTAAGAAAGATATCCAAAACTTTATCTTTGTGAATTATGGTGCATATCCAGACATATATAGATAAATCATCAATAAAAGTCACAAACCAACATTTACCTTTGAGTGAAGCATTCTTGGAAGGTCCCTAAACATCTATATGAATATAATATAGAGTTCCCTTAGTAAAATGAATGGAAATTCCAAACTTGACTCATGTTTGTTTTCCCATTACACGATGCTTGTAGAAATCAAACTTTCCAGTCTTGGAACCTTTCAGAAGATCTTGCTTTATTAATCCTTGCAAAGCCTTTTCACCGACAAGCCTTAAGCGCATGTGCCATAGGTAGGAAGAATTATATGTCTTTTCTTCATAACTTCTTGAGACATCTGCTCTTTCTGTAACTGTACTCCCATCTAGGAAATATAGGTTTACCTTCCAAGTACCCTTCATTGTCGTAGCCCATAAGCACAATTCCTCCATCAAGCTCATCAAAACTCAAAAACCAACGTCTGTTGGGATACATATGATGAGAACATCTGGAATCAAGGGTCCATTTGTCTAAGTAGCTATCTGATGATGAAACTATAAAGGTTGATTCTTCATCTTCATCAGCTTTCTGTGCAATGTTTGCATTTGACTAATCCTAGTTTGGACAATATTTCTTCGAATGAATTTTCTAGTGACAATAGGCACACTCGTCCTTTGTAGAACTTCTTTTGGATGACTCTCCTCTGGACTTTGATCTAGATTTCTCCCTATTATTTGATCCGCTTGATTTTTTGTTATTTTTCCTACCTCTAGCTGTAGTCAATGCTTCTGATGTTGAGTCTCTATAATCCTGTTGATCCTTCTTCCGGTACTCATTATTTACCAAAGCATTTGAAACATCTATAAATTTAACCTCATATTTTTCATATAATAGTGTTGTGGTTAAATGCTCATAGCTCTCATGTAATGAATTTAGCAACAACAAAGCTTTATCTTCATTAATAATTTCAACATCTAAATTTTACAGATTGGCTAAAATTTTGTTGAAATTATGTAAGTGCTCAATTATAGGGGTACCTTTCTTGTACTAAAAATAAAAAAGTTTCTTCTTCAAGTAGAGTCGGTTCTATATGCTTTTTGTCATGTACTTGTCCTCAAGCTTCTTTTAGAGAATTGCAGCTACGTTTTCTTTCACGAAAAAGTACTTATAATCTTTTCCTAAGCACAATTAACAAAAGATTTAATATTTTACATTACCATATGCCAAAGTTATTGGTGCCGTCGAATTTCTCCACCTCAAGCTTTGCATTGGATAACATGGTTATTCGAGTAGAACAATTTGGTTTGCCAATTCTTCTAAGGACAACTTGTGCACCTTTCTCAATCTTTCATGTATTAGCCATAAGTACAAACGGATAACAAAAATTTTATAATTATAACTTAAAAGCAATATTTGTTTTTCAAATTTTATATCTTATTTGAAAAAATGGAGTTCGCATTTAAATCCAAAATGCTCCAATTAGCTAGGAATAGGTTAGACTCGGTTGAAAACAGGTGAAAAATGGACCAACTCTGTCCAAAATATCATTAATGACTGAGTTGACTCGTTAATCAACAGTCAACAACTCGGCCATACGTCAACAAACTAGACAGCTCTAGTTGATGGCTTGGTCAATGGCTCTGTAGCTCAGTCAAACAACTTAGATGCAACTCAGTGAATTGACTTAGTTATTAGTAGTAGCACTCTCTTAGCTTTTGGCGGTGCGTTTGACCTCCGATCTAAGCGATTTTTTTGGACATTGCGTTTGTCTCATCGAGAGCTTCAATTTGGTGTATAATACTGTTAAATTTTTTCTCTAATACCAATTTGTTGTGAACGGAAGAAATAAATAACAATATATGAATATATAAAATTGGTAAAAAGAAACACACAGAATTTATGTGATTTAGCGATTTGCTTAGGTACACGGGAGTCAAAATATATTATTGAACTAAATAAAAAATATACATAATACAAATAAAGATTTCCTTACTAAAAGTATTTCCGCAAATTTACAAAAAACTTTTACACTCACGGAGTATTTTTCTCTTTGATGTCTACACTCTCTCTGATTTGTTTTTTATGATTTTTATTGATACTTTCGATGCATGAACTTTTTCATATTTATAAATGAAGTAAGATTCTCTCTCCTTTTTGTACAATGAATGAAGTCAAGAAACAAGGTCACTAATTAAGAGAAATTAGACCAAAAATTAGACAACAAATTAGTCACGAGAAATTGGGTGCTTAATATAATTGACTGTAGAGTCAATTGTTTAACGATTAGCCTTCCAGACTTCACTCCACATGCAATGTGAGTTATCAAATTTTCGGGATTTTATTAGGGCCAATAGGCATCTTTAAATGAGAATTTACCTTTTCCAATCCCATACCACATACGAATAGCTTGCTGATCTGAAGGAGAATGTACATTCAAAATGAAGGAGGAAATATTGGCACCACAAGTTAATAATTTATAAATGTTCCAATTCCAATGATTGCCCCAAAAGCACCTGTCAGTGATCAGAGGAACAATTTGTAATTGATTGTTAGTTGGGCTGGGATCTTTTGAGAAGGTAATTAACCGTGAAATACAAGGTTGATTTCTAAAATTGAATATGTCTCAATTCTCAAGTTTCCAGCACACTTCTTTTCCTATCAAATCTTGGGACCAAAGAATTTCCAAATACTTGAATTATTTTCATTAGTCGAACTCTAAGAAACGATTGTTGTTTTAGATATTTTTTACTGAATAATCGAACCTGAGGTTTGTCAGTATATTGAACAACTGGGCCACTTTAAAAAGCATCATGACTTTTTCTATTTAAAAAAAGAAAAAAGAAGCAACTAGTTAAAACTTCTACGTTAAACTTGTAATCTTTATTACAATCTGGATTATAGTAAAAGAAAATTATGATTCTAAAAGAATATATATAATATTTTATTATTATTATTATCATCATGATCATGTATTATTTAGTTTGCTTTAAAATCTTTATGAATATATTTAATAAGATTATGATTTTGCTATATATTTATTATTTTTATTTAAAATTATATTTTTTGGATTCCTAATTGAATTATAATGATTATCCAATATATTAGCATATCACCGGACACAAGCCAACAAAAACAAAAAATATGGATCAATACGAAAATAAATTATTTATTGGAGTTTACGATAATATGATATTTTAAATCAATAAAATTTAAAATTAATATAATTTTTTTAAAAAACTAATTTAATTAATGTAAAATAAAAAAAATACAATTTAATTAGTATAAAATATACTTTAAAAACAATGAATAAGACATGCAGATATCAATTCAAATAGAAAAAAATATTTCTATATGTCTCATTGTTCTTATGTCTATGTGTTGACTTTTCGTGTACAAAAAATAGTGTCTATCTTATTTTACTCAGTGTTCTGTCATCCTTTATGTAAGATTCGTTATTGCATATCCATGATACACTCATACACATAGTTAGGAATACTTTATATGAAAGCATGTTTATACATCCCACATGGTTGGTTTTCATAATATACATGCTAAGTGGAGTACGCTTGCTTGTCGATGTTATCACTATGTCTTTGGTTTGTTTCGGGTGTAGGTATTTATGAAAAGTACTCGGTAATTTTTTGAACCAAAAAATCTGACTTTTTACAACCTTGTCACCAAGCTTTCCAGGGAACTTGCCACAGATGGTGACAAGGTGGAAAATCCGAGTTCTATAAACACCCCTTCACTTTTTCATTTTTGTTATCCAAAAAAGAGGCAATAGAGCTCTATCGAATTGACATATCGTATTTTTGTTTTCAGATGACTAATACCTTGTGTGTTGGTCAATAATAATGATTCGTGAGAGTGAGCAAAATCGTGCTTACGAGTGGTGAGTACACAAGGTTATGTTTGCAAGTAGGTTCTATGTGTTGAGTCATGTATCGACTAGTGGTTTCCTTTATGCAACATTTTCTTATTCACTTTACACGTTACTGCTATTTGGTTACTAATCACACCAATGTGGGGATAACAAGCTTTGGAGGAGAGCTGGGTACATGTGTCAAACTACGCCATTACTAAAGTAGCAAGCAAGGGCAATAATAGGTAGTTAGAACAGAGGACCCGGATGATAGAGGTAATAGTAGTTTTATTTTTCTCAGAGAGTAACTGTTTTATTGCTTAGTGGTATTTACTACTGAGTGATTACCTTAAGAAACCCGAGGATGTTACTACATAAATAGGGTTTCTATGTGGGTTTACCTCATTATATCTAGTGTTATGCATGCTCAACTATGTGGCAAGTATAATCCAAGTTAAAATGGTGTATGTTCCTACATAATAAAGTTTAAAATCTGATTAAAAAGCTTATATTTTATCTTTATCACTTACTTACCTTTTATTGAAATTTATATATGTTGCTTTATTATATTGCTTATCTTTGAGTATATGTATTGTAGTAGTATTTATCTGTCATGTGTTTATATCTCTATGATTTGCATGTTTGAGTTATGTCCTTAAGGAGTCAATATCTCCTTGACCTAATTATATATTAGGTCTTGGACTACTTTAATGTTGTTATGCTTCATCAGTATGTATGATAGCTTATTATGAGTTTTTATCATATATGTTTTAACATACTAGATGCATGCTTTAATTATAAAACGTGTTATTTATAAATTTTCGTATGCTTTCTTTTTTTACGAAGCATGTGTATAGTTTTCTAATCATTACTTGTATTTAATTAATCTATCTACCCTATGATTAATTTATATTACTTGTGTATGTTATATGAATGTGAGTTTTTCGTGAGTCTCTAAGGAATTTTTATTTTTTTACCCTGGTGTGTCCCATGTGTCAAACTCTTTAATTGGTTTGCTATGTTTAGATTGATCGTATGTTGTAAGAGTACAACCATCATTTACATAATATGTTCTCATATATGAAATCTTGAAGTGATTGAAAATCCTTTGTTGATTAAGTATGCAATTCCTGCCTCATATGCTATTAGTTGCTTGCCATGCTATTAGTTGTTTGCCATGCATATATATGTTACTAGTTGGGATAGGAACATAGAAGACAAATCATCACTAGTGTGTTTATTGCAAAGTGTTTTAGTTGTGTATTAAATTGAATATGTTGTTTTACTTCTGTTGTGTAAGTTGTTTAATTAATTCACTTTTGCGAGATCAGTTTGGCCTAATTAATATAGTGCTCACAAAAAGATTCCATGATAGGTATCTTCACTTCTCATCTTGGTCCCAATTATCTATTTAAGTTGGAAGAATATATAACCTTTGTGTAATTGTTCCTACGTATAAGAATCTTTAAGTTCTAACAAGAGCAACCTATTTGATCAACAGCCAGGTTAGTAGCTTATTGCATATTTGTTACATAAGTGTTTAGATTTTTTTCTACCATAAATTAAAAATATTTTTTAATTTTTAAAATGTAAAAAATATAAAATAAATTAAATATTAATTTAAATAATCTTTATGATAAACTTATTTTAATAGGTAATTATACTACATAAAATACTATTTTAAATATAAATTATTTCATTAAAATATTTATCATGAATTTTATCAAATTATATTATATAGGTTGTCACCAAACATTGTATAGAATAATTATAATACAATTCAATCAAATATAATTATACTTATTTTATCCAATATGATACACCGAATAAAATTCTTATGTATGTCATAGTTTTGAAGATACAACATTGTCTCTTCTTTGATAATATCGATAATTTTGTATTTGTTGGTTGCAAAATTTGCTCATTATTCTTACTTTAGTGTTATCTTTTTGTTAAGATATATTTGGTGAATATATTTGAAGTTTTAGTTTTTGAGTGCTTTCTTTTGAATTTTAATAGTTATACTCATTTTTATATTACTTGTTAACTTTATTCAATATATTGTCACTAATAGAGTAGATTTTTTCACATTAATATATTAAACCACTTAAATTATTGTGTACCTTTATTTTTTCATTAGTTATTATTTTGATTTAGCCCATTATTATTTATCTGTGCAATCCAAATTTGATTTTTGACTTTTATTTTTATATTTGCCAATTTATAACAAAATATTGAAAAAATATAAATTGGAGATATTTATGATTAGTTTGTGACTTAAATTGTAGAGTTTTACTCTTTTGGATACAATGTGTTGCATGTACTTTTAGGTTTTTGTTTTTATAGATCATTTTCGAGTGAAGCTTGTAATCATGCCTTTTATTTGGTGAATTGGACTATATCCATTGCATTTGTATTGAATATTTTGTTTGAGAAAAAAAATGTTTTAATAGTTAAAGACAACGATATTAGTAAGCAAGTGGGGCTTGAAAGTAGATCGGTTAATAAAGTACATGTGGGCATTTTCGTTCAACCTTTGGTATGCAAGTTATATTATTTTGTTGTTGATTTAGCATAAGAGCAATTGTGCAACCATATAGTATTGTTATTGGTAAAAGGAAAGTTTAGAACCTTTATTAGTTTCATGTTGATTCTTTTTTTTTATTTATTTCTCTTTAATTATGAGTTATGGCATTCCATATGCTTACACCATTAGTATTTTATCGTAGATTATTGCTTATACTTGTCCTAATTTTCACATGTAGTGTGTGTTACCATTTGTTTTGTGGACAGCTTGTACATTGGTCTTTTGGAAGCGGTGAAATAAAAATTGATTGTATTTTGAATTTTGGCTAAGTTTTTGGTACGAGTTTTAACATTTGTTATGATGTTATTGATTTTATGGACTCCATTTTGTGCTGCAAATTTTATTCAAAGTTTTCTGAATTATTTTTTAATTTTATTATCCTATTAATTAAGAGAAGATTTTATAAATTTATAGTTGATTTGTAGTTGATTTGTATACCGTAAAAACAAAGTATATGACAACCACAAAAGCAATGGTGGAAGTGGCTTAGTTTGAATGTTTGGTTTGTAATATGAGTTTATAGAATAATATTTATGTTATATTTTGTGATAAATAGAATTTAAGGTATTTGAAAGTTATATGTACTTTAGAGAAGACCAGACACTTTTGCATCAAATATTACTTTTTTGGTTATATTATGTCTTATGGTGGTGTTATCAACAATTGTGTTATCAAAGCGTGCTACTATTTATAATGTCAAGTATTCTTTGGTTTTAGTTGGGTTCTGCAGTAGGAGGTTACCGTTTGGGTCTTTAAGTGTGACAACCATTTATTAATTTGAAAATTTTACTATTTGAAGAAGTTGATTTTTTGAGTGAAAGTGGAGATTTATTTAGTTCTCTGTTATTATCTATTGTTATGATTCTGTTTTTAATAAAATTATGATAATGAGATATATTTATTACTTTTTTTTGGTGTAGGAATCTATATATATATCACAATATTGGATAAAAAATTTACTAGGAATTGAATAATATTTTTTTTATGTTTGTATTATATATATATGAATAATATTATTTTATATCCTTAAATATTGTATTTTTTATTACTATTATAAATAGACATTATCAAAAAAAGTTAAATAAATTTTTTGATGTTTCAACTAATATTGAAATCCTATACAATTGTCGGGAAAAATAGATGGTTGTAAAGAAATAAATTTCGCATACCCAGGATAATTTCCCAAATCAAAGTATAACAAAAATAACACCAAGATTTTTTGCGTGAAAAAACCTTTCAAAATGAAAGTAATAACCACGCGACCCGTAAGCCACTTAAACTTCCACTATAATAAGATGGGATTACACACTTCACCTTTAGGTGGATCTCTCACAAAAATACAACAAATATATATCTTCAATTTGTGGGTAAAACTTCACAAATGGGTTCTCTTAATTTTTCCTATTAAAAACTCTCTTAGTTTTCTTTTCCTCCACTTTTAATCTGTAAATTTTGAGATTGAAGCTAAGGCTTTATAAAGCCAAAAACTCCATTCTTCACGCATGAATAGATGGAGACAAATGGCAGAAACTTTTGACTTTTTCTTTCTTTCTTCTTTCGGCGCCAATACCTTTGAATGTTTCCTTACCTTTTTCTTTTTTTTTCTTTGCTGCTGGCCCATATTAGTTGGACCAACAAATCTCCTCATTCACCTTATGTGGGACATGGCTCTTCCACACCTGCAATCTTTCTACAGATAGCAAGCTTTTCTCTAGTCACGGTCTTTGTCATCATATCTGCCCCGTTATCATTAGTGTGAACCTTTTCAATTTCCCGTAGTTTATGTTCCAACACATCACGAATCCAATGATACCTTACGTCGATGTGTTTGGACCTTGACTGGAAGGTTGGGTTCTTGCTAAGATGAATTGCACTCTGACTGTCGCAATAAAGAACATAGTTTTCTTGGTTTTGATGCAATTCTTGTAGGAACTTTTTCATCCATAGGATCTCCTTACAACCTTCAGTGATTGCAATGTACTCTGCTTTTGTGGTAAGCAATACATTTTTGTAATCGTGATTGCCATGAAACAGCTCCCCCTCCAAATGTTATTAGGTACCCAGATATAGATTTTCTCGTATCTACATCACAAGCCATATCTGAATCTATATATCCTTCTAATACAGGTTTATTATTACCAAAGCATAAACAATGACTGGAGGTTCCTCTGAGATACCTGAGTATCCATTTGACAGCTGCCCAATGTTCCTTTCCAGGATTTGATAGGAATCGGCTCACAATGCCAACATCATGTGCAATGTCTGGTCTGGTGCATACCATAGCGTACATTAGACTGCCAACTGCCGATGCATAAGGCACCTTTCTCATCTCTGATTTCTCCTCCTCACTTGAGAGACATTGAATCATATTAAGTTTGAAATGGCTTGCAAGTGGACAACTAACAGGTTTAGCTTTGCTCATGTTGAATCTTTCAAGAACTTTTTCAACATACTGTTTTTGGGAAAGCAAGATCTTTTGTTTTTGCCTGTTGCAGGTAAACGTCATGCCAAGAATCTGCTTGGTAGGTCCTAAGTCCTTCATTGCAAAGGACTTGCTCAACTCCTTCTTTAACTTGTTAATCTTGTCAATATTTTGACCCATAATTAACATATCATCAACATAAAGCAAAAGAATAATAAAATTAAAATCAGAGAATTTCTTAATGAAGACGCAGTGATCAACCATCGTTCTGTTGTATTCATTTTTCTCCATGAATGAGTTGAACTTTTTGTACCACTACCTTGGTGCTTGCTTCAGACCATACAAGTTCTTCTTTAGTTTGCATACCAACTTCACTTTGCTTTTAACTTGGAAACCTTCGGGCTTCTCCATATAGATTTCCTCATCAAGATCACCATGTAAGAATGCAGTCTTTACGTCAAGTTGTTCAACCTCCAGATTAATACTAGCTGCCAAACCAAGAACAACTCGGATTGAAGACATTTTAACTACTGGTGAGAATATTTCATCGAAGTCAACGCCTTTCTTCTACTCGAATCCTTTCACAACCAATCTTGCTTTGTAGCGTGGTTGCAAGCTGCCTTCTTCGCTTTTGATTTTGTACACCCACTTGTTCTTGAAAGCTTTTCTTCCTTATGGTAGTTTCATCAGGTCAAATGTGTGGTTCTCATGTAGAGATTTCATTTCTTCATGCATGGCTTTTAACCACTCAGTCTTATGCTGATCAGTGATAGCTTCATCATAACTCTCTGGTTCTCCCCCTTCAGTAAGCATCACATACTAGTTAGGAGAATATATATAACTAGGCTGTCGTACTCGGGTGGATCTCCTTGTCTGTACTTATGGTTGGAATTGTTCAAAAACTTGTTCTGGTTCTGAACTGCCAGCTGGTGGATTGACATCATCAGTATCTGGTGTAACTCCTCCATCATCAGGATTTATTGGTGGAGAGACTGGGTCCAGATTAACTGGAATTTCATCTGACTGTGGTTTCTCGGATTTCTCAAAATCCTTGATTGTTTGGTCTTCAAGAAATACAACGTCTCTGCTTCTGACAATCCTTTTGCTAATAGGATCCCAAAGTCTGTAACCAAATTCTTCATGGGCATATCCCATAAAGATACATTGTTTCACTTTTCCATCTAACTTGAATCGCTCATCTATTGGGATGTGAACAAATGCTCTGTAGCCAAATACTTTCAAGTGTTTGTAAGAAACATCTTTCCCCATTCAAACTCTTTCCGATACGTCATAGTTCAGTGGAACTGATGGAGAAAGGTTGATTAAATCGACTACTGTCCTCATTGCCTCCCCCCAAAAAGAGTTTGGCAGTTTTGCATTTGAGAGCATACATCTGACTATTTCACAGATGGTTCTATTCATTCTCTCTACGACACCATTGTGTTGAGGTGTCTTTGGTACTGATTTTTCCAGCCTGATGCCAAAACTTCTGCAATACTCCTCGAATGGTCCACGATACTCACCACCATTATCTGCACGTACACACTTCAAACGTCTGCCAGTTTCTCTCTCCACTTTTACATGAAACTGCTTGAAAACTTCATGCACTTGATCTTTAGTTTTCAAAGCAAAAGTCCATACTTTTCTAGAATGGTCATCAATAAAGGTCACAAAATAGTGAGCACCTCCTAATGACTTACAACTCATTGTACAGACATTTGTGTGTATTAAATCTAGAATATTTTCCTTTCTAGATGGTGCGAGACTACGAAATGCAACTCTATGTTGTTTTCCCATAATACAATTAACACAAGTTTGCAAGGGTGTACCTTTCATTCCTGGCAAGAGCTCATTTTTGGAAAGAATTCTAAGGCCCTTTTCACTCATGTGGCCGAGTTGCTTATGCCATAGCTCGGTAGGAACTTCTTTCCTTGTGGCATTTACTTATCCTCTATACAGCCTGGCTTCTGTGTTGTAAAGTGATGTATCTTTCTTGCCTTTAGCTATTACCAGATTGCCTTTGGTGAGCTTCCACTTTCCTTTACCAAAATAATTATTGTATCCATCATCATCAAGCATACCGGTAGAGATCAAATTGAGGTGGATATCAGGAACATGCCTCACATCTTTCAAAAATAATCTGCATCCAAGATTAGTCTCTAGATAAATATTTCCAATGCCGACAATTTTTGATGCATCATCATTTCCCATCCTCACACGTCCAAAATCACCTTGAGTGTAGGTTGAGAAGAATTCTCGTCGTGAGGTGACATGATAGGAAGCGCTTGAGTCAACTACCCAAGTAGTATCTTGGCATGCAAGATTGACATAATTAGCATCTCGAACAATGACAACTTCTTCAGTGACAGTTGTGGTGTCATTTGTTTGGGTTTCTGCTTACTGATTTCTGGATTGTTCTGCCTTTAACCTTCTAAATTCTCGAATGCAATGTCCAGGCTTGTCGCAATGATGACACTTCTTGTCATACCTTGATCTAGACTTCAACCGTCCTCTTTGTTGACTTTGGTTACGGGGATTTCTACTTTTACTTCTCCCGTGCCATTCTTGCTTGCCTTGTTTCTACATGATAAACGCTTCAGTATCAGGAGTATATCCTTCATCTTTTCATCGAGACTATTCATTTAACATTATGTCTTTTACCATATCCATGGTAAGCTTGCCATCAGGAGCTGAGTTGCTAACTGATAAAACTAGAGTATCCCCACTTTTTGGTAGAGAACTCAACATTAACAACGCTTGTAGCTCATCATCTACAGTCATCTTCGTAGAGTTGAGTTGATATACAATGCCGTGTGATGCGTATTTTCGCAAGTGTACGAATCATTCAATTAATAAAGTGTACAAAAGTATGGATATCGAACCCACAAGGAATTGCGTTATTAAGTACTGAAATTGACTAATCCCAATTTTATTTGTAAACCGAATTGTTGAATTTGTTTAAAAAGTAAATTAACTTAAAAATAAATGCAAATAACAAAATTTAATGTTTTTCACAAATGATTAAAAATGCTAAGGCATTTGATTTCGCTAAATCAATTCAATCCGACTATATTTCTATGAAGATTTAATCACAAACAAGCACATTACGATTTATGGAATTTCTAGAATAACCATATACATCATGCATTAGTTCTCACACTCGCATTCAACATACGGTATTTATCACAAGAAGCGTTCATTACACATCTCCTCTCGGTCTCAATATAATGCAACAAATCATTTAAATCTTGATCAGAAATTTAAAAGCATTCAGCATGGAAATAAATACTCAACTTGAAAACAATGAATTCATATAATGATAACACAAGAAATTAGATTTTATTGATTCAACTACATCATAGCCTTAGCAAAAACGAATTAGTTCATAACGAAAATAAGAACAAACATATTCTCAATTGAATCCATGAACAAACAATCTGAATAAAATGTAGAAAATAAAAGCTAAGGAGAAGAGATGAAAAACTCTTAAAGATGAAGACTTGGTAGCAATAATGGTGATGATCCTTCAAGCTTTTCCAACCTTTCTCTCCAAAATTTCCCGTTCTCCTCGAAAAATAACTTCGATCTGCTCTCTCTGCCGTCCCCCTCTTTTTCCATCATAATGTATATATAGATCTAGGGTTTGGGGGGCAATTTTGGAACAAAACAACATAAAAAATGTGTTTTCGAACAAAACTCGCCGGCGACGAGATGCTTTGGCTGGCGGCGAGAATTATTTGGCCAGCGGCAAGATGAGTTTACCAAAATTTGTGCTCTCGGGAAGATTTTCGCCGTGCTTTCTGTAGGATTGTCTCCGGCAACGAGATGAATATGGCCGACGGCGAGATACTTTGGCCGGTGGCGAGAATACTTTGGCCGGCGACGAGATTCACTTGGCCAAAATCCGTGCTCCCTGCATGATTTTCAACATTTTCTCCGTAAGGTTTTCGCCGGCGGCGAAATTCCAAATTTTGAAATTTTATTTTCATTCAATCCCGATCATTGTACTTTGTCCCTAACTTCTCCAAAATCATGATTTTACCTGAAATTGCACTTTAAACACGAAATACCCTTGAAATGACATTTGTGGATTAAATAATCAAATAAACACAATTTTCACACAAATATCAACATTTAAATCATAAAAAAATGCAATAATTTAGCTCTTATCACCTTGGAACTCACTCATATGTTCTGATACGCTGCTTCCGTCTTTATACTTCAAATTAACTAATCGTCGCATCAGATTAGCTTTATTCTGTGCGGTTGTCCTCGCATACATTTTCTCCAACTTTTGCCAAAGAATGTAAGCATTGTGTTCATTAGCAAAATTTTGAAAAATGCTCTTGTCGATCCATTGTCTAATTTGAGCAGCACGCTTTCGGTTCAGAACGGCCCATTCAATGTGCACCGGTTACTTCTTTCTCCTTTGGCATTATAATTGGCTTCCATAGATCTTTAATGTATAAAAGATCTTCCATCTTCGGCTTCCAAATTGCATAATTAAATGCTGTCAACTTTATCATATTACATGTGTTCTCTTCCATTTGAATAGTTAGTCATCAGGTTTCGCCAAACTTGATACTTTTCTGACGATGAATAGTACCTGCCAAATAGTATCTATGAATAGTACTTTCCGAATAGTACTATGTGAATAGTATCCGTGAATAGTACAATACAGTATATATGAATAGTATTATATATGTGTACAGTCTCTTACTAAAAATAACTTGGCTCTGATACCACTCTGTTGGAAAAAATAGATGGTTGTAAAGAAATAAATTTCACATATCCAGGATAATTTCCCAAATCAAAGTATAACAAAAATAACACTAAGATTTTTTGCGTGGAAAAACATTTTAAAATGAAAATAACAACCACGGGACCCGTAGGCCACTTAAGCTTCTACTATAATAAGATGTGATTACACACTTCACCTTTAAGTGGATCTCTCACAAAAATACAACAAATATATATCTTTAATTTGTGGATAAAAATTCACAAATCAACTCTCTTAATTTTTCCTCTCAAAAACTCTCTCAGAAAAACTCTCTCAGATTTCTTTTCCTCCGCTTCTAATCTGTAAATTTTGAGATTAAAGCTAAGGCTTTATAAAGTCAAAAACTACATTATTCATGCATGAATAGATGGAGACAAATGGTAAAAATTTTTGACTTTTTTTTTCTTCTTTCGGCGCCACTATCTTTAAATATTCCTTACATTTTTCTTTTTTTTTTCTTTGTTAGCCCACGTTGTTTGGACCAACAACAATTAATGAAAAAACACTATAAGAATAGCTATTGACAGAATTTACAATATACAATTGTCACCCCGATATATATACCAATACCAATTGAATGGAAGTAACAGTTCAAATAAGAACCACCTTATTTTATCATGAGCAGCTACATCACCTTTAGTATTCTCTATGTCGGCGCTTGGAGTTTTGAAGATATAGTATTGTCTCTCCTTTGATGATATGATAACTTTGTATTTGCTTTTTTCAAATTTTTATTTTAGTATTACCGTTTAGTTAATAGTTAATCATTACTGATTTCCACTTTTACATGGACCAATATATAACTACGTAAATGACGAGTGTTTCTAGTTTTTCGAATCAATTCGTTATAGTTTTTGAATGATTTACTTTTCTAAGTGACATTTATTTTTCATTTTTCTCTATTTAGAAAGCATAATCTTTAATTACACATAATTTTATTTATTCTCTTTAAGAATAATGAATTCTTCTACGGTTGAATTTTTGATGAATGTTAAGAATTAATAATGGCTTGATACACAAAGAAATGCACAACGTGCAATAATTCTAGGATTTTTCTTGGGCGCTGATCTTGTATTTTTTGTTGGAATATGATACGTAGTACTGTATGTATTAGAAGTATGTGATTGCGACATTAGAGTTAGTAGGTTGTTAGTATGTAGAGCCACGTGTTCGTTGGCTATAAGTTGTGTTAAAGAATCGGTTGACTAAGACTACTATGAGTAGCTACTATATTATTTCTACTCGATTGAATTGAATCAGATTACTTTTCTTTTATCTTTTATCTTTTATCTTAGAGTGTTATTCTCTGTGATTTTATGATCATGGCGTCATAAGGGTCTTTTAAGAAATGTGCTTTCATCTTCTTCACCCACTACGCCAATAGTACCTCCGACCAATTTGAACGTAGTGGTAGTAGAAATGTCAATGGTGAACAAACAATGATATTTGAAGGCCGAAGAAATATTCTTGACTTGTTTTCTCAGAATTCCTTCATGGTTCCACTAGATAGTTTGTCGTAATTAGACGTGATGAGAATATAAACTCATTTTGCAAGAACACGTCATGTGCTAATTATTGCTTATTTATTAAAAGGTTTTATTAATAATGGTTTCCCGGATACAAAAATAGTATATAATAAGTCGAGATATAAAGTCGGTTTTTGCTTAAAACCGATTTGTAATGAATTTTAAGTATGTTATACATGTCAACTAATGCTATTATTTTATTTTTCTACAATTTTCTAAGTTGGTTGACATATAGAATTGAAACTACAAGTATGATTTTAAGTTAGTCTTACATGTCAACCGACGCTACACGTGGTTTTAGTCGATTGGAATCGACTTAAAATTTTGTATAGTGTTGATTATATGTGGATAGCGTCGGTTCTACACCGAACCAACTTTATATATCGACTTAAATACCCCTTTTTGTAGTAATGTTGGGCTAAAAAATGAGTCAGAAATGAAATCGATTCCTAAAGAAGAAAGAATCACAATTCCTTCTCCCCCTTTAGGAATCACAATTCCTTCTCCTCCTTTAGGAATCATGATACCATTCCCATATCAATTTTTTTTTTCAATTTTACCCCCACCCCAAATATAACTCTAAACCCTAAACCCAAAATTCTAAAATCCTAAATCCTAAATCCTAAAACCCTAAACCTTAAACCCTAAACCTGAAAATCCAAAATCCCAAAACCCAAAACCTTAAACCCTAAATCCCAAAATCCTAAATCCTAAACCTAGTTTTTCACTAATCTATTTGTACTAGTAGATGTAGTGTTTTTATTAGGGATGGTAAGACCTTTGACATTACTAATGCTGGTTTTGGTACACTAGTTTTTTATGAGAATGATGGCATTCTATTTATTAATAATTTGTTACATACTCCTCTTACCTTAATCAATTTATTATCAATTTAGAATTATGTAAGGATAATAAGGTTTTTATTGAGTTTTATTCTAATTGATTTCTTTCATGGATCTACATACGAAGGATGTGATTTTGCAAGAAAATAGTGAAAATGACTTATACAAAGTGCTTGGCACCGTGATAGTCTACCCTAAACTCATTCAGCAAGTTTGGCAATGTACAATGAGGCATCAAACTCTCCTATAATCATGACAATAATTTTTTATATGTTGTTGATGATTTTAGTAGGTTTAATTAGATTTTTCCTATTAAAAAAAGGATGAATGCATCATTGTGTTCTTTCCTTTCGAAAAGAGGATTGAAGTAAAATTTAATACTTTTTTTAAAATCTTTTCAAACTAATTGGTGTGTTGAGTTTTAGCCACTTGTTCATGCTTTAGAACTTGAAGGTGTGGTGAATCAATGCACTTGTCCCCATACCTCAAAAGAAAATGGATTTGTGGAGAGTAGGCACTAGAGAATAGTTGAAATGAGTGTAGGTTTTCTTATACGGTCTCATATGCTCTTCCATTTTTGGAATCATTCATTCAGAAGAATAGTGTACCTTGTCAATAAATTACCTTCTAAGATGTTGTAATGAAATCACCATACGAGTCACTTTATTGCAAATGCTTTGATTTGTCTTATCTGAGAATATTTGGGAGTAAATGTTGTACTTGCATTTGGACTTATAATAAGACAAAACTAAAACCTTGGTACGTGGAATGTGTCTCCATGGGATATGCAAAAAGAAAATAGGGTTTATATCAGTTATGACATTGTTGCTAACAAATTTTATATGAATAGGCATGTAATGTTCTAATAAACATTCTTTCCATATCACATGTCAATATGTCCTAGTTTGTCCCGTACACTAACTCTAACTTCTATGTTAATCCCAAATCATGTCCCTTGTGCTATCTTAGTTCTAGTATAAGATACTTCACTATTTTTTCTTAACACACCTCAAATTTATATGATGATTTTGGTATATGTTTAAGATATACTCATCACTAGTGAAAAAGTTCAATACCTAGTACATAATCGAGGTCAAGAGATGTTGACTCCTTAAAGACCCGTCCCTAACTGATAAGCATCGAAAATAAACAAATACTAGTAAGATAAAATAAGCAATAATAAATTAATCAGAGAACAAAAAGATTAATTTAAGATAGCATAAGTAGTAATCAAAAATCTATAGGCATGCTATAAAGAAAAAAGAAAGCATGCAACAACATATAACAAAATCTTTCTAATAAAAGTTTAGATCTTAATATGTTGGTACACACAAATATAAACCCAAATTATACTAGAACAATAGCTAATCAAACATAATAACAAATGTAACAAAGGAAACCCACATAGAACCGTTATCTATGTGGTAAAATCCTCAAGTGACTTGTGGTAATCACTTAACAAGCCACTAAACAATAAAAATTTAGGACCACACTATCCTAACTGTCTATTGTAGCCCTTGTTCACTATCTCCGTAACTACTTTATCCAACATACAAATTTGATTCTCCTCCAGAGCCAACATCATACCCGGTATTGTGATTGGTAACCAAAGATCAGTAATGTATAAACAAATGTGAGAAACACCTCAACCTTAAAAACCAACTAATATTGTCTTAGGAATATTAAGATTTTACCAAGGCCAACCAAAAGTATAGCTTTGTTCAAAACCAAATAGTAAAATAGTCTTAAGTCCTCACCACTTAAGAACGTTATTTCACTCTCACAAATACTGAAATACATCAAAGTGATTTGTGGAATGGAATAAAAAAATAAGTGAAAATTTTGGTAAAATTGCTTTATATTTTTTTTTATTGAAGAAGACAAAAGAAGAGGTATTTATAGAAAGAAATCCAACCATTTGATCAACTTCATTGACCTTTATTGACCACGTATCAAGGCCTTGCCAAAGGGGTCATTGAGGGGTTCGTCGAGGTACAAAAAAATAAATATTTTTTTTAAAAGTTACTGAGTAATTTTTCACAAATACTAGCAAATATAACAAAACAAAATCTACAACACTTAACCTTGCATTCCTACTACAAAAACCAATCTTGTGATGTGTGTAAACATGTTTGCATATAAAGTGTATCTAACAATGTGTGTTTGTGCACTACTAATCATCAGTGGCCAACCTTATACAAAGACAAACAATTATATTAAGTAAAATATACATACTCCGTGTTTTGCATATGAGAATGATAATAAACACACAAAGGTCTACAAAACTTACAATTTTCCCTTTGGTTTTCTATGGAGAAATACTACACAACTAACTATAAACACCCATTAAATATTAGATGATCATGAATATGACCTAAAGATGTTTGTTCTCAAAAATAAAACATCAACAAGTAACCAACACCAAAAAACACACCTATTCTAAGTGCAACCATCCTCTGTGCTTCATCCATCTTGGTGATCAATACATTTGTACTCTACCAATCTAAAACACAAAGCTCTCAACTCATCTACTCTCCATAAGTCTAAAACTTGAACGTCTCAATCTACGCCTATAACTTGCACACAAGAAGAAAACATATATCCCATAAATGTATCATACCAAAATAATGTGTACTTTATCTAGTTACTATCGTGTTGCCTCTACATAGGTACACACCAATAGGCTAAGCATGGTCACACATGTAGTAGAAACATATGCAATGTACACAACTCTCCTTTACTTTGTGCAACACTCCCCCTAAGATATGCAAGTTGCGTAAAAACAATGTAGTGCATTCTTACACACACATCCCATGCAATAGACGCTATGGAAACCAATATTGACTTTTGCAAACAAACGTTTCCCCCATTTTTGACATAGAAGGTCAAAGGAACACCCCTATATAAGGGAAAGAAGACATAAAAGTATGAAATAATCCTAACACTTATTCAATAGAGTAGAGAAGACTAAAGAAAACATAACAATAAATAATATATGGTAGAAAAAAATAGAAATAGAAGATGAAGAAGTAACTCATTCTCATTAATCAAACTGTTCATTTAAGATTTTATTTCAAAATATATATAATAGAAACACTGTAAAACAAGTTCAACACTCTTTGCTACCATATCCAACATCACCATCACCATGAACAAAACTATATGAAGAATTTCTATAATCAAAAGAGTCAATAAGTGGTGCATAAGACTGATGATGGAAATGAAAATAAAGAAACTGGTTAAACGAAAGGTTAGGTTTATCTCACCAAAATTTCTTATATGGTTCGACAATTGAACCAATGATAAGGCACCAAAGTGAAAAGAAAGGCTTCTAGATCCAATAGGTGGAGGTCTAATGGAGACTAAAGAGTGGGGAGAGCTATAAGTAGGTAGTGAAGGAGTATGGTGATAAGAAGTAGCTTGAGCCTGTGCCTTTAGGATATATATTAATTCTGATAGAAGGAATGCAACTCCTCGGTAAGGGTATTGATGGAAAAGGGAAACATAATCCCCAATAGGAGGAAAAGAAGAGTGAGTTGAAATGGGAGTAGAAGTACAATAAGTGAACTAAGTAGAATTTTGAGAAGACTAAAAGGAAGGGGTAATTGAAGAAGACTATGAACAGATGAGCACAATCAAGTCCTTGGAAATGGTGCCAAAAACTTGATAAGACAAAATCACAATTGAGTTAGTAATATTGATCTTGTAGATATTTTGGTTTTATATTTGTAAAAATCTTGCAAGTGCATGAATCATTTTATAAAAAATGAGAAGTATGCTCCCAAGGTTGATGTAAAGAAAGAATATATGTGGTTTTAAATTTATTATTCAAACTTTTAAAAATGAAATTAAATCCTAAACATCTTGTTCTAATATTTTGATTTTTGTGTTTCCTAATCTAATAAAAAATAAATAAACATAGATATGATTCATTAAACAATTATGAATTTTTTTACCATTCATAACAGTGAAGCATTTATAGATATAATAATTAAGTTAATTATGCTTGCTCAAATTATTTAGGTTATTAAAGATATAAATTGAAATTTGTTTATTTTCTCTTTTTGGTATGAAAGTGTCCTTAAGCATGGCCCAAATTCTTTTATTTAATATTAACTAACTAATATCCTTAGGTGGGGCTTATTAATTAATTAAGTATTAAATTGCAGCTTTATTTCTAAGAAAATAACAAACCATCTAATCATAGGTTTAGGCTGAGTTAGTTATTTAGGCTTTATTCAAGGTATCCAAATTAAACCTAGCAATTTAATTATCCGAGTACTAAATTTAAAGTTTTAAAATTATTACTGAAAATATATTGTTAATACATTTTTTAATAATAGTTCGTATAAAAAATTTTTGAAATAAAGCTTTACTCTAACTACCGAGTGATTGTACTAACAAATAAAAGAACACTACTCTAAATTAAGCCGGATAATTAAACCTTAGGATCTAATTTTAAGATTTAAGTTTGTAATGAAAAAATAATATATTTCTCTCTAACATCCTTAATATAAAATCTTGAATAAAAACAAAATCAATTTATTTTATATAAATGTTTTACCTATTTAATATTTTGCAAGCATAACAACGTTATCATTATATCATATTTACAAAGAACTAATCATGTTATATTTAATGTTAAATTTAATCATAGATAAATTAAATATAACATATAAGAATAAAACATAAATATAACTGTAGAGAATTAATTTTAAAATTATACCTCAAAAGAATTATCCATACAGAACTTTCATGCTAATTCCATTTTTGGAAAATCTTCAAATGGAATTACATCAAAAGCTAGAAATCTACAAAAGCATAGCTTGTTCTTTTAAAAAAAAAGAAGAAATTTAAAACTAAAAAACTAAGATTTATAGAGAGAGAAGCTATGATTTTTTGGTGTGTTTTTTACAATGGGGAGATGGTCCTTATATAGGTGACGAAAAAGCTAAAAAAGTGGGAAAAATATCTTGAAAATAGGGTGTTGGATGTATTTCGGATAGGTTGGCACGTGTATGGGTAGAGGTTCACATGGAACAAGCATGCGTGTGATTGGGCATGGATTCTCAACATGACAGGTGTTGGCACGCTCATGTGGGCGGGAGACTCGTGCATGCGCTAATGATTGGGCCATTTTATCTATTTTTTTTCCAATTTTTCCAATTTTTTACT
This sequence comes from Hippophae rhamnoides, assembly GCA_033030585.1. Lineage (NCBI taxonomy): Eukaryota > Viridiplantae > Streptophyta > Magnoliopsida > Rosales > Elaeagnaceae > Hippophae > Hippophae rhamnoides. Next base: position 14,610,838 of record CM065433.1, on the reverse strand, counting down.
TTTAGTCATCTTTTTTCTCAACATATTTGTGATGTGTTTCTTTTGGTATTTTTCTTCGAGTCTTTAAATTATTTTTGAACAAAAATACCTAAAAAATAATAAAAATATCAGTGATTTTGAAAAGACAACTTTATATAAAAAAATATGATAAAATTATACCAATATAAATATATTTACTCAATTAAAGTATATTAAATCATGATAATTTTAGTGATTTTTAAGCACTCATCATGAACCTCTACTAGAAGGAAATAGCACGAGTGAAAAGGGAACTTAGCCATGAAAAAAAAAGAATATGACAACATAAGGAGTCATTCCACCTAGAGATCAATGAAGGATAGAGAGAAAAGAAAGATAAGGGGTAACAAAACATAAGATAATGGTCCTATAAATTATTCTTGTAAGATCTATAGTCTCACCGTTAATGATAGATCAAAAGAAGTGTCATGTACACTCAATAATAATATGTTGATAGAGATGAGGTGAATCACTATGCTAAAGACATTGTTGAGGTGATGATTAGGCATATCTTTATTAATAGTACGATCACCTCCATTATATGTATGGTTAGGCCTAACCAATTGGTTTTCCATACGTCTCAGTCACCATAGAAAACTCAAAAGAAAGATATGGATAAGTAAGGTTCTCAAATTTGAATGGGATGATAGGAAAGGAAGGTTCCTCAACATCAATAATAGATAATAATAAAATGACATCATCTCTAAACAAAGTGAAACTTCACCCTCTAAATACGATCTTGGTAGAAAATTTAGTAGCATTAAAAAGGGATAGACTATGATAAAGTTCCCTAAGAAAATCCTTATCATAGGATAATAATAGGTTTCTCACAAAGGATGGGAGCATATCTAGAAGGCTTAACATGCTCAGATTTCTTAAAGTTTCTCTCTCCTTGAGAATATTTTGGGGCCATTTTTGTAAGAGAGAAGGTATGGATAATGTATAGCAAGAACAAAAGGCTAACAAGTGTGTGTTGTGAAGAAATAATAGTGGTTAGGCATATTTAAAAGATCACACACAACTTATTTACCACCTTGTCAGGGTGCTCGATGAGACCCTTGGTGAGTATGTAAAAGAATAACCTCATCAAGCACCTTGGAAATAGGGTGGTGAGGCTCAGTAACAAATTCATAATATGTCCCATGAAGAGATAGAATGAGAGAAAGAGTGTGTCAAACCATAAAAAACAAATAGTTTTTGATTTTTAAAAAATTAAAATACAAAATATATCATAAATAGACATTAGAAAAACAAAATAAACCACATACAAAAAGGTAAAAGATAATAAGGAGAAAAGAAATGATCAGCTTAATCCCACTTAAATCGTCGAATAAAAGGACCAAACTGCATCCCTCCATTTAAAGAATTTATGAGGGGAAATAAAGTCAAGGTGTGATTGATATATGCTTGAAAAACACTCATATTTTTTTTGTTTTTATTGTACTTAATTGAAATGAATAAGTTTGATTATAGTATTTTATTGGAGTATTTATGCACATCTATATGTTCAGAATCACTAGTATTTTTTTTTTGTATTTTACTTTTTTTAGCTTCAAAATAAATAGATAATGTTAACACATGAAAAACAACCACTTGGAGCACTTAAAAAACATCCTAAGATCTAAAAAGATTAAAGCATATAAGCTTTACATAAAAAAGAAACTAGTTATAAGGAAAAAATTCAATACAAACAATGCATGTCAAGATGAAGATTATGTGTGCCGCAGCACATACCTCTCAAGAATATTCACTGGATATGTTTAAAATTTCATGCAATAGTGAGAAAAAATGTGTGTCACGAAACTACCCTTTCGAGTTGAATTGTGCAAGTGTGCTTGCATTACGAGTGAAGAAAAATGCATGCCATGACACGTATTAAAATTTTATGATTATGAACCCCTATTTAGTGACTTTTCCTATGAATATAGCATTATGTTTTCTACGTTAGAGACTTTTCATTTGTAATTTAGGCAATCATATTTTAGCATAGAATTTATATCAGATCTAAAAGTCCTTCCATAATCATAGAAAAATACATAAAGAGAACCTCCTGATTATGAAAAAGGTCCAATGATTTGGAGAAACCAATAACAACTTATTTAGAGATCGAGAATCTATTTTAACAAGAAGGGTATTTTTAGTTGTTATATATTTTTTTGTAGTACAATGCCTTTTATTGTTAAATTAGTTTTGTTAATTCAATTATGATTGATTAATCTTGTAATATGGGATTTTAGTGTCTGCTTCTAATGAGGAGGAGGCTATGCAAGCACGGAAAGCGAATCACGCTATGCAGTGTGTGAGGAGGAAGAAATGCATGCCACGTGTCAACACGGTGTTCAATCTGAGTTTGAAAATTAGTCAACCCTAGTCGCCACATGTCACCACACCATTTCTCCACGCGTTCCACCCATGCTCCACGCCATCCATTTATGCGAATCACGTCGCACCATGTGTCGCTGACCTAACGTCCTTCCCTGATTCACCCAGTGAATTCCCCCTACCACGTGTCATGTTGTGATTGGATGAAACTGTCAGTTTTGCTTGTTTTGGTCGTAGCAGTTGATCTGATGGTCCAGATCACACCTGAGCTTTATTTAAGCTCCTAATCACTTCATAAACCCTAATTAGACTCCATTAACATAATTTTGGTCATTTTTTGGAGCTAAAAAGAGAGAGAAAATACAGAAAAATTCAAGAGATGACACAATTTTGGTGGAGATTCAAGAGGAGATTAATACTACAATTCAAGAGATTTATTTTATTTCTTTTTCTATTGTTTTCTTTATCAATTTTATGTCTTCCTTTATGAAAAATATGAGCTTTATGAACACAATTATGAGTAATTAATTTATTAATCTAGAGATCTTATGAACCCAATTTTCACCACGTGATAATCTAAAATTTTACCCCAATTATAATTATAATTTAATTATATTATTTAATCTTATTTTTATACTATTAATTGTTTGGATAAAAAATTATCTATAGAGGTAATTAAATAGATTTGAGAGAATTATTTAATTGTTTGTCTTGATTAAATAACATGCATAGTTTCTAGGCAAAGATGTATGATTATTATGTATGTGATCCATAATTGATGAACGTAATGAGTAGTATGCAATTTAATTGGCATGAGAGTATGATTAGGTTAATTACTATATGGAATGTAATTTACTTGAGAGATGAATACGTGTTAGGTTATATTCAATTGATCATATAATTAATTGATAATTATATTTGGGAGATTTTAGGAATTTATATGTTTTGAAAATTGGAGGATTAATTATTCTTAGATATTTTCTTATATATCGTTTTAGTCACAAAATATGATTTAATTAATTATTTTTATTTACTTTTAGTTATTTTAATTTTACTTACTTAAAATCTAAAAACACCAAAAATATTGATTTTTATTTTTTTAGTTTTAAAAATTAGTTTCTAATTAAATAAACTTCGTGGGAACAATCTTTGGCGTCGTTGTTGGCTATTATAATTATTAGAAATTAATAATTTCTATTTATTTTTTATTTTATTTATTTTTTTAAAATTTATTTTTCTATAATTTATTTTTCTATAATTTATTTTTAATTTTTCTTTACTTATTTTCTTTTACTAACTTATTTATTTATTTATTTATTTTAGTTAATTTATTTTATTTATTTATTTATTTTTTTTAACTTTAATTTATTTATTTAGTTGATTATTTATTTTTAATTTAGATATATCTTTTAGTGCTAATAGAACCATATAGTTGAAAATTTCTAGCAATAATTATCCATGGTCAATGAACGAAATAATAACCATAAAAAGAGTAGGTGGAATACATGAGATAAATGATATTATGTCACTTACAACTCAAGTGTCCTCTTTGGTAAATCTTTTGATGGTTTAAAACTTGCTAGCGAGTATAAACCATGTCCAAGATTCAATGGTGTCTTGTGTGTTTTGTGATAGATCCCATTTGTTTGATAATTGTCCACTTAATTTTGAGTCGGTCTTCTATATAGGTAATGTTAATCAAAACAATAATTCATACTCAAACACATATAACCTAAGATAGAGGCAATGATGAGTGCTCAAAAGCACTAAAATTACCATGATTTTATGTACTATAATTGATTAAAATAATATATATTTATATGATTTTATCATATTTTTATATATTTTTGTCTTTTCAGAATCACGGGTATTTTTATTTTTTTTAAATATTTTTGCTTAAAAAAGTAACTTAAAGACTCAAAGAAAAATACTGGAGGCAATACATCACAAATATATTCATAAAATAAATGAGAAAAAAATCAACAAAGATGGAAAAATTGGATAAAATGGATCAAAAGGGTCAAAAATATCAATGTGCACAGCCGCCTACTAGTGCTGAGCAGCGCACGCCACAATGCCCAACCGTGCCCAGAAACACGTGCAGCGTGCACCGAGAAATGTGCGCGCATCACCTCAACCACGCCAAATCCACACACCTATCTATGCCCAGTCTGTGCGCGCCTGGCCCATCTACACCCAGTCTGTGTGTGCCTCTGCTCCATTCCGCGTGTACCACCGTGCCCCACCTACCAATGATTTCAATGATGACATCATCATTCACCTAACACGCGTTTGCTACATTTTTTCACCCACTTTTTCTTGCTTTACTCGCCTATAAATACCCTCATTATCTCCACACCAAAAGACACCTCAAAATCATATTCTTCTCTCTTTCTTTCTCTCTATTTCTTAGTTTTTAGTTTTTCTTAGTTTTAGAGTTCTTCTCTTTTTGAGAAGAACTAATTATGTTTTTGTAATTTATTAGCTTTTTGATTCAATAAATAGAAATGCAATTCCGTTTGGAGGTTTTCCAACAACAAAGCATCAAAGTACTGTAAGGATTTTATTTTCTTTGCAGTTATTTTTTATGTTTTCTTCTTATATGTTATATTTAATTTGTCTATGCTTAAATTTAACATTGTTGGCTATTTGTAAACATGATATAATAATAACGTTGTTATGCTTGCGAAATATTAAATAGGTAAAAATCCCTAAAATGAATTGCTTTTGTTTTTATTCAAGATTTTATATTAAGAATGTTAGAGAGAAATATATATTTTTTCATTACAAACTTAAATCTAAAAATTAGATTTTAAGGTTTAGTTATCCGGTCTGATTTAGAGTAGTGCTCTTTTATTTGTTGGTATAATCGCCGGGTAGTTAGAGTGAAACTATATTTCAAAAGTTTTTATAAGAATTATTATCTAAAAGTGTATTGACAACATGTTTTCAGTAGTGGTTTTAAAACTTGAAAGTTAGTACTCGGATAATTAAATTCTTAGGTTTAATTTGGACATCTTGAATAAAGTTTAAACTGTCTAACCCCACCAAAGGTGGCATTTAAATGGTTCATTTTCAATCTCTTAGAAAAAAAGGAATTAATTTAATTAACCAAATTAGTTATCAACCCCACCCATATGTGTTAATTGATTTGTTTAGTTAACAAAGAATATCTAACCCCACCAATGGTGGTATTCATATAAAAAAGAGAGAATCAATAAATATCAATTTATATCTTTAATAACCTAAATAATATGAGCAAGCAAAATTAACTTAGTTATTATATCCATAAATACTCTAGTATTATAAATGATAAAATTTTCATAAATGTTTATTGAATCCGTATTTATGTTTATTCTTATGCTATTAGATTAGAAACACAAAACCCAAATATCGTGACATGGATGTTTAGGATTTAATTTCGTTTTTAAAAGTTTGAATAATAAATTAAAAACCATATATATTCCTTCCTTAGATGGACCTTGTGAGTATACTTATCATTTTCTATTAAATGATTCGTGCACTTGCGAGAGTTTTATAAATATAAAACCAAAGTATTGGCAGGATCGGCGATGTCAATTCTGCTAATCAAGCAACATCCAAATTTCTCTTGAAATTACAAAAATCAAGGTCGTAATCAATTCAATCATCAATCATTTGCACCACCTAGTTTCCAACAACCACAACAATTAGAAGCCTAAGAAAAGAAGCCACCTATTGTGGACAATACAAATGCCTTAATTGGGATGATGAAAGACTTCATCCAATCATTTAATACAAAAGTGTCAACTAAAGAGGCTTCAATACAAAATTTGGAGAATCAAATGGGATAACTTGCTTAGGTTATAAGCCAAATGCCTCAAGATAACCTTCAGAGTGACAAAATTGTAAACCCAAGAAGAGAAGGTGAGGACCATTTTATATCATTAGCCTTGAGGAGCAAGAAAACTTTAGAGCAGGAAGATGAGACTCAAAAGGTAAGGAGGACTATGAGACTAACAAGGATAAGGAGGAACTAGAAACTAAAAAAGGATAGGGAGGAACTAGAGGATGAAGAGAGTAATGGAAAAGAAATAATTCATCCAAAAAAGAGCAACCTCTACAAACCCATTATTCCTTTCCCTCAAAGACTGCAAAAGCAAAAGACAAATACGCAATTTTCAAAATTTCTTGAACTATTCAAGAATTGCACATAAATATATCATTTGTAGATGCACTTGAACATATGCCTTCCTATGCCAAATTTCTAAAGGACATCTTGTCTGAGAACAGGAAAATTGGAGATAATGAAATAATAACCTTAACTGAAGGTTGTAGGGCCATCCTTGCTAGAAAACTACCCCAAAATTTGAAAAATCTAGGTAGTTTTGACATTCATTATACAATTGAGAACATCCACTTTGAGAAAGCATTATGTGACTTGGCTTCTAGCATTAACCTTATGCCATTATCAATCTTCAAGAGATTAGGGGTTGGTAAAGCCAAACCCACTTCAGTAACATTACAAATGGTAGATATATCAATTAAGAAACCTTGGGGTGTGATAAAAGATTTGCTAGTAAAAGTAGACAAATTCATCTTTCCAACGGACTTCATTGTGCTAGACATGGAAGAATACCATGAAATTCCTATCATACTTGGTTGTCCATTCTTAGCAACCGGAAGAACACTCATTGATGTACAAAAATGTGAACTTACAATGGTGCAAGATGAACAAGTAATTTTTAAATTTTTTAAAGAATCTAAACCCCTTGATATTGATAATGCTAATAAATGTTTAAGGATAAATGTTATTGTTTATGGAAGTAGCTTAAAAGAATCTATTGAGTTTCCCATACTTAAGACGATTACATATGATGCTATGAACAAGGACATAAAATCACCAAAAAACAACTCAACCTATTATAACTTTGAAAGTATGGCATCAAAGGTTGACATTATAAACTGTGTGAACTTTTTGGAGGACACGCCTCTCATGTGTGTATCAATGGAAATTATGGTAAATTTGGAGATAGGATCTAAGCTCAAACCATCAATTAAAGAGCCACCAAGTTTAGAACCTACACTTTTACCCTTCTATCCTCACTCAGTATGAAAGTGAAAGATTTCAATAGAGAGATGAAAAATATATTAGACATACCTAAATTGGATGAGTTATGGTGGAGTGCTTATAAGAATGCCAAAAAGTTCAAAAAGAAAACAAAAATATGGAATGAGAAGAGAATTGAGCACCATGTTTATGAACTAGATCATAAGGTATCATTGGAAAAATCAAGACTCAAACTATTTACAGGCAAACTCAAAAGTAAATGGATATAAAAGGGATATGCCTTAGGACTTCATAAGATAGTCTAGTCAAGGATGTTAAACGTGATGCTGATTAGGGGACAACCCAACATTATTTTAATTATATTTTCATTGTTTTGTTTTGTAGGTGAATAAATGTGGAGAGCAATGGCGCAACAAGAATGAGCATTTCAATGACAGATGTGGTGTGCCATGACTAAGGGATTTTTCTTCCTTTTTACTTTTTCATATTTATATGTGCACATTGGGGACAATGTGTAATTTAAGTTTAGGGAAGGGAACTTTATTCTCTACATTAGTATTGAGTATGCATTTTAAATTTTTTGGAATTGTTTTTTACTTTTTAGGTTGTTTTTAATCATGACTTGGGTGGAAATTGATAAATATATAGAAACTAAATGCATGCATGCTTGTTATGAAACATATGAACTCAATGATAAAAATTGATTGTTATGACTAAGATAAGGAATGCAACCTATTTGTAAAGATATTTACATTAATCATGTGCTATGCTTGCTAGTTTTGATTGGATTGATTCAAATTTTTATGCACATGTTCATGATTGATTTCAGTGTTCTTATTGAGAGAAAATTTGTAGTGAGTTATGTAAGTTGATGAGATCTACCAAGTTTTAGAATCTATTTGATCATCCCTTGAGGTAAAAACCTAAATAGTATTTAGCAAGAGAAATTATTTAGGCCTTATTTGGATCGATTGAGCCTTTCAAGTTAACCATTGTTAATATATTTTGTTGCCCATTTGAGCTTAACAAAGAACCTTTCATATCTTTAAGCCATATTTAATGCCTACTTAATAAGTATTACCTCTACCCCTGCACCTTTAGCTTGCATGAAAAGAAAAAAAATCCAATTATGTGTTATGCTATAGAGTAAGGTGAAATGTAATGCACCCTTTAAAAAAAGAAAAAAAAGAAGAACCAAAACTCACAACACAATTATCCCTCTCAAGAAAACAAAATAGAATTGAAAAAAAGTTTGAGGGTGTTGTGAGGTTCCAAAAAAAAAGAAAAAAAAAGAAAAGAGAAAAGAGATGTGGAACAAAAGAATATGAAAAGAATGACAAAAGAGGGTGCACTGAAATATCAAGTAAAACCTCAGTTGTAGTTAAAAAATTCATGATGAAAAAAAAACTAAGGTGTGGAAAGAGCCTAAATGTCTTCATTTATCGACCCCCCACCTAAACCTTACATAACAACCATGTAAAGTCCTTATTGATCTTGAGATAAGTGCATATTTATATTAGTGGAGAGGGATGTGAGAAATAGACTTATGAGACTTGTTCTAAGATTGAATTTATTAGCATGCTCATATAGGTTGATTTCATGAGTGCATTGGATGATATCATGTGCATCACACACACACACGAATCAATTTTTCAAAAACCTTGCATATCCTTGTATTGATGGAATGTTGATTGATGAATATGTGAACCTCTTTATCATAGGATTGTATGACTTTTGAGAGGGATAGTTTTCGTGAAATATGCATGTACTAATAGAAGTATATTTATGAATATACTACCCAAGTTATTTTATTTAGTTATACTTAGCTTTATTTGAGGACAAGTAAAGATTTAAGTTTGAGGGTGTGATGACTCTATGAAAGTAGAGTCATTAGTGCACTTTTTAAATTAATATTTAATTTTTTTATATAATAAATAGTACTTTATGACCAAAAAAATTAAAATATAAACTTTTTAGTAAAAATGGGTCAAAATATAATTTTTGAATTTTTTGGGATTGTTTTGGAATTTGTTTGGATTTTTTACGAATTTTTAACGCAGGACCAATCAAGAGCTACCACATGGAATGACACATAAGTAGAGGAGCTGATTGGGCAAGACACGTAGATGCCATGCAATCATGTAGAGCGAATCACGTTACGCTGTGTGTGAAGAGGACAAAACGCGTGCCATATGTCACCACGCCATTACTCTACGCATTCCACCCGTGCCTCACTCCATCTGTTTCCTCGAATCACATTGAGCCATGTGTTGATGACTCAGTGAACATTGACTTTGATAGAGAAAAATACAAAAACATTCAAGAGACGACACAATTTTGGTAGAGAATTAAGAGGAGATTAATACTACAATTCAAGAGATTGATTGTATTTCTTTTTCTACTGTTTTCTTTATCAATTTTATGTCTACCTTTATGAAAAATATGAGCTTTATGAACACAATTATGTGTAATTAATTTATTAATTTAGGGATCTTATGAACCCAATTTTTACCATATGATGATATAAAATTTTACCCCAATTATAATTATAATTTAATTATATTATTTAATCTTATTTTTATACTATTAATTATTTGGCTAACAATTTATCTATAGAGACAATTAAATAGATTTGAGAGAATTATTTAATTGCTTGTTTTGATTAAATAACATGCATAGTTTCTAGGCAAAGATATATGATTATTATGTATGTGATCCATAATTGATGAACTTAATGAGTAGTATGTAATTTAATTGGAATGAGAGTGTGATTAAATTAATTACTATATGGTGTGTAGTTTACTTGAGAGAGGAATACATGCTAGGTTAGATTCAATTGATCATTTAATTAATTGTTATTATATTAGGGGATTTTAGCGATTCGTTTGTTTAGAAAATTGAGAGATTAAGTATTCTTAGATATTTTCACATATAACTTTTTAGTCACAAAATATGATTTAATTAATTATTTCTATTTACTTTTAGTTATTTTAATTTTACTTCCTTAAAATATAAAAACACCAAAAATATTGATTTTTATATTTTTAGTTTTAAAAATTAGTTTCTAATTAAATAATCTTCCTGGGAACGATATTTTTTTATCATTATATTACTTGTTGCGATACGTATACTTGCATTTTCATTGCACACACTTCGTGTGTGATGATCATATACACAAAGAACAGTTGCACCTGTGATTGAAAATATAATAATACTTTTCATATTTCACATAGTAGGACTCATAACAATCATGCATCCATTCATATTGCATCATATTCTAGGATGAATGGAAATTATGATAACATGTTCAAAAATCCTACTAGAAAGCATGGCGTTATTGGCTTAAAGTGGCAAGTGAAATTCAATGCATTAAATTATAGAACTAATTATCATTATCCTACCATACACGTTGCATCATCATTTAGGATGAGTGGAAATCTAATGGTAAGTCCAAGAATATACCAATGACATCTAAGGTAGTTGATTTCCAACCGAAAGATATAAAGAAACCAAAATTCGAAAGAGTTTGGGTTAGGAAAGGTTGTCTCTTTTCGGTCACCTTACTGTCATTCTCTTACTATTCACCTAGATACTTTTTTTGAGTGCTTAATTGGTCATATGTGAGAATTTTTAGTTTGTTTATTTTTATTTTTATTGATGTTTTTTAGTTTAAAAAAAGAAAAAAAGAAAAAAATAAGAAAGGAGGGAAGTAGATATTCTTTAACATTGACATGATCATTACATATCCTATTCATATTTATTTTGATTGACTATACACTATAAAAATTGATATTTTGACTTTGAAATTTTCATATTTTGCACATCTGGTGATTAATATTGACATGAACCTACTCACATACTCACTGGACACATAAGTATGTCATACTTGTACATTATAATTGATTTTGTTAGATTCTAAGGAATTAACTAACCTTGGAAGCATAGTTGATTTTGAGATCTATCTTTAACTTTCTATAATGCTACTATAGAGACATACCTAGTTTTGAGAGGCCTAGCTACTGTGATGTGTGAAAGCTACCTTAGTGAGTAGATAGGGCTACCTCACAACTAGTATAAAAGTCATCACACTTGTTATATTAGCTTGTGCATATTTTCTTAAAAAACAATAAAAATATTAAAATAAAAAGAAAAATATAAAGGCTTTTCCATGCACAAAAAAGAAAGTGCCTTGATTAGTTATAGAAAAAAATCAAACCCTTACAAAAACAAATAACACAAGAGAGGAATACAAAAAAATCTAGATTGAAGTTCTCTCTTGGTGAAAAGTTTATTTTGTGCAAATATGAATTCAAACTGCAATTTTCTTATTATAGGTGATATTCCTTGTTTAAATCCTTTATAAATAATTATAAATGGACTAATTGACATGCTATTGCATTCTTGATTTTTATCTCACTTTTGCTAACTATTCATATATCACTATATTTGTTAGTATATTTGTGTGACTTATCTACATATATTTATGTTGTCACACTTTAAACAAAATTAATTTCATTATTTATGTGTATTATGGTAGTCATGTTAAGCTAAATATACTACTCTCAGTTCAAAAAAATTATATATATATAACAATTTTTATAATTTTTGTTTTATTATAATTTAGTTAGAGGAGTCGTAGAACTTAGGGGGAAATTATTCATTTTTTAGAAATATTGTTTTTAGCTCCTATTTTTTATTGTTCTAAGCTTTTTAGAATGTGTGTTCCTTTTTTCATCATTAAATACACTACTTTCATGCTCAACATATTATCATTACTTCATGATTATATTATTTATTTGTATGATAAAAAGGAAAAGAAAATTAGAACATTAATTAAAACTCTACAAATGGGGTAAAATTACTTTGAAAACCCTTTTGGAGATACTACAAATAGGGGGAGTTGTATTTTTAATTTCTATCTACTAATTACTCACTCTTTTGAACATTCTTTACTTTTTTATTATTAGATACACATAACTATTATGCACAATGAATCCTTCGTGACAAATTGTTTGCTTGTTGGTGTTTTTGTTTTTTAGTGTAAACATAAGCTTTCAAAATTCAAGTAAAGATGGTTCCACCAAATCATATAATAGTATCACTGTGTAAAACTTTAATTTTCCTATGAGCGTTATGTAGTGAAGAGAGGTTTTGTCACATGAATATGCCAAAATGGGAGATGGTATGGTTTATATGAATGTTGGATATATTCATGAATAAAACATATAATAGTAATTTTAATTTCTAGGTGTGTCTTAAAAAATATTTTCATATCGAAGACACTATCGAGCCTTAACAATCATATCTTAGGTATATCTTTATTCTCATACACATTATATTGCATATTAGACATATAAGAACACTATGAAAATAGGCTAGTTGATCAATCGAGTAGTGACTAGATCGATCGAACTATATTACCTATTAAATTAATTAGTTATATGAATAGATATATCAAGGAATTAATACTTGATCGGTCGAGATTAATGACTAAATCGACCCATTTTTTTGAGATTTAATTAATTGATGCTATGGATCAATCAAGAGGGTATTTGATCGATCAAACTATGTACTTGATTGATTGAGCACTTAATTAGATCGATCGAGTGACTAGGGCTTTGATTTTAAAATCTATTTTTAATATGAATTGGTTTGGCTTTTCTTTATACTTTCTTTATTCCTTAAAACTCATTTAACTTATTTTATTGACAAGATGATAATTTTAGTTAATTTGACCTAAAGTACTTCAAAATATTTTATAAATATAAATCTAAGCACACAATTGAAATCAACCACATGATATCTTAATTGTGGTTATTCTCTTCATCTTAATCTCTTTCTCTTTTGTTTTACAAATATAAGATCACAATTCTTCAAGTTTCTTAATTTAGTTAATCTAACAAATATTGGTAGTTGTGTTTAATTGATTAATAAGCTTATTGATTTATGATATTATGATCATATGTTCTTATACCTTCTTTTTTATTTTTGTTCTTGAATTGTTGGATCAAATAATTATAGGTGTTATATCATAATTATTTTATTTTATTATTAATCTTTAAACAAGCTATATTTATTAAGCTTGAGCTTAAAATGATTATTCTAGGTTTGATGGTTGATTTTGATTTATATGATATATGTATTAAATCATCTAGTTAGGGTTATTTATTAGTGAATTTGTTCTAAGATACACAGTTACACTTGTGTTTATGTAATAAATTTTTAGGTGATAGCAGTAAGATTCAATTAACTTTTTTAATTAGATTCCGTTAAAGAAAATGTTAGCTAAGACTACTGTAAGTAGTAACTAGTGTAATTGCATTTAGTTGCTGTATTCTTCCTATTCAATTGAATCGAATCAGGTTATTTTCTTTTCTTCTCATCTTAGACCGTTCTTTGTCTTATATATTTGTTAATTTTTTTTCACTTCTTTTTAAATATTCTATATGAATATATAGTCAGTGTATGTCAAAATTTCATGTAGATTTTATTTTCATTAATAACAATTTTATTCGGAAATTCACAATAATATTTAATTAATCATAGGATTAAAGTTAATTCATATACTTTTATATATTATGATATCAACAAAAATAATAGTGATAATATGATTACCTTAAATTAACACATTTATCATTAAATAATGTTTTTCTTTATTTAAATTAAAAATTAACACAGTAAGAAATCTAAATAATTTAATAAACACAATAAATACATAACTAACATATATAATTTATTTTGGCTGCACAATGTTATGAGTTTAATAATTAAAATTCTCAATTATAATTTTTTATACATATTCCTTATCAATTTAAAAAGAAGAAATAACATACCTAAATAATTAAAAAAAACTAATATTAAAATATGTATAATTTCTTTATCAAGCGATCAATGTTATAGGACACATGTAAAAGCTTTTTGTCTTTGTATCTTGTTGATGGTATAAAAAATAATTTAGTCGTATTTAGTCAAAAAATAATACATATATAAGAAAAATAATTTAGTCAAAAAATTTATGGATTTAGTGTCTTAAATCCCATAATTTATAAGAAAAATAGAATTAGTCGTATTTTAAAAATTCCGTTAAAAACTACCGGTAAAAAATATGTAATAATAAACACAATCTTATTTTCAAATGGTATTTATGTGATAAAAAAACATGTCTCACTATTTAATGTTTCTCAATAGCTTTTCTCCTATTTTGATAAATTTTATCGTTAAGAATTGAAATAAATTATGTTAGTTTTTAAGACAACTTTATTATAAATTTTATATTTTTAGTTTTTATGGACTTACAAGATTAATATAATTAAATGGTCAAAAAATATAAGAAATTATAGACATAGAGGAAAAATATAGTCCAATATAAATTCTTTTTCATTTTTCTTTTTGGGTCAGCAGTACAAATGATCAATTTTTTTCTTAAAAATACACTTTAATTTCATAATTTTTGGGTTAGATTTTATTACTCCAGTTATTATAAAATATGAAAATATTTAATTTAATGTTTATTAATAATGAGTACTAATCCGTGTCCAATCATGTGATCAATTTTTACATTAAGAACTTTAACAAATAAATGGAGTAGAAAGGCCCAAATAATAAAACTAAAAGATTGAAGTGCATTTTTGCATACAACAACACGTCTACTAAAATCTTGTTTTCCTTTTTATTTGTTTTGCTAATCTATTTTTTTACTTTATTGAATTTGTTAGTTTTGCTAATCTATCTTGTAGTTTATTGATTTGTTAGTTAGTTTGTGTTATAAAAAAATAATGTTAAAAAGAAATAAAAATCCTTTAATTATTTTACACTTTAAACATTCATAGGGTAACTATTATTGTTAACGAAATAAATTAACGATGTTAACCTCTTATAAATAATTTGGCCCACTAAAAAAAATAATATGAATTATACTACCAAAGCACTACTACAATAGTGATATCAGAAATTTAATCACGATCTTTTTAAAAGCTAAAGCTTTAAGATTTTGATCATGGTCTAATAAAATCTATGATCATATTGTATATATATAACCTCACTTTTATATAATCTTGATTATTAAATGACTGTGATCTAATTAAAATAATAGAGTCTCAGTATTTTAAAAACCGAAACTAAATAATATATTGTGTGTTATTCATTTAAAAAAAATACAAAAATGGCTTTACAATTTTTTCATTTCTCTATTAAATAATTTTGTAGATTTTATCTCTTCCACACCAAACTAAATTTCCTTCTAAACTTTTTTCTGTTTTTTCCCTCCCAGTTTTTTTCATTTTCCCTCTCTTCTCCTTCTCTCACACACTCATACCAATTCTTTTTTTTTCCTTTTTTTTCGTAGTTTTTCCTCTTGCAACCCTTTCTCATTTATTCCTTTTCTTTCCTTCTCTCTCGCGTAATCCTATCGCGACCCACCTCAGCTCCACCCACCATCGACCTAGTTTCATGTAATTTTCTCACATTTTTCGATTAGATCGATTCCTTCTCATCCTAACTCAACGCATCCTGTTGGAAATGAATTTAACTAAAAACAATTTCATTATAAAAATATTCTTTCCAACAGACATAATCGTTTTTTTATCAACCTAACAATGATCATTATTTTCATAATTATGTTTTGTGAGTGTTATTTTCATGCTTATTACAACACATCCATTCACATTTCTCACTCCTCCATTCCTAACCCAGTACGTCGGTTACAAAACCATACGAGGTTCTTGATTATAGAACCTTTATAAAGGTATCAGATCCTCTCACTACTCACTGATTCATTCATATACACCATCAAAACACAGAGAGAAAGTGTGAGAAATCAGTGAGGGCATCAAATCAAAAATCCATTGGAACTCTTGTGTAAGTGCTGGAATTTGATCAATGACTAGAGGTATGTTTTCAATCCATTTTCTTTCCGCTGTATTTAAATTTTGTATTCATATGATTTTCTGAATATTTCTGGATTGAAATCATGATCTAACATTTGGTATCAGAGCCATTTTTGAAAAAATCTCTGTTTTGCTCTATTTCACTAGGAATTGAGATTTTGGGTTTTTTATTTTTCTTGTTTTTGATGCATATGGAAATTATAAATTGTTTTAATATTGATTTTAGAGTGATTCTGTAAATTGAAACTTGAAAAAAAATGAAGAAAATAAATTCAATTTACCGTGGACATTCATTTGAATCATTAATTAACTTTTTATTTAAAATAACATTTTTTAATGATACCATGAATTACTCGGAAATCAAATTCTGAGAATTTTGATTAAAAAAATGTCGGATTTAGTCGTCAGAATAATGAGATGCGACCGGGTATCTATTCAGTTTGTAATCGAGTCGGATTGACCCACCTCGAGGTTGAATATGAGTTCTTTCGAATTAAAAATAATAATTTGTTTTGCTTCATCTAGGAATAAAACCCAGATAATGTCCTAGCCACTCGACCATAAGGCTGTATATGTTATTATATGTAACAACATGTTTTTATATATGGTCAGAATTTAGTTTTATTAAAAAAATAAACATTTGGAGTTGGTAGGACTCAAAACTTGGTCCTAGGGTAGAGTGTGCATCAATCTAACCATTAAAATACAACAAATTTTGTGATATTTTATGTATCTCACTTGTTTTTATATATGCATTCGAAATTTGATTTTATTAAAAACAATTCCAAATATAATTTTAATTAATTATTTAACTTATGTTTTTAATATGTATAATATTTATTATACATTTCATATTTATTTAAATAATTTTTGGGCACCTTAAAAATATTATTTAAATACATTATGCTTAAATTTATTGTTTTGGTATTTGTATGTGTAAATTTTGTAATTAATTATACATATGAAAATTTGGTTAAATAATTTATGCATAATGGAATTAATTATTAATGAGTATTTATGGATTTAATTAGTGCTTATATTATTTATTTTTGCTTGTATAATTTATTGTCATATATGCAATCTTAAGATATATAATATTTGCACATTTGAAATTAAATTAATATTGCTTATGGTTTTAGCTAAGGATTTAGCTAATATTTAAGTGATTAATATAGTTTAATTAATTATGGAGTAGCCACAATATCTTTAATTAATTAAAACTATAATAAGAATTATTTAGGATCACATTTATAAAATAAATATTAATTATAATTAATCATATGTGATATAATAAATCTTATCCTACATGAATTTTTATTATATTTTTATGTGATTAATTAGGATATAATATCAAATTATATTTTCTAATTTACTCATAGAGATTAAGAAAAAGAACATAATTTGATAGTTTTATCGTAACGTTAGAATGAATCTAATTGAATTAAAACTTTAATCCACAGGCAAGTTTTATGTCACTAGATTCATATTTTTCATGATTTACATTTGTAAAGAATGACTATAATTTAGGTCTCAAATTTTAATTTGCATATAAGTTTTTTAATTGTAACTTCTCAACCTCTAAATTTCTCTGATATCTGCTGTGACATTCTCGATCTAAAAAGGGATAATTATAAAATATGGAAGGAAAGAATTCTCCTTCAACTAGGATGGATGGATATTGATTATGCTATTAGAAAAAACGAACCACCTAAAATTACTCAAATCAGTACTCCAGGGAATATCATGCTTTATGAACAATGGGAGCGATCTAATCGCCTTAGCACGATGTTCATTAAGACTAAAATCTTTGTTGGTATTCGTGGTTCTGTTGATGAGCATAACAATGTTCAAGACTTGATAAAGGCCATTGATGATCAATTTGTCACTTCATATAAGGCTTTAGCAAGCACCCTTATTATGAAGTTCTCTTTTTTAAGACTTACCAATGTGAGAGGTGTGCGCGAGCACATTATGAAAATGAGGGAAATTGCGGCTCAACTTAAGCATCTTGAGGTTGAGATGTCAGAATCCTTCCTAGTACACTATATCCTTAACACTCTCCCATATCAGTACGGATCATTCAAAATCTTGTACAATACACGTAAGGATAAATGGTCAATCAATGAACTAATTACCATATGTGTTCAAGAGGAAGAGAGGCTTGCTATGGAATTTGGTGAAAGTGAAATGTTCGCTACAACATACGGGAAAGGAAAATCTCAATACAAGCATAAAGGAAAAGGGATAATTTCATCTCAGGTTGATATTAAGAAATAATCCAAGTGTTTCTTCTGTAAAAAGAAGGGACACATGAAGAAGGATTGTATCAGATTCCAAAAATGGCTTGAGAATAAAGGTAATCCAACCTCATTTGTTTGTTATGAATCTAATATGGTTAATGTTAATATTAACACCAAGTGGATTGATTATGGATCTACAATCCATGTTGCAAACTCCTTACAAGGTATGCCAAATCTAAGGAATCAAGTGGGAAGTGAGCAATACATCTTATCTAGTAATAAGATGGGCTCACATGTGGAGGCTGTAGGGACATGCAGTTTGATTGTAAGTAGTGGTTTTATTTTAGAATTAGAAAAGACCTTTTATGTTCCAAGTTTCTCTAGAAACTTGGTTTCAATTTCAAGACTTGTACCTTTTTGGTTATTCCTTTCACTTTTCATAAACATCTTTCAGTCATTTAATAAATTTGATTGTGTTTGGAATGGTATTTTGTCTGATGGTCTTTACTGCATTAATTTACGAAATAATGCCACTCATAACGCTATGCATGTTCAAGCTGGCACTAAAAGGTGTATTATTGACGAGGACTCTTCTACGTTATGGTATAGGAGATTAGGACATATCTCAATAGAAAGAATTAAAAGATTAGTGAAAGATGGGGTACTTATTACTCTAGATTTTATTGATTTTGAGACATGTGTGGAGTACATTAAGGGAAAGCAAACTAACAAGTCAAAGAAAGGTGCCAATAGGAGTTCAAATATATTAGAAATCATACCTATAGATATATGTTGTCCAGACATGGAAATTCAAGGTCAGAAATATTTTATCACCTTTATTGATGATTTTTCTCGATATATGTATCTCTACATGCTTCATAATAAGAGCGAAGCATTAGATGCCTTTAAGAGCTTTAAGGTTGAAGTAGAGAAACAATGTGGAAAGAAAATAAAGATCGTGAGATCAGATAGAGGTGGTGAATATTATGATAGATACACTAAGAATGGACACGCATCTGGTATATTTACTAAGTTTCTTCAAGAACATGGGATAGTTTCCCAATACACCATGACTGGTTCACCAGACCAGAATGGTGTAGCAGAAAGGAGAAATCGAACATTATTCGACATGGTGTAGAGTATGCTTAGTAACTCCAATATTTATAAATCCTTGTGGATTAAAGCTTTAAAGATGGTTGTGTATATATTACAAGAGTTCTAACCAAGGTTGTCTCAAAGATACCATTTGAATTATGGAAAGGTTGGAAATCGAGTTTATGACATATGTGTATTTGGGGATACCAATCTAAAGTGAGGATTTATAATCCATAAGAAAAGAATTTGGACCTAAGAACCATAAATGGGTATTTCGTTGGATATGACGAAAGGTCTAAGGGATATAGGTTTTATTGTCCATCTCATAGCACTAGGTTTGTGGAATCAAGAATTGCAAAGTTTCCTGAAAATTACTTGATTAGTGGGAGCGATCGATCCCAAGGCATTGGTCGTAAGAAAGATCATTTAGATGCTTAATGTGCCACTTCAAGTAATGGACTAATCTTTATTATTAACAACACACCTCGAGTACAAACGCGTGTTGAAGAACCAATCCTAGAAGTACCACAAGGTATTGATCTTGATCCAGTAGATGTTGAAGTTTAACACATGCATGTAGTTGTTGAACAACATGATCCTGCTCCTCAAGAGAATGTTGATGCAGTATTAAGAAGATCTACTAGAGTAAGGAAATCAGCGATTCCTAGTGATTATGTTGTGTATCTATAAGAATATGACTATAATGTTGGAGCCGAAAATGATCCTAAGATGTTTTCACAGGCCATGATTTCTGAGGTTTCAAATTTATGGTATAATGCCATGAAAGAAGATATGGATTCTATAGCATCTAACTAAGTTTGGGATCTCATCAAGTTTCTTGATGGTTTGAAAGCCATTGGATGTAAATGGGTCTTCAAGACAAAGAATGACTCACAAAGAAACATTGAGAGACATAAGGCAAGACTCATTGCCAAATGATTCATTAAATGGAAGGAATCGACTAAATGGAGAAATTCTCTCCTGTATCTAAGAAAGATTCACTTCGTGTGATCATGGCATTGGTTTCCCATTTTGATTTGCATTTGCGTCAAATGGATGTGAAAATGGATTTCCTTAATGGTAACCTAGAGGAATAGGTTTATATGAAACAACCTTAAGGATTCTTCTCTAGTAATGGTGAGCATTTGATTTGTAAGCTTAATAAATCCATATATGGATTAAAATAAGTTTCCTGTCAATGGTATTTGAAATTCCATAACGTCATCACTTCATTTGGTTTTGAAGAGAATGTCATGGATCAATGTATATACCAGAAGGTTAGTGGGAGTAAGATTTTTTGTTTGGTGTTATATGTGGATGATATTTTGCTTGTAGCCAATGATAAGGGTTTGCTACACGAGGTAAAACAATTCCTCTCTAAAAAAATTGATATGAAGGATATGGGTGAGACATCTTATATCATTGGCATTAAGATCCATAGAGATATACTTCGAGGCATCTTGGGTTTATCTCAAGAAACCTATATTAATAAATTTTTAGAGAGATTTCAGATGAAAGATTGTTCACCAAATGTTGCTCCCATTTTGAAGGGTGATAAGTTCAATTTGGACCAATGCCCAAAGAATGATTTTGAAAGAGAACAGATGAAAACCATTTCATATGCTTCAACCGTTGGAAGCCTAATGTATGCTCAGGTTTGCACTAGGCTTGACATTGCATTTGTTGTTGAGATGCTAAGGAGATGTTAGAGTAATCCAAGTGTTGACCATTGGAAAGCTGCAAAGAAAGTGATGAGATACCTTCAAGGAACCAAGGATTATATGCTTATGTATAGACGAAGCGATGATCTGGAAGTAATTGGCTACTCCAATGTGGACTTCGCTGGCTATGTTGATTCATGAAAATCAACATATGGTTACATTTTCATTCTTGCCGGTAGAGCTGTGTCTTGTAGGAGTGCGAAGCAGTCCTTAACTGCTACTTCCACTATGGAGGCCGAGTTCGTGTCATGTTTGGAGGCTACATCACATGGTGTATGGTTGAAGAGTTTCATTTCTGAGCTTCAGAGTAATTGACTCCATTTCTAGGCCATTAAGATTGTACTATGACAACTCAACTACTATGTTTATGGCTAAGAACAACAAAAGTGGTAGTCGAAGTAAGCACATCGACATTAATTACTTAGCCATAAGATAACGTGTTAAGGAAAATAAAGTGGTCATTGAGCACGTTAACACTGAGTTGATGATTGTTGATCCTTTTATTAAAGGCATGCCACCAATGAATTTCAAGGATCATGTAGAGAAAATGGGAATTGGTTCCACTTTGTAAATGTATATATACAATTTATTAGTGAAATTTATATATATTGTGATATTTTCTCATATTCATGTGCACCATAATTTATTTGAGAAAATGTATATTTTATTGCACCAAGAATAAATATAGGATTTACTCATTAACTTTCGTTACCACATAAAGTATAATACTTGAGAAACTAAATACATTGTAATACATGGAAGATAATACTCGCTCTTGGAAGACCTATCGCTATGATTCATATATTTTGTTACTTAAGAGAATTTAGCTTAACATTTGTACCAAGTGGGAGAATGTAATATCAAAGTGGTGCAACATAATGGTGTACGGTGGTGATGTTTTGGTGTCATCAAAACCATACATCGGTTACAAAACCATACGAGGTTTATTTACTCATTGATTTATTTATATACACCATCATTACTACAAAAATAGGCATTAAAGTCGGTTAAAAGCCGACTTTAAACAAAGTGAACCGACTTTACCTGTACATTTTATGATTTTTTTATTATTTTTATTCTCATTTTTTGTATTATTCAATATATATATATAGCATTGAAAAACTAAAATATAAATAATAATACAAATAATTAAAAATTTAAATATATTTAATTACTCGATAATTAAATTTATTACAAAAACAAATAATGTATATATAATACATATAGTTAACTTAAATTACAAATAAAATAAGGTCGTCAAAGTGTAATTGGATGCGATCGAGTAAGCTTGGTTGGCTTAGAATCTTGATTGGCGTTCACAAGCATTATGAAAAGAAAACTAGACAAAAAAATAACAATTCATATTCCCTTACATACATGAGCACGTAAAACATCCATCAAATCAACAGTCTAAACTTCAAACATATGAATGAAGAAATTAAATCATTATAAATATTACCATCAAAAAGAGATTATCACGTACAACGATATTCGATGAACTTATATTAGCATTTTATTAATCATTTGTCTATAAATATGAAGTTATCTGCAATGTCTACTAGTATTTTTTAATGCTATAATGAACTCTAAATAGGAAATCAAGTGTAACTCCGATTCTTAGCTTGTGTGAGTGTTGGTGCCCTTAAACATATGGAACACTTTCATGGGCACCAAAACTCATACAAACCAAGAAACAAATCGAAGTTATGTACACCTGATTTTCCATTTAGAGCTCATACTAGCAGAGATTCTAGATAAATTCATATTTATAAACAAATGATTAATAAAGTGCTAATATGAGTTCGTAAAGAAAGTAGGAAAGAGAGATGAGATGTAGTTTGGTCCAAAATTAGGTCCATAAAACAATGCATTCCCCTAAATACATGAGCATATAATCATCCATCAAACAAGTGATTTCAAACACAGGAATAGATAGATAAATTAAATCATTAAAAAATTTACTGTTATGTTGTCAAATGCTATTCAATATCATCAGAATCTTCTCCTGATTCTTCTTGTGATGATATAATTTGAACCATGTGTTCTGCCCATTCCTCTCGTAAATCATCAAAAAATTTCTAGTCGAACCCTGTCTTGTTCCAACCAAAGAACTATATGTATTTAAAATCAAAATAAGAATATAATTTCATTTATTTACAAAAACAAACTCAAATATGTTAAAAACTTTTATGTATATGAGTGAAAGATATTACCACATCATCAATTGAAATTTTGATATTTGTGATGATTTCGCTCATAAACTTCATGACATAATAACCACACATAACTCCATTATTTTGTTGTGGAACCTACAAAAACAAGTGTACATGTGATTTCATATTCGAACATCTTTATTATTCAATTGTAAAATTAATAAAATTATTAATTTTGACTTGTACATACCATAACTTTTGTCCATATAAGCTTATGAAATTTTTTAAGGGCAATGCCCTTAAACTTGTTCCACAATTTCCATGCCCTATCAAGGTTTAAAACGGTTAGTTTTTATTAAATATTACAAAACATAATAGAAGAAACTAATATGTAACTATAACTCTTACATTTCAACAACTGCTTCTGTATCTTTACTCAGTTCTATGGAAGCTGAGTCACAGTACTAAGCATGATTATTGAACAGATCAATGATTACCAACATCCAATGATCTTGGCATTGTTCAAACCTTAATGGCCAAGGTATTATCAACTTTTGATTTCTGTTAAGCGTTAATGCTCTATCACATAATTGTTTAGCTCTGATGCTAACATCTTTCTCTTGATATTGATTGACATATGAAGAATCATAGAACATTGCTAAATGTGATGAGTGATTATCTTGAAGTCGATAATAGCACGCCCTATATAAAAGATATATATATATATATATATATATATATATATAATTAGATAATATAAATATAATTATATATGTTCTACATATATAAAATAAAAATAAATAGATTGAGGACTCACCTTGTCCACACTTGAATTATACTTAAATCGATCATTTGATATTCAAATAGTTGCAATAAGCACTCGATCGATATATAAGTTTGGCCGAGGTCTAAACTAGAAATTTCTATAGGAAGTGGCACAGTCCATCCATCATTTATGCTAGATGCCCTCCCAACAATAGTCATCAAAGTGCCAAGATTTCTGCTGAAGTTTAACGCATATTTATGACTATACTTTTTCCAAGGCTTCTTCTTCAATGACTTGGTATGCGATGATTGGCCACTAGACATAGATATAGCACGAGATACTTGCTTTGTATCTCTTAAATATGCCGCATTTAAGAGTTCTGGTATAATAGACTAAAAAAAGTATTATATATGTATTCTTTAGTAACAATATAAGATATAATAAAATAATAGTAGTAAACAAGTGTTATCTTTTAATTTAAAATATAGTACCACATCAAAATTTAGAACAACTTGAATTGACGGTCAAGCCACATACTGTCCAACCGCCTCTTGGACTGTGGTAGCATCAGAAGGCACAAGTAGTGGACAATCATGAAATAATGATTGATCAATTACTATTCGCCAATGATTAGGCAACTATTGATTATGAATCATTCGATCATCGCTCAATTGTTGTACCGTTCCAATAGCAACATAGTCTGTTGACGAAGGATGTTTCAACAAACATTTCATATTCTGTAAAAAATTTAAGTGTTATATATAAAAAAACATATAATATAAGAATTTAAAAATAATACATTATATACACCAGAAATTAAAATCTTACCATATATGATTCATCAAATAGAAGAGGACTCTCATGTGGGGTAACTATTGGATGTACATTCTCACCAAAACGTTCATCATGGTTTGATTTATGGTAAGAATGTGCAGACTGCATTGGAGAAAATGAACCACTACTTGATTGCATATGCATTCCTGGCATATAGTGAGGACCAATAGGATGGCTATATCCTATACTGGATGTAGTTTGAGCGCAATGAGATTGCGTGCATGGCATGCCTGGCATGGATGGTGGTATGCCTAGGATGGATGGTTGCATGCTTGGCCAATATGGCATGCCTTGGTTGTAGCATAATGCCATGGCTGACATTTGTTATTATTGATGTTCTTTTAGAGTGGCAATCTCACTTATCACTGAGGCCTTAAAGGAGTTGAATTCTTCTTCAATTTTAGTGTACTTCTCCTTACTTACCGTATGAGGATTTTGTTTTGGAATGTTAAAATACTCCATAGAACCATTATATTGGCTACCTCCCCTAACATGACCAGGATGTTCGTGTCCGAATGCATGATATAAAGCTTCTCTCCCAGGCTCTTCGATTATTTCACCCCTGTATATTTTTTCTTGAACAGCTCTCTATGAATAATAAAGCACACAAACATATCATTCATTATTACATCAATTATTAAATATCATTAAGACTTTTTATCAACCGAAATTACTAACCAACTTATTTAATTGTTCTTCTCCTCGTTGAGTCATCGGTCTTGAATTCTTTATTTTGGGAGTCTTTATTTCTATGTACAATTCAGTTCGGGTAACAGGTCTACCCAATTCAGTTTCCTACATAAATTATGAAAATTTTATTAACAATGACATGAAATTAAATTGAGGAAAATAAATATAAAAATATTTATAAATTAAGAAAAATTAATAATACCATTCTATATCTAACTTCAAGATTTAAAGACCTCCCAGTACAGTTAGGAAGAATATTATGCATTTGTACATTCTGATGATCTTCCCTAATAATTTGAAATTAATCTAAACATCTATAATCCACAAAGTCTTTCCAAACTTGAGGTGTAATCCAGGGGTGTCCTTCAGGGATTTTGTAGATCACATTCTCATCAAGTGTTTCCAAATATGGAAACACATAATTTCTTGCCAATCTGGAAGTCTTGTATTCCTTCCACGCCTTATTTGCAATCTTATAACACTTGTCCTTCCAACTGTCATCGACTTTGTAACGATTCTGTAAAAACACAGTACAAAAGATTAGATATAATACACCTAATAGCCTATATATATATATATTGATTATAAACTATAAGAGACTTACACAAATGGTTATCCATATTTTGAACTTTTCTGCATCGTCAACCTCAGACCAATCATTTATATTGATTGGTATACTGGACTTTGCAAGTCGACCAATTGAGGATTTCAATTGTTGACCATTTTTCCCTATTGGATTACCAGTAGCATCAAATAAAACAGGTATTCTATCATCTGGGTTAAGTGGAGCATCAGGTATATTCGTCCAACCCCTTCTTTTCAAATACCCCAATGGATCATTTGGATCTACAAGCTCTGTTATCCGAATATCCATGAAATATCTACAAACAATGAAGAAATATAAATTAATTGACAATTTTAGGAACATACATATATATAAGAGTTATTACAACAATATAGAACATACGTTATGTTTAATTAGGTTGTTGATCATATACATATATTCCTTCACAATCACTTAGAGCCCATGACGAAGAATCATCATCATCAATTAGATCATCACATACATTAGGCAATTTATTTGAGAAATTACTAATATTCGCTAATGTATCAAGCATAGAGTCATCATCTTCTAAAGCATCACAATGGTAAAACTCTTTTTGTGGAGGCGTTAACACAACAGACCATCTTGGATCAATTTGATCGCTCACGTAAAATACTTGTTTTGCATGAAGTGCTAACGTGAAAGGATCATCAGTGTGACTTATCATGGATAAATTTACAAGGGTAAATCTAAAATCATCTATTTTATATCCAATATTGATAACATCTTCAACCCAATCACACAAGAAAACTATTTCATGGAAGACCTCATAATCCAATTCCCAAATCTCTGGTATTATATCATAATATTTTCTATGAGAAAGTACATTATTAACATCTTTTGAACTGGAAAATTGCATAGTTTGTGCAACCATTTTCACCCCACTATTTTGATTTACTCGGACTTTGTCCCTAGCTTGAGTCGTAAACCTCGATCCATTTATTGTGAAACTATAAAATGATTTGACATTGAATTTTGGCCCATGTGCAAGCCATTGTAAACTTTCTGATATTTTATGATTGGGTTTCTTGAGTTCATCTCGAATCTATGTATACAAAAACACAAAATGTGTTTAGAGCAAAGTTTTAAAACGTTTAATAGATCTAGGAAGATACATGCATGAATTTTTGTTTGTGACACTTACATGGTTACGAAACCAATTAATAAGCTCTCGCTTATGTTCATCATACAACCATTTTTCACCTCCTTTTTTTTTATAATGAGGATCGATCTTCAATAAGTTTAAATGCATCCTGTAATGTTATTAAATATATTTTAAGTTATATATCATTATTAATAGTTAAATATAAAATATTTTTGCAATCATGAAATAATGAACATCACTTACTCTATGTACAGTTGTGCCTCATTATTATTTACCAAAATGATTCGGTGTGCTTTTTCCCATCGAGTGCGATCAATAAATAATTTCTTACTTCCATCAAGCATAGGGTTACCTACTTAGATCATGTGACGTTCTAATAACAACTTGTGCGTAGGATTCCCAATTTTAATGCAACCACTAAAGTATTCAGAACAAAACTCAATGGCCTTTTCAGCAATGTAGCATTCCACCATGCATCCTTCAGGTCGATTTCTATTATTTACATATCCCTTAAGGACTTGCATATATCTCTCAAAAGGATACATCCACCTTAAGTAAGTAGGACCACACAATTGAACCTCTCGAACTAAATGAACACATAAGTGAATCATTATATCGAAGAAAGAAGGAGGAAAATATTTTTCAATTTGACACAAAGTCTCTACAACATCTTCTGTAAAGAATTTAACTCGCCAATTGATATAGATTTCTTGCATATTGTATTGAAGAATGAACAAAGCCAAATTATTGATAACCGAACATGTTTTGGAAGAATTGATCTAATATCAATTGGTAATAACTATTGCATTAAGATATGATAGTCATGTGACTTCAATCCATACAGTCTCTTATCGGTGATAGACACAAAATTCCTTAAGTTGGATGAGTAACCATCAGGAACTTTCACACCCTCCAAACATTTACAACACACATCCTTTTCTTTTGTTGACATTGTATATGATGCTGGTGGTAAGTATGTTCATTTCTTATCATTTTCCACCCTTGGTTCCAATTCAGGTCATATGTGATAACTGTATTTTATATAGTTATTTTCATCTATTTTATTAATTATAATTGCTATTTTCTTGACATTTTTGGTTAAGTTTAGGTAAATAAATTAATATTTTCCGTTTATTTGTTAAGGAATATATTTTGAAGAAAATTAAATAAATTTAATAGAAAACGTACTTAATTGTAAATTTATGTATAAAAATATAATTTCAAATAAAAGAGTACTTAATTGCAATTTATAAAGTCTAAAAATATAATTTAAATTAAAGTTAGGCTTAATTTTAATTATTAAAAGTTTAAAATTTAATTTAAATTAGAAAAGGGCTTTATTGTAATTAAAAAAAGTTTAAAATGTAATTTGAAATATATTTGTGGGTTAAAATGCAATTAAGAAAAGTTATTTTTCTGCGTAGGAGGGAAGAATCCACGCGTCATCATCCACGTGTACAACGTGGACCGTAAGATCAGCGCATAAACGGTTAGGATTCGCGCGTTTCCTTCAAACCCGACCCAAGAGAGTGGGTGTAGGGTTTCCTCTATCACGTGGCTCGGTGCCCAAGTGGGGCCCACCTACCGCGCAGGCCGGCGTGCAGTGTGGGACCCACGTGCCTGTTACGAATATGCCAAAGGGTGTGATCCCATGCGGCGAAACCATGTGCAATCGTTCCTTCCAGCTATTTAAAGTGTGCCACTTGTCTAACATTATCTTGCAACAAATCATGTTCTGACATGTGGCATGTTACGGTGAGCATGAAGGCACAGGATCGCACATGCGTTGCAGCCGTTGTCCCACGTTCCTCGCACCCCAATCCCGTGCAACAATATATCGTGCGTCCGTCCTTGATAACCAATAATATTCGGACACGTGTCCCATCATTTCTCTCAGCGAATCATACGCTGACACGTGTCTCTCACTCGTATGTTTAAATAATAATTTCGATATCCCACTCCCCATACGCGTGTCTAGAAAAAAAATATTTTTTTAGATGTATTTTTCGAGCTATAAATAAGGCATTTATTGCTAAATTTGAGAGGTTGGATTGAGGTTCGGTTTAGGGGTTTATTTTGGGGGTTGGACTGTGGAACACGCAGAAGCCATTTTGGCTTCTGTTGTGTTCCGCGTGTGCCAAATATTTGTTTTAAGTGATGTTTTAATTTTCTGTGTTCTTCATCTTATTTTCCTTGAATTGTTGTAATTTTTATTTTAAATTTATGAAGTAATTTAATTTTTCTAGGGTTGCATTTGATCTGAATATATGATGCTTTTATTTTAAATTATTTTTGATAGATTTATAAGACGTTTGATTTGCTTATTCTATTCTGTACTTAATGCGTTTTGATTATTTACGAATTTTATCAAAATGATCCGTGGCACATAAATAAACTTAGAAGAGACATTTTTGTGTATATTGCTCATGGATAGAATAACATGTATGATGAAGGATAGGAATATACCCTAGTTGTATGTGTGACCATTTGAAAACTTAGAACATAATGAATCTTGGTGAATTTAATTCTCATAAGAATATAGTGAATTGATTTAACGAGGTGTGTCTATACGGAGCTCAGAAGAGATGTATGGATAAAAATAGAAGTTTTCGGTTGACAAATTAAATGTACTATATAAATCAAAAGAAAATAATATGATTTGAGTGGATTAATTTGGTGAAAAATTGCAATCCTAGATTTCTTTTATTTTCTTATTAAACTATTTTCTTAAATTTGTTACAATGAACGATCGTTTTGGATAAAATCAGAGAGAGATAATTTTAGTAATCAACAAACTATAGTAACAAATCTTCGTGGGAATGATACTTTACTTACAAATCTTTATTACTTGTGACCGTGTATACTTGCACGTTTTATGCTCTCCAAAAGAGACAACAGTATGCCTAGTTTCTTTAAATCCAATCTTGCTTTAATTCCATCCTTTGTTTTTCCAAGTATATTAAGTAAAGTACCAATCAAGCTCTCATATACATTCTTCTCAATGTGCATGACATCTAAGATATGACAAATGTGTAGGTATTTCTCATAAGGTAATTCCCAAAATATTGATTTTTTTTTCAACAACCATGGTAAATCGATTCAAAATATTTTTCATTTTCACCCATTTCATTAGTTGACCTCTTTTGTTTCCCTACCTTAGTGAGTTTTTTTTTCATCTTTCCATATCGTTTGAATGTCATCCCATTCAATTGCCTTAATATCTCAACACCTCGCAAAGGTCGAGTTGCATGATCATGATCTTCTTCACCATCAAACGGTTTCTTTTGGTATCTAAACTTGTGTCCAGATGGCAAAAATCTTCTATGTCTTCTATAAGACATCTTTCATCCGTGAACAAGATAAGTTGCAGAAGTTCCATCACTACATATAGGACATCCCTTGTAACCTTTTGTTGCATGTCCTGATAAGTTTCCATAGGCAGGAAAATCATTAATTGTCCATAAAAGGACCCCCTTCAAGTTAAAGTGTTCTTCTTTATGTGCATCGTAAACATTTACACCATCATTCCACAACGTCTTTAAATCATCTATTAGAGGCTGCAAATATACATCAATATCAACACTGGGTTGTTTCGGTCCTGAGATCAATAATGTTAACATCATGAATTTTCTTTTCATATACAACCAGGAAGGAAGGTTATATGTTACCATAATTACTGGCCAACAACTATATCTACTACTGAGGGAACTATGTGGATTAATTCCATCAACAGCAATGGCAAGACGAAGATTGTGCAGATTAGATGAAAATTGAGGAGATAAATTATCTATTACTTTCTAATTTGGAGAATCACAAGGATGACGTAGTACCCCATCATCAGATCGATTATCTGAATGCCAAGTTAACATCATTGATGTATATTTACTATTGAACAACCTTTGAAAGCGAGCAATCGGAGGAAAGTACCAAAGAACCTTTGTAGGCACGCCTTTCTTATGTGTTGTACTCTCATTTGTACCATGCTTCCATCTCGATTCTTTACACATAGGACAATTATGTAATGTCTCATATTCTTTTCTATAAAGAATGCAATCATTAGGACAAGCGTGAATCTTATGATATTTCATGCCAAATCGACTAAGAGATTTCTTCACTTCATACATTGAAAATGGTAATTCAATACCCTCAGGAAACATATCGACTAGTAAATTTAATAATTCTGTGAATCCCTTGTCAGAAAAACCATGTTTTGCCTTCACATTGTACAAATGAACCAATCCCGACATTTTAGTGTATTTTTTGCAATTTGGATACAACGGTTTTTCGTCATCTTCTATAAGTTTATTAAAGGTTTCGGGATCATCCTCGCGTAATTCATCTTCAATACCATGAAACATATTTTCTGTCTGTACATTATGATAAGATGTATGTAATCCACTCACATTCTTATTTATCTTTTCCCCATGAGTATTATCAATATTTTCTCCATGATAATACCAACATTTATAGCTCAATAGAATACCATTACGGATAAGGTGATACTTAACCTCATCAAATTCACGAAATCGCTCATTTTTACATTTAACACATGGGCATCGAATCATACTAGTCCCAATATTACTATTTCTACAAGCAAATTCCATGAAGCTCTCAACTCCAGAAATATAGTCTTGCTCAATTCTACACATATAACTTTTATACCAATATAATTTCTTACAAATTTAAAAAAACATATTATTTTTCCTCTATTCACTACTTAATAGAATATAATTATTTATGGATAAAGAAATTTATCCACGCAGAGTAAATCCACAACATTTCAAATATTATTTCCATATAAAATATGTCAAACATAATAACAAGCAAAATAAAAAACATACATAAATCAAAAATTTATACAAAATATAAAACAAATTGAATAATAAGCTCCAAAATTTTACTTAATAAATAATAATTGTTTATTATAAATAAATTTATCCATGCACAGTAAATATATATAATCCATCAAACCCACAACATTTCATATATTATTTCCACATAAAATAAGTCAAACATAATAACAAGCAAAATAAAAAACATACCTAAATCAAAAATTTATATAACATATATATAAAACAAACTCAATAATAAGCTGCAAAATTCTACTTAATAAAATATAATTATTTGTAATATATAAATAAATTTATCCACGCACAGTAAATATATATAATCTATCAAACCCACAATATTTCAGATATTATTTCCACATAAAATAAGTCAAACATAATAACAAACAAAATCAAAAACATTCTTAAATCAAAAATTTATACAGAAAATAGGTATAAAATGTTTTTAATATTTCGCACAAAAAAATAATAGATCTGAAAGATAATGAGAAAAGAAATATAACTTACAAAACGACATTAAAAATAATGGTCAGAAGTGGCCGGAAATGTAGAAAAAAGGTGTCACACGGTGTAGCTTTTGAGAGAAAATGGAGGAGAGAGAGAGGAAAAAATTAGGTTCTGCGTAAAAAATGACCCGAATTGGGATATATTAGGTGGATAGCGTCGGTTGTTCACGTGAACCGACGCTATTTACATGGGGTAGCGTCGGTTCTTCAAGTAAACCGATACTACACACACGGATAGCGTCGGTTCTTCACACGTATATACATAGAAATACAAAAAATAATTACTTTAGAATAATATTTAATTAAAATATATACACAATTAAATAAAAATATATTGTAGGTACATATATAAATTTAAATATCCAAACAAATAAACAAAATTATATAATTTTTAAAACTAATTGTCTAAAAAAAGGAAAAATGATATTATTTTTATCAAACTAAAATTTTAAAGAGTCAAATAAAATAATAATTAATTTTAATTGTATTTAATTTAAAAAACAGGACGTAGCGTCGGTTGACGTGTAGAACCGACACTACCCACGTGGGTAGCATCGGTTCTCCATGTCAACCGACGCTATGTCCAACGTGGATAGCATTGGTTCTACACCGAACTGACTTTAAATTCATTATAAGTCGGTTTTTGGAAAAAATTGACTTTACATAGCGACTTAAATACCCCATTTTGTAATAGTGCATCAAAACGTATAGAGAAAGTGTGAGAAATCAATGAGAGCATCAAATCAAAAATTCATTAGAATTTTCGTATAAGTGTTGAAATTTGATCAATGATAAGAGGTATGTTTTCAATCCATTTTCTTTCTGGTGTATTTAAATTTTGTATTCATGTGGTTTTATGAACGTTTCTGGATTGAAATCATGATCTAACATGGAGTTGGTAGCTGCTCTTCCTTCTTGCTCAGGTGAATAACTTCTCTTTTATAGCAACCATTCGTCCTTGAAATGATGGAAACTTGGTTTGGCTCTTTCACTATAATATATATTCATTGCAAATGATGGAAACTAAAGTGTTGTTATAAAGATTGGCTTGCTGAACCTTATTTTTCCATAATAGTTCATGTTACTTGGTCTCTATCCGATATAGTTCATTCAACTTTGAATAGGAAATAATCTTTTTTTTTTTAAATACCATTAGGTTTTAATAACCTTTGAATTTGAATTACTGAATGATCTATGATTGTGACGTTCTGCAAACTTTAGATTCTTGTAAGCCTAAGCCTATTCTTATGCAGTTTCCATGTAGAAGTCTTATGCCTATTCTTATGCAGTTTCCATGTAGAAGTCTTATGCCAGAAAATAAGCTGACTTCAGATTATACATGAAATTCCTTTATTTATTTTCTTTGATACTCTGTTAAAGATGTCTGGAACTGCTTGATTATGTGCCTTAAAATTTTATCCAGTGAATAAAAGCTTCTAAAAGTACCTCCAAATGTAGTATAAGCTTCTGGTATACATCTAGAAATCTTGGAAGACTGACTAAATATACCATTTTAACTGTCGAATTCAGTCTTTTGTTTTCTAGACCCTTTTTTAAGGAAACAAAACGTGAATAAATTCTTCCATGCTAATTATTATAATTTGGTTTGTTTACTTTGCTAATTGTGAGAATACAGATAGTTATACTATTAAGGGTCTTCCTCTTTTATATTGCGTTTCTTATAAAAGTAGTTATCCTTTTTCATATTCGTGTAATTTGGATTGAAATTTTGAAGCAATTGATAGCAAACATTCACGATTCCTTTCTCATGTCACTCTTCTATAATTATTCTTGAAAAATGATTACTAGATTTTTGGCCTGATATTAGAATTCCAATGGATGTTCGTATCTTAGGCAATGAATTGTCTATTTTTCTATGAATGTGTAGAATAATTTTATATTAAGGTGAAAATTGGTCATTCAATTGTCAAATTGTGGATATGCTTTGTTTATTTGATTTTCATTTATTTTTAATTTTATAAATTATAAATTACTCACATTTTTTTAAGATCGTTATTTTATCATTAAATTGTTAACTTTTTTATGTTACAAAGAGTTAATAAAAAATCATTTGAATAATGTGATTAGATAAATTGACCCAAGTTAGTTGTATGTCATTAAGAAGAAAAAGACATGCACTCATATTGTAATACAAGTGTTTGAAAAGATGGAAAATACTAAGAAAGAGATAAGTTAATTATTCAATATAACGGAGTGCAAGTGAATTATTGGAACCTTTATGAAAAATTATGTTATATGATTAAAGGAATTTATTGATATATATCTTATTATAAATTGATGTAGGTAGCATTATATTAAATTGTGTATGAGCCATTTAAAAATACAATATTTTTGGATTCAATGTGGGTAAATACAATTGTGTATGACCCATTGAAAACATTATGAATGAGTAAATTATATTTTTTT
This sequence comes from Hippophae rhamnoides, assembly GCA_033030585.1. Classification (NCBI taxonomy): domain Eukaryota; kingdom Viridiplantae; phylum Streptophyta; class Magnoliopsida; order Rosales; family Elaeagnaceae; genus Hippophae; species Hippophae rhamnoides. The sequence continues at coordinate 14,575,575 of CM065433.1, read as the reverse complement.
ATTAACTTTATGTTTTTGGAAACATTAAGTTTTAATTTTTCTTTACAAATAATTTCATAATTTCTATTTATTTTTATTTCTTTAATATATAAAGTTCACTTGATGTTGAATGGTAATCAAAATCAAATGGCTCAAGGTTTGTCAACATGGTATAGAATGAGAAGTAGTTATAAATGTATGGTTCATTAAACTCCATAATTTTATTCTTTTTTAGATTTCTCATATATATGTATATTGATTAGAAGTACTTACACTATTTAGTAATTATCTCTCATATATATGTATGGTGACTTGTCGGTATTATATCCTTACGTTTATAAGGATAATTATTGTCAATCCACTTGCTTCTATGATTGATCTGGTAATAATTTAAATTATTTTTTGTATTTTCTTTTCTGGTTTGAATTTTGATTTCAATTTTTTCTTTATCAAAGTAAGTGGCTAGCTAATAATAATTTAAAATATGTTTACATCATAGCTTAGTCACAAAGGAGCTTACATCAATAGTGAAATTGATAAGATGCAGAATGAGTGAGCAGAATTCACAAATTGGTTCTAACAGCGATAGTAGCTAGTTAGACCATCTATGTGCTCTTATTTTCTTTTTTGTTAGATTGATTTAGATTGTAGACAATTTGATTAGTATTATTATTGGTAAATTATTTGCATGTATTTCATATTTTGGAACACTTTAATCTGCTAGCTACTAAGATTTTATTATGTTTTTATGCGTAAACTCTCAAATGTTATTGCACTATTAATTTTAATATAATATGACTTTTAATATTGTAATTGACAAATTTATTATTATTTATATTGAAAATGGGATTAATTGAGATGTATATAATCATTGTTTAAGTGTAATCAAGATAATAGACATACCATTTTGTTACATTCTTATATAAAACCGTGACTGTAGACCATTTGGTCTCTGTCTTCTAAAAGACTGAGACCAAATAGTATGTTTATGGCCTCAGTCTTTTATAAGATCGAGACCAAATAGTATGTTTATAGTTACAGTCTTCTTTAAGACCGAGACCAAATGGTATGTTTATGATCACGGTCTTATAAAAGATTGTGACCAATGATATGTATATAGCCTCAGTCTTTTATAAGACCGTGACCAAATGATATATCTATGGACTCGGTCAAAAATAGAAACTATATATAAGAGTCTATGATCTCTTCCACTTAAGTCCCAGTTTTCACAACTGTGGTCATAGATCTACGGTCATAACTAAAAACCAAGATTATATATTTATATTTTTTGTAGTGAAGGCAACATTTTCAAAACTCAAATGATTTTTTAACACAATTCCAAGTCTAATCAAACACTTTTTTTCCTATAATACATTATTAAAATAAAACTTATAAAAGTTAATATATTATTTCTTTGTGCGGATGATCGAACATGTGTACTAGTTTTTTAGAATGGATCACTTAGGTCCAATAGCATTTTTTTAATAATTGTCTATTACATTAGTTTTGAAAAGTTACAACACAAGCCTAAGTGACCAATTTTATGTTTTGATTCATTTGTTTCAATTTTATTAAATTTTAATTTTAAAAAGTTCTTCAACGGGTATTCATATTAACTTATTTTTTTAAAAAGAAATAAAAAAATAAAAAATCTAAAATTTGACAATGTGAACTAAAACATCACTTTTTATAGCTAATAGACTAAATTATCACTATTCTAAAATTAGTGAACTAAATTGTTACGAAAAAAACTATTAGCCCTAAATTCTTTAACTACAATAGCTAGTGAACCTGCCTGACATTTGTCTCTAATTATATTTATTCATTTACGTTTTATGATAAGTAATACTACCTACCATTTGTCAACCAATCTCTTTTTCAATAACGTGAAGTTAGTTGGCAATAGCATGAAGTCTCAAGAGCATGTTAAAGGTATATGAGTTGTGTTAAAGAATTGAATTATAAAAAAAGTAGAGAAGGGTACTGTTGAAACAAGTTTATAAAAACAGTGTAGGAACAATATTACCGATAACTTCAAAGTAACTGCTTGGGTTGAGTCGCGGACTAGGTCGCTCTCTTTAAGACGTTTCGCGGCTCAGCCCAATTTGTGCAAGCAAACACAATTGCTGTCCCAGGGATAAAATGACCCAGTCGTAATCTGTCTCGGTTTCAAAGACCTTGATGAAGATTTGGAATGCTACACCAGGAAAATTTGTTGCTCGGAAAACTAAAAGAATACTTAAAATTGTAGAAGTTGTAGAGAGAATTGTTTTCGTAGGGAGATGAGATTGGCGATTGATGTGTTAAAATGAAAATTTGAAACCTTCTTTTTATAGGCTTTAGAAAACGTGTAGCAATTATGAATAAAACGGTAATGTCTAGTAATTAAGAATGTAACGGCCATTCTGAGTAATGAAAAGTAACGGCCATTTTCAGATTAAAGACGAGTAACGGATATTTTTGTGAATAAATACGAGCAACGGCTCTTTTTTTTTCTGAATTAAGAAGACAACGGCCATATTCTTAATAAAGGAACATAACGGTTATTTTTTTCTGAAAAATATATATATATATATATATATATATATATATATAACAACCATTTTGTAAGTGGAAAAAATTTCCTTAAAAAGAATATTTTACCAAAAAATAAAATACCACCTCCCACACGCACACGCCTTTCGCGACTCTGACTCGGCTGGCGCTCGGCTCGGCACAAGACGGCCGGTCGGTCGAGACGGACGGCGGCCAGCCAGCAGCGCGTGTGTGGTATCACATTTGCCTAGGTCCTCTCCCCTTCCAAAAAGTGGGTGCCCCTTGGGGCCCATCCAATAACAAACTCTTCACTTATTTATACCTCTTTAAAATATTATAAAAAAGCAATGTGGGACAAGGCCTGATTCCTAACATCTATTTTTTAATAAATTTCATTTTTTCAACAATCCCCACTTGAATTTTATATAAAAAATAATTTTCATCGAGCAACTGATCAATTAAAAATTATAAGATTGTGCATAAGCAAAAAGGTGTCTATCGACTTGAACCTTTGCATAGTGTTGATGCTTTAGAATACACTTTAGAGTAACTCGTAGTTTTGAACTCTATCTCTAACAATCATCACACACTTTGCTGACCTTTCCAAGGTGTAGTTGAAAAAGCCCGTTAACTACGGCATACACGTGTATCCCAAGGTATAGTGAGCGCTCTAGTAAATTTTGCCCAAAAAATTTCCATAGAAGCCACACTTCCACATTCACATAGGTGAGTCTATCAAGAGTACTCGTAGCTATGTACTCCACGTAGAGTATAGAACTTCGTTAAGAGTTTAACAAATAACTCATCCCTTTGCAGTAGCCGTGGACTTCATGCTTGTAAATAATATAGAATGAGATTTGATTAATAGCATGATACATCTCATATCACTTCATGACTTGTTATTACCACTTTGAACTTATTTCTTGGGATCTCCCGGTCTATAAGTTGGGTTACCATCGTAAGTGACTCTTCATTCTAAGGGCATTAATCCCATTCCTTTTGAGGTTTTGAAAACCTTCTCTTGGTAATCCTTTCGTCAAAGGATCTCACAAATTTTCATCGTAACGCATACGATCCACTCTTCTTGCTCCGTTGAGAGAAATTCTCTAACAAGATGTTTACGCTACGACGTATTCGAGCCGTCTTTTGCGTTGTAGTAACGGGGTTACGAATCTTGCAATAGCTGCGGTACTATCGGCTGTGGATCAAGACACGGTATCGGTCTTTCCCATAAAGGGATCTCGGCTAACAAACTTCTTAGCTGGGTCGCTTCTTCACTAGCAAGTATGGCTAGTGCTATCATTTCGTACTCCGTTGTAGATTGAGCCAATATTGTTTGTTTTCTTAGACTTCCAGAAAGCTTCCACCCATTGCTATGTTAAAAATATAGCCACTAGTTGCTTTGGAGTCTTCTCGATAAAGTGTTCCAATCTGCATCGTATCCTTCCAAAACAAATGGGAAACTTTTTATAATGTAATCCAAGGTTCATAGTTCTCTTAAGGTATCTACATAACCTTTCAATAGCATTCCAATGCTCTATACTAGGTCTACTGCGTAAACCTACATAGTAGTCCCACAACATAAGCTATGTCCTGGTCTAGTGCAATCGGTAGCGTAACGTAAGCTACCAATGATGCTCGCATACTCGGTTTGTCTAACACCATCTCCGATTGTTCTTGAACAACTTTACACTAGGATCATAAGGAGTACATGCAGGTTCTGATTAAAGTAATTATATTTCTTTAAGATCTTCTCAATGTAGTGAGATTGATCTAGAGAAATTCCCTTTTCGTACCTAGTTATTTTTATACCAAGGATTACAAAACTCCAAGATCTTTCATATCAAAATTAGCTCTTAACAACATTTTGACATTATTCACAACATAAATATTTGATCCAAAAATAAGCATGTCATCCACGTATAAACATATAATAGTGCAAATATTATCTTCTAATTTATAATAAATGCATTTGTCACTTTCATTTATTTTGAATCCATGTGAGATAACTAGATTATCAAATTTTTCATGCCATTGCTTAGGTGCTTGTTTTAGACCATAAAGTGATTTATCTAATTTACAAACTTTATTTTCTTGACACAGGATAACAAAACCTTCGAGTTGATCCATATAAATTTCTTCTTCTAAATCACCATTTAAGAAAGCCGGTTTTAACATCCATTTGATGTACTACTAAATCATGGATAGCGTGAGAGAGAAAAGTACACGTATGGAAGTTATTCGTGTAACTGGTGAAAAGGTATCAAAGAAATCTACATTTTCCCTTTCCCTATATCCTTTAACTACAAGACGAGCTTTATATTTTTCAATAGTAGCATCAGGTTTCAACTTCTTTTAGTATCCATTTACATCCAATGGTTTTGCAACCGGGAGGTAAGTCAACTAAATGCCAAGTCTTATTATACTCAAGTGAGTCCATTTCATCATTTATGGCTTCTTCCCATAAGTTGGCATCTAAAGAAGATAATGCTTCTTTAATAGTTTGGGGATCTTCCTCTAAGGTATAAGCATAAAAATCAAACCCAAAATCCTTAAGGGTTGGAGCTCGTTTACTTCTTCTAATTTCAGTGTTTAATTGTGGTTTGTTCACTAGTTCTAGTTATAGGTAAACTAATTTAGAAGATCTAGCCCTCACTATTTTAAATTTAAAGTGGAAACCTATATTCATAGAAGTCAAGACATCATTTGATTCTATAACTACTGATCTTTTAAGTCATAGAATTTATAAGCTCTACTATTCACAGCGTATCCTATGAATACACATTCATATGCTCTACTAGCAAGTTTATTTCTTTTAGGATCGTGGATTCTAACATAGGCTAAACAACCCCAAGTTTTAAAATAAGTTAAATTAGGTTTCTTATTTTTCAAAATTTCATAGGGTGAAATTTTATTTGTAGATTTACACTCTATTTAGTACATAGCGCAGTTAATAAAATTTCTCCCCACCAATGGGAGGCGACAGAGTTTAATAAAATTGCAACAAACTGATTCGAAAAGTTCTATTTTTTCTTTCGGCTTTGCCATTCATTTCGGGAGAATAAGGTGCAGTTTTTTCATGAATGATTCATGAGTTTTATAAAAGTCATCAAGATATTGGAATCATATTCGGTGCTATCACTTGAAACCTTTTTATTTTTTCTCGTTAAGTTGATTTTCAATCTCGATCATAAATATTTTAAACATATCAAATGCTTCACTTTTATTTTTCATTAGATATACATAAGTGTAATCCAAGTCATCTATAAAAGTTATAAAATAGCGTTTTCCATTTCTTGTTAAATTTCCATCAAGTTCACATATATCGAATGAATTAATTCTAAAGGTTCGGATTCTCTAACTACTGATTTATGTGAAGTTTTGGTTATTTTAGCTTGACTACAAAAATCACATTTTTCGAAATCATTTAAAGATAGTTTAGGAATTAGTTCTAAACTACTCATATTCTTGATTATGCGTTTATTAACATGACATAGTCTAGCATGCCAAATATTAAAAGAACTCAACATGTAAGCAGAAGAAGAAGTTTTATTGATTTCAACATTTAATTTAAACATTCCATCAGTGGCGTGCCCTTTCCCAACAAATATATTATTTTTAGTTATAGTATATAAATCCCACTATAGTTTGAGTAAACCCACTTTGTTAAGAAGATATCCTGAAACTAAATTCTTTCTCATCTTTGGAGTATGCGGGACATCCTTAAAGTTGCCAGTCTTTCCAGAGGTAAACTTCAAAACCACCTCACCAGTACCAGCAACTTTAGTGGAGTGGGAGTCACCCAGCAACACTTTCTTATCCTCAGAATCAGAATAGGATTTGAACATGTCTCGATCATAGCAAACATGGCGAGAAGCACGGTGTCTACCCACCACCCGCCGGATCCACCAACAAAATTGACCGGATATCATAGCAATAAGTTGATCTTCGGTAAGGGGGCTGGGGCGTGACGATTCTGCTCCATAGCCTAGCCAAGTGGCGTGTCTATTACAACTATAACACATGAATGTGTTATTCCTTAAGGGGAGTTGAGGTCCATTACGGGGAGGATAGCTTCTATTTCTATTTTGGTGGTGGCGGTTTTGATTATTACTACGATTATGAGTTTTCATATTTCTACCTTTAGGTTTCGTAATTATAGAGGAAGGTTTCTTATTGGTACTATTATTCGAGACTACAAGTACTTCATCTCTTTGGTCTTGTTTTCTACCTTCTTCTTCTATTCTTAAATCGGGTTATAAGACTTTCAAAGAAAATTCCTTGGTTTTATGCCTAAGTGTATTCTTAAAATCTTTCCAAGTAGGGGGTAATTTATCTATTATAACGGCACTACTTGAAATTGTTCATCTAAAAGCCATACCTTGGAGAAGTTATTTCGTGTGCTATCTTCTCATAGTGTGATTGAGCTTCCACCGATTTGCCATCAATCATTTGAAACTTCATGTATCTACTAACAAGATACTTCTTAGTACCGGCTTCCTCGGTGTCGTATTTCTTTGAAGTGCTTCCCAAATTTCCTTAGCGGACTTATCACGGTTATAATAATCATACAAGTCATCGCCTAAACCATTAAGAATATAATTTTTGCAGAAAATCATTTTCCACCCGGTGTCTAAATCCTTAGAATTACCGGTAGGAGGATTAGGCGTGTTGGTTTTTTCGGTAGTAAGAGCGTAAAACAACTTTTTCATGGTTAAGAAAAACAACATTTTTTGTCTCCATCTTTTAAAGTGTAATCCTTCAAAAACGGAATGGTTTGTTTAGATCTGAGTTAGCATTTCGGTAGACATAGATTGAATTCGTCTTAAAATTGTTGAAACAAGTTTTATAAAAACGGTGTAGGAACAATATTACCGGAGTAACTTCAAAGTAATTTGGGTTGAGTCGCGGACTAGGTCGCTTCTCTTTAAGACGTTTCGCGGCTGCCTAATTTGTGCAAGTAAACACCTCGCTGCCCTGAGGATAAAAACGTAATCGTAATCTCTCGTCTCGAGAACTTCACCGCCTTGATGAAGACCGGAATGCTACACGAGAAAATTTGTTGCTCGCAAAACTAAAAGAATACTTAAAATTGTAGAAGTTGTAGAGAGAATTGTTTTCGTAGGGAGATGAGATTGCTGATTGATGTGTTAAAATGAGAGCTGAAACCTTCTTTTTATAGGCTTTAGAAAACGTGTAGCAAATATGAATAAAACGGTAATGTCTAGGAATTAAGAATGTAACGTGCCATTCCGAGTAAATGAAAAGTAACGGCCATTTTGATTAAAGACGAGTAACGGATATTTTTGTGAATAAATACGAGCAACGGCTCTTTTTTTCTGAATTAAGAAGACAACGGCCATATTCTTAATAAAGGAACATAACGGTTATTTTTTTTTCTGAAAAAATATATATATATATATATATATATATATATATATATATATAACAACCATTTTGTAGGTGGAAAAAAATTTCCTTAAAAGAATATTTTACCAAAAACACGCACTTTCGGGCAGACGCTGGCCGGTCGGACGGATCTGCTGCGGCCTTGCGGCGCGTGTGTGGTATCACATTTGCCTAGGTCCTCTCCCCTTCCACAAAAGTGGGTGCCCCTTGGGGCCCAATCCCAATAGCAAACTCTTCACTATTTATACCTCTTTAAAATATTATAAAAAAGCAATGTGGGACAAGGCACAATTCCCAACATCTATTTTTTAATAAATTTCATTTTTTTCAACAGGTACCAATGATCCCGCAGCTTTAGGAAAATGAGTACTTTTGTCTTATAGCTTTCAAATAGATCATTTTTTTTCTATAGATTTCATATGAAATGCTTTAGTTATATAACTTAAAAAAATATGTAATTTAGTTCATAACTTGGTGTAAAAGATGCAATTTAGTCTTAGTTTTTGACTATTTTAAGACTAAAATACATATTTTTTAAAATTATAGGACTAAAGCACTCTAATTTAAAGCTATAAGATTAAAACACTTTTTTTTTAAAAGTTAATGGGCGTATTACACTCTCACCCTAAACAAAACCTACCTTTTACTGTTCTAAATATTACTAACATTGTATGTTTTAAAAAAATAATATTACATAACTCACACACACTTGAGAATCGAATCCCCAAACTTTAGTTTACGCTTCTCTTAAAGAGGCTTTCATGCCACTGTACTACAACAATGCAGGCAACATTAAGAAATTTTTAGGAAGTTCAAAAAATACACAAACATTGTTCTTTTAAGTGCTATTACGACATGCTTGTTATATTAAAGTAAAGATTCTAAATGTATAACTTTGGTATAGTCATGTTTTAGATGTAAAGTTAGAATGTATTGCCCAGGAAAAAAATTGCACAATTATGTAAAAACAAATTGACCATGAGTAGCATGGGATTAAGGTGCACCTTACACCTAATTTAATCTATTTAAATATTTAATTCTAAATTATGTGTTTTGATTTTTTTAATTAAAAAAATAAAATTTTTATTTTAAAAAGTAAGAATAACATAAAAATAAATCACATTAATTTAAATATATTTTTATAGGAAAACAATTTGATATCTTAGATTATTACATAAAAATTGAATAATATTTTAAATATAAATTATTTTATTTAAATATTTATTATTATTTTTATTTGATAATATAATATAAATTGTAATCGAATAATATAAAATTTAATTATAGCATAATCTTTTATAGTTAAATACAATAGTTAAAGGATTAAGAGTCACTTAAATAAAAGTGCACTTTAGATTAATACATATTAGATGAGATAACGTAATCTCATTGTCTTTAAAAAAAATGATAGCATAAATCATTTTTTTAATGATAATAGACCTACTATCTCACTTTTTTTTTAATAAAAATGAACTTATATGATCATTTTTTATAAAAAAAAGATAATAAACTTATATTATTGACATAATAATTATAGTACTAAAAGTAATTTTATTAAAGATAGAGAACTTGGGATATCTTTTTTCATAATTTAATATAAAATTCGTTCATATAAATAAAGAATAGAGGGTTAATTATGCCTCATGCCTATAATGTATAGGACAACCTGTAAAAATGTTCAAAACGTTTACTTAATTGGAATTATACTCATATCGTATAGATAACGATAAAAATATGTCCAATTTTAAACATAATTACATCATTATTCATTTGTTGTGGGCTTATTTGTAACTTTAAAAAGTACAATGTTCAACATATTTTTACCATTACACATATATTATGGGTGTAATTGTAACAAAGTAAACTTTTAAACATTTTAATAAATTATTCCATATGCTATGAGTATAAAACGTAATTAACCCATAGAAAATAAGAAAACATTCAAGTCAACTATCCCTTTCATTTTAATATTTTGTCATGTGCTTAGTTTTATATTTTTTATCTAATGTGTTAAAAATGCAAATAGTTCAATATTACAAAATACAATACATGAATTCATACATCATATTTGAAAATTTATCACTAGTACTCTATTGAGGTTTAGCATATCTTCACTAATATCTTTAAGGTTTATAAAAATAGCTCTAGTTTTCTTGAGGTTTATAGTTAATATCCTTAATGCTCCTAGCATTAACTTTCAATCCAATGATATATTTTTCTTTTCTATGGCTCTAATATCAAATTATGACTAGTTGTTTTATAATATTAGTTGTTACTTCTTACAAAGTATATTTTAAGACAAACCTTTAAATTTATTATCAAAATATGTTTTTTTATCTTTATAATTTCAATATGTTTATTTTCATAAGTCTGTAGCTAGTTTGTTTGTACTTAATTTCTTATTTATTAGTTTTATATATGTTATAAACAAATATTTAATCATTCGCGGCCCTTAATTGACTTAGAACTATAATTATCATACCTAAACTCAATGAGTCCACTGTGATCTTTTCTTCCATTGTTTGTCTTCTTTTATTGTACCTGTTATGCTTCATCTTGCTTAATGTTTAATACCCTCTTGGTAATGAATGAGCCTTTACATTTGTACATGGTATGTTGTTCTAATTAATCTTTACTAGAAAATAGGAAAATAGTGATTGCACTCTATTTTATTCATAATACTAATAATTATTACAATTCTAAAAGTCAACTAAGAACGTTAAAGAGATTATTAGCCACTCATATTTCTAGATACATAGTTGTTAAATAAATAACTTTTAGAGTGGAGAGTTTGCTATTATTAAAGTTGTGTCTATCTAATGAAAATAAGGGTAATTTTATAGGACAAAGAATCTCAAATTACAATAGTGGAAAATCACTATTTTACCCATACTTTAATAATTTATCAAAATTTTTGCTTTTGGCTTTTGAATTTAAGTCTTTCATTTCCTTGGCATAATATAGCAATTGAAGATTTAAGTTCTACATCTTTATTCCTCTTTATCATTTTCTGCCAACAATCCTTTTGATGGTGTAAAAAATGATGCATCTTCATCTTCTCGATCTCTAATGCAGTAAATGCATTTGTGATCCTTAGTAGTTTTCTTGGCATAAAAGAAAAACACCTTTCTTATTTCTTGATAAATTTCTAGATTATTACTATTAAAATTTATTTCAAACTTATTGATTTTCTCACCATCTTCTTCAATGAGAGTCATATTGCTATGGGAAGTGATTAACTTTAATAATTGAGTAATTTACCTTGACTTCAGAAGAATTATCAATTTTCTTGAGTCTATGATAAATGAGTTCATTATAAATTTGACTTAGTATATGTTCTCTTAGAATAAAGTGTTTATCTATATTGAGCTCCTTTTTTGAAGCTCCCTTAATTTTTTAACTTCTCTACTACTATTGGAAATTCCTAATTTGAAAAAATGGTAGGAACTAACATAACCTTTCCCACTCCAATGCATAATTGAACTAAAAATTTGAGATAGATAGGCTTGTCACCTACTTTGATCTTCTTTATGAAATTCTTGATAGTCTTTTTGAAATTTTCAAAAAAACAAAAATTTAATTCGTGTAAATTAATTCCTAGATATGGGTTTTCAATTAAACGTACATGAAGAGCTTTGTAAACAAAAATTGGATCAGCTCATTCAAGAATATTAAATTTATTGACTGTAGAGAATTCTTTTCTATGGTGTAAATTTCCATATCTTGGATGTGTTCCTGAATAGATTTTTTGGCTAAGTTATAGAGACTCAACTATTGTGGTTTACTTAAATTTTTCTATTGGTCTTTTTCATCTTTATTGACCAATGTATTCCTCGGCATGATAGGTGCTAGCGTACCCTAGACTCAGTGAATGCGCACATGACTGAATAGTTTTGTCCATTTTTCCTTTTTTTTAACTTTTTTTCATTTTTTCTCACTTATTTGTATAATAAATGAATACTTCACTTTGAATATTGTGATGTATTTCTTCTAGTATTTTTTTTCGAGTCTTTAAATTATTTTTGGATAGAAAAATGCATGAAAAACAATAAAAATACTCGTGATTCCGAAAAGACAAATTTATAAAAATATGATAAAATCATATAAATATAAATCTATTTAATCAGTTAAAGTACATTAAATTATGGTAATTTTAGTGTTTTTTAAGCACTCATCAACCTACTAGGACTGTCATGGGATGGAAAGTATGTATGGATTTTCGCAAAGTAAATAAAGCTACATGGAAGGACCATTTTCTTCTATCATTCATGGATCAAATGCTTGAGCAATTAGTTGGCAATTCTTTCTTTTGCCTTCTAAATGGATACTCTGGTTAAAACCTAATTGTCGTGCCACCTGAAGACTAAGAAAATACCACCTTCATATGTTCTTATGGAACTTTTGCCTTCAAGAAAATGCCATTTGGATTATACAATGCATCTATAAAAATTCAACGCTGCACGATATCTATTTTCTCATACATAGGGGAGAAGCATATAGAAATCTTCATGGATGATTTTTTGATCTTTGGATACTTATTTGATGGATGTCTTTATTATCTCTCCCTAGTGCTACAAAGATGTGAAGAAATGAATTTAGTTTTAAATTGAGAGAAGTTTCATTTCATGGTACATGGAAATATAATCCTGGGAAATAAAATCTCGGTTAATGGTATTGAAGTGGAGAGAGCTAAGATATAAGTGATTGAGAAACTACCACCACCTACCAATGTATGAGGAGTAAGGAGTTTTCTTGGGCATGTAGACTTTTATCGTAGATTCATAAAAGACTTTTCCCAAATCTCCAAACCTTTATGCAATCTTTTGGAAAAAGACATGCCTTTCAAATTTGATGATAAATGTTTGATGAAATTCTAAGTGCTTAAAGAGAAACTAGTGTCAGCACCAACTATAGTCACACAAGATTGGAACAATCATTTTGAGTTGATGTGTGACACAAGTGATTTTTGTATTAGAGATGTTCTTGACATCAAAGAGACAAAATGTCTATACAAGCAAGACATTCAATGATGCTCAAATGAATTATACTACTATAGAGAAAGAGCTCATTTCCATTGTATATGCCTTTGAAAAATTTAGATCTTATATGGCTGGAACAAAAGTAACTATGTACATGGATCATTCTGCAATAAAGTACCTAATGACAAAGAAGGAAGCAAACCCAAGATTAATAAGATGGGTTCTCTTTCTATAAAAAATTGACTTGGAAATCTATGATAAAAATGGAACAGAAAACTATGAATATCTCTATGAAGGATTGGTCAGCTAAGTTGGATGTTTCTTTATGAGCGTATAGAACTGAATTTAAAACACTAATTAATACCGCCCTATATAAGCTAGTTTATGGAAATACATGTCCCTTACCATTAGAATTGTAATACAAAGCATAATGGGCACTGAAACATTTGAGTATGTCCATAGATGCACTTGGTGAGAAAATAATGCTTCAAATAAATGAATTGGATGAACTACAGTGGGATGCTTATGAGAATTCCAAGCTTTACAAAGAAAAGACAAAAAGATGGCATGACAAGGAAATTGTGCACCGTATCTTTAAACCGGGGCAAAAAGTGTTACTGTATAACTCAAGACTCAAATTGTTTCCAAAAATATTAAAAAGTAGATGGTCATGTCCATCAATCATAACTAAGGTAACCAACCATAGAGCCATTGAATTAGAAAAATAAAGAGCGGTTTATGTTTAATGGGCATAGAGTGAAGCACTATTATGGAGAACAATTATCAAATAATACATCTATGATAACCTTGGTGGATGCACCTTAGGACGTTAAATGTGACGCTGGTTCAGAGGTATCCCAACTTTATTTGACTTATATTTTTTTAGGTGAATAAATGTGGAGAGTAATGACGCAACAAGAATAATCACTTCAACGACATATGTGGTGTGCCAAGACTATGGGAATTTTCTTTCTTTTTACTTTTTGTTATTTATATGTGTACGTTGGGGACAATGTGAAATTTAAGTTTGGGAAAGAACTTTATTCTCTAGTTTAGGATTTACTATGAATTTTAAATTTTTATGAATTTTTTTATATTTTTAGGATTTTTTAATCCTGATTTAGATAGAAATTGATAAATATATGGAAACTAAGTATATGCATGCTTGATATGAAACATATGAACTTAATGATAAAAATTGGTTGTCACGACTAGGATAAGAAATGTAACAGGTTTGTTAAGATACTTACATTAATCATGTGATATGCTTGCTAGTTTTGATTGAATTGATTCAATTTTTTATGCACATGTCTATGATTGATTTTGTTGTTCTTGTTGAGAGAAAAACTTTAGTGAGTTATGCGAGTTGATGAGATATACCATATTTTAGAGTCCATTTGATCATCCCTGAGGAGAAATCCTAAATAGTATTTAGCAAGAGAAATTATTTTGACTTTATTTGGATTGGTAAAGCCTTTCAAGCTAACCATTGTCAAATATCTTTAGTCATCCATTTGAGCCTAACAAATAACCTTTCATATCTTTAAGCCACATTTTATGCCGAACCAATATGAATTACCTTCACCTACGCACCTTTAGTTTGTATGAAAAGAAAAAAAATGAAATCATGTGTTATGCTATAGAGTGAGGTGAAATGTAATGCACCCTATAAAAATAAGAAAAGAAAAGAAATACTCAAAAAACATTTATCCTTCTCAAGAAAAAGTAAATAAAATTAAAAATAAGTTTGGAGATATTATGAAGCTATAAAAAGAAAATGTGGAATAAAATAAGATGAAAAAAATGATAAGAGATACTGCATTGAAATATCAAGTTAAAGCTCAATTGTAATTAAAAATTACATGATAAATAGAAAGAAAAGAAAAGATGTGAAAAAATCCTAAATGTTTTCATTTATCGACCTCCATCTAAGCTTTACATTACAAGCATGTAAAATCCTTATTGATTTTTAGCAAAGTGCATATTTATATTAGTGAAGAGGGATGTGAAAAATAGACTTGTGAGACATGTTTTAAGATTGAATTGATTAGTATGCTTATATAGGTTGATTTCATGAATGCATTGGATGATATCACGTGCCACACATACACATGAATCAATTTTTCAAAAATCTTGCATATCCTTTCATTGATGGAATATTGATTGATGAATATGTGAACCTCCTTGTCATAGAATTATAAGACTTTTGAGGGGGATAGTTTTCACTAAATATGTATGTGATTTATTTAGTTAGACTTGGCTTTACTTGAAGTCAAGCAAAGAGTTAAGTTTGTAGGTGTGATAACTCTATGAAAGTAGAGTTATCAATACACTTTTCTACTTAACAATATAAACTTTTTAGTGAAAAGGGGTGAAAATATAATTTTTATAAATATTTGGGATTTTTATAGAATTTTTATGAATTTTTAAAGCATAACCAATCAAAATTTGTCACATGTATGACACATAAGCATGGGAGCTAATGGAGCAAGCCAAGCTAGTAGAGGAACACAATCACAGATCGTCATGTGTATAGTGTGATGTAGTGCCATGCCACATGTTAGCACGGTGTTCATTTCGACTTCATCCCACTTGGTCAACGTGCACGCCATTTCTACTTAACAAAGAAAATAAGAAGTTAACTAAAATTTAAAATAAAGTAAAAGGACTAAAATAAAATAAAGAAACAAAATACAAAAATATATCGTGCTTATAATCTCTTTTAAATTTCATAATTAAAATCTAAAGCATGAGTTATTTTCAACTTATTAAACAGTCATTGTTTATAATAATAATTAGTCGAAAATATTTTTCATACTTCATTTCAAACATGTTTCAATTTAAATTTACCCAATTTCAATGTTAGAAATTCGAATTCGCTTCGACTCTATTCTTTACAAGTTAATACTCTCAAAAACACTGAATCATATGGGTTCAAGCACTCATACTAAGGCGTATGCGAATGAGTTGATGTATAGAAATAAACTAATATATTCACATATATATAAATAAGAAAGGATTAAAGTGTTATTTTAAAGTTTATCTCATGAAAGGAATCAAATGTAAGGATTTATAAAATATTATACATTACTTTGATGCATCAATCAAATTCATCAAATAAAAATATCAAGTAATATACCTTTTATAAAATGTAGAAAAATTCAATGACCTCTTAAAGAATTACTTCTTATATTTTCTTTTTGTATTAAACCATTTCTTACAACTGTATAGGATTTTTGGGTCATAGTATATAAATTATACTAATAACTAATTACCATATACTCCATGATATGTTTTCAAAAATTAATTTAACAATGTAAAAGACTTAACTATTTACTTAAATTTGATTTAAAGAAATGATAAAATTTTTGTGAGAAAATTTTTAAAAACTAATCGTAAAATTCTAAAAATTACTAAACCACATAAATAAAATCAAACACAATGAAAATGAAAATGTGAACATAAAAATTTTAAAATTGTTAAAATTATTGAAATTAAGTATGATAACTTTTCATCACCCCCAACTTAGAGCTTACATTGTCTTTAATGTAACAATTGTAAATTAAAGATAAAGAGAAAAGAGAAGAAAATTTATATATTTCTTGAGAATGTGCAAGTAGTGATGGAGAAATGCAGGTACATCTATCATATTCATAATTAAATTTCACACATAAAGATCATTGTTAACTTCTAATATCTCAACAAATATTTTTAGTTTTAACAATTTTAAAATTATCCACATTCAATTAAACTAAAATAAAATAAATAAAATAAAATTACCTAAAATGATGGGTTCTCTCTCATCTAGCACTTAGTTTAATGTCTTAGCAAGACGTAACTTGGGGGGATTTCATTTTAAGTAAACTCAATGTTCCCACATCATTGTGTCAATTGACCATATAGATAGGACACGGTTGTATACCTAGGAACATGATTGTGGGTTTTAGATAACCCACTTTTAGGTGCAAGGCAACTACCTTCTTTTATCACATATTGTGATTAAAAACTTTAAAATTTTGGAGATACTTTCATAATTTTTTTTATTTTTTATTTTATTTTATTATAATCTCTAAGTTAAATAACATAATTAGTATTAACTAAGAGTGCTCCCTTAAAAGAATGGCAGGACAAAGCTTCCTTAAAAACCATCCACCTAGACAAAGGAACATTCCTAGGAAAGACTAGTGGCACCAAAGCTTCTAAGAAGTAGTCTCCTAGACAGAACTCACTTAGATCTTTACTTTTTATGCTATTAAAATCTAAGTTAATTAAATTAATAAATTAAGTTAAATAAAAATCTAAGTTAATTAAATTAATAAATTAAGTTAAGTAAAAATCTAAGTTAATAAATTAAATTAAGTCAAAATTTAAGTAAATTAAGTTAAGTAAAAATCTAATTTAATTAAGTTAATAAATTAAGTTTATTAAAAATTTAAATTAATTAAGTTAATAAATCTAGTTAAGTAAAAATCTAAGTTAATTAAGTTAAGTGAAAATCTAAGTTAATTAAGTTAATAAATTAAGTTAAGTACAAATCTAAGTTACTTAGTTTTTTTGTTATTTATTTATTTTTTTAGAGCTCATTATTTAAATAAAAAAACTTTTAATTTTTTTTTTGAATTTTTTTTAAAAACTTTTAACTCAAAATAAATAAAAAATCACAATTATTCATAATACAAATCTTTTCAAAATATTAATAAATAATTTAAAAATGATATTCTTTTCCCGACAATGGCGCCAAAAACTTAATGAACAAGATCGATAATGCTTATCATGCAAATACTTTGGTTTTATATTTGTAAAACTCTTGCAAATGCATAAATTATTTTATAGAAAATGACAAGTATATTTCTAAGGTGGGTCTAAGTAAGAAATATATGTGGTTTTAATTTATTATTTAGACACTTAAAAAAGAAATTAAATCCTAAATATTCTGTCATGATATTTTGCTTTTTATATTTCCTAATCTAATAACAAAAAAATAAACATAGATATAAATTCAATAAAAAATAATAAAAAAATTTATTATTCAAAATAGTGAAGTATTTAAGGATATAATAATTAAGTTAATTATTTTGCTTATATTATTTAAGTTATTAAAGATATAAATTGATATTTGTTGATTTTCTCATTTTGGTACGGAAGTTTCCTTAGGCATGGCCCATTAATTAATTATATATTAAGTTTCATCTTTATTTCTAAGAAAATAGAAAACCATCTAATCACAGCTTTAGGCGGAGTTAGTTAATTAGACTTTATTCAAGGTGTCCAAATTAAACATAAGAATTTAATTAACCCAGTGCTAACTTTCAAGTTTTAAAACCATTACTAAATATATGTCGTTAATACATTTTCGATTAATAGTTTTTATAAAAAAACTTTTGAAATTGAGCTTCACTCTAACTACTAGATGCTTGCACCAACAAATAAAAGAGCAATACTATAAATTAGACCATATAATTAAACCTTAAATTCTAATTTTCAAATTTAAGATTGTAATAAAAAATAATATATTTCTCTCTTATATCCTTAATATAAAATCTTGAATAAAACCAAAATCAATTTATTTTATAGAGATGTTTTACGTATTTACTAATTTATAAGCATAACAATGTTATTATTATATCATATTTACAAATAACCAATCATGTTAAATTTAATCACAGACAAATTAAACAAAAAAATAACTGTAAAGAATTCATTTTAAAATTACACCTTAAAAGAATCCTTATAGAACTTTAATGCTAATTCTGTTGCTGAAAAATCTCCAAATGGATTTGCATTTTTATTTATTGAATCAAAAACTAAAAATCTATAAAAGCATAATAGTTCTTCTGTTTATTGGACGTGTTTGGACAGGATGGCACATGTGTAGGGTGCGAGAATTACTGCAGACGAGCGTTTGGTGGGTCATGGCACAGGTGTGTGTTGGTACGTATGGGACATGGTGCGAGCATGTGTTGGCTCACGTGAAAATCGGTGCTTCGTGTGCTTGCTATGCGCTCGTGTGTGCTTGGAATTCACTAGCTACGTATACACGGGTGTGTATTGGGCATGTGGGCATATGCCAGGTATGTGCTGGGCATGCACGTAGGACTTTAGTGTTTTTGACATTTTTGACCGTTTTGATACATTTTGTCTAATTTTTTCATCTTTTTTATATGAAATAAGTGATGTATTGCCTGTAGTATTTTTCTTCTAGTCTTTAAGTTATTTTTGAAAGAAAATACCTGAAAAATAATAAAAATACATGTGATTCTGAAAATAAATTTTTTATAAAAATATGATAAAATCATATATATATAAATCTTTTTAATCAATTAAAGTACATCAAATCATGCTAATTTTGGTGCTTTTTAAGCACTAATCAAATAACATGCATAGTTTCTAGGCAGAGATGTATGATTCTTATTTTGTGATCCATAATTGATGAACTTAATGAATAGTATGTAATTTAATTCATATAATAGTGTGATTAGATTAATTACTATAAGATGTGTAGTTTACTTAATGAGTAACATGCAAATAAACAAAAATGCAAATCCGTTTCTAGGTTTTATAGCAACATAATTAGCATCAATGTTTTGCAGGATTCTTTTGTGGTATAATTTTAAAATGAATTTTTTATATTTTTTATTCTTATTTGTTATGTTTAATTTGTCTGTGATTAAATTTAACATGATTAGTTGTTTATAAATATGATATAATAATAACATTGTTATGCTTGCAAAATATTAAATAGGTAAAATATTTCTATAAAATAAATTGATTTTGTCTTTATTCTAGATTTTGTATTAAGGATGTTAGAGAGAAAAATATATTTTTTCATTAAAAACTTAAATCTAAAAATTAGATTTTAAGGTTTAATTATCCGGTCTAATTTTGAGTAATGCTATTTTATTTATTGGTGCAATCGTCTGGTAGTTAGAGTGAAGCTTTATTTCAAAAGTTTTTATAAGAACTATTATTCAAAAATGTATTGGCAACATATTTTCAGTACTGGTTTTAAAACTTGAAAGTTAGTAATCGGATAGTTAAATTCTTATGTTTAATTTGGATACCTTGAATAAACTTTAAAATGTCTAACCCCACCAAAGGTAACATTTAAATGGTTCATTTTCAATCTCTTAGGAAAAATGGATTAATTTAATTTATCAAAGTAATTATCGACCTCACCCATACGTGTTATTTAATTTGTTTAATTAACAAAGAATATCTAACCCCACCAAAAGCTTAAATGTCTTTATTTATCGACCCCACATAAGCCTTACATTACTAGCATGTAAAGTTCTTATTAAGTTTTAGCTAAATACATATTTATATTCGTAAAAAGGGATGTGAAAAATAGACTTCTAAGACTTGTTCTAGGATTGAACTAATTAATATACTCATATAGATTAATTTCATGAGTGCATTGGATGATATCCCTTGCAACACACACACAACTCAATTTTCCAAAAACCTTACATATCTCTTTATTGATGAAACTTTGATTGATGAATATGTTTACATCCTTGTCATAGGATTGTACGATTTTTGATAGAGATAGTTTCACTAAATATGCATGTATTAATATATATATTTATGAATATGTTACCCACATCATGTTAGCTAAATGGATTTTGGTTACTTTTAAAACACTTATTTATCTTTTTTTGTACTAAAATATCAAGAAAAATATTTAATATGTGTTTAATTATGTGAATATAGGTGGAACGAGCTAAAAAATAATTATTAGAAAATATTTCTTTTCAAATTTTTATTTTTATTTTTATGATTTTTTATTTGACAATAGATGTATTTAGAGATACCATGGATGTACTTAGAAAAAGTGGATTCACTTAATAGGCATGTGGATGTACACAACATGCTAATTCCGACCAAAAAAAACCATCACTATTTAACTCTTAATCTCAAATGACAACACGTGTCATGTAATATGCATACATACATACACACACACACACACACACACACACACACACACACACACACACATATATATATATATATATATATATATATATATATATATATATATCCCAACGCGCTTGTCATGCACAATATGTGATTTGGGTTTCGTGTTTTGCATTCCAATCTCAATACAATTCTAAAATAGATTAGTTTTTTCAATATAATTAAGAGAAAAAATATAAGATTAATTTTATTTATTATTCTTCTCCCTTTGTTATGAATTTTCACATCTTTCTTTAGGAAAAATATAAGATTTATGAGCTTAATTATACATAGCTAATTTATTAATCTAGGGATATTATGAACCCAATTTCTATTTGTGATGATTTAATATTTTACCCTAGTCATAATTTCAATGTAATTGTATTATTTAATATGATTTTTATACTATTAATTATTTAACCACAATTGATCTATTAAGATAACTAAATAAATTTGAAAGAATTATTTAATTGTCTGTATTGATTAAATAACATGCATAGTGTCTAGGCAGAGATGTACGATTTTTTTGTATGTGATCCATAATTGAAAAACTTTAACAAGTATTATGCAATCTAATTGACATGAGAGTATAATTAGGTTAATTACTATATGATGTGTAGTTTACTTGAGAAACGAATACATGTTAGGTTAGATTCATTTGATCATGTAATTGATTGGTAATTATATTGGAAAGGTTTTTATGATTCACATGCTTAAAAAATTGGAAGATTAAGTATTCCAATATATTTTTTCATATATCATCTTACTGCTAATTTGAGTTATTAATTACTATTATTTATTTTTTAGTTTTTTTAATTTTACTTTCTCAAAATACCATAAAATTAATATTTACTTTTTAGTTTTAAAATTAGTTTTTAATAATATAATATCCATGGGAACGATCTTTTCTTATAATTAGGTTAATTGTTGCACACAATTTCGGTTGATTATATACATTTTCTCCTAAAATATTTTTTTATAAGGTTATTTATTATACATTCTGTTATCTTTTGGAAAGTCATGTTTTCGAAATTTATATATTTTGAACGTTTTGTATTTTTTATATTTTTTATACTTTTATTTGTAAGATTTTAATTACATAAATATTTTTTGGCATTCTAAAATCTCTTTTATCACAACAGTTTTTTTCATTTCATATATTTGTTTATATTCCTATATTTCTTGAAATTTAATAAGTATCCAATTTTTAAGACTTTTTATTCTTCCTCTTGAAATGTGTACATATTTTTCCTATTTCTTTTATTCCATTATTCTATTATAGTTTTATGTAATATTTTAGATAATTTTGAAAAAATGTTTCCTTATACTTTTCTTGCATCGAGGGTGGTAACTTATGATAAATATATTTCATATTCAAAAATAAATGAATTTATGTGACACATGTCACATATTTTCATGCTTGTTAAATTCCATTTTACCTCCTCAATTTTATTTTCACTTGATTCAGTGATATGCCTATCTTTATCGTCTTCAATAAATTTCTTGTATATTTCATTTACTACAGTATCTAAGTAGTCCCTACCTATGGGAGCATTCTCCTACATATGTAAATGTTGGTTGCTTTATTAAGTTTGTAAATCAAATTTTAATATCATCTGTCATTTTATGAGCTACTAAAACTGTACAAGTTCAAGGATTTGATTACGTGGTTGGAAAAGTATGTACGATTATACTTATACTACTAGACCATTTATCTAATGCTTTTTTCTAGTCTCTTATACAATTTAAATCTAAAAAATCATATTTATAATTTTTATGAAGTTTGAATTATGGTGAGATACTAATTCTAGTTTTCCAATGTAATACTTTTTTCCATTTTAGGTTGTTGTTTTCTCCTATAAGGAATCTTAGGTTTTTCTGGCCTTTTCCTATTTCTTTTTCTATATGTAGATCTGATTTTCCTTTCGTGATAAAAATTGGTAATGAAATTGATTTTATATGATTTTTTGGAATTATATTTTCTAGTTTAGAATAATTTTCATTGATTATTGTCGTAATCATCTTCATATTTGTTTATACAAAGACTTTTATCATAATATCTTCATAGTTTTTCATCTGTTAGTGTTAACAAAATAACTAATTTTTCTATATCCCTATTCTTAAGGCCCATAAACTATCCTTCAAATTATTTTCTATATTCTATTAAACTAGGATTATAACTTCTTCTTTATCTTTGGGTTGTTTCTCAATATTTCTTTTCTCATTCTTTAATTTTGTAAATTTCTTATATATGTTTCGCTATATTTTCTTATTTTATTTAGAAGTTTCTTTTGTATTTTATTTATATTTTCTAAGGATTTAATGTTTGATTTTTGAGATATATCAATTTTTTTTGACAATTTTATGTATAAAAGATTACTATTCAATATTGTTAACTGATGAGTGCTCAAAAAGCACTAAAATAACCATGATTTTATGCACATTAATTGATTAAAAATATATATATTTATATGTTTTATCATATATTTATATAAATTTGTCTTTTTCGGAATCACGGGTATTTTTATTGTTTTTTCGGGTATTTTGGCTTAAAAGCAAATTTAAAGACTTCGAAAGAGGAATACTTGAAGCAATACATTACAAAAATATCAATAAATAAATGGGGAAAGGTCAACAAATATGGAAAAGCCCCGGACAAAATAGGTCAACGGTCAAAATGTCAAAAAGGAGAAAAGCAGCGCCGGCCGTATGTCCACTCAGGCTTGCAAGACTCACTCAGCTCTAAATCACATGATCTGTTCATGCGACGCAGATCGTAGCAAGGGTTACTTGTTCACGCTAGCCTTGAAGACAGCCCTGGCAACATAGCCTGTAATCGCTTCCTCGCGCCAACGCCTCAGCGTTTTCACCCCATTTTTCACGTGCATCGACCCACCTTGACGTCATGGCGTCATTGATGACCACAGCTTGTCCATTACACTTTTTTTATTTTTTTTATATTTTTTTTAACATTTTTTTACTCATTTTTTTCTCTCCATCCTCACCTATAAATACCCTCTTCCATTCACGTCAAAACACACCTCAAAACCACACTTCTCTCTTCTTTCTTTCTCTCATTTCTTAGTTTTTAAGTTTTTCTTAGTTTCTTTCTTAGTTTCTAAGCTTTTCTTAGTTTTTCTCTTAGTTTTTAGTTCAATTCTCTTAGGTTTAGAGTTCTTCTTTTTGAGAGGAACTTGTAATGTTTTTGTAATAATTTAGATTTTTGATTCAATAAATGGAAGTGCAAATTCGGCTTGAGGTTTTCTAGCGGAAATAAATAGCGTCGAAGTGCAGAAGGATTTTATTTTCTTTACTGATTATTTTTATGCTTTATTCTTACATGTTATATTTAATTTATACGTGATTAAATTTAACTGTATAGTTTATAATCATGATATAATAATAACGTTGTTATGCTTCATGCGAAATGTTAAATAGGTGAAAATTTCTAAAATGAATTGATTTTATTTTTATTCAAGATTTTATATTAAGGATGTTAGAGAGAAATATATTATTTTTCATTACAAACTTAAATCTGAAGATTACGCTTTAAGGTTCAGTTATCCCATCTAATTTAGCGTAGTGCTTTCTTTTATTTGTTGGTACAATCTTGCGGTAGTTAGAGTGAAGCTCTATTTCAAAAGTTTTTATAAGAATTATTATGTGAAAATGTATTGACAACATGTTTTCAGGTAGTGGTTTTAAAACTTGAAAGTTAGTACTCGGATAACTAAATTCTTGGGTTTAATTTGGACACCTGAATAAAGTTTAAATCGCTTCAACTTTCACCAAAGGTGGCATTTAAATGGTTCATTTTCAATCTCTTAGAAAAAGGAATTAATTTAATTAACCAAATTAGTTATCAACCCCACCCATAGGTGTTAATTGATTTGTTTAGTTAACAAAGAATATCTAGCCCCACCAAAGGTGCAGTATTCATACAAAAGAGAGAATCAATAAAATATCAATTTATATCTTTAATAACCTAGATAATATGAGCAAGCATAATTAATTTAGTTATTATATCCATAAATACTCCACTAATATAAATGATAAAATTTGCATGAATATTTATTGAATCTGTATTTATATTTATTTATTGAATTTGTATCTATGTTTATTTTTTTTATTATATTTAATTAATCCGTATAGATGTTTAGTTTATGTTATTAGATTAGGAACACAAAACCAAACTATCGTGACAAGATGTTTAGGATTTAATTTAGTTTTTAAAAGTTTGAATAATAAATTAAGAACCACATACATTCCTTCCTTAGATCGACCTTGGGAGTATACTTATCATTTTCTACGAAATGATTCGTGCACTTGCGAGAGTTTTACAAATATTAAAACCAAAGTATTTGCGAGAATTGGCGATGCCGGTTTTCGCTCATCATTAACTTTAGTTTTCGTTAAGTTTGGGAATGTTTTTGATATTTTTAAAGTATTAAAAATATTTGTGATATTATTTTAAAACTTGGGGTATTTTTTATAATTAACCCATTGTTTTTAATTGATTTTTATTAATAAGTTCCATAATTATTTTAGAAAAGAATACCATCATTTTATTTTTATAAATTAATTATATTTTATAAATTTTTTATTTTATATTCGTAGATATTTTAGACATTTTATATTAATTTTAATCATTTTTATTATTTTATTTTTATTTTTTAAATGTTTTTATATATTTTTTTCTCCAAACATATAATGTCCTCTTCATTAAGTTTTATTCCATTATATTTAAGATTTTGTTAAAAATAAAAAAATATATCTAAAAAGATTAAAATATTTAAAAAATAATTAAAAAATAATTAAAAAATAATTAAAAAATTAAAAATATAATAATAAAATGATTAAAATATATTAATATGCATTAATTTTAAAAAATAAATTAATATAATACTTTTTATTTTTATTCTAAGATGACTATATATATATATATAAAATTTAATGGTAAAATGTTTATTTTAGAATAAAATTAATAAAAAGTGATATTTGCTTAAATTTATAAAATTAAAATAAGTAAAACATTATACTACACGTACCCATTATTTTATCGATCCATATATACAACTTTACGTCTAACAGCACTACTCATCAATATTGGTGGACGGAAATTATCTAAAGTTGTTTTTAATTAAGTGATATTTTAAGATAATAAAATTTAAATTTAATAAAATTTTATTTTTATATTAAATATTTAATATTTAATAAGAAAAATAACAAAACTAATAAAAAAATATATTTAAAAAATAATGAAAATACGAGTTATGTCTAACTATGAGATGATAGCCATCAGTGATGTTAAGTTATATTTGATATTGTAATACACTTATACTAATCTTATACTTCACTTGTACTATACTTGTATTATTCCACTTGTATTCCACTTTTACTATTTTACTTATATTACACTTCTACTATTTCACTTACTACATTTACTATTTAACTTGTATTATTTTACTTGTATTACACTTCTACTATTTCACTTGTACTACACTTACTATTTCACTTGTACTATACTTGTACTACAGTTGTTACAACCCTATAAATAGGGTTCTCTATGTACATTCTAAATCACACCAATACAATATTAAATCATTCTTTCTTTTTATCTCTCTATATTCTTCACATGATATCAGAGCCTTTCATATACCTCTAGAATTTCTATCAAAATTTCGTCTCTCTTCATCACAACCAGCCTGACTCACCCTAATTCAGTTCACCCTCAACCCGGTTCATCCCAACCCGATTCACCCCAACCCGACTCACTCCAACCTGGCTCACCGCAGACCCGGTTCCATGCTTGTTTTCAACTCCTCTTTTCATTTTTAAGGATATTTGTGACCTATATACACTCCTTTACACTGTTTCTATACATTTGCTTTATATTTTCTCCATTATTTCATTAAAATGGACCAAAATGATGTCCCAAAACCAATCTCTACCACCCTTAATGATACTAACCACTTAGCCTGGACATAAGCAATGAAAAGTTTCTTAAAATGATGCAAGCTATGGCGTTTCATAACTAGTGATATCTCTATACCCATCCAAGAAACCACTGAAAACAACTCCTTATTTGCTGACCGCCTTGAGGACTGAGAGAGTAAACATCATCAAATTATTACCTGGATTCGTAACACCATCTTACCTTCCATCCATGGTGAATTTGGGTGTTTTGACACTGCCAAAGAAGTTTGGGAATTTCTTGAGGCTCGCTTCACTACAACAGATTTGACCAACCAATATCAACTTCTAACAACTCTTCGTACCAAACACCAAAGGGCTGATCAAACTATTAACCAATTTCTCTCTAAAATGCATACTATTTGGGATCAACTCGCTCTCTTTGAACCAACTTGGACGAACAAGATTGATGCTGAGATGTTTGCAACTTACCGTAATCACCAGCGTCTTGTTATTTTTCTCATGGCTCTCCATGATCGATTTGAACTTATTCGAGCTTCCTTACTCCATCAGAGTCATTTTCCATCCTTAGTTACTACTATGATCGAGCTTTGCTTTGTAGAAACTCGGATGGGGGTTTTCAAAGTTCATCATATAGATTTTATTCTTGCCACCCCCTCTTTTCGCCCTAAAGGAGGTGCTAAAGAGGGCTTCAAACATCAAGGCTGCACCTACTGTCACAACTCCAATCATGAGCTTCTTACATGTCCCATTCGGGTATGTATATATTGTCATAAGAAGGGTCTAGGACACTTTCACAAAGATTGCTTTCGGAATCCCTCTCAGCATTCCTCACAGAATCCCTCTCAACATGCTTCAGGTAAAAATAGTAACTCATATATCACTGCTGCTATTTCTGAGGATAATCATGACAAATTTACCTTCTCCACTCAAGAACTTGAAGGTCTTCTTAAACATGTTCTCTCAAAATCTAGTAATCCTCCTCCTCCTATCTTGTCTCTCACATCAGGTAAATCTTTATGGTATTTTGATTCTGCTTGTTGTAACCATATGACTCATGATACTCACATCTTCTATCCCACATAATCTTCAATCTTCAAACTGTAATGGTTCACATATGCATGTTAATGCTGTAGGACAAGTTTCCACATCTTCTATATCACTTTCTGACACCTTTCATATTCCCAACCTTACTCTAAATCTTATCTCTGTTGGTCTATTATGTGAATTTGGTTTTACTATTACTTTTTCCTCTTCTGGTTGTCATGTGCAGGATCCATAGAAAAGACATATCCTTCGGATAGGCTGTAAGGTTGGATGATTATTTGAACTTATCAACCTTCATCTACCCAATTCTCCTCATACTTCCATACTGCTTCTACTACTCCTATCAACCTATGGCATACTCGTATAGGCCATACGTCTATAGGACGTCTTCGTCCCTTAGCATCTTCTTGTAAATTAGGATCTGGTTCTATTTCTGATAATGTAAATTGTTTGCCTTGTCAATTGGGAAAACAACTTGCTTTATGTTTTCATACAAGTGATTCTACTTTTGTCTCCCCTTTTGACTTAATTCATTCTGATATTTGGGATCCATCCACACATCCTACTATGGGGGGATGCATTTACTTTATCATTTTTATTGATGATTATTCAAGATTCACATGGATTTTTCTCATGAAACATAGATCTAAATTACCCAAAATTTATTATGATTTTACCCAAATGGTTAAAATCCAATTTTCTCAAAATATCAAAGTACTTAGAGCTGATAATGCTATAGAATATAAAGAAACAAATTTTCTAAACTTTCTTCGACAAAATGGGACTCTTTCTCAATATTCTTGTCCTGGCACATCTCAACAAAATGGAAGAGCTGAGCAAAAACACAGACATATTCTTAATACTGTTCGCACTCTCCTCATTTCTAGTTCTTGTCCTCAACGCTTTTAGGGTGAAGCAGCTCTTACGGCTATTTATACCATTAATCGTGTTCCCATGCCTATTATTCACAATCAATCCCCTTATGAGCGTCTCTACAGTACTTCTCCATCTTATGAACTGCTCAAAGTGTTTGGTTGTGTTTGTTTTGTTCTTCTTCACCCTCATGAACGCAATAAATTGGAACCTCGTGCTCGTCTTTGTTGTTTCTTAGGGTATGGAATAGAACACAAAGGCTATCGTTGTTGGGACCCTATCTCTAAATGATTGTGCATCTCTCGTCATGTCATCTTTTGGGAACATAAAATATTTTCCTCTATTTCCTCATTTCATGTCTCATCTCCTACCTCACTCTCATTTTTTAATGAACCAATTATTGATTTATTTCCTCCTGACATTGCTCCATTACCCTCACCATCGTCTACTACGACTTCTCTTGATGTGTCTGGTCCTTCTGCTGATCCTACTTTAACAACATCCTCTGAAGACCAACTACCTGATTGTCAAGAGTTATCACTTCGTCATTCTACTCGTGTAAATAGTCTTCCCTTTCATCTTCGTGATTAGCAATGTTTCTCTACTATTTTGTCTCATCATGAACTCCAAAACTATAGAGAAGCTAGTTCGAACCCTCATTGGCAGCAAGCTATGACAGATGAATTACAAGTATTAACAGAAGCACATACATGGGATCTTGTTGATCTTCCATATAATAAATCTCTGATTGGTTGTAAGTAGATTTTCAAAATCAAAACTTATTCAAATAGATATGTAGAACGATATAAAGCTCGTCTGGTTGCAAAGACTTTTACACAAGAATATGGAATCGACTATGAAATTTTTTTTGCACCAATAGCTTGCCTCACCTCTGTTCGAAGTATCATTCACAAATGCAAGCTGGTTATAAGAAGGAAATGGGTGCAATTGTAAGGTGGGATTATTTTATACTGTTATTTTTATAATATATTTTGATAAATTTTAAATTTAATAATAAATATATTATAAAAATAATAAAATAAAATGTAATAATAATCCCACCGATTACATTAATTACTACCGTATTTCATCGTATAAAAATTACTTTGTCATAGTTTCTCAGATACTGTATGACAAGTGAGTTTTGAAGCTTTTAAATAGCAAAGACGTAGACTCTATCGACAAGTTTTTCGTATACGTAACTTAATTATCTTCTCTCTTTCTCTTAAGATAAGCTGTCAAATTTGACCACGTACCACTCATCAATTTAATTCCTTTTCACCTTTTTCTTTTATGAACTGAATTGATACTCTTCAGTTAGACATGGAAATTTCATTCATTTATAATTAAATTTGTAATTATGATTATCTTTCTCAAAAACAACCATTGATTAAGTATAAGGCTAATTATAATAATAAAACGGTAGTTAACTAATATTATATCTGTTATGTACATATTAGATAAAAAAATGCTTTAATATTAAATACAAGACTCCTTAAATAGTTAGATTAAGTTTTTTTATTCTTAAGTATAATTTTTTTAATTTTATTTAAAAATATGGGTTAAATAATTAAATAATAAAATTTAATATTAATTTTGAAATAATATAATTAAATAAATATATATTAATATTTTAACTTTCTAAAATAATTATTAAAAAATTTAAAATTTAATTAAATCCTAAAAAAGTTATTATAGGCTCATAATTATAATTATTATTCAAATACACTAGAAATCGATACAAACTTTTAACATATTGTCCCACCGCCCCTCGCATCCCTACCATCCCTATCTTCAACCAACAAATGTTCAATAATTCAGTTTCATGAATTTTGTATTAATTTGTCTAACTCATGTTAGAGATTACTTCATTTTACTTATATAATTTAAAAATATTATCAATTAAATTAAAAAAATTAAAAATTAAGATTTTCTAAAATTAAAATAAAAATTAAATATTTTATTAATAAAATATGGTTACAATTTCATGGGTACAATTTCATGTATTATATGGAGTTACATGGGTACAATTTCATGTGATTCATTAAATAGAATAAAAATTTCATAATTTCTATATTGATCCATATTATTTGATAAAAAATGAGCAAACAATGAAATGATATTTTATTTCTATAAATGGGAAATCATAAAATACTTGGAGGTGGGAATGAAGAAATGTCTACAATAAATGGATTGAATCAAATACAATTTGATGATTTTTGTAGGTTCATTGATTAGGGCATAACATGAGAATTTTATAAGTTTTCAAAAATTGAAGATACAAATCAAAAAATTGAATTTCAATTATTAATTTATTGGAACATATTAATTGGTATAACCGTTGATAAAAGAAATAGATGTTGTATATGAATTACTCAAATTCACCATATTAATTTGGAAAACAAGTAGGGATATGCAAGAACAAACTCTTTTTGTTAGCATCTTTCTCTTTGAGCAATCAAAATTAAAAAAGAATAAAAAATAAAATAAAATAAGAGTTCCGTTCTTCCTAATTGTCCATATATAACTTTTGGAAGACTATGTTCACTAAAATAGGAAATTTTAGAATTTTGAATTTATGACGAATACACTTAGAAGAAGTAGAAATAGGAATAAATATAGTGATAATTTGATTCTTTAGCACTGTATTAAATAAGAGAGAATATATAATTTTTTTTTCTTACTCTTTCCATTCTATTTATAGAAAGATATTCTATTTTCTTAGAATTATATATATATAAGGGATGTATGAATTATTGAGAAAAGAGGAGCTGTGGTGATCCCAGAGTGAATATAAAGTTGGATCTACATTAGATTTCACCAAAATCACTAAATCTATCCTTCTAAGAAGAAGTTCAATTTCAAACCCCAACTCGAACAAGAGAAGTACACCATGCTAATGTGCCTTCCATTATCCACATCTCAAGATCAAGCATTGATAAGCATATTGAACTATCAATGTGGCAAAAAGCCCTCACAGTCTAGGCATAATGATGCAATTATCAGAGGCGCACTCTACAACTGAGCTTATAGCACATCGTGCAGGCCTCTTGTTGGGGGCCTGCTATGCCAAAAGAGAGAGAAGCCATATCCCTCTCTTTCCTTTTATGCAAAGGACATAAAAATGAGGCATGCTCTACAACTAAACTAAAAGCTTGTCATAGGGGCCTCTCATTGTGGGTCTGCTATGCCAAAAGTGAGAGAAGTCTCAACCCTATCTTTCCTTATTTATGTCCCTATGAACCAAGGTCGAAAAGATTGAGAAAAATCCCCTGATAATTACATCATTATGCTTTCCCTATAATGGCTCTCAACCACATGAATAGTTCAATGTGCTCATCAGCACCTAACCTTGAGATGTGGATCATCCAAGCCATATTAGCATGGCGTACCTTTCTTGTTCAAACTAGGGTATGAAACCAAACTTCTCTTTTTCGTTGAGTTCTTAATAATCAGAATATTTTATTAGTATAAAATCCTCCCAAAAGGTAATGAAGGCATGTAAAGGTTTCCTCAAACTAGACGAAGATTGCCCCTTGAGTGCAAAGGTAGAAGGGAGCTTGACTACAAGATACACACATAGAGTAGGGATGAAAGTTGGCCTTAGTGATCTGATAGTGCCAAGTGGAAGGGCCATCACTCAATGGATAAAAGTTACTCTAGAGATAATAGGATGATCTTTCCAAAGAGTTCATATCAACCGGAAGGTTTAGCACCTGAATGTTTGTTCTTCTCCTATAATTTTAAATGAGGTTTTACCATAACATTCCCTTCTTTTGGAACCTATATGTAATTTTTCAATTATGAAATCATGATTAATCATTGGTTAGGTCTATGAATAATAATGTATATATCTTTCATTCTTTATAAAATAGGATGGATGTTTTCTGATAAAATTTGAGACAAAATTGAACTTCACCTCAGATATATATATATATTAGTCAATATCAATATATCAATATTGCATTCCTCTATTTTTCATATATATACAATTGGAGTTCTTGAATAACTCAAGACCAAGCAAATGGAAAATGAATCTATCATGGAGTTCATTGTAAGGTGGTGAGCCCTTAATTTTGTCTATCCCCAGAAGTTTACTCAATAGGAGCTCCTCAAGATGTGAATGAACAACATTAGGCATGAATTTTCATTGATAAGTTTGATCCAAACCATTAAGGGATTCAACGACTTGTGCACTAAAGCTCACCATTTGGAAGCATATCTTAGCAAATGACGAGAGCCAAATATTGTTATGTCGCCAAAGAATCCGCCATTTTAGCTACTTTCATTGCACCCTTTCCTTGTAAAGTAGTTACCATCTGAGTGATAGAAGATGTTTTTTGACCAATAGCTATATAAACACGTATTATACTTTTTCCTTTTTGATTAAGAATTGTATTTGTGGCTATTGCTATTTTATTGGTCTGTCTATCCCTAATAATTAATTCAAGCTAACCGTATCCTATAGGTATCATCGAATCAATACAATAACTATTGTTTGAAAAGGATCACATATAGAATGTCTTGAAATAATACCCAGAGTTGGAGATTCAATTAATCAAAATTCAAAAGTTGCATTTTCACCTTGACCATTAATAGGTTTAGCAAAGGCATTTATAACATGGCATAAAAAAGCCTCACTTATTGGTATATGAGCAATTTTCCTATTGCTTTTACAAAACTTTCCTCTTGTATCATCAAATCGTCACTCATTAATACCGTATTGACATTATTTGATTCCAAATTTAGAGTAATGCCTATCATACTCTGTTCAAATTATTCTAAAGCACTTGCCATTCTTCATCAAGACCAAAATTATGAGTAATGCCCTTTCCAACTTGAAGTACAATATCGGTATTTAAAATTTTTACTTCTCTATTATATTGCTCAATATGTTCACAGATAATATTACTAATTTCATCTATACGAATAGTTACCATAAGTATTTCTTAATTCTTTATGTTTGTTTGAAACAAAAAAAAATAATGCTTGTTATAGAAGGACTAACCCATTATTTCTTTCATCGTTCCAAACATTCCAATATTATTACTGATGGTATGTAAATGTAACTCATGTTTAAAAAACTATTCAGAGTTTGACTAGTAGCAATGAGATTCCCCAATATCATGCTAAGAATAGCTAGGATTTCTAGAAGAAGATGTCATTTGTTTGATGAGAAATAAAAAGGAACATCAAAAATTTGAGTGGATGATGAGTGCTCAAAAAGCACTAAAATTACCATGATTTTATGCACATTAATTGATTAAAAATATATAAATTTATATGATTTTATCATATATTTGTATAAATTTGTCTTTTTCGGAATCACGGGTATTTCTATTATTTTTCAGGTATTTTTGCTTAAAAATGTAACTTAAAGACTCAAAGAGGAATACTGGAGGCAATACATCATAAATATATTAATAAATAAATGAGGAAAGGTCAACAAATATGAAAAAATTGGACAAAATGGGTCAAATATGTCAAAAATTAGGAAATTGTGCCCGGAGCCGCCATCCCGTCCAGCGTTAATGCCTAGCCACACGCGGGCATTACCCGCCGTGCGCTGACTCCCGGCTCTCGCACGTGCTTTGCTCCAATTCCACGCTACCGCATGCGTATCGCTTTCTTTCCATCGACGCGTCTCTGCACACTTAACTACCCTCACGTGCCGCTGCCATTTTTGCCCCATTTTTAGCGTCATGACCGCTCGTGACATCATGTTGATGTCATTAATGATGTCATCAATCACCACTCTGCGTTTTACCATTTTTTAACATTTTTTTCACCCACTTTTTCTCCCCATCCTCACCTATAAATACCCCTTCTCTTCACTTCAAACCACACCTCAAAACACATTCTCTTCTCTCTTTCTTTCTCTCTTTTCTTAGTTTTTTTAGTTTTTCTTTGTTTTTAGTTTTTTCTTAGTTTCTCTTAGTTTTAAAGTTCTTCTCTTTTTGAGAAGAACTAGTTATGTTTTTGTAATTTATTAGCTTTCCGATTCAATAAATGGGAGTGCAAATTCCGTTTGGAGGCTTTCCAACAACGGGAATAGCATCGAAGTTCTGTAAGGATTTTATTTTCTTTACAGTTATTTTTTATTATTTATTCTTACATGTTATATTTAATTTGTGTGTGATTAAATTTAACATGATTGGCTATTTGTAAATATGATATAATAATAACATTGTTATGCTTATGAATTAGTAAATACATAAAACATCTCTATAAAATAAATTGATTTTGGTTTTATTGAAGATTTTATATTAAGGATATTAGAGAGAAATATATTATTTTTCATTACAATCTTAAATTTGAAAATTAGAATTTAAGTTTTAATTATATGGTCTAATTTATAGTATTGCTCCTTTATTTGTTGGTGCAAGCATCTAGTAGTTAGAGTGAAGCTCAATTTCAAAAGTTTTTTTATAAAAACTATTAATCGAAAGTTAGCACTGGGAAAATTAAATTCTTAGGTTTAATTTGGACACCTTGAATAAAGTTTAAACTATCTAACCCCAGCATTTAAATGGTTCATTTTCAATCTCTTAGAAAAAAGAATTAATTTAATTAACCAAATTAGTTATCAACCCCACTCATAGGTGTTAATTGATTTGTTTAGTTAACAAAGAATATCTAACCCCACCAAAGGTGGTATTCATATAAAAAAGAGAGAATCAATAAATATCAGTTCATATCTTTAATAACCTAAATAATATGAGCAAGCATAATTAACTTAGTTATTATATCCATAAATACTCCACTATTATAAATGATAAAATTTTCATAAATATTTATTGAATCTATGTTTATTTTTATGTCAGTAGATTAAAAACACAAAACCCAAAATATCGTGACAGGATGTTTAGGATTTAATTTCGTTTTTAAAAGTTTGAATAATAAATTAAAAACCACATATATTCCTTCCTTAGATCGACCTTGGGAGTATACTAATCATTTTCTATGAAATGATTCGTGCACTTGCGAGAGTTTTATAAATATAAAACCAAAGTATTGGCAAGAATCGGTGATGCCGTTTTTCGCTCATCAGTGGACGAAGCTGAAGTTGCTAATTTCGAAGTAATAGAAAGAAAAGCAACAACTGGAGTAGGAGAGTCAGAGTCAGAGTCAAAAATAGGATTCCTTACTTCTTTCTCTCATTCAAAACTATGTATGAGACTTTCATCTCACACGACTCCAAGTGATAAAAGAAAGAAGAACTCATCTTCTTTCTTTTTTGATTACCTTCCTTGTGTTTGTATAAGACCAAATCCATTTGATTTCTAAAATTAAAAGGATTACAAGTCCTTAACTTTTTGAGGAATCCTTCATCAGTGGTTGCGAATGAGTAACTTCTCTCAATCATTTTGACCTTGTAGCACGTGTGTCGCCTAGGGCATAAGGGGCATGATAACTTGACGTCATCCTCACTTTCCTTCGGCTTATCATCAGTAGTCTACTTAAGGTTCCAGACTCAATGGTGGTAACTAAACACGAGGGTTCCACTCATTGTGGGAATGAATTTCATAAGTATCATATCCAATCCCATCAATTGCATCCCTATTTCAAGAAATATGAAACATCTAAGTCATACAAGTAAAGAGATTTATTCATTGATAAGAAAAAGAAGAAAACATGAATGGTGATTGGATTGATCAAAAACTAAAATCTTGGGTTTTGAAATATGATTCGATTGATGATAAAGAAAGGGAATTCTTGGTACAGTTCTCCACCATAATGATAGAAAGAGGGATTGATCAAATTTGATTGAGTTTGACTCACAATGATCAAGAATAAAAAAAATGACTCTAGTTATGAAATGATTGAACAACCAGGAGCAATTTCCTTACAATACTTAGTTGACATTCATAAAAAGTATCTAATGAATTATGAGTTCAATACATCCTGTTTAGCAGAAAGGTGGATATTCCTTACTCGTTATTAGACAATCACTTATTCATAAACCCCCTACGAAGCTAATAGTTTTCGTTTCCCATCTTATATAAAACCTTTTTTATTCCACTCAGCCCTATCCCTCAACCTTATTTTTCTTAATAAATGATTTGATACAAAAGTGTTATTTATGAATAAGTGATTGTTTGATAATAAGTAAGGAATATCCACCTTTTTAATAAATAGGATGTATTGAACTCATAATTCATTACATACTTTTTATGAATGTCAACTAAGTATCATAAGGAAATTGCTCCTAGTTGTTCAATCATTTGATAACCAGAGTCATTTTTTGAAAAATGATCACTATGAGTCATATTCAATAGAATTTGATCAATACCCTTTCTATTGTTAAGATGGAGAATTGAAGCAAGAATTATCTTTCTTTATCATCAATGGAATCACTTTTTGAGACCTAGGATTCTATTTTATCATCAATCCAATCACTGTTCATATTTTTTCCTTTTCTTATCAATGAATAGATTTCTTTACTTCTATGAATTATATGTCTCATATTTCTTACAAAAGTGATTTGATTTATGGGATTGGGTATGATACTTATGAAATTGATGACATCGATGGGATTGATATTCAAATATTTCTTCACGATGGATTGGTATGGTTCCTCTATTCCTAGGACACCACAATATCGAATCATGAATGAAGAAAGGCATGAGAGAAAAGAAAATTGGCTAGTGATTGTAAGGTCCTAATTCTTGAATGGAGGGCATGAAATGTTCATTTAAATTCTTTCTATTGTTGTCTTGGATCCATAATAAATCCTATGGATCCTTAATGTTGGTGTATTTTGGATTGGTTGTGTATTCGTTTTTTTCTGTATTTCTTTTCTTTTATTTCTTTTATTTATTTGAATTTTATTTTTATATAAAATTGATATTATTATAGTTTTAATATTATAATTTCATATTTTTTTCAATTTCTACATTAACTGTGTATCTTGCAGTTTCAAAGTATGGATTGAGTCAAGTATAACAATTTCTTCTATCCATTGCGTATATTGTCCTTTTAATTCTCATTCTGTGTTGGAATAAAAAATAAATTGATTAGTAACCGAGATTTTATGAAAAATATTCTTCCTAGGAAAGCAATTATTTCATTTTTCAATGTGAATTTAACACAACATAGGGGCAAATTAGATATATCTTTGATTCATATATACCCACTAAATATCAAATATCACATATACATGTATTTCTTCCATAATGTAAACCAACTATTTGTATCTTAGATATAGTAGAATTCTAGAGTCATTTTAACAAAAATCGCGATTAATGAAATTAATTTTTCTTAACGACTTGAAAACATTTGTATTTACAAACGAAATATTAAATATGAATTAAGTAGTAAATATATGACCAATTTATTTTTGTTATAAACATAGCCTATATAATTTATTTCATTGATCTAACCAAGTCAACCCTAAATTATTCTAATTAATATTAGTAATCTATGCACCCCTCAAAAATAGATTTAATTGCATTTTATTTTATGCTCCAAATTTTTGATGATTGCATCAATTTTTCTTAGGCGAAAGAGAAGATATCTCGATTGGAGTGTGGCTGGATTACCTCCTTTTCAAGGAAACCTAATACTTGTTGGGTATTTTTGTTTGATATTGCTTCACACCCAAAAAGAAGCAAGCTACGTGTGAGTTAAACATAAAAATGGAAATCTTCTTTCGTTTCTCAATGGCGAAGTAAGACCGAGCCTATGAGGTTATTATCCTAGGTCGAAATAAGTTGATAGGATCCCCTTATTTATGTCCCCACGTCATTGGATTCACAATTAACTAGCTCGATCCACTTAGCTACATCTGCACATATACTCTATAGATTACAAATATTTCAATTCATATCATTCGATATTTTTTTCTTTCTTCTTCTAAAATACACACAACATAAAGAAAATTTTATCTTTAAATTGAAAACCCTCTGATTTGAAACATTTGAGAAAGATTCAAAATAAATTAGAGCTAGAAAATTCTATTTTTATTTTGTACACCTTAATTGTTTATAAATTGAACCCTTTCCAAAGAACTAGGCACTAGTAAATTAGAAATAATTAATTAAAAATTAAATTGTTTTATGGAATATACATATCAATATTCATGGATCATACCTTTCCTTCCACTTCCAGTTCATATATTAATAGAAGTAGGACTTTTAATTTTTCCGACAACCATCATACTATGTTTATAGTATGAATAATTTTTTGAAATAGTCAATATAATGAAATGGTATAACTCAATACAAAAGATTTTTTTCCTTTCATGATTCTATATAATTTAGATCTGCCATTGATATTCATAAAGCGATTATTCTAATCATAATTCTAGAATTCCCTAAAATCTTTTTTATTTATTAATTTAATATTAATTCATTTTAACATTCTTAATAATTAGAATTTTTGAAATTGTACTACCCTTATTTTTTTGAAGAAAATTAATCTTTCTATCGAAGGAGCAGAAAAAATGGGTCCAGACCTCTTGTAGGAATGATTTGGAAGATTCCTAACCAAAAATAGTGGTATTTACAAGAAACAACATAATGGATGCATTCAATCAATATAAATTGATTTGAAATCTTATTCAAATCCAATATAGCACTTATGGGTACGTAAGAGATGTATTGAATTGATTCTTTTTTAATGAATAAATTCTATCATAACTTCTAATATGGAATTTAGAGGGATTAAATAGGAAATGATGCTCTGAATCATTGAACTAGAATGAAATATACGATCAACCAACATTTATCAAATTTGAGAAAGAGTCAAAAGAAATGGTCCGATCCTTATATTTTTCTTTCTCAAACTGAGAGATCCATGAATTAGTATCCTAATGCATATAGATACAAATGGTCTAATAGAAGTAAGATATTACAAGAACATTTGGAACATTTCATTTCTAAGTAGAAGATCCACTTTCATTTTCAAGTAGTGTTTGATTAATTATGTATTAATCAATATTCTATTGATTGATGTGAGGTTATCAACAAAAAAGATTTATCTAAGTCATTTCCTTTCTTTTCGTCCAAGTTACTTTTTTTGTCTAAGTGTCTTCTCTTTTTTTCTAACTCACTTCCTTTTTTCTTTGTGAGTTTTGAGAATATCCCCATTCATAGGTCCGAGATCTATATCTATGAATTGAAATGTCCAAATGATAAACTCTATAATGAGTTGTTAGAATCAATAGGTCTTGAAATCATTCATTCGAAAAATTGAAACCCCTCTTATTGGATGATCACGATACTTCCCAAAAATAAAAATTCTTGATCAATTGGGGAACAATATCACCATTTTTATTCAATAAGATACCAAAGTGCATGATTTGACTCATTCCATTCCAGAAATAATCATAGGAAATCTTTCGATAGCACGGATTCCTATTTCTCAATGATATCCCATAATCAAGACAATTATCTAAATCCCATGAAACCATTTCATAGAATTTCATTCATATCTTATTTTTATAAAGCAAATCGAATTTGATTGTTGAATAATCCATATCACTTATACTTCTATTTAACAAAGGATTCCCTTTTATGTGGAGAAGACCCGTATTAAGAATTATGATTTTACATATGGACAATTTCTCAATATCTTGTTCATTCGCAACAAAATATTTTCTTAACGTAGTATGTTCTAGTAAAATACATGAATTTTTGTTTTCAAAATGATAAACACCTTCCAATTCTAAACAAATTTAAATAGACAAATGTTTGCAAGCCATACCCATTATTATTTTTCTAATCTTTAATCATTTATTTGTCGTACAAAAAAGAATGAGCTATAAGTAATTATGAGATTACAAAGTATCCATAACTTGAAATTAAAATTTGATCTCCTTCCACACTTCCCAAGCAACAACTAGTTTAGGACTCCATTTACAAGGCTCATAAATAATTTCATTACCTTCATAAGCAAGATCAATGTCTCCTTGCATAATATGGATTCCAAACATTCATGGTCTGTATGTGAATGAGACGATTTACTTATCCCTTGATCTATCAGAAAACTATCTCTCCATGGATATGTATCTTCAATTTTTGGAAACTTATAAAATTCTTCTATTAAGCCCTGATCAATGAACATACAAAAACCTTCAAATTGTATTTGATTTAGTCCAGGTATTGTAAAAATTTCATCATTCCTATCTCCAAGCATTTTTTGATTTCTTGTTTATAGAAATAAAATCCCCACCTAGATCAAGACATAAATTTTACTTGTTCAAATAATAATTAAGGTGAAGTAGGGTCAAGAACAAGGAATCTCTTTATCATAAAAAGATTCATTTTGAAAGTTCATTATTACGGGTAGTTCCTACAAAAGATTGGACTAATGATGTATACAATACTTGAATTCTCAATATATATGCTACCTAGTTGGTTCTCATCCTTTCGAGACTACAAGTGTAATAGGAACATCAATTGACAAAAGGATCATCCTAATATAATCATCACATGGAAATTGAGAACTAATCAAATTGGATGGCTATA
This sequence comes from Hippophae rhamnoides, assembly GCA_033030585.1. NCBI lineage: Eukaryota > Viridiplantae > Streptophyta > Magnoliopsida > Rosales > Elaeagnaceae > Hippophae > Hippophae rhamnoides. Next base: position 14,534,393 of record CM065433.1, on the reverse strand, counting down.
TTTCTCAATATTTTCGACCTTGGTTCCTCGTATATGTATAAGATCAAATCTATTCTAATTCTTTTTTTGGGTTGCTAACTCAATGGTAGAGTACTCGGCTTTTAAGTGTGGATAGTATCATTTACACATTTCTATGAAATAAGAGATTCGTCATACCATCAGTAGAGTTTGAAAAAAAAATTGAATGGTATAAATTGTGGCATGTTAACTAAAAAGACCTTTTGTAGCAAATTATTTATTAAGAAAAATAAGGGAGCAATACCAGACCTCTTGTTTCTAGACGTGCTATATAAATAAATTGCTACTCCCTTCCTTTAAGAGACATTTGAATTTCTTCAATTCCAACACACAAGATACGATAATGCTATAGAAATAATTAATACATAAAATCATATTTATCCCTATAGACAAATATGATATTAATTTTTCTTCCAAGAATGTGATGAAAAATAGATGAGAGAAAGATACTTTCATTTAGAGTCTCCTAATATATATATATATATATATATCAATATACTATTAAATAATAGAATAGGAAATTCATTTTTCTTTCTACCATATTATAATCTCTTACAAAATACTGCTCTCATAAAATACTACTAATTATGGTTCACTCATTTCATTTATGATGCAAAATTTGAACCCTTTTTTTTCAATCATTGATAAAACCAAAAGGTCAAGTTTAATCCAAATTAATCACTTTGACTTTGACTAAGTGTTTTTATATATATTATAAGTAAAAAAGTAGCAGGGACTAGAGTTAATAGTGAAGTAGCAATAAATACGAGAATATATACTTCCATAATAACATCATTTCATTTTTCTTTAATTTGCAATAACTCATGATTTAATCCCATTGAGATGATAAAGATTTCATCTATAGTTTCAATGGTTGAATTACATCTCGATGCAATCAAACCAGATCAATATCATGAATAACAATACGTAAGCTGTCAAATTGATTCATCGTCTACCGATGAGATTTTCTCCATTCTCTATCCAATTTTCTAATGCCATTAAAAATTAGATTACATTCCCAATACCAACATAATGTTTATACTAGTGTGACCAAATGGGGTGTTTCCTTAGGAGCCTTTTTTTATTGTATGTACTAATTGGACCATAGGCTATGGCTTTGCTCTTTAATTGACTAAAAGTAAAACCCTTTATTATTCCAAATGGAAATCTCCCTTCTTATTTTTTCATTTGGAATTTGGATTATTTCTTTGTCATTGTTTATAATCAATGGTAAATGGAAAGGCACTTAGATGATACTTCATCAGATGATTCTACAAAGAAGGCTATAAGTTGTATAAAATAATATGAGCTAACTGATGAGTGCTCAAAAAGCACTAAAATTACCATGATTTTATACATATTAATTGATTAAAAATATATATTTATATGTTTTATCATATATTTATATAAATTTGTCTTTTTCGGAATCACAGGTATTTTTATTATTTTTCAGGTATTTTGGCTTAAAAATGCAACTTAAAGACTCAAAGAGGAATACTGGAAGCAATACATCACAAATATATTAATAAATAAATGAGGAAAGGTCAAAAAATATGGAAAAATTGGACAAAATGGGTCAAAAATGTCAAAAAGGAGAAAATCGCGCCGCGTCACCCGCCATGCGTGACCCACGCGCCCAGGTGCCCGCCGCGCGCAGCGCCCCACGTCCGCGCCAAGCTGCGCGCACCTAGTCCCAGTTCTGCGCGTGCCCGCACACGTTGCTCCTCCTTCCGCGCGTGCCCTTACGCGCCCGCTTGCGTTGCTCCTCCTTCCATGCGTGCCCCTACGCACCCAACTGCCCTCCACGCACACCGATGCCCATTTTGCCCCATTTTCGTGCGCAGCCACCCACATGAGGTCATGCTGACATCATCAATGACATCAGCAATTTCACTATGCATTTTCACAATTTTTTAACATTTTTTGACTCGCTTTTTCTACCCATTCTCATCTATAAATACCCCCTTCTCTTCACTTCATAACACACCTCAAAACACATTCTCTTCTCTCTTTCTTTCTCTCATTTCTTAGTTTTTTGTTTTTTTCTTAGTTTTCTTAGTTTTAGAGTTCTTCCCTTTTTGGGAAGAACTAGTTATGTTTTTGTAATTTATTTGCTTTTGATTCAATAAATAGGAGTGTAAATTCCGCTTGGAGGTTTTCTAGCTATGGGAATAGAATCGAAGTACTGTAAGGATTTTATTTGCAGTTATTTTTTATTCTTTATTCTTACATGTTATATTTAATTTGTCTGTTATTAAATTTAACTGTGCTGACTGTTTGTAAACATGATATAATAATAACGTTGTTATGCTTGCGAAATATTATATAGGTGAAAATCTCTAAAATGAATTGATTTTATTTTTATTCAAGATTTTTTATTAAGAATGTTAGAGAGAAATATATTATTTTTCATTACAAACTTAAATCTGAAAATTAGATTTTAAGGTTTAGTTATCCGGTCTGATTTAGAGTAGTGCTCTTTTATTTGTCAGTACAATCTCCCGGTAGTTAGAGTGAAGCTCTATTTCAAAAGTTTTAATAAGAATTATTATTCAAAAATGTATTGACAACATGTTTTCGGTAGTGGTTTTAAAACTTGAAAGTTAGTACTCGGATAACTAAATTCTTAGGTTTAATTTGGACACCTTGAATAAAGTTTAAACTGTCTAACCCCACCAAAGGTGGCATTTAAATGGTTCATTTTCAATCTCTTAGAAAAAGGAATTAATTTAATTAACCAAATTAGTTATCAACCCCACCCATAGGTGTTGATTGATTTGTTTAGTTAACAAAGAATATCTAACCCCACCAAATGTGGTATTCATACAAAAAATGGAGAATCAATAAATATCAATTCATATCTTTAATAACCTAAATAATATGAGCAAGCATAATTAATTTAGTTATTATATCCATAAATACTCCACTATTATAAAATATAAAATTTGCATAAATATTTATTGAATCTATGTTTATTTTTATATAAGTAGATTAAAAACACAAAACCAAAATATCGTGACAGGATGTTTAGGATTTAATTTCGTTTTTAAAAGTTTGAATAATAAATTAAAAACCACATACATTCCTTCCTTAGATCGACCTTGGGAGTATACTTATCATTTTCTACGAAATGATTCGTGCACTTGCTAGAGTTTTATAAATATAAAACCAAAGTATTGGCAGGATCGGCGATGCTGATTTTCGTTCATCACTAACTCCAAAAACCCATCCTCAGTTTAGATCGTAGGCTATAACTTTCATACACGAAGTGAAAATCACTAGTAATTTCCAATTAGTCATATGGGAGCTCACTATGCCTAGAGTCATTACCTTAATTTTAATGAGGGGGTGCCGAAGGTAAGGCTAGTGACTGGAGTGAAGTCGTATTAAGGTAGCGGTACTAGAAGGTATGACTGGATCCCCATATTTTCAAGGAGAGCTAGTGCTTGTTGAGTATTTTGGTTTGACACTACTCCATACCCAAAAGAAGTGAGCTATGTATGAGTTAAACTTGGAGATGGAAGTCTTCTTTTGTTTCTCGATGATGAAGTAAGACCAAGCCCATGAGCTTATTATCCTAGGTTGGAATAAGTTGAAAGGATCCTATGAACTTATTATGACTTAGGATAATAAGCTCATGGGCTTGGTCTTACTTCACCATCGAGAAACAAAAGGAGACTTCCGTCTTGGATCATTGGTAAAAAAAATTATGAAACTGTGCAAAGAGTTAAAAAAAATTATCAAAAGAATATTACTTAAGGCACCTTAGCCTATCTATAGTAAGATGCATTTTCTTGCTCATTAGTGCACCCTTGCAAGAGCAGTAAAAATTAAGCGTTTCTTATCTCAATTTTTTTGGTAGTAGAAGTCTTTACCGATTCCTCAAGAAAATATGCTGGTTTAGCATAAACAATTAGAGGTTTTAAATTGATCCTTTCTGGAGAATTATATGGTCTTCTTAAACAAGATTTATATTTAGTAGGGAATATCGATGAAGATACCATGAAGGCTACTAACTTAGAAATGGAGAGTAAATTGAATAGATGACCTTAAATATTTGTGAATCCTTAATCAATTTTTTTGGGATTCGAAAGTGAAAGAAATCATTTTATCTATCAATAGTGGACAAATTGGCATATTACCCAATCATTTTCCTATTGGTACAGCTATAGATATCAGTATTTTGAGAATACACCTTAAGGAAATAATGAGGTCACTACATTAATTAATGATGCAGAGAAGGGTAGTGACATTGATCCATAAGAAGCTCACCAAACTCTTGAAATAGCGGAAGTTAACTTGAGTAAAGGTGAAGGCAAGAGATAAACAATTGAGGAAAATCTGGTTCTCAAACTAGCTGGGATGTGAGTAGAGGCTATTAATGCTATGTCATAATCAGTTAGTGTGTTAAATAAGCAAAGAAAAATAAGGCATATAAAAAAAACTTATGTTTATATGCCTTATTTTGCTTCCTCTAATTTTGATGCAATGAAAAACAAATTGCATTCTAAAATGAAATAAAGTAGGATGAAGATGAAAAAGATACAAAATCAATTAAAGAGGGTGAGTAGAAAAACTTATTAGGTAAGAGCCAAAAAGGGATCTTTCATGTATAATTCTACATAATCTATAATGTTATCAGTTCCAATACGTAGACCAAATGATACAATGCAAGAAAAATTTCCAAGATTCATAGAGATATAGAATAGCATATAAGTTATCATGCTTGCATATCCCCCATTTAAGTCTCCAATAATTATTCCTATAATTACATATCCAGTTTGACCTATGGACGAATATACAAGCATATGTTACATGCTTATTTGAGTAATAGCAATGAGATTTCCCAATATCATGCTAAGAATAGCTAGGATTTCCATAAGAAGATGCATTGATTTGATGAGAAATAAAAATATACTCTAGGGATCGACTACGGATTCAAGCCATAACCACATGGTTTCATAAAGCCATACAATTTTCTTGATCTAAATAAAGCATGTATGTATGTTATTTAATCAAGATAAACAATTTAATAATTCTCTCAAATCTATTTAATAGCCCCTATAGATAAATTACTATTCAAATAATTAATAGCATAAAAATTAGATTAAATAATATAATTAAATTGAATTCATAATTGGGGTAAAAGTTTATATCATCACATGGTCAAAAATTGGGTTCATAAGATGCCTAGACTAATAAATTAACTAGATATAATTTTGTTCATAAAGCTCATATTTTTCAAAAATAAATATATAAAAATTCATAGAGAAATGAGTTGAAGAATAAATACAATCAATCTCTTGAATTTTAATATTAATCTCCTTTTAAATCTCCACTAAAATTATCTCTTTTTGAATTTTTCTGTATTCTTCTCTCTTCTTTGCTCCAAAAACTGATAAAAACTGTGTTAATTTTGGCTCTTTAGAGTTTATGGGGTGATTAGGTGGGTAACTATAGCTCAAGTGAAATATGGATAGAAATCTCAGCTTTAGATCAAGGGTTGAGATCAAAAAAAGGAAATTAACAATGCCAACCAAAAACAGCGTGACATATGGCACATAGAATTAACTAAGCAAATCAAAGCGCAAGGCTTGGTAAGGGAAGACTGGTTTGGTCAATGCATGTTGAGTCAGCGCCAAGCAATGCAATGTGATTTGCGGTAATAGATGGCATGTCACATATGTGGAATGGCTGAATGAATTAGGTAAAGATGCACGGTGAGAACATTGACCAAGTTGGAAGAAGTTGTGATGAATGCATTCCAGACACGTGATGTATCACTGTATCACATTACACACATTGTGATCTATGATTGGGCATCTCTACTTGTGTGGCATCTACGTGGCTTACCCATTCAATTCCTCTACTTGCATGTCATTCACGTGGTAGCTTTTTATTTGTCATGCGTTAAAAATTTATAAAAATTCCAAAAAATTTCAAAAATTATATTTTCACCCCTTTTTTCACTAGGAGAAGTTTATATTTTAATATTTTTAACCCTAAAAATACTACTTATTAAATAAAACAAGCAAATATTAAGTAAAAAGGTGCACTGATGACTCTACTTTCATCGAGTCATCACACCCCCAAACTTAACTCTTTGCTTCTCCTCAAGTAAAGCCAAGCCTAACTAAATAAAATGACATGGCAATATATTCATAAATATATATCTATTAATACATGCCTATTTAGAAAAAAACTATCCCTCTCAAAATTCATATAATTCTATGGCAAGGAGGTTCAATATTCATCAATCAACATTCTATCAATACAAGGATATGCAAGGTTTTTTGTGAATTGATTTATATGTGTGTGACACATGATATCATCCAATGCACTCATGAAATCAACCTATATGAGCATGTTAATTAATTCATTCTTAGAATAGTCTCATAAGTTTATTTTTCACATCCCACTCCACTAATATAAGGCTTAGGTGAGGGTCAATAAATGAAGATATTTAAGCTTTTCCACACCTACCTTTCTTTTTATTCATCATGCATTTTTTTACAGCAATTAAGCTTTAACTTGATATTTGAGTGCACTCTCTCTTATCATTTTTTTCATATTCTTTTCTTCCACATATTTTTTATAACTTCATAATGCCTCTAAACTTATTTTCAATTTTATTTTATTTTCCTTTAGAAGGATAATTGTGTTGTGAGTTTTGCTTATTTTTTACTTTCTTTCTCATTTTTTTGTAGGGTACATTACATTTCACCTCACTCTATAGCATAACACATGATTTCTTTTTTTTATTTCCATATAAGTTAAAGGTGCAAGAGTAAAGGTAATTCTTATTGGTTAGGTATAAAATGTGGCTTAAAAATATGAAAGGTTATTTGTTTGGCTTAAGTGGGCAACTAAAGATATAATAATGGTTAGCTTCAATGGCTTAATCAATCCAAATAAGACCTAAATAATTTCTCTTGCTAAATATTATTTTGAATTTTTCCCTAATGGATGATCAAATAGATTCTAAAACGTAGTAGAGCTCATCAACTCGCATAACTCACTACAAATTTTCTCTCAACAAGAACACCAAAATCAATCATAAACATGTGCATAAAAATTTGAATTAATTCAATCAAAACTAGGAAGTATATCACATGATTATTGTAAGTATCTTAACGAGCATGTTACATTCCCTATCCTCGTCATGATAGCCAATTTTTATCATTGAGTTCATATGTTTCATAACAAACTTGCACGCATTTAGTCTCCATATATTTATCAATTTCTACCCAAATCATGATTAAAATGCATATTAAATACTAAAGTATAGAATGAAGTTCCCTCCCCCCAAACATAAATGGCACATTGTCCCCAATGTGCACATATAATTATGAAAAAGTAAAAGGAAGAAAACTTCCTTAGTCTTGGCACACCACATCTATCATTGAAATGTGCAATCTTGTTATGCCATTACTCTATACATTTATTTACCTACTAAATAAAAACAATAAAACTATAAGTAAAATAATATTGGATTTCATCCCAACCATCGTCATGTTTAACTTCCTTGACTAGACGGTCATATCAAGTCCTAAGGTACATCTCTCTATATCTATTTAGTTTTGAGTTTGATCGAAAATAGTTTGAGTCTTGATTTATTAAATAATTCTTTATGTTTTAGTTTGAAAACACAGTGTTCAATTCTCTTATCATGCAATATTTGTGTTTTCTTTTTGTACTTTTTGGCATTCTAATATGCACTCCACCATAACTCATCCAATTTATGTATTTCTAGCATCTTTTTTACCTTTCTATAAGACTCTTTCACTTGCCTACTTGATTGGGAATGGTAAGATAAAGGTGGTCTAAAATTGGTGGCCCTTCAATACATGGTTTGAGCTTAGATCCTATCTCAAAAATCTCAACAAATGCATATGATATACACATAAGAGTTGTGTCCTCCAAAAGGTTCACACATTCCACAATATCAACCTTTGATTCTATAATTTCAAAGTTAAAATATGTTGAGTTATTTCTTGGTAAGTTTATGTCCTCATTCATAGCATCATGTGTTTAAAGTCATAAGTGTGGGCAACTTGACATATTATTGTAAATTATCCTCACAATTAGTAACATTTATCCTTAAGCATTCATTAGAATTATCAATATCAGAGGGTTTAGATGCTTTAAAAACTTTAAATGTTACTTGTTCATCTTGCACTCTCATTGTAAGTTCACCATTTTGTACATCAATGAGTGCTTTCCCGATTGCTAAGAATGGATAACCAAGTATGATAGGAATGTTATTGTCCTCTTCCATGTCTAGTACAATGAAACCTGCGAGAAAGATGAACTTGTCTACTTTTACTAGCACATTTTTACCACACCTCGAGGTCTCTTAATTGATCTATCTACCATTTGTAATGTTACTGAAGTGGATTTGGATTTACTAATATCCAATCTCTTGAAAATAAAAAATGGCATAAGGTTAATGCTAGAAACTAAGTCATATAGTACCTTGTCAAACTGGATGTTCCCAATAGTGCAAGGCATATCAAAACTACTTAGTTCTTTCAGCTTTTGGGGTAGTTTTCTAGCAAGGATGGCACTACAACCATAAGTGAAAGTTATTATTTCATCATCTCTAAACCTCCTTTTCTTAGACAAGATGTCATTCAAAAATTTAGCATAAGACATCTGTTCAAGTGCATCTGCAAATGATATATTTATGTTTAGAGACTTCTAGGAATTTTGAAAACTACGTATCTGACTTTTACTTTTGCATTCTTTAAGGGAAAGCAATAGTGGGTTTATAGAGGTTACTCTTTTTTGGCTGAATTATTTCCTTTCCAGTACTCTCTTTATCCTCTAATTCCTCTTCATCCTTATTAATTTCATGTTCCTCCTCATATTTTTGAGTCCCATATTCCTGTTCATCCTTTTGAGTCTCTTTTTCCTTTTCATCCTTTTGAGTCACATGCTCATCCTCTAGAGTTCTACCACTCTTCAAGTCTATGGAATTGCAATGCTCCTTACCTTCTCTTCACGGGTTTACAATTATATCACTTTGAAGGTTACCTTGAGGCCTTTGACTTATGGCCTATTCAAATTGCCCCATTTGGTTCTCTAAATTTTGAATAGAAGCCTCTTGAGTAGACACTTTTGTATTTAGATTGGATGAATTCTTTCATCATCCCCATTAAAGCATTTGTATTTTCCTCAATAGGTGGCTTCTTCTTTTGGGCTTATGATTGTTGTGGTTGTTGAAAACCAGGTGGTGAAAATGATTGAAGGTTGAATTGATTACCGTCCTGATTATTGTTATTCTAAGATAAATTTGGATGTTGTCTCCATCTTGGGTTATATGTGTTTGAGTATGGATTACTATTTTGGTTCATATTACCCATATAGAATACTAATTCAGGATTATTTGGACAATTGTCAAACAAATGACCTCCACAACACACACAAGACACCCCTGAATCATGGGCTTGGTTTATACTCGTTGGTGAGTTTTGAGCCTTCAAAATATTTACAAAAGATGACACTTGAGTTGTAAGTTTTGTAATATCATTTACCTCATACATTCCGACTACTCTTCTTATGGCAGTTATTCTGTCCATTGGCCATTGATAATCATTGCTAGTTCTTTTCTCAACTATCATTCAAATAGCACTAAATGATGTGTCTAAATTAAAATTTAAAATAAATTAATTAAAATTTTAAAAAATCAATCAAATAACTAAAAGAAATAAATAAAATTAAGTACATAAAAACAAATAACTAAAAAAATAAAATAAAAAATTAATTTCTAATATTTATAATCCACAGCTAGGACGCAAAAAACTTGATCACCACATGAATTGTGTTAAATGAATATGCAAGTATATGTATTATAACAAATAATATAATGATAAGAAAATATCATTGAAATGGAAATTATTTTATTGAAAATTAAATTTTATAAAAAAATCAATTTTTATAAAAAAATCAATTTTTTGTGTTTTTATATTTTAAGAAAGAAAAATTAAAAAAATTAAAAATAAATAACAATAATTAATTAAATCATATTTGAAAACTTAAAAGATATATGAGAAAATATTTAGGAACACCTATATCCCAATTTTCTAAACATGTGAATCACTAAAATTTCTCCAATATAATTATCAACCAATTACATGATCAACTGAATCTAATCTAGCATGTATTCCTCTCTCAAGTAAACTACACACCATATAGTAAATTGACCTAATAACACTCTCATTTTAATTAAATTGTATACTACTTATTAAACTCATTAATTATGGATCACATACATAAGAATCATACATTCTTGCCTAGAAACTGTGCATGTTATTTAATCAAGACAAATAATTAAATAATTCTATCAAATCTATTTAATTACTTCTATAAATAATATAAATAAATTGAATTCATAATTGAGGTAAAATACTAGATCATCACAAGGTAAAAATTGAGTTCATAAGACCCCTAGATTAATAAATTAACTGGACATAATTTTGTTCATAAAATTCATATTTTTATAAAGAAAGATATACATATTGATAAAGGAGTAGAAGAAGAAATACAATCAATCTTTTGACTTGTAATACCAATCTCCTCTTGAACTCCATCAAAATTGTATCTCTCTTTGAATTTTTTGTATTTTTCTCTCTTCTTAGCTCCAAAAACTGATAGAAGCTATGCTAATTAATACTCCTTAGGGTTTATGGGGTGATTAGGTGGTTAAATATAGCTCAAGTGGAATTTGGATTGTCAGATCAACTTCAGATCAAGGACTAAGATCGAAATAAGCAAAATTAACAACACTAGCCAATAAGAGCATGACACGTACCACGTGGTGCAATATGATATGCTATAATGGATGGCATGATGTAAGTGTGGAATGGCTGGATGCCATGCTGAAATATGGTGCCATGCATCACACTACACACATGGAGATCTACGATTGGGCATCTCTGTTGTAGTGGCATATGTATGGCTTTCCCAATCCGCATAATTAAAAAGTCAATTTGTGGAATCTTTTTGCAAGCTCTATACCAATTTGGTTAAGTTGGCCTCACAAACGGGAATTAAGGAAATAACAAAAATGAAGTACAAAATAACATGATTAATTCAATACATAACAAAAACATCCAGTAGTAAGAAAGAACAAAATGTTGTGACATACTAGGGACAATGTGCCATACAAGCTCCTATCTAGGCTAGTAACATGCAATCTTGCATTACAAACACCTAGTACATTACTATGGAAAGAGATATTGAGTCATTAGAGACTCATACCAAACTCGCATACATATCAAAAATAGAAGCAATGTAAATTAACTTGGAAGCAAGTAGATTATTTTAATACATCAAAAGCATTAAAAATAGAAGGCTATAGGCATACTATACAAAAAAGAAAGAAAGCATGCAACAATATATAACTAAAAAACTTTCTAATCAGAGTCTACATATAATGTGTACAAACATACATGATTGAAACACAAATTATACTAATCCCACAATCTAATCATGCATAAAAACATTGAAGGAGTCTAAGACTTGATAAACGATTAGGTTAAGGAGATACTAGTTCCTTAAGGACTCATCCTAAACATAGAAACAAAAGTGAAATAAATACTTGATAGATAGTCAGTGTAAAAGTGCAAATAAACATAGACATGCAATATTATGAAGTAGATTTAATATTCAATATTAAAAAAAAGCAATAAATAATAAAAGCTTTCTATGTAGAGTTTAAACTTCAATATGTAGAGACATACAAAATTAAAACTTTGATTATACTAGCCAATAATACATCATGTACAATACAAGATATAATGAGATAAACCCACATAGAAACCCTATCTATATGGTAACATCCTCCAACTTCTTATGGAAATCACTCAACAGCAAACAAATCCACTAAGAAATAAAATAATTATAACCCTAACCAAAATAAAACCCCATTACCTCTTAGTTGGAACCTCTATCTGAACTACTTATTCTTCTCTAGCTTCCTGCCTTCATAACAACCTGGTTCGACATATGAACTATGCTCTCCTCTAAAGCCAATGCCATCCAATATGGTGTGATCAGTCATCATAAGTTAGTAATGTGAAAATAAAGAAACAATCAACCTTAAGAGCCACCCTTAATCACAACCAACCATAAAATACTATGGGAAACACTTTCACTATAATCCACAAATCTTCTACTTGTGACACTCAATCACCCACGCATTACGCACAATTGGCGAATTATCAATTCAATTTGATAAAGTTGTGTCTCACAAATAAAAAAACAATTCTTGAGCTCAACACTCAAGCATGCTATTTTATCGACAACACTCAACTCGCACATGTCATAAAGCAATATAGGCTTCTCACATAAATCCCACTTGCAAACACCACATCAAGTACTAACCACTCAAGAGTATAGTTTTACAAACACAAATCACTTATATGTAATAGAAGTCAAGGTAATAGTGATCCAAAAATAGAAAAACAAGATGTCAAATTGATAGAGCTCTACTACATATTTTTTGGATAAGAAATAGGAGAGATGGGGTATTTATAGAAATTACCTGATAAGAGCTAAATTATTGCATTTTTGTTATGATTTAAATGTTGATATTTGTGTGAAAATTTGTGTTTATTTGATTGTTTAATCCACAAATGTCATTTCACGGGTATTTCGTGTTTAAAGTGCAATTTCAGGTAAAATCATGATTTTGGAGAAGTTAGGGACAAAGTACAATGATCGAGGTTGAATGAAATTAAAAAGAAAACAAAGTTTCAAAATTTCGATTTTCAAATAAAATTAGGATTAGTGAATTTCGGTACTTAGTAACTCCATTCCTTGTGGGTTCGATATCCGTACTTTTGTACACTTTATTACTTGACCGATTCGTACACTTGCGAAATTACGCATCAAGTTTTTGGCGCCATTGCTGGGGAATGGTTTGATTTTATTAATATCGATACTACCTAATCTTAGTTTTAATTTGAAGTTAATTTTCTTTATCATTTTTTTTATTATTTTTAATTTTGTTTATTTTGATATTTTATTTTATTTATCATAAAAAAGGTAACTTTGTGTTGTTTTTGTGCTAGTTAATTTTCTAGTTGTAGGATTCTTGTATGAGACATACAAGAAGCCTTAACCATTTTCCATTTGATCCGGAGATTGATAGAACATATAGGCGTCTAAACCGAGAGAGAAGGCATTCAACCTCACCTCCTAATAGACAATCAGCTATGAATCCACCATTTGTTGAGGGATGTGGGATTCATAGAGCTTTGAGGGATTATGATGTGCCTAATGTTGCTGGAACTACTGCATAAGGAGGCAACCGTGCTCAAGCAAACAACTTTGAGATAAAACCATCCTTTATCCAAATGGTTCAATCAAATCAATTCTGGGGGAATGTCAAAGGATGATCCAAATGCACATATTTACTTTCCTGGAGGTGAAAGGTAGTGATCTTTACAAGATAAATTATGGTGTCTTAAGATGCTATAAGATTGAGGGTTTTTTCCTTTTTTGCTTTCGAGATAAAGCCAAGGAGCTGGCTAAACTCATTACCACCGGATCAATTACAACATGGAATGAGTTGGTTCGTAAATTCCTTGTCCAAGTTCTTTCCTCCTCGCTAAGACAAAGAAAATTGAGGAATGAAATCACATCTTTTACACAATATGACCAAGAATCATTGTATGAAGTCGGGAAAGATTCAAATAAATACAGGAAGTGCCCACATCATGGTATACCAATTTGGTCAGTAAGTCTCTACATTTTATAAATGGGTTGGTTTCAAACTATCGTAAATGATTGACGGAGAACCTGAGGGTCTTTAATGGGAAAACAACAGAGGATGCTCATGAGTTGTTAGAGATTATGGAAAAAAACAACAATCAAGGTGCATTCGTAGTGGGGTAATTGCAAAAGACGGTAGTAAGGCATGAAATTGATCTGAATGCTTTGCTCAAGTTGCTATTCTTTCAAGAAGGATGGATTATTTGTCATCCAAATTCAAATCCAAACCAACTACACAATGTGATTTATATGGTGGAAATCATGCTAGTATCGAGTGCCAAGCTAGAAATCCATTTGCTTCACCAAATGCTGAGCAAGCAAATTATGTTTCAAATTTCCAAAAACCTCAACATAACCCATATTCGAACACCTACAATCCAAGTTGGAGAAATCATCCAAAATTTTCATGGGGAAATAACCAAGGGGGATTCAGACCGTCATCATCTTCCTACCAACCCCAACAGAAGAAACAAATAGATTTGGAAGGAATTTTGAGAAAGTTCATTGAGGAGTCAAGAACAAATTTCAGAAATCAAGAGGCAATCAATAGGGACACCCAAAACCAACTGGGGTAGCTTTCAAAGCAGATTGCAAAAAGGTATCAAGGATCATTGCCGAGTGACACAATAAATCCCAAAGAGCATGTAAAGGCTATCACATTGAGAAGCAGTAAAGAACTTGAAATGTAGGGGAAATTGGAGAAAAAGATGGAAGAATCTAAAGATAAGCCATCAACATCCCAAGATGTTCAACCTTCCCAAAATGCAAAATATGAGCCTCCTATCCCATATCCTCAAAGATTGAAGACACAAATTTAGTGCTAAATTGGGAGAAATGTCACTTCATGGTTCAAGAAGGAATTGTTCTTGGCCATCGGATTTCAGCAAAGGGAATGGAAGTGGACCGTGCAAAGGTGGAGGTGATCGAAAAATTACCACCTCCAACAACTGTAAAGGGAATTAGAAGTTTCTTGGGACATGTTGGGTTTTATAGAAGATTTATTAAGGATTTTTCAAAAATAAAAAAACCTCTTTACAGTTTGTTAGTTAAAAATACACAGTGTCATTTTTCTCCTGATTGTTTGAAGGCTTTTAACCTTTTGAAGGAAAAGCTCACTTCGGCCCCTATAATTTGTGCACCGAATTGGAGCCTCCCATTTGAGGTAATGTGTGATGCTAGTGACTATGCTATAGGTTTTGTTTTGGTCCAAAGGAAGAATAAGTTGCTTCATGTGATTTATTATGCAAGCAGGACATTGACAGATGCACAACTTAATTATGAGACAATTGAGAAAGAGCTTTTGGAAGTAGTGTTTGCATTTGATAAGTTTAGATCTTATTTAATTGGGGGTAAAATCATTGTTTATACTGATCATTCTGCTCTTAAGTATTTGCTAGCCAAGAAAGATGCCAAACTGCGATTACTAAGATGGATTCTTCTCTTGCAAGAATTTGACTTAGAAATCCGGGAAAAAAAGGGGACCGAAAGTTTGGTTACTGACCATTTTTCCAGGTTGGAAGAAGATTACCTTGAGGTTCAAGACCAAATTAATGAAACATTTCCTGATAAGCAATTGCTTGCTATCCGAATCCGCCCATGGTTTTGATTATGCAAATTATTTGGTTAAGAAAGTTTTACCTCCTAACATGTCTTATCAACAAAGAAGGAAATTCTTTTCTAATTTGAAACAATATTTTTGGGATGAACCTTACTTGTATAAACATTGTGCATACCAAATTATTAGAAGATGTGTACCGAGGAAGAAATGGAAAGCATTCTTTGTCATTGCCATTCAAGGAAGTCGGGAGGACAATTTGATGGAACAAAAACTCGCAGCAAAATTTTTGCAACTGGATTCTATTGGCCTTCATTGTTTAAAGATTCTTTCAAGTTTGTTTCAATGTGTGATGATTTCCAAAGGAGCATAAATATTTCACGAGACATGAAATGCCCTTAAATAATATTTTAATAATTGATTTATTCGATGTTTGGGGTATTGATTTTGTGGCCTTTTCCTTCATCTCATTCTAATAAATACATTCTGCTGTGTAGATTATGTCTCTAAATGGATGGAAGTAGCTTGCCTTGCCTACCAATGATGCTAGGGTTGTGATCAATTTTCTCAAGAAGAACATATTTTCTAGATTTGGCACACCTAGAGCAATTATAAGTTGATTGAGGTAAGCATTTTTGCAATAACCAATTTGAGGCTTTGTTGCATAAATATGGAGTAACACACCGGATAGCAACACCTTACCATCCTCAAACAAGTGGACAAGTCAAGTGTCAAACCAAGAGTCAAGAGGATCCTTGAAAAGACCGTAAATAACTCACACAAGGATTGGTCAAGGAAACTAGATGATGCACTTTTGGCCTACAGGACGCCTTTTCAAGACACCTATCAGCATGTCTCCATATCGATTGGTGTATGGAAAAGCTTGTCACCTTCCAGTTGAATTGGAACATCGGGCATATTGGGCAATTAAAATTCTGAATTTTGATCTTAAGGCAGCAGGTGAAAAGAGGGTGTTGCAATTGAATGAGATGGATGAAATGAGTAATGATGCTTATGAGAATGCCCGAATATACAAGAACAAGATGAAGGTTTGGCATGATAAACACATATTGAGGTGAAACTTAAAGGTGGGACAGAAAGTGCTACTTTATAATTCCCGTCTCAGACTTTTTTCGAGAAAGCTTAAATCTCGTTGGTCAGGACCTTTTCTAGTAACCAAGGTGTTTCCTTATGGAGTAGTTGAGATCAATCATGAAACCAAGGGAACTTTCAAGGTGAATGGACAGCGGTTGAAGCCATATTTTGACGGAGAATTCAAAAAGCAGAAAGATTCTCTAGAATTACAACAACCGTAGTAAAGAATGACAGATAGTCTAGCTAATGACTATAACTTAAAGCGCTTAATGGGAGGCAACCCATCAGATTTGTTTTCTCATCTTTTATCTCATTTTATTTTATAAATTTTAAATTCTGCACTTCATTTTATGATAATATTATTTTTAATTAAATTTGCTTATTTTATTTGTCTTGTAGGTAAAAAAAAAGCCATTTGCAGTTTTTCTTTCTTACATTGAGGACAATGTAAGGTTTTGGTTGGGGGTGTAGTAAATGGTAAATCTTTTCTTCCCTTCATTTTTTAGTAGTTTTGTTTGTGTGTTTATTTGTGTTTAGTTTTGATTTTCCATTTATTTTTCTACATCTTGATTTAATTTCATTTATTTGTTTATTATCTTATTTTTATTTATTTATTTTTATTTTATTTTATTTTATTTTTCTCTCAATTGCAATTTTACTAGTTTTAATTTGCACGTTGATGATAATAATGTGATTGTGATAACAAGTAGCTTTTAGAAGACATTAAATTTTGCTTCGGTTTAAAGATAATTTCAAATGTTGATTTTACCAAGTTGGCAACTCTTTTGGTATGTGGTATGATTTGGTTGATTAGTCTAAATGCTTAGATAAATCTTATGTGCAAATTTTTCATGGACATTTTTGTGATCTCAACAAACTCTAGAACTCATTTGAAAGCCTCTTGAGGCGAAATAATTTGGAATTGCACTGTTTAGGATATGATGTAGGCCATTTTTGAATCGATTGTGCCATATTAAGCCTACCTTGTTATCCTTATATCACTAGTTACATCTTTGAGCCTACTTAAATATATTGTTAGCCTTACTTTTCTTTCTTTATGCCTTCTATTACCTACCTTTTATTGAGCAAAAAAAATATATATATATATATAATTCCTACCTTATTTGTTAAGAGAACTTAATTTTGAACACAAACTTTTCAAGAAAATTGGAGTAAGGATGGAATAAAAAAAAGAAAAAGAAATAAGACATCTTCCACATATATTGGAAGAAATTGATTAGGGATTGTGTTTAAAAAAAGAAGAAAAAAAGGGCCTTCACACTCTAGTAAATAAAAGAGTGTTAGTGATGGATGTACTAAGGTGAAAGATTGAGGAAGAATTTTGTTTATCTTTGGAAAAATGGGTTATGATCGGAAGAAACAATTTGGGTTAAATGGTGTTACTATTTTACTTAATTGGTTTTGTTTAATCTAATAAGTACTATTATTTGTATTTTGACACTTCCCATTCTTTATTAACCAAATACCTAAGCCTAACATTACAAGCCTCATAAAGTCCTATTGATCCGAAGTGGTGTATTTTCCTTCATTAGTGGAGAGAGTTTTGAAAAGTGAGCCTATGGAGTTTGAGATTTCACCTTTTTGTTTGCGGATGTTATGCATAATATTATCCGAGCATTATGACAATTGGTTTGTGTTTTGATGGATGTTTAAGAGTCAATAACAAAAGTGAAATTTGCATTTGAGATTTCTTAAAGCTTAGGTGACATTTAATTATTCTATGTGTTGTGTGTTATTTACAATTTTTGAGACATTTGTGCAAATTAATTTTTGTGTGATTTTATTGATTTGAGTTAGAATAGTTATAGGTAAGATGTTTGTGGGTATCATCACTGGAAGCCCTCACGAGACTACAACTCGTCCTACTAGGGCCGCCTAGGGGTTTAAAGGCTTATTATATACGCTTAATGTAATTTTGTAAATAGAATAAAATTTTCTTTGAAGTTTCTCTTAATGTCTCCTTTGAATTTATTAAATAGATCGTTTTTCTTGCTAGAGACTAGCAAGAAGCTGGTTGGGGGTTGTTGATAAGAGCTAAATTATTTCATTTTTGTTATGATTTAAATGTTGATATCTGTGTGAAAATTTGTGTTTATTTGATTGTTTAATCGACAAATGTCATTTCACGGGTATTTCGTGTTTAAAGTGCAATTTAAGGTAAAATCATGATTTTGGAGAAAGTTAGGGACAAAGTTCAATGATCGGGGTTGGATGAAATTAAAAAGAAAACAAAGTTTCAAAATTTAGAATCTCACCGCCGGCCATATTCATCTCGTCGCGGGCGAAAATCCTACAGAAATCATGGCGAAAATCTTCCCGAGAGCATAAATTTTGGTAAACTCGTCTCGCTGCTGGCCAAATAATTCTCGCCGTCAGCTAAAATCAAAAAAACAAAAATTTAATTTTTCTCATAAATTCGCCACAAGTAATAATGTTGCTAACGTGTTTCTCATCCTAAAAACACATTTTTATGTTGTTTTGTTCCAAAATTGCCCCCTAAACCCTAGATCTATATATACATTATGATGGAAAAATAGGGGGACGGCAGAGAGAGCAGATTTGAGTTATTTTTAGAGGAGAAAAGGCAATTTTGGAGAGAAAGGTTGGAGAAGCTTGAAGGATCATCACCATTCTTGCTACCAAGTCTTCATCTTCAAGAGTTTTTCATCTCTTCTCCTTAGCTTTTATTTTCTCGTGATTTTATCTCGTGATTTGTTCTTCATGGATTCAATTGAGAACATGTTTGTTCTTATTTCCGTTATGAACTGATTTATTTTTGCTAAGGCTATGATGTAGTTGAATCAAGAAAATCTGATTTCTTGTGTTATCGTTATATGAATTCGTTGTTTTCATGTTGAGTATTTATTTGCATGCTTAATGCTTTTAAATTTCTCATCAAGATTTAGATGATTTGTTGCATTATATCGAGACCAGAGAGAGATGTGTAATGAATGCTTCTTGTGATAAATACCGTATGTTGAATTCGAGTTTGACACCTAATGCATGATGTATGTGGTTATTCTAGAAATTCCATAAATCGTAATGTGCTTATTTGTGATTAAATCTTCATAGAAATATAGTTGGTTTTCATAGATAAGTAATTCTAATATAACTCGAGAGAGAGTATTAGATAAGTTTGGGTTTTTCAACCATCACTTCTGACTTTGATTTTCATATAACATGACTTGAAATCGGATTGAATTGATTTAGCGAAATCAAATGCCTTATCATTTTTAATCATTTGTGAACAACATTAAATTTTGTTATTTGCATTTAGTTTTATGTTATCCTGCTTTTAAAACAATTTCAAAAATTTGATTTTCAAATAAAATTAGGATTAGTCAATTTTAGTACTTAGTAACGCCATTCCTTGTGGGTTCAATATCCATACTTTTGTACACTTTATTACTTGAACGATTCGTACACTTGCGAAATTACGCATCATTGCCCAAGTTCACGGCCAACCTCGCCATGGTTCTTCTTAACCACATCACCACTGCCTTTTCGAGAGGTGTGGTGAGGTGCTTAAAAACATAAATTTTGTTTCCAAAAAATTAGGAAGTAATTCCATAAATACTTGCACCCAAAACAAAACAAAAACATAAGCAACAATGTCGATGAGTGAACTTGATCTAGCAGGCATACTAAGCAATCAACCTCATGGTGTGTGAAAAAATTTCTTTATAGTATTTTTAATTATGTGCGCGTGTACATTATTGATCTATAATAAACAACCTTATATAGAGAAAGACAAAACATTGAGAAAAATAAATAGACTGTTTTTTACACGAGAAAATTCAACATACAGACACAATGTACTACAAAACTTACACGTATCATCTCGTAGAGAGGATTACTGTATGTCACGGTGCACTCCTCTCTACAAAGATTCATTGGACACGTTGTTCATTTTGTATTGTGATGTGGAATAGGTATGTCGTGATGAGTGCTTAAAAAACATTAAATATACCATATTTTAATGTCACTTAATTAATAAAATAGATTTGTATTTGCTTTATTCTATTATATTTTAGAAAATCTATTTGTTCAGATTAATGGGTATATTGTAGTATTTTACAGGTATTTTAATATATAAATATTAAAAAAAAGTAAAATACTTGAAGTATGTTTATCACACTTTTTGGAGCTTAAATGAATATCATTTATTTGATATTATCCAAAGTGAGAAATAGAGATAAGGGAAAATAAAGAAAAAATAATTGTATGCTGCAACACAAGAAGGTTTAAACTGGTCAAAAATCTTGTTACGATTTGATCGTGCCGCAACGAAAATACAATTTTTTATCACATTCTTTCTTATAAATAGGACCCCTTGTATACCAATAAAATAGGCTTTCAAGTTGTATTTTCAGCAACTTTCTCTCGCCCTTTTATCTAGATTTTTATATTTTTAGTTTTTAGAATTTATTTAGTTATTCCCTCAATTTTGAGGAAAAACATGTTTATGTTTTAGTAGTTTCTAGTTTTTGATTCAAAAAATTCTGGAGTGAAATTACTATCATAGTTTTTTCAATCTTAGAATCAACTCTTCAAAAGTTCTGTAAGGATATTGTTAATGTATTAATTATATTTCTTTTGTAGTCCATATATATGTGTTGCTTCTTCTATCTCATTCTTGATTTGTCTGTGATCAATTATAACATGTTTGCCTGATAATGAATATGATATAATAATAACGTTGTTATGCTTTCAAAATATTAAATAGGTAAAATATTTTCTTAAAATAAATTGATTTTATTTGAATGAGTATATTGCTCTTAATAACAAACTTAATATGAGAGTTAAAATTTAGATTTAATTATATGGACTTAATTTGAGTAATACTCTTTTATTTTAGATTTAATTATTTGGATATTTAGAGTGAAACTCTATTTCAAATTTTTTTTACAAATAATTATTATTTGAAAATGTACTAACGACATATTTTCTTAAATAGTTTTAAAATCTAAAAGTTGTTTTTCACATGGTTAAATTCTTATTTTTTATTTGGACACCTTAAATAAATTCTAATTAATGAATCCACCTAAAGCTATGATTAGATTATTTGCTATTTTCTTAAAAATAAAGCTAAAACTTAATACTTAATTAATTAATAAGCTCCGCCTAAAGATATTAGTTAAATAATATTAAACAAAAGAATTTGGGCCCTGCTAAATGGAACTTTCATACCAATTTATATATTTAATAAACTAAATAATATGAGTTAGCATAATTATTGAATTATTATATAAACTATTATCCATTGTTTATAAATGTATTAAATTGTATGAGTATTTGTTGAATCCATTTATATCTTTATTTTTATACATTAGATTAGTTTGTTTTTTCAAAAACCAAATTATTGTGACAGAGTATTTAGGTTTAATTTTATTTTTAAAATTTGAATGATATTTAAAAACCAAACAATATTACTTCCTTGAATCGACCTTGGGAGTATACTTATCATTTCTATAAATTATTTGTATACTTACGATAATTAATAAAATTTAAAATCGATAGGTATTTACG
Organism: Hippophae rhamnoides; assembly: GCA_033030585.1. Lineage (NCBI taxonomy): Eukaryota > Viridiplantae > Streptophyta > Magnoliopsida > Rosales > Elaeagnaceae > Hippophae > Hippophae rhamnoides. The sequence goes on along the minus strand of CM065433.1, from coordinate 14,512,396 downwards.
AAATTGGTATTATCCCCAATTTCGTTCATCATGCCGTGATGAGACTTGCTTGGGATTGCATTTGGTGAGTGTTCCGTATCTTGGGCTAAGATGGGGCAAATACTAGGCCACGACACACCTATTTTAATTTGGCATAAAGTCATTGCACCAACCTTAACCTATATATATGTTTACTTTTTCTCTTGGTTAGTAGTAAGTTTTATGCATCATAATATTAGTTTTTAGAGTTTTATTTAATTTTCTCTCGACCGTCGGAATTGAGTTTCATTTTTTAGTTGTAGTTTTTACAATAGGCTAGATTCATAATCAATAAGAGACAGATATTATGGAGGTTTTCCATATCAAGGAAAATACAAAAGATATTTGTGCATTCAAGAATACATTGAGGACTAAGATCACACTTACAAAGCAAGACACGCATGCCTAACCTTAATTGATATTGTAGATCTTATTTGTATTTATTAATTTTATATACACATTAATCTTTTTGTATTTTCTAAATAGTATTTTAAGCTATTAATCATTTATTAAATCTGAGAATGTTTGACTAATTATTACTATAGGAATTTAGCATTATTGTCATGTTTGCAAAGATTAATTTAGATAAACACTTTTATAAAATAAATTGAGATTATTTCTTTATTTAATATTTTTACCAAATTTATTATTAATTAATATATTGACAACATAGTTTTCATAATAAATTTAAAATATGAAAGTTAGGCTTTAAAAACACCATCTATGTCTAATTTTTGACACCTTGAATAAAAGTTTAAATTATGTGCTTCGCTTAAAGAAATGATTTAAATGGTTTATTATTTTCTTATAAATAAAACATAATTTAATCTATCAGTTGATGATTTCCGTTTAAGGATATTAATTTATTTGATTAACAAAGAAGTTTATCGCCACCTAAGGATATTTTCATAACAAAAAGAGAAAATCAATAATTTGAATTTATATATTTAATAACCAAATTAATTCTAAGAAAGCATGGTTAACTAAATAATTATTTCTACAAATTCTCCACCAATTGTTAATTACAAATATGTCTTGAATTGTTTAAATCAAACATATTTCTAACTTTATCATTTTATTAGTTTTCCATTAATTTAATCTTTTCAAAAACTCAAATGCTGTGATAGGATGTTTAAGTTTGGTTTTCGTGTTTGTTTTTAAGAAATTTGACTAATTATTTAAAATAACATAGTTTTTCTTTAGACAGACCCGAAGAATATAATCATTTATTATACGTGATTTGTGCACTTGTAAAATTCTTATTAAATACAAAATTTCACTATCAAGTTTTTGTGCATAAATATTTTGGTGTCATTCTTAGGGAGAACTAGTATTTTAAATTTTTATTATCAAAATTCTTAAAAATAATTTATAAATATTTGTGATTTTTATGAATATTTGTTGATTGTTTAAAAAATAAAAAAATTGAAAGCAATCAAAAAAATTCAAAACAATTTAGAAAAATAATTAAAACTTTAAGAAAAATATTTTAGTTCATTTTTATTTTTATTTATTTAATTTTATTTATTTGCCTTTAGTAAATTATTTATTAACTTTATTTGTTTAGTATTTTTATTTCTTATGTTATTTGCTTTTATTATTTGTATTTTATTTTATTTCCTTTTGTTTACTAATTTTGTTTTTTGTTTATGTGTTTACTTGTACTTCTTTTCTCTTTTTTTTTTATTTTCTTTTAGTAGTTTATTTTTATTTATTTCTTTTCTCATTTTTTAATATATAAGATATGGCTAGTTATTTTTATATGTTTAACTTTTTTCTTTCTTGTTTTTTTTATTTCTTTTCATTTGCTTTTATTTATTTTATTTACATGTTTATTTTTTTATTTTATTACAATTGTCTAGTAATTAGTTTTTATTAAATATTTGGCATTATATTAGTTATAAGAACTTAATTTAAAAAACATAAATATATTAAAGAAAAAAAATTAAAACTATGCCGCCTTTTGTGGGCCACGGCATGGGACATTCGAGATAGAATTAGGGGATGAAGAAAATAACTTCGCACTGTGCATGACTTTTAAGTGTGTCGTAGCACACTAGTCATTGAACGTTTTAATTATGTTTCATTTTATATCACATTGTGGCATGAAATAACCTGTTTTGCAGCTCATGATGAATTTTTACACTAAAAATCAGAAAACAGATTTAAAATTAGACTCACACCAATTTTTTCTTCTTTTTCTCCTACAAACCCTATTTCTACACCCCAAACACAAATAATTCTAATGCTACCTCTACAGATTCTCAAAGTTTTAATATAGGTATCACCATTTCTAATATAGAAAAGATAAATATTAAGTTAGACCTAATTATAAGCATTAATTCAATTTCTTATTCATCATATTTGTAGCTAGAATTGGGTGAATTGACATAACCATGTCCCTATAATTAGAGGATAAATATCAAATTTATCCAAAGGACATGTTAGATGACTTAATAGTGTAGATAGATAATCTTAATGTACCTGCATATTTTGTGATTTGTAGGAATCACTACAAAGGGACAAGTAGCAAAATATACTTCTTGATAGGCATTTGATGGCTTCAACTAAGAAAATTATTAATGTTCAAAATAGGAACTTATCAATGATAGTCTTAGGAGAGAATGTATATTTTTAAAGTACATTCAGACATGTACTCAATGAAAAGTGGGACATTGAGTAAAGCAAAGTCTATAAATCATAACCTCCAAATAATATAGTTATATTTGTTTTTTGTTTTTTGTTTTCGGTTATTTTAAATTGAATGTATTTTTTATTTTATTTTATATTAATGTAAACCATGTTTATTTTATTTAAAAATATTAAATTTATAACTATTTTTTAAGATGTGATTTATGAGAAATACATACCATTATGTCTGTGTGATATAACTCTGTTAAATGATGGATGTACCATCAAGTAACCAAATCCCTTACTTGATCACATTGAGCTAAGGAAAATGGAAAAACTTTCTTTTCTTTTTCTTCTTTGTGTTTGATTTACATTTCATACATTAAGAATAATATAAATTCTAAGTTCGGGTGGAAGAAAAGTCACACATGAATTTATGTATTTTTAATTTTTTTTATTAAACATGTGATTACTTGCGTTTTCATTTATTTAATTTATTTAGTTGTTTGTGGATATTTAGTTTCATTATTAAAAATTTTGCAAAATTATTATGCCTTTAGTGGATTTAAAGTGAATGAATGAGTCTTTGCACTCTTTGATTGATATCTTAAACAAGTTCATAGAGTATTATGAGAATTAGTTTTTATTTTATTTATAGCTTGTGCTTCATAATTAGATGTTGAGATTGAGATAAACTTAAAATTTATGTTTAGAAATTAAATAGTGGATACTACCTTGTGAGATAATATTTTGAGCCTATATCATTTCATTCTGAGTGATAATATTTTTTTTACTCCTTTAAGCATTTTTCTTATTATTTCAAATTGTTAGATGATATTTATAGAGTTTGCATTAAATGATTTGGATTTTTAATATCTGATGAAAAATTATATACTTATTTTTATTGGTTAGATTAAAAGATTTGATTAGAATTTAAAGTGTATGCCTATCTCTTTCATGCTTGACTTTTAAAAAGATATATATATATATATATATATATGGGGTTCCCTAAAGCCAATACGAAAAGATCCAAAAAATTAGCTACTTACCAAACACACATATGTACATGAGTCCACTCTTTAAAACAAATATTAAAAAAAAGTAAAAAAAAATTATAAAAAAAGAGAAAATAAATAGTATAACTAAATACTATGGTCCTAAATTTCTTGAAGTGGTGAGATGATTATTACAAAAGAAAAATAAGAAATAAATCTCCTTGAAGTCATTGCATTTTCATTCATTTTAAGGAATATATATAAAATTCTTGCTTGGTGATTTTAGTTGATACATGAAAATAGTAATGTAATTTATTTATTAATTATATAATTTGATTCCTTTTATGAGATCAATGTTATGCACTTTGTGAGCCTTTCTTGTTTAATCATATGTGAACCTAGTAGCTCGTTTCTTTACATAACTTCTATCTTTATTGAATGCTTGAACCCATATGAGCAATGTAATATTGAGTGTGTGACTTGTAAGTATTAGGATCAATGGTAATTCAGATTCCTAACACTAAGATTATATGAGTCAGAGTTGATATATTGATGTAATGGAACATGACTTTGTGATTTGAAAATGAATTAAACTATAAATTGTGATCTTTTGAGATATTGATTTAACTCATGCTTGAGATTTAATTGTAAACTAAAAAAAGGCTAAAACCTAAGAAGTTTTGTTATTTTTAGTTTTAGTTTTTATTTTGTTAATTTTAGTTTTTTGTTTTATTCATTTATATTTCATTTTTTACTTTTGTTATTATTTTGCATTTTAGGATATTTATGGGTATCATTACTGAAAGTCCTCATAAAACATAAACTCATCCACCGGAAAAACCTAGGGGTTTAAAGGCAATGCAACCGTGCCATTCTACAAAAATGATATAGGTTAATTTAATTAATTTATTTATTTTTATTTTAGTTTTTATCGCTTTCTTTGCTATAGGCTAGCAAGAAACTAGTTGGGGATTGTGATGAATGTTTGAAAAGTACTAATATTTCATGATCTTACTACACTAAAATGTGACAAATATATTTTAATATGCATGTTTATATTATTATTTAAGCAAATATATATATATATATATATTTGAAATCATGGGATTTCTTTGTTGTATATCAGGTGGTTTTAGCTTCAAATATATAAATTGATCAACATATGAAGATCAACACCTTAAGTACTCAAATTGCACCCTAAGAGCTTAGAAGAATGAGACATGTAGGCCTTACATGAACATCAAGCTAGTATGTAATGGGTGAAAAGAAAGAATTCAAGTTAAACATATCGTGTCATCGTGAAGATTATTGTGTACACGATGCACTCCTCTCTGTACAGATTCACTAGGCACATTGTTCATTCTATGCAACACAGTAAAGTAAGTGTACCATGGCATAACCTATTCTGAATTGCATTTGGCAAGTGTTATGTATATTATGTAGTGGAAATGAAACTATTAGGCTGCGATGCCCTGGTTTTAATTTGGCTTGAAGCCTTTGTGCCAGCCTCCGCCTATATATATATATATATATATATATGTGTGTGTTTTTTTTTCTCTAGGTCAGTAGTTAATTTTACGTACCATAATATTATATTTTAGAGTTTTTTTTAGTTTTCTCTAAACCATCTGAGTTTTATTGTATAGTTGTAGTTTTTACAATAGGTTTGATTCATTATCAATAAGAGGCATTTCATTTGGAGGTCTTTTAGGTCAAGGAAAATACAAAAGATATATGCATATTAAAGAATACATTACGGATCAAGATCCTAATAACGCAGTAGGATACGCTCCTCTATCTGTAATTGGTATTGTAGATCTTATTTGTAATTATTAATTATATACACAAATTAATCTTTGTGTATTTTTTGAATGCTATTTTAAATCGACTGATTATTTATTAAATATGAGCATATCTACTTGATTATTACTACGGGAATTTAGTTTTGTTACCATGTTTGTGAAGATTAATTTAGGTGAATGATTTTATAAAATAAATTGAGATTATTTATTTTTTCAAGATTTTTACAAAATTTATTGAATAATATATTAATGATATATTTTTTAGAAATATATTTAAAATATAAAAGTTAGGTTACGTAATTTTGGCACTTTGAATAAAAGTTTAAAATATGCCGATTTAAATGGTTTGTTATTTCCTTATAAATAAAACATAATTTAATCTATCGGTTGATGATCTCAACCCAAGGATATTAATTGATTTCATTGACAAAGAATATGATCCTTGCTTAAGGATATTAAAATCAATAACCTAAATTTATATCTTTAATAACCAAATTAATTCTAAGCAAGCATGGTCAATTGACTAATTATTCCCATAAATTTTTTACTTATTGTTAATTGTATATATACCTTGAATTGTTTGAATCAAATCTATTTCTATCTTTTATCATTTTATTACTTGGTCATTTGTTTAATCTTTTTCAAAAACCCAAATATTGTGATAGGATGTTTATGTTTTGCTTTCGTGTTTGTTTTTAAGAAATTTGATGAATTATTTAAAAGCTTGTAATCACTATTACAAAAATAGGCATTAAAGTCGGTTCGTTGAATCGACTTTACCCGTACATTTTATGATTTTTTTATTTTTATTCTCATTTTTCGTATTATTTAATATATATATAGCATAAAAAACTAAAATATAAATAATAATACAAATAATTAAAAATTTAAATATATTTAATTACTCGATAATTAAATTTATTACAAAAACAAATAATGTATATATAATACATATAGTTAACTTAAATTACAAATAAAATAATGTCGTCAAAGTGTAATTGGATGCGATCGAGTAAGCTTGGTTGGCTTAGAATCTTGATTGGTCTTCACAAGCATTATGAATATTACCATCAAAAAGAGATTATCACATACAACGACATTCGACGAACTCATATTAGCACTTTATTAATCATTTGTCTATAAATATTCCTAATTATTAGAATATATATCAAAACATACATAATACAAAACAGTTATCATTTTAATCATTTTACAAAACCATTTCTATACAAATTAAAAAATAAGCAACATGTTAGCATGAATATATAAAAACCAATCACTTTGGTTGATTCTAATTTCTAAGCATGTTACTATATCATAATTTAAAAGTAATATTAATTATACGTATATAAGATTCTATAGAAGTATATATGGACTACTATAATAACATATTTAACATTTTAACACATAAGTAGCATATATAAATAAATAGCACATATAATTTTTATAACAATATAATTTCTTACAAATTTAAAAAAACATATTATTTTTCCTCTATTCACTACTTAATAAAATATAAATATTCATATATAAATAAATTTATCCATGCACAGTAAACCCACAACATTTCAGATATTTTTTCCACATAAAATAAGTCAAACATAATAACAAGCAAAATAAAAAAAAACATACCTAAATCAAAAATTTATGCAACATATAAAACAAACTCAATAATAAGTTGCAAAATTCTACTTAATAAAATATAATTATTTATAATATATAAATAAATTTATCCATGCACAGTAAATATATATAATCCATCAAACCCACAACATTTCAGATATTATTTTCACATAAAATAAGTCAAACATAATAACAAAAAAAATAAAAAACATACTTAAATCAAAAATTTATACAGAAAATAAGTATAATTGTTTTTTAATATTTCGCTCAAAAAAATAATAGATCTGAAAGATAATGAGAAGAGAAATATAACTTACAAAACGACGTTGCAAATGGTGGTCGGAGGTGGCCAGAAATTTAGAAAGAAGGTGGCACGCGCGGTGTAGATTTTGAGAGAAAATGGAGGAAAGAGAGGAAGAAAATGGGTTCAGTGTAAAAAATGACCCAAATTTGGATATATTAGGTAGATAGCGTCGGTTCACGTGAAGAACCGACGCAATCTGTGTGTGTAGCATCAGTTCATGTGGAAAACTGATTCTACACACGTAGATAGCGTCGGTTCTTTACGTGAACCAACGCTATCTATGTGGGTAGTGTCGGTTCGCCACATCAACCGATGCTATCTACGTGAGTAGCGTCGGTTCGCCACATCAACCGATGCTCTCCACGTAATTTAAAATTATTTTTTTGTCAATTATTATTTTATTTAGACTATGTATATACATAGAAATACAAAAAATAATTACTTTAGAATAATATTTAATTAAAATATATAAACAATTAAATAAAGATATATTGTAGGTACATATATAAATTTAAATATCTAAACAAATAAAAAAAATTATATAATTTTTAAAACTAATTGTCTAAAAAAAGGAAAAATGATATTATTTTTATCAAATTTAAATTTTAAAGAGTCAAATAAAATAATAATTAATTTTAATTGTATTTAATTTAAAAAATAGGACATAGCATCGGTTGACGTGGTGAACCGATGCTATCCACGTGTGTAGCGTCAATTTACGTGGCGAACCGACGCTATCCACGTTGGATGTAGCATCGGTTGATGTGGAAAACCGATGCTACCCACGTGGATAGCATCGGTTCTACACGTCAACCGACGCTACGTCACGTGGGTAGCATCGGTTTGCCACATGAACCAACGCTACCCACGTGACGTAGCGTCGGTTGATGTGTAGAACCGATGCTATCCACGTGGGTAGCGTTTATTTGCCACGTGAACCGATGCTACGTCCAACGTGGATAGCATCGGTTCTACACCGAACTGACTTTAAATTCATTATAAGTCGGTTTTTTTTTCTAAAAATCGACTTTACACAGCGACTTAAATACCCCATTTTGTAGTAGTGAATTTCTCTTTATACTAACCTCATAAGTATACTTATTTCTTATTATAAGTGGTTCTTGCACTTGTGAGCTTTTTATTAAATACATAATTTGACTATCAAGTTTTTGTGAATCACTAGTTGCTTTTTTTGTTGAATTAAGTATGATGTTTTGTTTTTTGCTACGTTATCTATATTAACATTGTGAGGCTTGCTTACTTGAGTTGGAATAGAGCTTACGAAAAGATTATATGGGTTGACATTTTCACCCCTTATCTAGATCCCAATTGCCTATTTAGGTTAGAAGACCTATTAATTTTTGTGCAATGGTTCCTATGTATGAAATTCTCAAACCCACCTTTTTATTATGTGAATTAATTATCTTGAACCCATTATGAATATTATTTAAAAGTCCATATTATTTAATCTTGATTTCATTCTAAATTTATTTAGCCAACAATTAATCTATAGAGTCGATTACATAAATTCAAGAAAAATATTTGATTGTTTGTCATGATTAAATGACATGTAAGATGATTTTAGGCATAGATGTAGAATTTATATGTATGAGATCAATAAATGTGAACATAATGAATAGTATGTAATTTGATTAGCATGAGAGCATAGTGTGATTATTAATTATAAAGAACATAGTTTTATTGAGAAATGAATTATGCACTAGTTTAAATGCAATTGATTTTATGATTATTAAAGCAATTATATGGGGGATTTTTAGTCATTCATATGTATAGGAAACTAGTAGATTAAGATTCCTAGATCTTTATCTAATATATTTATTTATGTGTTAATTTAGTAATTTTAGTTATTAGTTTAATAACTTTATGCTAATTGCAATTGGTACTCAATTATAAAGTAATTAAACTCTTTGTCAAATCGATATGCATACTTAGAATATATTATATTACTTGCACAACTCATGTCCATATGGGTAACATGTCAAGTGTTTGGCGCCTAGCCAAGGAGTTTTAATCACTTTGTAAAGGAAATCAATAACAAATGTTACTACACTAATATGGATCTTTAATTTTTATTATAGTGTTTATGTTATATGTCCAAGTTGATAAGTGCTCTCTTGGATCTGTTGATTCTGAGAGAAAAAAAATCGACATATGTTAAGAAGAGAAATATTACCACATTATCAACAAGACATAATTGTAAAAAACAATGATCAACAAGTAGTTAGAGTCTCTAAATCTCTAAAAGATCTTTCTATTCCACAAGTGGATAGAGCCAAATCATCTATAAGTAGACCAAGCATCAATGCTAACAATTTCAAATTCAAGCCAAGTGTCATTCAAATGGTACAGATGAATCAATTTGGGGGCTAGCTAATGATGATCCTAACTCTCATATGACTTCATTCTTCAAAATCGGTGATACCCTCAAAATGAAGGTGTTTCAAATGATGCAATACGCCATCGTTTATTCCCTTTCTCAATGAGGGACACACCTAAGGAATTGTTAGAATAAATACCACGATAATCCATTACTACTTTGGAGAAACTAGCTCAGATATTTTTGGCTAAATATTGTCCAACTTTAGAGATAGCCAATCTAAGGAATGATGTCACCATGAATGATATCACCCCATTTCAACAATTTGATAGTGAATCGTTTTATGAGGTACGTGAATGATTTAAAGAGCTATTTAAAGAAATGCCCACATCATGGTATTTGTACTTGGTCTTAGGTACAAATATTTTATAATGGATTAATGGGGAAACCAAGGATCATAATAGATGCTCTAGCATGAGGTGCTTTAATGAGTAATACTGAAGATGAAGCTTTTGATTTATTTGATGAAATGGTCTCCACAACTACAAATGGCTTATGGATAGGCGTGCCCTAAAGAAAGTAGTTGGAGTAGTAGATGTGGATACATGTAAAACATTGCAAGGTCAAACCAATGCTTTTTGTTGTTGGAGTTCTCTAAAAGTTGGAATACGTTCAGTTGGGGTAAATATGGTGTAAAACCCTTTTATTATCTTTTAGTATTATAATGGACCTAATTCAACTGAATTGTATGGAAATGTTCCTAAGGTTGTAAAATATGTGAATAATCAAAATTTCTAAGGAAATCCTTGTTCTAACATATATAATCAAGGTTGGAGAAACCAACCTAAATTTTTATGGAACAATAATCGAGGTGGTAATTAATTTAATCACCAAACTTATCCATCCTCAGGTTTCCAACAACCATAACAACCATAACAACAACATCAACATAATCAAGAAAAGAAACCTATTGTTGATGATAATATAGAATAGTTTGTGGGAATTACGAAAGACATTATTCAAACAATAAACACTAGAGTAAACAGTCTTGAAACCACTCGAAAGGCATATACATGAAATTTAGAAACTCAAATTGGGCAACTAGCCCAAGCTATCAATCAAAGACCCTAAGGGACTCTTCCTAGTGATATTGATATAAACCTTACGAGGGAAGGTAAAGAACATTGTAAAGCCATAGCTCTTAAAAGTGGCAAGGTAATGGAAGAGAAACAAAAGGAGAGGAAGTACCTAAATTAGAGTACTTAAAAAGGAAAAAGTTAATGATGAACTCAAACCTCCTAAAAACAATCAATATTTATAATTCTTAGATATCTTCAAAAAGTTAACTTTCTTAGGGTAACCTATCCTTTATAGATATACTTGAGTAAATAACATCCTATGCCAATTTTGTGAAAGATATTCCCTCAAGAAAGAGAAAACTTGGTGATCATGAAATCATAACCTTGATTGAAGATTGTAATGCTATTTTTGATAAAAAAAAAACCTACCACCAAAATTGATATGTCTAGGAGCTTTGACATCACTTGCACTATTGGTAATATTCAATTTGGGATGGCAATTTATGATTTGGGAGCTAGCATAAACCTCGTAGAACTTCAATTTTCAATATATTAGAAGTGGGTCAAGCTAAACCTATATCTTGAACTTGAAAATTGTAGATAGTTCAATCAAGAGACCTCGAGGTGTGGTAGAATATGTGTTAATTAAAGTAGACAATTAATTCATCTTTTTAGCAGACTCCATTGTGCTTGACAAGGAGAAGGATCATAACATTTCCCGCATCCTTGGTTGTCCATTCCTAGCCAATAGAAGAGCTCTTTTTAATATCCAAGAAGGTGAGATAATCATGAGAATGTAAGATGAAAAGGTAACATTTAATGTTTTCAAAGCAATGAAATTTCTTGATAATGATAGCATTATTAATTATTTTAGCATAGATGTTATTGATGAACTTGATAACAATGTGCATGTTAACTTGTCTCCTAGTGATGCTTTAGGATTTTTGCTAGCTAATTCTATTCATACAATTGATGATCTTCATGACACTCACTTGGGCACACACCTTCACATTGAGGAGTCTTTGAAAGTTGAAATCAAGGAACAATGAAAATGCAAAAAAACATGTACTTGCATTCCAAACATATGATACTATGCTTAATGAAACTGATTCATATGATGATCATTTAATCAGAAATATAAAATATTTTAGGCAAATTAACATAGTGGATTGTGTGAATTATTTGGAGGCTAGCCCTTCAATATGTGTTTCTAATGTTTTGTTTGAGTGTCTTGAGACAAGTTCAAAATTAAAACCATCCATAAAGGAACCTCTCACACTTGATCTTAAACCATTTATATTATGCACTTTTAGGTGAAAGGGAGAAACTTCCTTTTATTATCTTATTTAGTATGAACCAAGAACAAGAAAAAAATTCGTTGGATATATTAAGGCAATTTAAGAAAGCTATAGGCCTATCCATTATAGATTTCAAAGGCATTAGCCCATCAATTTTTATGCATAAAATCTTGCTAGAAGGAGGTGCTAAACCTACTAAAGATATTGAATGTAGGTTAAACTCAATCAAGAATGAGGTTATGAAGAAATAAGAGGTTAAATGATTGGATTTAGGAATCATCTATCCAATTTCTGATAGTCAATAGGTAGCCTAGAACAATGTGTACTTAAGAAGGGAGAAATGATTATGGTAGCAAATAAATCTAATCAATTGATACCTACAAGAACTGTTATATGTTAACGGGTATGCATGGATTTTTCCAAGGTAAAGAAATAAACTCAAAAGGATCATTTTCCGCTACCATTTATGGACTAAATGCTAGACAAGCTAGCCAGGTATTCTTTCTTTTGTCTTTTTGATGGGTACACTGACTACAATCGAATAGCTTTAGCACTTGAAGAACAAGAGAAAACCACATTTACATGCCCTTATGAGACCTTTACTTTTAGGAGAATCCCCTACTACATTTCAATGGTGTATGATGGCCATTTTCTCAAATATGGTGAAAAAAAAACTTGAAATATTTATGGAAGAATTTTTCTTCTTTAGGGATAGTTTTCATAAATGCCTACACCATTTATCCCTAATATTAATGAGATATGGAGAAACCAACTTAGTGTTAAACTGAAAAATGTACTTCATGGTCCAAAAGGTATTATTTTACGCTACAAGGTATCTTCTAAAGGTGTTGAAGTTGATATAGCCAATATTAATGTGACTTAGAAAATGCCACCTCTAACTAATATGAAAGAAATTATAAGTTTTCTTAGGTATGCGGATTTCTACTATAGGTTCATTAAAGGCTTCGCAAAAATCTCCAAATGCCTGTGAATTTTTGAAAAATAATGTTCCATTTAAATTTAATGACAAGTGCTTAGAATATTTTTGGGTATTAAAAATAAACTAATATCTGCACCAGTTATTATAACATTAGATTAGAGCAAACCATTCAAATTGAAGTGTAATACTAGAGACTTTATAATTAGAATATTTTGGCGTAGTGAAAAGACAAAGTAATTCATGGAATTTATTATGCTAGTAAGACCTTGGATGATACACAAATTTACTATGTTATTATGGAAAAGAAACATCTAGCAATTGTCTTTACTTTCAAAATATTTAGAGGCTACCTAGTATAAACTAAAGTAATTGTATTTATGGATCATTCAGGCATCAAGTATGTTATAAAAAGGAAGATTCCTAACCTAAGTTGATTCAATATGTACTACTATTGCAAGAATTTAATCTAGAGATCAGAGATAAAAATGGAATTGAGAACCTAGTGTAAAATGACCTCTTTAGGTTAGAAATGGGAGTTGAAGTGGGGGATAATGTAGCTATTAGAGACTGTTTTTTGGAAGAATAACTCCAATATGTAGCACAAGTAGATATCTTATGGTTTGCAAACATAGCCAACTTTCTTTCTAACAAAATCACCCCCAAAGGATTAACATGACCCCTACTTATTCAAAGAAGGTAGTGATGGTATATTGAAAAGATGTCTCCCTTATGAAGAGGTTGAAAGTGTTCCATACCATTGCCACAATTTAGAATATGGAGGCCACTAGGGATCATAAAAACACTATCTAAGGTGCTACAATCTAGTTTCTATTAACCTACTATTTTTAAAGATGCTTTCTTATATGTGAAAATGTGTAGTAAACGTAAAAGAGTGGTTAACATCTCTAAAAGAAATGAGATACAATTGAAAAACATGCTTGAGGTTAAATTATTTGATGTATGGAGCATTTGCTTCATGGGACAATTCGCAAAATCCTTTTTGAAACCAATACATACTAGTGGCTATAGATTATATCTCCAAGTGGGTAGAGACCATTTCTAGCCCCACATGTGATACCAAGGTAGTTCTCAAATTCCTAAAGAAAAACATTTTTACAAGGTAGTTCTCAAATTCCTAAAGAAAAACATTTTTACTAGGTCTGAAACATCTACGATATTTATTAGTGATGGAGATAGTCACTTTTAAAAAGCTTTTAATTCACTACTAATTAAATATGGAGTGAAGCATAAAGCATACATGGTTGGGTACCAATTGTTATCTTACCTTTAGAAAAGGTACACCAAAGTACTATATTTATTATGGGGTACTCTAGAAATCCTTTTCTTTTGAAAAATGGTACAATTTAATCCAAAATGACCATACAAAATTTGACCAAGTTTAATCAAGTTTGACCAATACAAAATAGTAATAAATAATTATTTTTTTTATTTTTAAAAAGTGATAAATGATGCATATTTTCGCAAGTGTACGAATAATTCAAGTAATAAAGTGTACAAAAGTACGGATATCAAACCCACAAGGAATGGCGTTACTAATTACCGAAATTGACTAATCCTAATTTTATTTGAAAACCGAATTTTTGAAATTTGTTTAAGAAGAAAATTAACTTAAAACTAAATGCAAATAACACAATTGAATGTTGTTCACAAATGATTAAAAATGCTAAGGCATTTGATTTCGCTAAATCAATTCAATCCGATTTCAAGTCATGTTATATGAGAATCAAAGCTAAAATTGATGGTTGAAAAACCCAAATTTACCTAATACTCTCTCTCGAGTTATATTAGAATTACTTATCTATGAAAACCAACTATATTTCTATGAAGATTTAATCACAAACAAGCACATTACGATTTATGGAATTTCTAGAATAACCACATACATCATGCATTAGTTCTCACACTCGCATTCAACATACAATATTTATCACAAGAAGCATTCATTACACATCTCCTCTCAATCTCAATATAATGCAACAAATTATCTAAATCTTGGCTAAAAATTTAAAAGCATTAAGCATGGAAATAAATACTCAACTTGAAAACAATGAACTCATTTAACAATAATATAAGAAATCAGATTTTCTTGATTCAACTACATTATAGCCTTAGCAAAAATGAATTAGTTCATAATAGAAATAAGAACAAACATTATCTCAATTGAATCCATGAATAACAAATCTGAATAAAATGCAGAAAATAAAAGCTAAGGAGAAGAGATGAAAAACCCTTGAAGATGAAGACTTGGTAGCAACAATGGTGATGATCCTTCAAGCTTCTCCAAACTTTCTCTCCAAAATTTCCTTTTCTCCTCCAAATATGTCTTAGACCTCCTCTCTATACCGTGGCCTCTTTCTCCATCATATTGTATATATAGATCTAGGGTTTTGGGGGAAATTTTGGAACAAAACAACATAAAAAATGTGTTTTTCGGACAAAACTCGTCGACGGCGACATTATTCTCGCCGCAGTGAGATTTCTGGAAAATTAAAATTTTGGTTCCTCTGATTCTTGCCAGCGGCTAGATAATTTGGCCAGTTGCTAAAGGTGTCTCGCCAGCGGTGAGATTATTTGGCCGGCGACGAGATTTGCATCTGCCAAAATCCGTGCTCTTGGGAAGATTTTCGCCGTGCTCTCTGTAAGATTTTTGCCGACTGCAAGAATCATATCGCCAGCGGCGGGATTTCCAAATTTTGAAACTTTGTTTTCTTTTTATTTTGACTCAATCCCGATCATTGAACTTTGTACCAAACTTCTCCAAAATTATGATTTTACCTGAAATTGCACTTTAAACACGAAATACCCGTGAAATGACATTTGTGGATTAAATAATCAAATAAACACAATTTTCACACAAATATCAACATTTAAATCATAACAAAAATGCAATAATTTGACTCTTATCAATAAACTTACTATTTTATTATTGATAATTCTCATGTGTATTCCATTTCATATTTTTTTAATTTTTTATTTCAAAAAAGATAACTAATGTACCCCATACTAAAATAAGGTACTAATGGTGTACCCTTGCATAGTTTTGATACTAATATGTACCTTTGCAAAAATTTAAGGTACTATATAAAAATTTTATCCTAAACTCCCTACCATCCATAAACAACTGGGCAAGTTGAAGTCTCAAATAAGGAGGTAAAGAGAATCTTTAAAAAATGGTGAGCATCTCTAGTAGAATTGAGCAATAAGGTTAGATGATGCCTTATAGGAATAGCAAACTACATTTAAAAAACCTATTGGCGCAACTCCTCATTGGTTGATTTTAGGGAAAGCTCTCTATGTACCAGAATTGAATAGTAATAAATCCTATTTGAAGATGCTCATATAGCCTATTGGACTTTGGAAAACTTGAATATGTATTTGGATATCACCTGTGAGAAGAGAATGTTTCAATTGGATGAATTTGATGTGATAAGATTACTTTCTTATGAAAATGATAAATTGTACATGGAAAAGATAAAATATCAGCATGAAAAAAGAATTTCAAACTGACATTTTGAACCAGGATGAAAGGTATTACTATTCAATGCAAGACTTAAGTTGTTTCTTGGTAAGCTTAAAAGTATATGGTCAGGACCGTATTTCATTGCTAAGGTGACAAACTATAGAACCATTTTCCTTGTTTATCTTACTCTTTGAAGGTACCAACTATGGTAGAACCTATGAGTGACAATGATTCATCTTCATCTTTATCGTCTATTATCTTTACTAGTGGTGTTTCTACCATTGCTATGGATTCCACAGGGGAAAGGAAAGAAACTGACCACACCCTCACGTTTCTCAATGTTAGTACATAATAAGGTAATATGATGTTTGGTTTATGATAAAATGAGGAATGATATTGTACCTTGAAATTTTTGTTGATAGTTACTTTCTTTGAATTTGAATATAGCTGTGTCAATGTAATTGACAAGTTTCTTTCATATTTTATTTTTACTTTTTTTAGAATTTTATTGTAATTTAATTCTGCTTCGAGCTTTTAAAAAAATTATTTTCTGGAATATTGATGTTTGCTTTGGTTGCTATAAAAAATATTTATTTTTTGTGTTGTCAAAAAATTGTTTAATGAAGATGGAAACTATGGAAAGTTATAAAAAGAAAAGAAGTTATTCGGATTGGTCAGATTGATCGAATTCAACCGATTCAATCCGAATAGGTTATAGATATCAGATTCAACTGATCCAATCCTAATAGATTATAGATAAGATTGCATCGGATTGGTGGTAAATTAGGATGCTTCAATCCGATTGAAAGGTCGGATTGGATCAGATGAGTATAAAATCAACAGTTTCAATCCGATGTACACCCCTATACACTAATGAACAACAGGTAGAGTTAGATCAATCGAGTAGAAGTATATTGATCAAGCTTTGATTGAGCTTTCATCAAGTGCTCTTGAGTTGAGTAATGACATAGTGGAATCAATCAAGCAAGATCTCGATCTATCAAGCATAGAAAAATTTGACACATTGGTCTTGTTTTTAAGTCCAACTTTCAATCTCAACCGTTGAATCAAAGTTAATACAATTCCTAAACTTATTAAGACTTATTTCAACCTATTTAAACAATGCGGAAGGCCATAAAAGAGACACAATTAACACAATTAACAAGAACAATTATTAATTTAGAGAGAAACACAATCCTTATAGCAAAGAGAAGAACTACACAATCAAGGAAATAAAGCAAGGAGATTGTAGGAGATTGAAAATAGAGCCATTACAAGTTCAGAGATTGATTGTATTCTATTCTTTCTTCATATTGTTTTAATTTCCATTATCTGGTATATTGAATTTATGACTTTGAAAATGGTGTGTAGAGGTTAGATTTTATTCTATTTGTCTTATGAGCCTAATTTTCTATTATGTGAATTAATTAATTTGAACCCGTTATGATTGTTATTTAAAATTCAAATTGTTTAATCTTGATTTCATTCTAAAATTATTTGGCTAACAATTAATCAATAGAGAGAATTAATTGATTACTTGTCATGATTAAATAATATGTATGGTCTAAGTAGAAATGTATGATTCATATGCATGAGATCAATAATTGTGAACTTAATAAATAATATGTATTTGATTAGCATGAGAGTATAATCCGACTATTTATTATATCGAACATAGTTTGCTCTAGACAGGAATAATACGATAGTTTAGATACAATTACATTTATGATTATTATACCAATTATATGGGGGATTTTTTTTTCATTCACATATCTAGGAAATTAGGGGATTAAGATTCCTAGATATTTCCTTGATATATAGATATATATTTACTCGTTAATTTAGTGATTTTAGTCATTAGTTTAATAAATTTCATCACTTATATTTCCATTGTTCAAATAGTATTAGTGCTATTCAAATTTGTACTCAATTAGGAAGTTTTTAAACTCTTCAAGCAATTGATGTCCATACTTAAAATACAATATATTACTTGCACGACTCATGCACTTGAGGTAAGAATGTCAAAACTCCTTTTGTATTTATGGTTATATTGTAACATAAATTCTATGACAATGTGCAAAATATTGAAACAATAGTAACTAACCATACATAGAGGATGACAATACACTAAGTATAAACATATAGACTTTTTGTTTTGCACACGTGAATCACAAAAGCAACATTCCTTACAATATTGTTTTTATAATTTAGAATGGAAGTTGAAATGGTTGTTATGCAAATTAGTTCAAACTATTTTTACATAAAGAAGTTGAAATGATTCTCAAACAAAAAAATTGGACAATGTTGCTTTTGTGTTATATCGAGAAATACGCAATGGTTATATCACATTTACTCTCTGACCTCGTATATTGATACCGAGTTAAAAGAGTTTAACAACTTGATGTTTGAGTATAAAGTACACAATAATATCATAAATTGATCTAACATAGATATGATCTAATACAATATTGTTGAATAATTGACCTTGATTCAAGGAGAAAACTAAGGAGAAAATTAAAGAGCAAATCAAGGAGAAAATTAAGGAGTAAATCAAAAAGTAATTCAAGAAACTCTTAATTTAAGGAGTAATTCAAGAAGAGAATCTTCCTATAAATAGATGTATAATTATAATGAATTAATCGTCAAATGATCATTCCAATTGAGAGGAAAACTTAGAGAAAACAACTTTAGTGAGAGAAAATTGAGAGAAATTTTCTTGGGTGTAATTGGGTTATGAGTGTTGTAAACACCTTGTATAATTTATCCCCTTTTAGTAAAATGATTTGTAGTAGGTCCGAAGTTGTAAGCGAAATTGGCCAAACTCCGTTAGCAAATTTGTGTGTTATTTTGTCTATTTTTCTTTATCATAAATCTAGCTTATCAGGAATTTGTGTTATTTCCCAACAATTGGTATGAGAGCTTTTATGGTGATTTCTGTCAATTTTCTACAAGATTACTATTCAAATGAATAGTGAATTATGTGAATAGTAAAATTTTTCCGGCGATATTGGTTTGTCAACGGAGGTGTTCTAATACATGGTGGTGCATAGGAATAGTAAAAAATGATTCAGAGGAAATCATATTTGAATGGGAGCAATGGCGGCAGATGAAGGAAAGGTAAAACTCTAGAAATTTGATGGCATAGATTTCAAGTTTTGGAAAATATAGATATAGGATTATCTGTATCAACCACTCTCAGGAAAGAAGCCAAAGGCTATGAAGGAAGAAGATTGTAATCTTATAGATAGACAAGTCCCCAGAGTTATTCGATTAACGCTATCACGCAATGTTACTTTCAACATAGCAAAGGAAAAGAACATGGTGGGTCTTATAGCAGCTCTCTCCAATATGTGTGAGAAGCCATCGGTCTCAAACAAAGTGCACCTAATGAGGCTTTTTTTCAATTTGTGGATGACAGAATGCACATCAGTAGCTTAACATCTCAATGAACTCAACACAATCACAACCCAGTTAAGTTCAATTTAAATTTAATTTGATGAAGAAGTATAAGCATTGATACTTTTATCTTCTCTACCAGAAAGCTAGAATGCTACTGTCATGAATGTCAATAGCTTGTCAAGAAGCAATAAGTTTAAATTTGACGATGTTCATGATTTAGTTCTCAAAAAAGAGATCTGACGTATAGAGTTCGGTGAATCGTCAAATTCTTCAATTTTGCATACAGATTCAAGAGGAAGAAATTCAACCAGAGGGAATAGACGTGGCATAACAGACTACCGAGGTAGATCAAAGGATAGGAATTCCAAATCCAGGAATCCTAATAATTCCCATAGTTCGAAGACTATCAAGTGTTGGAATTGTGGAAGAACCGGATATTTGTGGGTGAAAACATAATTAATAGAAGTTATTTGTCTTCGCAGGAGAGTAGTTCCACGCGTCAACATCCACGCTTACAACGTGGTCCATCCAATCAAAGCATAAACGGTCAAGATTGGTGCGTGTAGTTCAAGCCCGACCAAAGTGAATGCGTGCAGACTCTACGCTTTCACGCGGCTCGGCGTCCGAGTAGGACCCACCTTCCGCGCAGGCCAGCGTGCAGGATGGGACCCACGTGTCTATTACACGTCTGCTAAAGGTTGTAATCTCATGCGGCCGAACCACGTGCAATCGTTCCCTTCAACCATTTAATGTATGCCACGTGTCCAACGTTCCCCTTGCACGAATCAAGAGCGGATGCATGGTACATTTCGGGGAATGAAAAAGTGCCGAATCTCGCACCCGTTCCAGCCGCTGTCCCCCACGTCTTGCACTGCAATCCGGTGCGGCAATTTTCCGTGAGCCCGTCCTTGCTTCCCTATTATTTTCTGCCACATGTCACACCAATCTATTCAGCGAATCAAACGCTGACACGTGGCACGCACAATGAATTAAAAAAAATGCAGAAACAACTTCTTGTCTCGCGTGAATTAAAATAAGGTTTTGATTTTCGCATGACCGCGGATTTTAAGGGGAATGTCGGGTTTTATTTTCGATACAAATTGTTATGCGTGTATGATATTTTAATATTTTTGATGTATTTTTTTAGCTATAAATAGGTGATATTATGATAGAGTTTAGAAGTTTTTTTGGGTGTATAATTTCTGTGTTGCTCGGTTTTGGACGGCAGAACACGCAGAAGCCATTTTTTGGCTTTTGTTGTGTTCTGCGTGTGCCAAATATTTTCGTTTCTTCATGTTTTAATTTTCCTTCTTCTTCCTTTAATTTTTCAGTATCTGTTGTAATTTTTATTTTAATTTAATGAAGTAATTTAATTTTTCTAGGGTTTCATTTGATCTAAATTTATGAACCTTTGATTTTAACTATTTTTTGAAAGATTTATAAGACGTTCGATTTGTTCATTCTATTTTGTGCTTAATTCTTTTTGATTATTTACGAATTTTATCAAAACGATTTGTGGCATAAAAATAAACTTGAGAAAGGCATTTTTGTGTATATTAATCATAAATAGAATGACATGTATGATGAAGGATAGGAATATACCCTAATTGTATGTGTGACCATTTGAGAACTTAGAACTTAATGAATCTTATTAAATTTAATTCTCATAGAGATATAGTGAATTAATTTAACGAGGTGTGTTTATACAGAGCTCGGAAGAGATGTATGAATAAAAAAAGAAGTTTTCGGTTGACAAATTAAATGTACTAAAAAATATAAATCAAAAGAAAATAACATGATTTGAGTGGATTAGTTTAGTAAAAAATTGCAATCCTAGATTTCTTTTATTTTCTTATTAAACCTTTTTCTTCTTTTTCTAAATCAACGGTTGTTTTGGATAAAATCAGAAAGATACAATTTTAGTACTCAACAAACTATAGTAACAAATCCTCGTGGGAACGATACTCTACTTACAAATCTTTATTACTTGTGACCGTGTATGCTTGCACGATTTCTGTGTGTTGCAACGAAGGACCAAAAAGTGAAGGTAGAGTAAAATGTTACTTCCATCTCAGAATGAGATAATGCATTGATATGCTCTTTGGAGAGTAAGGAAGAATCTTCAGTTTTAGACTTTGGAGCATTGTTTCATGCTACTTCATAGAAATAATTCTTCGAGAAATATATCTTTGGAAACCTTGGAAAGGAATATCTTGGTGATAATCAACTGTGTGCTTTTATTGGCAAAGGTGTGGTGAAGATTAAGTTGAATAGGTCTTTTTGGGAGTTGAAGGATGTGAGGCATATTTAAGAAGGAACTTAATCTCAATAGTGTAGTTGGCTAGTAAAGGCTACACTACGATCTTTCATGATGATGATTGGAAGATTTCAAAGGGTGCAAGAAGAGTGGCACTCTTTACATGACAGTAAGGGCATATTGTTGGATTGTAGTTGCAGTAGGCAATGAAACACCAAATATGTGGCACCAGAGACTAGGCCACATGAGTGAGAAAGGGATAAAGATTATGCACTTAAAGGAAAAACTTTCAGGTCTACAATCTTCATAAATAGACATGTGCAAAGATTGCATACTTGGAAAGAAAAAGAGTGTCAGCTTTTAGACAAGTGGTAGAACTGCAAAAAAAAAAAGGCTAGAGCTCATTCACTTTGATGTTTGGGGACCAATGACCATATCATCCATTGGTGGGAAACACTAATTCATAACTTTCATCGATGATCACTCTCAGAAGGTATGAGTTTACTTTCTAAAAGCATAAGTATGAAGTGTTTGAGGCTTTTAGAAAATGGAAAGCTATGGTTGAAAATGAGATAGGTTTGAACATCAAATAGCTGAGAACCAACAATGGTGGTGAATATGAAGACACCATATTCAAAAATTTCTGCTATAAGCACAGGATTATAATGGAAAGAATTATGCCAAGAATGCCTCGACACAATGGTATAGCTGAGCATATGAATCGAATGTTGATAGAAAGAGCTAGAAACATTCGTATACAGTCAGGTCTACCAAAGAAATTCTGGGTAGAAGTAGTCAACATGGTAGCTTACTCGATCAATCGAGGCCCATCTGTTCCATTTGAACATAGAATACCAGATGAGGTATGGAGAGGAAAAGATGTAAAACTATCACATCTAAAAGTTTTCGGTAGTGTAGAATTTGTGCATATGAATGATTAAGGCAGGAATAAACTTGATCCAAAATCTAAGAAATGCACCTTCATCAGCTATGGTGAGAATGAGTTTGGCTATTGCATTTGGGATAACGAAAATAAGAAAGTGATCCATAGCATAGATGTGATTTTCAACGAAAGGGTGATGTATAAGGACATGCATAAAATAGATGCCAACAACTTAGAGGAGAATGAGTCAGTATTTGTAAATACAGATGATGTCCCGAATAGTTCCATAACGGAACCAACTGTAACAAGTCCTTAGCCAAAGGAACTCATTGGACAGAGCAGTACGCAGTAGTCTGACAAACCATAACCTTATACTTCAGCTCCTATATTGAGAAAGTCTTCTCGACCTCATGCGCCTAACAGAAGATACATGAACTATATGTTGCTGACTGATGGAGGGGAGCTTGAATGTTATAATGAAGCTTGTTAGTCTCAAGATTCCAACAAGTGAGAGCTTTCCATGAAAGAAGAAATGAAATCTTTCATCTCCAACCAGACATGGAACTAGCTGAGTTACCTATAGGGATGAAGGCACTTCACAACAAATGGGTGTAATGGGTGAAAGAAGAGTATGATGGTTCAAAGAGATACAAAGCCCGACTAGTTGTCAAAGGGTTTCAGTAGAAGGAAGGAGTTGACTACACTGACATTTTTTGCTCCTGTTGTAAAGCTCAATACTATTATATTAGTGTTGAGTATTGTAGTCGTTGAAGATCTTCATCTTGAATAGTTGGATGTAAAGACTGCATTCCTTCACGGAAACTTAGATGAGAAGATATACATATACCATATAGAAGGTTTCTCATAAAAAGGGAAGAAGAACATGGTGTGCAGACTTAGGAAGATTTTGTATGGCCTGAAACAAGCCCCGAGATAATGGTACAAAACTTTTGGTAGCTTCATGCATAAGGAAGGTTTCCAGAAGTGCAATACCGACCATTGTTGCTACTTCAAGAGATATAGGTCCAGTTATATCATTTTACTACTTTATGTTGATGATATGTTAGTAGTAGGTTCAAATATGGATGATATCAGAAGGTTGAAGTAGCAATTGCCAAAGGAGTTTGACATGAATAATTAGGTCCAACAAAAAAGATTCTTGGAATGAAAATCATAAGAAATAAGAAAAGAGGATCCTTGTAGTTATCTCAGGGAGAGTACATCAGCTGTGTTTTGTAGAGATTTGACATGTGCGATGCCAAACCAGTTATCACACCCTTGGCCAGTCACTTTTGCCTATCCAAGGATCATTCCCCTCAGATAGATGAAGAGAGAGAATTCATGGCTAAGGTTCCTTATGCCGTAGCCATTGGAAGTTTGATGTATGTGATAGTCTGTACTAGACCAGACATTGGCCATGTAGAGGGAGTCGTTAGTAGATTTATGTCAAATCTAGGGAAAAATTATTAGGAAGTAGTCAAGTGTATTTTGAGGTATCTATGAGGTACCGCAGAGAAGTGTTTGTACTTTAGTAAAGGATTGTTAAAAGTATAAGGCTACGTAGACGCAGACTTTGGAGGTGAAGTTGATCATCGAAGAAGCACCACTGGTTATATATTTATTGTTGGAACTATAATTATTAGTTGGATGTCACATATACAGAAGATTGTCACTCTATCTACTACAAAGTCTGAGTATGTAGCAGTGACTGAAGTTAGTAAAGAGATGATATGGCTTCAAGGTTTGTTAATTGAGTTGGGATTCAAACATGAGAAGAATGTTCTACATAGTGATAATCAAAGTGCAATACACTTGGTGAAAAATTTAGCATTTCATTCTAAAACCAAGCATATTGGGCTTCATTATCAATTTATCAGATCTCTATTGGAAGATGATGTGTTAATATTGGAGAAGATTCAAGGAAGCAAAAATCCAGCGGATATATTGACTAAGGTCGTGACTATTGACAAATTAAAGTTATGCTCAACTTCAGTTGGTCTGCTAGAGTAACGAGACTAGAAAAGCTACTGCATTGATTGAGGTTTGAAGATAGATTGAAATTAGTCTTCAAGTGGGTGATTGTTGAATAATGGACCTTAATTTAAGGAGAAAATCAAGGAGCAAATTAAGGAATAAATCGATGAGCAATTCAAGGAACCCTTAATTTAAGGATTAATTCAATGATAGAATCTCTCTATAAATAGATGTATAATTGTAATGAATTAATCATCAAATGATCATTCCAATTGAGAGAAAAGATTTAGTGAGAGAAGATTGCTCGCAATTTTCTTGGGTATAATTAGATTGTGACTTATGACTTATGAGTGTTGTAAACACCTTGTATAATTTCTCTTATTTTTAGTAAAAATATCTATAATAGGTCTAGAGATGTAAATAAAATTGGTTAAACTCTGTTATCAAATTTATGTATCCTAACACTTTGTGCTCCCATGTGACAAATCCATGTGTACTCTAACCCCTTGTGTATACGAGACATTTATTTGTAATGACCTATAAATAAGTCATAAAGGGTATGAAATAGTACATTATCTCTCGTATTTTACCATTTCGCTCTCTCTCTCTCAATTATATCATAACCAACTTCATTACTGTTTTTTTTTTAAATTATACTACTTTCATAATCGTAATTCTAATATTTTTACATGTTGAAATAAATTTTATGTTGATAAGTAATTGTATCATATACATTACTATTATCTAACGTCACTTTCAATTTCTTGCAAGATATATGGCATTAATTAATTGATCTAAAACTAATGACTCAGCAACTAATGTATTTGGTACAAATTCTCATAATTGTTAGGCATTTTCAGTTACTCTACGTTACTTACACCCATCAAAAACTGTCAGAATAATTAGTTGATGTTTCTTTTTGATAAGAACCAGTCTTAGGTATACGTTGTGCCCACTTTCCGATTGACAAGATGAACACGGCATGTTTTCTTCTTTTGTTTTATTATTAATATTATTATTAGGCGGATAATGATTTTCGTTCAAATTAATCGCTTTTACTTCGTATCGATTTCAAATTTAAAATACAACTATCAATAATTAATAATACAAAAATTTGTAAGAAAAATTTACATATAAAAATAAATTAAAAATCAAAATTAACAAATTTAAAATGAAACATTTTAAGCAAACAAATATCCAAAGGTAGTTTTTTTTTTATTTAACAAAAAATACTACAAGTTTACACATAAAATGTGAACTTAAAACATTATAGAATTCAAATATGAGCTTAACACTTAAGACTTTAGAAGAGTTACTATCTATTAAATATAATCTAATTTTTATAAAAATTATAATATTTTATATTTAAAATTTTTATTATTAAATAACAAAAATAACACACTTAAAACTTGTAACAATAAAAATAGTATTATTTATATTTATTTCATATATTTTCATTATTAAAAAGAATTTGCATTTCTTTTAATTTAAAATGTTGTTCAATTAGACGTTATTTAAATTAAATTAGATTTATTTAGATTGTTGAATATAAAATATTGTTTAATTGAATTTATTTAATATTATTAAGATGTTTATTATAAAATTTAAAGATATTATTATTTCTTTTTCTTAATTTTTCAATTTTATTTTTGATCAAGTAGGAGCACATGCATGCATCCTTTGAACTAGCATGTAGATTCGTCCCTATTTTTTGTTACATTAATGATCTTGACTTAATATGTTTCTTGTGATAAAATGTATTTTTGTAATTAATATATTTGATTGTAAAATTAAAACATATGGTATAATATAAAAATAGTTTATTTAATATGATTAGAAAGTGTGAGTATACTTAGTAATAATCTGTTTGAATTTTTAATTATAAAATTATGTGTTTTAATTTTTTCTTTTATCTGACATTAAAATAATATATTTTTTATTTTAAAATATAATAAGAATATAAAAATAATTTAAGTATTGATTTTAATAAATTTTATAATAAAAATTATTTTATTCAAATATTTATAATCAATTCTATCCCATTATATTATACAAATTTTAATCAAATATTATATATATTGAATTTAATAATACTATTCAACGTAACTTAATCTAATATATTTATTCTTACCAATCACTTATGTCAATTAGTTTCTGTTAAGTTCCGATACTGACCGGATTGCGACACTTTGGAAATCTTGCTAAACAGTCTTTCTTTCTTTTCAATAATTGGGAATTTGGACCGGTAGATGAAGATGATAATGCCTAACTTGAAAAAATTTACAAAGTTTTTTTAAAACAAAAAATTATAATAAAAAAAATATTACTAAAACTTATAATAATAAAAATAAAACACAATAATATTAAATATGATATAATTAAAAGCCATTAAACATTAAACATATTTAAATTATTACATTACAACTTGAAAGACGTATAATTATACTGTTTTTAAAATAAAATAATTTATCATATTTTTTTATTTATTAAAATGTATAAATTAAACATAAAATATGTTAATTTTCTGTTATAAGTTTTAAGATAATATTTTTGTGGTTTTTTTTTCTTTCTTTCTTTTTTTTTCTCCCTTTCGCACGTATGTGGAAGATACTGACATTAGTGATTCACCAAGCAGCTTACAAATGCTGATTTGAATAATTTGGCATGCATCCATATAGATAAGATAATTTTGTTCTCAATACAAAGCCCAGTTTTCATTTTATAAAAACGAAATGTTTTGAAAACTTGCAGCCTAAGTAACATGTAGAGAAGTAAAGATATCTAGTAAGAATAAAGAAACATTTTAGTGGATCGATTCAATTAAATCCTTACAAAATTTCTCAACTAATTATGTGTCAATTTGAACTATATCAGACTCTAAAACTGTTTGTTTGACTTAATTAACTAGAACTGTATTAGACATGATACTACTGGAACCTTTTTTTTTTTAATATGAATATGAAAATTTGATTAATCTCTCAAAATCATAACATCTAAATCAAGTACACCAAATTCAGTTACGTCCAATAACAAATCAAGAAAAATAGTAGTCCAACTCTCATCCTCATGCAATTAGCAGCATGTTTAGCCACGACGTGCGCAGCTCTATTAGCCTCCATTGGTCTATATTGAAACTTGTATTCTCTTCCTCTACTCACCTTACATATTTATGGGCTAAACAACCACCCTTATTATAATCAAGTTGATAGCTTACACACTATCAGATTCAAAGCATACCTCAATGTTATTGAGGCACAAAACTTCAAGCCCAAGACCCATTAAAAACCCTATTTATCTTATATATATACATATATACTTTTTAGCTAAGTAAGAGAGAAAGAAACGGAGATGAGAAGGTGCTGGATAGAGAAAAAAAAGTAGAGTTTTCTTTTTCCCTTTCCTACTGATGCGTATTTTCGCAAGTGTACGAATCGTTCAAGTAATAAAGTGTACAAAAGTATGGATATCGAACCCATAAGGAATGGCGTTACTAAGTACCGAAATTGACTAACCCTAATTTTATTTGAAAACCGAATTGTTGAAATTGTTTTAAAAGAAAATTAACATAAAACTAAAGCAAATAACAAAATTTAATGTTGTTCACAAATGATTAAAAACGCTAAGGCATTTGATTTCGCTAAATCAATTTAATCCGATTTCAAGTCATGTTATATGAAAATCAAAGTTAAAAGTGATGGTTGAAAAACCCAAACTTATCTAATACTCTTTCTCAAGTTATATTAGAATTACTTATCTATGAAAACCGACTATATTTCTATGAAGATTTAATCACAAATAAGCACATTACGATTTATGGAATTTCTGGAATAACCACATACATCATGCATTAGGTGTCAAACTCGCATTCAACATACGGTATTTATCAGAAGAAGCATTCATTACACATCTCCTCTCGGTCTCAATATAATGCAACAAATCATCTAAATCTTGATCAGAAATTTAAAAGCATTAAGCATGGAAATAAATACTCGACTTGAAAACAATGAATTCATATAACCATAACAAAAGAAATCAGATTTTCATGATTCAACTACATCATAGCCTTAGCAAAAATGAATTAGTTCATAACGGAAATAAGACCAACCATTATTTCAATTGAATCCATGAATAACAAATATCAATAAACTGCAGAATATAAAAACTAAGGAGAAGAGATGAACAACCCCCAACCAGCTTCTTGCTAGTCTCTAGCAAGAAAAGCGATCTATTTAATAAATTCAAAGGAGACATTAAGAGAAACTTCAAAGAAAATTTTTATTCTATTTACAAAATTACATTAAGCGTATGCAATAAGCCTTTAAACCCCTAGGCGGCCCTAGTAGAACGAGTTGTAGTCTCGTGAGGGCTTCCAGTGATGACACCCACAAACATCTTACCTATAACTATCCTAACTTAAAACAATAACATATCATAAAAAATAATTTGCACAAATGTCTCAAAAATTGTAAATAACACCCAACATATAGAATAATTAAATGTCACCTAAGTTTTAAGAAATCTCAAATGCCAATTTCACTTTTGTTATTGACTCTTAAACATCCATCAAACCACAAACCAATAGCCATAATGCCCAGATAATATTATGCAGAACATCCACAAACAAAAAAGTGAAATCTCAAACTCCATAGGCTCACTCTTCAAAACTCTCTCCACTAATGAAGAAAAATACACCACTTCGGATCAATAGGACTTTATTAGGCTTGTAATGTTAGGCTTAGGTATTTGGTTAAGAAAGAACGGGAAGTGTCAAAATACAAATAATAGCACTTATTAGATTAAATACAACCAATTAAGTAAAAGAGTAACACTATTTAACCCAAATTGTTTCTTCCGATCATAACCCATTTTTCCAAAGATAAACAAAATTCTTCCTCGATCTTTCACCTCAGTACATCCATTACTAACACTCTTTTATTTACTAGAGTGTGAAGGCCCTTTTTTTCTCTTTTTTTTTCTTTTCTTTTCTCTTTTTTTTAAACATAACCCCCAACCAATTTCTTCCAATATATGTGGAAGATGTCTTTTTTTTCTTTTTTTTTTCCATCCTTACTCCAATTTCTCTTGAAAAGTTTGTGTTCAAAATTAAGTGCTCTTAACAAATAAGGTAGGAATTATATATATATATATATATATATATATATATATATATATATATTGGCTAAATAAAAGGTAGGTTATAGAAGGAAAAAAGAAAGAAAAATAAGGCTAACGATATATTTAAATCGGCTCAATGAGGTAACTAGTGATATAAAGATAACAAGGTAGGCTTAAAATGGCACAATCAATCCAAAAATGGCCTATATCCTATCCTAAACAGTGCAATTCCAAATTATTTCGCCTCAAGAGGTTTTCAAATGAGTTCTAGAGTTTGTTGAGATCACAAAAATGTCCATGAAAAATTCGCACATAAGACTTCTCTAAGCATTTAGACTAATCAACCAAATCATACCACATACCAAAAGAGTCGACAACTAGGTAAAATCAACATTTGAAATTATCTTTAAACCAAAGCAAAATTTAATGTCTTCTAAAAGCTACTTGTTATCACAATCACATTATTATTATCAACGTGCAAATTAAAATAAGTAAAATAAAAATAAAAGAAATTAAATCAAAATAAAAGAAATTAAATCAAAATGTAGAAAAATAAATGGAAAATTAAAATTAAACACAAATAAACACACAAACAAAACTAATAAAAATGAAGGAAAGAAAAGATTTACCGTTTACCGCACCCCCAACCAAAACCTTACATTGTCCTCAATGTAAGAAAGAAAAATTGTATATGGCTTTCTTTTTTTTTTTTACCTGCAAGACAAATAAAATAAGCAAATTTAATTAAAAATAAAATTATCATAAAATAAAGTGCAGAATTTAAAATTTCTAAAATAAAATGAGATAAAAGATAAGAAAACAAATCTGATGGGTTGCCTCCCATTAAGCGCTTTAAGTTATAGTCATTAGCTAGACTTTTATGTTATCTTTCTGCTTGTTGAATTCTCCGTCAAAATATGGCCTCAACTGTTGTCCATTTACCTTGAAAGTTCCCTTTGTTTCATGACTGATCTCAATTGTTCCATAAGGAAACACCTTGGTTACTAGAAAAGGTCCTGACCAACGAGATTTTAGTTTTCTTGGAAAAAGTCTGAGACGGGATTTATAAAGCAGCACTTTCTGTCCCACCTCAAAGTTTTGCCTCAAAATGTGCTTATCATGCCAAACCTTCATCTTGTCCTTGTATATTCGGTCATTCTCATAAGCATCATTCCTCATTTCATCCATCTCATTTGTTGTAGATTTCACAAGGCAAGCTTCTAGTGGTAGCAATGGAGTTCTCTCCTCAAAAGTTTCCGAGATTAACTTGTCAAGAGTGTTAATTTGAAAACAAGAATGTACCTCACTTGGAAATTTCATTGCTTCAAAAACATCAAAAGTCACTTGTTCATCTTGCACCCGTAGAATGAGCTTTCCTTGTTGAACATCAATCAATGTTCTTCCAGTTGCAAGGAACGGTCTCCCCAATATCAACGGTACCTCTCTATCTTCCTCCATGTCAAGCACCACGAAATCTACAGGAAAAATAAATTTGTCAACTTTAATTAAAACATCCTCAATTACCCCTCGAGGATATTTCACCGATCGATCCGCTAATTGTAGAGAGATTGAAGTGGGTTTTACTTCTCCTAGGCCTAGTTTTCTAAAAATAGAAAGTGGCATCAAATTAATGCTTGCTCCTAAATCACATAGGACTTTATCAAAATTGAAACTTCCTATAGTACAAGGTATAGTAAAACTCCCTGGGTCTTTCAATTTCTGTGGTAGTTTTCTTTGAAGAACTGCACTGCACTCCTCATTTAGCATGACAGTTTCATAATCTCCCAGCTTCCTCTTCTTTGATAGAATTTCCTTCATGAATTTTGCATACTTGGGCATTTGTTCCAACATCTCTACAAAAGGAATGTTAATATGCAATTTCTTAAAAATATCCAAAAATTTATCAAATTGATTATCAAGCTTTTTCTTATTCAATCTTTGAGGATATGGGATAGGAGGCTCATATTTCGCATTTGGGGAAGGTTGAACATCTTGGGATGTTGATGGCTTTTCTTTAGATTTTTCCATTATTTTCTCTGATTTCCCTTGCCATTCAAGCTCTTTACCGCTTCTATATGTGATAGCCTTTACATGCTCTTTGGGATTTATTGTGTCACTAGGCAATGATCCTTGAGACCTTTCTGCAATCTGCTTTGAAAGCTGCCCTAGTTGGTTTTGGATGTCCCTGTTTATTGCCTCTTGATTTCTGAAATTTATTCTTGTCTCCTCAATGAACTTTCCTAAAATTCCTTCCAAATATGTTTGTTTCTTCTCTTGGGGTTGGTAGGAAGATGATGACGGTTTGAATCCCCCTTGGTTATTTCCCCATGACAAATTTGGATGATTTCTCCAACCTGGATTGTAGGTGTTCGAATATGGGTTATTTTGAGGTTTTTGGAAATTTGAAACATAATTTGCTTGCTCAGCATTTGGTGAAGCAAATGGATTTCCAGCTTGGCACTCAATACTAGCATGATTTCCACCACATAAATCACATTGTACAGTTGGTTTGGATTCGAATTTGGATGACAAAGAATCCATCTTTCTTGAAAGAGCAGCAACTTGAGCCGACAAAGCATTCACTGAATCAATTTCATGCACTACTGCTGGTCTTTTTGCAATTACCCGCTCTGAATGCCACTGATTATTGTTTTCTGCCATGATCTCTAATAACTCATGAGCATCCTCCGGTGTTTTTCCCATTAAAGACCCTCCAGCTGCAGCATCAATCATTGCACGATAGTTTGAAACCAACCCATTATAAAATGTAGAGACTTGCAGCCAAATTGGTATACCATGATATGGGCACTTCCTCAACATTTCTTTGAATCTTTCCCAAGCTTCATACAATGATTCTTGGTCATACTGTGTAAAAGATGTGATTTTATTCCTCAATTTTTCCATCTTAGTAGGAGGAAAGAACTTAGACAAGAATTTCTGAACCAACTCATTCCATGTTGTAATTGATCCCGGTGGTAATGAATTTAGCCACTCCTTGGCTTTATCCGAAGTGAAAAAGGAAAAACCCTCAATCTTATAGCATCTTCAGACACACCATTTATCTTGTAAAGATCACACACCTCCAGAAAGTAAGCAATATGTGCATTTGGATCATCCTTTGACATTCCCCCAAACTGATTTGATTTAACCATTTGGATAAAGGATGGTTTTATCTCAAAGTTATTTGCTTGAACAGTTGGACTCCTTATACCCGAAGTAGTTCCAGCAACATTAGGCACAGCATAATCTCTCAAAGCTCTATGATTTCCACCTCCTTCAACAAATGGTGGATCCATAGTTGATTGTCTATTAGGAGGTGAGGTTGAACGCCTTCTCTCTCGGTTTAGACGCCTAAATGTTCTATCAATCTCTGGGTCAAATGGAAATTGGTTAAGGCTTCTTGTACGTCTCATACAAGAATCCTACAACCAGAAAATTAACTAGCATAAAAACAACACAAAGTTACCTTTTTTTATGATAAATGAAATAAAAGAGCAAATTAAACAAAATTAAAAATGAAACAATGATAAAGAAAATTAACTTCAAATTAAAACTAAGATTAGGTAGTATCGATATTAATAAAATCAAATCATTCCTCGGCAACGGCGCCAAAAACTTGATGCGTATTTTCTCAAGTGTACGAATCGTTCAAGTAATAAAGTGTACAAAAGTACGGATATCGAACCCACAAGGAATGGCGTAACTAAGTACCGAAATTGACTAACCCTAATTTTATTTGAAAACCGAATTGTTGAAATTGTTTTAAAAGAAAATTAACATAAAACTAAAGCAAATAACAAAATTTAATGTTGTTCACAAATGATTAAAAACGCTAAGGCAATTGATTTCGCTAAATCAATTTAATCCGATTTCAAGTCATGTTATATGAAAATCAAAGTTAAAAGTGGTGGTTGAAAAACCCAAACTTATCTAATACTCTTTCTCAAGTTATATTAGAATTACTTATCTATGAAAACCGACTATATTTCTATGAAGATTTAATCACAAATAAGCACATTACGATTTATGGAATTTCTGGAATAACCACATACATCATGCATTTGGTGTCAAACTCGCATTCAACATACGGTATTTATCAGAAGAAGCATTCATTACACATCTCCTCTCGGTCTCAATATAATGCAACAAATCATCTAAATCTTGATCAGAAATTTAAAAGCATTAAGCATGGAAATAAATACTCGACTTGAAAACAATGAATTCATATAACCATAACAAAAGAAATCAGATTTTCATGATTCAACTACATCATAGCCTTAGCAAAAATGAATTAGTTCATAACAGAAATAAGACCAACCATTATTTCAATTGAATCCATGAATAACAAATATCAATAAACTGCAGAATATAAAAACTAAGTAGAAGAGATGAAACACTCTAGAAAATGAAGGCTTGGTGGTAACAATGGTGAAGATCTTTCAAGTTTCTCCAAAATTTCCTTCTCTTCTCCAAAAATGTCTTTGAACTCTGCTTTCTGCCGTCCCCTCCTTCTCCATCATAATGTATATATAGATCTAGGGTTTTGGAGGGCAATTTTGGAACAAAACAGCATAAAAAAATGTTTTCGAACGAAACTTATCGGTGGCGAAGTTATTCTCGCCGCGGCGAGATTTCTGGAAAACTTACGATTTTGGTTCCGCTAAATCTCGCTGGCGGCGGGATTATTGTGGCCGGCAGCGAGATGTATTTGGCCGGCGGCGAGATTGCTTTGCCAAAATCCGTGCTCTCGGGAAAATTTTCAACATTTTCTCCGTAAGGTTTTCGTCGACGGCGAGAATATTCTCGCCGGCGGCGAAATTCCAAATTTTGAAATATTGTTTTCTTTTTATTTGATTCAATCCCGATCATTGTACTTTATCCCTAACTTCTCCAAAATCATGATTTTACCTGAAATTGCACTTTAACACGAAATACCCGTGAAATGACATTTGTGTATTAAATAATCAAATAAACACAATTTTCACACAAATACAACATTTAAATCATAACAAAAATGCAATAATTTAGCTCTTATCACCTACCTTTTGTTGCTTCCTATTTCTATCCCAACTATTGTTGCCGCCTGTATTTATGTTTTAGGGCATTGAAATGCATATTTTTGGGATATCCTTCTGGGGTGAAGGATTATAGATTATGGTGTGTTGAACTCAAGTTACCTAAATTTTTGATTAGTAGAGATGTTAAGTTTGATGAGTTTTCCATGTTGGAAAAGAAAAAGGAGTCTATTGTTGCAGGTAAAGACCACGATGTTAGTAAGCAGGTGGAGCTTTAGAGTGAAGCTCCTAGTCAAGTGCAAGAGGGCACTTCAGTTCAGCCATCTATGGATGAGATAGATGATTCTGCTTATGATGTAGTAGAAGAGCAACATGAGAAAACCATATATTATTGCCAAGGGTAAAGGAATAAAAGAGATATTACGTCCTCAAAGGTACGCATATGCAAACTTAGTTTCTTTTGCATTGTTTGTGGTAGAGTCTATTGAGGTACATGAACCTTCTAATTATCATGAAGCTATCACTTGTGATGAGTTTGTTCAGTAGCTGGTTGCTATGAATGAAGAGATTTAATGAATTCATAAGAATCATCCTTGGGAATTGGTGAAATCACCTAAGGGGTAGAAGATTGTTGGAAATAAATGGGTCTTCAAGAAAAAGGAAGGTATACCTGAAGTTGAAGCAGTTGAGTTCAAGGCATATGATGTTACAAAAGGTTATTGTCATAAGAAAGGTATTGACTTCAAATACAAAAACTTAACTTAAAATACAAAATTCGTTACAAAACGAGCACGAAACAACAAACCTAATTTCATATGAAGTAGAACTTAATAAATAAGAAACTTTTGTCTCTCCTTAGATTCGAATCCACTTCTTTGGATGTGAGGTATTCTTTTTATGTTAATTAATTTTATTCATATCAATTCTATTATTATTTTTAATTCATAGTAGAATTTTAATAGATGAACATCCCATTCCCATTGTTCTTCTCCACAATAATCTCATATTAATCAATGAACATTATTATATAATATATATATATATATATATATCATAAAAGTTACGTATATTATCGTATATAAAATGAATGTTTTCATCAATAAAAATTTAATAAATTTATTATTTGTTGAAAAACATAATATATGGTGAACTTATTAAGAAATCATTTGATAACCACTTCAATGCTTAATTTTTAATTTTAATTTTCAAATTTTATAAATTTTAAAATTAGTTATATTTGACATCTCATTTTTAATTTCCATTATATAATTTTGAAATTTGGTCAAATTTAAAAATTAAAAAAAAAGTCAGTTTTGAAATCAAATATCTATTTTTTTATTTCTTGATACTAAAATTTAATAATACAATCATGCTAAATAATATTCAATCTTACTCAAAATAATTAAAAAGATAAAATTTAATGAAAATTTATTAAAAGTAAGTTTGGATTTGAATTTTGAGCTTAAAAAGTTGAAAGTTAAATATTAGAAATTAGTTATCGAATAAACAATTTTCAAATTTTGATATCTACTAAAAATTGGTTATCAAATGATTTATTTTTTAATTAAAAAATTTAAGATCGAAAATTCAATTCCAAAACTAAAGAATTAGAAATTGAAATTGTTATTAAATTATTTCTTATATGGAAATAGATATAACCTTATTAAATACTTTATTTTTCATATATTTTATGATGTTAAATTCATTAAATTTTATAAAAATGTATTTAATGTTCAAAAGATATATAAATACTCGAGATTATAAGGTATTATTTTTTTCCAAAGTAAAAGAATTCAAATTCTTAACATCATCTTAAAAAATTCATAATTTAAATTAATTTTTTAATTTAATTTTTTTTGTAAATTGGAAAAAAAATCTTTCCATAAAATAAATATTATTAATCATATGAGATTTTTTAATTTTTACAATTAACTAAAGAGACATTTTTGTGAAAAAAAAACAAAAGTGTTGAATATTTTCATTATAATATTTTTTTAAATAAATGTAATAGTTAAAATAATACCATATAAGTTATTAGCCATGATTGTATAATATTATTTAATATTTTAATATTTATAATTTGAGTTATTTATTCAATGTGCTAATCTCTAAAATTTTCGAGGTCGGTGGGATTTAATCCATCAAATTATATAATATATTTTTAATTTTTGAAAAAATAAATAAATTAAGAATAAATAATATTATTTTAATAATTTTTATTAAAATATTATTTTTTATTATCAAGTGATTAAAAATTAATTAAAATACTAGTTATTAAACAAAGATAAAAATAAAATATATAATAAATTATTTAAGAAAGAAAATAAAACAATAATAAAATTTTAACAAAAACTTATTTCAATATATATTTTTGATTTTCAACAAAAAATAATAATCAATAAAATAATAAAAATCATCAAATATTAAAACAAATATTTTATAAAAATGGTCTATATTGTAAGGACTATGAGTGTTGGCTATTTTCGTGGACAAAATATTTATCTGTAAATTTGCTTTTAGGTCTCCTATCAAGTCTATCAAGAAAAGCCCAACAAATACTCGAGTTTTAGATATTCGTACTTCAGGTATGTTTTTTATAACTACGACACATAAGATTGCATTTATACATTTAATAGTATATGTTCGTAAATTGAAAATTATTTTTGGTATCTAAATATTTTTTATGTGTCTTAATATTTTTTAAGATGTCATTTAAAAAATATTTTTTAATTAAATATTTAAATTGACTTTGAATAATGAAGCTTAAAATATTGTAACCCTAATACTAGTAGGTTATCATTATATATATATATATATATAAAAGTTGAGGTAGGGATCGTGGCAGAGAGAGTTTAAAAAGCGAAAGAAAAAAACCTACAGAAAAACACAAAAGCATAAAAGAGTTTAAAGAAAATATATATCATTGCTTCTTTGCTTCAATATAATTTAAAGGGTAATCAACGCAGCTTATATGAAGGTGTAAGAAATTTGTAAGCGGCAAGGAATTAATATATACAAGCTGAGTTCTTCCTTTGGTTGCAGCAGGTATCAAATAATTAATATATATATATTGAAAGGTAATTATGAAGAGGGAGAAAAGGTAACTAATATATATATATATGCTTTTGATTAACTTTACATATAGTTATATATATATATATATATATATATTGAAAGATACGCTGAACGATAAAAGGTAACTAATATATATATATATATGTTTTTGATTTATATTAATTAATTTAATTCTTCTTGATTTGATTTATAGGTATTTAAATTAAATAATTTTATGAATAATCATGATTATTTGATTTAATTATTAAATTTCAAAGAAGTTGTTTTTATTGAAATTATGCGTAATCTTTTTGCCCTACAATATACTAGTTGATTTGGTTTAAATGAAATTTGTTTTAAATAATCTAGTTAGTATTATTCATTGTTAAATTCTAGAACACACACGGGCACTTGTGTTTTTGTACTAACAATTTTGCAGTTGATCTGTAAACGATCTGATTGACGAGGAGCTTATTGGAACGTTGGTTTGGAAACCGCTCACGCTAATTTTGAAAACTGTGAAAACAGAGCAGGGGCTCGTAAGTAAAGTACATTGGGGTAGTATCCTAGGGAGGGTAGCATAAGACCGAGTTTGTACTTGAACATTTGATTTTCATAGTGGAAAGTTAGGTGGTCCGGTGGACCGGTGGTTTTCCTCTTAGGTCATTGTTGTGGCCTAGGTTGTTTCCACCTAAAAATATCGTGTGTTATAATTTCCGCACTTTACTCTTACACACGATTGCATGTTTGGCCGCTCTGTTTAGGTTAGTAAATTATAAATTAATAAAAATTAAAAATAACCTATTCACCCCCTCTAGGTTAATCAGGTCCATATTTTATAAACTTTCAATTGGTATCAGAGCAAACACTAGACACACTTAGTGAGATTGATCTTTAGGGACACACACACTTACTTATGGACCAAATGAAAGAAGGTGGGTCATCTGTTAGACCCCCACTCTTTGATGGGTTTAATTACCCTTACTGGAAGGCTCGCATGCAAGCCTTTCTCAGACAAGATGAAAAAGTCTGGGATGCTATTCTTGATGGTTGGGAACCACCTTCTGTAATGAAAGATGGTGTAACAATCATAAAGCCAAGAAAAGACTGGACCACTGAAGAACGCACCCTTAGTGGGGAAAACCAAAAAGGTCTAAGCTCAATATTCGTTGTAGTGTCGATGGATGAGTTTCGTCGCATCTCCGACTGTGAGACTGCTAAAGATGCATGGAATGCACTTGCTCTTGCTCATGAAGGAACTTTCCAAGTAAAACAAACAAAATTGAGATTGCTAACATCTGAGTTTGATTCTATTAAAATGAGCAACAATGATACTTTTGGTCAATTCTATGCTCGCTTCTGTGATATCACTAATGCTTGTTCTAACCTTGGTGAGAAAATTACACAACCTATACAAGTGCGCAAACTCCTAAGCTCTTTAACAGCTGACTATAAGATGAAAGTTACAGCGATAGAGGAAAGCAAGAATGTAGACACACTAAAAATTGATGAACTTGTCGGGTCAATCCAAACCTATGAGCTTTCTCTTGATCCACCCAAGAAAAATAAGGATGTGGCATTCAAAAGCTCCAAAAAGGACATCTCTGATAGTGATGATGATATGAATGATGAGTCACTAGTCTTGTTAGCACGAAAATTTAAGAAGTTCAGGAAGAAGAAGGGTCAACAGAATAATCATTTCAACAAGGGACAATCCAGTCGTTCGATTGACCGAAAGTCAAGGGAAATCAAGTCTCCTAGCCTTGATGGTAAGAAAAGTAAGCCCAATAATCCTTAATGCTTTACTTGTGGGGGATTTGGTCATATTTCTACAGATTGTGCTAACAATAAAAAGAAATTTGGAAAAGCCTTTAATGCTACACTCAGTGACACAGAAAGTGAGCAGGACAATGCTAGTAACTCAGAGGATGACACTAATTATTGTGCCTTCACCGCAACTTCCAATGCACATCACAATGACTCCGACCTTAGCTCGGATGAAGAAAATGAGGAAGTAAACTCTTCTCTCTTACTGTTTAAGTTTATCAAATTATGAGGAACTATTCATGGATTGTCTAGGTGCCAGGGAAGAGAGAGATAAATTGCATGTGGAAGTAACTAAACTTAATGATATCATCAATGTTCACAAAACAAATTCCTCTAACCTAGAGAAAGATAAAAAGGAATTGTCTGATCATATTAATGCTTTGAATTTGAGACTTGCAGAAACCATCGAGGAAAACAAAAATCTCAAGCAAGAACTTAGTATTGCTAAGGAAACGATGAAGAATTTGACCATTGGTGCTGAAAAATTAACCAAAGTCCTAGACTATGGAAAGCCATATGGAGATAAGAGAGGTCTTGGATACATAGATGAACAATCAACCCCTTCATCATCCAAAACTCAATTTGTAAAACCCATTATTGCTCAGGCAGGGAAGGTAGTTTTTGCACCTTATCATTCTAAGAAAATTCAGTTTGTTCCCATCTGTCATCATTGTGGTAGGAAAGGACATATAAGACCTAAGTGTAGATTTATTTATGCTTATGATTCTATCACGAATACAAATGTTTCTAAAATACCTCAAAAAATTTCAAAATGTAAAGTTTTTACTACAAGAACTACACAAAAAGAGGAATATAAGAAACCAGTAACTCAAATGTCCAAAATTAAAAAAGGATGGGTTAAGAAATCTGAGTTGCACTGTTTTGTGGCCCATATAGCATTTAAAGTTAAATCAAATACCGCTTGGTATTTTGATAGTGGATGCTCTAGACACATGACAGGGAATCGTTCTTTGTTTAAAACCTTTAAGGAATACAATGAAGGGACAGTTACCTTTGGTGATGGTAAAACATCTAGAATTATTGGAAAAGGCTCTGTTCAAATAGAGGGTATCCCTAAACTTGATGAAGTTTTATATGTGGAAGGACTTAAGGCAAACTTGATTAGCATAAGTCAAATATGTGATAGTGATTTTAATGTGCAATTTACAAACAATCACTGTATTGTAACAGATCAAAATGGTGAATGTGTGATTAAGGGAATCAGATCACATGACAATTGTTATTGTATTGATACATCACCCACAGTAACATGTAACCTAGCTAGCAATGACTCAACTATCTTGTGGCACGAAAAGCTAGGTCATATGAATTTTAAAGATCTGGTTAGATTAAGCAAAATTGAGACTGTGCGTGGTTTACCTATTCTTTCAAAAATTGAAACACCTGTATGTGGACCATGTCAATTGGGTAAACAAACTAGGATTGCTCATAAGAAGATCAAGAGTATAAATACAAACAGAGTATTGGAATTGATACATATTGACCTTATGGGTCCTATGAGAACAGAAAGTATTGGAGGTAAGAAATATATCATAGTTATAGTAGATGACTTTTCTCGCTACACGTGGGTAGACTTTCTCAGAGACAAGTCAGATGCTTTTGAGTTCTTCATCTCATATTGTACAAGAGTGCAGGTTGAAGCAGGTGACAAAATAGTAACCATCAAGAGACTGAGAACAGACCATGGAAAAGAGTTTGAAAATACCAAGTATGCTGACTTCTGTAAAGAACATGGTATCTTTCATGAATTCTCTGCTCCTATCACACCTCAACAAAATGGAGTAGTTGAACGGAAGAATAGGATACTTCAAGAGATGGCAAGAGTAATGATGCATGCCAAGGGAGTCTCCAAAAGGTTTTGGGCTGAAGCTATAAACACTGCATGTCATATTATAAATCGTGTATATCTTCGCCCAGGTACAAACCAAACTCCCTATGAGATATGGAGAGGTAAAAAACCCAATCTGAAATTTATGCATGTTTTTGGAAGTAAGTGCTACATACTTAGAGATTGAGAATAGTTGGGTAAGTTTGATTCAAGAAGTAATGAAGGTATATTTCTTGGTTATTCCCTAAATAGTAGAGCTTATAAAGTCTTCAACTGTAGAACCAATGTAGTTATGGAATCCATAAATGTCGTTATAGATGATGGGGGTAAGAAGATTATAAGTGAAGAAGCTGGAAATGAAGAAAATCTCACAACACCTCAATTAACAATGACTAGTGACACAATTGGAATAAAAGAAGAAGAGTTGAAGGAAGGTGAACAAAAGAAGGAAGCAGCATCAACCTCATCAATGATAAATCCAACTCGAACTTCAAAAAATCATCCTATTAAGAATATAATTGGAGATCCTGATGCTAGCATGGTAACAAGAAGAAGACAAATAAGTGAGGTAACCCATTTATGCTATATTTCTCAATTTGAACCAAAAAATGTGAATGAAGCCCTTAGGGATGAATTTTGGATAAATGCCATGCAGGATGAGTTAGCTCAATTTGAGAGAAATCATGTGTGGGTATTAGTACCTAAGCCTAAAAACAAAAATGTTATTGGAACAAAATGGGTGTTCAAAAATAAATCTGATGAGCATGACATTGTTGTTAGAAATAAGGCTAGGTTAGTAGGTCAAGGCTACACACAAGTAGAAGGAGTTTACTTTGATGAAACATTTGCACCCGTAGCTAGACTAGAGTCAATTATGATTTTACTTGCCATTTCCTGTCATATGAAGTTCAAATTATATCAAATGGATGTTAAGTCTGTCTTTTTGAATGGTTTTTTGAATGAGGAGGTGTACGTGGAACAACCAAAAGGATTTGTTGATCCGAAATTTCCAAATCATGTTTACAAACTCAAAAAGGCTCTTTATGGTTTAAAACAAGCTCCACGAGCATGGTATGAGAGACTTACCAACTATCTTTTGAACAAGGGATTTATTCGAGGGGGAGTTGATAAGACTTTATTCATTAAAAGGAGTAGTGACAAGATCTTTATTGCTCAAATTTATGTGGATGACATAGTTTTTGGATCCACATCTAGTACACTAGTGGATGATTTTGTGCATGTTATGACAAATGAATTTGAAATGTCTATGGTAGGTGAAATGTCTTTCTTCCTTGGTTTGCAAATCAAACAATCTCGTGATAATATATTTATTTCTCAAACCAAGTACGCATGTAACCTTGTTAAAAGGTTTGGTCTTGAAACTAGCAAGCCATTACGGACTCCTTTAGGTACCAGCACAAAAATTACAAAGGACACTCAAGGTAAAAGTGTTGATCAAACCCTTTATAGGAGTATGATAGGTAGTTTACTTTACCTCACTGCAAGTAGACCTGAC
Organism: Hippophae rhamnoides; assembly: GCA_033030585.1. Lineage (NCBI taxonomy): Eukaryota > Viridiplantae > Streptophyta > Magnoliopsida > Rosales > Elaeagnaceae > Hippophae > Hippophae rhamnoides. The sequence continues at coordinate 14,468,998 of CM065433.1, read as the reverse complement.
ATATGTTTTAGTGTTGGTGTGTGTGCTCGTTATCAAGCTGACCCAAAGGAATCACACTTAGAGAATGTAAAGAGAATCATCAGGTATATCTCAGGAACAAGTAATTATGGTTTATATTTTACTACTGACACTACTTGTGAAGTAAGTGGTTTTACAGATGCCGACTGGGCAGGCAACCAGGATGATAGGAAGAGCACATCAGGTGGTTGTTTCTACATTGGAAACAACTTAGTATCATGGCACAGTAAAAAGCAGAACTCTATCTCACTCTCTACGGCCGAAGCGGAATACATTGCTGCAGGAAGCTCTTGCACACAAATGCTTTGGATGAAAAACATGCTCAAGGACTACGGTCAACCACAAGGTATGATGCCCTTATATTGTGATAACTCTAGTGCTATATGTATTTCTAAGAACCCAGTTCAACATTCTAGAACTAAGCACATTGACATAAGGCATCACTTTATTCGAGAACTAGTTGAAGAGAAAATAGTAACACTTGAGTTTGTACCTACTGAGAGACAACTAGCTGATATATTCACTAAAGCCATAGACACTCAAAGATTTGAGTATCTCAGAAGTGCCTTGGGAATTTCTCCCTCAAATTGAATTTCAAATTTTATTACAAAAAAAAATCCTTGTTTGGCCAAAAGAGTATTCAACTTATTTAATACTTCCATACACATAATCTCATTTTTAGTAACTCAACTCATTTTGATATTTATTGTATAAATTATTCTAAAATTGTGGCTTGTGCATACATATATATTCTTATACATGTGATGATCGATGTTGACATAAACTTCTTCACACACTCACAAACACACATATATGTTACGCTTGAAGTTTATGAATTTTCTTGAAAGACTCTAGGACTTTAACTAATCTTGATTGTAAAATTGTGTTGAGTTCTACTTTTGCTTACTAAAATTTTACCGTATGGAGGCACCGAGTATTGAGAGGGCTACCTACTGTGATGTGTGAAGCTACCGCAATGAACGGAGAGGGCTACCTCACAACTAGTGTGAAAGTCATCATGCTAGGTTTATGGCTCGTGCAAAAAAAAAGGAAAAGATTATGCAAAAACTGATTGCTTATAAATCTTGTACTTGGAATGCACAAAAAGAAAGAGCTAATAGAGGTTAAAAAATATATATATATCATTTACCTCATTTATAGAAAAAAAAATTTAAGTCCTCTTTTAGTAAATATATTTTATTTTGTAAGATTGAAGACTCGATTATATTTTTATATGATAGGTGATATTTTTTCTTTTGAGTCTTTCTTGATAGATCATAAATGAATTAATTGACATATTTATGAAGTTTAAACATGTATACTATTTTAAGTAAATGTCAATATGTCATTATATGTGCGAAGTGTGCGTGTGCACCTATTCTATTCTACTTATTTATTTTTATGATAAATAATCAAAATTGGAGTTCAGTAATGATGAGTTCTCAATTGCTTGTGTGCTTGTCTGAAATTAAATGATATTAATACCTTATATGGCTAGTTATAAAAAATTAAAAAAAATCATTTATTACTTTTTGAATTAGTTTCTAAGTTAGAGAGTCATAGAACTTAGGGGGAGTTTAAAGCACATTGCACTTTTGCATTACTCTGATTTTACGCTGTTATGTCTTTAGGAGGAGTTTAGCTTCAATTCTTTGTCTAATTCTTTGTCCTTCTCGTATGTCAAAAAGGGGGAGAAAATTTTTACTTCCATGTTTTTATTTTGTTATACATATAAGGGGAGAATATATTTAATTAAGCTTGATTGATATGAATGCATACTACATGATTATTCTTTACACTTCGCTTATTTTTATGTAAACTAAACTAATGTACAATGAGGCTTTCATGCCAAGTTGTCCTATGCTTTGTCAATGTCATTTCAATTACTTACAGGCTTATCAAGTTGCAGCGAAGATGGATTCATCGAACCATAGGATAGTTCCACTATGGTGTTTGGGACCTCATTGTATTTTTATCTAATTTTTATAAGTGTCATGTAGTAAGTGAGAGGTTTTGCCACACGAAAATGCCAAAGGGGGAGTTTGTAAGGACTATGAGTGTTGGCTATTTTCGTGGACAAAATATTTATCTGTAAATTTGCTTTTAGGCCTGCTATCAAGTCTATCAAGAAAAGCCCAACAAATACTCGAGTTCCAGATATTCGTACTTCAGGTATGTTTTTTATAACTACGACACATAGGATTGCATTTATACATTTAATAGTACATGTTCGTAAATTGAAAATTATTTTTGGTATTTAAATATTTTTTATGTGTCTTAATATTTTTTAAGATGTGATTTAAAAAATATTTTTTAATTAAATATTTAAATGTGCCTTGAATAATGAAGCCTAAAATATTGTAACCTAATACTAGTAGGTTATCATTATATATATATATATATATATAAGCTGAGGTAGGGATCGTGGCAGAGAGAGTTTAAAAAGCTAAAGAAAAAAAACCTACGGAAAAACACAAAATCATAAAAGAGTTTAAAGAAAATATATATCATTGCTTCTTTGCTTCAATATATTTTAAAGGGTAATCAACGCAGCTTATACGAAGGTGTAAGAAATTTGTAAGCGGCAAGGAATTAATATATACAAGCTGAGTTCTTCCTTTGGCGGCAGCAGGTATCATATGATTAATATATATATTGAAAGGTAATTATGCAGAGGGAGAAAAGGTAACTAATATATATATATGCTTTTGATTAACTTTACATATAGTTATATAGTTATATATATATATTGAAAGCTACGCTGAACGATAAAAGGTAACTAATATATATATATGCTTTTGATTTATATTAATTAATTTAATTTTTCTTGATTTGATTTATAGGTATTTAAATTAAATAATTTTATGAATGATCATGATTATTTGATTTAATTATTAAATTTTAAAGAAGTTATTTTTATTGAAATTATGCGTAATCTTTTTGCCCTAGAATATACTAGTTGATTTGGTTTAAATGAAATTTGTTTTAAATCATCTAGTTAGTATTATTCATTGTTAAATCCGTTCTAGAACACACACGGGCACTTGTGTTTTTGTGCTAACAATTTTGCAGTTGATCTGTGAACGATCTGATTGACGAGGAGCTTATTGGAACGTTGGTTTGGAAACCGCTCACGCTAATTTTGAAAACTGTGAAAACAGAGCAGAGGCTCGTAAGTAAAGTACATTGGGGTAGTATCCTAGGGAGGGTAGCATAAGACCGAGTTTGTACTTGAACATTTGATTTTCATAGTGGAAAGTTAGGTGGTCCAGTGGACCGGTGGTTTTCCTCTTAGGTCATTGTTGTGGCCTAGGTTGTTTCCACCTAAAAATATCGTGTGTTATAATTTCCGCACTTTACTCTTACACACGATTGCATATTTGGCCGCTCTGTTTAGGTTAGTAAATTATAAATTAATAAAAATTAAAAATAACATATTCACTCCTCTAGGTTAATCAGGTACATATTTTATAAACTTTCATATATTATGTATAAATTTATTATTATTAAATAATCAAATTTTAATTTCTTTTTAATCTGTCGATAAAAAATAAATATTTTACTAAAAAAATTATAAAATTAATATTATTTATCCCTAATAAATTCATTCCCTTCAATTTAATTTAAATAAACATCGTTGCATCTAACGTATAAAAAGACCCCGTAATAATTAAGTTCTGTTCATAAACATATCTCCAAAATAACAGTATGTGTACATAAACTCATTATGTAAGTGGACAGACGTGCAAATAACTGTCAATCTTCTTCCTTTCATAAAATAGTTAGAATAAGACCAATAAGGAAAAACAAGAAATAGGAGACTAAAGAGTGAGTCTGTACGTCTGCAGAATGAGTTAATAAAATATTGCCCAATTTTTCAATAAGTTTATCTTTCCTTGTACAGAATAATTGTAACTTAACTTAGTAACATAATAAAAGGTCATTTGACCTGTAATCAGTGAAACAATTTATATTTAATTAACGTTGATTCTTATTAGAGATGTAAAATGAATTATTTTATTTCATCTCATATTTTATTTACTATTTTTTACTGTCTCGTTTATTTAAAATCATCTCTTTACATTAATATTGTAATTTTGATGTGATTAACTTTAAACATAATGTTTTATCATTTTTTTTATTAAACTTTTACATTATAAAATATGTCATTTAATTTTTTTTATTTTGTAAAATGTCCCAAAGAATGACAAATTTTACTATTCATTTAATATTTTACAAAGTCATATTTATCTTTTTATTGTTTAAAGTATTGAGAAAATAATATTATTTTAGTAAGGATATTAATAAAAATGTATTTTTTTTATGGTTATTTGACTTTTTTATAAAATTAAAGTACTTAAAAGATATTTTTTTTTATAATTGACTAAATAACCCATATGATTTAATAAGGGAGATATATGGCATTTTTCTCCGTATTTTAAATAAAATGTATATTTATGTGAAGAAATCTAAAACTAAAAATCAAGTAGCACATTACCCCACAAAATCCCAAAGAACACATTTCATTTTACCTCTAAGTAACATTTTATTCCAATTTGCCCCTGAAATATGATAATTAACTTGAATTATACGGTAAAATTAACAAAAGATGTGGAAGTAACTTTATCAATGAGTCAAATTGGCAATTAATTCATTAGGATCTATGCATTCTAGTTTAGAAATTACTCCAAATCCAAATAAAATTCTAAACTATATTAGAAAGCTCAAAGCTTTGGTAAGTAAAATTTTGACGAAAATATAAAATACCACTTATCTCAAACAATAAACCCTAAATATCTCTTCATGTCTTCTTTGTTCATCTGTTCCTCGGTTAGTTCATCTGTTCCTGGGTTATTTACACCCTAAGCTATATTCTTGCTTTCTATCCCATGCTTCACTCCTTCTAAACTAGCCTTATAAAAGTAACCAAAGAAAGAGAGAGTGCACGAAAACACTATTCTAAGTTATTTTCATTGTTCCTGTTAAGCCAACGGTACATAATATCTTACAAATAAATGTTATTTTGTAAACTTGTTTACAAGCTCAAGTATTTTGAAATATTCTATCCCATTTGAAGTCCATCTCATGGAAGCTTCTATGGTGATGATCTGGATTGATAAGGATATAACTCATGGTTGATAGGCAGAAAGAAAAAAAGAAATGGGTTAGGTAAGAAGATAGGTGTATGGTTTAGATTATTTTTGTAGGTTTATGTTGTATGGCTTAGATTTATTAGTTGTTTCTATAAATACTCCTTAGTAGCAATATAATAATCAAGTTGAAAAAATCAGAAACAAAAGTTTGAGAGTTTCTAAGAATTTTTGGAAAATTATTCTTGAGTGTTCTCGAGTTTGAAGAGTTTTGATCCATAATATTCCAACAAAATAGTATTAGAGTTGTAGTTGCAAAAATAAATATACACTATTGTATATCAAATCGAAGCTCTTGACGAGACAAATCCGACGTCGTGAGAATCATCCCGATCAGAGTTCGGACGCACCTCCACGTTCCACCGGAAGGTTCTTCCAGAAAGTGAGTTAACTCACCGCGTCAGCCGAGTTGGAACTGAGTCCAGGCGAGTTGACCGAGCTGCCAAGCCACAAGCCGAGCTGACCAAGCCACCAAGCCTATTAACCTAGCCGAAAAGCCTGTTAACCGAGCCACCGAGCCTGTTGACTGAGCGTTGATAGTTAACCAAAAAGTTGACTTTGACCTTTGACTCAAAAATTTCAGATTTTTCCCCAAAGTTCCTCCTAAGGTTTTTTGACATTCTGAATCCATCTGTATGATCAGAACTTGCAAATCCTCACTATATTGAGAGTTATGTCAAGTAGAGGCATGGCATCGTTCAAGTCCCAACACTCAACAACGACAACTATGATAATTGGAGTATTAAGATGAAGGCTCTTTTGGGTGCACATGATGTATGGGAAATTGTAGAGAAAGGCTTAAGTGATCCAGACAATGGAGCTACTTTAAAGCAAGTGCAAAAAGAACCTTTGAAGGATTTGAGAAAGAGAGACAAGAATGCCCTCTTTCTTATCTATCAAGCCTTAAATGATGATGGGTTTGAGAAGATTTCAGATGCAACATCTTCCAAAGCAGCGTGAAATAAGCTTCAAATTTCTTTCAAAGGAACTGAGAAAGTGAAGAAGGTTCATCTCCAAACACTAAGAGGTTATGAATTTGAATCTCTACATATGAAAGCTTTGGAATCTATTTTCGACTATTTCTTGAGAGTCATACTTGAAAAGAAATGGTGAGATGTTGGAAAATGTTAGAATAATGGAAAAGATACTTCATTCATTAGATTCCAAATTTGAACACATCATCGTGACGATCAAGGAAACAAAATATTTGGAAGAAATGACCATTGATGAACTCAATGGGTCATTACAAGCATATAAAGAAAAGCATAAGAAGAAGCAAGGAATCACTGAGCAACTCTTCAAGATGCAATTCAAGGATAAGCATGAAAGCCAAGGCAATGACAGAAACCAACGTGGCCAAGGTAGAAGTAGAGGTCGTGGAAGAGATGGAAGCCACGATCGTGGACGAGGTTGGAATTAAAACAACAATTCCAACAACTTCGACAAAGGGTAAAGCCCAACATGAGGTCATGGAAAAGGCAATATAAACTCAAGGTATGACAAATCTCAAGTTCAATGTTATAATTATCAGAAGTTTGGACATTATTATTCAGAATGTAGAGCTCCCAACAATAGAGTACATGAGAAAATCAACTACATAGAGGAGAAGACCGATGAGAAATAAACTCTTTTTCTAGCACGAAATGAGAGTGATGGTGGTCAACCAAATTCCTGGTATCTTGACAGCAATGCAAGCAACCATATGTGTGGAAGGAAAGACTTGTTCATGGAGCTAGATGAATCAGTAAGCGGAAAAGTCTCATTTGGAGATGATTCTAACATAGTAGTGAAAGAAAGAGGTAACATTCTCATTCACTTGAAAGATGGGCGACATCAATTTATTTCCAATGTTTACTATGTCCCCAATATGAAAATAACATCTTGAGTTTAGAACAACTATTAGAGAAAGTTTATGATATTCATATAAAGGATTGTAATCTTTCTATAAAATATGATAAAAATAACTTCATTGCAAACGTACCGATGTCAAAGAATAGAATGTTCTTGATCAATATACAAAATGACATTGCAAAGTGTCTGAAATATTGCTACAAAGATGCATCATGGCTATGGCATCTTTGATATGGACATCTCAATTTTGGAGGATTGAAGTTGTTGCCTAAAAAGGAGATGGTGAAGGGACTACCTTGGATTAACCATCTTGATCAACTTTATGAAGGGTGCCTACTCGGAAAGAAATTCAGAAAAAGCTTTACAAAGGAATCAGACTCAAGAGCCAAGAAGGCACTCGAGCTAATCCATACTAATGTGTGTGGACTAATCAATCCTAGCTCTCTCGGTAGCAGTAATTATTTTCTTCTTTTCATTGATGAGTTTTCAAGAAAAAGTTGGGTATATTTCTTGAAACAAAAATCAGAAGTTTTTGAAGTATTCAAAAGGTTCAAAGTTACAGTGGAGAGAGAAAGTGGTAGAAAGATTAAAGCTATAAGATTCGATTGAGGTGGAGAATTTACATCCAAGGAGTTTCAAGAGTTCTGTGAAACAAATGGAATTCATAGATCTTTAACAGTTCCAAGATCCCTCCCAACAGAATGATGTAGCTGAAAGAAAGAACTAAAAAAATCCTCAACATGGCACGAAGCATGCTCAAAATCAAGAAACTACCCCAAAGAGTTTTGGGTAGAAGTAGTAGCATGTGCAGGTTTTGGGTAGAAGTAGTAGCATGTGCAGTTTACTTGTCAAACTGATCCAACAAGAAGTGTATGGGGAAATAAACCGCAAGAGGCATGGAATGGATGAAAGCCTGATATTTCCCACCTATGAGTCTTTGGAAGTATAGCTTATGTTCATGTACCAGATGAGAGAAGAACAAAGCTTAATGATTAAAGCGAGAATTTTATCTTTATCGGCTATGATGTTAATTCAAAGGGCTACAAGTTATACAATCCAAATAATAATAAGATTGTGATTAGTCGAGATGTGGTATTTGACGAAGAAGTAGAATGAGATTTTAACTCTCATGCAACTAACTTCAATTTCTTTCCTTAGTTTAAAGAAGATAAGTAGACAATGAGGGAGCAACTAAGTAAACCTCAATAAGAGCTTACAACTCTACCCACTTTACCAATATCAACCACTCAAGGAGACTCATCACCTTCGTCATCATCAAATGGAAGTCAAGATGAAAGAGAAGTGCCAGCACACGAGGTAACCGAATGATTAGACAACCTCACATTTTTCTGTCTTTTCGCTGACTATGAACTAGTAAAATTTGAAGAAGCAATACAAGAAAATAAGTGGAGAGATGCAATGGATGAAGAAATCAGGGTCATTGAGAAAAGAGACACATGGGAACTCACCTCACTTCCCAAAGGACACAAGGAAATAAGTTTCAAATAGGTGTACAAGAGAGAGGGGAATGCTAAGGGAGAGATTGAAAGACACAAGGTGAGACTAGTTGCAAAAGTATATAGTTAAAAGGCTGGAATTGACTATAATGAGGTATTTACTCCTGTTGCTCGATTAGAGACTATAAGACTAATTATTTCTTTGGCAGCTTAAAATAAATGGAAGATACATCAAATGGATGTAAAATATGCTTTTCTAAATGGAGTCCTTGAAGAAGAAGTCTACATTAAGCAATCATCAGGCTATGAAGAAAAAGGTCACGAAGATAAGGTGTTGAATTTGAAGAAAGCTCTTTATGGGTTAAAGCAAGCACCAAGAGCATGGAATAACCACATAGACAAGTACTTTCTGGAAAACGACTTCACCAAGTGTCCTTATGAACATTCACTCTACCTCAAGATTGAAGATGGCGATACTCTAATCATTTGCCTATACGTAGATGATCTCATCTTTATCGGAAGTAATCCGAAGTTGTTTGAAGATTTTAAGAAGATGATGACCTTAGAGTTTGAAATGACAGATATCAAGTCAATGTCATACTACCTTGGAATTGAAGTGAAGCAAAAAGAAGAAGACAACTTCATCTCTCAAGAAAGCTATGCAAGGGAGATACTAAAGAAGTTCAAGATGAACGATTGCAAGCCGATCAACACACCAGTGGAATATGGAATCAAACTATCCAAACATGAAGATGGTGAAAGTGTAGATCCAAAATTTTTCAAAAGTTTAGTTGGAAGTTTGCGTTATCTCAAATGCACAAGACCTGACATCATGTATGTCGTTGGATTGATTAGCTGCTATATGGAGAAACCGACAATCACCCGTTTCAAAGCTGCAAAAAGAATCCTACGCTATAAAGGTACAATTAATTTTTGCTTGTTCTATTCAACTTCTAATGATTACAAGCTTGTTGGATATAGTGATAGCGATTTTGGTGGAGATATAAACGATCAAAAAAGCACTTCTGGATTTGTGTTTTTCATGGGAGATACTACTTTTACATGGATGTCAAAAAAGCAACCGTTTGTCGCCTTGTTTAGTTGTGAAGCAGAATATGTACCAGCTACCTCGTGTGTTTGCCATGCAATTTTACTGAGAAACTTATTAAAGGAGCTAAGCATGACATAAGAAGAGCCAACCAAAATTTGTGTTTTTAGCAAGTCAACCATTAACTTAGCCAAAAATCCTATTTTCCATGATCGAAGCAAACACATAGATACTCGATATCATTACATTCGGGAGTGCATCATGAGAAAGGATGTACAACTCGAGTATGTGAAATCACAATATCAAATTGTCGACATCTTCACTAAACCGCTCAAGCAAGAAGACTTTGTTAGATCAAGAAATTTGTTCGACATCATAAAACAAGTTTAAGGGAGAGTGTTATTTTGTAAACTTGTTTACAAGCCCAAGTTCTTTGAAATATTCTAGCCCATTTGAAATCCAGCTCATGGAAGCTTGTATGGTGATGATCTGGATTGATAAGGATACAATTCATAATTGGTAGGCAAAAAATAGAAAAGAAATGAGTTAGATAAGGAGATAGGTATATGATTTAGATTGTTTTGATAAATTTATTATGTATGGTTTAGATTTATTAGTTATTTCTATAAATACACTTTAGTAACAATGTAATAATGTAGTTAAAGAAATAAGAAACAAAAATGTGAGAATTATTTAAAAAATTTGGAAAATTATTCTTAAATGATCTTGAATTTGAGGAGTTTTGATTCGTAATATTCCAACAATAAATAGTGGTGCTTAAATTAACTAGAGCATTTCAACAGCTAAAGAAAATTCTGGCATTCCAAGAACGTGACAGAATGCATGCCGGAACTGACATTATTATTAGCCAAGTAAGAAAGCTTGCCTAACTTTTGTTCTTCACATCCTCGCGAAGTAGATCCAGGAAGTTCATCCATGCTGTCAGAATTCTCCGCTACTTTGTACCTTTTTATCCTTGAAGGCAAAACGTTAGTACTTCACTAGTAACTAGTAAGTAGTTATTATCAAAAAAGTAACTAGTTAGTAGTAACTAGTAACTAGTTACATACTTGTGCCATGTACGTGAATTACTTTATTTCATTTAATTCTGTTTTTTTTTAATTCTTACAAGTATTTGAAATAAAATGAAAAAATAAATAAATTCCTTAAGCTTTTAAATTAACTGTGAAACTAAATTCATTGTTTAAACAAGTTTTTAAATCAATTAGTTAGAGATATATTATCGTAAAAACTCTTTAATCAAAAGCATACATATGTAAAATAAATATGATAATTGTCTCGTCATAAAATACAATCTGGAGCTTGAATTTGATAATTCCTGAACCTTGATAAACAATGCCGAGTCATAGCCAAACTTGCGCCTAAAAGTTAGATTTTAAGAGCAACATTACAAATATGAGACATCCAAATGGACCTATATATATATATATATATATATATATATATGAATATGATATTAAACTAGATTAATTCATTCTTATTTTTTAACATCTTTTTTATTTCTCTTTCTAAATCAGATTATCCCAACAATAATCATTGTTAATTAAATTCTTTAATAATTTGTTTTCTTATATGTTCTAAACAAAAATATAAAGATAGATATCTATTAAAAAAAATACAATTTTTAACTGGACAAAAAGTCCTCTTAAACAAGGTAAATTAGCTTAATATTTTTTCAAAATCTAAAATAAAATATAAAAACCACTGAACATCGTTGTCTTAAAAATCAAGGATCTTTTTGTGGAAAAAAAATTGAACCCATGATTCAAACTTTATAATATAGATTACAATGGAATGAAAAAGCAAGGGAACACAATATCACTATATTCATAGACCAAGTTCCAAAGAAGTGATCAAACAAACATCAGACCACAAATAAATGACACGTAACACTATAACTTCAGATATTGTACAAAACACAAAGAAATAGTACACATCAGGCAATTTCTATCGAAATCATATGATATAACTCATGGATCCTGGTGTGAATAGCAAAAGACAAAGAGTCTTGGTGTTAAAGGATCTTAAGGTCATGAAATAGCTCCAATCCACCAACTATATCCCCTTCTGCATCTCATGAGATCACCAACGCAATCAGATAGGGGTTCCTTGATGAGAAAAATAATTCATCTAAAGCTCACATTTTAATAATGAAAGTTATACCAAAGCTGGTATCCATGCACTGATGCTTGAATAGATAAGATATCGTGCTTCGATAAGTTAGGATCAAAGGAAACAACATAAAACAGCATCTCCTGCTTTCAACATCATCATCATCATCCTCTCTTTCTTCTTCTGGTGATGAATCTGATGAATTTAAAGCTTCATCCAGATAAGCAAAAAAGTCCTCATTGCTAGATTATCGTAGAAAATCAGTCACAAGACTCATCTAGATTACATATTGTTACGTGTAAATTTCAGAATACAAGGAGGGAGAAGAAGAACCACAGAGGAAGAAAGGTAATTGTTATATATTTCTTGTTATTTAATTCTTCTATTGAGTATGATTATATAGTCTCAATTTACGAGGGTTTGTAAGGGGATTTTTTAACTAATTCTAACACTCTAATTGAATTAGTGGTCCCTCTCGTTCGTGCTTCCTGCTTGTATTTCTCGCCATTTGTGGTCCCCTTTTGTTTGTGATTTCTGCGCCATGGTTTGTGCCGAGGCTACTGATACTTATACTCTTGCAGCCATTTTTACTCGTAACATTCCTTCCCCCTTTTAGAATCCTTGTCCTCAAGGATGAAGTTGGGGTGTGTGTTGATAAAGATATGTGTGTTGTTTCCCCATAACTCTGGAATAAATCATCCTCTTACTGAAACTAGGAACTTGCTTACCCAATCAATTTTGACCCCACATAGATTTTCAATCCAACAATCTTTTGGCTCATAACGAATTCTAACATCATTACAGTTCAAGTTGTTACCATTTCCCTCGAGAATTCTGTTCCACTTATAGAAGTATGAGCAATCCAATTTGAAAACATCAATACAAGCTTTGGCAGCTATTGGGTCCAAACAGTTGCTAAAACCTTGTGGATGACTAAGTTGGGTGATTCCAAAGGTAGTCATTGCTTGCAAGGCAAAACTAGCTTAGAAATCTATTCGACTAACCATCCCAGTATGCGCATAAGATGGGAAAGTAGTGTTTCCAGTTGTCTTCACAATTGTGGAACCAAGAAAAATGCTTGAGGGCAACCCAAAAATGTAATAGCTCCCAATGTGGTAATACGTGACAAAAGGTTTCCATGCAACTGCAACACCAGATAAAACTGGTTGGAGACTGTTTAAAAACACTACACTGCCAAGCCAGATTGCGAGTTGGGTGGTTTCTTCAACAACTGCATCACTTGTTGTGAAAAGGTAAGGGAAATAACCTCTTATGGCCTGAGCAGCCGTCAACCCTCCAATTCCAATGACCAAGGATGTTATCGCAACTATTACCATTGACAATTTTGCTATCTTGGCGCTACCCATTTCAAGTTCATTTGATACTCTCACATTTAGTGTCGTATTAAATCCAAGTGCAATCCTGGTACCCCATCTTTGTATAACATAACAACAGGAGCCCAAAAGAGCTTAACAAGGTCATATAAGTTAGAAAATGAAAACCTTGAGGAACCAATTGGACAATATCATTGAGCCACCAAGATGTATGAAGTACCATAGCAGCTTCAACTAAGTCCCATCTCAATTTTAGTTTTAGCCACCAAGTCATAGACTATCCAGGTCTAACTCCAGGCAATTCTCTTATTATCATAGAAACTGAACTTGGTATTGCCGGCACCCTCTACACTGACCCTACAGCTAGGGGGCTGATGCTCTTGTTGTCCACTACAAAAGAATATCCTTCTAACTAAGTGTAATATTTATCAAGCAAGCAAAAAACTGGGGTACGGGTTGAAAAGTTCCTTTGGTGACTACTTTCTTATCCACTACCCATAACTATTTTGGAAAAACTTTGTTCCAAAGATTGGCTATGATTCCAACCTTGAATTGTTTCCTTCAGGACCATATTGACAACGCCACTACTTTGAATCATGGATGATTTGTTCACTATCAAGTTCAAAGTATCCAAAAAACCATATCTGGGGCGGTCTTGTATTTTCTGAAGGTCACAATAGCTTGTAAAAGAACCTTCTCTTGTGAAGCCAGCCTTTATATTATTTACAGCAAGAATTCCACAGCCATTAGGTAGCTCCTTAGAACAATACTTGGCAACAGAGGTTGGTGACAGAGTCTTATGATGGCCCTTATTAGTTTCTACAATAATCTCAATGGCCGAGTAGGATTTGGCTTCATGAACTAAGGTTTTCTGGATTGAAGTTCCTTTGTAAACTTTAAACTTGAGATTCACGTGTTTCAATTTACAAAGACCATCATAGTGATATGACCTTCCCACTTGACCCTTTGAAAGTTACCCTAAGAATTCCCACTGTGAAAGTAATGACATTCTTCCATGATCACTTCCTATTTCCTTATAAAAACTCAAATCTCCATTTTCAAAAAGTGATCCTTAAAGATTCCTATTAGGCCTATACTCATAAGTAGGGATTCTAATACTCTTTTCAACACAATAACCCAAAAGGATCACTAAAAATGATGATCTTAACCCACATAGAATTTGTAGCCCATTTAGAAGCCCTCTTTCTGTTTGCAATGACAAGGAATCCAATTTTTTAATAGCAAGTATAACCTGTACAGCTAGAGAGAAATCCTCTAGGAGTACTTCCTTGGTGGAAGAACAAGGGAACCAATTAATCAAGGAACTTAAGCTGGAAATTTTTTCTTCATAGCAAAGAGAACTAATGTTCACGAAAAAAATCTTCTTCTCAGCCCAATGTTTTTCACTAATTTGCCCCCCAAGTGTTTGATTATTATATACCGAAGAAATAGGGATACTAATGTTACCTCTATGCAGTGTTAGTTTAGCCTTAATCGTAGGTTGATTAGGAAGGTAGGGTGAGATGGAGATATCCTCAACTTCAGAGAAAACTCTGGTATGCTTCAGAGTTCTAATCATTATTGAGATTTTTGCAACACTTTCAGCTGACTCCCAAACAACAAGGGTTCCTTTTAGAATAGCCTCAAGACTTCGATCATGCGTCATAACCACAGATGAATTACCAGAAGAAGCCATAATCGATACAAGAGCGTATTGTTTCTGTTTAGTTCTACCGTTGCCACCGTTGCCATATTGAACATACGACCTCTTCAGCCCTTATTTATGGCAATTCTCCGACCACCTCCACCAAAAACTCTAAGCCACATGTGCAATTTTGCATGATTGGCATCCCAATGAGATAAGTGCCTCACCCGATAGGGTTTCACACGGGTAACCTTATCATATGTTGCAGCCATTTCTTCGTGGTTCGGGTCTAGAGGCTCGTTTAAATACTTGAGACCAAACCCATTACAAAGAAGCCCAGTTGAAGGCGGAATATTATCTCTAGGATATAAACTCGTCTCGTAGACCGGTATATGGGCTGATTTTGTGAGTCCAACTGGTGGCGATCCATAGAGCCTCGACTTGGGTTCTATATAAACCTCGTTCCTTCTTCTTGTAACCCAGACTCTTATTAGCTCTGAGTTTTGTGATTTGTAGTTTGCTTGTTGCGAAGGAGTCAATGGGTGTAGCCTTAGGGTTCTTGAAGGTCTTTGGCGATCTACTCCTCTAATTTCCAAGATAGGTTGCCGGTGGTGAAGGTGATGATTGGTGTTCGAACATTTCTGAAGATGTAGTGAACATTTGAACTACGTTTTTGAAGTTAGAAATATCAGTTTGAGCAATTGTTGATGGGTATGGATTTGATTCAGATCTGGGTATGAATTTTGGATTCAAAGGTGTGTTGTGGGAGGTTCAAAGAGCTCGCAGCTCGACTCACACCGCCTGTATTTTAGTGCTTACTCGTTGAAATATGGACTCATTTCGTGCCAAATCTTAGATACTTCGTTGAAAAACTCGGTGTCAAAGCGGTTGTCCATGGCTGAAACCGGCTTTGATACCAATTGTTACATGTAAATTTCAGAAGACATGGAAGGAAAAGAAGAACAAAAGAGGAAGAGAGGTAATTGTTATATATTTCTTGTTATTTAATTCTTCCATTGGGTCTGATTATATAGCCTCAATTTACAAGGGTTTACAAGGGGATTTTCTAACTAATTCTAACACTCCAACCGAATTAGTGGTCCCTCTTGTTCGTGCTTCCTGCTTGCATTTCTCGCCATTTATGGTCCCCCCTTTTGCTTGTGATTTCTGCGCCACTGTTTATGCCGAGGCTATTGATACTTATACTCTTGTAGCCATTTTTACTAGTAGCACATATGCAATAGAAACAGCTGAAGTTAATATGAAATCAAAGTAAATATGGATATAAGTAAGCACCAGTTTCCTTTTCCAAATTAGCACAAGGAAAACAAAGGCATCTAAACATTAAGATTCAAAACACAAAAGGAATTATGTCCTTCTAGGCCATTCTTGTCCGTCAAACACCAACAATAAAGAGTATTCAGTTTATCAAAGTTAAAAACATAACAAGATACTTGTTGAAAAAATAAGTACTAATTTTCTATAAAAGAGCACTCAAGATTATATTATTTTTTTCATATGTTCGTTATGTATAGCTATATATAAGGAGATTTACTCCTTAAATTATTTCTTAAATTAAATATTCTTTAATTTACTACTTGAATTAAAAATAATAATTTCTTGAATTAAAGTCATTAATTAACTCCTTCAATTAATGATTAACATTCCGTACTTGTATTTTAAGA
This sequence comes from Hippophae rhamnoides, assembly GCA_033030585.1. Taxonomy (NCBI): domain Eukaryota; kingdom Viridiplantae; phylum Streptophyta; class Magnoliopsida; order Rosales; family Elaeagnaceae; genus Hippophae; species Hippophae rhamnoides. The sequence goes on along the minus strand of CM065433.1, from coordinate 14,452,677 downwards.
TAAAAGTAACAGAATTTCATGCAAAAAACTTGGGTAAAAATATTGAATACGATAATAGAGAATAAACAAATAAAAGACAAACCAACATAGATGTTTCTCACAGAGAAACAATTTAGAATTCTTTATAAAAGTAACAATTCAAACTTCTAAGGATGCTTCTAATGTAATATCCAGTTTACATAATGAATTCCACAAGAATTAATGGGTCTCACAAAATAAGGAAGCTAAAACAGAAACCTACTTATCAAAGAAGGGAAATTGTTTATTCAAAGGTCAATCCTTTAAACTAAAAACCCAGTAACTTTGTAATATATATGAAATGAACCCATGCCAATAGATTCATGTATTCAGAAAAACCTGATATCGAATATAATGTTATATTGTTATAAGTATTATCTTCATATATGATATAACTCCTAAATAAACGTTCTGGCACTAAAAAGGATTTTAAGTCGACTCAGTAGTAGAACTGATTTAAAATTTAAAATCGATCATACATATCTACCGATTTAAAATTTAAAGTCATTCCTATGTGTTTGATAAGTGAAAAAATGAAGGAAAAATGTATTTAGTAAGTGAGAAGTGAAATAGTGAAAGAGTGAAAGAAAATAGGTAAGAAAATATTGACTGTTAAGCTCAAAACAAGGTGAGTTTAGATCAAATAGTGGAGAGGAACAAAACTCAACCGATGACGTCGAAAATGGTGGTAAGAAATGAACAAAAATAGTAAGAAATATCGCATGATGAGAAAGAAATAGGGGACAATAATAAAAACTGTTGGGGCAAGGGAAGGAAGAAGAAGAAAAGGCAAAAAGAAAAGACAATTGGCGTCACTTTTACGTGTCAACCGATACTACGTGTCACATGTAGCATCTGTTAACATGTAGAATCGACGGTATGCCATGTGTAGCGTCAGTCCTACATGTCAAATAATGCTACATTATGCATCAATTGACTTGTAAAATCAACACTAAATGTCACGTTTAGCATCAGTTGTACATAATAACCGACGCTATTTTTTGATTTTTTTAGTATTTTTTAATTTGAAGTCCATTTAAAGTCGATTTTTAACTTGAAATAACTTTAAATTTGAAATTAGTTCATAAGCATATCGACTTACAATTCATTATAAGTCGGGTTTTTTTCTTAAAATTAACTTTAAATCTCGACTTAAATATTCTTTATTGTAATAGTATAGTTCGTACCAAGAGAAAACCAATTACAAAAATGTCATTCCAAGATAGTAGGGCATATACTCCATTAAGTACTTACTGCTACGATCAGTTTTATCATATCATTTGATACAATTCTTGTTGGAACAAGTATGTGGAAAAAATGTAAGAACAATGTTATTAATATGTTGAAATATACTCTTTGGGTTTAGTCGTGGATTAGGTTACTCTCTTTAAGACAATTCATGACTCTGCCCAAATTTGTGCTAGCAAACAAAGTCTCGTCATCCCATGATAAAATAGCCTAGAATCATTTTTTATGTCTCAGATTTTCATTGCACTAATGAAGTCCAGAATGTAACACCTCTAAAATATTTATGTTGCTCGGAAATTTGAAAAAAAAATTCTGAATTTTCTTCCTTGGTTTTGCTATAAAGAACCGTAGAACCATTTTTGAGTTGTTAAGTTGTCTCTTTCAAAAATGACAGATATTTCCCTCTATTTATAGTTGAAAAAAGATGTAAAAAATTCACACAATTATGAAAATAACGGTCACATTTTTGAGTGGTTACATAACGGTCATGTCTATTAGGTGGAAAATTAACAGACATATTTGGGTGGATAAATAACGGTCATGTCTGTTGGAAAGATAGTTTTAATAATGAATTTTTTTTCAAAAAATAAAGTTCCACCTCACTTCACACACATGCACTTGGGCTCATTTCGGTTCATCACGGCATGGCCAATTAATCAAACCGACGGTGGTGGTGGTGATGGTGGCGGCTGTGCGCGTGCATGTGTGGAATCACAATTTCCTAGGTCCTTTCCCCTTCAAAAAAAGTGGGTGCCCCTTGGAGCCCAATCCCAATTGAAAATCCTTCTCTAATTAAACATCTTCTAAAAGATGTAAATTAGCAATGTGGGACAAACTTTTAAGAGAGTAAAATTTGGCACTTATTCTCATCATTTATTAATTATTGAAATTCATTTCCAACAATCCCCACTTGAATTTATATAAAAATAGTTTTAATCAAGCAACTGATCAATTAAAAGTATAAGATTATGCATAAGCAAAAAGTGTCTATTGATTTGAACTTTTGCATAGTGTTGATGCTTTAGAATATACTCGAGTAAATCATAGTTTTGAACTCTATCACTAATAAAATTACACACGCAACCTTTCCAAGGTGTAATTCAAAAAGCCCGTACTTTATGATTATGCATACGTATCCCAATATAGTGAATGCTCTAGTAAATTTTGTCCAAAAATTTCATAAGAAGCGGACACACTTCCACATTCATATAGGTGAATCTATCAAGAGTACTCATGTAGCTATGTAATCCATTCTACATAGATTATAGAACTCATTAAGAGTTTAATAATTAACTCATCCTTTTTGTCGCTATAGGACTTCATGCTTTTAACAATATAGAATGGGAGTGCATAATAGCATGATTCATCTCATATCACTTCATGACTTGTTATTACCCATTGAATTTATTTCTTAAGACATCCGGTCTATAAGTTGGGTTACCATCATGAGTGACTCTTCATTCTAAGGGCATCGCTAAGCTATGTATGGTTGCAATGATCCACTCTTACAGCTGAAAGAAAAAATAGAAATTTTATTGAATCAATTATTGCAATTTTATTAAACTCTAGTGCTGCTTCCCATTAGTGGGGAGAAATTTTATTAACTGTTTTCTATATGCTAAATAGAGTACCTAAATTTTTCAGTAAAATTTCACCATATGAAATTTTGAAAAATAAGAAACCTAACTTAACTTATTTTAAAACTTGGGGTTGTTTAATCTATGTTAGGACCCCTAATTCTAAAAGAAATAAACTTGTTAGTAGAGCATATGAATGTGTGTTCATAGGATATGTTATGAATAGTAAATCTTATAAATTATATAATCAAATGATGTTGATTTCTATTAACATAGATTTCTTTTTAAATTGAAGAATAGTGGGAGCTCGTCTTCTAATGGTTTACCCATAACTAGAACTAGTGAACAAAATGAAGAATTAGACATGAAAATTAGAAGTAAAGAAGCTCAAACCTTTAAGGATTTTGGGTCTGATTTTTATGTTTATACTTAGAGGAAGATCCCCAACCTCTTTAAGAAGCCTATCTTCTTTAAATGACAACTTATGGGAAGAAACCATAAATGATGAAATAGACTCTCTTGAGTATAATAGAACTTGGCATTTAGTTGACTTACCTTATGGTTGTAAAACCATAGGATGTAAATGGATACTAAAGAAGAAATTAAAACTTGATGGTACCATTGAAAAGAACAAAACTCGTCTTGTAGTCAAAGGGTATGAGCAAAGAGGAAAATGTAGATTTTTTTGATACCTTTTCACCAGTCACACAAATAACTTCATATGTGTGCTTTTCTCTCTTGCTGCTATTCATGATTTAGTAGTACACCAAATGGATGTTAAAACTACTTTCTTAAATGGTGACTTAGAAGAAGAGATTTATATGAACCAACCTAAGGGTTTTATCATTCTAGGCAAAAAAAAAGTTTTTAAACTAGATAAATCTATTTACGGTCTAAAACCTAGCACCTAAGCAATGCCCTGAAAAATTTAATAATCTAGTTATCCCACATGAATTCAAAATAAATGAAAGTGAAAAATGTATTTATTATAAATCAAAAAATGACATTTGTACTATTATATGTTTATATATGGATGACATGATTATTTTTGGGTCAAATATTCATGTTAATGTGAAAATTTTGTTGTGTGTTAACTTTGATATGAAAGACCTTGGAAAAGCGAGTGTAATCCTTGGTATAAAGATTACTAGGTCTACGATAGAGACTTTTTCTAAATAAATCTCATTATATTAAGAATATCTTAAAGAAATATAATTACTTTAACTGCAAACCTGCACGTACTTCTTATGATCCTAGTAAGAACAATGTTATTGAACAATGTCACTTTCTTTAAGACATTTCACGGCTCTACCTAAATTTGTGCAAGCAAATACAGCCTCGTCGTCCCCAAAATAAAATAGCTCCTAATCTCTTTTTTTTCTATCTCAGAGCTTCATTGCACTGATGAAGTCTGGAATGTTACACTTCCAAAATATTTATGTTGCTCAAAAATCTGAAAAAACAATTATGAATTTTCTTTTCTTTAGTTTTGCTATGAAAAACCATAGTACCATTTTTGAATTATTAAGTTGTCTCTTTCAAAAATGAGAGCTATTATCCTCTATTTATATTTGAAAAAGATGTGCAAAGTTCACACAATTATAAAAATAACAGTCACATTTTTGAGTGGATACATAACGGTCATGTCTGTTGGGTAAAAAAATAACGGACATATTTGGGTGGATAAATAACGATCATATTTGTTGAAAAGAATATTTTTAATAATGAAATTTTTTTCAAAAAATAAAATACCACCTTACTTCACACATACACACTCGGGCTTGACACGACACAGCCAGTCTTGTTGATGGTGGCGACACGTTTGTGTGGAATCATAATTGCTTAAGTTCTTTACCATTTCATAAAAATGGGTACCTTTTAAAACTAAATCCCAATTACAAATCCTTATTTAGTTAAACATCTTCTAAGAGATGTAAATTAATAACGTGAGATAAAATTTTAAATGAATAAAATTTAACATTTATTCTCCACGTTTATTTTTTATTGAAATTCATTGTAAACAATTCTAGGCAATTTCTTAAGGGAAAAAAGAAAAAGAAAAAGAAAAAGGAATTTCATCAAAAGTTCTTGGTTTCCAATCAAGATGATCAAACAAAAACAAAATGTTATAATTCTAATCAACCCAAAACAAAAACTCAAACAAAATAAGAAAATAATGAATCGTAAACAACTTCTGAAGCAGAAATTTCACTTTGAGTCAATAATTGGCATACAACCCTTGCAATAATACTCTTACTAAAGAAAATAAGAAACAATAATTATGGAAAATCAGAGGAAGAGAAGCAACCCGAGTTGTGGTTTCCGCAGCCTTCTGGAACAGCGATAACGATCGGTCGTAACCGGCAAAGAGAGAACGCCGGCAACACTCGGTCATTTTTCGCATAAATCATTTACCAGTTATTTTTCAAATAGGATTTTTTTTTTCTCTTTTTTAAAAGAAAAAAATTATAAAAATTTAACTATGTTTATTTAAAATTTATATAAATTTAATAATATTTAATTATTTTTTATTAAAATTTTATAGTTAAGTAAAGTTTTCAAAAATTATAGACATTTTGAAACCTTTTAAAAGTAGTAATTTAGGGGTATTTAATTATTACTTCTTAAAAAATTTATGATTAAAAGAAATTTTTAAAAATCAACTTGTATTCAATTAAATTTTTTTAAGAATTCATAAAAATTTATACAAATTTAAGAGTATTTATTTATTAATTTTTAAAAGTATATACAAATTTAGGATATTTAATTAATATTATTTTAAAATTTATAAAGGTATTAGGGTATTTAAAATGTAAATGAATTTTAAAATTTTCATTTAATTATAGATTTTTGAAAATTTTAAATATTTTTTACGCATAAACAAAATTCACGATGAAGAAAGTATTCTCCTATGTGATTTTTAAAGGCTTTTTCTTTTAACTATTATCACTTTTTCTTTTTCTTTCTTATTTCAATCTTTTTTCTTTCTTTCTTTTTTTTTCCTCTTGACTCATTCTTTATCTTTTTTTTTTCCTTTTTTTTATATTTGCCACGTACTAACCTAAATTAATTTACAATTACATATAAATTTTTTAATTCTCACTAATAACATTAAAAAAATAATTTCTAAAAATCAATAATCTCATAATAATAACTTTTACCAAATATCAAGTTAAACATGTGTCTCTTTTCAATTAATGTAAATTCGTCTTTATTTTTATGAAAATTTTGGATATTTTGACGGTTTAAAAATAAATATGTTTTATTAAATTTTTAAATAAAATAAATAATAATATATTGAACATTTTAGTAATTATAAAATTAATAATAGTTTAGAAAAAAGTGCAATGATAAAAACTTAAAATAATTATTAAATTTTATTAAAAGTTTTTAAAAATTTAATAAAATATATCTTATTTGTTTCTGTCTTCTTTCACAAATAAAATATCAAGACAAACCTTACGGAAAGAGTGAGAAGGCCAAATAGTCAATCCCCTTTGGAATGCGAGTGTAAGAGGCATAATGCCTATCTTAAGGGCCTTGAGTTCATAATATTGGACTACCTCTAAAAATAAACAAGGTTAAAACAATGCATTAAATCCACACTACAAGTATATCAAGTAGTAGACCGTTCATCCCCATCAATAGTGCCTAAGGATTACATCTTGAAATAACTTCTTCTCCGGTTGTTAGTCTTTTGTCATAAAGTGAGATGGTCTTTAGTTGCCTTAGTAATCTTACGCCTCAAAATGATGACCTCGTGGTCTAACTCATATCATTTAGCAACCAAGTTTTGGTTTCAAGAAGAAATGCATCTCGTCCCTCAGTAATTTGACGAACTTCATCATGTAGGCCTTAAAGTTCTTAAGATACCTCTATGTATATGGCATGTTTTATTTCAAGATCTTTCTTAACAAAACTTCCAACTTCATATTGCAAATATGACTGCTCAAAATCATCCATTTTGTACTATAACGAAAAAGATAAGAAATGTTAAAGTCCTAATAGGCAAGAAAGCAAGCAAATAATAAATAGACTACTTACATTAAGCAAATGTCTCTTAGGTATGCACTAGAGTGAACCTTCATCCCTTTTTACTTAGGAAATAGCTAAATGATATTCTGGGGTACCAAAATGGTGGTACAAATCATCTTGTGTTGTACTATTACCAAAAATATCATTATCGAACAAAGTGTAGAGTAATTTATCAGGAAATACTAGGAAAGGTACATCATCCTTGTCAACTACAGGTGTGGCTTGGGTCATGGTAGAAAGATGTTTGGATTTCTTTGGAGAAACTCTAGGTGGACTTTTACTAGGTAACCTAATAACCCCAGGTCTCATCTCGTCACAAGCGAGTTAGGTTTCACCTCATGAACGATATTTTGGATGAAGAATTTGTTGGTGCCCTTGACGATGGTAGAATCCACGCCACTTAATAATAGACTGATGACTATAGATATCACATCCTTCTTTTGATAGACCTCATTAGTAAAATTTCATGTAGGCATTCCACTTTAAGTGAGGGAGTTTGAATCACCTCATTCGACAAGAAGGTGCACATGGATCCACCATACTTGTGGTATCCATGACAAAGTTTAATATAAGGTCCCCAAGGTCAATGTTAGTAAACTTCATGACTTTGGATCATTCAGACTCAATTTCTCAAATTAAGAAGTGGATTAAAAAGAAACTGACTGAATTACTTGATGTGATAAGAAAACTCAAAAGAAAATGCTAGAATTCTCTCGAACTTTCATAAGGATTCACAAAACAAAGTACAATAATTCTAAGCCAACATGGATATAAATATACTTCATTCCACCCAAACATTACATAACAATAAATACAATTGTTAAAAAAAGAAGAAGAAGGATTAAAGAAAGTTATGTAGGAAAAAAACAATATGCTTTGTCTTGAGCATCTACTTAAGGTACTTTATTTTTCCATGGGGTAGATTCCACGACTTAGTTAAAGGTGGGCAAGGTCGCCTAGAGAGTTCTCAAAGGAGTTGAATGTGAACTCTGGTCATTGCCCTATGACAACACCTCACGTTATCTCATTGTACAATCTTCTTTCAACATGGCCACTAAGTCATCAAGTAAGGTTACTTGCCCTATTAATGAAGCAACCTAATCTTTGAGGGACCCTATTGCTTTGCGGCCAACCTAGCTTATTTCTTAATAAACCTATAAAAATAGAGTTATAAATGTTTTTTTTAAATTAATATTTGCTTTTTATTATTAGATAAATGGGACATGTTTCTGTTTTAAATGCTATATTTAACTTTTATAGGTTAGAAGAAGAATAATATAATTTTTCTAAATTTTTGAGATATTTTTATGATTATTTTTACTCTGGTGGATGTACTTAGTAAAGGACTACAAGTACTTAGTAGGCTTTCTAAAATTCATTCAAGTGTGTTTAAGTGGATGTGTGTAGACTATTCGTGGGTGAAACAAACTCGACTCCAACCTATGTCAGTGTACGCCACATGTCAACACAACATCCCATTTGCATCTCGCTTGTGCCTATCCCATGTTATGACATGTACCACAACACTAATCTATCTACGCGAAACTTGGCCACTTTATTCCTCAACTACTTATCCCATTGCAACACATGGTGATACTTTTTACAATGGTTATTTTCTTATTTGGAATGTGTATATACCCAAATTTGTCTATTTTCAATTAATCCAATAATCCAAAATTGTTCATGCCTTCTCCTAGGTTACTTATAAATTTTAGTCCCCATTTTTTTTAGTATTAGAGACCAGATATGAAACTCTTTACACAACAAAGGAGGTTTTAAAGAGAGAAAATACATAAAAAAGTTATCTTTGAGCAAATGAGTTACTTTTGAGCATGAAAATTTGAGGATTCTTATTGGGTTTTCTTTTTTCCTTTCCTTTTGTTTTTATTTTATATTTTTTTTTATGAATTTCTTTTGATTTTGTACTAAAAATTTATAGAGTTATTTCTATCTCTAGGATTCTAATGGGAACTAGGTATGTAATTTGAATTTTTAGTATAATTTTACATATGTATTTTTTAATTGTTATTGGCCAATTTATTTTAAACTTAAATGCTCTTAACTAATTGATCACTAATTTCTTTCTAAATTATCCAAGTGGTGAAAAGTCTACTCAAGGACTATAAATATGGCACTTCTGTGAAGAAACCCAAACAATTTAAATTTTAGTTGCTTTTGAATTTATCTTATGTTTTATTATGTGACTTACTAATTAATGTGTTTTTAGTTTTGAATATGCTAATAAAAAAGGAAGTTGGTGCTACATTAAGCGTACCAAGTCATCAAGGATCCAATCATCAATTAGGGGAGTTTTTTCATCCTTCATTACCTATTGTTTTTAATGTTTTGGGCATTAGGGACAATGTGTATGTTAAGTTTGGGTGAAAATCTCTTAATTCTTTTGGTAGTTTAGTTTACTTTAGTTTAGTTTATTATATTATTGTGGAAGTATGTCTGAAAATGATGGAATATGTTTTTTAGTTTCAATGAGAGTAACCACGGTTGTTGAGTATGATTGTTTAAAAAAACATAAATACTAACTGGTATGGATTTGCTCATGTTGTAGGTTCTATTTTTGATTGTGATATTATTTGCTTGAATATAATGCCTTAATTTTTGATTAGTGTGCATGTTTAGTGAGATTTGAGTGAATAATGCATGCTTTAGGTTTCATATATCTTAGAATTTGTTTGATTGTCTCTTGAGGTGAAATTTTAAATGACACGTTGCTAGGGATATGATTTTGGCCATTTTTGGACTCGTTAAGCCATTATTGCCTACTTCGTAAATATGCATCTTTAGTCACCTATTTTGAGTCTAATTTGACATTTTTTATGCCACCCACGTACTAAACATCATAAAAAATGTCTCACTTTACAAGTTTTTTGTCGAAATGTAAAAAATAGATTAGTGGAATGATTGATGTGTTTGAATGGTTTATCTTGTCCTAGTGTTAAATTATTTATGTTTAGGTATGAATTGAGTTGAAATTATTATTTTCTACCCTAACCTAAAGCTTACATTACAAACTTAACGACGTCTTTATGATCTTATGCTACATATATGTTTAAATTACTGGAGAGAGATATAAAAAGTCAACATATATGTTTGCATAAACTTATCTAGCTTTTATGCTAAGTAAATAATGAAAGGCATGAATGAATTTTCATGCTTAGCTAATGTATATGTGTATCCTCTTTTAGTTACGTATATTGTATAACCTTTGAGGAACTTTGTTGGTCAATTTTCATATACATTTATCATTATATTCATTATTTTTTATTCATGTTTTCTTTGATATTTTGTATTTTGTTTTGATTAAAGACAAATAAAATGTGAAATTTGAGATATTTTATACTTATAAGTTATCAATGTTGTTTTAAATTAATATTTACTTTATTATTATTAAATAAATGAAAATTTTTGTGTTTTAAACTCTAAATTTAACTTCTATAGGTATAGGATAATTGAATGTTTCTTATTTTTTGGGATGTTTTAATTTTTACGCGTGTGAATGTACTTAGTAAAGGAAGTATGTACTTAGCAAGTTTTCTGAAATTTGTTGAGGCCCACTTGTAGGTGGATGTGTGCAAATAGACTCGGCTCCAGGAAGACCTTTTCCTCTTTTGCCAAAGTGTCTCGCTCCCTAGAAAAGTTAGAAGTAACCTTCAACTTTTGAGTACGATCAACCAAATCGTTTCCCGAATCCAAGATATGGCCTCTTGAGCTCGCAGGCACTCCTCATTGTACTCCATAGCTTTGTCTTCTTCCTTATTTACAAACCATTTTGTCTAAAAAATACTTGGACTTATTGCTAAAAACTTTTACTCCATAAATGTTTTTATGTACCCCAAAAATTTTCCAACAAAATATTCTTCACTATTCGAAGAAAATACTTTTTATGACAAAAATTTTACCAACAACATTGGCAATATATATAAACAAGCATACTATGTTTACAAATATTATATACAAAATACACTTATAAATCTATAATTACATATATAGTTTATCATAAAAATAAATATGAACAACAAAGTTCACACAAATAATAGTAATCAAGTAAGCATATATACATAATTTTTAAAGTTTTAAGAAGTGAATTAGATTCAAAGTGTGCCCCCCTCATTTATAAGCATCAGGTGCAAAATACAAAGATTAAATTAATGTGATGAATTGGTTAAATTGTAAAAAAGAAAACATAATAAATAGAAGCTACAACTAATATGATAATTAAACAAGAATTATCAAGGGGTACAACTCAGAAGCATGAAGCATACCTAGGTACAACTAGACAATTGGTGTCTACAAATCCTCAAAAATGGAAATTGAAAGGAAAAGTAGGACATATGCTTTTCTCATGCAGCTAGCAACACCCTCTGATATCTATGGATCTATAAAAAATAGAGATATAGACATTTAGGGTATTCACACAATTACAAAATGTTATTGTTGAAAATTGATGTTGAAAACCGTCAAGGCTTTTCTAAATAAAACAAGCTCTCTAAAAGTTGTATTAATTCTTTCATATTTTCATTACAATTCTATAGCTTTATATAAGGATATTTACTCCTTGATTTACTCTTTGAATTAAACATTCCTTGATTTACTCCTTGAATTAAGGATTCTTTGTTTTACTACTTCAATTAAGGATTCCTTGTTTTACTCCTTAAATTAAGGATGATAACTCCTTAATTTACTCCTTGAATTAAGGTTCTTGATTTACTCCTTGAATTAAGAAGTTAACACTCCTTAATTTACTCCTTAAATTACTCATTAAATTACTCCTTAATTTTATCTCCAATACTCCCCCTCAAGCTGGATCCATAACGTTTATGGATCTAAGCTTGCACATAAGTCATTCAAACTGATGAGAAGCCAATGCAATAAAGGTAAAAGCTAACAAAAATGCTGATTACGATAGCAAAAAACAATATTGTTATCGATGTGGGACCTTCCCTTTACCAAAATACTTCCCTTCCATATCGGGTAGGTAGGAGCTGTAGGAGATATTTAATCCATCATCGCTAAGAGCTTGGTTTCAATGTGAGACCTTTCCTTTTACCACAATACTCCTCCTCTATATCAGGTAGGTAAAAGTTCCAGGAGAGATTTAATCCATCATTGCCAAGATTTTTGGTTTGAAAAAAACAAATAAAATAAGAAATTTCTTTGATAGAGTGCCAAACACACTTTCAGCAGAGACAATTTGTTTCACGAAGATCGACTTGCTTTGATGCCATATTGAAAATTGATGTTGAAAAACGTCAAGGCCAAAGGCCAAGGCATAAAGGCCTTTTTAAATAAAACAAGCTCTCTCAAAGTTGTATTATTTCTTTCATATTTTCATTACAATTCTATAGCTATATATATAAGGAGATTTACTCCTTGATTTACGCTTTGAATTAAAGATTTCTTAATTTATTCCTTGAATTAAGAATTCTTTGTTTTACTCCTTGAATTAAGGATGACAACTCTTTGATTTACTCATTAATTTACTCCTTAAATTAAGGTTCTTGATTTACTCATTGAATTAAGTAGTTAACACTCCTTAATTTACTCCTTAAATTACTCATTAAATCACTCCTTAATTTTTACAACTCCGTGATTTACTCATTGAATTAAGGTTCTTGATTTACTTCTTCAATTAAGAAGTTAAAACTCATTAAATTACTCATTAAATTACTCTTTAATTTTGACAACCCCATGATTTTCTTCTTGAATTAAGAAATTAACATTCCTTAATTTACTCTTTAAATTACTCATTAAATTACTCGTTAATTTTATCTCCAATAGTTATATTTATTAAATATATATAAGAAGTAAATAAAAAATCAAGTGAAGTGGAGAAGAAAACATTCAATAAATAGTATAAGAATTGATTGATATTACCTTCAAAAATGAGTCTTCCATGGATCCATAATGCTTTTAAAATTCCATAATGTGGGCGAAGAAACTTCAAAGGCAGATGAAATAAGGAAACCAAAGCAAGGAATGACAAAATCCACACAAAATTGATAGCTGAAATGAACTAATTTTCCATTTAAAATCAGTTGACTCAAAATAAAAACTATATACAAGTAGATATACACTAAGATAATGTCAATTTTGTGCAGATTTTGGTTTTAAAATATTGAAGGAAACTAAAAAAACCCAGATGCATCTCGTTGAAGATGATTGGCACCCCAGGCCAACAATTTTTTGATATATTCCAGAGATCCCTCTCTAGTTGCCAAGTGAAGAGGAGAGCTTTATGGGCAGCAACTGTAGACATAAATTATCAAACAATCAAACAATATTAACTCCACTTAGGCACTAATCACTACTCACAAGCAAACTTGGGAAATAAGTACCTATATCCACGGGTTGAAGCGTAGAAAATACTTCTATGGCATATTGATCGTCACACACGAAATATGTGTAATGAATACATTAATATACGTATCAGAATAAGTAATATAATGATAAGAAAATATCTTTTCTACGGAGATTATTTTACTAGAAACTAATTTTTAAAACTAAAAATAATAAAAATTAAATTTTTTTGTGTTTTTATATTTTAAGAAAACAAAATTAAAATAACTAAAAATAAATAACAATAATTAATTAAATCATTTTTAGTAACTAAAAAGATATCAATATCGAATGTGTTCATTACACATTCCGATGTATCGAATGTGGCTGGCTATCTATGGTTTTCGATGGAATGGGCATTCCGGTGGGAATAGACATTCATGCTGGGTGCACCTTGTTCTTCGGCCTTAAAACTAACATCGATGGTCTAGAGAGAGAGCAAGGGATAATATTTGATAGTTTTTAGGATTTGCTCAACTAGTTAAAAGTTACAACTAGTTTGAAAAAGTACAAAAATGGGTACCGATATTGTTGGATTTATATTATTATCATATTATATTTTTAAAAATTATTTATTTATTTTGAGTGATGGTGGTTTTAGGATAAATGATTTGAATAAATTGAATACTCTTAAATTGACCCAAATCAATTGAGGCCTAAAACCTATTTATTACGTTAAACTCTTTCACTTCTTCTTGTAATTTATATATATATATGTAATAAACTCTTTCACTTCTTCTTGTAATATTTCTATATTATTTTAACCGCTAGAGAAGAAAAAAGAAAAGAAAACTGTTGCAAGAACATAGATAATTCTACAATAGTTTATAATTCTACAAATATTAATTTATAATTCATTAATATATAATTTTAATAATTTAAGAATTAAATTATTTGAAAAAAGTTTTATTGATAACAAATTTGATAGAGTTAAATAATACAATAGGAATGATTTTGGATCAAATTTGATATAATATTTAAAAATAAGATTTATTTCTTAGAAAAGATTTTTTTTTCATGTCCTTTTTCTTTTAATTTTTTATCTTTGAAATTTACAAAATTAAATCATTTTAATTCTATTAAATTAAAACTTCTACCTATTCTACAATAACAGGCGCAATTTTACGCATGTTTTGATGAAAATTGTGCACAAATGATGTGACAGTTTTATACAGAGATGTAAATGTAAAGTTGCTCCTGTTTTGAGAAATAACAAGCACAAAAAAGGGTACAATAGACTAGTAGTATAGTAGTGTAACCAAAGCCAAAAGTTTTTAGAATCTACTCTCAAGAGATCCATCAATGTATAGTTTTCAAAACTGAAAAAAATGATATTATAGCTAGTATAATCAAAAATCACTTCTCATAACTTTTTATAAATAAAGCTCCTTTTTTAAAAGCTTTTCTCTCTGTAAGTTTGTTTCTCCACAAATTTTTTCTATAAAATTACTCATATATTTTCATGACATTTTTTTCAAAAAATAAAAATATGCTATAAAAAAATTATTGTTAGGAATTTTTTTTCTTACCTTTTTTGGCAAAAGTTTTTGGAAAAAGTATGGTGCCTAGATTTTAAGTCAAACTTTCTACAACAAACACTAAATTTGTTGAAGAATTAGTATCTATATCAATGACATATTAAAAAATTAGTGTATTATTTAGTTAAATCTTTTGTCAATAAAATTTTTCGCCAAATAACCTATTTTAGCAAAAATATTTTTTGTTGGAAAATATAAGTCTCATTGTACTTATGTCTGTATGTTGGTTTTCCGTATATAAAATATGGTGTATGTTATTTTACTTAGTGTTTTTATCTTTCTTTATGTAAAATTGGTTATTACGGATCAATAATTTACATACATACATAGTTAGGTACACTTTGTATGCAAACATGTTTAAGAATACCATGGGATTGGTTTTTATAGTGTTCATGCTAAGTAGAGTATTGGTCTTGCTTACTCGTTGACATTTTTTCTTATGGTTTTTGGCGTGTTTTGGGTGCGGGTATTTATGGATAGTACTTAGCATTTTTGGAAAAGAAGATGCAACTTCTTAGCACCTCGTCACCAAGCTCACCACTCATTTATCTCTTTTTTACCCCTTGTTCAAGAGCTAAAATTATGCCAAAATACATATTGAGATTTATATCTAATTTAAAAATTATTTTGGATAGCTTATATTTGAGAATGGATCATTTTTGTGAGCTTAGTAATCAAATTGTAATTTGTGTGAGTACATGGTTTGACTGTGTGTTTCTTGTACCCGATTTAATATTAGTAATGGACTATGTGTCCCGTGAGGTTATGAGTTGATACACTTATTGTTACTAATCATTATTTTCCAATCACATCACGTTGGATGGTGTTGGTTACAAAGGATAGCTAGGTTTAAGTGTTAAACTAAACAAGCTTAGAAGCAGTAAGTAAAGAGTAGTAGTAGGTAGTCTGGACGGAGTTCCTGACTGATAGAAGTAATATTGGTCTTACTGTTTATTAATGTCATAACCTGTTTATTGATTAGTGAATTGTTTATTATTGAATAGTTGCTTTAAGTAACCTGAGGATGTTACCATATAGATATAGTCTATATATAGGTTTACCTTGTTATATCGAGTGTTACACACGATCTGAGTTTGTGTTAGTACAATTTAAGTTTAAGGTGTGTATGTCTCAAGATACTTTTAGCTTAAACTCTAATTAGAGAGTATTCATAATTTACTTGCTTTTTATTTGACTTATAATATCTGCTATTAAAGTTTTATGCTTTTGATATTATATTGTTTTTGCTTCTCTTATGTGAACAAATAAGTTTTATACTATTCTATTCCTTGAGAGTTAGGGTCGAGTACTTTAGCAATATATTTCTCCTTATCTGTGTCATATACTAAGACTTTGACTCTTTTAATTGGTATCAGAGTGAATGCATCCTTTTAGGCTTAACCATTCCCATGTTGATTTTGCTAACTTATTATTTCACACATATTTTTCGTTGATGGAGTTAGGAGAATGAGGTAGAATTTCATATTTAGATGGGCTAAACTATGCCTATTGGAAATCATAAATGAGGGCCTTATTAGGGTCCCAAGGAGACCGTGTTTAGTTCCTGGTTGAAAACTACTGGACTTACCCTATCTAAACCTTACCCGATAACACCATAATTCCTAAACCAATGATTGAATGGACAAAGGAAGAAATCAAGGAGTGTCAATGGAATAGAAAATGTTTATATGATATTATCAAGGCTATGCCCCAAGATGAGTACACAAGGATACATAGTTGTACTACCTTAAAAAAAGAATGGGACATTCTAAAGACGACTTATGAAGGAACGTCCGCTATAAAAAGATCTAGAATCTTGAAATTAAATAGAGACTTCGAACTGTGTATTAAGAAAGAAGAAAAACTTTTGACAAGTTTTATGCACGGTTCTCTAACATTTTAAATTGCTCTTACAGCTTAGGAAGAGCTATTAGTGAGGAAAACCAAATTAAGAAAATCACCACTAGCCTTACCTACAAGGTTCATGCTAAAGTCACTGTCCTCGAATCCATGTACAAGGATGAACTTACTATGAATTAGCTTGTTAGTGATTTATAAGTTTTTGAACTTCCCTACATATTGCCAAGACAAAAGCAACCTATTTTGGATAAGGAAAAGAAGGTAGCCCTCAAGTCTTCTCAGGAAAGTGGTCCTAGTACTTATACTAATGCCACTTCTATTAAGTATGAATTTGATAATGATGAGTAAGAGATGGCATTTCTTGCTCATAGATTCATAAGATTCTTCAAAAAGGAGAAACCCTTCTATAGGGTATTGGTCAGAATAGTTTAAGTACTAAAGGTTTAAAATCTGTTAAGATTGATAATGATTCAAATAATGAATCAAACAAAACAAATA
This sequence comes from Hippophae rhamnoides, assembly GCA_033030585.1. NCBI lineage: Eukaryota > Viridiplantae > Streptophyta > Magnoliopsida > Rosales > Elaeagnaceae > Hippophae > Hippophae rhamnoides. The sequence continues at coordinate 14,435,549 of CM065433.1, read as the reverse complement.
AAGAGCACTGGAATAAGATGAGATGCTTCAAGTGTGTGAAGGATGGTCAGCTTGCTGCCAAGTCTTTTGAAAAACAAACTCACGCGAACAAGCATGCAATGAAAGTTGAGGTTACAACTTCAGATAGTACCATTAGTGATAATATGGATAATACTAACTTTATGGAATTCATTGCTTCTAATAGTGTTGTTGATCCTCAAACTACTACCTAAGATGGTCAAGAGAAGGCGGTTGAAGATAATGAACTTGAAGAAAAGAAAGATGAATTGCATGATTCATACAATGCTATTCTATTGGAGTATATACAATCAAAAAAGGATAAACTTATCTTGAATCCTTCCTCAAGGAAAAGGAAGACTTGGTTGTAGCCCTGAAAGAAAAAACTTAGTATAAGAGAGAAGGAACTAACATAATCCACCATTGTTATTGACAAAATGACAAATGGCACAAAAATGTTAAATGAAATTATTAGTAATGTTAAGTTTTCTGGTGACAAGTATGGAATTGGGTATAGTGAAGGGGTTTAACTTCTACAGGTAGTTCTACTAAGTTTATCAAAGCTTCCAATCAAGAACTGAAGTTAAATTCTACCACTACTGCCCCAAGAGGTAAATATATTATATGATCTCAACCAAATTCCCTTAGCAAGATGAACCATTCATCTAAGACAAGCACTTCACGTTGCTCCAGTAAGGGTTTATTGCCTTTACCTACTATAATTCCCACTTGTCACCACTGTGGCGAGCTTGCGCATTTAAGACTACATTGTAGGAAATTGACTTCTCATCCTCATGTCAAAGTCAATATGAATGCTCCTTGTTCTTCTTCTCCACGTACTACTCCTTGGAGTCAAGGACCTCATTTTCCCGACTCCATTGTTCAAACTTATTATTACTATGGCATTGTTGGCCACATTGATAGGTAGTATCCTAGATATGTAAGAAGTACAACTCAGAGTTCTCGACCTCATTCTTCCCCATCTCTTTTGACTATATGTAGCTACCGTGGATCATCTAAATATGTTCTTATAGGTTGCATTATGCACATGAGGCACAAAGCAAAACGAATAAATCTACCTCAAGAACTTCATCTTGCCTAGTTTATATGAATGACTCGACTGAATTTTCTAAAAACTATAAAATAAATAGATCATAAGTCCCTTTTACACCATATTCTCACATGAGTCAGAGACTATCTCCTAGCTTAGTTTCCCCTCATAAATTCTTTAAATGGAAGGATATTATTTAAATACTATTTTTGGGTGATCTGTTGGGATTGAGTCGTTTATTACCTTCCTCTCTTTGTTTTCCATCTTCTTGTATATTTTTTATGTCATTTTTGTTTTTGTTCATCTCTTTGACTCCTCCTCTTGACTCTTTCTCATTGTTTCCTTGGTATGCACAATATATTAATTATCATATTTGTTTTTTTAATAGTCTAATTAATCCTCTATTAATTTTCTCACATGCTAGTTGCTTTGAAATGTCCCTTAGGTGTGTTTTCCTTACATACATTCTGCCTCTTCTTCTATTTATTTTTGTATACACATCACATCATATGTTCTTCATGTAGTAAAAGTATTAGGATTATGCTTTCTACTATCCTATCATACATATGTTATATCATATAGTATGTATCTCATCTGTTTTTACCAGGTTCTTCGTTCCTGAACCTAGCATGTTGTATGTTGATTCCTTGTCTATCTTTTGTTAGCTTTTATCCCTCTTTTACCTTATTATTCTTATGTTGTTATGTAGTTTTTTTCTTTGAAGTCAACTGCTATGATTTTACAAGCGTGTATTCATGAGTGTTTCACTATTCTATGCTTACTCTTACTTGCCATCTACATCTGTATGTCATTTAGATTTTATACCTATCTTTAGGACTTTTGACATACTTACAAATCATGTTTATCTTGTGTGTTCTAATGACACTCTTGTTATTTGTGTTGTTTTCCATATCTAAGCATGTTTTATGTTTTTGTATTAGAACTCATGCATTTCTTTCTTGTTGTGTAGTCTAGTAGAATCTGCTATCTCTTCCTTCTCTTATGGATGTTGCTTGCTTTGTTTACTAGTTATTTAGCTTCGTAATTCCTTTCTTCTAACTAGCGATGATGTGATTTTTTTTTCTCTTTTAAGTCATCTTTACCCTCTTATTAGGCATTGTTATGCCTTAAGACCTTCCTTATCTTCTCTCTTGGTAGTTATCGTGTTTTCATATCTCGAGACTAACAAATCTTATCTTTTCTATCCTAGTACATGTAAAATTAATTTTAAAGGGACCATGTTTTTACATGTCTAGCATGCAATTGACCTAAGTTGAAGTTTGGATGTTTTGACATGTGTATTCCTTAATATCATTTATGGCTAAATTGGTATTGTTTGTTTTATTAGAAATACATCTTTCCTTTGCACATGCTATATCTATGTGAATTTGTATGGTTATTTTGAGAAGCTTGTGTGAATATCCTACTTTGATGATTTTTATTTCTCTAACAAGCTCTAGAATCCACCGTTATCTCTCGAGGAGAAATTCTTGATGCTACTTGGTTAGAAAGAGGATTTAGGCCATCCTTGAATCGTTTGTTCCCTTCTTGCCACCACAATTCTTATATCCTTAGCCTCCCTTCTTTAACCCTTTATATAATACCTTCATTTCTCTACACCTAAATACTGAATTAGCCTATATATTTATTTTCACTTACCTTTTTCACCCTTTTTTGAGCTTGTTTTTTCTCGGTTGTCAATTTCACCCTCTTGATTTCTAAAAAGGAGAAAAAGGGAATGAAAGAGGAAAAAGGTTGAAATTGGATTGAAAATTTTATAACAAAAAAATGGGAAAGATGGAGAAAGGAAAAAGAAAAATAAGTCTTGAGATTTGTTTATGTAAACAAAAGGAAGGTGAAAAGAAAAGAAAAAGTGAAAAGATGATGAGTATATTGAGGTAGTGTTGCATTAACATCTAAATTCTGTGTATTGTTCTCTTAACTTCATTGGTTGAATTTGGAGAAGTAATGAGAAAAGAACCCATGTTTAAGGGTACTAGTGTCTTGTATATGGACTTATATATTTGGTTGGATCAACAAAGGTGTCTTCAGGTCTAAGGCCTACCCTTACCTTATCCTGTCATTACAATCTTTAAAAGATCTATTGATTTCTTCTTGGCTAGCACTTATATTAGTGGAGAGAGAGACTAATTTTGGACATATGTAGCTTGATTCAACTTGAGTCTATATTTTGATTTGTTTGCATATAAGCATACCATGATGGCATATAGAGTAAGCAAATTTTGTATATCACACATAATGCATGTCGTAAAAATTTAGTCATAACATTACATGAATTCATCATGGATTGATAGACATGTGGATATTTGTGTTGAATGTACTGTTTATTCTTTATGGACCCTCTGATTTGTTGAACATGCTTTATCTATACCCCTCATTATGTGTTTTTCATTGTCAACCGTGTGTAGATGCTTCTATGTTTGGGGTATTTACGAGTAGGATGCATAACATGTTTATTGTATTGTATGTACACTTCCAGGGGAAGAGCTATGTGTTTGTTTTACTTCCTGTTGTTTGTCCTATATATAAGTTTTTTTATGATGTACATTCATATGGTGCTTTTGTCTCTCCGGTGTCACATTGTATGAACCATGCATAAATAGGACTTTATGACATGTTATATGCATTGTATGCAATCTTTGATTTTCACATGTTCACCTATATGTTTCCTTCTTATATGCTTCTTTCTTGTCGTTCATTGTTTAGTAATTGTTGTTGAAATGCATGACAGATGTTTCTATCTGCACTTAACTTTGATTGCCCATGCATTTAGTTTATTGCCTATTGCATGCTTCTACCCCGATAGTGTCTTGGTGTGTCTCTATGTCCTTTTCTATTAAAGTATGTGATACTTCTTATTGTCTTTACTTTAATCTTACCTATTGCATTGCATTAGTGTTAGGATTATAGGAAATTTGTATGCCTTCTCTCCCTTATATAAGGAGGAGAAGTTTTTGTGCACAACTATACATTTATACCATGATATGTACCACTTGGGCTGTGAGTATAGTATTATACTATATATTGTTAGCTAACTTGCATGTATTTAGGGAGAGTGTTGCATGAAGTCATGGGGAGTTGTGTATTTATGCTTGTTCTGTGCCCATTGATATATACTTGTGTAGGGGTAATACCATAGTCTACGATTTTACTACATGCTATTTCTACATGATACATTCACAGAGTATATGTTTGTTTTGTGTGTGTAGATTACAAGTGTAGAGTGAAGTCTTTAAGCTTTAGATGTATTGTGTGTAGTAGTGATGAGACCCTTATGCTTCAGAGTGACATAATGGATGAGCTGATAATTGAAGATGGACAAAGCGCACTAGATGGATGCACTTGGTGTAGGTGTGTCTTTTGGGTTTTGGTGTGTGTCATTGTGTTGTTCACATGAACATATAACTTTAGAAAATCTTCATGATCTTTTCATACTTTATAAGTTTATCTATCTAGTTGTGTAGTGTTTTGTCACGGAAAGTGAAAAAGGGAGATTGTAAGTCTCGTTATACGTGTGTCTGTGTCTTAGCTTCCCATGTAAAAAACACGGTGTATTTCACTCAGTATTTTTATCTTTCTCTATGTAAGATTGGTTACTACGGACCAATATTCCACACACGGATATAGTTAGGTAGACTTTGTATGCAAGCATGTTTTCACAAACTACGGGTATTAAAAAGTGTGAGACATTTTTATGTTTTGTTTTCTTATTTTATTTTATTTCATTTATAAGTTAATTTTTGATTTTATTTATTTTTGATTTTTTTATAATTTTAGTTTTTGATTTGTTATTTTTTTTAATTTTTACATTCAGTTCAATGCTTGTGGGTATCATTACTGAAAACCCTCATGAGAGACTTAAACTCATCCACTAAGGCAACCTAGGGGTTTAAAGAGCTTGTTCCATATGTTAAATGCATGATTTAATATATTTTAATTTATTAAATAGATTTATATATGTATGATTTAATCATATTTTATATAAATTTGTAATTTTAGAATCATAGATATTTTTATTGATTTTTAGGTATTTTCATTCCAAAAATAATTTAAAGACTCAAAGATAAAAATATTGGAAGAAATACATCATAATATTCAAAGCATAGTATTAATTTAATATACAAATAAGTAAGAAAAAAATGAGGAAGAGTAAACAAATGAAAAAAATGAGGAAGAATCAACAAATGAAAAAAATAGACAAAACTACCCAATCACGTGTATGTCATGTCGAGATCCACGCCCTTGTTTTTGCCCATCTGTTGGCACTAGTGCCTACACGTATGCAGTCTGTCCATAACGCATCAAACACCCATTTTCAAGATATTTTTCCACTTTTTTTTTGCCTTTTACTCACCTATAAAAGGACCATCTTCCCCATTGTAAATATCACACATTTTTCTCAGCTTTTTCTCTCTCTAGAAAGCTTTCTTAGTTTTTTTAGTTTTTAGTTTTAAAGTTCTTCTCTTTTTGAGAATAACTAGTTATGATCTTATAGATTTCTAATTTTGATTCAATAAATAGAAATGCAAATTCTTTTAGAAGTTTTCCAATAATAAAATTAACATCAAAGTTTTGTAAGGATTCTTTTAAGGTATAAATTTAAAATGAATTCTTTATAGTTATTTTTTACGTTTTATTCTTATATGTTATGTTTATTTTGTCTGTAATTTAATTTAACATGGGTCATTTTTTGTAAATATGATATAATAATAACATTTTTATGTTTATGAAATATTAAATTGGTAAAATATCTTTATAAAATAAATTGATTTTATTTTTATTGAAGATTTTATATTAAGGATGTTAAAAGAGAAATATATTATTTTTTCATTACAAACTTAAATCAGAAAATTAGATTTTAAGTTTTAATTATTCGGTCTGATTTATGGTAGCGTTTTTTTATTTGTTTGTACAATCACCTAGTAGTTAGAGTGAAGCTCTATTTCAAAAGCTTTTATAAGAATTATTATTGGAAAATGTATTGATAACATATTTTCAGTAATGATTTTAAAACTTAAAAGTTAGTACTTGGATAATTAAATTCATAGGTTTAATTTGGACATCTTGAATAAAGTTTAAAATATCTAACCCCACCAAAGGTGGCATTTAAATGGTTCATTTTCAATCTCTTAGAAAAAAATAATTAATTTAATTAATCAAATTAATTATCGACCCCACCTATATCTAACCCTTATGGGTAGGGTCGATAATTAATTTTGTTTAATTAACAAATAATATCTAACCTTACTAAATGTGGTATTTATATAAAAAAAGAGAATCAATAAATATCAATTTATATATTTAATAACTTAAATAATATGAACAAGCATAATTAACTTAATTATTATATCCATAAATACTCTATTGTTATGAATGATAAAAATTTGCATAATTTTTTATTAAATCCATATCTATGTTTATTTTTTCATGTTATTAGATTAGGAAACACAAAAAAATAAAAATATTGTGACAAGATATTTAAGATTTAATTTTGTTTTTAAAAGTTTGAATAATAAATTAAAAACCACATATATTCCTTCCTTAGATCGACATTTGGAGTATACTTGTCATTTTCTATTAAATGATTCGTGCACTTGCAAGACTTTTACAAATATAAAACAAAACTATTCGTAAGATAGGTATTGCTAACCCGATGCCTATCTTGTGCTCATCAAGTTTTTGGCGCCGTTGTCGAGGACTTGATGTTGTTCATCAATATGCATGCTAAGTCTAATATATTTTTACTTGTGGTTTTTGGCATGTTTTGGGTATGGATATTTATGGATAGTACTTGGCATTTTTGGAAACAAAAAATGTAAATTTTTAGCAACTCACCACCATGCTCGCTACTAAGCTTGGTACCACTCTTGTCACCACCCTTGGCGAGGTGACTGACGAGATGACCGATGAGGTGGCAAAATCGATCCCTATAAATACCCCATTAATTTCTCTCTTTTTAACCCCTTGTTTAAGAGTTGAAATTCTTTCAAAATACACATCGAGATTTATAATTGATTTTGAAATTATTTTAGAGAGCTTATATTTGAGAGTGGATCATTTTTGTAAGTTTAGTAATCAAATCATAATCTGTGTAAGTATGTGGTTTGATTGTGTATCTCCCATATATGATTTGATATTAGTGGTAGACTATATGTCTCGTGAGGTTATGAGTTGATACACTTACTATTACTGATCTTTTGGTTTGCAATCACATCATATTGGGTGGTGTTGGCTGTGGTGGATAGTTGGTTTTGAGTGTTAAACCAAATAAATGCAAAAGTAGCAAGTGAAAAGCAACAATAGGCAGTATGGATGGAGATCCTAATTGATAGAGGCAATAGTAATTTTATTATCTATTATTGTTATAACTTATTTATTGTTTGGTGAATTATTTGTTGTTGAGTGGTTGCCTTAAGGAACGTGAGGATGTTTCTATATAGATACTGTCTCTATATGGGTTTACCTCATTAAATCGAGTGTTACACATGATTTGAGTTTTTGTTCGTACAATCTAAGTTTAAGGTATGTATGTTTCAACCTTCTTCTAGCTTAAACTTTGATTAAAAATCATTTGTTCTTTACTTGCTTTCTATTTGACTTATAATATATTGTTTCAAAGTTTTTTGCTTTTGATATTATACTATTTGTGCTTTTGCTGTGTGAACTGTATAACTGTTATACTGTTTTGTTCTTTGTGAGTTAGTGATATGTGCAAAACTGCAAGTGCATAGTATAATAGTTTTATAGTAAAGTGATAAGAAGAGTATCGTCCTCAAGGATTTTTAACTTACTTTTGACAAATACCAAAATTATACTAATTTTAATTTTATCTAGAGAAGTCACTAAGATTGTTGTAATCGAAATTTTAAATAAATATTTTTTAAATAAAATACGCAAAAGAAAAGAAATATGTTGTTTAAAAATCAAATCAATAGGAAGAAAATTTCTAGGAAATCGATTTCACCTAATCCCTCACTGTACTTTACTCATTTAGCTAATTGAATGTAATTCTCTTTGTTTGTTAGCAATCTAAAGAAAACATCCAAAAGCCTCTTTCGATAGTCAATTGGAAACATTATTGTTCATCAATTTACACAAGAGTATGCAATTTAACAAAGAAAGAAAGCATCAAGACCAATGATTTTAATCTTACACAGGTTCATACATGTCTTTCGATCTCTATATTTACCTATGCTGAAATATTCCAACTTTATCCTATAATTTTCCCTTTCGATTGTAAATCATAAGATTAAAATAACTTAATTAATTACTAGTTAATTAGTAGTAATAAACTCAGAATAAATCGCATAAATATGAAGAGAAATAATTCAAATTAACATGAAAAATAAAGCATAGTTCAGAATCAGATTACATCTCTTTCCTAGAATAAAGAAAATTTATTTCATGCTAAAAATTAAATTTAACATAAAAACAATTCATCATCATTTTTCTAAGAATAATTGGAAGAAAAATGAATCGCAAAAATAATATATTTTTGTTTTTTCTTCTATGTTCCTGGTGGGCACTAATTCATTTTTATCATTTTTCACAACTACTATTTTGGATTTATTTGGTACCACTAGAACTGGAGTAACCCATCCACTATCAATAACAAGATAAATGACTCATACTTTTAAGAGTTTCAAAATTTTCTTTTTAACAGCCTCTTGCATGATTGGGTTTAGTCTCTTTTGGACCTCTCTAATTGGTTTAGTATCATCCTAAAAATTGATCTTATGCATAAACATAGCTGGACTATTGCCTTTAATATCTTCGATACTCCAACCTATTGCTTTCTTAAATTTAATAAGCACCTTAGCAAGTTATTTTCTTGGGTTTTAGTCAAATTTGAAGAAATAATAGCTAGATATGTTTCCCATTCTCCCAAAAATAAATATTTTAGGTGCTTAGGGAAATCTTTTATTTCTAGCTTTGGCCGAATGGAATCTTCCCCAAATAGGGTACTAGGTAGATCTAAGGGTGTACTAGGATTTTCTATTGGATCAACATTATCTAGTAATTCATGGCACCCCCTAGACTCCTCATCTAAATCCTCTTCTATCTTTTCAACTGTAAGAGTGACTTCTAGTGTACCAATGTATCTTTTTCTTTCTACCATATTAGACCGTACTATCTAGTATGGTTATTGTACTTATAAGGTTTATGGGTAAATAGTATATGTATTAAGCAACCAAGACATTAATAACCCCTAAATAGGCTAGATCAAGGTCTAATTGAAAAAGAATCAAATTATTGATTGTGTCATTTAAAGATAAAAATGAAAAAAGATGGAGAAAATCCATCTATCAGAATCTTACGAATGACCATCACATTAAAAATGCGAATCCCGATACTAAAAAATATGTTCACTTCTTAAAATATCCCATATATGTATGTGGAAATAGTGGAAGGTGATAAGAGTCAAATTATTGCATTTTTGTTATGATTTAAAGGTTGATATTTGTGTGAAAATTGTGTTTATTTTATTATTTAATCCACAAATGTCATTTCACGGGTATTTCGTGTTTAAAGTGCAATTTCATGTAAAATCATGATTTTGGAGAAGTTTGGGACAAATTTCAATGATCCGGAAATCTCGTCGCGGTGAGAGTAATGTCACAGCCGGCGAGTTTCATCCGAAAACACATTTTTTATGTTGTTTTGTTCCAAAATTGCCCCCAAAACCCTAGATCTATATATACCATAAGATAGAGAAAAGAGGGGATGGAAAAGAGGAGGAGGTCTGAGACATTTTGGAGGAGAGAAGGCAATTTTGGAGAGAAAGTTTGGAGAAGCTTGAAGGATTATCACCATTGTTGCTACCAAGTGTTCATCTTCAAGAGTTTTTCATCTCTTCTCCTTAGCTTTCATTTTCTGCATTTTATTCAGATTTGTTATTCATGGATTCAATTGAGATAATGTTTGTTCTTATTTCCATTATGAACTAATTCATTTTTGCTAAGGCTATGATGTAGTTGAATCAAGAAAATCTGATTTCTTTTGTTATTGTTATATGAGTTCATTGTTTTCAAGTTGAGTATTTATTTCCATGCTTAATGCTTTTAAATTTCTGGCCAAGATTTAGATGATTTTTTGCATTATATTGAGACCGAGAGGAGATGTGTAATGAATGCTTCTTGTGATAAATATTGTATGTCGAATGCGAGTGTGAGACCTAATGCATGATGTTTGTGGTTATTATAGAAATTCCATAAATCGTAATGTGCTTGTTTGTGATTAAATCTTCATAGAAATATAATTGGTTTTCATAGATAAGTAATTCTAATATAACTCGAGAGAGAGTATTAGGTAAATTTGGATTTTTCAACCATCACTTTTAGCTTTGATTCTCATATAACATAACTTGAAATCGGATTGAATTGATTTAGCGAAATCAAATGCCTTAGCATTTTTAATCATTTGTGAACAACATTCAATTGTGTTATTTGCATTTTTTTTAGTTAATTTTCTTCTTAAACAATTTCAACAATTGGGTTTTCAAATAAAATTAGGATTAGTCAATTTCGGTACTTAGTAACGCCATTCCTTGTGGGTTCGATATCCGTACTTTTGTACACTTTATCTGACGCCATGATGAAAAAAATCTTAACACCTCATTCTTATTACTTTTTTTCATATTGAAAAAAGAAAAAAATGAAAAGGTCTTCTTATTCAAAACCCAAATTATGAAATCCCATCTCTCCCACTTCACACCTCGAAATGCACCATTTGTATGTAGAGAAAGGCATTTTTGCATCTTCTTAACCTGAAATGATTGAGAAGAGGAAAGGTTCCTTTTTTTAGGGTACTCTTGAGAATAGATCTAGTAGGTTCAATACATCTACCCTTTCTCAAGGAATTTCTTTAAACAAACACCCTATTTTTTTTCTTTTTAGATGGTAAATATTTCTCAGAATATAGAGTGTGAATCGAACCCATGTTAGAGTGACTTCTAGTTTTTCATCTAGTCTATCCTTCAAAAAGTGTTATGAATAAGTATATTTATAGAATCAAAATTAAAGCATTCATCAATGGAAAATATAGAAGGAATATGTAAAGAGTTAAAAAATTTAAAATGAACAGTTTCTCCTAAGACTCTCATTGTCAAATTCCCATCTTTGACATTAATAATAGTCTTGGTAGTTATTATGAATGGTCTAAAAAGAAGTATTGTATGTTCTTTGACGAAGGTTGGATTTGTCTACATATATAGAACCACAAAATCAACAGATTTTATTAATTTTTCTACATACTAGCACATCCTTAACCATTACCCTCAGATATATAATAGATTTATCCATAAGTTGAAGAAACATGGTTATAGGTTTAAATTCGGCCAAACCTAGTTATAAAAATAGAATATGGCATCAAATTAATACTAGCACCAAAATCAAGCATTAATTTAGCTATCTTTCTAACCTCCATAGTGATGTTAATGATAAAACTTCCTAAGTCTTTCAACTTTGGAGGTAGTTCATGCTTAAGCATAGCACTAGTAACCTATCATACCATAACTCTCTCATTAAGCTCACACCACATTTTCTTATTGTTCAATTCCTTGAAGAACTTAGTATAGGAGGACATATTCTTGATCACCTCTAATAAATAGAAATTTATATTAACTTTAGAAAGTATATTGAACATATCAGAGAATTTCTTAACTTGCTTTGATTCTTTTAACTGGTATAGGAATGATACTGGTGGCTGGTGTGGTTCTGATGTGTTTTATGTTTTATGTTTTCAGAATGTCAGTTGACTCCCCAATTCTTTCCTCGGAAGGTTTATTTTCACTTTCTTGGGAGACCATAGTTTTACCTTCTTTATTATTAGCATTAGATGGTAAATCATTAAAAACCTCATGTAAAATTTTGTCAACTACCTTACCATTTCAAAGGATTGTGACATCCTTTATTTATTCTACTTGACTAGATAGCTTTTCTTTTTCTTTCTTTTGCATTTGTTCTACAAGCTACCCAACTCAAGCTTCCACCCTTTTTACTAAAGCCTTTAAAGAATCTAACTTATGATTATTTATCATTTGGTTATCCCTACTAAATTTAATAAAGGTGTTCAAGTTATCTTCTAAAGTTGGCCTATAGGGTTGATCTGGTGGATAAGGCTAGTTTACATAGGACCTTTGTATTTGATTTGGGGCATATACTGGTTTATTGTTGGGTTTCCATTTAGGGTGATTTTAGGTGTTAAAATGATACCCTTGAATAAGATTGGATTCCTCCAAGTTACCTACACTAAAATCTCCTAAAATATAACAAATATTAGTACAATCCCTAAATGTTCCCTGAAATCCATATACTTCTTTATTTGACATTTTTTAGGTTATGAGGTATTGCACTTATTTAGTTAGTTTTGCAAGTTGTAAGGCCATTTTGTTTCCAAAGCCAACTTCATTGACCCATACTCTTCTTCATACAACACTCTTTTGTTAGGATTTAGTATCTAACAACTCATACATCTCATAAGTTTAGTCGGTTATCTTTTATCCCATAGCTTTTCCTGCAGCATTATCAACAATGTACTAACATTGTTGTGTCAATCCATCAAAGAAGAATTGGTTCTGTAACTAAAGTGAAAATCTATGGTGTGTGTGTTCAATCAAAAGGAGTTTGAATCTATCACAATCTTCATGGAAGGGCTCTCCATCCATTTGAAAGAACATTCCTATTTTTGTTCTTAAGTTGGCAATCTTTTGATAGGAATAGAACCTACCCATAAATTTATTATCGATTACTTCTTAAGTAGTTACTGAACCCAATGACTTAGATTTATTCATGAGTATTTAAGGAAAACACCTCATCCTAGGTTGGTTTTCATCAAGTCTCTACAATGAAATTATTTGCATAGTAGCATAAAATTCTATAATAAAATTCAAAGGGTCTTCATTAGGGATAACATGAAATGAAGATAACAATAAGAAATAATGAATATTTTTCAATTCATAAATCATTACACCTTTTCCCATTTGTATGCAAGAAGTAGCATTACCAATGATTGATAATGCATACTCTTTCATCATTTTCTACCTATATTCGACTACTTGCATTTATGGTTGTTCCTCTTCCTCCTAATTATCAATGTCCATTTTTCTTGAAAAAATGTTTTTATCCTGTAGATGTTAATAATAAAATATACTAGTTCCTTTCCTAAAGATCTCTTATCTTTTGTACATTAAAAAAAATTAAGAAGTAAAGAACTTAATACTAAAATAAGTACTATTAGAAGTGTAAAAAAAGAGAATATAATTATTGAACTAGTAATTAAAAAAATAACTAAATAAATAAAGGAAAAGGAAATTAATTTAAAATCATGAATTATAAAGTAGTAAAAAAATACTAAAAAGAAATTAAGTTTTGAAATAAAAACACTAGTTTTTTTAAAATATCTTATTCAATTAATAATTACAATATTTTTTAAAGTCAACTAATAAATGAAGTATTAATTTTTATATATTATTTTATTTTCAAACATTTTGAACTTTTTAATAAAGTAAAAACAAATCATGAATATTTATAATACAAAATTTTTTAAAGATTTTCTATTCCTCTCAACAATGGTGCCAAAAACTCGATGCATGAATTTTTTTTATTTTAAAATAGCTTACAAGTGCATAAATCACTTTGTAGAAAATTAAAAATATATTTTCAAGGTCGGTCTAAAGAGGAATTAAGTGGTTTTAAATATATCAACGAAACTTAAAAACAAAAAAATAAACTGCAATACTCTATCACAAAGTTTGGGTTTGAAAATGCTTAACCTAATAACATAAAATAATAAAAGACAAAGGAGAAGTTGGTTTACACAAATTATAAGTAAACATGTAATTAATTAATTAGTGGAGAATTAATAGGATATTTAGTTGGTTGACTATGTTTGATAGAATTACTAAGATTAATAAAATATAAACTTAAATTTATTACTTCTTATATATATATATATATAATGACTTCTATTAGGTCTACTATTTATTATTAATTAAATCACTTAACGCATTTGGTAAGATCTATTAGTTAATTTAATTTAATTATACTTATTTTTTAATAAATTAAAAAAAGCATTTAACTTGTTACCTTTGGTCGAGTCTAACATGTTAAATTTATATTAAAACTACCTAAATTAGTTTTTAGAATGATGTATGTGAAATATAACTTTCGCGTTTTAAGTATATTATGAAAAATATGTTCTCAAGAATTTTTTAATAATAAATCTTATAAAAACCTTGAAATATAATACAAACCTAAATAAGATCTAGATTCATTTTTCTAAAAACCAATTTCATCTTTAAAATCTATTATGAAAATATATCGTCAATATATTTTTCGATAATAAATTTTGTAAAATTCTTGAATAGAAAATAATTTATATTTAATAATTATTAAAAATATTTTCCTAAATAATTTACACAAACATATCAATATAAATAAAATCTCATTATCATAATCAGCCAGAAATGTTAAAAATAATAAATAATCAATAAATTATTTATAACAAATTCAAGAATTACAATATTGTTTTTTGAAAAGAAATAAAAATACCAATTAGATTTATATGCAAAAGATAGATAGATGGGTGTGCCCTACTCTACAAAAGAGGTATTAACCTTCACAATATCCCCTAGATTTCAATAATGATTTCTTATCGCCTGATTTGAAATAACTCCTTATAGTAGCCTTTTATTTTTTTATAACCTATTCTAAATTGTTTAAAAACTAAACATGAAATGTAAAACTTGTTTACTCTCAAAATTAAGAGAATAACTAAAAGAAAAACTAAATAAAATCTAAAATAAAATTGAGAAATGTGTAGCTGTTGTGGGATGATGACTTACAAAGAGGTAATGGATCTTTTTATTGGTAGAAAAATGCTGAGATGAGGAAAGAAAAGTGCATCATGAGGTTAAGCATCATGACACACCTATTTCACTATCATAGCATGTGTTGATTCTAGATGCTTTTAAGTACGATCCGAAAGGCTTGTATCGTGGCACATGTTTTACACCGTTATAGCCTGCATGAAACTACATTTCTCTAACTTCTTTTCATCTCACCCCATACAAGCTTGGTTAGAACATATGTTATTATTTATTTTTCTTTGCTACAATTGAGTGCTTTTAGGTACAATTATTCAAGTGTTTATCAATTGAATCATTTTGAAGCCAGAAATATATGAAAAATAAAAAAACATATCCTTGATTTTGAAAACATAGATTTTCAAAAATAATGATAAAATTATGCGAACATAAATTTTTTTGATATTAAAATGCAAATAAATCATGTATTATTTAGTACTTTTAAGCACTCATCAATATCCTTGTAAATTATATATCTAGAATATTGTAGCTCGAGAAGGCACACTTTTTCTTTTCCATCAAATCCAAGATGAGCTAGTATTTCTTGACCTCGGGGTATGGTCATGTCAAGGTTATGGTTCCAGTAGAGGGTACAAGCTCTCCATCTATATGTCGCCATCAATGGAAAAATATTTATCCTTCCATTTTCCTTTGCTATGAGGCAGACTCAAAATTAGACCCCGTGTAAAGATTTCATAGACATACACTCTCCCCTCATTAACCTATTCCTTTTTACATATTACATTTATCATATCTTATGTTTCTCCAACTCAAAGCCAAGCTCTCAAGTGACTATGGCCAAACTAAGAAGTGTTTTTCACCCATTGGAATTAAGCCACATTAAGTTCAAATCATAGGTGGACAAAAATGGATCAATGACTCAAGCTATTGGAAACCTCAAACCTACTTTTAAAGCCTCCTCACGTGGAACATATTAACTCGTAGATGGGTTATCAATTTTGAAAATGTAACGTGGGATATGAACCAAACTCACTTAAGGAGGAATTGAGTACTTCATCCTAACTTTGTACATGTCTTCCATAGTTAATTGGTTGGGAACTTTTTGACTTTGATGTTTATCCATAGTCCTCTCTAAAGGCTCTTTTGAAGACTTACGATGTACCTTCTTTTTCCTCTTAAGTTATAGTTTGTAGAGCTTGAAATGAGGTATTGTCATAAGATGTTTGACCAAGATCTCCAGGTGTTTTAGAAGTCCGTGAGTGTCAAATGTGAAATAGAGTACATCCTTGCACACGGACACCATAACCTTGACCAAATATGGACAAGGGGGGCCAATACCCTACCATGAGTTATGGATTCTCCCCTTACTTGAATTTCTCTACCCCGTTCATCATATCTCCTAATGATGGGAGAAACTATCTCCTTGATTTAGGAAATAGGGGTAGACCTAGGTGGAACTCTAGGTCATGAGCTAGATTGTTGATCAGCCATGACTATCTATATAAGAAAATTTACTTCGAGAAAATTTAGAAAACTAGAGGCAAAAAAAGGAACCTAAAATTCTTCAGTAATGGGATTGAATTATTTAGTAGTAGGTTGTAATATTTATAACAATCTAAAACTTTTCCAAAATGGATTGAAATATCTTATCTACAAATTGTTTTTTTTTTCAAATAGGCTAGATTTATTTGAACACAAATATGATTATTTTTGAATCATTATGGAAAGTGAAAGTGATGGGAGGGTTTAAGCTCTAATATTATAGAGGAGAGACATAAATTATCCAAGAAACCCTAGGATGTTAAAGGGTTTTCATCAAAGGAAGTTGAAAGGTTTGCATCCTCAAAGCAAGTTGAAGTTTACACTTTCAAAGGAAGTTGAAAGGTTTAGACCCTAAAAGGAATTTTAAAAGGTTTTTAAATAGAAAGGTTTTAATTATATTGGGACAAGTTTGGAGATAAAAAGGGACTATTTTGGAAAGTATGACAAGTTATGCCTAGTAGGATATCCTGAGGTAGTGTTTCTCGGTTAGCAAATAATTCTTTCACCTTGCTTTAAGATAAAAGAATAAGGGACTTAATGTTTGGACGTTATGGATCGAGATAGTTGTGACCACGGGGTACTTCCTTGAAAGGGGTATTGGGCTAGAGATACCTCCTCCTATTAAGGTACTAACAACATGAGTTACCTCCTTACAAAGAGGTATCTCATCCCAATGTGGTACTAACAACATGAGGTACCTCCTCTACTAGGTACCCATTACTAGGGGTTTTATTAGCTAGAGAGCAATTGGTGATTTGACTGAAAGTGACCTCAGTAAGGGACATAATGACCTAGTTATTTTGGTGATGTACATGTATGGAATCATCATGGAACGGTGAACCTATTCTTATATCAGCAAAAGTCACATGTGGCTGCTCCACTAAGGTATCAACATGTGGAGGTTTAAGTTCCTATATATATGGACCTATGTATACATTAATAAGGATCTATTTTATCTATCTAACTTTCTCTAGAAATCCTTTAACTCTTGCAATTCTCTAAACATGTTTGATTTTTGTGTACTACAGTTTTGATATTACAATAACTATACATGTCTATATCTTATCAGTTATTATTATTTTAGAAGAAAAATCATTGGATTGTTGCATATAACAATAATTTTAATCATTTGCTCATAAAATGGCCATCCTTAAAGATTGGTGTGGTAATTTGTGAGCTAGAAACACAAAGTGCGAAGCACGAACATGATAAATATGATAGGCATAATTGGTTTGAAATAGAATCCTCAATTTATTATTATTTTTACTTATAAAATATAAGGTATATACTCTTAATCTAAGTTCAAATTATCACATATATTAGATGTACAATAGAAAGTTAAGATTTACAAACAAGTATAAATTAATAGAGAATAAACAATCAGATCTTAGTACAATGCATTTCATAAATGTGTTAAATAGAGAGTACAATATAAATTAACTCTTTTAACATATATTTTAAGGTAATGATATTGCTAGAATAAAAATATATAAAATATTTATTTTATTCTTAATATCAGTGCCACATTAATGCGAATATTTTTTAATAAAGTTATCATTGATAAAATATTCTTGTAATATTAACAATTTCTATTGTGCCAATATCACTATTCATGTTTTATTGTTATACTAAAATATTAAATATAGAAATTAAAAAAAATATTAGACTAAATTTAATACATTTATTATGATTACTATACTAAAATTTGAATCAAGCTTTAAATTTAAATTAAATTTTATAATTTAAAAGTTAACTAACTAAATCTTATTAAACAAAGTTTAAGTGAGCTTTTAGTAGGATTAATTATATTTTATGTTCACAATGTATGAATAATGATTTAATTATATACAAAGATTTACATGTTTTTATCGTTATCTATATATTATGAGCGTAATTATAATAAAGTAAATATTAGTAAATTATCCCAACATTATAAACATAAAACGTAATGGTTAGTAAAATTGATAAAATTTAAGGGCACAAGTATTACTCTGTCTTATTATTATTTAACATCAAAATAAGACACAAAAATAATGTCATATGATATAATATAAATTTAATAAATATCTTTTAATTAAAATAATATAATTTAGTTAACTAATTTTTTAATTAAATAACACGTAATGTGTTAAACAGGAATATAATAAAGTCAGGAATGAATTTACATGATACCATATGACATATTTATTAAATGATCCAACATAAACTATGTTAACTGAGACGATTTGCCACCATTTAGTAAGAAAACTCACCCAGTACAATCCCTTACTTTTCCATCTCATTACATTAATTATTGTGTGACCCACTCGGTTAAAAAAAACTTATATAACAATGAATACAAATAAGAGTTAGACACATGTTGTAAGTGCATTTTCATAAAAATAATAATTTCTTAAAACTAGTTTTTCTTTATGATCCCTTATTCATAACTTTTTATTTTTGACTCATCATCAATTTACATTTTGAATATGTGTTTAAAACGAAATTCATTTGAATACATATTCAAGAGTAGTATTTATGATCCAAATTTTTTCTTTAATGCGTAGTGTTATTTGTCGATATTGTGGTGGTTATTCATTATCAGAGTTATTAGACATTCAATGAATTTTATGTTTTTGAATACATATACAAAACACAAATATTTTTTGAAAATGTCATCTCTTCTAATATTAGACCCAATTACTTTATCAAAAATGAATGAATAAACCTATACGAAAGATTCCACGATCTGGTATACAATTAAATAAGGAGATATAAACTTCTAAAGGATTCATCTCTAACTTGCAAGGACCAAAATAATATAACACTTAAACTCATACAGTAAAAGCACAAAGAGTATAATATTAAAAGTAAAAAAATTTAATAACATATATTATATGTCAAACAGAAAACTGGTAAATAACAAATGGTTTCTAATCAAAGTTTAAGCTAAAAGTATGTTGAAAGATACATACGTTAAACTTGGATTGTACTAACATAAAATTAGATCATGCATAACATTCGATATAATGAGGTAAGTGTATTATGTCACAACCTCGTGTGACACACAATCTACTACTAATATGAAATCACGTACGGGAGAGACATAGTCAAACTACATACTTACATAGATTACAATTTGATTACTAAACTCATAAAAATGACACTCTCAAATATAAGCTCTACAAAATAATTTCCAAATCAGATAATCTGAGTGTGTATTTTGGCAGAATTTCAACTCTTAAACAAGGGGTGAAGAGAAGATAAATGAATGAGGTATTTATAACACTTAGATTTGTTATATCACTAGCCACCTAGCCACCACCTCGCTACTACCTGTAGCGAGGTTCCCAATGAGTTTATTTGTGAGATGTGTAAAAGATGATATTTTTTGTTTCCAAAATTATTGAATAAAATCCACAAATACCCGCACTCAAAACAAGCCAAAAAAAACAAAATTATTTACATCACAAATTTTTTTAAAATTTTTGATAAATAATTTAAAAACGTTATTCCTTCCCCGACAACGGCGCCAAAAACTTGATGAGTAAAACCGGCATCGCCGATCCTGCCAATACTTTGGTTTTATATTTATAAAACTCTCGCAAGTGCATGAATCATTTCGTAGAAAAATGATAAGTATACTCCCAAGGTCGATCTAAGGAAGAAATATATGTAGTTTTTAATTTATTATTCAAACTTTTAAAACCACTAACATAAAAATAATAACATAAAAACCACTGTCACGATATTTGGGTTTTGTGGTTCTAACCTAATAACATAAAAATAAACATAGATACAGATTCAATAAACATTGATGAAAATTTTATCATTTATAATAGTTGAGTATTTATGGATATAATAACTAAGTAATTATGCTTGCTCATATTATTTAGGTTATTAACGATATAAATTGATATTTATTGATTCTCCTTTTTTTGTATGAATACCACCTTTGGTGAGGTTAGATATTCTTTGTTAACTAAACAAATCAATTAACACCTATGGGTGGGGTTGATAACTAATTTGGTTAATTAAATTAATTCATTTTTCTAAGAGATTGAAAATGAACAATTTAAATGCTACATTTGGTGGGGTTAGACAGTTTAAACTTTATTCAAAGTGTCCAAATTAAACCTAAGAATTTAATTATCCGAGTACTAACTTTCAAGTTTTAAAACCACTACTGAAAACATGTTTTCAATACATTTTTAGATAATAATTCTTATAAAAACTTTTGAAATAGAGCTTCTCTCTAACTACCGGGCGATTATACCAAAAAATTAAAGAGCACTACTCTAAAGCATAAAAAATAACAGTAAAGAAAATAAAATCCTTACAGTACTCTGATGTTATTCCCGTTGCTGGAAAACCTCCAAATGGAATTTGCACTTCCATTTATTGAATCAAAAAGAAAATAAATTATTAAAACATAACTAGTTCTTCTCAAAAAGAGAAGAACTCTAAAATTAAGGAAAACTAACTAAGAAAAAACTAAAAACTAAGAAAAAATAAAAAAAACTAAGAAATGAGAGAAAGAAAGAGAGAAGAGAATGTGTTTTGAGGTGTGTTTAGTTATGAAGAGAATGGGGGTATTTATAGGTGAGGAAAGGAATAAAAAGTGGGTGAAAAATGATTAAAATGGAGGAAACGCATAGTAGGTGAAGATGACATCAGCTGACATCAGCGGGTGGGTGGCACGCATGGATTGGGGCGTAGATGGGCAGCGGCGCACTCGGACAGGAGCTGGGGCACACACAGGCGCACGCAGAAAGCAGTAGGAACGTGCGCGGGACTGGGCGGTGCGGATGGGCGGTACGATTTCCTCTTTTTTGACATTTTGGAGCCATTTTGTCCAATTTTTCCATATTTGTTGACTTTTCCTCATTTATTTTTGAATATATTTGTGATATATTGCCTGAGTATTCCTTCTTGAGTCTTTAAGTTACATTTTCAAGCAAAAATACATGAAAAACCATAAAATACCCGTGATTTCGAAAAGACAAATATATATAAATATATGATAAAATCATATAAATATATATTTTTAATCAATTAATGTGCATAAAATCATGGTAATTTTAGTGCTTTTTGAGCACTCATCACAACCCCCAACCAGCTTCTTGCTAGTCCCTTAGCAAGAGAAGCGATAAAAACTAAAAATTAAACTATCCTAAATCACTTCCTTGGATTGACACGGTTGCATTTAGCCTATACAACAAGCCTTTAAACCCCTAGGTTGCCCTAGTGGACGAGTTTGAGTCTCTTGAGGGTTTTCAGTAATGATACCCACAAACATTGAACTAAATGTAAAAATTAAAAGAAATAATAAAATTAACAACTTAAACAAAATCAAAAATTAACTTTTAAGAATAAAAAAAAACAATATAACACAAAAATGTCTCATACTTTTTAATCTCCTTTAAGATCATAATTAAAATCTCAAGCATAATTTATTTTAATCTTCTTAAACAATCATGATTTATTATAATAATTAGTCAAAAATCATTTTCATATTTCATATCAAAAATGTATCAATTTAATTTCACCCAATTTCAGTGTCTAGAATCCGAATTCGCTTCGACTCTATTTCTCACTAGTCAATACTTTCAAAACACTGAATCCTATGGGTTCAAACACTCATACTAATTTATATGCGAAAGAGTTGATGTATAGAAATGAACTAATATGTTCGCATATGTATAAAGAATAAAGGCTCAAAGTGTTATTTTGATGTTGATCTCATGAAAGGAATTGAATGCATAAATTATAAAGATATCATATATAAAAATTATTTTCATGCATAAATCAAACTCATTAAGAAATAATTTCAAGATATATGTCTTTTACAAATGAAGAAAGTGCAATGAATTTTTAAGGAATTACTTCCTATATCTTTCTTTTGTAATTAGCCTTTACTCACAACTTTGTAGGCAATGTGGGTTATAGTATGTAGATTATACTATATATTCTTTATCTCTCTATTTTTTTCTGAAGATATTTCTCAATATATATATTTTAGAGAGTCAACCTATGTACAAATTATACATTTTTTTGAATTTTGATGAGTGGTTAATTCTGTGGCTTTTCTGTTTGATCTTGGTTTACGTAACCCCATATGTCTTTTTTTTGTAACAATCATGCATGAATGAGATAAAAGCATATACTATCAATTTCTACTCAAATCATTTAATTTATAAAAAATAAAAATATACGACACTCTATTAAGATGAGAAAAAATTCATACATTCAATGCTAATACCTATAGAGATCATATAAAAATTTGAAGAAATAAGAAATGTGTTTGGAGTAGAAAAAAATATATATATTTCACTCTGAATAAGGGAAATTAGGCTCAAATTATATCTCACAAAGGTAGTCTCCACTAAAAAAAAATTCATAAACATTGATTTTGGGTTTAATATAATTTCTACATCTTATCAAGAAATACTAGTCATGACAAAAACTAACTAATTATCAAAAATAATTACAAAATATTTCATAATATGTTTTCAAAAATTAATCTAACAGTACAAAAGATTTAACTATTTACTTCAATTTGATTTAAAGAAATGATAATTTTTTGTGAGAAATTGTTTTTTTAATTTCAAAAATTACTAAATCACACAAAAAAAACCAAACACAGAAAATGAAAATGTGAAAAGAAAAAAATTATTATTATTATTATTATTATTATTATTATTATTTTTAAATTGTTAAATCTTTTTTTTAAATTAAGCATGTAAGCATGGTAACTTTTCACCACCCCCAACCTAGAACTTATATTGTCCTCAATGTAACAACTGTAAATTAAAGAAAAAAGAGAAGAAAGATTACCTATTTCTCGAGAATGTGCAAGTAGTAATAGAGAAATGCAGGTGCATCCATTATATTCATCATTAAAGTGTACACAAACAGATCTCTGTGAACTTCTAACATCTCAACAAATTTTTTTAGTTTTAACAATTTAAAAATTATTCACATTTAATTAAACTAAAATAAACAATAAAAATTAAATAAATTAAATAACCTAAAATGATGGGTTGCCTCCCATCCAGCGCTTAGTTTAATGTCTTAGCAAGACGTAACTTGGGGATTTATTTTTCAGTAAACTCAATGTCCCCTCATCATTGAGTCAATTAAACCTATAGCTAAGACAAGGTTGTCTACATAAACTTTTTCAGTCATGCCCTATTGATTTTCAATTTTTTTCTGTACTTAAAACTAGGGGCATGCTTGAGGGTTTTAGATAACTCATATCTAGGTGCAAATCAAATAATTAAGGCATCAAAACACAATTGTACCTAGATCAAACGAAGCAACTAACTCCTTAGATTATAATTAAAACTTTAAAATTTTGGAGATAGTTTTAGAAATTTTTTGTTTTTTTTAATATATATATATTTTTAAGATAAAATAACATAACCAGTATTAACCAAGAGTGCTCCCAGGAAAGAATGGTGGTGCAAAAGCTCCTTAAAAACCATCCTCCTAGACAGAACAACGTTCCCAGGAAAGACTAGTGGCACAAAGGCTTCCAAGAACTAGTCTTCTAAAACTAAGGAAAAACTAAAAACAAAGAAAAGAGAGAAAAACTAAGAAAAGAGAGAAAGAAAGAGAGAAGAGAATGTGTTTTAGGTTTGTTTAGTTATGAAGAGAATAGAGGTATTTATAGGTGAGGAAAGGAATAAAAAGTGGGTGAAAAAATGATTAAAAATGGAGCAAACGCATAGTATGTGAAGATGATGTCAGCTGACGTCAGCGGACAGGTGGCTCGCGCGGATTGGGGTGCAGATGGGCAGCGGTGCGCATGGGACAGGAGCAAGGGCGCGCGTTGGAATGGGCACATATGTGTGCGGATTGGGCGCTGGCGACGGCTGCTCAGCGCGGCTGGGCGGCTGCGTGCGCGATTTCCTCCTTTTTTACGTTTTTGACCCATTTTGTCCATTTTTTTCTATATTTGTTGAATTTTCCTCATTTTTTTTGAATATATTTGTGATGTATTGCCTTCAGTATTCCTTTTTGAGTCTTTAAGATATATTTTTAAGCGAAAATACCTGAAAAACAATAAGAATACCCGTGATTCCGAAAAGACAAATTTATATAAGTATATGATAAAATCATATAAATATATATATTTTTAATCAATTAATGTGCATAAAATCATGGTAATTGTAGTGCTTTTTGAGCACTCATCACATGCACACTACAAAAACCAACCCTATGGTATGTATAAAAATGCTTGCATACATAGTGTACCTAACTATATGTGTGTATGAATTAGTGATCCACAATAACCAACCTTACACAGAGGAAGACAACTAAATTAAGTAAAATCAAATGGATCTATAGTAACCAACTTTACACAAAGAAAGACAACTACACTAAGTAAAATAAAATGGACATTGTGTTTTGTATATGAAAAGTCAACACACAAATACAAGCACAATAGAACTTACACTACAAATATACTATCAAATTATTTTGTTTGTTTTGAATTTACCACCAAACTAAAATTCATTCAAATTGTATCATCAAACACAAATGTTTCATTCATAGCACCTCATCAGTTCTCCTTCTATATGTGCCGTAAAAACTAATAAAAAAGGAGGTAAACCAACCAAAATACTACTAAACTATTTGTCAATTGTTGGATACCTACTCGAGGCATCTATTAGGACCTGGCTGACATAGTAGACATAATGTTGAATTTTGTTTCTTTTAGTGGGGAGTACAAGGCTACACGTATGGGAAGTCACAACCAAATACAAATAAAGACCTTCACTTGGATGAGGGCTAGCTAAGACAAAGGGGTTACTCAAATACTTCTTGATTTATTCAAAGGCTCCATCGCAACTCTCATTCCAAAAGACTGATGTGCCCTTTCTCAACATTTTGAAGAAAGGCAGACACTTATCAGTGCATTTAGAAATGAACCTAATCAGTGTTACTATTCTTCCATTTAATTTCTCAATTCCCTTAAGTCTAGAAGGTTGTGTCATATTTATGAGGGCATGTATCTTGTCTTGGTTGGACTCAATCCCTCTGGCTGATATGAAGTACCCTAAGAATTTCCCCGTAGTGACACCAAATATGCATTTTTGGGATTGAGCCTCATACCATATCTTGGGATTACTAAGAATAATTCCTCTAGGCCTTTAATGTGGTCTATAGGTTGAGTTAATTTTACCACCATATCATCCACATAGGCCTCTAGGTTCCTCTCCAACCATTTTTCAAATATTTTGTTGACTAGATGTTTAAATATGGCACCCGTGTTCTTTAATCCAAATGGCATCCTTTTATAACAGAATATTCTTTCTTCCATGATAAAAGATGTTTTATCCTCATCTTTGGGGTGCATGCTAATTTGATGGTACCTTGAGTATGCATCCAAAAAACTCATCATCCCAAAGCTGGTAGAGGCATCTACCAATTGATCAATACATGAAAGGGGAAAGCAATCCTTGGGACATGCCTAATTTAAATCTGTGAAAGAAAAACACATACGAGATGACATGCATACTTTCTTGACTAAGACCACATTTGATAGCCATAAGGAATAGTTGACTTCCTTTATGACCCCTGCTTCTTTAAGAGCAACCACCTAGTGTTTGATGACCTCGTTCTTTTCTTTTGGGAATTTTCTTTTTTGTTCTTGTACGAGTCTAGCCTTTGGATTGATATTTAGTTGGTGTTAAATGATTTTTGGATCAATTCTAGGCATGTCAGTTGGAGTCCATGCAAAGACATTCGAGTTAATCTTGAGAAACTATAAGAGTTGTTCCTCTAGCTCCATCGTCAAGTTTTCACCCAATTTTAAGGGGTGGATCTTACCTTTCACCTTTATTGAGAGGTTTCTCACTTAATTTAATTTGATTGATTTTATAAGGCCTTTTTCCATGGATTTATTTGAGGGAGACCTCTCAGTAACTGCTATTTGTGGGCCATTTCCTTCATAGTAGCGTTATAGCAACTCCTAACCTTCTCCTGATCTCCCCTAATCTCCTCTTGACCTCTATCGGTGGGAAATTTTATTACTTGGTTGAAGATGGATGGGACTACCCTCATTTTATGTATGCAAGGACTTTCCAAGATGATGTTGTAATGAGTTAGGATATAGATGATTATAAAGTGGTCATTACTATCACTCATTTTTTCATAACAGGCAGCACTATTGTTCCTTTGGCATAGGTAGTACTATGGTTAACCCCTATGAGAAGGAGATCCATCTTGACAATATTAAGTTCCTTCATACCTAGAGCTCTTGATGTGGTCATAAAAAGAAGGTATACCGAACTCCCTATATGAATAATTACTCTACAAAGATCATAAGATCCAATCCTCAAAGTGATCACTAGAATATCCTTATTATGAAACCAGGTCTCATCCTTCTCATTGAAAATGATTTCAGTGGAAGATCACCCTTTGTCCAAGGCATATACATAGGGGAACTACGTAGTTCTCTAGTAAACCTTTTGCACAAGTTGTTTGAACTTTCATTAATCCCTGACCCTTCATGTATAGTATGTATGATTCTGATATTGGTTTCTTTGTGGGACTCATTTTCACTGCCTGTTAGGTTCATTGTTTTTGGCACTTCTCCCTTGTTTTGGTGATTTCTTCGATTTTCATTTTCTGTGACAAGGTCCTTTAGATATCCCCTTGATAATAACTCCTTTATCTCCTTTTAGAGGTGTCTGTAATCTTTTTTCTTATGGCCCATGTCCTTATGAAAGGCATACCATTTGGATGTGTCCCTAAGCGGAGATTTCATTTGTGATGGCCACCTGATGTTGGGTTCCTCCTCCATTCTCATTACAGCTTTGGCTAGATTTACTCTCAATGAAGGCCTCTTAAAGGGAGAAATTAACCTTCCACAGGGTCATCTATTTCTTAACCATTGTCTGGCCCCCTATTATTTGGTATGAAGTATTTACTTTTACTATTTTGATGTGCCCTATTTGGGCTTATCCTCTTCTTTTCTTTGTCTGGCACCACCTCCATGTTAGTTTGCATGCCTTTGATTAGGCCTAACTCTCTCTCCACATTGAAAAACTTTCTTGCCTTACCATAAGCTTCCTCTAAAGTATGAGGCATTGTCTTACTTAATTCTACAAATCTATCATAATTCATTAGGATACCTTTCTCGAAGGCGTCTATAGCTATAGAGTTAGAACAATCCGAGATTTCCAATTTTTCCTCCCTAAATTGTTTAATATATTACTCAATGGATTCTCCCTCATCCAAAACAATTGAGAAAATATGGTGTGATTCTTTTCTCAAAGGTTTGTTACAGGCATAGTTTATGATAAAAAGCCTGGCGAACTGTGGAAAGGAGGTTATGGATCGGGGCACCAAGTTGTTAAATCATTTTTGGGTGCCTTTAAAGAGAGTATCTATGAACAACTTGCACATCATGGAATCTTATTTTCCCTAGGTTAGGCTCATGGGAGCCATAATTGTTTTGAAATGTTTCACGTGCTTTTCTAGGTCCTTTGTCCCAAAATAGTTGGCATTTGGGTGCGTTGAACCTGGCTGGGGCTCATCATTTTCTATATCATTATAAAAGGAGGAGATACACAATTGTTTACAATCCCTGTCTACATTATAAGGAGTTTTACCCTTCTCATTTTTCTCATTAGCTACCATCAAAGCTTGGTCTTGCTTCTTATTTGTTTGTTTCAACGCTTGAAATCATGCCTCCCAGTTCTTCCTTTCCTGAACCCATTATTCTTCACCATGTCTCGCTGAGCTAGAAATGGGATTCCTTTCATCCTCCTACTCTAAGTGGTATGGCTCGAGCTAACACTATCTTGCTATGTTTCTATTAATTGGGTCTACTGCTTGGTCGTCCAGGGCCCTTCCCCCTGATTGGGACCATAGTGACCTATTTTCTCTTCTGGTTTCCTCAAGCTCCCTTCTCAATTGTGTCTCTCTGATTTACCTTAGTTTCCTTGTTAGCCAACTTTGAACATCTACTAGTGCGAGTTCCCACCATTTTGATGTGTGGAAAATGGCTCAGGTGTAATTTTTGAACAAAACACGACATATTTTCCAAGCTTCTCTTAAGACTCCAAGTAAATCTCAAGAAGTACAGGGTCAGAAACTTAAGCTTGACCTAAAAATCTAAGTCTTATGGTGGGTGCCAAAATGTTTAGGGTTGATCTGATTTATAGAGAGAGAACCCAAATAGAAGTAAATATATTTTTTCTAAATGTATGGATTCCATGATAGGGTACACATATATGAGTATTAGAGGGATACAATCGGTATAAAAATACAACATTTTATGTATCAAGCTTGACCTTATAGGGGAAGCGTCCTCTGGGATAAACCTCCTACTTTGTTGGTGCTTTTCAAGTGTACAAAGTCAGATACGCCATTCAGGGTATTCCTTCTTACGACTAGGTCATCTTTCATAAGTTCTGTTTGATGACACGAGCTTAGGCTGCTTATTTTGAATCGAATCGACATATAGGTTGGTCCTTAGTCTCAGGTCAGACT
This sequence comes from Hippophae rhamnoides, assembly GCA_033030585.1. Taxonomy (NCBI): domain Eukaryota; kingdom Viridiplantae; phylum Streptophyta; class Magnoliopsida; order Rosales; family Elaeagnaceae; genus Hippophae; species Hippophae rhamnoides. The sequence continues at coordinate 14,406,627 of CM065433.1, read as the reverse complement.
ATAGGTCTTGGTCCTTTGTCTTGGATTGGGCTACAGGTCATAATCTTCATCTTGAGTCGGGCTACAAGTTGATCCATATATCTTAATAAATATTAATGGTTAACAATTAAGTTCAATATTATTTAATTTTTTCCGCACAAAGTTATTCAAATTTGTGATCGATGGTCGATCGTAACTCAAATGTTTTTGACCATTCTTTGAATCAATGTTTAGCCTAATTTTTATTCCATAATAAAAGTTCTTTTTAATAGAAAAAGTTTTTTATAATAAAATGGAATATATTATAATTATTCAATGCAATTTAAAGTTCAAGTAGAAAAGTAAATTAAATTACTTATCAACCTTATATATAGTTTTGGTTATAAATGACCATGTATCGATAAAAATTAATTAAAATATTAACATTAATTTTTATTTTTTAACTATTTAAATTAATTAAAATATTAACACTAATTTTTATTTTTTAAATATTTAATAGATTTTTTTAAGTAAAATAAAAAAATATAAATTGAGAATAAATAAAATGTATATAAAATAATATGTATTTTATTATTAAAATTATATTTTTTTATATAATTATAACTATATGTATATTGTTTACAATAATTAATGTACATACTTACTATAAATGAGTTATCATTACATATTATAAATGAGTTAGCATATTACAAAAACTACTCCGAGAGCCTTTTATCTTTGGATATTTCTCTGGATGATTCTTCGTGCTGGTGTTCTCTGCACGCGATCCCGTCTCTTTGTTCTATTTGTGGCTGGCTATAGATGGTATTGCGATCTTTGATATGGAATTGCTAAGGAATTGGTAGTAACAAGACGTTTAGTGCTCTGAAGGAAGCATGCGTAGAGTTTTTCCTGCGATCGTGTGTTTGATGGAAACAAAGGCCAAAAAAGAATAGTTACACATTTGTGCAGAAGGCTAGGGTTCAGCCATTGACATGTGGTTAATCCTACACGCATTAGTGCTGGAGGAATGGTGGTTATGTAGATTCAGGGAATTCAGGTTAGTAGTGCTTTTAGCACAGTTAGCACTATTGACATGGAGATTGGTAATGTAGGGCGTTTTACTCTTGTTTATGGTTTGCAAACCGATGCTGATCGTTATGAGGAATTTGATAAATTAGCAAGATCTAAGAAGCCAGGTGTAGTCCATGGTTTATTACAGGTGATTTTAATGAAATGATGTGTGGCTCTGAGAAGAGTAGAGGGAAGTATTTGATTTTGGTAGAGCTAGAAGATTTAGGGGTTTTGTTAATGATTGTAAGATGATGGATGTTAAAGCCAGTGGTTGTTTCTATACATGGCGAAATGGAAGGGATCCTGATGTGTTTATTCAGGAAAGGTTAGATTGTGTTCTTGTTAACTCTACTGTTTTGGTTAAATTTCCTGATCTTGATGTGTTTGTTCCTCCTGCCTCGGGCTCAGACCATAAATTGTTGATCTTATCTCTGGAATCTATTGCAGTTAGGAAGTGGAGGTCATTTAAGTATGAAATAAAGTGGCAAATGGAAGAAGGCTATGAGGAAGTTGTAGAAGGAGGTTGGGCAGAATGTGCTTCTCGTAGTAACATTGGAGGTCTCTTCAGGGAATTGTAGGAAGAGGCTAAAAGTTTGGAGTAAACAGTTTAGGGGAAATCCTATGAAAGCTATAGAAAGCTTACGAAGCAGCTTGCTGAAGCAGAGAGTTCAAGCTCAATGACTTGGGATGAGCAGAGGGCATGGAAGGATATTGATGAGATAAGGAAAAAAGAAGAATCTTATTGGGAGTATAGATAGATTGTGAAATGGTTGCCGCTAGGAGATAGGAATACCAACCTTTTTCATAGAACTATGTTGTAGAGAAGGCGTTATGTGAAGGATCATAAAGGGGTGTGGCCCTCTGATCTTGTGAAAGTGGCTGATCTCATCCAGCAATATTTTGTAAATTTATTTTCCTATGAGTGTTGTTAAGGAATGGAAGGGGTACTGAGTGTTGTTTTTCCATCCATTACTAAATCAATGAACAGCAAGTTGATATGTCCAGTTACTACACAAGAGGTTAAAAGTGCTGTTTTTGGTATGGGTGCTTTAACAGCTCCAGGCCCAGATGGGTTTCTCAGGTTTTTCTTATCAGAAACATTGGGGGATTATTGAGGAGGATGTTGTTATGGCAGTCAAGGACTTTGTAGTCACAGGGTTTCTTCTTGAATCTATGAATAGGGCTCATAATGATTTGGTGCCTAAGGTTGTACAGCCTGAAACCCTGCACAGTTAAGGCCTGTTTCTTTGTGTAACTCATACAAGTTATTTCAAAAGTGTTGGTGAACAAAACGACGCCTTTTATGATGCAAGTCATATCTGATGTACATTGTGCTTTTATTGGGAACATATCAATTCAAGATAATCTGTTTATTGCCCAGATGAAGTTTTATTATCTGAAAAGGAAAAAGAAAGGTAAGGCAGGATACTTTGCACTTAAAACTGACATGGCTAAAGCATATGATAGAATTTAATGGAATTTCTTGGAGGCTCTGATGGTGAAGATGGGGTTTAATCTTATTTGGATTCAGAGGATAATGAAATGTGTGGCTTCTGTCACCTATAGTATCTTGTTTAATGGGTGTCCTCATAGTGATTTCAAGCCCCAAAAGGGGTTAAGGTAAGGTGATCCCTTGTCACCTTATCTGTTCATTATGGTTATTGATGTCTTGGCAAGGCATATAAAGAAAGCAGTGGGTAGTAATATGCTCGGAGGTGATAAAATCAAGAGAAAATATCATGTGTTATCTTGCTTATTCTTTGCAAATGATGCTTTGTTTTTTGGGGAAGCAAATGAATTAAACAATAGGAAGTTTATGGAGAGTACTAGTGCTTATTGTAAGCCATCTGGTCAACTTGTTAGCTATAATAAGAGTAAGCCATGGTTTAAAGATTTGGAAGACTTTAATTTGGCCATTTTAGCTAAGAAAGCTTTGAATATGCTATGTGAAACTCATAGTTTGTGTGCAAAGGTACTTAAAGGTGTGTACTACCATGATAGAGAGTTTGTTAATGCTAGAGCTTCACAGGTTGGTTCATGGTCTTGGAAGAGCATATGGCAGGGTTTGGAGGTGTCGAAAAAATGGTGTGCTTGGAGCATAGGGGATGGTAAAAGAATCAATACATAGGATGATGTTTGGGTCCCAAAGTTTGGTAAACTAGTGGATTACAAGGTTGATGGCTTCAATTTGGTAGCTGAGCTTTTTGATAAGAGCATAGGTAAGTAGAATTTGGATGTTGTGCTTGGTTTTTTCCCACCACGGGTTGTTGAAGAAATTCTGGGCATTCCTTTATCTTGTGTAGCTAGGCAAGATAGAATGGTGTGGGCTCTTACAAAGAATGGAAAGTTTACTGTGAAATCTTGGTACCATGAGTTGCACAAGCAAAGGAATAATTATGGGATGGAGGCTCCTTCTAGTTCCATGATGATTCAAGATTGGTTCTGGAGGAAGCTTTGGAGAGCTATTGTACCTCCTAAGGTGAGGCTATTTGTGTGGAACGTAGTGGGGAATTGTTTGCCAAGCAAGTGCAACTTGTTCAAAAGAAAAGTAGTCCCTGACACTCTATGTCCTATCTGTATGGTTGCTAAGGAAGCAGTCGAACATAAGGATATGCAGAAGCTTGCATTTTTTGGAGATTGGATGCAAGAGAGATTTGCTGATTTGATCGGACATCCAGATGGGGATGGAGATGCAATCGTATGGATAGCAAGAAATCAATACATTTTTCCGGTTCACAACTTGATTCTGTTATTGTTGCTCAAACTGCTAATAGACTAGCTAATGAGTTCATCTTTTGCAAGAAGGGTGCAACAAGTCCCCCATATAGTTGCTTATCCGAATTAGGTAATTCCTTACCACTATTGTCCACCTCCTCTAGATTATCTAAAAATAAACTGTGGTGCCTCTCTATATAAAGGGGAGCTGTATGGTGGTATTGGGGTATTGGTTCGAGATAGTGCAGGTGGGCTGGTGGATATTTTGGGTAAGAAGGAGAAGGGCACAAGTATCGATCACCTTGTTGGCTGTTTTGTGGGGGTTGAGGTTGGCTGTTAGGATGGAGGAAGTTTTTGGTCGAAACTGATTCCCAAAGGGTGATTAGCTAGATTACTAGATTAATTGAATTTATTTAATGTATTTACAAGGTTACAAATGCTGAAGAGCAATACATGTATAAATATAGAATAAAAGGAATCTGTTTTTCTTAAAAGTGCTTTTAAGAAAAAGTATATTAGTTGCATACAACTAATATACAGCTTATAAAGTATATTAGTTGCATACAACTAATATACCATTTAGTGATTTATTAACACTCCCCCTCAAGTTGGCACGTAGATATCAATCATGACCAACTTGCTTAGTGAGCCATATAATGACTTCTTGGAGACTCCTTTGGTAAGTATATATGCAAGTTGCTCTTCTGTGGGAACAAAAGGAAAACTAATAAGTTTGGCATCTAACTTCTCTTTTATAAAGTGACGATCAACCTTTACATGCTTAGTGCGATCATGTTGTACTGGATTTTGTGATATATCAATGGCTGCCCGATTGTCACAATACATCTGTATAGTATTTTTGAGTTCGAAACCCAAATCTAATAACAAAGTTCTTATCCACAGCAATTCACAAACCCCATGAGCCATACCTCTATATTCTGCCTTAGCACTAGATCGTGCTACCACTTTCTGCTTCTTACTTTTCCATGTAACCAAATTTCCTCCCACAAAGGTGAAATAACCCGATGTTGATTTTCTATCTGTAATACTTCCCGCCTAATCGCAGACCGTGAATCCACAGACTTCAAGAGGATTGTTGTGTTTAGAGAACATTACTCCCCTTCCTGGAGCCGATTTCAAATACCTTAAAATTTTCAAAACAGCATTCATATGGTTCTCACTTGGATTGTGCATGAACTGACTCACCACACTTACTGCATATGCAACATCTGGTCTAGTATGAGCTAAGTAAATCAAACGTCCAACCAATCTCTGATAGCGGGCTCGATCAGTTGGTATCTGATCTGGATACTCTGCTAAACCATGGTTTTGCTCAATAGGAGTGTCAATAGGTTTGCAATCCAACATACCTGTCTCTATTAGCAGATCAATAATGTACTTCCTTTGACAAAGATATATTCCTTCTCTTCCCCTGGCTACCTCAATTCCTAAGAAGTACTTTAGTTCACCTAAGTTCTTAATTTCGAATTCAGAGGCTAGCTGTCTTTGTAATTTATCCATCTCAATAGTATCATCACCAGTGATTACCATATCATCAACATAAATGATTAGAGCTGTTACCTTCCCTCGTTGATGTTTGAGAAACAGAGTGTGGTCTGAATTACTCTATCTGTAACCAACCTTTTGCATAAACTGTGAAAACCTTCCAAACCAAGCTTGAGGGGATTGCTTAAGGCCATACAAAGACTTCCTCAATTTGCATACAAAATTACCAGGAGAATCAACTACATACCCAGGTGGAAGACTCATGTACACCTCCTCGGCTAATTCTCCATGAAGAAACGCATTCTTGACATCAAACTACCAAAGTGGCCAGTTTAGGTTAGCAGCAAGTGAGAGCAGAACCCGAATCGTGTTCATTTTGGCAACAGGAGCAAAAGTCTCATCGTAATCTACACCATACGTTTGAGTAAACCCTTTTGCTACAAGACGAGCTTTATACCGATTTACGGATCCATCACCATTATGTTTTATAGTAAACACCCATCGACAACCAACTGCCTTTTTTCCTTGTGGTGGTGACACAAGTTGCCAAGTATCATTCTTCTTTAATGCATCCATCTCTTCATCCATTGCCTTCCTCCATATTGGATCTCCCAACGCATCCTGCACTTTGTTAGGTACTGATACACCAGATATTTGATTCACAAATGATTTGTATGACTTAGATAATCTTTTAGTGGACATGAAATTGGCTACTGGGTATTTTGATTTTGCATGAATATTTGGTTCATACCTTTTGGCTGGTTGACCTCGAGTAGACCTATTTGGTAACACATACTGTCCAACATTAGACTCGATGTTATTAGTATCAGTAGGTGTACATACCTCAGATGAGTGACCTTCAGTACCAGGGAGTTATTGATCAAGGGTAGGAGTAATGCCTGAGGGTACAGTTCTGTCTTCAATGTCATTTGCTGTAAGTGAATTTGGTGCTTGAATACTTGAAGCATCTGTTTCTGCAATGACTGGATTCAATGAATTAGAAGTCTCATCTGGTCTCATTGAAACATCAGTTGGTGACTCACCTAATGCCTCCCCTTCACCATGATACAGTTCTTCGAAATATGTATTCTCCCCCTGACGAGGAGTATCAGGTGAGGAAAAATAACTCATGTCCTCAAAGAAGGTAACATCCATAGTAACATAATACTTTCTGGTTGGTGGATGAAAGCACTTGTACCCTTTTTGATAACTTCCATAACCAATAAACACACATTTAATTACCCGAGCATCTAATTTAGAACATTGATTTTTAGGAACATGCACAAAAACAACACAACCAAATACTCGAGTAGGAAGATTATGAAAGGATGATAAGGATACGTAAGATGCGAGAATCTGAAATAGGATTTTTCCGTTAAGGACACTAGACGGGAGACGATTGATGAGATAGGCGTAAGCCTCAGACAAAGATCACCCCAAAGGTATTTTGGCATATAAGCACTAAATAAGAGTGCACGAGCCATATCAAGTAAATGATGATTTTTTCTTTCAGACACTCCATTTTGTTCCGGTGTTTGTGGACAAGTAGTTTGGTGAATAATCCCATTTGTTTTGAAAAATTGTTGAAAAACATGATTAACATATTCCCCTCCATTGTCAGAACGGAGGATCCGAATGATGCCATTATATTGTCTCTGAACAAAGGTATGAAAATTTTGAAAAACAGAAAAAACTTCATCTTTTGTTCTAAGAAGAGAAATCCATGATAACCTTGTACAGTCATCGATAAATGAAACAAAATATCTCATACCTGATATAGTGGGTTCTTTAGATAAGTCAGGTACATATAAAACATTATGGAGCTATAAAGATGGAGTGATATGAACTGACCCCTGTCCTAAGACAGGAAAGGCCTCAACATTAGCATTTGTAACATAAGACACTGGTGGGGGATATAACTTATTAAAAAAAGATTTATCATAAGTCATATGATCAGATGCACTAGAATCAATAATCCAAGTATTAGACCCAACAGAGTGAGAAACATTTAAGGTCATACCAATCTTACCACGACCAGCTATTGAAGCTGTAGGGATACCTCCACATTCCAAAGGATGATTCTGTCCATAGTAGTCTGGTTCTTGGAAAATTTGCACTGCAGTTGCTTTTGCTTTAGAACGAGGCACCTGTTGTCATTTTGGTTTCAAGTGTGGATATAGTTTCCAATAAGTTTCACGGAGATGCCCCTGTTCATTGCAATAAGAGTAGAGAGAACGAGGGCGATTGGTAAAACCTGGTGAAGAGCCCTGCTGATGAGATGAAATTGAATTTGGCTGTTGGAGGAAAGGTGCCTTTGATTTAGCTTGAATGGCTAGGCTTGATACTTCAACATGTGCTTGATGAAGACTCTCTTGCTGAGATTCGTCTTTACGGATGTATGTAAAGGCGGCAGTCAAGCTCGGAGGATATGACATTCGAAGCAATTCGCCTTTAGCACTATTATGTTTTATATCAAGGCCTCTTAAGAAAGCATGCACTCGTTCAAGCTCCTTCTCCTTCTGGTACCACAAAAGATCTTCTGGATTTTTAATTTTGCATGGGTGTTTCTGGTCAATTTCAGCCCATACATTTTTCAACTTGGTAAAAAAAAGAGATACTGGTTGCACATGAGTTCATGAACTTGAATAAAGTCAGACTCATTTGTATAAAGATCGCTTAAGGTATTCCATATACCCTCAACAGTTTCACATTCCTCCACCATTTGTAATATATCATCAGTGATTGCTCTAAATAGGATTGACATGACAAAGCCATCATCATCTTCCCATCGAGTATAGGCTTCTACATCATCTTGACTATGAGCCCTGATTGATCCAGATACATGTCACATCTTATGCATTCCACGAAGATAAACAGACATAACATTTTTTCATGTTCGAAAATTTGTACCATTAAGTTTAGCACCCAGATAACTGTATTTTATACAGTTATTTTCATCAATTTTAGTAATGATAATTGCTATGTTCTTTTAATATTTAGTTAATTTTTGTTAAATAAATTAATATTTTCCTTTTATGTGCTAAAAATACATTTTTAATAAAATTAAATCATTTGTATCGAAAATGTACTTAATTTCATATTTCTGTCCACAAATATAATTTCAGATATTATAGTTCTTAATTACAATTTATAAAAATCAAAAATATAATTTAAATTAAATTTGGGCTTAATTATAATTATTAAAAGTTTAAAAATTTAATTTAAAATTAGCAAAGGACTTAACTGTAATTTAAGAAAGTGCAAAATGTAATTTGGATTAAATTTGTGGGTCAAAATACAATTAATGAAATTTTTAAATTCTGTGCAGGTGAGAAGAAGCCACGCGCTATTATTCAAGCGCGCAACCCGGACTGTCCGATCAGAAAATAAATGGCTAAGATGCGCGCGTGTAGATCAAGCCCGACCAAATCGCGTGTGCGTAGATTCCTTTACGCAGTTCGGCGTGTCAGTGGGGCCTACCTGCTGTGCAGGCCGGCGTGCAGAGTGGGACCCACGTGTCGGCTACGCAGATTTTCTCTCGAGGCGCATCGCTGACCATTGGATCTCTTGAACGGTCCAGATTGAAGCGCGTGGAACCAAGCTGTCGCGCACTGAACCGTTCGTGTAACAATCTTGTGTGACGCGGGTTATGGAAGCAGCGTGCATCCTCAGTTTTTACAGAATAAGAATCTGCCACGTGTCCCACTAATATTTAAGCAAATAATATGCCGACACGTGGCATGTTATCATGAGCGCGAGAGCGCAGGATTACGCCCACGTTTCAGCGTTGTCTCCCGTGCGACAATCCTTCGCACGCCCGTTTCCCGCAGCCAATGAAATTCTGCCACGTGTCCGCATTAAATCCTCGCAGCGAATCAGACGCTGACACGTGGCATGCACTTTGAATTTCAAAAAATCAGAACGGCGGCTCTATTTCACGCGTAAATAAAAATAATATTATATCGAACATCAATACGCGTCGATTCTATTTTTGATACAAATTCTTTACGCGTTTTTAAAAAAAAAGAAATGTATTATTTTTGGATGTATTTTTTTTAGCTATAAATAGGAGATAGTTTTTAGTTTTAAGAAAGTTTTTTTTGGTTTAGAATTTTTGTGTTGCTCGGTTCTGGACGACAGAACACGCATAAGCCATTTTTTGGCTTTTGTTGTGTTCTGCTTGTGCCAAATATTTTCGTTACTTGATGTTTTAATTTTTCTTCTTGTTCTTCTAATTTTTCTGCATCTGTTGTAATTTTAATTTTTAATTAATGAACTAATTTAATTTTTCTAGGGTTGCATTTGATCTAAATTTATGAAGTTTTGATTTTAATTATTTTTGATAGATTTATAAGACGTTCGATTTGTTCGTTCTATTTTGTGCTTAATGCTTTTTGATTATTTACGAATTTTATCAAAACGATTTGTGGCATAAAAATAAACTTGAGAAAGGAATTTTTGTGTATATTGCTCGTAAATAGAATGACATGTATGATGAAGGATAGGAATATACCCTAATTGTATGTGTGACCATTTCAGAACTTAAAACTTAATGAAACTTGGTGAATTTAATTCTCATAGAGATATAGTGAATTAATTTAACGAGGTGTGTTTGTACGGAGCTCGGAAGAGATGTATGAATAAAAAAAGAAGTTTTCGGTTGACAAATTAAATGTACTAAAAAATATAAATCCAAAGAAAATAATATGATTGGAGTGGAATAATTTGGTGAAAAATTGCAATCTTAGATTTCTTTTATTTTATTTTATTTTTAAACATTTTCTTAATTAACGATTGTTTTGGATAAAATTAGAGAGAGACAATTTTAGTACTCAACAAACTATAGTAACAAATCCTCGTGGGAACGATACTCTACTTACAGATCTTTATTACTTGTGACCGTGTATACTTGCACGATTTCTGTGTGTTGCAAAACACAACAACACACCCCCGAAAGAACCAATTTCTGAACTCTTAACGGAAACTTCAAAATTTGGAACTTCATGAATTCTAGAAACTTGATGTTGTCTGGAATCTTCCATTGAAATAATAATAACAAGTATATTGTGCAGCGGAATAAAATTTTTGGTTTTTTTTTTGGCGTGTTGGGCTAATAAATGGGCTGTTTGAATGTCTGGGCTGATAGGCTTGGAGCAGATGGGCTAGGAGTTGATGGGATTGGATCAGATGGGATAAGAGCTGATGGGTTTGGAGCTGATGGGCTAGGAGCTGATGTGCTAGGGTTGGGTTGAACTGGGCTAGGAGGTGATGGGCTAGGGTTGGGCTAATGGATGAAGAGATAATTAATTGTATTAGCATTAGAGAGATGTAGAGAGCAACTGCAAGGAAAATGATGATTATTTTGATATGTGGGAAAAAAAATTAGGGTATGAACGGCATTAGGGTATGAAAAGGCGTATGAAGGCAGGTTTCGGCTGGTCACTGTGCAGGGGACTGAACGGCGCTATTGTGTGTTTTGCAACACACATAAATCGTGCAAGTATACACGGTCACAAGTAGAGTATCGTTCCCATGAGGATTTGTTACTATAGTTTGTTGAGTACTAAAATTGTATCTCTCTAATTTTATCCAAAATAATCGTTGATATGGAAAAATGTAACAAAAAAAATAAGAGAACTCTAGGATTGCAATTTTTCACCAAACTAATCCACTCCAATCATATTATTTTCTTTGGATTTATATTTTTTAGTACATTTAATTTGTCAACCGAAAACTTCTTTTTTATTCATACATCTCTTCCGAGCTCCGTACAAACACACCTCGTTAAATTAATTCACTATATCTCTATGAGAATTAAATTCACCAAGATTCATTAAGTTCTAAGTTTTCAAATGGCCACACATACAATTAGGGTATATTCCTATCCTTCATCATACATGTCATTCTATTTACGAGCAATATACACAAAAATGCCTTTCTCAAGTTTATTTTTATGCCACAAATCGTTTTGATAAAATTCGTAAATAATCAAAAAGCATTAAGCACAAAATAGAACGAACAAATCGAACGTCTTATAAATCTATCAAAAATAGTTAAAATCAAAGCTTCATAAATTTAGATCAAATGCAACCCTAGAAAAATTAAATTACTTCATTAAATTAAAATAAAAATTACAACATATGCAGAAAAATTAGAAGAACAAGAAGGAAAATTAAAACATCACATACGAAAATATTTGGCACACGCAGAACACAACAAAAACCAAAAAATGGCTTCTGCGTGTTCTGCAGTCCAAAACCGAACAACACAAAAATTCTAAACCAAAAAAAACTCCTCAACTCTATCATAATATCACCTATTTATAGCTAAAAAACATCAAAAATAATACATTTTTTTAAACGCGTAAAAAAAATTATATCGAAAACAAAACCCGACATTTTCCCTTAAATAAGTGTCCACGCGAAAATAGAATTTCGTATTTTAATTTACGCGTGAAACAGGGCCGCCGTTCTGATTTTTTTTTAATTCAAAGTGCATGCCACGTGTCAGCGTCTGATTCGTTGCGAGGATTTAATGCGGACACGTGGCATAATTTCATTGGCTGCGGGAAAAGGGCGTGCGTAGGATTGTCGCACGGGAGACAACGTTGAAACATGGGCGTAATCCTACGCTCTTGCGCTCATGATAACATGCCACTTGTTGGCATATTATTTGCTTAAATATTAGTGGGACACGTGGCAGATTCTTATTCTGTAAAAACTGAGGATGCACGCTGCTTCCATAACCCGCATCACACAAGATTATTACACGAACGGTTCAGTGCGCGACAGCTTGGTTCCACGCACTTCAATCTGGACCGTTCAAGAGATCCAACGGTCAGCAATGCGTCTCGGGGGAAATTTGCGCAGCCGGTAGGTGGGCCCCACTGACACGCCGAACCGCGTGAAGGAATCTGCGCACACGCGATTTGGTCGGGCTTGATCTGGACGCGTGAATCTTAGCCGTTTATTTTCTGATCGGACGGTCCGGGTTGCACGCTTGAATAATAGCGCGTGGCTTCTTCTCACCTGCATAGAATTTAAAACTTTCATTAATTATATTTTGACCCACAAATTTAATCTAAATTACATTTTGCACTTTCTTAAATTACAGTTAAGCCCTTTGCTAATTTTAAATTAAATTTTTAAACTTTTAATAATTATAATTAAGCCCAAATTTAATTTAAATTATATTTTTGATTTTTATAAATTGTAATTAAGAAACTATATTATTTGAAATTATATTTGTGGACAGATATATCAAATTAAGTACATTTTCGATACAAATTATTTAATTATATTAAAAATGTATTTTTAGCACATAAAAGGAAAATATTAATTTATTTAACAAAAATTAACTAAATATTAAAAGAACATAGCATACTAAAATTGATGAAAATAACTGTATAAAATACAGTTATCTCCAGCGATGGCGCTTGAATCTGTATGCAGGGCACGGACCGAACGATGCACGTGGTCGCGAATTGGTGGCGAAGCGCTGGCCGAATGAAGCGTGCGGCGCAGGTCGAACAGCTGGTCGCGCGGGCTTGAACGTCGCCGGGGTCAAAATTTGAACGACGCCGGCCGCGTAGGTTGAGCAGTAGGCGCGCTGATGAATGACACCGATTCAGCAATGTAATTGGACGAGTGGACGATAATCATCTGCAACGCGAGCTAACTAGTGCGAGAATACGGCGGTGCTAGGAGGCGCTAGGAGGCGTTGGGCGGCGCTTCTATTCAGAAACCGGTAAATTTTTTTTTTGTTTCTTTCCTGCTCTGATACCAAATTGAATTTATTTAATGTATTTACAAGGTTATAAATACTGAAGAGCAATACATGTATAAATATAGAATAAAAGGAATCTAGTTTTCTTAAAAGTGATTTTAAGAAAAAGTATATTAGTTGCTTATAAAGTATATTAGTTATGGAACTTGTGGTGCAGGATATTAAACACTACGTGACTTTCTTTTCTTTGTGTGAGGTACAATGGGTGTAGACAGTATAATTGTGTAGGTGATTCACTAGCTAGAATGTCGTCTAGGAGTGTTGGTTGTTGTTTTGATTCTGTTGATATCCATCATGTAATTAGTGAATTGGTTTTGTATGACCAATTTTTTTCTATTTGTATTATAATATATAAACGAGGGAATCCTCTTTTGAACAAAAAATAAAATAAAATAAAAAATAAACTGAACTATACTTCCATTCCTTCTTTTTGTAAACATGTCGTAGATATGGATATTAAGTTTCTAATAACTTATTTATTTTAATGATATTATTACATTTTATTTTTATAAATTAAATAAATTAATCACCTTTTTTAAAATTTATACACTTTATATTTTTGATGTTATTTTTTTGTAAATTTTGATATTTTTTAGATAATTTATTTGGTGAAAAAAATTAAATTAAATTGAATTGAATCTAACGTTAAAAAAAGTAAAAATAAAAAGTGAAAAATAAAGTTATTAAAATTGATTAAAAATGACCTAAACATCTAATAGTAAATAATTAAATTGTATTAATTTAAAGTAAAATGTATTAATTTAAAGTAAAATGAAAATATGTATCATCTATAAACGTAAACTTGTAAAGTGATTACAAATGCACATTTTCATTATTTTAATGACCATACGATTTAATCTTTTAACATATTTATTTTTTTATAACTTAAATAAATATATATTTTTTAATATATTTCAAAAGTAAATATATATTTATTTTTTTATAACCTAAATAAATATATATTTTTTAATAACTTAAAAAAGTAAATATATATATTTTTATTAAGTGATTAAAAATAAAAGCAGTTAAATAAATTAACGTTGAAAAAAAAAGGCGTGAACAACTGATTTTATTAGATTTCTTAGCATGACATAAAATGTAACTGATTATCAATATTTACAATAAAGAAAATAATATAAAATGATATGATAATTTAGGAGCCTTTCTTTTGCTTAGTAATGTCTACAACAGTGGGCCCACGCCCTTGCATTTGTTCTCCAATAGGCTCGTGCCATGTTTCATCCTCTTCTGCCCAGTCATCTACCACCATCTTCTGCTGGTAGTATCGGAAGGCCACAAACAACATGAACGCTGGCCAAATTGAAAGTTAGTAGTTAGACCAAATCCAACAAGTTTGGCTAATTGCAAAAGAGCCACTCCAGTCTAGACAATTGCAAAAGGAGTAGTTTAAATTTTAAAATTAATGTATTACCTGCCCAAATACGAGCCACAATTGAGGATAGGTTCCAAACAAGCAAGAATACAGCAACTGTCATAGCTTTCTTATGAGAGCACGAGTCCCATGCATCCCGAAAACGTCGAACCCAAAATTTAGCTTCACGGTAATACAAAATATTGTTGAATATATCATAAAATACTGAACATGTTTTGGCTAAGAATAAAATACTGAATATAAATATTTTTCACTCCTTTATGCAAAACAAACTTCAATCTTTTTACAAAAAGCCTTTCTGCATCAAGAACAACTGATGGGTACAAAATTATAAGCTAAAATATCCAACTATTTTAAACAATAATTTATATTTTTCGTAATAAAAATAATCTATATTTTATAAATAGTTACAAACTCACAAATACATACACATATATAAACATGACTCAAATATATACACATAATTTTTAGCAGACAATCGGCAACTATAATATTTCACATGGGTTCCTTCCTTCTTTTATAGCTACAATTGTTTTTTTTTAATTTATAACACCCATTAAAATTTATAACTATAAGAATAATATCTCATATATTTTTGCTAAAATAAATCATAGTCTAAAATTTTTATATTTAACGTCGTTCAAGTTCCGTTCAATTAAACACATTCAATTTAAATTTCGGTCAATTTAATTGGGTATTATTTTTAATGTTATAAATTTTAATGATATTATTTTATTTAATTTTCCAAATTTGTTTCCTCAAATGCGTATACTGTGGACTTCAGACAAATCAGTCTGTTCATTAAAAACAAAAAGACACAGTATAACAAACTCATAACTATATATATATATATATATATATATATATATATATATATATATATATATATGAACCTAGGCTCATTTTTAATGGGCCACACAAAATTTGTAGAAAATGTATAAGCCCAATAAGCTTATTCAATGAAGCATTAAATTCCATTACCATTTGGTAGGCCAATGGAAAAAACAAATCACCATTTGGACAACCAGAATAGATAATCTAGATTCTAGAAAAGGCAACAACCAAAATCAAAATCATAATTAAAGAATAAATCATAAAATTCGATGGACAAAGAAATAGAAACTCCAGCATTTTGATTGTAAATAAATAAACTAAATATAAATATATACATTGATAGTAGGTAAGATTAGGTGAGGACTTCTGCAAAAAACTAAAAGTCTCAAAAATGGTGTACGGTGTACCAATTACTGCAAGTGTACGGTAGTTTCTGCACCCTAACGGTATAATATCATAACTCAATGCACATAAAAAGTAGACGAGATGTTAATTTCAAGGAATTTACCATATGCAGTTATCTGGGTGGAATACAAGGAGCAGACTTTTGGTACAGTGAAAACTCCAAAAAAGCCTGAGGAATTTAGAACCACACAGTTACAAAGGTTTATACTATCTGGAAGAAAAAGTATTGATTGGTTCTGAATTGAATTGGTGTATGGAAGCTATATAATCAAGTTTCAACCAAGAGTTTTTAAATCCTCATAAATTTCAAGTATTGTTTTAAGGAGTTGAAACATACCCAATTTGGCCATTGTCCAAATGGTAATGAAGCAACCACACCTCGCCAAAACAAAGAGCAGTACTGCTAACTGATACAATCACAAATGTTAATTCTTTTTTTTTAATCTATTTTCATTGGAATGAATGAGAAGTTTCAAAAAATTAAAATGCATATAAGGAAATTGAGTCAATTGACTTACCTTCATTGTAGTGGAGGGATCACCAGAAAACAAAGCTTTGAGCTTTAACAGAAACTCATTTAAGTAAGGGAGTATCAGTTTTAGTAACCATGTCGCTTCTTCTTCTCCCACCACATAGCTACTGTTTTCTATATCTATAACTCCCCTGATATTCATTTTCCCAAAAAAGAAAAAGAGGAATCAGAAACAGACTAACTGAAAACACTATTCTCTTACGTATTTGGGTGATTGTTACAAGGGATTACCTGGAGATAATTGATCTAAAGAGAAAGATGGCAGCCAGATAAACAAGACCCAGATAAGAAATAACAGAAATAAAGCTGCAGAACAAAGAACAAAATCAGATTTTGAGTAAAATGGCTCTGTTTTAAAACAGGGCATTACTATATACAAAGTTCAGGAGGAGTTAATTTCTATTTAGCAAAACACAAGAAAATATTCGATTCCTTTTGTGCAAAGTTTTGTTACCTGATGTTGATATCCTTCGTATATGAAGAGGAGAGTATAATAAATGTTCCAATTCCGAAGATAAAAACCGATCTTGATATATCTTTCCACATAATCAAATCAACTGAAAAGAAAATTACAATTGCAAATTGAATACAGAAACTTATGAGAGAGAATCGGCAGTTTAAAAATTCCAGAATCAAAACTCACCAAAACTCTGTAATTTGTTATGGGTTTCTGGAAAACTATGATATTCATCTGCAGCTGCATCTATATAATATGAACATTAAGACTTAAAAGAGTATGGGGGGACCCAAATAATGATAAAATGTAGCAATGTAATAGAAGAAACTTACATGAAGTAGATTTTTCAAAACTTGAATGAGCTGTTGCCCGTTTAATTATAGGAGGCTGTTTTTTCACATTTAAAGAAGTGGGCTCTGGCAGAAACTTGTTTTCTTCTTTGCGCTCAAAATGAAGCTTATGTACTTCATTCACCACCTTCTTTTCATTTATAACCTTGTTTGGCTTTTGATATGGAGTATTAATTTTCTTAACATCGAGGCTTTTCTTCTCAATTTCAACCTCAATTTTCTCATCCACATCATCATCTTCCATATATTCTTCATCGTCTCCATCATCATCATCATCATTCAGCAAAACTTTTGGAGTAGATTCCAGCACCTTCACATTGCTTAAACTACTTGATATCGCCTTTTCTTGGCAAACATCAAATTCCTTCAGAGTTTCAATGGACCCAGATTGGTTACTATCAACTAGATTTTTCTCCATTTCTCTATCACACCCAGCATCTCCTTTCTCAGATTCGTCCAATGCCTTTTTTAGCTCAGACTTTGACTTCCTCAATTGAATTCCGCCATAAGAGCCATCAATTTTGTTGGGTGACTGGTCATCTGTCACCTTAATAGAATCAGATTTAACCTTCCTCAGCTGAGCTGAATTCTTCTCAGTTCTATCCCCAGATTCACCAACTTCCTTACCCAATTGGCCATTATCCTTAAGTGATTCAGACCTTAACTTCCTTGATCCAACTGGGTTTCTCTCAATTTTATCAACAGCAACACCAGGTTCCTTGCTTCCCTCGGATCTGAGCTTCCTTGCCTGAACTGGACTCTTCTTGTTACCATCGACGGAGACATTCAGCTCCTTGCAATGTTCTTCAGAATTCTTCGGGGAATCAGTTTTTTCTTTAGCAATAGGAATTGGGTTTCTCTCTAATCGATCAAAATTCTCAGATTTCCACGTCTTCCTCTTCCCAGGAGAACTCACAGCCCCAACACTAGTATTCTGCCCTCTTTTCATCTTTGTTCCCAAAATGCCATTAGCCTCTTCACTATTTTCTTCCCCATTGAATACCTTAATCCCACCTTTCACTTCATCAAGCTTCATTCTACTTTCCCACACAGACCCAGCAACCACACTTGTTCTACCTCCAATTCTCTTCTTACCCACATCCATTTGCTTTTTATCTATAGACTTTGTCACTTTAGTCTCTCTCTCTCTCTCTCTCTGTTTTTTCCACTTTAGCAGTTAGCACAAAGTGAAAGAGATGGTATCAATGGACAAGAAAGCTTTAAGCAGAAGCATGACGGTTGGTGAGGTGAAACATTGGGATCCCTTTCTCTTTGGAAAACAATCTAGTGCAGGAAAAAGGGCAAAACAAAAAAAACAAAAAATAAGAAGAAGAAATGATAGATTTTTGTTGTAACCTGTAACGGATCCAAACACAATATATTTGATCGCTGCTATTTCATCTTTTCCCTAAATTATAAAAGGAAAGAAAAAAAAATTATAAAGGGAAAAAGTGAAAGATGAAGTTGGTGGGGGTGGGGGTTGGGATGAATGATTAAGAGGTTGTGTAAGGATAATCTTTTTTTTCTGTTCGGGTATTTATTTTCGAGATATTATTTATTATTAATTAAATTAGTTTTTATTCTCACATTTTTATTCATTTAAAAAAAATTATATTAATTTAAAATAAAATCCCATCATATATTTCAAAAATAATTCTCATTATTTCCTCTCTAAACTTTTTTTTATCAAAGAAAGGATCTCTATAAGCACTGTAACCGAGGCATCCGGAAAAAGTCATAAATCTCACATGCAAATGAGGAAGCTAGCTAGCCATATAATATTGAGAGAGCGAGAGAGAGAGAAGGAGGGAGAGAAAAAGAGGAAAAAGAAGAGTGAGGGGATTATTGTCTGTTCTCTCGCAATGTGGGTGTAATGAAGGATTGTTTGTTGGCACAAGATAATTGGCTGAATTGTTATCTGTAAAGGTAGTACTGATGTGGGGGTGGCAGTTAAAAGTTAGACGGGTTGTGTCTGTGAATTTAGGTAAAATTTAATTACATTTCATAATTCCTTAGTTTCACTTTTAACATTCAAAAAAAAAATTAATGTTTTAGAATTTAAATTAATATTATATAAAAATAAAATTATATTAAATAATTGAATTATTTATAAAACTAAAGGTTTTAGTTAAAAATTGATTATACACAAGTCACATGACTAATGCTTTGAAAGCTTTAAAAGAATATTTTTTTTTTAATTTGAAGGTGGTAACGATATAATTAGAGTATGGTTTAGAAGGCTGCTTTTAGAGCACTTCTGTTGAGACTTGAGGTTCGGATCTAGTAGTAATAAGAAAATAATGTGGGATAAGGATAATCATTTTTGGGATACCTAAAACCTAGTTAATTTGTGTATACTATAGTGGATGCGTGTGTAATGCTGGTTTGTGTTTTCTAAATTCTAGACTCTTTTTTTTTATTTTATTATTTAAAAGAGAGAAAATAAAGATAGACATATTAAGGCTGCTAGTAAAAGAACAAAAAAAAAATATAAAAGAGAGTGATAGTAGCTAGTGGACATGGTTCACGTGGATCACCGCTTGCATACGTTATAATGGATTTAACGCAATTCTACATTTGCCGATTCACAAATATTAAAGGAAAATGCCATTTTTATTTGATAAAATTGTGTATATATATCCACATATAGTATGAACCTTCTGCTTGCCTACAATATCGTTTTTTTTATCAAGAGATGAGAGTGATAGAATATAAATCTTACCTTGGTAAATTAAAGACGAAAAAAACCATATAAATCATAAACTTCTATGTCAGTTGGGTTATATTTTTAGGATTAAGCATCCCATAATTATTAGAGATTTTGACATATTAAGCATGGGATACAATTTAAGTAATCATCATAGCATAGGATACAATATTTGTGACAAGTTCTTTTTGTATCAAGTTACTATGAAATAACACTGATGTGGCCGGCAACAATTAAACATGCATGTAGTGATTTGTTTCTTCTTTTAGCTAGTAACTAAGACATAAAAAATGGAGATAATAGCAACTAATAAACGTCAAAATAGAAAGAAAAAAAAAATAACACTAGTGTTTACCTTGATTCGATCACCATTGTGGTGATATAATCTACGACCTCAAAGAACCTACAGCTTTCCTTCATTCATCACTATGATATTCTATACAAAAAACAAGAGAATTACAATCATTTATTCAATCAATGTTTTAACACCACCATGTGAATTCTCAAATATCACTCTCAAACCCAAACAAACCCCTTAGTCACTTATATAAAGTGTTTATCCTTACCTTCCACAATATGGTTCTACTATCCTTATATATTTCCCATCCCACACATTTACAATACAAAGACTTTTATGCCCTCCAACTCTCTTTCCTCTAGCTCATTCTGTCACTTTTAGTTTTGCAGCTTCTTTCCGTGAACATAACTACCTCATGGTATGCCACAACAAACCAATCCGGAGCTGGTTCAAGTAGCGGCATATTCACCTTTTGTATCCCTCTACTAGATTTGTACTTGTTATGTTTATGTTAATATTTGCGATATTCATGCAACAAAATATTTAATTGTAATTTTAGTTTGTAAGTATGTGTGTGTGAGAAGAATATTTCAAGTCGTAGAAATTATTCCACCTCAACAATCAGACATTAAGTATATTTCTATTATCGTGCATACTAGATTGCATATTAGACACAATAGAGAAAATATGAATTTGAACTACTCGATTGATCGATCAAGTGTACACTAGATGGATTGAGGGATATACTCAAATGATCCACTTGTTTTTAAATATTGGTTAAATGTATTAAAGGTCGATCAAGTGGATGTTCAATCGATCGACCAATGTACTCGATTGATCGAGCAATTGAGTGAATCAATCGAGGCCGCAAGCTTTCATTTTTTTAAAACATATTTATAATACGATTTGGATTGGATTTTTATCGTATTGTCCTTATTTTTTAAACATGTTTTAACTAACTTTATGGAAAATATGTTAATTACACTTTAACCTAATGTGCTTCAAAATATTCTATAAATACAAAGCTAAGCACACTTTTAGAAACAATCACATAAGAGCTTAATTGTGCTCATTCTATTCATCTTATTTTCGATCTTGTTTTATAAATGTAATATTATAATTTTTTAGGCTTCTTTATTTAGTTAATCTATCAAGCATTAGTAGTTGTGTTTGATTGATAAATAAAGTTAATTAGTTTATGATATTTTAATCATATGTTCTTATACATTCTTCTTTAACTTCATTTTTGAATTATTGGGTTAAATATTGGTGTGTGTCATATTAAAATTATTTGTTTGGTTATTAATCTTTAAAGAATATATCTTTATTGAACGTATGCTTAAACTGATTATTATAGGGTTGCTACTTGATTTTAGTTTATCTGATATATTATTTAAATCAACTAGTTAAGGTTGTTCATTGTTGAATCTTCTCTAAGCTACACACTTGCACTTGTATTTATGTGCTAATCTTTCAGGTGATAGTCATACGTGTTCGATTAACTCGTAGGACTTAAGTTTGTAAAATGCTAGTCTTGATCTAAATGCCTATCTTATAAAGACTATGATCAAAGCAATAGCTTATAAGTAGGTTACTTGGGTGGGAAGTTTGAATCATAACCTTATAACTGGATACTTATTTTTCATAGTGGATAGTTAGGTGATCCAGTGGATCAGTTGTTTTCCTCTTAGGCCATTGGTGTGGACTAAGTTATTTTCACATAAAAATATTGTATATTGATATTTGTATATCCACCTTACTTTACGTACATGTTATTGGTTGTTTGGCCACTTAAGAAATTTTAATATACCATACTTTCACTAACTAGATATTTAGATCCATAACTAAAACAACTTTCATTTGGTGTCAAAGCGGTCACTAGATACACTTAGTGTTCCTAGGACCTTGTTATGGATCATTTAAGAGAGGGTTCATCTACAACTCATGTATCTTACTTTGATGGGTCTAATTACCCAATTGGAAGGCTCGTATGAGAGCCTTTCTACAGTCTCTAGATGGAAACATCTGGAACTCTATACTTTATGGTTGGAAACCACCTATAGTTACCCAAGATAATGTAGTCACTCCTAAGCCTAGGAACAAATTGACCAATCAAGATAAAATTGGTAGTAATTGTAATAAAAAAGATACTAATGCATTTTTTGTGTTGTGTTTGCTGATGAGTTTCATCATATTTCACACGTTGAAATTGCTAAGCATGCTTGAGATATTTTAGAGGTTTCCTATAAGGTTACCTTATAGGTTAAGAGAATAAAACTTTGCATGCTTAGTACTCAATTTGAGAATAATAGGATGAAAGAAGACGAAACTTTCTCTGAACTTTATATTAGATTATGTGATATTACTAACACCTCTATCAATCTCAGAGCAAAAATTGATAATTTTAGGATAGTTCAAAAAATTCTCTATTCTTTACCAAATCGCTTTCATGCAAATGTTACTACCATTAATGAAAGTAAGGATGTAAAAACCATCAAAATAGAGAAACTCATTGGCTCACTTCAAATTTTTGAGATTGCTTTGGAAAACTTCAAATAACAAAGGTATCGCTTTCAAAATTGCTATAATTGAAGACATGTGATTGAAGAAAGTGATAATGATGATGAAGAACTAGCACTTTTAACCAAAAGATTGAACAAAATCCTCAAAATCAAAAGTCCTCAAAACAAAGGATAATCAAGTCGCCAAAAATATCATAACCTAAGAGAACTCAAATATGTGAGTTTAATGGTAAGAAATCTAAACCCATCAGACTTCAATGTTTTGAATGTATGGGTTTTGGTCACTTTGCAGTTGACTGTGCAAACAAAAGGAACAAAACTAGAAGAGTTTTCAACGCTACACTAACTGACTCTAAAAGTGATTACGATAATCCAATTGAATCTGGCATAAAATATTTCGCATTTACTACTACTGCTGGTGGACAATCCAGTAAGTTTGACATTGATTTAGATGATGAGAAAAGTGATATAAATTTTTACTTAAACATTTTAATATCACTAATATTAATGGTGTGTTTAGAGAGTTCATAATATGCAAAAGAGATAAAGATAAGCTACTTGTAGAAGCAACTAAACTCAATGAAAAATTAAATTTTATGAAATAAATGCATCAATATTCAAGTCTTGCAGATCATAAACACGAATATAATGCAAGAAGAGGTTAATCATTGGAGCTGAAAGGCTAAACAAAATTTTGGATTATAGAAAACCTATTGGGGACAAGAAAGGACTAGTCTATATAGATAAGGATTCTACGCCATCATTTTCAAAAACAATGGAGTTTATAAAACCTTAAAATCCTTCCTCTTCATAGGCTACAAATAGAGCTTCAACATCAAAGACTACTAAGGTAAGGCCTTGTATCCCTACTCCTAATACTCATTATACATAGAGAATAGTTGCACCGGTGATTGAAAAATCTATTAAGTTTTATACCTATCTATCATCATTGTGGTAAAAAGGTCAAATTAGGCCCAAGTGTAAATTTTTGATTAAATCTGATAATACTTTTCATGCTTCATATAGTAGGAATCATAACCATCGTCCATCTATATATATTGCATCATATTATAGGATGAATGGAAATTATGGTAACATGTTAAAAAATCCTACTAGAAAGCATGAAATTGTTGCCTCAAAGAGACAAGTGAAATTCAATGTGTTTAATTCTAGGTCTAATTATCATTATCTTATCATGCATGCTGCATCTTCATTTAGGATAAATGTTAGTTCTAAAGATAAGTTCAAGAATATGCCTATGATAACTAAGGCAGTTGATTTCCAACCCGAAGATATAAAGAAACCAAAATTCAAGAAAGTTTGGGTTAGGTGATGAACGAAAACCGGCATCGCCGATTCTCGCAAATACTTTGGTTTTAATATTTGTAAAAATCTCGTAAGTGCATGAATCATTTCGTAGAAAATGATAAGTATACTCCCAAGGTCGATCTAAGGAAGGAATGTATGTGGTTTTTAATTTATTATTCAAACTTTTAAAAACGAAATTAAATCCTAAACATCATGTCACGATATTTTGGGGTTTTTGTGTTTTTAATCTAATTACAGAAAATTAAACATAGATTCAATAAACATTCATGCAAATTTTATCTTTTATAAATAGTGGAGTATTTATGGATATAATAACTAAGTTAATTATGCTTGCTCATATTATCTAGGTTATTAAAGATATGAATTGATATTTATTGATTCTCCCTTTTTTGTATGAATACCACCTTTGGTGGGGTTAGATATTCTTTGTTAACTAAACAAATCAATTAACACCTATGGGTGGGGTTGATAACTAATTTGGTTAATTAAATTAATTCCTTTTTCTAAGAGATTCAAAATGAACCATTTAAATGCCACCTTTGGTGGGTTAGACGATTTAAACTTTATTCAAGGTGTCCAAATTAGACCTAAGAATTTAATTATCCGAGTACTAACTTTCAAGTTTTAAAACCACTACTGAAAACATGTTGTCAATACATTTTCACATAATAATTTTTATAAAAACTTTTGAAATAGAGCTTCACTCTAACTATCGGGCGATTATACTAACAAATAAAAGAACACAACTCTAAATCGAATAGGATAACTAAACCTTAAAATCTAATTTTCAAATTTAAGTTTGTAATGAAAAATAATATATTTCTCTCTAACATTCTTAATATAAAATCTTGAATAAAAATAAAATCAATTCATTTTAGAGATTTTTACCTATTTAATATTTCGCAAGCATAACAACGATATTATTATATCATTTTTACAAACAGCGAGCACAGTTAAATTTAATCACAGACGAATTAAATATAACATGTAAGAATAAAGCATAAAAAATAACTGCAAAGAAAATAAAATCCTTACAGTACTTCGATGTTATTCCCATAGCTGGAAAACCTCCAAACGGAATTTGCACTCCCATTTATTGAATCAAAAAGCTAATAAATTACAAAAACATAACTAGTTCTTCCCAAAAAGGGAAGAACTCTAAAACTAAGCAAAACTAACTAAAACATAAGAAAAACTAAAAAAACTAAAAACTAAGAAATAGAGAGAAAGAAAGAAGAGAGAAGTGTGTTTTTAGGTGTGGTATGAAGTGAAGAGAAGGGGGGTATTTATAGGTGAGAATGGAGATAAAAAGTGGGTAAAACAATGTTAAAAAATGGTGAAAACGCATAGTGCAAATAGTGAGGTCATTGATGACATCGATGACGTCGGGGCGGCCGCACGTGAAAAATGGGGCGAAATGGCGTCGGCGCGCGGAGGGCAGCCGGGCGCACGAGGCGCGCGCGAAGGCAAGAATGCGTGCCGCCGTGAACAAGGATGCACCGCGCGGCACGCGCGGAACCTGGAGAAGGCGCGCGCGGACGCGCGGACGCGGCCGTGCCGTGCGCGGCCGGGCGCCGCGGGACGGGTCGCTCCGGGCATGATTTTCTCCTTTTTGACATTTTTGACCTTTTCGACCCATTTTGTCTAATTTTTCCATATTTGTTTACCTTTCCCCATTTATTTATTGATATATTTGTGATGTATTGCTTCCAGTATTCTTCTTTGAGTCTTCAAGTTACGTTTTTAAGCGAAAATACGTGAAAAACAATAAAAATACTCGTGATTACGAAAAAGATAAATTTATATAAATATATGATAAAACATATAAATATATATATATTTTAGTCAATTAATGTGCATAAAATCATGGTAATTTTAGTGCTTTTTGAGCACTTATCATTAGGAAAGATTGTCTCTTTTCGGTCATCTAACCATCGTTTTTTATTATTTCACCTAGATACTTTAGTTAGTGTTCTTAATTGATCATAAGTGAACATATTTAGTTGTTTTTTATTTTTATTTTTATTAATGTTTCTTTAGTTTAAAAATATAAAATAAAATTAAAAAAAGAGGGAAATAGATATTCTTTTAACATTGATATGATCATTACATACTCCATTCATATTTATTTTGATTGGCTATATATTATACAAATAGATATCTTGGCTTGTGCATTTACATATTTTTCATAAGACATATAAGTATGTCATGCTAGAAGTTTATAATTAATTATGTGAGATTTTAGAGTATAAGATAACCTTGATTGTGAAAATTAAGGTTGAACTCAATCTTTCACTATATAAAATCCTACTATAAAGAGACATTTACTTTTGAGAGTGCTACCTATTGTGATGTGTAAAAGGCTATCTCATAATTAGTGTAAAAGTCATCATATTAGGTATACTAGCTTATGTATACTTCCTTAAAAAATTAATGGTAATAATATTAAAGGAAAAGAAAAATAGAAAATATTTTACATGCAAAAACAAAAAAGAGCCACGATAGGTTATACAAAAAGAAAATAAATAATAAATCCTTCAAAAAAATAAAGAAAAGAATACAAAAGGGGAATTCAAAAAACTATATTAAAGTTTGATGACTATGAAAGTAAAGTCATGAGTGCTTTTTTTTACTTAGTATTTGCTCATTATATTCAATAAGTGGTATTTTTGAGGTTAAAATATTAAAATATGAACTTTCTAGTTAAAAAGAGTAAAAATATAATTTTTTGAGAATTGTTTGAAATTTTTTAATATTGGCCCAATCAGTAGATGACATGTGGCATAAGGACTTTTTGGACGAATTAACATTGTTAATTTTCCTTTTTTCATCTCAACCTTTGATCTAAAGTTAATCTGACAATCTAGATTTCACCCAATCCTAATTTAACCCCTTAATTTCCCCATAAACCCTAAGGAATTAAAATTAACATATTTTTTTATCAGATTTTGGAGCCAAAAAGAGAGAAAACTACAAAAAATTCAAAAGAAGATACAATTTGGTGGAGATTCAAGAGGAGATTGGTATTACAATTCAAAAGATTGATTTATTTCTTCTTATTCTTCTCATTTCTTTATCAATTTTTATATCTTTCTTTAGGAAAAATATGAGCTTTACGAACAAAATTATATCCAGCTAATTTATTAATTTACGAATCTTATGAACCTAATTTTCAACATGTGATGATATAATTTAATTATATTATTTAATCTAATTTTTATGTTATTAATTTTTTGGCCAATAATTGATCTATAGATGTAATTAAATAGATTTGAGAGAATTATTTAATTGTTTGTCTTGATTAAATAACATGAATAATTTTTAGGCAAAGATGTTTGATTTTTATGTATGTTATCCATAATTTACAAACTTAATAAATAGTATGCAATTTAATTGACATAAGGGTGTGATTAGATTAATTATTATATGGTGTGTAGTTTACTTAAGAGAGGAATTCATGCTAGGTTAGATTCTATTGACCATGTAATTAATTTATAATTATATTGAGATAATTTTAGTAATTTATATGTTTAGAAAATTGGGGGATTAAGTATTCCAAAATATTTTCTCATATCTTTTTAACTACCAAAGATAAGTTAATTAATTATTGTTATTTATTTTAATTTATTTTAATTTAATTTTTCATTTTTAAAATATAAAAATACAAAAAAAATGACTTTTACTTTTTTAATTTTAAAAATTAGTTTCTAATAACATAATCTTTATGGGAACGATATTTTCTTATCATTATATTACTTGTTACGATATGTATATCTGTGTATTCATTACACACAATTCGTTCAATCAAGTTTTCGACGCCATTATCAAAGATTATTAAAGATTAGAAATTAATTTTTCATTTTATTTTATTTTAATTATTTTTATTAATTTTTATATTAATTTATTTAGTTATTTATTTATTTATTCATTTATATTAGTTATTTTTTGTAATTTTAATTTATTTATTTAGTTATTTACTTTTATTTTTAATTTTGACCTCTCTTTTAGCACTATTATAAATATAGTTGAGTCTATTGTATGAGCAAAGTTTGTAAAGGTGAAATTTTGTCTTTAGATTTCAAAATCGAGTGTACTTTAAGACCAATAAGAAAACAAGGTCTTACCAGTGAAGTAAATGTAACAATATATTAGAAATAAACAATAACGAGCTAAATTTTAACAATTAGATACCTTTAATGGATGATAAAGATAGTGCTATGAATGAATATGCATTACTTATATTGGAAATGTTGAATCCAAGTATTATAAGGCCAAACATTCAAGATAATCAGTTTGAACTAAAGTTAGTGATGTTTCAAACATTACAAACAATTGGAGATTTATTTAAATTTAATGATGTGACCGAGGAAGCATTTAGGCTTAGATTATTCTCTTACTCTTTGTGAGATCATGCTTGAACTTAGCTACACTCTTTGTCACCTGATTCAATTATAACTTGAAATTATTTGGTGGAGAAATTCTTGATGAAATATTTTCCACTAATAAAGAATGTCAATCTTAGGAATGACAACACCTCCTACTAACAACATGAAGGAGAATCTTTATATGAAGCATGTGAAAGATTAAAGAATTGATAAGGAAGTGTCCACACCATGATATCCCTCATTGGATCCAAATGGAGACTTTCTACAATGGCCTCAATGCTTAAACAAGAACCATTATTGATGCAACTGCTAATGGAGCTTTACTAGCTAAATCTTATAATCAAGCTTATGAGTTACTTGAGAAAATGGCTAGTAATAATTATCAGTGGGCAATAGATAGAATGAAAACCACAAGAAGAGTAGTCGGAATGTATGAGGTAAATGATATCATGGCATGTATAGCTCAAGGTTCATATTTGGTGAATCTTTTGAAGGCTCAAAACATGCCTGTGTCTTTTGTGGAGGAGCTCATTTATTTGATAATAGTCCAAATAATTCTTAATCAACATTCTATATGGGTAATTTAAACCGAAACAATAATCCATACTCGAACACATATAACCCTAGATGGAGACAACGTCCAAATTTATGTTAAAGTAATAATAACAATCAAGGTGATAATAAATTCAACTGTCAATCATTTCCACCACCTGGTTTTCAACAACCACATCACAAGGCCAATAGAAGAAGCCATTTATTGAGGACAATATAAATGTTTTAATAGTGATGATGAAAGACTTCATCCGGTCAGTAAATACAAAAGTGTTAGCTTAAGAGGCTTTAATTCAAAATTTAGAGAACTAAATGAGGTAACTTGTCCAAGTCATAAGTCAAAAGCCTCAAGATAGCCTTCCAAGTAACACAATGATAAACACAAAAGGAGAAGGTAAGAAGCATTGTAATGCCAAAGCATTAAGAAGTGGTAAAATTCTAGAAGAGGAACATGAAACTCAAAAGGATGAAGAGGAAAATGAGACTCAAAAGGATGGGGAGAAATAGGAAATTAACAAAGATGATGAGGAACTAATGGATAAAGAGAGCATCAAAAAGGAAATAATTCCGCCAAAGAAAACCAACCTCTACAAACCCATTATTCCTTTCCCTCAAAGACTATAAAAGCAAAAGTTAGAGGCACAGTTTTAAAAGTTAGAGGCACAGTTTTAAAAATTCCTAGATGTAGTCAAGAAACTACACATAAATATACCATTACAGATGCACTTGAATAAACACCTTCTTATGTCAAATTTCTAAAGGACATCTTATCTAAGAAAATGAGGCTTGAAGATAATGAAACAATAACATTAACAAAAGGTTGTAGTGCCATCCTTGCTAGAAAACTACCCCAAAAATTGAATGATCTAAGTAGCTTTGACATTTCTTACACAATTGGGAACATTCATTTTAGTAAAGCCCTATGTGACTTAAGTTCAAGCATTAACCTTATGAAATTATTAGTCTTCAAGAGATTAGGGGTTGGTAAAGCTAAACCCACCTCAGTAACATTACAAATGGTAGATAGATCAATTGAGCAACCCTTGGGTGTATTAGAACAAGTCCTAATAAAAGTAGACTACTTCATCTTTTTGGTGGATTTCATTGTACTAGATGTGGAAGAAGACTATAACATTTCTACGTCCATTCCATGTAACTGGAAGAGCACTCATTGATGTACAAAAAAGTGAGCTTACAATGAGAGTGCAAGATGAACAAGTGACAATTAAAGTATATGAACCCCTTGATATTTATAATTCTAGTGAATGCTTTAGGATAGATGATAAATTAAAATACTTTTTTGAGTTTCCTATACTTAAGATTGTTACACATGATGCTATGAAAAATGAAGTAAACTCACCATGAAATAAATCAATCAATTTTAATTTTGAAAGTATGAAATAATAATTCATATTATTGATTGTGTAAACTATTTGGAGGCTACACCTCCCATGTGTATACCAAAATGGTTTTTGAGAGTTTTGAGATAGGATCTAAGCTTAAACCACATATTTAAGGGCCACAAAGTTTAAACCTCACAACTTTACCCTACCATCCCAAATCAAGTAGGTAAATGAAAGAGTCTAATAGAGAGGTGAAAAAGATGCTGCAAATACATAAATTAGATGAGCTATGGTAGATTGCTTATAAGAATGCCAAAAAGTACAAAAGGAAAACAAAATATGGCATGGAAAGAGAATTGAGCGCCTATTTTTAAAGTGGAACATAAAGTATTATTGAACAATTTAAGACTTCAACTATTTTCAGGAAAACACTAACACAGAGAGATGTACCTTAGGAGTTGATATGACCGTCTAGTCAAGAATGTTAAATGTGATGCTGGTTGGAAGGCAAACAAACATTATTTTACTTATATTATTTTTTTTGTTTTGTAGGTGAATAAATGTAGAGAATAATGGCGCAACAAGATTGAGTAGTATAAACATCAAATGGGGTGTGCCAAGATTAAGGGGGCTTTATTTCCTTTTACCTTTTTCATATTTATATGTGCACATTGGAAAATGTGCAATTTAAGTTTGGGAGAGGAAACTTCATTCTCTACTTTAGTATTTAATATGTATTTTCAATTTTTAGGAATTTTTATTTTATTTTTAGGATATTTTTAATCATGATTTGGGTACAAATTGATAAATATATGGAAATTAAATTTATGCATACTTGATATGAAACATATGAACTCAATGATAAAAATTGGTTTGCATGACTAGGATAAAGAATGTAACATGCTTGTTAAGATACTTATGTTAATTATGTGATATGCTTGCTAGTTTTGATTGGATTGATTCAAATTTTTACACACATGTTCATGATTGATTTTGATGATCTTATTGAGGGATAATTTGTAGAAAGTTGTGCAAGTTGATGAGATCTATTATGTTTTAGAATCTATTTGATCAATCCTTGAGGTGAAATTCTAAATAGTATTTAACAAAAGAGATTATTTAGGCCTTTTTTGGATCGATTGAGAATTTTAAGGTAACCATTGTTAATATTTGTATTCACCCATTTGAGCCTAACAAAGAACCTTTCATATCTTTAAGCCACATTTTATGCCCAACCAATAAGAATTACTGTTACCATTGCACCTTTAGCTTGTATAAAAAAAATTGAAATCATGTGTTATGCTATAGAGTAAGGTAAACTATAATGCACCCTATAAAGAAAAAAAGGAAAAGAAAAACTCACAAAAGAATTATCCCTCTGAAGAAAAGAAAAGAAAATTAAAAATAAGTTTGGGGGTATTGTGAAGTTATAAAAAATATGTGGAACAAAATAATATGAAAAGAGTGATAAGAGAGGGTGCACTAAAATACCAAGTTAAAGCTCAATTGCAATTAAAAAGTTCATGATGAATAAAAAGAAGGCTAAGGTGTGAAAAGAACTTAAATGTCATCATTCATCAACCCACACCTAAGCCCTTATATTACAAGCATATAAAGCTCTTATTGATGTTTAGCTAAGTTCATATTTATATTAGTGGAGAGGGATATGAAAAATATACTTATGAGACTTGTTTTAAGATTGAATTGGTTAGCATGACCATATAGGTTGATTTCATGAGTGTGTTGGATGATATCATGTGAAAAACATGATCACTACACACATAGTGTGTGCAATGAATACGCAAGTATACATATCACAACAAGTAATATAATGATAAGAAAAGATCAATCCCATTGAGATTATTTTAGTAGAAACTAAATTTTAAAACTAAAAAAAATAAAAATCATTTTTTTTATATTTTTATATTTTAAGGAAGCAAAATTAAAATAATTAAAAGTAAATAGTAATAATTAATTAAATCAATTTTGGTAACTAAGAAGATATATGAGAAAATATATTAGAATAATTGATCCCCCAATATAATTATTAATTAAATTACATGATCAATTGAATCTAACCAATCATATATTCTTCTTTTAAATAAACTACACACTATATAGTAATTAATTTAATCACACTCTCATGCTAATTAAATTGTATACTACTTATTAAGTTCATCAATTATGGATCACATACATAATAATCATAAATCTCTATCTAGAAACTATGCATGTTATTTAGTCAAGACAAATAATTAAATAATTCTCTCCAACCTATTTAATTGTCTCTATAGATAAATTATTGGCCAAACAATTAACAGCATAGAAATAAGATTAAATAATATAATAAAATTATAATTATAATTAGGGTAAAATATTAGATCATCACATTGTGAAAATTGGGTTCATGAGATTCTTAGATTAATAAATTAACTAGACATAATTTTGACAATAAAACTCATATTTTTCATAAATGAAGACATAAAAATTGATAAAGAAAAGAGTAGAAGAAGAAATATAATCAATATCTTGAATTGTAATGTTAATATCCTCTTGAATCTCCACCAAAATTGTATCTCTTTTTGAATTTTTTTGTATTGTTCTCTCTTTTTGGCTCCAAAAACTGATCAAAATTATGCTAATGGCAGCTCATTAGGGTTTTTGGGGGTGATTATGGGCTTAAATATAGATTAGGTATACTTTGTACCATCAGATCATCTTCAAATCAAGGGCTGAGATCAAAACAAGAAAAACTAATTGTGCCAGCCAATCACAGCGTGGCATATGGCACACAGAATTTATTGGGAGAATCAAAGCTCGACTCATGGCAAAGGAGACTGGTCCGAGTCAATGCATGCTGTGCTAGCACCATATGGCATAAAATGATTCATAGTAATATATGGGGTGGCACATTAGTGGAATGCGAGGAGTAATCATATGATGACACATGGTGTGAAGGTTTGATCGCTCTCCGAAATCAAATTGAACGTCGTGTTGACACGTGGCACGTGCTACTTCGCTCCTTACACACAAAAATATACAATTTGTTGTTCTTGTTTGTGTGGCATCCATATGGCCTACCTAGTTAGTTCCTATACTTGCATGGTATGCCACGTGGTAGCTTCTAATTGGCCCTACATTAAAAATTCTAAAAAATCCCAAAAATTATATTTTCACCCCTTTTCACTAAAAAGTTTATATTTTAATATTTTTAGCCCCGAAATAGTATTTATTGAATAAAACAAGTAAATATTAAGTAAGAAAGTGCACTAATGACTTTACTTTCATAGAGTCATTACAACCCAAACTTTACTCTTTGCTTGTCCTCAAGTAAAGCCAAGTATAAATAAATAAATAAATAAAATTGGTAGTATATTCATAAATATACTTCTATTAGTACCTACATATTTCACAAAATCTATCCCTCTCAAAAGTTGTAAAATACTATGATAATAAGGTTCACATATTCATCAATTAACATTCCATCAATACAACGATATGCAAGATTTTTGACAAATTGATTCATGTGTGTATGTTGCACATGATATTATCCAATGCACTCATGAAATCAACCTATATGAGCTTACTAATCAATTCAATCTTAGAATAAGTCTCATAAGTCTATTTTTCACATATCTCTCCACTAATATAAATATGCACTTAGCTCAATATCAATAAGGACTTTACATGGTTGTAATGTAAGGCTTAAGGATAGGGTCGATAACTGAAGACATTTAGGCTCTTTCAACACCTTAGCTTTCTTTTTTTCATCATGCATATTTTAACTTCAATTGAGCTTTTATTTGATATTTTGGTGCACCCTGTTTGGTCATTCTTTTCATATTCTTTTATTCCATATATATTTTCTCTTTTTTCTTGTAACTTCACAACACCCCTAAACTTATTTTCAATTGTATTTTTTTTAGAGGGACAATTGTGTTGTGAGTTTTGCTTCTTCTTCTTCTTCTTCTCTCTCTCTCTTTCTCTCTCTTTTGGTGCATTACATTTCACCTTACTCAATAGCATCACACATGATTGTATTATTTTTTTACTTTTCATACAAGCTAAAGGTGCAAGGATAAAGGTAATGCTTACTAGTTAGGCATTAAATATGGTTAAAGATATGAAAGGTTGTTTGTTAGGCTCAAATAGGTGACTAAAGATATTAACAATGGTTAGCTTGAAAGGCTCAATCTATCCAAATAAGACCAAAATCATTTTTCTTGCTAAATATTATTTAAGTTTTTGCCTCAAGGGATGATAAAATAGATTCTAAAACTTGGTAGATCTCATTGACTCTCATAACTCACGTGTTGCATTGTGATTAGCTCATGCTGTGATTACTTATCCTAGTCATTGATAATTGTATTTTATACAGTTATTTTCACCAATTTTAGTAATGATAATTGCTATGTTCGTTTAATATTTATTAATTTTTGTTAAATAAATTAATATTTTCCTTTTATTTGCTAAAAATACATTTTTAATAAAATTAAATAATTTGTATCAAAAATGTACGTAATTTCATATTTTTGTCCACAAATATAATTTATGATAATATAGTTTCTTAATTACAATTTATATAAATCGAAAATATAATTTAAATTAAATTTGGGCTTAATTATAATTATTAAAAGTTAAAAATTTAATTTAAAATTAGAAAAGGGCTAAAGTGTAATTTAAGAAAGTACAAAAATGTAATTTGGATTAAATTTATGGGTCAAAATATAATTAATAAAAGTTTGAATTTTCTGCGTAGGAAAAGAATCGCACTCGCACAAATCAAGGAAATCATCACCCACCGTCCGATCAAAGATTCAACGGTCCAGATTTGGCGCGTGCAATCAGACGAGGCAAAATCGCGTGTACGGTTCCGCGCGGCTCGGCATGCAGTGGGCCAGCGTGTCGCGCGGCGGCGTCAAAGTAGGACCCACATGTCGGCTGCGCAATTCCCCCAAGGCGATCGGCGGCCGTTGGATCATATCGACGGTCAGTTGAAGACGCGTCCGTCCAGTATCGTCGCGCATGGCCCGCTCGGTGTAAAAATCCTGTGTGACGCTGGATTATGGTAGCGGCGTGCATCCTCGGTATTCTGGAGAATAAGAATGCCCACGTGTCCCACGAATATTTAAGCTAATTGTCAAAGTTCGACACGTGGCTATTTACAATGCGACGCGACCGCGGCTGGATCACGACCCGTTTCCAGTTGCCTCGGTTTTCGGCGCCCCGATCACGTGCGCCGTTCCTACGTGCAACCTGTAGGTTTGTGTACCCAATGATTTCTTTGCCACGTACATGAGGGAATCTTCGGCCGAATCGAAAGCGACACGTGGCAGCGTGGGAGAAAATAAAAAAAGCAGAAACGACGCCTAATTTTAATTTATATTTTTTCGATACAAAAATCGATACGCGTGATTTTTGTTTTTCGATAAAAATTATTACGCGTTTTCGATAAAAAAATAAATTAAAAATGTAATATTTTAGATGTATTTTTTTAGCTATAAATAGGAGATAGTTTTTAGTTGTTAAAAAAAAGTTTTTTTGGTTGGAGAAGAGTTTTTGTGGAGTTTAGAAATTTTGTAGTGTTCGGTTTTGGACTGCAGAACACCTGTAATACATTTTTGGCTTTTGTTGTATTCTGCGTGTCTTAAAATATTTTTCTTTTCTTGATGTTTTAATTTTCCTTATTCTTCATCTTATTTTTATGAATCTGTTGTAATTTTAATTTTAATTTTATGAAGTAATTTAATTTTTCTAGGGTTGCATTTGATCTAAATTTATGAAGCTTTAATTTTAATTATTTTTGTTTATAGATTTATAAGATGTTCGATTTGTTCAGTCTATTTTGTGCTTAATGCTTTTTGATTATTTACGAATTTTATCAAAACGATTTGTGGCATAAAAATAAACTTGAGAAAGGCATTTTTGTGTATATTGCTCGTAAATAGAATGACATGTATGATGAAGGATAGGAATATACCCTAATTGTATGTGTGGCCATTTGAAAACTTAGAACTTAATGAATCTTGGTGAATTTAATTCTCATAGAGATATAGTGAATTAATTTAACGAGGTGTGTTTGTACGGATCTCGGAAGAGATGTATGAATAATAAAAAAAGAAGTTTTCGGTTGACAAATTAAATGTACAAAAAAATATAAATCCAAAGAAAATAATATGATTGTAGTGGATTAGTTTGGTGAAAAATTGCAATCCTAGAGTTCTTTTATTTTCTTTTTACCTTTTTTTTCATATCAACGATTATTTTGGATAAAATCAGAGAGAAATAATTTTAGTACTCAACAAACTATAGTAACAAATCTCCGTGGGATCGATCTTTACTTATAAATGTTATTACTTGCGACCGTGTATACTTGCACGAGTTCGTGTGTTGAAAAACACACAACAGTCATGAAAACCAATTTTATCATTGAGATCACATGTTGCACTGTGATTGGCTCTAGTGTCACTTTTACTTGTCTTGATCTCAACCCTTAATATAAAGCTGATCTGATGGTCTAAATTGCACCTGAGCAATATTTAAGCCCCTAATCATCCCATAGACCCAAATGGGCTATCATTAGCATAATTTTGGTTAGTTTTTGGAGCTTAAAAGAGAGAAAAATTCAAAAAGGTATACAATTATGGTGGAGATTGAAGAGGAGATTAGTACTACAATTCAAGAGATTGATTTTATTTCTTCTTCTATTTTTTTCTTTATCAATTTTTATGCCTTTCTTTATGAAAAATATGAGCTTTATGAACATAATTATGTGTAGTTAATTTATTAATCTAGGGATCTTATGAACCCAATTTTCACCATGTGATGATATAATATTTTACCTTAATTATATTATTTAATCTGATTTTATGTTATTAATTGTTTGGCCAACAATTTATCTATAGAGATAATTAAATAGATTTGAGAGAATTATTTAATTGTTTGTCTTAAATAAATAACGTGCATAGTTTCTAGGCAAAGATGTATGATTCTTATGTATGTATGATGAGAAAAAAGCGGCATCGTCGATCCTGCCAATAGGTTAGTTTTATATTTATAAAACTCTCGCAAGTGCACGAATCATTTCGTAGAAAATGATAAGTATACTCCCAAGGTCGATCTAAGGAAGGAATGTATGTGGTTTTTAATTTATTATTCAAACTTTTAAAAACGAAATTAAATCATAAACATCCTTCACGAAATTTTGGGTTTTTGTGTTTCTAATCTAATAACATACAAATAAACATAGATACAGATTCAATAAATATTTATGCAAATTTTATCATTTATAATAGTGGAGTATTTATGGATATAATAACTAAGTTAATTATGCTTGCTCATATTATCTAGGTTATTAAAGATATAAATTGATATTTTATTGATTCTCTCTTTTTTATATGAATACCACCTTTGGTGGGGTTAGATATTCTTTGTTAACTAAACAAATCAATTAACACCTATGGATGGGGCTGGTAACTAATTTGGTTAATTAAATTAATTCATTTTTTAAGAGATTGAAAATGAACCATTTAACTGCCACCTTAGGTGGGGTTAGACAGTTTAAACTTTATTCAAGGTTTCCAAATTAAACCTAAGAATTTAATTATCCGAGTACTAACTTTCAAGTTTTAAAACCATTACTGAAAACATGTTGTCAATACATTTTCAGATAATAATTCTTATAAAAACTTTTGAAATAGAGCTTCACTCTAACTACCGGGCGATTGTACCAACAAATAAAAGAACACTACTCTAAATCAGACTGGATAACTAAACCTTAAAATCTAATTTTCAGATTTAAGTTTGTAATGAAAAATAATATATTTCTCTCTAACATTCTTAATATAAAATCTTGAATAAAAATAAAATCAATTCATTTTAGAGATTTTTACCTATTTAATATTTCGCAAGCATAACAACGTTATTATCATATCATGTTTACAAATAGCTAGCAAAGTTAAATTTAATCACAGACAAAGTAAATATAACATGTAAGAATAAAGCATAAAAAATAACTACAAAGAAAAAATAAAATCCTTACAGAACTTCGATGCTATTCCTGCTGCTAGAAAACCTCCAAACGGAATTTGCACTCCCATTTATTGAATCGAAAAGCAAATAAATTACAAAAACATAACTAGTTCTTCTCAAAAAGAAAAGAACTATAAAATGGGGTGAAATGGCAGTGGCACGCGCGGAGGGCAGTTGGGGCGCGCACAAGCGTGAGCGGGATAGGAGCATGGCATGCGTGGTATTTGTGATGTATTACTTCCAGTATTCTTCTTCGAGTCTTTAAGTTACATTTTTAAGCAAAAATATCTGAAAAATAATAAAAATACTCGTGATTCCGAAAAAGACAAATTTATATAAATATATGATAAAACATATAAATATATATATATATTTAATCAATTAATGTGCATAAAATCATGGTAATTTTAGTGCTTTTTGGGTACTCATCAATGTGATCCATAATTGATGAAATTAATGAGTGGTATGTAATTTATTTAGTATAATAGTGTGATTAAATTAATTACTATATGGTGTATAGTTTACTTGACAGAGGAATACATGCTAGGTTATATTCAATTGGTTATATAATTAATTGATAATTATATTGGGGGGATTTTAGAGATATGAATGTTTAAAAAATTGGAGGATTAAGTATTCATAGATATTTTCTCATATATCTTCTTAGTTACCAAATCTGATTTAATTAATTTTTGCTATTTACTTTTAGTTATTTTAATTTTGCTTCATTAAAATATAAAAAACACAAAAAAATTGATTTCTTTTAGATTTAAAAATGTGTATCTAAAAAAATAATTTATGTGAGAGATTTTTTCTTATTATTATATTACTTGTTGTGATACGTATACTTGCGTGAGATTAGGTGAGAAATCATGCTTTTAAATCTTGAATTTGAGTGTACTTTGAGATCAATTTGAAAATAAGCTATCACCCAAGAGGAAAAAATGGCTAATCCATTTGCAATAAACAATAATGAGCTAAACTTGAACAATCAGATACTTTTGATAGATGATAGGGATAGAGCTATGAATGAATATGCAAAACCTACGTTGGAATAGTTGGATCCAAGTGTTACAAGGCCAAACATTCAAGCTAATTAGTTTGAGTTAAAGCCAGTGATGTTTCAAATGATACAAACTGTTGGACAATTCAATTGAATCACCAATAGAAGATCCTCATCCTCATCTTCATCTCATAATAGGCTTCAATTAAAAATTTGGAGAACTAAATGGGGAAACTTGCTTAGGCTATAATTCAAAGGCCTCAAGGTAACCTTCCAAGTGACACAATTGTAAACCCAAGAAGAGAAGGTAAGGACCAGTGCAATGCCATAGCCTTAAGGAGTGGTAAAAATTTAGAACAAAAACATAAGACAGAAAAGGATGAGGAGGAACTAGTGGATAAAGAGAGCACCAAAAAGAAAATAATTCAGCCATAGAAAAATAACCTTTACAAACCCACTATTCCTTTTCTTCAAAGATTGTAAAATTTAGATACGCAGTTTTCAAAATTTATAGAAGTCTTCAAGAAGCTGCACATAAACATACCATTTGTAAAGGCACTTGAACAAATTTTGTCTTATGCCAAATTCATGAAGGATATACTATCAAAGAAAAGAAGGCTTGGAGATCATGAAACAATAACCTTGATTGAAGGTTGTAGCACCATCCTTGATAGAAAACTACCACAAAAACTGAAAAATCCAAGTAGTTTTGACATCCCTTGCACTATTGGAAACATCCATTTTAACAAGGCACTATGTGATTTAGGTTCTAGCATTAACCTCATGTCATTATCAGTCTTCTAGAGATTGATGGTTGGTAAAGCTAAACCTACTTCAATAACATTGCAAATGGTAGATAGGTCAATTAAAAGACCCTAGGGTATGGTAGAAGATGTGCTAGTAAAAGTCGACAAATTCATCTTTCTGGCAGACTTCATTATGCTAGACATGAAAAAGGACCATGAGATACATATTATACTTGGTCATCTATTCTTAGCAATCGGAAGAGTACTCATTAATGTACAAAAAGGTGAACTTACAATGAGATTACAAGATGAACAAGTAATGTTTAAAGTTTTTAAAGCATCTAAATCCCCTGACATTGCTAATGAATGCTTAAGAATAAATGTTACTGAATATGGGGACAACTTAAAAGAATTTGTTGAGTCTCCTCAATATTTTATATTTTCTAATTTATTTGTTAGATAATTATCCTATAGAGACAATATACTATGTATATGATTTTTGATCAAATTTAAACCGATTTGCTAATTGTATAGTCTAACTGTGTACTGATTGTATCCCTTTTGACCAATCCAAGGTGATGTGGACCAATTAGAAGGTGCCATACATGAAATTTCTCTCAAACATGAGTCCCCTAGACCTCCTAGGCTATCTCTGGCTAGCTAGGTGGTCTAGATATTTCAACTTCTAGTCTCTCTATATAGTTTTAATATTGATATCTCAAGCTTTCCTACGACTATTTTCATGAGTCAAATAGAGTTTCAATTGAAAAGTTATGGACGATAAAAATTCCTAATAGAATCATCAATGCAAGCCCTACGAAGTTTGACTCCCAAATCCTAATAGATATCTGATTAGATTCTTAGCTATATCCTTCAATTCGAGCCTGATGAGTGTTTAAAAAACACTAAAATTACCATGATTTAATATATTTTAATTGATTAAATAGATTTATATTTGTATGTTTTTATCATATTTTTATATAAATTTGTTTTTTACAAAATTATGGGTATTTTTATTTTTGTTTTGGTATTTTCATTCAAAAATAATTTAAAGACTGGAAGAAAAATACTAGAGGTAATAAATCACAAATATGTTGAGAAAAAATGAGGAAAAACAAAAAAAAATGGAAAATTGAATAAAATAGGTCAAAATGGTCAAAAATGCCCCAATTTGTGGGTGCCCACACATCCAACGCATGTCCCATGTGCAGTCACGCGCATGCAATACCAAGATCCACACCCCTATTTGCGCCCATCTATCATCGCTAGGGCCCAACCACACGTACCTTTACCCACACACGTGCCAACCTGTCAGAAACGCATCAAACACCTATTTTGTAGATATTTTTGCACCTTTTTAGCCTTTTTGTCACCTATAAAAGGACCCTCACCCCCATTTTAAAAACCATGCCTGAAAATGTCAACTTTTCTCCCTGTCTCTATCTTGTTCTCTCTAGAAACTTTTTTAGTTTTAAAGTTCTTCTCTTTTTGTGAAGAACTAACTATGCTTTTGCATGTAAATTTCTAGTTTTTGATTCAATAAAAGGAAATTCAAATTCGATTTGAGGTTTTCTAGAAAGGGAATTAACATAAAAGTTATGTAAGGATTATTTTGTTATATGTTGTATTTAATTTGTCTGTGATTGAATTTAATATGACTAATTGTTTGTAAATATGGTATAATAATAATATTGCTATGCTTGTGAAATATTAAATAGATAAAATATTTCTATAAAATAAATTTATTTTATTTTTATTCAAGATTTTATATTAAGCATGTTAGAGAGAAATATATTATTTTTCGTTACAAACTTAAATCTAAAACTTAGATTTTAAGGTTTATTTATCCGGTCTGATTTAGAGTAGTTCCCTTTTATTTTTTGGTACAATAACTCGGTAGTTAGAGTGAAGCTTTATTTCAAAAGTTTTTTTAAAAAATATTATTCCAAAATATATTGACAACATATTTTCAGTAATGGTTTTAAAACTTGAAAGTTAGTACTTGAATAATGATTGGTGGAAAACTTAAAGCGCATAGTATCGTAGTTTACTAATAAAGTGATAATAAGAGTATCGTCCTTAGGGATTAGTAACTTATTTTTGACAAATACCAA
The DNA here is from genome assembly GCA_033030585.1 of Hippophae rhamnoides. Taxonomy (NCBI): domain Eukaryota; kingdom Viridiplantae; phylum Streptophyta; class Magnoliopsida; order Rosales; family Elaeagnaceae; genus Hippophae; species Hippophae rhamnoides. The sequence continues at coordinate 14,364,588 of CM065433.1, read as the reverse complement.
AATTAAATTAATCTCGATTTTATCAAGAAAAATCACTAAGGTTGTTGTAATTAGAATTTAACATAAAATTAATTTAAAGAAAATATGCAAAAGAAAATAAAGACGTTCAAAGATCAAATTAGTAGGAAAAAAACTTCTAAGAAATTGATTTCACTTAATCCCTAACTATGCTTTACTCATCTAGCTAATTGAATTTAATTCTTTCTATTTGTTAGCAATCTCCAAAAAAATCCAAAAGTCTATTTCGAAAGTCAATTGGAAATATTCTTGTTCATTAATTTGCATACAAGTATACAGTTTAATAAATCAAGAAAACATTAAGAACAATGATTTTAAAACTATAAGGGTGTATACAAGTATTTTGATCTCTATATTTATATATACCAAAATATTACAGATCTATAATATTATTCCCTCTTTCGATGGTAAATCACAAGACTAAAATAATATAATTAATGGTGAGTTAATTAGAAGCAATAAACTCAAAATATATCAGACAAACATGAAGAGAAATAATTTAAATTAACATATAAAATCAAGCATAGGTTGAAATTAAATTACATCTTTTTACTAGAATAAAGAAAAATTAGTTCATGTCAAAAATTAAAGTTAGCATAAACGAATTCACCATAATTTTCTGACAGGATTTGAAAGAAAATTGAATCACAAAAAAATATGCTTTTGTGTCTTCTCTTGTGTTTTTTTTTTTTGTGCTTTTCAGACTGAAGATGCTCTGTTCTCTCCCTTCGTTTCCTCGCTTTTTATTTCATTTTTTTCTCCTTTTCTACTGCTCCCCTTGTATTTCTCCCCATATATCGTTCCTTTGATTTATATATAAACTTCCACCTCCCTGTGATTTATTTTTCTTTTGCTTCTTTTTTGCGCTTCCCACCTTTTTTTGCTTTTTGATATATATATATATATATTTTCTAAAATTTTGGTTCTTCGTTATCTTTAAATTTGAAATAAAATTTAAATAATAATAATAAAGTCTAAAATCAATAAATATTAAATAAAATTAGACTAAAGTTAAAGTTGAGAAGTGATAAATTTTGTCAAATTATACAAGTCATCAAACACCCTAAATTTTTTGTCCTCAAACAAAAATAAAATAAAAGAAGAGACAATTTTAGACAGTGTCAACTTGACCCCATATAGAATTACTATCACTCACAAACTATTATTATTGATTAAAAATTTCACAATTGTTTATTGAATCCATATCTATGCTTAGTTTTTTTTATGTTATTAGATTATGAAACACAAAAAAATCAAAATATCATGACAAGATGTTTAGGATTTAATTTTATTTTTAAAAGATTAAATAATAAATTAAAATCCACATATATTTTTTCCTTAGATTGACCTTGCGAGTATAATTTTAATTTTCTATAAAATGATTTGTGCACTTGCGAGAGTTTTACAAATATAAAAACAAAGTATCTGCAAATTCGGTATTGCTAACCTGATGTTGGTTTTGTCTTATCAAGTTTTTGGCGCTGTTACTAGGAAGAGAATAGTATTTTTAAATTATTTATCAAAATTTTGAAAAACAATTATAAATAATTGTGATTTTTTTATTTTAAAATTTTTAAATAAATCTTTGTGATTTATTGTTCATAAAATAATAATAATAAATTTGTCTATGAGACTAGTGCTTGGAAGTCTTTGTGCTACTTGATGAGTGCTCAAAAAGCACTAAAATAACCATGATTTTATGCACATTAATTGATTAAAAATATATATATTTATATGTTTTATCATATATTTATACAAATTTGTCTTTTTCGGAATCACGGGTATTTTTATTGTTTTTCAGGTATTTTGGCTTAAAAACGCAATTTAAAGACTCAAAGAAGAATACTTGAAGCAATACATCACAAATAAATTAATAAATAAGTGGAAAAAGGTCAACAAACATGGAAAAATTGGACAAAATAGGTCGAAAAGGTCAAAAATGTCAAAAAAGCGGCAGCACCGCCAGCGGCGCCCGGCCGCCGCGCCTGTAAAGCTCCGCCCAAAACTGCGCGGATATCGTTCATGCGCGCAGCATCGCGCGGGCCTTCGCGCAGCGCGCGTATCGAAGCGGCCTTGACCAGCGCGCCTCAACGCGTTTTTGACCCATTTTTCACGATGTAGCAGGCCACATGGCGTCATTACGTCATTGACCTCAGCATGTCCCTTTACACGTTTTTTATTTTTTTATATTTTTTTAACATTTTTACTCATTTTTTCTCTCCATCCTCACCTATAAATACCCTCTTCATTCACTTCAAAGCACACCTTAAAACACCTTGAACACCTCAAAAATCACACTCTCTCTTCTTTCTTTCTCTCGTTTCTTAGTTTTTAGTTTTTTTTTAGTTTTTCTTATGTTTTAGCTAGTTTTTCTTATGTTTTAGCTAGTTTCTCTTAGATTTAGAGTTCTTCCGCTTTTTGGGAAGAACTAGTTATGTTTTTGTAATATTTTAGATTTTTGATTCAATAAATGGAAGTGCAATTCCGCTTGGAGGTTTTCAGCAGCGGAATAGCGTCAAGTTACGTAAGGATTTTATTTTCTTTCTGAGTTATTTTTATCTTTATTCTTACACGTTATATTTAATTTATCTGTGATTAAATTTAAGCGTGCTAGACTGTTGTAAACGTGATATAATAATAACGTTGTTATGCTTGCGAGAAATATTAAATAGGTAAAAATCTCTAAAATGAATTGATTTTATTTTTATTCAAGATTTTATATTAAGAATGTTAGAGAGAAATATATTATTTTTCATTACAAACTTAAATCGAAAATTAGATTTTAAGGTTTAGTTATCCCATCTGATTTAGAGTAGTCACTCTTTTATTTGATGGTACAATCCTGGGTAGTTAGGTGAAACTCTATTTCAAAAGTTTTTATAAGAATTATTATACGAAAATGTATTGACGACATGTTTTCGGTAGTGGTTTTAAAACTCTGAAAGTTAGTACTGGATAACTAAATTCTTAGGTTTAATTTGAACACTTGAATAAAGTTTAAAGCGTCTAGCACATGAATTGTGCATTTTAAATAGTTCATTTCAATCTCTTAGAAAAAGGAATTAATTTAATTAACCAAATTAGTTATCAACCCAGGCGTAGGTGTTAATTGATTTGTTTAGTTAACGAAGAATATCTAACCCCACCAAATGTTGATTCAAATACAAAAAAGGGAGAATCAATAAATATCAATTCATATCTTTAATAACCTAGATAATACGAGCAAGCATAATTAACTTAGTTATTATATCTTAAATACTCCACTAATATAAATGATAAAATTTGCATGAATATTTATTGAATCTATGTTTAATTTTCTGTTATTAGATTAAAAACAAAACCGAAAATATCGTTGACAGATGTTTAGGATTTAATTCGTTTTAAAAGTTTGAATAATAAATTAAGCAGCGTCATTCCTTCGCTAGATCGGCGGCAGGAGTATACTTATCATTTTACAAATGATTACGTGCACTATGAGTAGTTTTACAAATATTAAAACCAAAAGTATTCTGAAATCATGATCTTTGGTTTTAAACTCAAATCAAGTTTTTGGCGCCGTTGTCGGGGATGGCATCAAGTTTTTGGCGCCGTTGCCGGGGAAGGAATATCGTTTTTAATTTATTTATCAAAAGTTTAAAAATATTTTTGTGTTGTAAATAATTGTGAATTTTTTAAAAAAAAAATATAAATAAAAATAAATAAATAAAAAAATAAAAAAATTTAATCAAATTTCAAATTTTATAAGAAATAATAAAAAAATAAAATATAAAAAAATAAAAAAATAAAAAAATAAAAAAAATTTTAACTATAGCATAAATAGTAAAATTTAGAAATTTGAAATTTGAAGTAAAAAGTTTTTACCGTTAATGAATAGTAAAAAAAAAAAAATTTTTTTTTAAAAAAAAAAAAAAAAAAAATTTAAAATTTCAAAAAATTAAGTTAATAAGAAATAAGATAGCGTGAATAGTAAAATAAAATTACCGTTCGTAAAAAAAATATAAAAAAAAAATAAAAAAAATAAAAAAAAAAAAAAAAAAAAAAAAAAAAAAAAAAAAAAAAAAAAAAAAAAAAATAAAAAAAAAACCAAAATTTTAATTTTTTTTTAGTTTAATTTTTACTTTGTATTTTCTTTTACCTTTTTCAATTTTTTTTTATATTATTTTTTAGCTATTTTTTTTTATTTTTCTTCTTGATTTTTAGTTAACTTACTTAACTTAATTTTTTTTACTAACTTAATTAACTTAGATTTTTTTTTAACATGAACTTAGGTTTTTACTTAAATTTTCATTAACTTAATTAACTTAGATTTTTTTTTACTTCACTTAGCTTAATTAACTTTTTACTAACTTAATTAACTTAGATTTTTTTTTAACTTAACTTAATTAACTTAGATTTTTTTTAATTCACTTAACTTAATTAACATTTTCTTTAAACTTAATTAAATTAGATTTTCATTAACTTAAAGTTTTATTTAACTTAACTTAATAACATGAAAAGTAAAGATCTAAGGGAGTTAAATGCAGGAGACTAGTTAATAGGCGCTGTCTTGGTAGTCTTTCACGTGAACGTTGTTAAATGCAGGAGGATGGTTTTAAGGAGGCTGCACAGTAATTCTTTTCACCGAGAGCACTTCTTGGTTAATCTTGATTATGTTATTTTAAAAAAAAAAAATTTTTTTTAACTATCTCCAAAATTTTAAAGTTTTAATTACAATCTAAGGAGCTAGTTTCTTTGTTTAATCTAGGTACAATTGTGTTTTTATGCCTTAATTATTTGATTTGTACCTAGATGTAGATTATCTAAAACTCAAAATATGCCTCTAGTTTTAAGTCTGAAAGAAATGCGAAAATCAATAGGGCGTAGTGAAAAAAGTATAGGTAGAAACCTTGTCTTACACTGCGGGTTTGATTGACTCAATGATGAGGGACATTGAGAGTTTACTTAAAATGCAATCCCAGTTACGTCTTGCTAAGACATTAAACTAAGCGTTGGATGGAGGCTGACCCATCATTTTAGGTAATTTTCTTTTATTTCTTTTATTTACATGTGAATAATTTTTAAATTGTTAAAACTAAAAATATTTGTTGAGATGTTAAGTTCAACGTGATCTGTACGTATACAACTTTAATGATGAATATGATGGATGCACTGCATTTTCCATTACTACTTGCACTTTCTCAAGAAATAGGTAATATTTCTTCTCTTTCTCTTTATCTTTAATTTACGGTTGTTACATCGAGGACAATGTAAGTTCTAGGATTGGGGGTGGTGAAAAGTTACCATGCTTAAAAAAAGTTTTAACAATTTAAAAATAAAAAAATAAAAAAAAAATATTTAAAAATAAAAAAATATACTTTTTTCATTTTTTTGTGTGTTTGGTTTTATTTCTATTTTTGTGTGATTTAGTAATTTTTGAAAAAAAAAAAATTTTACAAAAATTTATCTTTTCTTTAAATCAAATTTAAGTAAATAGTTAAGTCTTTTTGTCTTGTTAGATTAATTTTTTTGAAAACATATCATGAAATATTTTGTAATTATTTTTGATAATTAGTTAGTTTTTGTCATAATTAGTATTTCTTGATAAGATGTAGAAATTATATTAAACCCAAAATCGTGTTTATGAGTTTTTTTAGTGGAGACTACACTGTGAGATATAATTTGAGCCTAATTTCCTTTATTCAGAGTGAAATATATATTTTTTCTACTCCAAACACATTTCTTATTTCTTTAAATTTTTAGATGATCTCTATAGGTATTAGCATTGAATGTATGAATTTTTTTCATCTTAATAGAGTATCATATATTTTTGATTATTATTTTTGCTTAGATTAAATGATTTGAGTAGAAATTGATAGTATATGCTTATATCTCATTGATGCATGACTACTACAAAAACAAAAAGACATATCTGGGGTTACCTAAACCAAGATCAAACAAAAAAGCCACAAAATTAACTACTCACCAAAATCCAAAAAAAAAATGTACAATCTGTACATGGGTTGACTCTCTAAGAAATACACATATTGAGAAATATCTTCAGAAAAAAAAATATAGAGATAAAGAATATATAGTATAATCTACATACTATAACCCACATTGCCTACAAAGTTGTGAGTAAAAGTTAATTACAAAAGAAAGATATAGGAAATAATTCCCTAAAAAGTCATTGCACTCTCTTCATTTGTAAAAGGCATATATCTTGAAATTCTTTCTTAATGATTTTGATTTATGCATGAAAATAATTTTTATATATGATATCTTTATAATTTATACATTTGATTCCTTTCATGAGATCAATGTTAAAATAACACTTTGAGCCTTTATTCTTTATACATATGCGAACATATTAGTTCATTTCTATACATCAACTCTTTCGCATATAAATTAGTATGAGTGTTTGAACCCATAGGATTCAGTGTTTTGAGAGTATTGACTTGTGAGGAATAGAGTCGAAGCCAGTCGATTCATGACAACTGAAATTGGGTGAAATTAAATTGATACATTTTTGATATGAAATAGGAAAATGATTTTCGACTAATTATTATAATAAATCATGATTGTTTAAAGAGATTAAAATAACTTATGCTTGAGATTTTAATTATGATCTTAAAGGAGATTAAAAAGTATGAGACATTTTTTGTGAGATGTTGATAATTTGTGATTTTGTTGTAAATTTAATTTTTAAGTTGTTTTGTTTTTATTGTTTCTTTTGTTTTTACATTTAGTACAATGTTTTGTGGGTATCATTAAAAAACCCTCTTCAGAGACTCAAACTGTCGTCCACTAGGGCAACCTAGAGGGTTTAAAGGCTTGTTGCATAGGTAAATGCAGTGTCAATCCACGGAAGTGATTTAGGATAGTTTAATTTTTAGTTTTTATCGCTTCTCTTGCTAAGGACTATGAGAAGTAGTTGGGGTTGTGATGAGTGCAAAAGCACTAAAATAACCATGATTTTATGCACATTAATTGATTAAAAATATATATATTTATATGTTTTATCATATATTTATATAAATTTGTCTTTTTCGAATCACGGGTATTTTTATTGTTTTTCGTATTTTGGCTTAAAAACGCAATTTAAAGACTCAAAGAAGAATACTTGAAGCAATACATCACAAATAAATTAATAAATAAGTGGAAAAAGGTCACAAACATGGAAAAATTGGACAAAATGGGTGAAAAAGGTCAAAAATGTCAAAAGCGAAAAAACGCGCGCCGCGCCTGCCGCTCAACCCGCCTCCGCTCAAAACTGCGCGCGGGTACTGTTCATGCGCGCAGCACTACGCGCGAGTCTGTTCATGCGCGCAGCACTACGCGGAGTGCGTTCATGCGCGCGACAACTGTAGCGGGTTCTGTTCACGCGCGCGCGTTAGCGCCCAATGACGGCCCAGCCGCGCGCCAACGCGTTTTTGACCCATTTTTCACGTGCATTAGCCACATGGCGTCATCTTGGCGTCATTGATGACCTCAATATCCACTACGTTTTTATTTTTTATATTTTTTTTAACATTTTTTTACTCATTTTTTCTCTCCATCCTCACCTATAAATACCCCTCTTCCATTCACTTCAAAGCACACCTTAAAACACCTTCAAACACCTCAAAAATCACACTTCTCTCTTCTTTCTTTCTCTCATTTCTTAGTTTTTAGTTTTTTTTTTAGTTTTTCTTATGTTTTAGCTAGTTTTTCTTATGTTTTAGCTAGTTTCTCTTAGATTTAGAGTTCTTCCCTTTTTGGGAAGAACTAGTTATGTTTTTGTAATATTTTAGATTTTTGATTCAATAAATGGAAGTGCAAATTCCGCTTGGAGGTTTTCTAGCAACGGGAATAGCGTCAAAGTTCTGTAAGGATTTTATTTTCTTCTGATTATTTTTATGCTTTATTCTTACATGTTATATTTAATTTGTCTGTGATTAAATTTAACTGTGCTAGTTTTGTAAACATGATATAATAATAACGTTGTTATGCTTGCGAGAAATATTAAATAGGTAAAAATCTCTAAAATGAATTGATTTTATTTTTTATTCAAGATTTTATATTAAGAATGTTAGAGAGAAATATATTATTTTTCATTACAAACTTAAATCAAAATTAGATTTTAAGGTTTAGTTATCGGTCCTAATTTAGATAGTCTTCTTTTATTTGATGGTACAATGGCAGGTAGTTAGAGTGAAGCTCTATTTCAAAAAGTTTTTATAAGAATTATTATCCGAAAAATGTATTGGCGACATGTTTTCGGTAGTGGTTTAAAACTTGAAAGTTAGTACTCGGATAACTAAATTCTTAGGTTTAATTTGGACACCTGAATAAAGTTTAAATCGTCTAACTCCCACCAAAGGTGGCATTTAAATGGTTCATTTTCAATCTCTTAGAAAAAGGAATTAATTTAATTAACCAAATTAGTTATCAACCCCACCCATAGTGTTAATTGATTTGTTTAGTTAACAAAGAATATCTAACCCCACCCAAAGGTGGTATTCATACAAAAAAAGGGAGAATCAATAAATATCAATTCATATCTTTAATAACCTAGATAATACGGCGAGCATAATTAACTTAGTTATTATATCCATAAATACTCCACTAATATAAATGATAAAATTTGCATGAATGTTTATTGAATCTATGTTTAATTTTGTTATTAGATTAAAAACACAAAACCCAAAATATCGTGACAGGATGTTTAGGATTTAATTTCGTTTTTAAAAAGTTTGAATAATAAATTAAAAACCACATACATTCCTTCCTTAGATCGACCTTGGGAGTATACTTATCATTTTCTACGAAATGATTCGTGCACTTGCGAGAGTTTTACAAATATTAAAACCAAAGTATTTACGAGAATCGGCGATGCTGGTTTTCGCTCATCACTACTAGTCTTTCCTAGTAATGTTAGTTTGTCGAAGAAGATTTGCCCCACCATTTTTTCCTAAAAGCACTCTTGATTAATATTGATTATGTTATTTAACTTAGAGATTAACTTAACTGTTGTAATTATTGTATGATTTAACATGTTTAAAATTGTGTTTGTATTATGTATTAGATATAGTGTATTATATTCTATACAATTTAATCATGTATATTTATTTGTATAAAATATGTTTTAATTATATATTAGATAGAGTATATTATAAATATTTATTTTGTATAATTTAATCATGTATATTTATTTGTAAAAAAAAATATGTTTGTATTATAAATATGTATAGTTTAAGTATATATAATTATATGTATCAAAATTTGCATAAAAGTTATGTATTATATATATTGTAAAATATGTATAATTATTTTATTATTTTCTTTATTTTACTAACTTTATTTTTATTTATTTGTTTATTTCTCTTTTATTATTTTTTTTGTTTGTTTCTTTTACTTAATTTTTATTTTTATTGTTTAGTATTTGTTTTAATACTTAGTGTTAGATTAACTTTTAAAAAATATTCCTAAAGCTATCTCATAAATTTCAAAGTTTTTAATCACAAACTGTGATTAAAGGAGATAGTTGCTTTGTTACATCTAAGTACAAATGTGTTTTGATGCCTTAGTTATCTGATTTGCACTTAAAAATGGGTTATCCAAAACCCACAATCATGTCTCCAGTTTTAAGTAAATAAAATTTTAAAAATACATAAGGCAAGATTTAAAAAGTATAGGTAGACAAACTTGTCCTACCTGTAGGTTTTATTGACTCAATGATGTGAGGACATTGAGTTTACTTAAAATGAAATCCCTCCATTTACGTATTCTTAAGACGTAAACTAAGCACTGGATGGGAAGAAACCCATCATTTTAGGTAATTTTCTTTTATTTGTTTTATTTATTTAGTTTTTGTTGTTTATTTTAATTTAATTGCATGTGAATAATTTTAGAATTTTTAAAACTAAAAAAAATTTGTTTAGATGTTAGAAGTTCAAAGCGATTTATCTATGTGGACTTTAATGATGAACATGATTTCTCCATCACTACTTGCACATTCTCAGGAAATAAGTAACTTTTATTCTCTTTTCTCTTTATCTTTAATTTACAATTGTTACATTGAGAACAATGTAAGTTCTAGGTTTGGGATGGTGAAAAGTTACCATGCTTAATTTCAAAAAATTTAACAATTTTAAAAATTTTATGTTCACATTTTCATTTTTATTGTGTTTGATTTTATTTTCTTTGTGTGGTTTAGTAATTTTTAGAATTTTAGGATTAGTTTTAAAAAAATTTCTCAAAATAATTTCTCATTTTTTAAAATCAAATTTAAGTAATATCGTGAAGTAATATGATAATTAGTAAGTTTTTATCGTAACTAATATTTTATGATAAATTGTTGAAATGCAATGAACCCAAAATCGGTGTTTAGGAATCAAATAGTGGAGACTACCCTTATGAGATATTATTTGAGCCTTAATTTCTTTTATTCTGTGTGAAATATTTTCTTTATACTCAAAACACTTATTCTATTTCTTCAAAATTTTAGATTATATTTGTAGGTTAATGCATGGAATGTATGAATTTTCTCATTTTAATAGAGCGTCGTATATTTATTTTTCATTTTCTTAAATTAAATGATTTAATTAGAATTTGATAGTATATGCCTTTATCTCATTCATGCATGATTTCAATCAAAAAGAGACATATATAGGGTTACCTAAACCAAAATCAAATAGTAAAGCCACAAAATTAACCACTCACCAAAATCCTACAAAAATGTACAATATGTGCATGGGTACACTCTCTAAAAAACTATTTTGAAAAATCTCTTAAAAAATAGAGTGATAAAGAATATATAGTATAATCTACATACTACGACCTTTTAAGCCTTAAATAGTTGTGAAAGTTGATTAGTATAAAAGAAATATAAAAAGTAATTCTCATAGAAGTCATTGCATTTATTTTTCCTACACTTCTAAAAGGCATAAATCTTGAAATGTTTTCTTAATAAGTTTGATTTATATATGAAAATAATATATATGATATCTTTATAATTTATACAATCGATTCTTTTCATGAGATCGAAGTTATGTACTATTTTGAGCTTTTATACTTTTATAAGTATATGAACAGTTTAGTTCATTTCTAAACATAAATTCTATTTGCATTTGCCTTAGTATAAGTGCTTGAATCCATAGGATTCAGTGAATTGAGAATATTGACTTGTGAGGAGTAGAGTCAAAACGAATTCAAATTTCTCACACTGAAACTGGGTAAATTTAAATTAAAACTTTTTTGAAGTGAAGTATAAAAATGATTTTCAACTAATTATTATTATAAACTATGACTGTTTAAGAAGTTGAAAATAACTTATGCTTTATATTTTAATTATGATCTTAAAGGAGATTAAAAAACATGAGACATTTTTATGTTTTGTTTTCTTGTTTTCTTTTATTTTATTTTTAAGTTAATTTTTCATTTTATTTACTTTTTATTTTTTATAATTTTAGTTTTTGATTTGTTTATTTTTATTTTTAACTTTTACATTTAGTTTAATGTTTGTGGGTATCATTACTGAAAATCCTCATGAGACTCAAACTTGTCCACAAGGGCAACTTAGGGGTTTGCATACTCTAAATGTAAGCGTGTCAATCCAAGGAAGTGCTTTAGGATAGTTTAATTTTTAGTTTTTATTTTAGTTTTTACAACCTCTCTTACTAAATAGATTTATATTTGTGTGTTTTTATCATATTTTATATAAATTTGTATTTTTGGAATCATGGGTATTTATATTGTTTTTTAGGTATTTTTGCTTCAAAAAAATAATTTAAAGACTCGAAGCAAAATGCTAGAAACAATACATCACAATATTTAAAGTGTAGTATCCATTTATTATACTAATAAGTGAGAAAACAAATGAGGAAAAGTAAAAAAAATGGAAAAATGGAAAAATGGACAATACTGCCTAACCAGTAATGCCCGCGCCAAGTCTTATGCGCAGCCAGTACACACCCGTGCCCGCCAATGCCCATCTATCGCAAATCTCTTCCCACACGCGTGCCAGCCTGTCCAAACGCATCCAAAACCAATTTTTAAGATATTTTCCTACATTTTTTCCTTTTCCTCACCTATAAAAGGATCATCTCCCCCAATCTCAAATCACATAATTTCTCAGCTCTTTTCTATCTAGCTTTCCCTATCTAGAAAGCTTTCTTAGTCTTTTTAGTTTTTAAATTATTTTCTTTTTGAGAATAACTAGTTATACTTTTGTAAATTTCTAATTTTTGATTCAATAAATGAAAATGTAAATCTGTTTAGAGCTTTTCCAGAAATGGAATTAGCATCAAAGTTCTATAAGGATTCTTTTGAGATATAATTTTAAAATGAATTATTTATAGTTATTTTTATATTTTATTCATATATGTTATATTTAATTTGTCTATAATTAAATTTAACATGACTAACTATTTGTAAATATGATATAATAATAACGTTGTTATGCTTGCAAAATATTAAATACGTAAAAAATTTCTATAAAATGAATTGAATTTTTTATTCAAGATTTTATATTAAGAATGTTAGAGAGAAATATATTACTTCTCATTGCATCTTAAATCTGAAAATTATATTTTATGGTTTAATTTTCCAGAAATGGAATTAGCATCAAAGTTCTATAAAGATTCTTTTGAAGTATAGTTTTAAAAGGAATTCTTTATAGTTATTTTTATGTTTTATTTTTATATGTTATATTTAATTTGTCTGTGATTAAATTTAACATGACTAATTGTTTTTAAATATGATATAATAATAACTTTATTATTCTTGCAAAATATTAAATACGTAAAAAATTTCTATAAAATGAATTGAATTTTTTATTCAAGATTTTATATTAAGTATGTTAGAGAGAAATATATTACTTTTCATAACATCTTAAATCTGAAAATTATATTTTATGGTTTAATTATCCTGTCTGATTTAGATTAGTGCCTTTTTATTTGTTAGTACAATCGGCCGATAGTTAGAGTGAAGCTCTTTTTCAAATGTTTTTATAAGAACTATTATTCGAAAATGTATTGAACTATATTTTTATTAATGGTTTTAAAACTTGAAAGTTAGTACTTAGATAATTAAATTCTTTGGTTTAATTTGTATATCTTTAATAAAGTTTAAAATGTCTAACCCCACCAAATGTGTCATTTAAATGGTTCATTTTCAATCTCTTATTAATAAAGTAATTAATTGAATTAACCAAATTAATTATCGATCATACCCATTAGTATTAATTGATTTGTTTAATTAACAAACAATATCTAACCTTACTAAAGGTGTTATTTATATATAAAAAAAGAGAATTAATAAATATCAATTTATATCTTTAATATCCTAAATAATATGAGCAAACATAATTAACTTAATTATTATATTCATACATACTCCATTGTTATGAATGCTAAAACTTTCATAATTGTTTATTGAATCTATATCTATGTTTATTTTTTTATGTTATTAGATTAGGAAACATAAAAAATCAAAATATCGTGACATGATATTTTGGATTTAATTTAATTTTTAAAAGATTGAATAATAAATTAAAAACCACATATATTCCTTCCTTAGATCGACCTTGGAAGTATACTTGTCATTTTCTATAAAATGATTTGTGCACTTTTAAGAGTTTTACAAATATAAAACCAAAGTATCTGCAAAATCAGTATTTCTAACTCGATGCCGGTTTTGTTTCATCAGCTGCAATGATCTTTGTAATTCATTTGAACATAAAATTCCCTAGAGCAATTGGCCTATATTGGTCATTCGTGGTTTCTTGAGGGCTTTTAAGGATAAGGATTAGGAAATTTGAATTTTGTCCCATATGCATTTAACCTATCCTAAAATAATCTTGAATTGCTCATATTACATCCATACCAATGGCATCCTAACACTATTGGAAGAATTTATCTGTAATACCATCCTGACTAAGGGCACTTAAAAGATCACCAATTTTGGAAGAGAAAAGTTGCTCATAGCAGCCCAATATGTGCAGCTATAGCCTCTAGGTCCTGTGTAACTTCATCATCTATCTAAATGATTTAAAGGTTTTGGGGCCTTTAAGTGATGAAGTAGCAAATGGAAAAATGTAATGTTTCTATCGCCAACCTTCAGCCACTTTAGCTTCATATTCTCTCACAAGATATATATGGGTAATGTAGCAATCATCCAAAACAACATGTGTATCAAATTCCAAGTTAGGAAGCTCCTCAGTGAAGGAATCATCACCATATCATATTTTTTGTTTAGGAAAAGTAGTAGAGGCTCTCTCAATATTATGATCCAAGTTACTAAATACCTTTATATTCAAAACCTTGAGAGCCGAATTATGCTCCTTAAGCTTATTAATGACCACTCTCATTAGACTATCTTGAATAGGTGTGAACCATGTGATACGTACTAAATCCATGAAACTAGGATGCTTAATCCACATTCCATGAAATTGGAATGGCCTAGGTTTTCTCGACCTAGCTGTGGAAGGTGAAAATACTAGTGGGTGGTTATTGGAGTGATATCTTGGGAGAGTGCAGTAAGAAACTACGGACCAACAATACATAAAAGAATCGAAGTATAACCCATGGTCCGAATAAGACCATGATCAGATTGAATGCCTTTGAAATAGGTATAATAAACCTCTTTAGTATCAATTTCAACAAGATTATAAAAAAAACCATATCACCAAACTCCTCAATATAATAATACTACAAGATGAGCCCATAGATTCACGAGATCTAAGAATTGCGTTAAAATATCTTACCATTAACCAAGAGTGGTGAAGGATTGAAATAGACATTAAGGAGTTCCAAAGGTTCCTCCATTTATTAAAATTTCATTTGTGACATTGGTTAGTTTAGGCCTATAAACTTATTAGGGGTGAGTTTATGTTAGAGGCTTAGTAGGCTATGTGTCCTTGGATTTTTCTATTGAAGCGTTAGCATTTTTTCGACATTTATAAGCAACATGACCCTCAGAAGAGCATAGGTCATAGAATTAGGGTACATTTTCATAATATAAGTCAACAAAGATCTTGAGTGAACCCACTTCTACCATTTCTTATTCTTCCAGTTTACAAACTAAATCCTTATTTATTAGAACTCTAACATATTGGCCCAGCTCACCATTGAGGGTGACATTGTCAATTTTTAGGGAAGCCCCAAAGGGTCTAACGATTTGTGAGAGGATTTGTTGGCCCTGTAATTCCTAAGCCAAGTTTTAAAGACGAACCCATACTTAGGCGTCGGTAGCTTTTTGATTATAGGGATTGAAGCTGGGTATCCAGGGTTAAACCCGAAAAATCCCCTACTTGATATTGATTGGTGCATTATCTCAAACTCTAGCTCAATTGTTGAAGGAGTGTAATAATAAATGGTAAAAAAACAACCAAGAGCAACGAGTTTCCAATTTAGGTTAGGCAGAATTTTAAAACACCTTAATTCTAGGGCTAATCTTCTTTTAAAAGAATTAAGTTAACAATAAGTGAGAATTTGCAAAGGTCAAGGCATGTTTAGTAAACTTGTGGATCTAGGGTGACACGAGAAATGTCTCTACTTTTCTTTGGGGGCATCTCACAAAGCTCAATAAGGAAGTGTGGCATATTATCCCCAATGGCTAAAGCATAGGTTTTTAGGGGTTGCTTTTGTGTAGGCATAGATAGAGAGGGATTTACCGGCAGAGTGGGTCAAACCCTAAACACGAGGAGTTCCAAAATCTTCTTAAAAATTTCCACATGCAATAGTGAAATATTTCAAGTTAATTATAAAAAAGAGATGTGTACTTTTAATTCAATAATGTATCATTCGGTTGACTAGGTTTGAATTCATCGTTGAAATAATTTTCTAGTTTTTTGGGAAATTTGTTTGGAGATGAAGCGGAGAGATGATATCTTTCGAAGAAAAAACAATGATCAACAATCCTTTTGTATCGTCTGTACAATCAAATATGTGGCAGCGAAGATTAGTGAAAGCAATAATAGAGATGATGTTCAAGCTTAACTATAATGGTAGTGAGTAATCATTCAACAAATTGCACTAGTGTACTAGAAAAATATAGGTTCATTAGCATTGACCATGCCCCATAATTAGTGATATTAACAAATCGAGGTTGGAATTTTTAGAATAGACATATTATTATTTTAATATTTTTTTTAATTTTTAATCTGGATATATTAAATAATATTTAATTTAAAATTTTGAATAATATTTTAAAACTAATTGGGATTTTTTAGCATGTATCAATTACATGCCATTTTTTAAAGGTTAAAGTGTTAATTGACTGTTTCAATGGTTAAAAAAATTATTATAATCAACTACGAAATCATCTTTTTTTTTCTTATTATAGGACTCTTTCTTATAAAATATCTTTCGCTAATAAAATATCTTTCACATACACTTTGCCATTTTATTTTTCTCTCTTATAGCTTCCTTCCTTTGTTTAATCCAATAAACCCAAATCAAGATTCCCTTCTTTCACATGAATTTACAACATAAAAGTCATATACACCAACCAACATGAAGGCTTTTGAGATTATAATCAACTACTAAATCATCTTTTTTTATTTATTTTTTATTGTTGGAAACAGTAAATGGATATTTTTACCTTTAAAATATAGCATGTGCTTGGCACGTGCCAAAACATCTCAATTAATTTCAAAATAATGTTTATAATTTTTAAATGGATTACTAGTTAGTATAATAGGGGTGGTTGAGATGTTTAAATTGAAAATAATGATAAAAAAATACTAAAATAAAAATAGAAATATTCTAAAATATCAATCCCTAACAAACAAACCTAAAAGTTTTTTTTTTCTTTTGAGAAAAAAAAAGAGAAAAAAGAAATAGAAATGAAAATGAAATTGGGATGGTTTCTTTTTTTTTTTTTTGGTCCTAAAAGGGATGGCTTGTATTGAAATGGGATATGAGTTGAATGTCAGGCTCCTTGGGATTTCCATGGTGAAGTAAACTTGTATGAGAAATTACGAAGAAAAATCAGGAACTGGGAAGTGTGTCTAATAAATTAGCCAAAATATAATTAATAAACAATAAGCATCCGGATCCAAGGAAACGAAGGGAATCAATAAACGTGGGAACGTAAAATTTTTAAAACAATTGTAAATTTCGTATAAAATACAAACAACAATTTTTTTTATTTACTTATAAACATTCCAATAATATATATTTTAATGAATTTATGATAATCAACACCCTAATGTTGTAATGTTTAAGTCACGTTACTTGCACGACCCTCAAGACATACTGTAAGGGAACATGTCTTTTGTCTCTACCTATTTCCTAAGACCTAAACAAAAACGTGTCAGGTTCTTTCCTCCAAATTGCTCCATTATATTTATTTTCAAAAAGGCAATTTTTTCTTTCTTTCTTTCGAAATAACCTTTTTTTAGGCACATTTTACAAAAGATGTTTAGTTAAAAGAATTTTTTATTTTTTAATAAAAAAAATCATTTTGTATAGTTTTAAGATGTAAAAAGGAAAGTTAACTGTGTATGCAAAATTTTCACATTTGTGTAAAAGTTTTACATATTTATATCAAATAGATTTATAAGGTATATAATTATGTAATTTGTGTAAAAATATTATATTGCATAAAATTATAACATATATGCATTAATTATGTGGACAATAAAATAAATAATAGTTTAAATATATTACAAAATAGAGATAGTTTAAATTAAATTATAAATATTGTTATACCTTATAATTTTTTTTTTAGAACAATGATATTTTTAGGAGATTTTATATTAGTTATAAAGTGCGTTACATATGAACTTATTGAAGTGATAATATTTTTATCTTTTATTTTTTATTAATGCATATTAAATACTTTTTCAGTGATAAGCTAAACGTCCCTCTGAGATATTACCATCAAATGTTTGCAAAATAAATAACATTGGGGTTTGCAACATTCCTATTTTTTTATTTTTATTTTCCGTCAATATAAGAAGAGAAATAAGGGGGCGAACTTTCTTTTTAATAAATTTGAAGAAGGGTGAGAGGTGCAGGAGTTTCCATTATTTTTACAAATGAAACGTTCAACTCAATTTTTAATTAGAATACGTTACCCTTTAACTTTTGAAAAAGATGTCGGATCATCTTGTACGGGGTGATCTTTAACCCTCCGATGTTTAAGTCAATAACTATATGATGAGGGTTAGAGAATGTATACGATTTCGTTCTAATATCATATGCAAATCGAGTGTTTATCTTTGATTCTCTGTTTTTAGATTCAAGCTCAAGTTATTATAATTGTATACATAAATGAATATATATAGGAGAAATAATTAACTTGATGAATATCCCTTATCGAGGTAGGATTGAATTGTAGCAGATTTGTAAATATCTACCCTTAATGATCTCTTTAAGATTATTAAACGATAGTTATTAGGCTCTTATCTCTTTAAGATAACTATTTTGAAATTATACTTATATGATGATTGGGATCTTATTATGCTTGGCCTATAAGACTCTCTTGGCATTTATTAGGCTTGATCCATAAGACTCTTTGTTGAGTGATATCACTCAATGATTGTTAGGTAGAATGTATGAAATTACCTCAAACATCAGCTCCAAACCTTCTCGCCCTTGGGTAGAAGGTCTTATCATAATTTCCATCGATACTTGAGTTCAATACTCATTCCAATTATGCTGGCAACATTGAGCCTATACTTACGTGATTTTTTACCTACCCAAGTGAGAGACTTCATGTCATGTCTAGCTATTCAAAACATGTGTGATGGCATATTATTGTTACTGATATTTTTGAATTTTCAATTAAAATTCTAATTAGAAAATAATTCAAAGCCAATATTTTTATTGAGGAAGTCAACCCTTCTTTTATTTTGGAGGGAAGCTCAAAATTCAAATCTTAAGCCTAGAACTGCTAGGATTGGCCAAGCGATTGTAGCCATCGAATGTGACCTTCTAAGGATGGATGAGATCACCTTTCCAACTCTATAATAAAAGCCCTTACTCTCTCGATTCTTTATAATTCATAACGCTTTCTTGAAGCTCACATTTTGAGAGGAGAAGAGAAATCAAGGAAATTCTTTGATTCCTTCATTTATTTCTCTTAGTTTATTTTTCTTCACTTTGGTTGCATGTAATGTAGGATAATTACTTTTTTCTAATTAGAAGGCATGAATAGTGCACATTGGTGGCCAAATGGAGGTCAGATGGAGACGTTATTGGTGAAGCCTTAACTAGTGGCACCCTAGTCAACTCATCCTTGACCGGTGACCCTTTTATTGATGGTGTCCTAGCTAGCTCCTCCCTATCGGTAATCATCTAGGCATTATCCCCTTGGTCAACACTTCCCTAGCCTATGATTGTCTGGTGGTTGGTAGCCTTATCGATGATTGGTCAGAATGGGTTTAGTCGAGCGATGGCATCTCGCCATCATTTTGGTTCTTTTGGTTCTATTTATGGTGGGCAATTGGATGTCTATTTGGCAGGTTAGGTCTTCGAGTGGCAAAGACTTAGGTTTTATTTTGATGGGAATTTCTATGTACCAATCCAACACCAATTGAAGCGATGTTGAACTCTTCTCTATGAACTCTTTAGGGTCTAAGTTGAAAGATCAATACTTGGACATAATGAGGAAGACATTCTAGATTCCCAAGTCCATTACTTTGATGCCTCAGGTTTTGGGAGTATTATAGAGTAAGCCTCTCCCGAGTAGAGTTACTTTATCTACTAATCACTTCTTCGTAGGGTTACGACTCCCTTTTGCACCTATAGTGTGAAATTTCTTGATTGATGTTGTGTGGCTCTAAGACACATTTTGCCCAACTATTGGGTGCTTTGGAATGAGCATGGTAAAGAGTTGATCATCGAGGAGTTCAAATACTATTATCATTCATATTTATATAGGGAGGTACTATGGATTTGTACCATTTTAAGCCCTTTGCTAACTGCATCCTAATAAATGAGTTACTAGTTACCAATAAGAGGTGGTATGAGGCCTTATTCACTACTGTGGGTGACATTGGCATCTGGTCCCTTAATATTCCTCCTACACCTTTAGTTCAAAAGGGAGGGTAGGGTTTTTAAGAATTAGTCTTTTATTATAAATTTTGTAGTATGTGACTTGTTTCTTTTTATTTGTAGTGGATTGGATCGAAGATGATATTACTCTTGAGTAGAGGGATTTCATTGAGTCACTTTACTATCTTCTCTATATTTTGTTAGTGCAGTGTTCGACTCATTATTCTTTAGTGGAGTGATTATTGAAGTCAAGACAATCAGATCATCATAATAAATTTTAATTTATTATTGGCATGGCTTCTTGACATTCTTTTGGGAAGAAAAGTAGGATGTAGAAAACAATCCATTTCTTGAAAGATTCTAGCATGGAAAATATGCCTAAGAAGGCCAAGGCTGTATGAAAGCCTAGGACTTCTAAAAGGAAAAGAGCCCCTAACTCTTGGGTGAATATTACATGATCATGTTCTAGGAGGGTTAGATATCCTTCAGTATCTATTGACATTACATTTGATTCAGTGGTGCACCAGTCTGGTACATGACCTATTGACCTAGATGAGGACATCGTGGTTCCATCTAAACCCTTTGTTGTTCCATAAGTTTTGTGTAACAGCCTTAGATGCCTAGGCTCTTGGTTTTTAGATCACGAGGATATGTTTCATATGGGTCGTCCTAGAGAATATCCTTAATATGACTATTTTTTATCTTTAAAGAGACATGCTTCTCGATACAATATAGTCACCTATAAGTGAAAGGGTAATAATCTTTGTAGTTATGGTAGCTTTGGTAGTTCTAGGGATGGGGATTCTGAGAAGACATAAGATAATGATGTGGTTGAGGGTGGTACAACTCAAGATGCTGCTAAGCATATACATTAGCCTTATTTCACCCTTTCCTAATTTCATTCTTAGGATAGTTTGGATTTCATGTCTCTCTCCACTGAAGTGTATGTACTTAGTGGATTTATTTTTACTCTTAAACTTATCTTTTTATGTATAAAATTTCTAGGCATGATCATGTCCTTTTTATTGCATTGGTTCTTGCATTACCTTCTACGCTTTATATCTTACTTGCATATTGTTTTGTACTTGAAATTTTAAGAATTTTCTTAAACTTGATCATTGTCCCATCTATATGAGAGACTGTGGATCTTTGAGTTGATATGTTAGTATGGAAGCGTGTACTGGTATAAAACAAAGTGTAAATTCTACACATGAGTTTTGTGTAGATGGGGTATGATTTTTTAGCATGTAGCTCAGGCCAACCATATGCATATTGGACCATTTTCTAGACCAACAATGTTTTGACTAGCTAACCACACTCCTGGCTGGTCATTTCCAGGTTGTCTAGCTACATTCCTAGCCAATCGACAACATTTATCGTTGACCACACTCTTGGCAAGTCATATCTCTTAGTCGTGGCCTATCCAGTTAGTTGATGGTTTAATCTTTGGCCCAATAATTCATTTAGTTAGGTGGTTAGTGGCTTGAAGTTTGGATGACTTTCAACTTGTACCAATAGCCTTATGTTTTTGTTTAGGCCTTGCCATGTTTGTTAGAAATTTTTCTAAGTTAGGGGTGACTATTGGTCCAACTATTTCTTAGCTAAGCATTTTGGTCTATTAACCCATCATTCTTGGAGTACTTTAATTTGTTCAAGTGGTCCAAGGATGAAATAGTTCTCAATTTAGGGAAATTTTAATTACCACTTTGTTGGAGATCTATAGTCTCATCG
The DNA here is from genome assembly GCA_033030585.1 of Hippophae rhamnoides. Taxonomy (NCBI): domain Eukaryota; kingdom Viridiplantae; phylum Streptophyta; class Magnoliopsida; order Rosales; family Elaeagnaceae; genus Hippophae; species Hippophae rhamnoides. The sequence continues at coordinate 14,342,878 of CM065433.1, read as the reverse complement.
TCAAAGTCTTGTAAACCAAAGTGTATTATAGGAACTTAATGTAGTTCTTGGACTTGAGGTGACATGGAATTTTAGCCAGGCTCTTTTTCAATGTCTATTGTAAACTATAAGGTGGTAGGGAACTTTTTAGGCTATTCTTCATATTAGTTGTGGCTTGGATCATAGAGCCTATGGTTAGGGTATGTTCAATATAGAACTCAATGTGTTTATATTATACGGAAACTTTGGTGGCCTAGACCTGAAACCATATATCTCTTCTTTTAGGATACTTCTTATTCACTATCTAGTAGGGATTTTATTGTGCTAAGTCCAATCATTTGGTCGTTTAAGTGCTAAGGTACATGACTCTAGTCGTGATGCTTCTAATTCACTACCTTGGAAAGGGTGCATACTTTGGTAGGGTATAGAGGATTTTATTGCCCTCATTCCTAGGGTGGTATAATTCTTGAGTTATGGCCTCCTCTCAAGGTGTAAGTTTGATTAAAATGTGATTAGACCAAATTAAGCTTTTCTCCACGTTAGTTTTATCCTAGACCACATAACCTATGATTAGGGTGTGTCTTTGTTATAACTCAATGTGCCTAACTTCTATGGACTTTTTAGTGATTGGGCCTTGAGGTTCAAGTTCACCTACTGAGATACTTCTTATTTACCACCTTTCATAGGGGTGAATGCCCTAGCGAGGTATTAAGGATTTTATTGCCTTCTGTCCTAGGGTAGTGGAGCTCTCAAGCCATGACCCCCTTTCAAGGTTTAAGGTCGATTATGGGGTGATTAGACCAAGTTAAGTGATTCTTCATATTAGATTTATCTTAGATCATATAGCCTGTGATTAGAGTGCATCCTTGTTTTAACTTTACGCGCCCAACATTTATGGATTTTTTAGTGGTCTAGGGCCTAAGGCACATGACTCACATGTAGAGATGCTTTTTATTAACTATCGCAGCAAGGGTACATGCCTTGGTTAGGTACTGAGGAATTTATTATGCTTAGCCCTTAGCAGTGTGTCATTGAATGGCCTTGGATCTTTTCAAGTTGAGTTGGCTTAGACTATTTGTTGATTTGACGCGGAACTTTTTGTCTTGTCAAATCTCCCAAGTGTAGACTTTTTATTTATAGAAAGTGGTAGGTATTCTAAGTTCTCCATTTATTGATAATAATAAATTTCAATTACAAAGTAGATGAAAATATCCTAGGAATAAAAGTTAAAATATACCCAACTAAGGCTATTTATTTTACAAAGTCTTACAATAATGGAAATTGTAAAAACTTTAAGTAAAAACAAAACTAATAGGGTAGGCACTTTTTGGTCCTGGTTGTTGGTAATATTTTTTGAGGTGTTATGTGTTTCACGTGTTTGGGACCTCAAAGCCTCCCTGATCCTCTAGGCGATATGTGCCTTTTCTAAGGACCTAGTTTATTTTGTAAGGACCTTCCTATTTAGGTCCGAGGGTCCCTGCCTCTTTTTCAATAGTTCATTGTGTTGTTCATCTAAGTACCCAGTAACCTTGTTGGAACTATTAAGGGATGACCCATCAATTTTAGTTGTTGGCCATTCTTTGTTGGTAGGTGGCCAACCTAATCATGCTCTATTCTCTCTTTTCTTCAAGAAGGTCTAGGTTTAGGGTTAAACCTTTTTCATTACCCTCCAAGTTTTCAACATTTTTTCTATAACTTTGTAGTCCAATTTTGACTGGAATTATGGCCTCAACACCATAAGTGAAGGAGAAAGGTGTTTCTTCTATGGCCATTCTTATTATGGTTTCTTCTAGTTTTTCAACCCATGCTTTCTTGAATTTTTCAAGCTTTCTTTTTAAATTTAGATTGATTGCTTTGTTTGTAACCTCCACATGTTTTAGGCCATTGGCCTATGGGTGCTCAATTGTAGAGAATGCATACTGGATGTGATATTGTTCACAAAATTTTTTAGTTTATATCTTGTGAATTGGTTCCATTATTTGACACTAGGGTATCAGGAACCTTAAATCTATAGATTATATTCTACCAAATGAAGTCAATGACTCCATCTTCTAAGATATATATGAGTGGACCAACTTCCACCCAATTATTGTAGCAGTAAATAGTAACAATTGCATATATGATTCCCTTGGTCATGAGTAGTAGGCCATTCAAGTTCAACCCCCTATTGTGCCAACAAGAAAGGACTCTATAAACACATAATATCGTAGGTAGATTGTCAAGGCAAGGGTGAGTACCATTAATACTTGTCATATTTTTTGACTTGATTGATTTCATCCTTGAGCATTGTAGGCTACTAATACCCTTGTCTATTTACTTTATTGGCCACATTTATGTATCTAGGCCTTTGATACTAGATTGGTTGAGATAGTAAATTGGGACCATTCAATATAGGTCTTCATCGATGGCAAAAACTAGATGGGAGAGGGCATTTGCCTTGGTATTTTCCTATAGTGGAATGTGATTCAAAGTCCAGGATCTCAAGATACTTAACAATTTTACAATTAAGCTTTGATCATCATGTAGGTTGTGTCCTCAAACCTAGAACTCACCAAGTACTTATTTCACAACAAGTTGAAAGCCCCTAAAATAATCTATTTGTAAGGGATCACCTTCTAGGTTGAGAAATTGTTAGGACCCATCCCAAAACTTCTCAAATAACTCAGGATGTATCCCCAAGACTGTATTAAATGAAGAACTTATTTTCTTATCCTATTTTGGGTTGTGTCAAAACAATAACTATATAAAATTCTACGAAAAGTTTGGTCAAGTTTTCCCAAAATTGGAACTATCTTGTAGTAAAATAACATTTCTCATATAATACTTTTTCAAATACTAATAGATATTATAATCTTTTCCATGATCATAAAGTAACTCATGTCCATCAACATGACTACAAATCTTGATATACATGCTATATATAAAATCATAAGTCCTTTTAGTCTTGGTTACTAATCCATTTACACACCAACCAACACTAACTATAAAAAGGGTAAAAAGATCAAACCATCTAAACTATACAACAAAATATTGATCTTATGCTCCCAACTTGTTGTCACACTATGTTTTCTCAAAGCTACTACCTGGGAGAGGAAAATATAAAATGTGAGCTTGAAAGCTTAGTGAGTGGATGAGTTTCATACTCATAAAAATGATCTATGCATCATTTTCAAAATATAATAACATACTATCCATGAGTTATTATAAAATAACATTATGTTGAAAAATGATTTATTTATGATCTTTATAATATAATAACATACTATCTTATGAGTTTCCATGAAATAATATTCTAATGGAACATGATTTATGTCTTACCTTTTAAATATAATAACGTACTATCTTATGAGTTTTCATGAAATAACATGCTAAAAAAATGGTTTTTGTCTGATCTTTAAAATATAATAATATATTATCCATGAGTTACCAAGAAATAACTTTCCGATAAAAATATGCAAATGAAAAGTACAACCAAGAGAAATGTAGAATGAATTTATTTTACCAAGAGCATTTGGGGATCTAGTCGTATATGGAGAAGATATTTAGCACTAGGGCTAGCTCTCAATTGCACATATGGAAGATCTGTATACAAATAGAAAGTATAAGTATGGGAAAGGTACTTTCATTTTATTATGCCAAGAGTACTTGGAGATTTAGTCGCATATGGAGGAGTTCTTAGCACTAGTGCTAGCTCTCAACTACACCTGTGGAGAATTTATTTGATTAAACAGTTAAAATGAATTAGTTGGCTCTTATATTTATATTATGTGTGCATTGACTTAAGTCAGCTGGTAAACATTGTCTTAAAGTAAACTAATAAATATCATAATGATATAGTAAGATCATATTAAACTGATATGATATGGTATTGAACTACACTGATAAATATTATACTAATCTGGTAACATCATACTAAACTGATCTGATATCATATTTAGTTAGATAACATCACAGTCAATTGAACTGGACCAAATCTATTGGCCATATTGTCTTACCAAGTAAAACTGAATGTTTTGAATACTAAGTAGAGCCAATTATCAATGAATATTGATGGAAAAGTGCAATGGCATTTCTAAAATATTTAATTAATTTCCAGGCTTATATAAAAATAAGTATTAATAATAAAGTTGATTTATTGTTAAGTTGAAGTTACTTTCAAATTATCTTGATCTTATAATAAAATATATGCTAATGAAACTTTCATATTGAAAGTGCATTGAAACTAACTTATAATTTATTTTTCAAATTCTGATTAAATTAATTGAATGCACTTTGAATTTAATACTCAGAAATATACTAATAAAACCAATTGAGGTTACTTGAATGTGAATGATGTTCTCAAGAATACTACGAAATCATTAAGAAAGAAAACTCAATATCTCTTTACAAAATTCCATTTAAAATGCGTATAGCTTGTAAAATGTAATTCTATCATTCTGATGCTGCTGATATGTACTAGTTGGTTCATGTGCCAAAAGGAAAATACCATTTCATAACATTTCTTGATGATAGGCATATAAAATGTATTGATTTAAAACATGCATTTTTAAACATAATTTGACTAACTTTGGTAGTAAACTTTTGGCATGAAACCCGCATTTTTAGAAATAACTAATACGTTCTTATGAAAATCTATTTACCTATATTGAAAATCTCATATCCATATTACTGAATATTTGAATGAATTGACTTCTAAACTAAATAACCAAGTAAGAAAGTAAAATCGTGTGATCTAGGCTTAAAATTAACTAACATCCACTCATAGTACAATACTATTGCTATTGCTCTAGTTGCATTGAAACGACTTCTATATCAATCCATCCTTTATAATAATACTTGTATCAGAAACAAGAATAACACAATAGCTAGTGTGTCTATTCTAAGACTGAATAGTACTCTAAAAATATGAAAACATGGGCTATTAACATATAATTAAAATACCCTCTTCAATACTTAAGTAAAAATTGTATTGTTACTTATAGTTTTGATATTCTTACATTCCTAGTTCCAAATCAAAAGGTATACTTTAAAATCCATTAAACTTACAAGTAAAATAGGTCTAAAACTATTTAATAATATTTTAAAATCATCTTTTGAACTCAGCTCTTTAGCTATGAATATGGGTGAAACATATTTTGAAAATCACCAAAAAGAGTTTCACCATTCAAACACACACAACTCTAAGTAGAAATGCTCAAATTGAAACATTTTTGGATAAACTAATCTATTTTATAAACTGAAATTTTAGTTTTTGCCATCTCACTAAAAAAGATTTTAAAATAATTCTAACCTATCATCACATAAATGGGTATAACTTTTCATAGAAATATCCAAACATAACTTTGTTAAAAGATAACAAAGATAGATATTTCAATATTTGAAACAAGATATTGCACAATCAATTATCATATAAAAAACCTTTCCAAAAACTAGAATACCTTCATTTTAAAATATTATTTTTAGCATAACTTCCACAGAACATACCCTTAATTAAATTGCTATAACTTTATATAGAAAACTCAAAATGAAAAACCATAAAATATTTATAAAATGTGAAGTATAAATATTTAAAATATATAGCTCACAAAATTCTAATTTGTAAAAATAATTTTTATAACAAAAATATAGATTGATTCCAAATAGGGTTTCCAGTATGATTTCCATAGAACTACCTTCAGTTAAATGTGTATCACTTTTTGTAGAAAAATCGAAATGAAAATCCATAAAAAGTTTTCATAAAATAGAAATTTTTACCTTTCTAAAGATATTTGAAAAAAAATCTAAATCTTCTTGAAGGTTTCCCAGCTTAAATTTTAATTTTCTAGCATAACAGTTAGGTAGCTATTCTTTAACATAGAATTTCTATCTTCTTCCTCTTTTTCTTTCTTTTCTTTCTTTCCTTTTCCCTCATTTTTCTCTTTTTTGTTGTTTACTTTTAGCTAATTTCATGCCAAGCTTCTTAGCAAATCTTGTACTAACAAGATATGAATGACAAGATGAGTAAGACATATAGGCATATAATTCATCACTTAGAAACACCAATTTGTTTTTATTAGTCATAAGTGTAAGATTATATTACTGTTGGTGATATTCATGAGCAAAACACATAATTTATAATTTTAGTTTCTAGGTGTGTCTTAGAAGAATATTTTCAAGCCAAAGAAACTATCTAACCTTAACGATCACAACTCAGGTATATCCATATTTTGTGCCTATTAGATTGTATATTAGACACATAGGAACAATACGAAGATAGGATACTCGATTGATTGAGTAGTGACTAGATCAATCAAGTTATATTACCTATTGAATTATATATTTATATAACTAGATCGATGGAGGGATTAATATTTGATCGATCAAGGACTAAATCGATTGAGATTAATGGCTAGATTGATCCATTCTTTTGAGAATTAATTAATTCATTCATTGAGAGAACATTCGATCGATCAAACTATGAAATATATCGATTGAGCACTTGATCTAATCGATCATGCGGTTAGGGATTTCATTTTAATACCTATTTTTAATACGAATTGGATTGATCTTTTACTATAATATTCTTATTTCTTAACACTCATTTAACTGATTTTATGGACAAGATGATAATTTTACTTTGACCTAAAGTGCTTCAAATTATTCTATAATTATAAACCTAATCACACAATTGAAACAAGCCATACAAGAGCTTAATTATTCTTATTCTCACTCTTATTTTCCTAAAACTATTGAAGGGACTTTTTCATTAAGTTAATTGTATATTTGTTTATTAACAAGCCCATGATAATTGAGATATTGTACTTTCAAAATGATTGTTCTAGAGTTGCTATTTGTTTCCAATTTATTTGATATATTGTTTACATCAACTAGCTAGGTTTGTTCATTATTGAATCTTCTCTAGGACACATATTTGCAATTATGTTTATTTTCTAACTTTTCAAGTGATAGTGTGGGTTCAATTAATTCGTTAACTCGAGTTTGTCAAAACATTGGTCTGGATCTAATTTATTTCTTGTTGAGACTATAATGTAAGTAGTAGCTTGTAAGTAGAATACTTAGGGGCATTATCTTGGTGAATAGTTTAAGTACTAGTCTTGTAATTAAATACCTATTTTTCATAGTGGATAGTTAGGTGGTCCGGTAGATTGATGGTTTTCTTCTTAGGTCGTTGGTGTGGCCTAGGTTCTTTCCACCTAAAACTCTTATGTGTTGATCTTTATATTTCTACTGATCTTCTATTCATTCACTTCCTTACATATGATTGGTTTCTTGGTTGCTTATAAGATTTTAACTTGTCATACTTTTGCTAATCAAATAATTAAATCCATAAATAAATAAATGAAATTTCAGTTGATATCAGAGCTGTCATTAGATACACTTAATGTGCCTATGGTCTTGTTATGGATTACTTGAGGGAGGTTTAATCTAAAACTACTAGTAACTAGAATCAAAAGGGTATTAATTTTATTTTTAGTGCTATGTTTGCTTATGAATTTCATCGTATTTCTCATGTTGATACTACTAAGCATACTTGGGATATTTTAGTTGTCCATAAGGATACTTCATAAGTTAAATGAACAAACCTTTGCATGCTTAGCACTCATTTTGAGAATATTAGGATGAAAGAAGATGAAACTTTCTCTTAATTTTATATTAGATTATGTGATATTACTAGCACCTCTACCAATCTTGGAGAGAAGATTGATGATTTAAGGATAGTTCAAAAGATTCTCTACTCATTACCAAATCACTTCCAAGCCAAAGTCAGTACCATTGATAAAAGTAAGGATGTGTACACCATCAAAATAGAGAAATTTGTTTGTTCACTTCAAACCTTTGAGATAAGTTTTTGAAAACCTCCAAAGAAAAAAGTATCACTTTCAAAAATACTATGATTGAGGATAGTGACTATGATGATAAAGAACTAACACTCTTAACTAGAAGATTGAACCAAATTATTTATAAAAAAGTACTCAAAATAGGACAATTAAGTTGTCAAAAGGATCAGAATATGAGAGAACTCAAATATGTGAGTTTTGATGGTTAGAAATATAAACCCACTAGGCCTTAATGTTTTGATTATATTGGTTTTGGTCACTTCATAGTTGGTTGAACAAACAAGAAGAACCAAATTAGAAGAGCTTTCAATGCTATACTTACTGACTCCGAAAGTGATAACATTAATATAGTTGAACATGGCACTAACTACTTGGCATTTACTACAAATGCTGGTGGAAAATACAATAAGTTTGACAATGATTCAGTTGATAAGAAAACTAATGCTGAATTTCTACTCAACAAATTTAATCCCATTAGTATTGTTAAGTGTTCATAGATTATGTTAGATGCAAGAGAAAATAGTAAGGAGGTTAACAATTGGAGTTGAAAGGTTGAAAAAAGTTTTGGATTATTGAAAGCTAATGGGAAAGAAGAGAGGGATAGGGATATATATATGAGCACACTATGCCATCTTCATCAGAACTAACTGAATTTGTCAAACCTTCAAACATATCCTTCTCACATGATATACATGACATTGGTTATGAGGATAAGAGCTTCACTCCTTCAATATCAAAAACAAAATCTGTAAGGCTTTCTAACCCTACTTCTTATGTTACCCATTATACATAAAGAATACCTGCACCTGTGATTGAAAAATCTGTTAAGATTGTGCCTATCTGTCATCATTATAGAATGAAAGGTCATATTTGGCCCAAGTGTAGATTTTTGATAAATGTATCTAAATGTAATAATACTTTTCATACTTTACATAGTATGACTTATAATCATCATCCATCTATGCATGTTGCATCATATTGTAGGGTGAATGGAAATTATAATAACTAGTTTAAAAATTCTGCTATGAAGCATGAAGTTTGGTTCAAAGAGTAATGTAAAATTCAACAATCACAATTCTAGGACTCATTACCTTCATCCTATCATGCATGCTGTATTTTCATTTAGGATGAATGGAAAATCTTAAGGTAAGTCTAAGAATATGCCTATGACAACTAAGGTAGTTGATTTTCAACCCAAATATATTAAGAAACCAACATTCAAGAAAGTTTGAGTTAGGAAAGATTATCTCTTTTTGGTCACCTAATCATCATTTATTGTTCAACTAGATACTTTTGTTTAAGTGCTTAATTGACCCTAAGTGATCATCTTTAGTTTGTTTGTTTTTATTTTTATATTTTTGATGTGTCTTAAGTTTCAGAAAAATAAAAAACAAAAAAGAGGGAAGTAGACGTGCTTTAACATTAACATGATCATTACATGCTCCAATACTCATTTTGATTGGTTATGCATTATACAAATGAATATTTTGACTTGTGCATTTACATAATTTTCATATTTGGTGATTGATGTTGATATGAACCTACTCACATATCCATTGAATACAGATGTATGTCATGCTTGAAGTTTATGATTGACTTTGGGTGATTTTAAGAAATGAGCTAACCATGACTACAAAGTTTTTCTTGTGATCTATCTTTCACCTTCTACCATGTTACAATAGAGAGACACCTAGTTTTGAGAAGGCCAACTAGTGTGATGTGTTAAAGATACTGTAGTGAGCAGAGAGAACTATCTCAAAACTAATGCAAAAGTTATCATACTAGATATATTGAATTATGCATATTTCCTTAAAAATAATAATAATATTAAAAGAAAAAGAGAAATACAAAAGTTTTTGCATGCACAAAAGAAAGAGCCATTATTGGTTATACAAAAAGAAAATAAACAACACAAAAAAATAATACAAGAGGGGAATACCAAAAACATCTAGATTAAAGTTCTTTCTTGGTAAGTAAATTTTATTTTGTGTAAGTATGAATGCAACTATAATTATATTTTACCACCCCATGCTAAAAAGAAATCTTTTCATCTCTATCTTATATTTGTTTCATTTTTCTATTCTTATCTTTGGTATGTGTTTTTTATTCATATGAGAAAAAGGGGAAGAAAAATTGGTATAAAAATTTTTAAACTTCAATTGAAAGATATAAAAAAGGGGGAATAGTTAATTTAGGTGAAGATTTTTATTTTTGAATTACTTTGAATATTTTGGATATTTAACATAGGGGAAGTTGTTTATAATTTATATAATTTGTTTAATCATCTTATGAACATTCTTTGCTTGTCTATTATTATATACACTAAACTAATGAATAATGAGTCTTTTGAGACAAGTTGCTTGGTTGTTTATATTTATGTTTTTTAGTGTAAACATGAGCTTTTGAGATTCAAGGAAGATGGTTCCATTGGATTATAAGATAGTACCACTTTTAAAAAAATTAATTTTCCTATGAGTGTTATGTAGTGAGATAGAGGTTTTGTCACACAAATATGCCAAATGGGGAGATTGTAAGGTTTATGTGAGTATTGGCAATATTCGTGAACAAAACATAAAATTATAATTTTAGTTTCTAGGTGTTTTAGAAGAATAGTTTCAAGCCAAATAAACTACCGAGCCTTAATGATCACATCTCAAGTACATCTCTATTCTCATGCATATTAGATTGCATATTAGACACATAAGAACAATGGATAGATTGATTCATTTTTTTGAGAATTAATAAATTGTTACACTGAATCGATTGAGTATCGAGTTGATCCAACGGCTAGGGCTTTTATTTTAAAACCTATTTTTGATTAATATTTAATTGGATTTTTACTATGTTGTTCTTATTCCTTGAAACTCAAGTGATTGATTTTATGGACAAGATGGTAATTTTACTTTGGCCTAAAGTGCTTCAAAATATTTTAAAAATATAAACCTAAGCACATAATTGAAACAAATCACACAAGAGCTTAATTATGCGTATTCTCTTCATCTTTCATTCTCTCTCTCTTGTTTTGCTAAAACTATTTTAGAGGATTTTTCATGAAATTAATTTATCAAACATTTATGGTTGCACTTTTTGGATTAACCAACCTACAATAATTTAGATATTGAACTTTTAAATTGATTGTTCTAGAGTTTCTAGCTATTTTTGATTTATCTGATATATTGTTTAAATGAATTAGTTAGATTTGTTCATTAATGAATCTACTATAGGACAAACTTTTGCACTTGTGTTTATGGGTTAAACTTAAACCTATTTTTGATAAATATTGGATTGGCTTTTTACTATGTTGTTCTTATTCCTTGAAACTCAAGTGATTGATTTTATGGACAATATGATAATTTTACTTTGGCCTAAAGTGCTTCAAAATATTTTAAAAATATAAACCTAACCACACAATTGAAACAAATCACACAAGAGCTTAATTGTGCGTATTCTCTTCATCTTTCATTCTCTCTCTTTTGTTTTGCTAAAACTATTAAAGAGGATTTTTCATGAAATTAATTTATCAAACATTTATGGTTGTACTTTTTGGATTAACCAACCTACAATAATTTAGATATTTCACTTTTAAATTGATTTTTTTAGAGTTTAGCTATTTTTGATTTATCTGATATATTGTTTAAATGAACTAGTTAGATTTGTTCATTAATGAATCTACTATAGGACAAACTCTTGCACTTGTGTTTATGTGATAAACTTTTAAGTGAAAATGGTACACGTTCAATTAACTCCTATGGGTTGAATTGTTCGGAACGTTGGTCCAAATTCTAATGCATTTCTTGTAGAGACTATGATGAAAGTAACAGATTGTAAGTAGATTACTTGAGAGAATTACATTGGTGAGTAGTTTAAGTCCTATTTTTGTAATTGGATACTTATTTTTCATAGTGGATAGTTAGGGTCTAGTGGATCAATGATTTTTCTCTTAGTTTTTTGGTGTGGCCTAGAGGTTTTTCACCTAAAAATATTATGTGTGATCTTTATATTTCTACGAATCGTCTGTTCACCCACTTACTTACACATGATTGGTTGCTTGGCTGGTTATGAAATTTTAATTTGTCATACTTTCACTTATTAGATAATTAGATCCATAACTAAATAAATGAACTTTCAACAAGAATATACGTCCTCTTAACCTTGTGCTTGAAAAAAATAGTAAGTAAAAGACCAAAATATCCTTGTCCTGTAATTTTGAGGGTAAAATTGTAATTACACATGACATACACTTAACAATATTTTTTTCTTTAATGTAAGGGATGAGATGTTACAATTCTCCCCTCTTTTATAAGAATTTCATCACCAAAATTCACATACTATGGCTAAATACATAAAGTTCCTAATTATAAATTTGTCCAACTATTTCCCATGTCGCCTATTCAATTATCTGATTCTCCACAATACTTATACAAATCTAAATGATCCATAAATTATGTAACCATCTTTTGATTCTGTAAGAATTCTAATACATAGGCTCAAATACTAATACAATTATAAGCAATTCACTATTCATCATCCCAATTGTAGTACTTCAAAATCAATTCTCATAATGCACACTCTTCCAATTTCAAGTTACTAATTTTCACTAATCTAGGAAAATTAAGCCATACATTAGACATTCTTCAATCATTAACATGCTATAACATGGTTCTTTACATCTATTATAATGTGCATCATATTTTTATTTCACTCAATCATTCTTTTTAATGTCTACAGAATCAAAATCTACTTTGATACCAAGCTATCAAAACCCATCCCAAATCTATCCTGATAACATGGAATGCATCCCAAATATTTTATTAAATAAATAAGTTTTTTCCTTATATTATTCTGTATTATGTCAAAACCATAACTGTATAAAGTTTTACAAAATTTTTGGTAAAGTTCTCCCTAAATTGGAACTAACCATCCTGTAGTAAATTGACAATTTTCATATAATACTCTTTTATAGTCTAATACATATCATAATCTTTTACATAACCATAGAGTAACTCATGTCTATCAACATGACTACAAATCAAGATATACATCTATACATAAAGTCATAAGGCTTTTTAGTCTTAGTTACTAGTCCATTTACATACCAACCAACATTAACTATAAAAAAAGGGTAGAGAGATCAAACCATCTAAACTATAAATAAAATATTGATCCTATGCTCCCAAACTTGTTTTCATGCTATGATTTCTCAAATCTGCTACCTGGGGGAGGAAAATATAAATGGTGAGCTTGAAGGCTTAGTGAGTTGATTAGTTTCATAAATATCTATAATTGCAAGCTTGAAAACTGTGAATGAAAAGCTTTTGACTTACGATGAGATAACATATTCATAAAAATTATCTATGTCTAATCTTCAAAATATAATAACATACTATCCATGAATTACCATGAAATAACATTCTATAAAAATGAATTCTATCTTATCTTTAAAATAAAAAATATACTATCTTTGAGTTACCATGAAATAACATTTTATTGAAACATGATTTATAACTGATCTTTAAAATATAATAACATACTATATCATGAGTTACCATAAATAACTTTTTTTGAAAAATTATTTATATCTAATCTTCAAAATATAATAACGTACTATCTTATGAGTTTTCATGAAATAACATTCTAAAAAAATGATTTCTGTCCGATTGTTAAAATATAACAATGAAATAACATTATGATAAAATATGCAAATAAAGAGTATAACCATTAGAAATGTATTTTGAATTTAATTTTTTAAGAGAATTTGTGGATCTAGTCACACACAAAGGATATTTTTAGCACTAGCATTGCCTCTGAACTACACATATGGATGATCAATATACAAATTGAAAGTATAAGTATGAGAAATATACTTTGATTTTATTATGCTACGATTACTTGGAGATTTAGTTGCACATTGAAGAGGTATTTAGAACTAGCGCTACCTCTCAACCACACATATGCAGAACTTACTTGATATAATCATTAAAATGTCTTACTTGGCTCTACTTATAGATATGTCATGTATGGCTTGACTTAACTAAATTGATAAACATCATTCTAAACTAAACTAATAAAGATCATATTAATCTAGTAACATCATACTGAATTGATTTGATTTCATACTAAACTAAACTGATAAATAACATACTCATCAGGTAACATCATAATAAACTAATATGATATCATAATGAGCTAGTAAACATAATAATAATCTAAATTGGACCAATCTTTTAGTCATGATTTATTACCAAGTAAAATTGAATATTCTAAATACTAAGTAGAGCCAATTATCATTGAATTCCAAAAGGATAGCACAATGGCATTTCTAAAATATTTACTTAACTTACAAGCTTATATAAAAATAATATTAATAATAAAGTTGATTTCTTATCAAGCTAAAGTTACTTGCAAATTATCTCATTCTTAGCTTTCTGGTTATAATAATAAAATGTTTGCTCATGATACTTTCATAGAGTATGTGCATTGAAACTATCATATAATATACTCTTCAAATTCTTGTTAAATTAATTGAATGCACATTGAACTTTAATATTCAAAAAATACTAATAAAATCAACTAAATTTACTTTAATAGAAATGGTGTTCTCGAGGATGCTATCAAATCTTTAGAAAAGAAAATTTAATATTACTTTACAAACTTCCATTTAAAATAAGTGTAGCTTGTAAAACATAATTCTCTCATTTTGATGATGCTGACTATGTGCTAGTTGGTTTAAGTGTAAAATGTCACATACATTTTCATAATATGGCTTGATGATAGGAACATAGAATACATTAATATGAAACATGAATTTTTAAACGGAATATGACTAACTCTTATGGCTAAGGTTTTGCATAAAATAGTACTATTAGAAATTTCTAACATGTTCTTCTAAAAACCCATTTTAATTGCATTGGAAATCTTATATCCACATGCATGAATTTTACTAAATATTTGAATGAATTGGCTACTGAAACTAAAGAGTCAAGTATGCATGTAAAATCACATGATCTACTTTTAAAATTAATTAATATCCACTCACAATAATGTATCACTACTATTGCTCTAGTTTCATTGAAACATCTTCTAGATGAATTCATCCTATAAAATCAAACTTGTGTTAGAAATAAGGATAACACAATAGCTAGTTTGGCTAATCTAAAAATGAATAGTGCTATAAAATTGTGAATATATGGGCTATTAACATATAATTAAATACCATCTTCAATACTTAGGTAGAAATTATATTGTTATTTATAGTTTTGATATTCATACTATTTAATAATCTTTTAAAATCAAATTTTAAACTCATCTCTTTAGTTATATTTATATGTTCTCTTAGTAATAAGGGTGTAACACCTATCACTTAAAAAAAGAAGTAAAAAGCCAAAATACAATTGTCATTTAACTTGAAAATTTTTAAGAGTTAGGATATTTTGGTAATATTAAGGGTAAAATCATAATTACACTAATATACTCTTAATGATATTATTTTTTCTTCAATGTAAGGAATGGGGTGTTACACCAATATAAGCCCAGTAGCACTCCTATTTGTTTTTTGAGTAACAATGAATGTGAAGTGTCCACCTATCCACTTATTTGTTGGAAGGTTCTTCCATAGAGGTTTTAGCATGGAAATTAGTAAAGAGCTAGCCTTTAATGGTTGAAAGAGGGATATGCTTGATATCAATCTCACTCAGCTTAATAGCTAATTTTGCAAATGGCTGGAGATCTCAAGCTTATAAAGCACTTGTTTTAGTTGGGTGTCTATAGGGATAACTATGTTGTGAGCATGGACATATGGATGTAGCTTTCTAACTACTATTATGAGTGCAATGGTCATTTTCTCTATTTGTGAGTACCTTTGTTCCGCATCATAAAGTGACTTTCATATATAGTAAATAGGCCTTTGGATACCTGATGAATATTATTTTGACCTATAATTTTCTATGCTTTTAAGCGTTATTTTAAGCTTTATTTTACAATTATCTTGTTTTGGAGGGTATTTTTATGTTTTATAAGTTAATGTGATTTTAGAAGAATTTTAGACAAACATGAGAACAAAGAGTAAAAAATGGGTGCTTAATGGTAGCTCGCACAAGTTAAAACCAACCAGATTATCAAAAATAAGAAAATAGGTACGCATTATGGCTTGGACATATTTCATGCTATGGTGAGGTGCTCTTGGCTGGCATTTGGTAATGCTAGAAATTATATGTATTTCATAGCTCAACAAAATCCATCTCATGATGAAGTACTCTCAAATCCATTTGTGTGTTTTCAAGAGTTCAACACATGTTATGGCCCTACAAATTCCATGCCATGACATAAGCGTATCATGTTGTAACTAGAGATTCACCATTCAATGCACATTATAGCATAGATTAAAGCATGGTGTATGCATATGAAACATGTTTTAGCCTAAAGTTAACCTAAAAATACACCCTAAACACCTCGTAAACAACATTCAACCATATCTAGCCTTACTAATTACCTATAACTGTATTTTAATTCCATAATACCAAAAATAGAGAGAGTTCCCAATTGTAATGTTGTTTCCAAGGATTTAAAGACGGTGATCAAAAAATTCATAGAATTAGAATCATCGATCAAAAGAGCTATTTATACTATTAGATCTTTATTTTCTCCCTGTAATCTAAATATGTTTATTATAATTAAATTAATTTATTTATGATTGGCTAAATTTCGTATATGAAAATTTATTCTTGCTTCCAATTATTTGAAGAATAATTTTACGATTTATTCAAATAAAGAATTCGCATTTATTTATTGTTCATGTTTTTCATATCTCTAACTTAAATTAATGATGGCAAAAATCTTGATTTATAATTAAAGATAATATTTTAGAATTAAGTATATGACACATCATATATGCTTTATTGTACATTTATTAATAAGAGTTTAATTTAATTTAATTTATTTGTATTAAATTAAATGGTTTGTATATTTTCCTAGGTTTACTAGTTAATCAATTTCAAGCACGATCCATGAAGTCATTGATTAATTGAGAATTTTGAGTGCTTATCATGATCATTGGGGTTTTTCTTATTTAGATGGAAAAATCAATAATTATAAATTTTTATGAAAATCATTTAATTCATTCATTCCATGAATGGATAGTGAACTATATTCCTATATCGTTCATCATCTTCTTTTGGCTATAATTTAATTTACTTGTGTTATTTTAGTTATTTAATCAATTTAGAATTCATAATCATCTTTAAATCTATCATTGTTATAATATTTAGAATTGCTTATTATAACTAATTTAGAAAATAATTTTACTTTTTAAAACAGCCTACCACTTTCTGTAGAGATTGACCATCATTAGTTTGCTAGTGATTCGTGCACTTAAGAGAATTTAAAATTTATGGATCAACACCATTGTCATCCTTTACTAAGGTTATACTAATAGCTATTTATGAGGCTGCCCGATACAGGGTGTAGATGTCGTCTCGTAGTAGACTAGTCAATAGTTATGGTGGGAAAATATCACTCTGCCCGATACAGGGTGCATATGTCCTCTGCCCGGTTAAAATTAATCACTCTCCCTAACAAGTTTCATGAACATACAACGAACATACATTTTTTCATATTTAGTTTCATTACATATTCCCAAACAATGTTTAATTACTCAACTAGATGAGTGAAATGATCCTTGGTATGCTTACTCTTGACAATCATATCATCTACGTATGCCTCAATAGAATGCCCGATAAGTTCTAAGAACATTTTGTTGACTTACCTCTGATATGTGGCACTAGTATTTTTAGGCTGAAGGGCATGGCTTTGTAACATAACAACCCTTTATTGGTCATTAAACTTATCTTTTCCTTATTAGGGTCACACATCTGAATTTTATTCTACCTTGAGTAAGTATCAATGATGGAGAAGGCAATGTATCTTATAGTGGCATCCATAAGTTGGTCTATGCATGATGGTGGGAAAATATCTATTAGAAAAGCCTTGTTTAGGTTAGAAAAATCTACACACATTCTTCACTACTTGTTGGCTTTTTTGAGCAAGACAATGTTGGTCAGCCACTAATGGTGGTACATATCTATTATTTATCCATATTTCAAGAGTTTTTCAACTTGTACTTGCATGGTATAATATATTTCTTGATTGTATGACCTTCTCTTTTCTCTAACACCATTGAAATTTTGGTCCAGATTGAGGTGGTGTACAATGATTTTTAGATCTATATTGGGCATATCCTCATAGGACCATGCAAACACACCCTTATTTTTCTTTAGGAACTCATCTAATTTCCCTTGTTCAACTAGTGGCAATGATGTACCTATGCAAATGATCTTGTGAGACTCATCCTTGGATAGAACTAGAAGAAGTTTATGTTCAACTAGTTTGGATGTGGGAGCATTCCCTAGATGGGGTCACGTTTTTTATCAAGCATGAAAAAGTCTATAACCTAGTACATGACTAGGGTAAGGAGTTAACAAGTCCTGTAAACTAAACCCCAACTCTCACACAGTGGAAGTAATATAGTAAAGAAAGTACAAAAGAAACAGAAATAAATAAAGCAGAATAACTACGAGAGAAGATTAAACTAAGTAGGAGAGAAAGCTGGAAGTGCTTTTGCAATCACAATAGAATCCTCATATATTGGTATATAATTGGATTGGATTGTGTTTTTAAAAACTAAAACATGAAATCGTTGATTCAAATCATCATAATGAGGTAAAACCATATATACACTCGCCTATGTGGTAAAATCTACAAGTTTCTTATGAAAATCACTCGATAGAAAATAATCCATTAACAGTGCAAAACATTTTAAAACTCAATAGAAATATAACTATAATATCTCTATCAATTATGAATCCAACCTTCATTGCTTCTATGATGCCCTTGCTAGTTTCCTCTATAACTACTATGATCCAAGTTGGATCATGTTCTCCTCGTGAACCTTTCCACCACCTATTGATGCGATCAGTCACCAATATTCAATATAAGTAAACTCTATATGTAGGATAAGCAAGATCTTAAACCTACCAATCTGAGTCTCGGGTGATAAATTACCAAATAAACTTAACCTCATAAAATAATCTTTGTGAAACACTCTCATGAACCATTAATAATAAAAGAATGCTTGAGGTATTATTAATCCAAAATTAGAAAATAACTAATATTTTGAAAACAATGAGTTTCAAAATTTCTAGAGTTTTCCCAAAATTTTCTAATTGTCCAAACAATAAAAATAAGAGGATATTTATACAAAAATTCGAGTAGTCTAGGTATCTCATTGACCACTCGTCACCCACCTTGCCACCTAAGGTGGTGAGCTTTGCTTCCCACGATGGCAAGGGGATAGCGAGATCCCCTGCAAACCCACCAAATATTTTTCCATAATTTTCAAGTAAATTTCCAAAAATATCCTATAATAATTTAAACAAAAAAATGACAAATAACCTAGCATACATACTAAAAAACCAATTGCTCTGGTATATGTACAACATACAATCAAAGAAAAGTATAACCAACTATATATTTGCGTACAATACCAACTATCAGTAACTAACCTTACATAGAGGAGGAAACAACACTAAGTAAACAAAATAGACTCCATGTTTTACTCATAAGAATGTCAACAAGA
The DNA here is from genome assembly GCA_033030585.1 of Hippophae rhamnoides. Lineage (NCBI taxonomy): Eukaryota > Viridiplantae > Streptophyta > Magnoliopsida > Rosales > Elaeagnaceae > Hippophae > Hippophae rhamnoides. The sequence goes on along the minus strand of CM065433.1, from coordinate 14,323,432 downwards.
CATAAAGACTTATAGGATACTATCTACCGCTTTGGCTTTTCGTGGTAAAACCCTACATGGATTTTTGTGGTAAAACCCTACATAAATAAATAGACTCTTATCTTAACATGAGATAATCATGAAAGACAGACCAAGAATATTTTTCCTATGAACAAACAATGGCTCACAAGCAAGAAGACCCTAAAACACACCAACACCAAGTGAAACCATCTTGTTGTGCTCTAACAATCTTTATGAGTCAACAGATCATGGTGCATGCTTGAACTCCAACTCTAATGGAGCCATAAGGTCTTAATCCACACCAGCATCCTATGTTGAAAAAAACATATACTTATGAATGCATCATGCAAATCTATGTGTAGTCTAACTAGAAAACTATAATGTTACCCCTACAAAGGTACACTTCACTAGACTAGGCATAATTGTTCACACAACTGCCCCTAACTTCATAATACACTCCACCTATTTGTAAGAAAGTCAAACAATGAACATGAATTGAAATTTATACTCATATCCAATGCAAGAAATAATAATGCAACAAACCACGAGTTGTGCAAACAAACTACTTTGCCTTTCTGATGTAGAAAGTCAAAAAACACCCCTATATTAAGGAGAGAAGACATACAACCATGAAATAGTACTAACACTCATGCAAATTTTAGTGAAGATTAAAGTAATAACAACATGACAATACATAACTCAAAGAAAACAAGAAATAAACAAAGAGCACAAAAAAATGACGAAGAAGAACGCACACAAGAATCTTTAGATACAACCCATACATATGAAGAAAATACAACATACAATCTCAAGGAGAAAAGCAAACACCAATAGCCTTCTTGAGAGATTCAAATCTAATAGAATCAACAAGTTAAAGATTAGAGAATCAACGTGTTTGACACCACTAAATCTATAATAAAGTTATGTCTAATATTGATATATTTGATTCTTACATTGGACAGGGTTTTTAAAAATACTTATGTAATTGGTATTATCAGAAAGCTAAATTAGATCTTTTTCCTTTATACCATAGTCAGTTAGCATCTTCTTCATCCATAAAAGTTGAGAAAAAGATCAACTTATAGTAATATACTTTGCTTCAGCTGCTGAAAGAGACACTAACTCTGCTTCTAACTATACGAGGAAATCAATGAGTTTCTTAAGTAGAAACAACCACTTGAAGTACTTTTAAGACCATTACATCCAATCTAGTTAGCATCTGAATACCCTACCAAATCTATAGTAGTTCCACGAGGATACCATATTCCAAACTCCAACGTCCCACTAACTTACTTGATAACCTCTTTTACAATGGCAATATAAGACTTTTTGCGGCATGCCAAAAATCTAGTACAAATATTAACATTGAAGGAGATATTATGGTGACATGTAGTCAAGTAAAGTAGACCCCCAATCATACTTGTTAAGGGATTGAAAAGTACATTTATCTAGTAATTTATCAGAATTAGTGAAGAGAATTAAGTTTTAATATTGCATTTTTAATTAATGTATTTTAGGTATTTTTATCATTAAAAGATACAAATGAAAAATTGGAGGAATTGCTTGCAAAATATTTTCATAAAATACATCAATGAGGGTTTAAAGTGCAAGATTGAAAAATTAAAAATGCGTCAAGGCATAGAAATATTGTGTCATGGCATATGCTTCTCTAGTTCATGATAAATGCTTGAAAATCACTCATATTTCATGATTTTATTGTACTTAATAGAAATAAGTAGGTTTGACTATAGCCTATTTATATTATTATTTAGGCATATCTACCTGTTCAGATTCATAGGTATGTTTTCTAATATCTTAAGTGTTTTTAGCTTTAAGAAAATACATTTTTCAACACACAAGAACAACACTAAGAGCACTTATTTTGCGCCCGAAGAGGTTTAAATACTAAGGCATGTAAACCTTACATCAAAAACCAATCATTTTGTAAGGTGTACAAGGTAAATTTCAAGTTAGGCAAAGTGTTCCATGGAAAAGAAATAAGTGTGCCATGAATTTATTTGAGTCAAATCTATATTTAGTTATTTTACTATTTTGTCATTAATTTAGGATTTTCAAAACCAAATAATTGTGATAGGATGTATAGAATTATTTTCATATTCGTTAAGTTTTTAAGAAAATTGAAGAATTATTTAAAACCACACTATTCCTCTTGAGATTGACCTTAGGAGTATACTTGTTTCTTATTACCCAAGTATCTTGACATGGAGCAATGAAGTTGAGTGCATCAACTTGGAAGATAGTTGGACTCCTAGTCAATATCTTTTAATGAATTTACAGACATATTTATGTGGCATTAGTGTTTTGAGGAAGATAGTTGAATCACTATGAGTGTGTTAATTTAGAAGATAGTTGGACTACTAGTTAATTTATTCTTATGAGTTCCCTGACACATTTATGTGGCATTGGTGTTTCACCACCTATTTTGTTGATGTGTTATAGGCGCATTTCAAAGTCCCTTATGTCCTCACACAGAATGAAGATACATGGGGCTCCATGCTTTGTATCACATATGGGAAATGTTTTTGTCTACACATCTCTTGGTTTATGTGTGCATTTAGTTTGTGGATTGTTGCATATTTTTACCTTGGTGTTATTCTTAGTCTATTTTACTCAATGTGTTGCTTCTTATTGTGTTTGCTATAATATTGTCTGCCTTGTCGTATGAGTGTTAGGATTATTACATTCCTATTTGAATTCTCTTCTTCATATAGGGGTATGGTATGTTGTATACTGTGTGTGCGCTAGATTTGACTTTCCAAGCCAAAAAGAGGGAGAAGTGTGCACAAATTTGTTTTTCTTTGTGCATTGTGTTTGTTTGTTAACATACTGCTTACTATATGGGATGGTTAGTGTAGTTTAGACTTTATCTATGTTACCTAATATGCATACACTTAGGGGGATTGTTGCATATGTCTAGGGGGAGTTTGCATGGTTGAGTTGTATGTAGGTTGTGTTTGCTTGTGTTACATGTTTAGTGTGCTTAACCAATCACTGTTCACCAATGTAGATATGAGTTGATAGAAGTTGTTTGACTACACAATGTTTCTTTATGATACGTTGATCAGTGCAAAACTACAAGTGCATAGTATCATAGTTTTATAATAAAGTGATAAGAAGAGTTTCGTCCTGAAGGATTGGTAACTTACTTTTGACAAATATCAAAATTATACTAATCTCAAATTTATCTAGAAAAATCACCAAGTTTGTTGTAATTGAAATTTAAAAGAAAATTAATTTAAAGAAAATAAATATATTGTTCAAAGATCAAATTAATAGGAAGAAAACTTTTAGGAAATCGATTTCATCTAATCCCTCATTATGCTTTACTCATCTAGCTTATTTAATTTAATTCTCTCTGTTTGTTAGCAATTTCCAAAAAATATCCAAACGACTCTTTCGATAGTCAATTGGAAATATTCTTGTTCATTAATTTACACAAGAATATGCAATTTAATAAAGCAAGAAAGCATTAAGACCAATGATTTTAATACTACAAAGATTCATACAAGTCTTTCAATCTCTATATTTACCTATGCCAAAATATAATCTAGATCTATCTTATAATTCCTTCTTTTGATAGTAAATCACAAGACTAAAATCATCTAATTAATGGTCAGTTAATTAGAAGCAATAAACTCATAATAAATCAAACAAACACGTAGAGAATTAATTAAAATTAACATATAAAATCAAGTATAGTTCAGAATTAAATTACATTTTTTTTCCTAGAATAAAGAAAAATTAATTCAAGATAAAAATTAAATTTAACATAAAGAATTTACCATAAATTTTCTCATAGGAATTGAAAGAAAATTGAATAGTGGAAAGAATATGCTTTCGCGTTAATCTGTTGTGCTTCAATCTGCCTTTTCTTCTATTTACGTACGTTGCTGTTGTTTCTTTTTTTTTTGTTTTTTTTGTGGTGCTATGTTTCTTTTTCTACGGCTTTCTCCCTTTTCTCTCTATTCTTTGTTTTCTTCCTTCACTCTTTTTTTCACGAGCTCCCTTCTTTATATATATACATATATATATATATATATAAATACATCTTAATTTAAATAAATCTTCATTTAAATTTAAGAGTCTTTAAATGATATGCTTCTAAAATTTTGGATCTTCATTATTTTCAAATCTGCAATAAAATTTAAATAATAATAATGAAGTCTAAATTCAATAAAAAATAAATAAAATAAGACTAAAGTTTAAAGTTGAGAAGTTATAAATTATACCAAATTATACAAGTTATCAAACACCCCCCAAACTTAGAACTTTGTTTATCTTGAAACAAAAAGAAAATAATGTAATAGACACATATAGACAATATCAACTAGACCCTATCGAGAAATACCATCACTCACCAAGCCATGATCTTAGTTTAGATTTTATCACTAATAACTTACTCATTTTACATCGAAGATAGTAGGAAAATCAATAAAAAATTTAACAGTTTGTCAAGTAAGAGTTAAGCATTTAATTTAACCTAAAGCTAGGTCCTTGAGTGTGTGTGTGAAATAGTGAATTTAACTCCAAACCATGAACAAATTTAGATAAAAGTAGAACAACTGTAATCAAAATAATTCTCTAAAAAAGTAACCTCATAAGTCCAATTTTCAAAAATCTTCTCCACTAATGTAATCAATTACCAAAATCATAGAACAAAAGGTCTTTAATCACGGTTTTAATGACAGGCCATAGGGTGAGACGTAAGAAAGAAATGCATATGGAAAATAAAAAGCAAACTGGGAAAATACTTGATAGAAAAAAACAATAAAAAGAGTATGTACAAAATTCACACTATAGCTCTTTCTCGACAATATACAACATATATTGATGACAATATTGTTGCCATACTAAATAAGTGTAGTGCTCTTCTTTTTTTTTCTCTTTTCTCTTTTCTCTTTTTTCCTTTTCCTTTTTCTTTTTTTTTCTTTTCTTTTTTTTCTTTTCTTTTTTTTTTGAGCATCTTGATACTCATATCCTTTTCTGATTTTCAATCACTTTCAAAAAATTTTGATTCTTTCCTTTCACTTTCTTTTCTTTTCACACTTTCATAAAATAGAGCAAACATAATATGGATTATTTAATTTGAACTAACTATCTCTTTAAATGCAAATTTCCACCACAATATTTTCTCAAAATTTAAGATAAATTCATGGTTTTTTCGGGCTTAGAATGAGAATAGTTTATTTAGTTAAAAGAACGAATAAAGTCTTATGTAAAATAAGGCTCAAGGGGGTTGAATATAGGAATACACCATGCAATGATGGTGCGATAATTAGGACGGTTGAGAAATCTTTTTGGTTGTGACAAATAATTTCCTTGATCATTTCTCTAATATTTGGTATCAACTAGGATTACACCTCAAGGATCCATCAATAGATTCTAGAGCAAAGCAAAATTAAAATTTCCTAACCCAGTTAATTCAACTGTTTCTCTTCATAGGAAAAATGGAGTAGAGAAAAATTTACTATGTGCTCAATTATTTTCAAGGACAAAAATTTAAATCAAATTACCCACAAAACTCTGCTTAGCATAACAGCATATTTTGAAAAATATTTCTCAAAACTGTCCTCAATCACAAATTTCATAGTCATGGTGAATTCAATCATACTCAAATACATGCTTAAAAAGAGAATCCAACAAGTCAAGACTATAGGATTTGACACCCTCAAACATAAACTAAACAATGTACTCATTGTAATTTAAAAGTGAGATAGATCGAAGAAATGAATGAAACTTCCCTGGTTTTATGGTGGATCCATATTAGTTTTTAATTTTTAGCTTTTTATTCCTTCATAATAAACCACCATCAAAATCCAAATTATTCAAATAGTAATAAAAAAATAAAAGAACAAAAAAGTTTTATCCCATAAGCGCTTGTTTTATAGTCTATAACCAAACTTTTCAATTTTCATTAATTAGGATTTCAAAGAGGAATAAATTCATAATTCCTCTCCACTTGTTCTCCATAATAGTGTTTCAATCTCTGACGGTTAAGTCTGAATATATTCTCTTCCATGTCCTTCAAGCTATTACTCTAAAAGTGGAAACTTTGTTGATTGTATAAGGACTTGTCCATCTTGATCTTAACTTACCTAGGGAGAGTTTTAGTCATGAATTGAAAAGTAAAACCTGTTGTCCTAGAGCAAACTCACGCCTAAGAATATGTTTGTCATGCCACTTCTCTTTGTAGATATTTTCATTTTCATATGCATCATTCTAGAACTCATCCATCTCATTCAATTGAAGACGTTATTTTTCCCTTGCTGCCTTCAAATCAAAATTAAACTTCTTTATAGCCCAATAAGCTTTATGCTCCAACTCAACAAGGAGATGACATGCTTTTTCAAACACAAAATGATAAGGAGACATCCCAATAGGTGTTTTAAAATCTGTATGGTATGCCCACAAAACATCATCAAGCTTCTTTGTCCAATCCTTTCTATTGGTGTTGATCGTCTTCTCAAGGATATTCTTGATTTCTTGATTTGAAATTTTAGCTTGGCCATTAGTTTGAGGATGGTAGGTAAGTGTTATGCTTCACACCATATTTAGAGAGAAGGTTGTCAAACAACTTGTTGCAAAAATGGGTCCCTTCGTCACTAATAATAGCTCGTGGAGTGTCGAATCTTGTGAATATATTTTTATGTAGAGGTTGATCATTGCCATTCCTCCACCCACTTTGACACATAATCAACTGCTAACAATATATAAACAAAGCCAAAAGATGGAGGAAAAGGACCTATAAAATTAATTCCCCAATCATCAAATAACTCAACCTCTAAGATATTTTTTATTGTAGCTCTTGATGCCTTGAAATATTTCCCATACATTGGCATGGATCACAAGTCTTAACCATAGTATAACTATCACAAAAATAGAGGGCCAAAATAAACCACTTTGAAGTACTTTTGTTGCTATTTAGGTTACTCCAAAATGTCTTCCATAGGATGAGGAATGGCAATGATGGGGAATGGATTACATCTCTTTTTTAGGGACACATCTTCTGATGATTTGATCAGGGCATCTTTTGAAAAGCAAAGGCTCATCCCAAATATAATATTTCACATCATGCAAAAAATTCTTACGTTGGTGGTAAGTAAGATCTGGTGACAATACCTTACAAGCTAGGTAGTTTACAATATCAGCATACTAAGGAAGCTTGACCTCACATACAAACAACTGCTTATCAGGGAATGCTTCTTGGATCACTAAATCTGGTTTTATTTCCTCTTGCTCCAACCGAGAGAGATAGATGGTTAGCAACTAAATTTTCACTACCTTTTTTATATCAAACTTCTAAAACAAATTCTTGAAGAAGAAGAATCCAACGAATCAGCCTAGGCTTAACATCATTCTTGTTAAACAAATAACGAAGTGTTGCATGATCAGTGAACACTATCACCTTTGTACCAATTAGGTAAGACTGAAATTTGTCACAAGCAAACACCACAGCAAGCATCTCCTTCTCAATTGTTGTATAATTCAATTGGGCTTCATTAAATGTTCATCTTGTATAGTAGATGGCCCTAAACAGTTTGTCTCACCTTTTTTTCTAACACTGCTCCAATTGCAAAGTCACTTGCATCACACATGACTTCAAAAGGTGGACTCCAATTAGGTACAATCATTACTGGTGCTGAAATCAGTTTCTCCTTGATTGCATTAGAGGCTTGTAATCAAACATAATCAAAGTAAAATGAAGAATTTGTTTTCAAGAAGATTACATAAAGGTTTAGAAAGTTTAGAAAAATCGTTCATAAATCTTCTATAAAATACCTCGTCCCAAAAAACTTTGATTCCTTTCACATTCTTAGGAGGTGGTATTTTTTATATGGTTGCAATTTTAACTCGATCAACCTCAATTCCTTTAGATGACACTCTATGGCCAAGCATGATCCCTTCTTAACCATGAAATTACACTTCTCCCAATTTAAGACAAGATTTTTATCTTCACATCTATGCAAAATAAGAGCTAAATTATGCAAACAATGATCAAAAGATGTACCAAAAAATGAAAAGTCATCCATGAAAATTTCCATTATATCTTCCACTATATCAGAAAAATAGTATCATGCAACGTTGAAATTTTTCTAGGGCATTGCACAATCCAAAGGGCATCCTTCTAAAAGCAAATGTTCCGTAGGGGCATGTGAATGTAGTTTTCTTCTGATGTTCGGAGGCTATGGCAATCTGATTATACCCTTGAATAACCATCTAAGAAGCATTAATAGGGATATCTAGCCATTAAATCTAACATTTGATCAATGAATGGAAGTGGAAAGTGATCCTTCCTTATTGCTTTGTTCAACTTGCGATAATCTATACATACATGCCAACCCGTGACTATTCTTGTAAGAATAAGCTCATTGTTGTCATTTTTTACCACCGTCATTCCACCCTTTTTTGGTACAACGTGCATTGGACTTACCCATGAGCTATCTGAAATTGCATAAATAATTCCAGCATTGAAGAGCTTCAAAATTTTAGCTCTCACAACTTCCTTCATTGCTAGATTTAATCTTCTTTGGGGCTCAATTGATGGCTTGTAAGGTTCCTCCATTAGAATCTTGTGCATGCAAATGGATGGATTAATACCTTTTATGTTAGAGATAGTTCATCCCAAGGCTGTTCTATGCTCCCTTAACACACATAGTAACTTTTCCTCTTCTTTAGGTGTGAGTGATGCTGCAACAATCCTTAAAAAGGTGTAATTATCACCCAAGAACACATAGTAAAGATGATCAAGAAATTGCCTCAACTCTGGAGTTGTAGTTTGTTGCACTTTTTTCTATAGAGATTACATAATCAATCTTTGTTACCATTGGCTCCAGCCTATCCACTTTTATGCTACATGATGTAACCTGCTACAATGCTTCCACGGCAAATACATAGTGGATAAATTCTTCACTAATCTTGGATCTTATACCATTGCCTAGCCATTTATGCTATGCATTTTTTGGTGAATGGGAGACACTCCCATTTCTTGCCTCAACTATCTTGAATCATGAACAAGAGGAAAAGTTGTTGGATATATTAAGGCAATTTAATAAAGCTATAGGTTGGTCCTTCCAAACCATAAAGAAAGAAGCCCATCAATTTGCATGCTAAAATCTTTCAAGAAAAAGGTACAAAGCCTAATAGAGATGCTTAATGTAGTTAAAACCAATCATGAAAGAGGTGGAAAAAGAAGTGGTTAAATTGTTGGATATTGGAATAATCTATCCAACTATGATCGTGAAAGGATTTGTTTAGTTCAATGTGTACTTAAGAAGGGAGGAATGATTGTGGTAGCAAATGAATTGATACATACAAGAACTGTTACAGGTTGAAGAGTATGCATGGATTTTTGCAAGGTAAATAAAGCAAGTCAAAAGCACCATTTTGTTCTACCATATATAGACCAAATGTTAGATAGACTACCATGACACTCTTTCTTTGGTATTCCTGGTGGGTACTCTAGTTACAATCAAATAACTATAGTACCTAAAGACTAAGATGAAATTATCTTTAGATGCCCTTAAAGGACCTTTACTTTTAGGATAGTGCCTTTTAAGCTTAGCAATGCCCTACTATCATTCAAAATCGTATGATGGCTATTTTTATCGGACAAAGTGGAGAAAATATTTTCAATTTTGTAGATAGATTTGAAAAAGGCCTACACCATTTGCCCCTAGTGCTAATGAGATGTGAAGAAACCAACATAGTGTTAAATTTGGAAAAATGTTACTTCATAGTACAAGAAATTATTATTTTTGGCCAGGAGATATTGAGATAGATAGAGCAAAGATAGAAGAAATTAAAAAAATGCCACTCCGAGTTAGTGTGATCCCAAACGCATGAAGAAAATATCTCCATTATGTTCTTGTTTTCATTCATGGATTGAAAACACTAAATGAGTATATCATTCACAATTAGTAATAAAAAGCAAAGAATATGAGTATTCGATTTTGTTCAATTAAATAAAAAAGTATGTCATGTTCGAAGCCAATAACAGATCATATGTTGTATTTGAAAATTACCCCGTACTTGCTTTTTTTATTTATTCAAATGTACAGGAACGGCTTGTCTTTTAGGCTGATGAAGCGGTGGTCCTAGGCCCCAGTCATCTTGCTCAAATGTTTTGTCAGCATCTGTTATATATTAAAATATATATAATATTGCATTAAAAAATTTAATTAATATTAATATGAAAAAAATCATGTATTTATTTCAATTGAAAAATAAAAATTATATGCTACTTGACTTTTAGTTTTCTTACATAAGAAAAAATAAACATGATATGTGAAAAACTTTAATAGTTTAAGTAATAAATTTCATGGAATTGTTTTTTCTCTAGTTATTTTTGTCTTTTTTTTAATTAAATGAGATTTAAAAAATAACAACGGGTATTTATTACTAAAAGTATCTATTTTTATTTTGAATTTTTTTTATGTATACATGTTTTATTTAAAAAATAATTATGCTTACAATTTTAAAGTTTTAATTTTACTTCAAAGTTTAACCCAAAATTATTATTAATATGTTATGAAATCTTATATGTGATACAATTAAAAAGAAAATTATAAATTGGTTTGGCATGATTTGTTAAAAATATTATTTTAAAATAAAATTCAATTAATTATCTTTAATCATTCATCATTTATTTTGTTTTTCAATTTTATTTACATTTCTAATTTGTCATTAATATTTGACAAAAATATTATTTTTATTCAAATTTTATTTTATCTTTTATATTTTTACTTAAAAATATAAAATTAATTCTTATCTAAAGTTGTAAAGTTTTATATATATTTAGTTTTGTATATTAATATATGACCTCTTTAATATTATTTTTTGGTACCTAACTAAAAGTGTATACTTAGTATTTGTTGGTCCAACTAATGTGGGCCATCCACAAAGAAAAAAAAGGGAAAGAAGAAAGGAAAGTCATTGGCGCCGAAAGAAAAGAAAGAAAAGGAAGAAAAGAAGAAAAGAAGAAAAGAAAAAAAAAATCTCTCCGTAATCCGAGAGAAGGATGAAAGTTTTATTATATAAATTCTAGCAATCTCAAACATATCGAAGCGGAGAAAACAAAAAGAGAGTGAGAGAGAGCCGAGAAACTTTGGAGAGAGAATTAAGAGAGCCCATTTGAAGTTTTATCCACAAATCGAAGATACATATTTGTTGTATTTTTGTAGAAGAGATCCAATTGGCTGGGTTACAGAATCCCATCTTATTATAATGGAAGTTTAACACGACGGTCCCGCTATTCATTTTCATTTTGAAAGGTTTTTCCACGCAAAAATCTTGGTTTCATTTTTTATTCTATTTTGATTCTAAATTATCCCCAGATGTGAAATATTTATCTCTTTAAAACCATCCATTTTTCCCAACAAAGTGGTATCGAGCCAAGTTATTTTTAGTAAGAGAAGCATATACATAGACTATTCATATATACCGATTGTACTATTCCACTCGGGTACTTATTCGCAGTACTATTCTGGTACTATTCACGGTACTATTTGGCGGGTACTATTCATTGTCGAAAAGTATCAAGTTCGGCGAAAACTTGGTGGTGACGATTCAAATGGAGGAAAGCGAGAGGTAATATGATAAAATTAACCGCATTTAATTATGCAATTTGTGAAGATGGAGGATCTTTTATACATTAAAGATCTACGGAAACCAATTATAATGTCAAGGAGAAAGAAGTAACCGATGCAGACATTGAACGGGTCGTTAACCGAGAAAGTCATGTCTTTGCTCAAATCGAGACAGGATCGACAAAAGCATTTTTCCAAAATTTTGCTAATGAACACGATGCTTATGTTCTTTTGGCAAAAGTCGAGAAAATGTACGCGAGGACAACCGCATTAATAAAGCAAATCGATGCGACGATTAGTCAATTTTGAAGTATAAAGACGGAAGCTAAACAGATCGTAACATACGAGAAGTTTCAAGGCAATGTAGATCAACTCAACTCTACGAAGATGTAGAAGGCAGCTACAAGCGTTGTCGATGCTGAAGTTCTCAACCAAAAGTTGGGATACTCTAGTTGTGTCGCTTAGCAACTCGGCTCCCGACGGTAAGCTTACCATGGATATGGTAAAAGACGTAATGTTAAACGAAGAGTCTCGACGAAAAGATTTAAGGATATACTCGACATCAAGCGCTTTGTCATGCGTAAAACAAGGCAAGCAAGAATGGTGGGGGAGAAGTAAAAGTAAAAATCCCTCAGTAACTAAAGTCAACAAAGAGACGGTCAAGTTCGGGGATTAGATCAGGTATGAGCATGAAGTTGTCATCATTGCGGTAAGCTCCGGGACACTTCATTCGAGAATGTAGAAGGTTAAAGGCGGAACAATCCGAGAAATCGAGCGTAAACCCGAACAAATGACACCACAACTATCACTTAAAAGAAGTTGTCATCGCTCGAGATGCCGATTATGTTCCAGTACGCCAAGCCACACTACTGGGTAGCTGACCAGCGCTTTCCTATCATGTCACCTCACGACGGAATTCTTCTCAACCTACACCTCAAGGTGATTTTGGACGTGAGGATGGGAAATGATGATGCATCAAAAATTGTTGGCATTGGAAATATTTATCTGTGAGACTAATCTCGACGCAGACATTTCGAAAAAGATGCGAGGCGTACGTTCACGATATCCGCCTCAATTTTAATCTCTAGGTATGCTTGATGATGATGGATACAATAATTATTTTGGTGGAGGAAAGTGGAAGCTCACCAAAGGCAACTGCGGTAATAGCTAAAGGCAAGAAAGATACATCACTCTACATCACGTAAGCCAACAGTGTAGGGAGAAGTAAATTCCACAAGGAAAGAAGTTTCTACCGAAAGCTGGGCATAAGAGACTACCACATGAGTGAAAAAGGTCTCGGAATTCTTTCCAAAAATGCAGGTCTTGCCTGTGAATGAAAGGTACACCCTTGCAACTTGTGTTGGATCAGACATGGCAAAACAACATGTAGAGTTGCATTTCGTAGGTCTCCGCACACCATCTAGAAAGGAAAATATTCTAGATTTAATACACACAGATGTCTCGTACAATGAGTTGTAAGTCATTAGGAGGTGCTCACTATTTTGTGACCTTTATTGATGACCATTCAAGAAAGTATGGACTTTGCTTTGAAAACTAAAGATCAAGTGCACGTGAAGTTTTCAAGCAGTTCCATGTAAAAGTGGAGCAGAGAAACTAGCGACGTCCGGAAGTGTGTACGTGCGGATAATGGTGGTGAGTATCGTGGACCATTCGAAGAGTACCGCAAAAGTTTTGGCATCTGTGGAAAAATCGCAAAGACACCTCAACACAACTAAGTGTCGCAGAGAATGTAGAACCATCTGGAAAGAGTCGATGTATGCTCTCAAATGCAAAACCGCCAAACACCTGGGGAGGCAATGCGGACAGTAGGCCGATTTAATCAACCTTTCTCCACGGGTTCCACCGAACTACGACGTACCGGGAAAGAGTTTGGACGGGGAGAGACGTTTTTACAAACACTTGAAAGTATTCTACTGTAGAGCATTTGCGTCACATCCCAAGACGAGCGGTCCAAGTTGGATGGAAAAGCGAAACAATGTATCTTTAGGGATACGCCCTACGAAGAATTTGGCTACAGACTTTGGGATCCTATTAACAAAAGGATTGTCGAAGCAGAGACGTGATATTTCTCAAGATCAAACAATCGAGGACTTTGAGAAATCCGAGAAACCACAAGCCGAGATGAAATTCAAGGACTGGACCTAGTCTCTCCACCAATAAATCCCGATGATGGGGGAGTCACACCGTACATCGATGATGTCAATCCATGAATCGCGCGGTTGAATCCGTAACAAGTCTCGAACAAGTCCAACCGAAGTACAGAAAGAGATCTACCCGAGTACGACAACCTAGTCGTATATATTCTCCTAACGAGTACGTGATGCTAACCGGGGGGAGAACCGAGACTTATGACAAAGCTATCACCGATCAACATAAGACTGAGGGCTTAAAGCCATGCGAGGAAGAAATGAAATCTCTGCTTAGAACCACACATTTGACCCGATGAAACTACCACAGGAAGAAAAGCTCTCAAGAAACAGTGGGTGTAATAATCAAAAGTGAAGAGTAGCTCGCAACCATGCTATAAAGCAAGATTGGTCAGGAAAGGATTCGAGCGTAAGAAAGGCATTGACTTCGATGAAATATTCTCACCATGGTTAAAATGTCTTCTAATCCGAGTTGTTCTTGGTTTCGTGACTAGTCTTAATCTGGAAGTTGAACAACTTGATGTAAAGACGCATTCTTACATGGTGATCTTGATTAAGAAATCTATATGGAAAGACTCTAAGGTTTCCAAGTCAAAAGCAAAGAAACGTTGGTATGCAGACTAAAGAAAAGCAGATGGTCTCAAGCAAGCACCAAGGCAATGGTACAAAAGTTCGACTCATTCATGGAGAAAATGAATACAATGTAACGACGGTACGATCACTGCCTTCATCAAGAAATTCTCCACGATGGTGATTTTATTATTCTTTGCTTTACGTTGATGATATGTTAATCAGGTCAAAATATTGACAAGATTAACAAGTTAAAGAAGGAGTTGAGCAAGTCCTTTGCAATGAAGGACTTAGGACCGCCATGCGTATTCTCGGTACGACGATTACCCAATGCAAAAGCAAAAGATCCTCGGCTTTCCCAAAAACGGTATGTTGAAAAAGTTCTTTGAAAGATTCAACATGAAAGCAAAGCTAAACCGTTAGTTGTCCACTTGCAAGCCACTTCAAACTTAATGTGAGTCAATGTCCCTCAAGTGAGGAGGATAAATCGTAGATGAGCGTGCCTTACATCGGCTAGCGGTTAGCGATCCTAATACGCTACGGTATGTATGTACTAGACCGGACATTGCACACGCCGTTGTTGGCATGATGGCCGATTCTATCAAATTGGAAAGGAACATTGGGCAGTCGAATGGATACTCAGTATCTCTGCAGAGGAACCTCCGATCATTGTTTATGCTTTGGTAATAATAAACTGTATTATAAGGATATACTATTCAGATATGGTACCGCGACGTAGATACGGGAAATCTATATCCGGTACCTAATAACATTTGGAGGGGGCTGTTTCATGGCAATCACGATTACAAAAGTGTATTGCTTTAAGTACCACAAGAGAGTACATTGCAATCACTTGAAGGTTGTGGAGATCCTCGTGGATGAAAAAAGTTCCTACAAGAATTGCATCAAAACCAAGAAAATTATGTTCTTTATTGCGACGATCCGAGTTCAATTCATCTTAGCAAGAACCCAACCTTCCACTCAAGGTCCAAACACATCGACGTAAGGTATCATTGATTCGTGATGTGTTGGAACATAACCATCGAAAGTTGAAAAGGTTCATACCAATGATAACTACAGGTATGATGACAAAGACCGTGACTAGAGAAAAACTTGTTATCTGTAGAAAGATTAAGGTGTATGGAAGAGCCATGTCCCACATGGGTGGAGGGGGAGATTTGTTGGTCCAACTAATGTGGCCATCCACAAAGAAAAAAAAAGGGGGAAGAAGAAAGGAAAGTCATTGGCGCCGAAAGAAAAGAAAGAAAAGGAAGAAAAGAAGAAAAGAAGAAAAGAAAAAAAGAAAAAAAGTCAAAAATCTCTCCGTGTAATCTGGAGAGAAGGATGAAGTTTTTGGCTATATAAAGCCTTAGCTTCAATCTCAAACATATCAGAAGCGGAGAAAACAAAAAGAGAGTGAGAGAGAGTTTCTGAGAAACTTTGAGAGAGAGAAATTAAGAGAGCCAATTTGTGAAGTTTTATCCACAAATTGAAGATACATATTTGTTGTATTTTTGCAAGAGATCCACCTGAAGGTGAAGTGTGTAATCCCATCTTATTATAGTGAAAGTTTAAGTGGCCTACGGGTCCCGTGGTTGTTAATTTCATTTTGAAAGGTTTTTCCACGCAAAAATCTTGGTGTCATTTTTATTCTATTTTGATTTGGGAAATTATCCTGGGTGTGTGAAATATTTATCTCTTTAAAACCATCCATTTTTCCCAACAGTATTGGTATTAAAATGTCTGGATAAATTGTTAAAAATAAGTGTATCTATTAGACAATGCGCGTCGTTTTTTTGTTTTCTTTTCTTTTTGACCGAAGAAATTTTATTTAATTATATAGATAAACGTTTCTTTATTTTTATTTTGAATTACTTACATTATCCTTCTAACTAGGGGTAGTTTATGTTTATAAATTTTAACTGATTATTGAAAATAGACAAGGTGGATAGTTGTGATAAACTGTTGATACATTATATATTACTTTAAATTAAAATTGTGAAGCAATTTCAAATTTTATGTAATTTTTCTAATTAAAAACTCCTTAATTTCGTATATGTCCATAAAAATAAAAAAACTCACGTGGTCATAGTGATAGAGTTAGTTTTATAGAGGTTGAAAAAGAAGAAAAGAAACAGAGAGAAGGAGAGTTAATTTGTATAATATTATGATATATTTTTTTTATTGAATTTATTGAGATTATATATAGTTTTACACGGACAGGAAATACAAGGAAATTAGACCAGGTGGATCTTACATTTTTAATTGAATTTACTCATCTCTCACTTATGCGCCTTGCCTGCGTTACTGTGCCATGCGCCCACATGCACCTTTTCTGCCTGACATTGCACCTAAGAGCAGCTCAAGCCAATGCTACTTGTATCATTTCTCCCCCCTTTTCGAATCCTCATCTACAAAGATGAATTTAGGGTATGATTTAGAAAAACGTTAACGCCATTCATTCTCCCATGTGGCTTCTTCTACTCGAGCTCTAATCCATTTGACCAAAATTTCATGTTTGGGTCAATATTTATTTTTCTGAATCATATGGCGAGCCAGGATGGCTTCAGGTTGAGGCATGATAATGGTGTGATCAAAGATTGGAGGGAGTTGGATGGAGCTTGGAGTAATTGTTCCAAAATGCTTCCTTAACAGGCTAACATGAAATACATCATGTGTGTGAGAGTTAGGAGGAAGAGCCACTCTGTAAACCACAGGGCCAACTAGTGCAAAGATTCTGTATGGCTCAAAGAAATATGGGGCAAGATTCATGGATGATCGAAAGGCCATAGAAGTTTATATGTAGGGTTGGAGTTTTAGGTGAACATAATCTCCTTCGAGGAAAGGAAGCTCTTATCAATGTTGATTAGCCAAACATTTCATTCTATTATGAGCTTATAGAAGGTTATGGAGCAAGTCACATATGATGGTATCTCGATCACGTAGATATTCATCCATTATTTGGACGTTGCAGGTGCCTGGAATATAAGCTAACAAATGTGGCAGTGGAATGCCATAAACTACTTCAAATGGAGTCATTTTGGTGGATGAATGTGTTGAAGAGTTATAGCTAAACTCAGCCTAGGGTATCCACTCAACCCACTACCTTGATTGTTCACCAGCAAAGCAATGTAAGTATTGTTCTAGAGTGCGGTTGACAACTTCTGCCTAGCCATCAATTTGGGGATGGTAGTCAGAGCTCATACATAATTAAGTTCCTTGTAACTGGAATAAGGCTCACCAGAATGAGTAGAGGAAGAACTTATCTCGGTCATTCACTATGGATGTGGGAATGCCGTGTAGACGCACCACATTGGCCATATATGCCTTGGCTAAAATCATTGTAGTAAAAGGGTGTTTCATGGCAATGAAATGAGCATACTTGGTCAGCCGATCTACAACTACCATAATCATGGTATTTCCCCTTGAGGGTGGTAACCCTTCTATGAAATCTATTGAGATTTCAGTCCATATTTTGGTAGGAATTAGTAAGGGTTGTAGCAACCATGCTGATTTCATACAATTAGTCTTGAATCATTGGCATACCTCACACAAATGCAAGAATTCCTTCACCTTTTGGTGCATATTGGACCAACAGAAATTCTGTTTTATTTGAGAGAGTGTTTTGTGGAACCCAAAGTGCCCTCCAATTGGTGATGAATGGAAGTTAGCTAAAATATTTTGAATCAAAGAAGAATGTGAGCTTAGATAAACTTTGTTCCCCTTGAACCATACCTCATCACGTTGGCATAGTTTGAGGACATTTGAAGAGGAAGTCCTAGCTAGAAGTTTCTCATAAAAAGGGGTCTTGCCTAACTTCTCTTTTGAGCATTGGCCACCAATCTTCTTGGGGTTGAGATATAGATAGGAATTGGAACTCCACCACTCGAACAAGGATTCTGCACTCTGATTTTCTGAACCACGTTTGTACTCAATTTTATAGTCATAAGAAAGGAGTTTTGGCAGCCAACGTGCATGTGCTGGTGTTTTTATTCGTTGCTCCAGTAGATACTTGAGACTTTTATGATCCATATGCACTGTGAATGGTTAGGAAAGTAAGTATGGGCGTCACATCTTGATGGCTTTAACAATAATTAGCATTTCCTTCTTATAGGTAGATAGTTCTAAGGCTAATCCCTTGAATGCAGCACTAAAATAAGCCAGTGGCCTATTTTCTTAGGTGAGGAAAGCTCCGAGATCAATGCCATTGGCATCATATTTGATCATAAAACATTGAGTGAAGTCTGGTAGACGTAAGATAGGAGGGGAGGTTAAAGCTTCTTTCAAATGTTGGAAGGCCATTATTGTAGCCTCATTCCATTGGAACCCCTCCTTACTCAGTAAATGGGTTAAGGGTGCTGCTATTTCCCTAAATTGACGAATGAATTTTCTATAATATCCTGCCAATTCGAGGACCCCTCTGACCCTTTTGGCTATGGTTGGTGGTGGCCATTCAATGACAACACAAAGTTTTCCTGGATCCATTGAGACTTCTTGTTCTGAAATAAGGTGGCTTAAATATTCTACCTGTAACACACCAAATTGACACTTAGATTATTTTGCAAACAAACTGTTAGCTATCAGTAATTGTAGGACAATTTGTAAATGCATGCTATGGTCCTTCCATGATCTAGAGTATACTAGGATATCATCAAAGAAAACTAGGATGAACTTCCTGAGGTTGGGTTAAAAGATATCATTCATAGGACTTTGGAAGGTGGTTAGGGTGTTGGTGGGGCCAAATTGCATTACTAGGAATTTTTAATGGCCTTCATGTGTTCTGACGACTTACATAATTTGACATAATTTATCACTTCTCAACATTAACTTTAATCTAATTTTATTTATTTATTTATTTATTAAATTTAGACTTCATTATTATTATTTAAATTTTATTGTAGATTTGAAGATAATGAAGATCTAAAATTATTAGAAGCATATCCCTCCGCCAGCAAACTTCTTCTTTATATATATATATATAATTTAAATAATTTTTTTATTTAAATTTGAGAGTTTTTAGATTATATGTTTCTAACAATTTTAGATCTTCATTATCTTCAAATCTGCAATAAAATTTAAATAATAATAATGAAGTCTAAATTCAATAAAAATATAAATAAAATAAGACTAAAGTTTAAAGTTGAGAAGTGATAAATTATGCCAAATTATGCAAGTTATCATGTTCTGAATGTTGTCTTAGGAGTGTCATCTTCATGAACTCATATTTAGTGGTAACCTGAACGTAGGTCTAGTTTGAAGTAAAATTTGGCTCCATGAAGTTTATCCAATAATTCATCAATGACAAATATAGGGTACTTATCCTTGATAGTGATTCCATTAAAAGCTTTATAGTCCACAAAATATTTCCATGCTCCATCTACCTTCCTAACAAACAAACCTGGTGATGAAAATGGGCTATTACTTGGCCTTATCAAATTAGATTGTAAAAGCTCATGCACCATCTTTTCTATCTCAGGTTTTTAACAATAAGGGTAGCGATAGGGTCAAACATTCACCGGTCCTGAGCCAGGTTGCAAGGGAATTCTATGATCATGCACTCGCCTTGGGAGTAAGCTGGTTGAAGATTCAAATACATGAGGAAACTCAGCCAACAACTTACCTATCTTTGGAGGGTATGCCTTGGAATGGTCCTTGTGATTGGTAACAGGCATTATCTGGAGGAACAACTCAGTGCCTTATAGACCATTACATTCCTTGCTGGTTAAGGCGGTAATGTTGGCTCATCCCAACCCTTGGAATGTACGAGAGGTACCTTCTATAGTGAAGCTTATGATGAGTTTCTTATAATCCATCTAAATGGAACCAAGGGTTCTAAGCCATTGAACCCCTATGACCAATTGGTATGCTGCAATCGAAAATGTATTGACAACATATTTTCAATAATGGTTTTAAAACTTGAATGTTAGTACTCGGATAATTAAATTCTTAGGTTTAATTTGGAAACCTTGAATAAAGTTTAAACTATCTAACCCCACCCATAGATGATAATTGATTTATTTAATTAACAAAGAATATCTAACCCCACGAAAGGTTGTATTCAAATAAAAAAAAAGAGAATCAATAAATATCAATTTATATCTTTAATAACCTAAATAATATGAGCAAGCATAGTTAACTTAGTTATTATATCCATAAATACTCCACTATTATACATGTTTATTGAATCCATAACTATGTTTATTTTTATGTTATTAGATTAGAAACATAAAAACCCAAAATATCATGACAGAATGTTTAGGATTTAATTTAATTTTTAAAATTTTAATAATAAATTAAAAATCACATATATTTCTTCCTTAGATCGACCTTGGGAATATACTTGTCCTTTTCTATAAAATGATTCTTGCACTTGTGAGAGTTTTACAAATATAAAACCAAAGTATTTGCAGGATCAGCGATGTCGGTTTTGCTCATCACACACCATCGGGTTAGTTTTTACATGTGTGGCATTTATGAAAATTTCTCGACAATTTTGGAAACAAAATGGGAATTTTTGTGGGCCTTACTGGAACCCTCGCGTGCCCCCTAACGAGGATTGAGGAGACCCTCAACGAGGTACCCCATGAGCTTGAATGAATTCTATAAATATCCTTCTTTCTTCTTGATTATGTAATTTGAAAAAAATGTAATGGATCTCTTTCAATTTGACATCTCGTTTTTTTACTATAGATCAGTTTTACCTTGAGTATTTGCTTGGTCTTAGAGAGTAGTTACTGGGTGAGCAAAATCATACTCCTGAGTGGTGAGTACTCAAGACTATGTTTACTAGTGTGTTGTGATTGAGGCCAGTACCTGATGAATGCTCAAAAAGCACTAAAATAACCATGATTTTATGCAAATTAATTGATTAAAAGTATATATATTTATATGTTTTATCATATATTTATATAAATTTGTCTTTTTCGGAATCACGGGTATTTTTATTGTTTTTCAGGTATTTTGGCATAAAAATGCAACTTAAAGACTCAAAGAGGAATACTAGAAGCAATACATGACAAATATATTAATAAATAAATGCGTAAAGGTCGAAAAATATGGAAAAATTGGACAAAATGGGTCAAAAAGGTCAAAAATGTCAAAAATGAGAAAAACGCACCGCCGCCCCCCAGCCCCCAGCTCCGCCCCAACCTGCGCGGGTTACTGTTCATCCGCGCGTGCCGACACTCATTTTTCACGTGCAGCCGCCCCATGACGTCATGCTGACGTCATCAATGACGTCAGCATTTCCATTACGCGTTTTTACATTTTTTTAACATTTTTTTACTCATTTTTTCTCTCCATCCTCACCTATAAATACCCCCCTTCCCTTCACTTCAAAACACACCTTCAAAACCTCCAAATACATTCTTTTCTCTCTTTCTTTCTCTCTTTTCTTAGATTTTTAGTTTTTCTTATGTTTTCTTAGTTTTTAGCTTTTCTTAGTTAATTTCTCTTAGTTTTAGAGTTCTTCCCTTTTTAGGGAAGAACTAGTTATGTTTTTGTAATATTTTAGCTCTTTGATTCAATAAATGGGAGTGCAAATTCCGCTTGGAGTTTTTCTAGCAACGGGAATAGCATCGAAGTACTGTAAGGATTTTATTTTCTTTGCAGTTATTTTTTATGCTTTATTCTTACATGTTATATTTAATTTGTCTGTGATTAAATTTAACTGTGCTAGATGTTTGTAAAAATAATATAATAATAATGTGCTAGAGTGAAGCTCTATTTCAAAAGTTTTTATAAGAATTATTATCTGAAAATGTATTGACGACATGTTTTCGGTAGTGATTTTAAAACTTGAAAGTTAGTACTCGGATAACTAAATTCTTAGGTTTAATTTGGACACCTTGAATAAAGTTTAAACTATCTAACCCCACCAAAGGTGGCATTTAAATGGTTCATTTTCAATCTCTTAGAAAAAGGAATTAATTTAATTAACCAAATTAGTTATCAACCCCACCCATAGGTGTTAATTGATTTGTTTAGTTAACAAAGAATATCTAACCCCACCAAATGTGGTATTCATACAAAAAAGGGAGAATCAATAAATATCAATTCATATCTTTAATAACCTAAATAATACGAGCAAGCATAATTAACTTAGTTATTATATCCATAAATACTCCACGATTTATAAAAGATAAAATTTGCATGAATGTTTATTGAATCTATGTTTAATTTTCTGTAAGTAGATTAAAACACAAAAAACCCAAAATATCGTGACAGGATGTTTAGGATTTAATTTCGTTTTTAAAAGTTTGAATAATAAATTAAAAACCACATACATTCCTTCCTTAGATCGACCTTGGGAGTATACTTATCATTTTCTACGAAATGATTCGTGCACTTGCGAGAGTTTTATAAATATAAAACCAAAGTATTGGCAGGATCGGCGATGCCGGTTTTCGTTCATCAAGTTTTTGGTAATCACGATTCTGCTCATCAGTACCTCATCACATTTTTCTTTCCTTTTCATAAACCACCTTGAGAGTATGTTAATGTTTAGGTTACGTTCTTGAGAGAGTAAACTAGTGTTCTTAAGTTGTGATTACTTACAACTATTTCACTAATAGGAAGTGAGACATATTATGCCTTTGGGATTGTTGAGTGTTCCCAAGACAGTGATTGTAGATGGTTATGGTTAAGTGGTTTCCCACGGCTATCGTATACTACCTTGTTTACTTATTGACTAAGCTGTTATGGGTGGTGTTGACTATAGAGGAGAGTTGGATCCATGTGTTAGATCAAGTTGTTATATAGACAACAAACAAAGGAAATACTAGGTAGTTTGGGCAGAGGCCCTAACTGATAAAGGTATTTGCATTTATACTTTTATCAAGTTGTATCTATTTATTGTTTTTAGTAGATTGTTTGCAATCAAATGGTTACCATAAGGAAGCCGAGGATGTTACAACATAGGCAGGGGTTCTCTGTGAGTTTACCTCTTTAAAACTGTTGTTATGCATGATCACCTTGTGTGTTATTATAATCTAAATTTATATTGTGTATATACCAACACACTAGATTTAGACTGTGATTAGAAAGCTTATTTATTATATGTTATCATATGATATATTTCCTTTATTTGTAGCATACCTATATTTTTATGATTATTTCATTTTCTATATTTAATTAATAGGTCTATTTCCTAATTAATTTATATTGCTTTTACATTTTATATGCATTCTAGATTGGTATGATTCTCCAAGGAGCCTGTATTTCCTTACCCTAGTTGTGCATTAGGTGCTATACTTTTTTAATTGGTTTGCTATGCTTTGTATGATCACACAGTTTGAGAGTACTATCGTCTTTTACTTAATATGTTCTCATATATAAGATCTTAAAGTTATTGAAAATCCTTTTTAAATTTTCTATCAATTTTGCCTATTTCACATGCTATTTGATGTTTACCTTGAATGCATGTTACTAGCCTGGACAAAAGCTTACGAGACACATCACCACTAGTATTTTTATTGTAGATTGTTCTTCTTATCTACTAGTTGTCTTTATTATGTGTTAAATTAAGCATGTTGTTTTTTTATTCCGTTGTGATATTTGGTTAATTCATGTTGTGAGGCTTGCTTGGTAGAGTTGGAATAGAGCTTGTGAAAAGATCACATGGGTTGGAACTTCCTCCCCTCATCTTGGTCTTGGATTCCTATTTTTGTCGGAAGAATAATTGACCTCTACAATTGTTCCTACTTATTTAATTCTCAATACTCATTGTTTTCTCCAAGATTTTCTTTACATCCCTATTTGAGACTTCAACTTGCTAACTTGTTTGTGGATGGTAGGGGTAAATTCTTTATGCTTCACTCCATATTTAATTAGTAGTGAATTAAAATCTTTTTTGCAAAAGTGGCTATCTCCATCACTAATAATTGTCCTAGTTATTATTAATCTAGTTCAAAAAAATTTCTTTAAGAGTTCAAAACTACATTGGCAATACATATGTAGCAAGCGATGACCTCTACCCATTTGGAGACATAATATATATACACTAGTATTCAGTGGTTTCCAAAGGATTATGGGAATGGTCCCATGAAGTCAATGTCCCATACATTAAATAATTCAATCTCAAGAATGTTGTTTAATGGAATCTCATCTCTTTTATAAATGTTACCTACTCTTTGACATTTATCACAAATTTTCACATACAAGAAAGCATGTTTAAAAATAAAAAGCCAATAGAAACCAGATTATAGTACCTTAGATGTTATTCTTGTGCTTCCAAAGCATCCTCCAATATAGAGCTATTACTACCAATGCTGATACTAGTTTCTCTTTTAATATCCAAAATGCCTCAAACATTTTTTTATAAAATTTAAATGGCAAATATTTTTCCAAAAGTGTGTACAATGATTTGGAGATTTTTGAGAAGTCCTTAATAGACCTTTGGTAGAAATTTGCATGCCCTATAACACTTCTTAGTCCTTTCACATTAATTGGTGGTAGTATTTTCTCAATTAATTATATTTTTTCTCTATCTACCACAATACCTCTTGAGGATACCTTGAGGCCAAAAATAATACCTTATTGCACCATGAAGTGACATTTTTCACAATTTAATACTAAGTTGGTTTCTTAACATCTAATTAGCACTAGGGATAGATGGTGTAGGCATTCTTCAGAACTATCCTTAAAGAATGAAAATTCAACCATATATATTTCAAGATTTCTTTCCACCATGTATGAGAAAATAGCCATAATACAATGTTGGAAGGTATCAGGGGTGTTGCAACTCTCTTCAACGTATAGATCCTATAAAGGCATGTAAATGTGGTTTTCTCTTAGTCTTTAGGTGCTATAGCTATTTGATTGTAGTTGGAGTACCCATCAAGAAGATAAAAAAAATAACGCCTTGCTATATATCCTATCTTTCATTTTCCATGGATAGTAAAGGAAATTGATCCATTTGAGTTCCTTTGTTTACCTTCCAAAAATCCATGCAAACTCTCCCACATGAAAAAGTTTTTATTCATTAGATTAATTTTCCACAATATTCATTCCTCCCTTCTTAGGTACACTATGAATTGGGCTAGCCCATTCATAATTAGAGATTGGATAGATTATTCCTATATCTAACCATTTAACAACTTTTTTCTTCCCAACCTCTTTCACAATTGGGCTTAGCCTATGTTGAGCATCTCTAGTAGGATTAGCACCTTCTTCTAGTAATATTTTATGCATGAAAATTGAAGAGCTTATATCTTTGATATCTGCAATGGACCAGCCTATACCTTTCTTGAATTCCTTCAATATGCCAAGAAAATTTTTCGTCTTGTTCATAATTCAGGCTAGATGAGATAATAAGCAAGAGTTTATATCGTTCACCCAAAAATGCAAAGCCTAAATGACTAGGTGGGGATTTAGGATCAAGCATGGGTGTTCCTTTATGGAAGGTTTTAATTTGGACCCTATCTTAAGACACTTTGTAATAGCATTAGACATACACATGAGAGAGCTAGTCTCCAAATAATTCACACAATCAAATGTTGATTTACCTCAAAGTTTATCTATTTTCATTTCTAGAATTTATCAAATTATATTCATATGACCCAGTTTTATTATGTATAGCATCATGTGTAGGAATGAAAAGTGTTTGCTCTTCTGAATGTTTAACATTACTCGATCGATCTATCAAAGGGTATCGATCAATCAAACAAAGATGAATTTGTCTACTTTAACGAGCACATCCTCTAACATATCCCAAGATCTCTTGATTGACCTATCTACCATTTCTAAGGTCACAAATAAGGTTTTCGCTTCACCCACTCCTAACCTTTTGAAAACTAAAAGTGGCATTACATTTATGTTGTCTCCCAAATCACAAAGTGCCTTCCCAAAGTTAATATTGTCAATAGTGCAAGGGATGTCAAAACTGCATTGATCTGTCAATTTTAGTGGTAGATTTTTATCAAGAATAACACTATAATCTTAAGTGAGGGTTATGGTTTCATGATCACCAACATTTTTTGAGAGAGAATATCTTTCATGAAATTGGCATAGAAATACATTTGCTCAAGTTCATCTATGAAGGTTATATGAGAGTGTTGCTTTTTAAAGATATCCAAGAATTTTTAAAATTGATTATGTACATTTTTTTTTCACAATCTTTGAGGAAAATATATAGTTAGAGTATAGACATCAAATTTCTTAGGAAGATTTACTTTATCATTGATTTCTTCCTTTTCTAAGGTCTCTAGTTTGGATACTTCCCCTTTTTGTGTTTCTTCCACCACTTTACCCTCTCTTTTTGAGGTCACTTCATTATCATTAGGGAGATTACCTTGGGGTCTTTGCCTTATAGCTTGGGCTAGTTTCCCAATTTCAATTTATAAATTTCTAATAGATGCCACCATAGTGGTTTCAAGATTATTACTCATGTTTATAGATTGAATGAAATCTTTCATAATTCCCACCAATTTCTCTGTAGTACTTCAAGTAGTAAGCTTCTTCTCTTGATTATGTTGTTACTATTGTTATGGTTCCAAGAAACCTAGCGGTGGGTAAAGTTGGCGATTAAATTAATTACCCCCTATATTTTTGTTCCATAAAATGTAAAGGTGGTTTCTTCAACATGGATTATATGTGTTGGAGTAAGGGTTCCCTTAGCCATTTTGGTTGTTAACATAATTCACAACTTTAGGAATATTTTCACACACTTCAATTGAATAAGAGCCATTACATTCCCCATAGACAATAAAATGCCTTCTCACCATATTTACCTTACTTGGCCCTATATCCAACACAACCCCACCCACAAAGTATTAGCTTGAGCTGTAATGTTGTTAGGGTATTCACATCTACTACCTGAGCTACTTTCTTTGTGGAAATCCTATCCACATGCCATTGATAATTATTGGAGGGCATTTCATCAACTAAAGCAAAGCATCCTCCTATATCTTACTCATTAAAGCATATTCTACTATAGCATCCATTATAGTCCTTGGTTGTCCCATTAGTCCACTATAGAATATTTGTGCCTACAACAAAGTAGGAAGACCATGATATTATCACTTTCTTAGTAGCTCCTTAAGACATTCTCATGCTTTATAAAATGATTCACCATCAAATTGTTGAAAAGTGGTGATGTCATTCCTCATTAACTTGTATGTCTTTGAAGGTGGAAAGTACTTAGCCAAAAATTTCTAAGATAGTTGCTCCCAAGTAGTAATGGTCCTATTGGTAAAGGTGTAACTAAGCCTTGTTTTTTTCCCTCATTGAGAAAAAGAAAAAACAAAGGCATATTGCATTATCCAAAACACCATTCATCTTGAAGGTTTCACATATTTCCAATAATAAAGCAAGATGAAAGTTAGTATCAACATTAGCTAGTTCACTAAACTACTTTAATTGTACCATTTGAATGATACTTGGATTGCCTGTCCTACTTATAATGATTATGCTCCATCCACTTGTGGGACAATGAAAACATTTATAGATTTGTGAACATTAGTTGCCTATTAATCATTATTTTCTTCCATAATTTTATGCTCATGATGTGGTAGTCTTTCTCCACCTTACATGTGTATAATTATTTCTATGTCAAAATCAAAATATTCAAGAGTATCATCTGTCAACCTAGACAAGTAATATAAATTCTAAAACGAAAATTAAAAATTCCAAACTAGTGCAATAATGTCTTTTATTGATACCCTTCACAAAGCAATTAAAACTTTCCTGTAAATGATGCTAAAAACTTAACACACTAACCACAAATACATGGATTATGCAAGTAATATAGTGTATTTCATCTATTGCTATCACTTCCACTGAAAGTTTAATAACTTTGTAATTGAGTACCAATTTGAATATTACTAATACATTTTGAACAATGGAAATATAAATTGTAGAAAATTATTTATCTAATTATTAGAATTACTAAGTTAACGAATTAACAAATGTTAGAGAAAGATGAAGGAATCTTAAGCCCCAATTTCATACACATGGGAATGATTAAAAATCCATCGTATAAAGGCTATAATAATCACAAAATCAATTATATCTAAACTAGCACATGATTCCTCTCTCAAGCAAACTATGTTTCATATAGTTAATAATAGGAATACACTATCATTGCAATCAAATTAGGAACTACTTTTTAAGCTTGCAATATCGATCTCATCCATATGAATCATACATCTCTATTTAGAAATACCATGCATGTTATTTAATCATAATAAGAAAAGAAATAACTCTCTCAAATCTATCTAATTACCTCTATAGATTAATTATTGGCTAAACAATTGTAGAATGAAAATCTGAATAATATGAAGAACAAAAATAACAATCATCATGGGTTCAAAATGATTAATTTACATAGTACAAAACTGGGTTTATAAGGCCCTTAGTCAATAAAATCTATCCTCTAAACATCTTGATCAAATTCTTAAGTTCAATTAGAAGATCATGAAAATTAATAAAAGATAAAGAAATAATATTACAATCATTCTCTTGACTTGTACTAGCTCGTTCTTCAACTGTTTTCTTTTATTGTGTACTTTTCTCTTTGCTATGAGGGTTATATTTCTCTTTGAATTATATATTACTCTAGTTAATTGTCACTTTTGTCCAAAATTGCAGCCTCTAATATCATTTAAATAGGTTGAAACATTTTCTAGTCAATTTAGGAATTATATTAGCTTTGATCCAATGCTAGGAATTGAAAGTTGGACCTAAAAACATGGCTAATGTATCAAATTATGCTCTTTCAATCGATCGAGACCCTTTTCTCAATAAATCTAACTATTTCATTGTTCCACTTGAGAGAGCTCAATCAATCTATCCATTCTCAACTGATCGAGATCGAGACCCTTCTTGATTGAGCTAACTATTCTTGTCACTCATCAGTGTAGGCACACTGCTTTCTCGATCAAGTTCTTTTTTTTATCTATGAAGGTGTGGCTCAATCTAAGAAGTATATTTTGATCCTAACTTATTCCAATTTGATCTCTTTAGCTCTATTTAATGTTATTTCACCTATAACAACATAATAAACATAAGATAGGCCTATGAACAATATTTATCCCAAAATTAAGGAAAATAGCTACCTTAAAGTGGCTAAATAATGCTACCTTCTTAGAGTTATCAAATACAATGGCATTGGTGCTATTTATAAGGCTCTCAATATATAATATAAATCTCAAATACAAAAATATGATGGAGATCAATTCTTCCTATAAATACAAATGCATGTCTATTTGAAACATCGCATAAAACAACAAATGATAAGAGATAAAACTAACGATAGTTTGGCAATTAATGTACAACCAAGAAGGAAACAATACAAATACTGTTGGTTTTGAATCAAAAGAAAACCATGATAAAGATTGAATCATTATCAATTTAGCATAAGCGTGGTATAAAAAAAATTAAAATTTCAAATCTTTTTGATTTTATTAATGCAATTAATCACTAAAAAATTAAAATTTATTCCCTTCAATTGTGAGAAGATGAATATCAAATTTGAAACTTTCGATCTTCCAAGCCTTTTTCCAATGATTGTATGACCATAAAAGTAAGGGAAATTGAACTTAAAGTTGATCAGTCACAAATTACTTGATAGTTGAACACCTAAACAGTTGAATACCCAAAAGGTGCCAAGAAGAAAAATATTATTCTCACTAGTTGTGTTTGAAATATTGTCTCACAAAATTTTGACTCCCAATTGTGTTTTTGGAAATTATCCAAAAAACAATTATGTGGCCATCCAAACACCCATTTCCTCGTTGGGTATAGTGAATTTTGTTTCCTTTAATAATGTGTGTTGCATTACAACTTAATTAGAATCGTATTTCAATTTAAAATCAGCTTATAACCATAAATTTGTTGTCACATTGGAAAAAAAACTAAAGTCTCTAACTAATTTAATTGCAACAATGGTAATAAAGTCTCTTAAGACTCTTGGTTGGGGATGAGTGCTTGAAAAACACTACTATTTCATGATTTATTTGTACTTAAATGTTATAATTAGATTTCAATATGCATGATTTCATCATTATTAAAAGAAAATATATGCTTTTGAAACTATGGATATGTTGTATTGTATTTTAGGTGTTTTAAGTAGCTTCAAATTAATTTAAATGAACAACACATGAAGAATAGTACCTAAAGTACTCATTTTTAACTTTAAAGACTAAAAGAATGAAACATATGAAGCATTACATGTGCTCTAACCAGTTGTAAGGGGTGAAAAAGAAAGTAAACAAAAGCAACACGGGCCATGATAGTGGAAACATAAGGTTGAGGTGCATCCTCGAGATTGATTTGATGTGTACCAAACGAGAAGCGGACCATGACGGAGGAAATATTTGGTCATGACATGTGGTGATTAATCCTTCATGATCCTATTTTCTCTCCTTTCCTTAGCTATTCATCATATATAAATAAAAGCCTTTTCTTCTCTTCAAAACACACTACAATCACTCATCAACATCTGTGATTATATAGAATTTTTGGCAATAGTTTATTTTTAAGTTCTTCTTTCTATTTTGGAGACTTGAAAAATTTTATGTTCTTTCGTATATGTTTAGTTTATATAAAATTTAGATTAGATTACCACAAATAAAAGACAATAAAATAGATTTATTCTAGACCAGGAAATTTGTAACTGTTTTGAAATCTAAGCCATATAGTTCCTCCTTAGATCGGCCTTGGGAGTATACATATTGTGTTTTTCACAAATGATTCATGCACTTACAAGCTATTATAAATTTTACAAAATTTGACTACCATTTTTTGTGCTATCAAGTTTTTAATGCCATTGTGGGAGAATTGTCTTAGCATTAAAAAATTAATAATTTAGCATAATTATACCTTTCATTTGGGACTTCTACTCAACAGTCCAAACTTTTCCTCTCTGTATACTTACTGAAGACCAACTAAGAATGAGGTGTTTTTCCTATACCCTTAAAGATAGGGCCAAGGCTTGATTAATGTCACTCCATCCAAGTTCACTAATAACTTGGGAGAAGGTCTATAACAAATTCATGGAAAAATTCTATTACCATAAAAAAAATATTAGATCTAGAGCTAAGATAACTACTTTCTCACAAATGAAGGGAGAACCTTTCCATGAGGCTTGGGATAGGTTCAACCTATTCCTCACTCAATGCCCTTATCATTACTACCTACTATAGTTGCATAACCAATTCTCGTATGATTGGTTGATATAATAGTGTCAATTTATTATTGACAATGTTACAAGAAAAGCTATGGGTAAGAAAACTACCATACAGACTTATAATCTCTTTGGGATGTTAGATGCTAACTCCTAACAAAACAACTTATGAGTTAGAAGGGTTAGAGTCAAAGAAATAGACTCTGGTACTAAAGTATCAATGAAACTTGCACAACTAACCAAGAAAGTTTCACTTCTCAAAATGCAATCCACTCCTAACAATGAACAATAAGGAGTGTGTAGTACATTCAGACATGGTACTGATACCTATCCCTAACAAAGAGAAGTTGTTGCATGACCTGAACAATTTAATGCAATGGAGGGGTACCAAATATGACCCAGGTATAAACCCAATGCAAACACCTACAATCTAGGGTGGAGAAATCATCCTAATTTTTCTTGGAGGCAAAACAATCCTCAAATTTCCCCGAACTCCAATCCATAGGCCAAACAATACCATCAAAAAGTGCCATAGAATCCTCCAAATACAGAAAATAGGCCCAACAATACCATCAACAAGTACCATATAATGCTTCAAATAGACCAACCTTGGAGAATAACTTGAACGCTTTCATTCAAGTTAGTAAGTATAACCAATCTAATTAAGAACAATCAAAGGTTGGACTCCTTGGAAGCATCCGTGAAAGTGGGTGGAGATACAGATAGAGCAACTGGCTGAACAACTATAGAACCAAGAAAAAGAACAATTACCTAGTCAGAGAATTTATTAAAAATGGAAGTCCCACAAGCAAGTAACCCATTATTATTATTATTGTTGTTTTTTTAATTTATTTATTAATTCTAAATATTATAGTTATTTTAATTTTTTGTTTTCATAATTATTTAATATCTAAATTTTTATAGTTATAAATGTTTATATTTGATTATAAAAAAACTTTACTCTCAACATGCCTTTTCTAGTTGCAATATGGGGCTTTTAGATGGAAAATTGGGTGTCAAGAACTTAACTTTGCCCCGCGGCATAAATTTAACTGTGCCACGATCCAAGTGATCTAAATGTTTTCTAGAATTTAACAATTTGAGCCATAGTATGACTATACCTACGCTACTTCCTCCGTGCAATTTTAACACTCAATTATATTGCCCTATGCATTCAAACCACCATTTCTCTCATTTTCTACATCTTCTTCACGTAAAACCCTAACTTTTGACTCCCCTAAACACACATAAACCCTAAAAAATCCCATATTTTTCCTTCAATATTTCAAAATATCTTCACAAAAATCCTAGTCCCATCTATTTTCTTGTCGTTTATTGAGAAATTTTGGAAAATCAAAATCAAGAATCTTCAAATCTTCAAATCTTCATCTTCTAAAATGGGTGTTCTTCAAAGTTTCATCTTGGTCAATAACACAAGTAAGTGATCAATG
This sequence comes from Hippophae rhamnoides, assembly GCA_033030585.1. Taxonomy (NCBI): domain Eukaryota; kingdom Viridiplantae; phylum Streptophyta; class Magnoliopsida; order Rosales; family Elaeagnaceae; genus Hippophae; species Hippophae rhamnoides. Next base: position 14,290,515 of record CM065433.1, on the reverse strand, counting down.
ATTTTTATAATAATGTTCATGAATTAGGTTCTCTAATTTTTGTGGATTAATTCTATAAATTTTTGGATTAAAAAGAGTGGCAAACCCTAATTGGACAAAGTAAGGGTGAGGAAAATATTTGGATTAATTTTAGTATTGGGTTGTTTGATTTTTGGAATATCTATGAACACTTGAAATTTTTAGGATTTACTTTATTTAAAATGGCCCTAAAAGAAGTAGGAGTGAGAAAGGACAGGATATAGAAATCCCTATAGAGTACAATTGGGCTAAATATGCAAGTGTAGATGCCAAACTTAGATTTGATAAGGCCACTAAAATAAATAAAATATTTTGAGGTAAGGAAATATTGTAATTTTGAGGATGCCATAGTGGCTCTAAGATAGAGACAAATTGTAAATGAACCGAGAGGCCAATGTTGAATCAATTGTTGAGGAATTTTATGTTAACGTTCCTAACGATGTCGATAACATGGTGAAAGTAAGGGGTGTATTAGTTCCGTTTGGACCATCTTATATAAAATCTCATTATGGTTTGATGGATGTAGGCCAGGATGAGTATGAAAATTATTTGAGTGATGTTCACTATACTAAAGTAATTGAAAGCATAGTAGTAGAGGATGTTGCGTAGGAATATTCCTGTAGGAAGCTAAGGGTTTAGAAGATGAACATTTAAGTAAGGTTGTCCAAATTTGGAAATATTTTGTCTACTCCAGACCTATGCCCACCACTCATTACAGTATTATGGATAGAGAATTGGCTATATTACTTTATGTTATAGCATCTAGAAGTCTACGGATGTTAGAGCCATAATTCACCATTGGTATCTACTAACAACCAACAATTGAGTTACTTCTTCCCTCAACTCATTATAGCTTTATGTGCAAAAGCGGGGATGAATTACCGAGAGGGTGAGGTGTTAGTATAACCTAGTGAATTATTAGATCTAGCAAACTATAATGAACTCACTTTGGGCACTAATAGAACCCAAAGGGATAGAAAGGGTGCTTCTTCATAAAAAATGTTCAATGATAGATGAAATTCATCATCTAAATGAAAAAGTGACATACATGAAAAATATATCCAAGCTTATACTACCCAGTATACTGAGTTTAAAAATCAAAAGCATCCTATTTAGGTGAATATAACCATACACTTCTTGAAATGCAACGAAAAACACTCAATCATCTCGTAGTTGATTCAAGTCATTTCAGAGAACCTTAGAATCAGCAGTATGATTTCATTGGTGAAGAATGAGGACTGGGCAATATGGAAGATTGAGCTCCAACTTTGCTCCAAAGTTTTATTAGTTTTTATGTATTTTGTTTTAGTTTCCTTTTATGAACTCTAGTTTAATTTTTTTTTGTTTTTGAATTTTATTTTGTTTTTGAATTTTATTTTGTTTTATGTTATTTTATTTTAGTATATGTACCAAGTTTAAAATTATAATTACTTGTTGAGATTTGATATATGAGAAGTAAACAACAATCTATATGTGTGGTTAAATTGTTTGAGATAATGGATGTACTATATTTTCTACATCTTTACTTTATCATATAAAGAAAATGGGTAACTTTCTTTTCTTTATTTATATCTTTTAATTTACATTTATTACTTTGAGGGAAATGTATATTCTAGGTTTGGGGTGGAGAAAAAGTTACATTAATTTAGGCATTTTTAAATTTTTTTTATTAAACATGTGTTTACATTTATTTTCATTTTATTTATTGGTATAGGGATAATTAGATTCATTTTTAAAATTATTAAAAAATTGTCATGCTTTTATTTAATTTTAAGCAATTAATTGTGTCTTTGTATTGTTAGATTAATATCTTAAACATGTCATAGAATAATGTGGTAATTAGTTTTTTGTCATAGTTTGTGTTTCATGTGGTAATTAGTTTTTTGTCATAGTTTGTGTTTTATGATTGACGTTGAGATTGAGATAAACCTAAAATTGGTGTTTAGGTATAAAATAGCGAAGATTGCCTTTCGAGAATATTTTGAGCCTATACTCTTTTCATTTTGAGTGATAATATTTTTCTACTCCTCTAAACACTCTTCTTACTATTTCAAGTTTTTCGATGATCTTTATATGTTTTGCATTGAATGTTAGGATTTTTAATATCTAATGAAATTTCATGTACTTATTTTTATTGCTTAAATTGAATGACTTAAGTAGAAATTGAAAGTGTATGCCTTCTTCATTCATGCATGAGTTTCAAAAAATAGATTTATGTGGGGTTCCCTAAAACAAAAAAAAATAAAATTAGCCACTCACCAAATCCTATAAATTTGTACATGGGTTAACTCTTTAAAAAAATAATATATATATATATATATATATATATAAAGAGTATATAAGAAAAAGAAGAGAGAAAAATGAATAGCATAACTAAAAACTATGACCCAAAAGTTTTTTCAGAGTGTAAGAATGGCTACTATAGAAAAACAAAAGATAGGAAATGAATCCCCAAGAATCGTTTCCTTTTCATTTATCTCTAAAGGCATATACTTGATATTCTTACTTGATTATTTTAATTAATATGTGAAAGTAGTATTCAATTTCTTTATGAATATTATCATTCAATTCCTTTTATAAGATAAATGTTACGCATTTTTTGAGTCTTTCTTCATTAACCATATACGAACCCATTAGTTCATTTTTTTTACATAACTTCTATTCGTATATAACTTTGATTAAGTGCTTGAACTCATAGGATCAATGTAATATTGGTAGTATGACTTATGAAGATTAGAGTCGAAGCGAATTTAGATTCCTACCACTGAAATTGGGTGAATCAATATTGATACATTTTTTATATAGAATATGAATTTTTGATTTGCAACTAATTTTTACAATAAACTATGAATCTTTTGGATATTAATTTAACCTATGCTTTGGATTTTAATTATCAACTTAAAAGAAACTTAAGCATGAGAAATTTTATTATTTAATGTTTGGGTGACTAACTCTTTGGGTCACTTTATTTGTGTCATTAAGACACTTTGTTCACTTAACTTTTGTAAATAACATATAAGTCACTTATATTTTAAAATTGAGACACATAAATCACTTTATTAACCGTGAAGAAATATTTTATTATTAAAATCAACCATACATTAAATGATCATATTTAATTGGGGTAAATTTGTCTTTTCATGTGGTTCCTCCATTATTAACATTTGTCACGGTGGTTCATTCCTTTCCAAATTCCATTACTGTTTCTTTTTTCATTGCACCACATATCTATCTTTTATGGTTAAGTCATGCTGATGGGTTGTCGAAGCTGTCATGGTATTCTCTCTTACAGCTCCTACAATTGTCATTTACTTGCTAAAGCATAGGGTATGGCCTTCTTATGTTATCTGCTTTTTAGGATGATTCATCTCAAACTAGAGGAGCAAATGGGGTCAATAGTGAAGAGAAAGGGAAAGTACTCACATACGTTTCTACTATTAGCTTTTTGCTAAAATACCGAATTTTCCTTTCCACTTGTATATGCATGAACTTTACATATTAAAAATATATTATTTTATTCAGTTTACACAAGGGTGTAAAGATATAAATGACTTATGTGTCCTACTTTAAAATATTTATTTACTTATATGTCCCATGCAAAACTTATGTGACCAAAGTATCCAAATGACATAAAATAAATGACTTCTAGGATAATTTATAGCTAATTTTTACTTTGTTATTTTGCATCAGTGAAATCATCCACAAGACTTAAACTCTTCCAATAGGGAAAACTAGGGGCTTAAAAGGCATGTTGCATATGCGAAATGCAACTATGTCAATCTATGAAAATGATTTAGATTAGTTTAAATTATTTATTTTAGTTTTTGTTTTTAGTATTTTATCGCTCTCCTTGCGAGAGATTAGGAAGAAGCTGGTTGGGGTTTGTGATGATGCATGAAAAGCACTATTATTTTGTAATTTAATGATAACTCTACCAAATTAGAGATATTTAGTCACTTTGGAACCATGTATTTGTCTTGTTTTGTGCTATAATATCATATAAATGCTTATTTTTTGTTTAATTATATCAATGTAGGAGGAAGAATGGAAAATGGGGTGAAAATAAGTCAAAGATAAGAAAAAAAATGTCCAAGCCATGACAAGAGGGAAATTGGGGCTATGGTGCGTGATAAGAGCTAAATTATTGCATTTTTGTTATGATTTAAATGTTGATATTTGTGTAAAAATTGTGTTTATTTGATTATTTAATCCACAAATGTCATTTCACGGGTATTTCGTGTTTAAAGTGCAATTTCAGGTAAAATCATGATTTTGGAGAAGTTAGGGACAAAGTACAATGATCGGGATTGAATGAAAATAAAAAGAGAACAAAATTTCAAAATTTGGAATTTCACCGCCGGCGAAAACCTTACGGAGAAAATGTTGAAAATCATGCAGGGAGCACGGATTTTGGCCAAGTGAATCTCGCTACCGGCCAAAGTATCTCAACGCCGGCCATATTCATCTAGCCGCCGGCTAAAATTCTAGTGAAAATCTTCCCGAGAGCACAAATTTTGGTAAACTCATCTCGCCGCCGGCCAAAGAATCTCACCGCCGGCCAAAGTATCTAGCTGCCAGCCACATTATTTTGGCCGCCGGCCACATTATTTTGGCCGCCGGCCAAAATCCAAAAACCCAAAAATTTAATTTTCTAGAAATCTCACTGCGGCGAGTTTCGTCCGAAAACACATTTTTTATGTTGTTTTGTTCCAAAATTTCCCCCCAAACCCTAGATCTATATATACATTATGATGGAAAAAGAGGGGGACGGTAGAGAGAGTAGATCTAAGTTATTTTTGGAGGAGAAAAGGAAATTTTGGAGAGAAAGGTTGGAGAAGCTTGAAGGATCATCACCATTGTTGCTACCAAGTCTTCCTCTTCAAGAGTTTTTCATCTCTTCTCCTTAGCTTTTATTTTCTGCATTTTATTTAGAATTTTTATTCATGGATTCAATTGAAATAATGTTTGTTCTTATTTTCGTTATGAACTAATTTGTTTTTTCTAAGGCTATGATGTAGTTGAATCAAGAAAATCTGATTTCTTGTGTTATCGTTATATGAATTCATTGTTTTCAAGTGGAGTATTTATTTCCATGCTTAATGCTTTTAAATTTCTGATCAAGATTTAAATGATTTGTTGCATTATATTGAGGCCGAGAGGAGATGTGTAATGAACGCTTCTTGTGATAAATATCGTATGTTGAATGCGAGTGTGAGAACTAATGCATGATGTATGTGGTTATTCTAGAAATTCCATAAATCATAATGTGCTTGTTTGTGATTAAATCTTCATAGAAATGTAGTCGGTTTTCATAGATAAGTAATTCTAATATAACTCGAGAGAGAGTATTAAGTAAATTTGGGTTTTTCAACCATCATTTTTAACTTTGATTTTCATATAACATGACTTGAAATCGGATTGAATTGATTTAGCGAAATCAAATGCCTTAGCGTTTTTAATCATTTGTGAACAACTTTTTAAACAAATTCAAAAATTCGTTTTTCAAATAAAATTAGGATTAGTCAATTTCGGTACTTAGTAACGCCATTTCTTGTGGGTTCGATATCCGTACTTTTGTACACTTTATTACTTGAACGATTCATACACTTGTGAAAATATGCATCAAGTTTTTGGCGTCGTTGCCGGGGAATGGTTTGATTTTATTAATATCGATACTACCTAATCTTAGTTTTAATTTGAAGTTAATTTTCTTTATCATTGTTTCATTTTTAATTTTGTTTATTTTGCTCTTTTATTTCATTTATAAAAAAGGGTAACTTTGTGTTGTTTTTGTGCTAGTTAATTTTCTGGTTGTAGGATTGTTGTATGAGACGTACGAGAAGCCTTAACCAATTTCCATTTGATCCAGAGATTGGTAGAACATTTAGGTGTCTAAACCGAGAGAGAAGGCATTCAACCTCACCTCCTAATAGACAATCAACTATGGATCCACCATTTGTTGAGGGAGGTGGAAATCATAGAGCTTTGAGGGATTATGCTATGCCTAATGTTGCTGGAACTACTTCGGGTATAAGGAGGCCAACTATTCAAGCAAATAACTTTGAGATAAAACCATCCTTTATCCAAATGGTTCAATCAAATCAGTTTGGGGGAATGTCAAAGGATGATCCAAATGCACATATTGCTTACTTTCTGGAGGTGAGTGATCTTTACAAGATAAATGGTGTGTCTGAAGATGCTATAAGATTGAGGGTTTTTCCTTTTTCACTTCGGGATAAAGCCAAGGAGTGGCTAAACTCATTACCACCGGGATCAATTACAACATGGAATGAATTGGTTTATAAATTCCTCATACTAAGACAGCAAAATTGAGGAATGAAATCACATCTTTTACACAATATGACCAAGAATCATTGTATGAAGCTTGGGAAAGATTCAAAGAAATGTTGAGGAAGTGCCCACATCATGGTATACCAATTTGGCTGCAAGTCTCTACATTTTATAATGGGTTGGTTTCAAACTATCGTGCAATGATTGATGCTGTAGCTGGAGGGTCTTTAATGGGAAAAACACCGGAGGATGCTCATGAGTTGTTAGAGATTATGGCAGAAAACAACAATCAGTGGCATTCAGAGCGGGTAATTGCAAAAAGACCAGCAGTAGTGCATGAAATTGATTCAGTGAATGCTTTGTCGGCTCAAGTTGCTGCTCTTTCAAGAAAGATGGATTCTTTGTCATCCAAATTCGAATCCAAACCAACTACACAATGTGATTTATGTGGTGGAAATCATGCTAGTATTGAGTGCCAAGCTGGAAATCCATTTGCTTCACCAAATGCTGAGCAAGCAAATTATGTTTCAAATTTCCAAAAACCTCAACATAACCCATATTCGAACACCTACAATCCAGGTTGGATAAATCATCCAAATTTGTCATGGGGAAATAACCAAGGGGGATTCAAACCATCATTATCTTCCTACCAACCCCAAGAGAAGAAACAAACAGATTTGGAAGGAATTTTGGGAAAGTTCATTGAGGAGTCAAGAACAAATTTCAGAAATCAAGAGGCAATCAACAGGGACATCCAAAACCAACTGAGGCAGCTTTCAAAGCAGATTGCAGAAAGGTCTAAAGGATCGTTGCCCAGTGACACAATTAATCCCAAAGAGCATGTAAAGGCTATCACATTGAGAAGCAGTAAAGAACTTGAAATCCAAGGGAAATCGGAGAAAAAGATGGAAGAATCTAAAGATAAGCCATCAACATCCCAAGATGTTCAACCTTCCCCAAATGCGAAATATGAGCCTCCTATCCCATATCCTCAAAGATTGAATAAAAAAAAGCTTGATAATCCATTTGATAAATTTTTGGATATTTTTAAGAAATTGCAAATTAACATTCCTTTTGCAGAGATGTTGAAACAAATGCCAAAGTATGCAAAATTCATGAAAGAAATTTTATCAAAGAAGAGGAAGCTGGGAGATTATGAAACTGTCATGCTAAATGAGGAATGTAGTGCAGTTTTTCAAAGAAAACTGCCACAGAAACTGAAAGACCCAAGGAGTTTTACTATACCTTGTACTATAGGAAGTTGTAATTTTGATAAAGTCCTATGTGATTTAGGAGCAAGCATTAATTTGATGCCACTTTTTATTTTCAAGAAACTAGGCCTGGGAGAAGTGAAGCCCACTTCAATCTCTCTACAATTAAAGGATCGATCGGTGAAATATCCTCGAAGGGTAATTGAGGATGTTTTAATTAAAATTTACAAATTTATTTTCCCTGTAGATTTCGTGGTGCTTGACATGGAGGAAGATAGAGAGGTACCCTTGATATTGGGGAGACCGTTCCTTGCAACTGGAAGAACATTGATTGATGTTCAACAAGTGACTTTTGATGTTTTTGAAGCAATGAAATTTCCAAGTGAGGTACATTCTTGTTTTCAAATTAACACTCTTGACAGGATAATCTCGGAAACTTTTGAAGAGAGAACTCCATTGCTACCACTAGAAGCTTGCCTTGTAAAATCTGCAACAATTGAGGAGGAAGATGAGGGAGTGAGACAATGTTCTGAATTACTGGCAGCACTTGATGAATATTTGTTCAGTGATGAAACATTCAAGGAGTTGGGAACAAATGAAACTCCAACCTCAATGGTAAAGAAGGAAGCCAATAAGATTGAGTTAAATCCACTGCCGTCCCATCTAAGGTATGCCTATCTTGGAGACTCAGAATCCTTTCTTGTTATTATTAACAATTCTTTGAATGGTGAAGAGGAAAACAAGCTACTAGGAGTTATTTGGACTCATAAAATGGCAATTGGATGGACAATGGCAGACATCAAAGGGATTAGCAACTCTATTTGCATGCATAAAATCTTGATGAATGAGGATTACAGGCCCACAATTCAGCCACAAAGGTGCTTAAACCCAACAATGCAAAAAGTGGTCAAGGATGAGGTGATTAAGGTTTTGGATGCCGGGGTAATTTATCCGATTTTAGATAGTGCTTGGGTAAGCCCAATTCATTGTGTACCAAAGAAAGGAGGAATCATAGTTGTAGAAAACAAAAACAATGAGCTGATTCCGACAAGGACAGTGACTGGGTGGAGAGTATGTATTGATTATCGAAAGTTGAACGATGCCACCCGAAAAGATCATTTTCCTTTATCATTTATTGATCATATGTTGGAAAGATTGGCTGGATATGCTTATTATTGTTTCCTTGATGGATATTCGGGGTACAACCAAATTGCAATAGCACCAGAGGATCATGATAATACAACATTTACATGCCCTTATGGTACTTTTGCATACAAAAGGATGCCTTTCAGTTTATGTAATGCACATGCAACTTTCCAAAGATGCACGATAGCAATTTTCTCTGATATGGTCGAAAATTTTAATAAGGTTTTTATGGATGATTTTTCTGTTTTTGGCCATTCCTTTGATAATTGCTTGCATAATCTCTCTTTAGTCTTGTAGCGTTGTAAAGACAGAAATTTAGTACTAAATTGGGAGAAATTTCACTTCATGGTTCAAGAAGGAATTGTTCTTGGCCATCGGATTTCAGCAAAGGGAATGGAAGTGGACCGTGCAAAGGTGGAGGTGATCAAAAAATTACCACCTCCAACAACTGTAAAGGGAATTAGAAGTTTCTTGGGACATGCTGGCTTGTATAGAAGATTTACTAAGGATTTTTTAAAAATAACAAAACCTCTTTGCAGTTTGTTAGTTAAAAATACACAGTTTGATTTTTCTCCTGACTGTTTGAAGGCTTTTAACCTTTTGAAGGAAAAGCTCACTTCGGCCCCTATAATTTGTGCACCTGATTCGAGTCTTCCATTTGAGGTAATGTGTGGTGCTAGTGACTATGCTATAGGTGCTGTTTTGGGCCAAAGGAAGAATAAGTTGCTGCATGTGATTTATTATGCAAGCAGGACATTGACAGATGCACAACTTAATTATGCAACAACTGAGAAAGAGCTTTTGGCAGTAGTGTTTGCATTCGATAAGTTTAGATCTTATTTAATTGGGTCTAAAACCATTTTTTATACTGATCATTCTGCTCTTAAGTATTTGCTAGCCAAGAAAGATGCCAAACCGCGATTACTAAGATTGATTCTTCTCTCGCAAGAATTTGACTTAGAAATCCGGGACAAAAAGGGGACCGAAAATTTGGTTGCTGACCATTTGTCCAGGTTGGAAGAAGATTACCATGAGGTTGAAGACCAAATTAATGAAACATTTCCTAATGAGCAATTGCTTGCTATCCGAACGGCTCCATGGTTTGCTGATTATGCAAATTATTTGGTTAAGAAAATTTTACCTCCTAACATGTCTTATCAACAAAGAAGGAAATTCTTTTCTAATTTGAAACAATATTTTTGGGATGAACCTTACTTGTATAAACATTGTGCAGATCAAATTATTAGAAGATGTGTACCGGAGGAAGAAATGGAAAGCATTCTTTGTCATTGCCATTCGAAGGAAGTTGGAGGACATTTTGGTGGAACAAAAACTGCAGCAAAATTTTTGCAATCTGGATTCTATTGGCCTTCATTGTTTAAAGATTCTTTCAAGTTTGTTTCAATGTGTGATGATTGCCAAAGGAGCGGAAATATTTCACGGAGACATGAAATGCCCTTAAATAATATTTTAATAATTGATTTATTTGATGTTTGGGGTATTGATTTTATGGGGCCTTTTCCTTCATCTCATTCTAATAAATACATTCTTGTTGGTGTAGATTATGTCTCTAAATGGGTGGAAGCAGTTGCCTTGCCTACCAATGATGCTAGGGTTGTGATCAATTTTCTCAAGAAGAACATATTTTCCAGATTTGGCACACCTAGAGCAATTATAAGTGATGGAGGTAAGCATTTTTGCAATAACCAATTTGAGGCTTTGTTGCAGAAATATGGAGTAACACACTGGATAGCAACACCTTACCTTCCTCAAACAAGTGGACAAGTTGAAGTCTCAAACCGAGAGTTGAAGAGGATCCTTGAAAAAACCGTAAATAACTCACGCAAGGATTGGTCAAGGAAACTAGATGATGCACTTTGGGCCTATAGGACAGCTTTCCAGACACCTATCGTCATGTCTCCATACCGATTGGTGTATGGAAAAGCTTGTCACCTTCCAGTTGAATTGGAACATCGGGCATATTGGGCAATTAAAATTCTGAATTTTGATCTTAAGGCAGCAGGTGAAAAAAGGGTGTTGCAATTGAATAAAATGAGGAATGATGCTTATGAGAATGCCTGAATATACAAAGACAAGACGAAGGTTTGGCATGATAAGCATATTTTGAGGCTAAACTTTGAGGTGGGACAGAAAGTGTTGCTTTATAATTCCCGTCTCAGACTTTTTCCAGGAAAGCTTTAATCTCGTTGGTCAGGACATTTTCTAGTAACCAAGGTGTTTCCTTATGGAGCAGTTGAGATCAGTCATGAAACAAAGGGAACTTTCAAGGTGAATGGACAACGATTGAAGCCATATTTTGACGGAGAATTCAACAAGCAGAAAGATTCCCTAGAGTTACAACAACCGCAGTAAAGAATAACAGAAAGTCTAGCTAATGACTATAACTTAAAGCGCTTAATGAAAGGCAACCCATCAGATTTGTTTTCTCATCTTTTATCTCATTTTATTTTAGAAATTTTAAATTCTGCACTTCATTTTATGATAATTTTATTTTTAATTAAATTTGCTTATTTTATTTGTCTTGCAGTTTTTCTTTCTTACATTGAGGACAATGTAAGGTTTTGGTTAGGGTGCGGTAAATGGTAAATCTTTTCTTCCCTTCATTTTTATTAGTTTTGTTTATGTGTTTATTTGTGTTTAATTTTGATTTTCCATTTATTTTTTTTACATTTTGATTTAATTTCTTTCATTTGTTTATTGTCTTATTTTTATTTTATTTGCATTTTACTTATTTTAATTTGCACGTTGATGATAATAATGTGATTGTGATAACAAGTAGCTTTTAGAAGACATTAAATTTTGCTTCAGTTCAAAGATAATTTCAAATGTTGATTTTACCTAGTTGGCGACTCTTTTGGTATGTGGTATGATTTGGTTGATTAGTCTAAACGCTTAGAGAAGTCTTATGTGCAAATTTTTCATGGACATTTTTGTGATCTCAACAAGCTCTAGAACTCATTTGAAAACCTCTTGAGGAGAAATAATTTGGGATTGCACTATTTAGGAGATGTTGTAGGCCATTTTTGGATCGATTGTGCCATTTTAAGCCTACCTTGTTATCCTTATATCACTAGTTACCTCTTTGAGCCTATTTAAATATATTGTTAGCCTTACTTTTATTTATTTTTGCCTTCTATAACCTACCTTTTACTGAGCCAAATATATATATATATAATTCCTACCTTATTTGTTAAGAGCACTTAATTTTGAACACAAACTTTTCAAGAGCAATTGGAGTAAGGATGGAATAAGAGACATCTTCCACATATATTGGAAGAAATTGGTTGGGGGTTGTGTAAAAAAAAAGAGAAAAAAAAGGGCCTTCACACTCTAGTAAATAAAAGAGTGTTAGTGATGGATGTACTAAAGTGAAAGATTGAGGAAGAATTTTGTTTATCTTTGGAAAAATGGGTTATGATCGGAAGAAACAATTTGGGTTAAATGGTGTTACTCTTTTACTTAATTGGTTGTGTTTAATCTAATAAGTGCTATTATTTGTATTTTGACACTTCCCGTTCTTTCTTAACCAAATACCTAAGCCTAACATTACAAGCCTCATAAAGTCTTATTGATCCGAGCGGTGTATTTTCCTTCATTAGTGGAGAGAGTTTTGAAAAGTGAGCCTATGGAGTTTGAGATTTCACCTTTTTGTTTGCGGATGTTATGCATAATATTATCCGAGCATTATGACAATTGGTTTGTGTTTTGATGGATGTTTAAGAGTCAATAACAAAAGTGAAATTGGCATTTGAGATTTCTTAAAGCTTAGGTGACATTTAATTATTCTATGTGTTGTGTGTTATTTACAATTTTTGAGACATTTGTGCAAATTGATTTTTGTGTGATTTTATTGTTTTAAGTTAGGATAGTTATAGGTAAGATGTTTGTCGGTATCATCACTGGAAGCCCTCACGAGACTACAACTAGTCCTACTAGGGGCGCCTAGGGGTTTAAAGGCATATTGCATACGCTTAATTTAATTTTGTAAATAGAATAAAATTTTCTTTGAAGTTTCTCTTAATGTCTCCTTTGAATTTATTAAATAGATCGCTTTTCTTGCTAGAGACTAGCAAGAAGCTGGTTAGGGGTTGTTGATAAGAGCTAAATTATTGCATTTTTGTTATGATTTAAATGTTGATATTTGTGTGAAAATTGTGTTTATTTGATTATTTAATCCACAAATGTCATTTCACGGGTATTTCGTGTTTAAAGTGCAATTTCAGGTAAAATAATGATTTTGGAGAAGTTAGGGACAAAGTACAATGATCGGGATTGAATGAAAATCTGATTTCTTGTGTTATCGTTATATGAATTCATTGTTTTCAAGTTGAGTATTTATTTCCATGCTTAATGCTTTTAAATTTCTGATCAAGATTTAAATGATTTGTTGCATTATATTGAGACTGAGAGGAGATGTGTAATGAACGCTTCTTGTGATAAATACCGTATATTGAATGCGAGTGTGAGAACTAATGCATGATGTATGTGGTTATTCTAGAAATTCCATAAATCGTAATGTGCTTGTTTGTGATTAAATCTTCATAGAAATATAGTCGGTTTTCATAGATAAGTAATGCTAATATAACTCGAGAGAGAGTATTAGGTAAATTTGGGTTTTTCAATCATCACTTTTAACTTTGATTTTCATATAACATGACTTGAAATCGGATTGAATTGATTTAGCAAAATCCAATGCCTTAGTGTTTTTAATCATTTGTGAACAACATTAAATTTTGTTATTTGTGTTTAGTTTTAAGTTAATTTACTTTTTAAACAAATTCAAAAATTCGGTTTTAAAATAAAATTAGGATTAGTCAATTTCGGTACTTAGTAACGCCATTCCTTGTGGGTTCGATATCTGTACTTTTGTACACTTTATTACTTGAACGATTTGTACACTTGCGAAAATACGCATCAGTGCGTATAGAGGAAAAATAATGCAACGAGAAGGGTTTCAATTTTTCAGAACAACATGGAAGTTTTACATGGTGTAGCACGAGGCAAAAGAATTGAGAACCACGCATCGTAGAACTGATGCATGCCGTATCATTAATGAACACAATGAAGTCCCCGACAACCGTGCCAAAACTTGATTAGACAAGACCGGTATCGAGTTAGCAATACCGATATTGCAGATAGTTTTCTTGTATATTTGTAAAACTCTTGCAACTACACAAATCATTTTATAAAAAATGACAAGTATACTCCCTAGGTCAATCTAAGAAAGAAATATATGTGATTTTTAATTTATTATTTAAAATTTTAAAAATTAAATTAAATGCTAAACATCTTGTCATGATATTTTTATTTTTTTGTGTCCTAATCTAAAAAAATAAAAAAATAAACATAGATATGGATTTAATAAAAAATAATTAATTTTTTTATCATTCATAACAGTGGAGTATTTATGGATATAAAATTTAAGTTAATAATGCTTGCTCATATTATTTAGGTTAGTAAAGATATAAATTAATATTTATTGATTCTCTCTTTTTATATGAAAACAACCTTTGGGGGGCTAGATATTCTTTGTTAATTAAACAAATTAATAAACACCTATGGGTGGGGTTGATAATTAATTTGTTTAATTGAATTAATTCTTTTTTTCAAAGAGATTGAAAATGAATTATTTAAATGACACCTTTGGTAGGGTTAGACATTTTAAACTTTATTCAAGGTTTCCAAATTAAACCTAAAAATTTAATTATCCGAGTACTAACTTTCAAATTTTAAAACCAATACTGAAAATATGTTGTCAATAAATTTTGAATAATAGTTCTTATAAAAACTTTTGAAATAGAGCTTCACTCTAATTACTAGGCGATTGTGCCAACAAATAAAATAGCACTACTCTAAATTAGATTGGATAATTAAACCTTAAAATCTAATTTTAATATTTAAGTTTGTAATGAATAATAATATATTTCTCTCTAACATCCTTAATATAAAATCTTGAATAAAAACAAAATCAATTTATTTTATAAAATATTTTACCTATTTAATATTTTGCAAGCATAACAACGTTATTATTATATCATATTTATAAGCAACTAGCTAAGATAATTTGATCACAGACAAATAAAATATAACATATAAGAATAAAACATAATAATAATTGTAAAGAATTCATTTTAAAATTATACATCAAAATAATTCTTACAAAACTTTGATGCTAAATACGTTTCTGGAAAACCTCCAAACAGATTTGTATTTTCGTTTATTTAATCATAAAACTAGAAATCTACAAGATCATTACTTGTTCTTCTCATAAAAAGAAGAACTTTAAAACTAAAAACTAAAAAAACTAAGAAAGCTTTCTAGAGAGAGAAAGCTATATAGAGAAAGAGTTGAGAAAACTGTGTTTTTTGGAATGTTTTAAACAATAGGGGATAGCGTTCTTTTATAGTTAAGAAAAAGTTAAAAAAGTGGGGAAAAATATAATAAATGGTCTTGGACAAGTTTGGACAGGTTGGCATGCTTTTGGATAGGTTGGCATGTGCGGTTGGGCATGGATGGGCAATATGGATCGCATTTTTTTTGACTTTTTCTCATTTTTTTCTCAACATATTTGTGATGTATTGCTTTTATTAATTTTCTTCGAGTATTCAAATTATTTTTAAACACAAATACCTAAAAAAAATAAAAAAAAATCATGATTCTAAAAAGTAAAATTTATTTAAAAAAATATATGATAAAATCATACAAATATAAATCTTTTTAATCAATTAAAGTACATTAAATCATGATAATTTTGGTGTTTTTTGATTGCCACACAAATTGTGTGTGCTATTAATATGCAAGTATACGTATCGCAACCAATAATATAATGATAAAAAAAGATCGTTTCCACGGAGATTATTCTATTATAAACTAATTTTTTAAATTAAAAAAAATAAAAAAAATCAATTTTTTTTTGTGTTTTAATATTTTAAGGAAGCAAAATTAAAATAACTAAATGTAAATAACAATAATTAATTAAATCAAATTTGATAACTAAAAAGATATATGAGAAAATATCTAGGAATACTTGATCCCCAAATTTTCTAAACATGTGAATTGCTAAAATCCCTCTATATAATTATTAATTAATTACATGATCAATTGAATCTATCCTAGCATGTGTTCATCTCTCAAGTAAACTATACACTATATAGTAATTAATTCAATCACACTCTCATGCCAATTAAATTGCATACTACTCATTAGGTTCATTAATTATGGATCATATACATAAGAATTATACATATCTGCCTAGAAACTATGTATTCTATTTAATCAAGATAAATAATTAAATAACTCTCTCAAATCTATTTAATTACCTCTATAGATCAATTATTGGCCAAAATATTAATAGCATAAAAAATAGATTAAATAATATAATTAAATTAAAATCATAATTGGGGTCAAATATTAGATCATCATATGTTGAAAATTGGGTTCATAAGACCCATAGATTAATAAATTAGCTAGACATAATTTTTGTTAATAAAACTCATATTTTTCATAAGGAAAGACATAAAAATTGATAAAAAAAAATGAGAAAAAGAAAAAATACAGTCAATCTCTTCAATTATAGCACCAATCTCCTCTTTAATTTCTAACAAAATTGTATTTCTTTTTTATTTTATTTTTTTTGTATTTTTCTCTCTTTTTGGCTCCAAAAACTGATAAAAATTATGTGAATTTCGACTCATTAGGGTTTATGGGCAATTAAGGGGTTAAATTAGGTTTAGCTGAAATTTGGACGTCACATTAGCTTCAAATCAAGGGCTGATATGAAAAAAGGAAAAGTTAATAGTGTTAGCCGATAGGAGTGCATCATATGGCATAAAGAAAAGGTGGAACCAATTAGTGCATGACGTGTGGATTGGGAGATTGGTCTCCATCAACGTATGTTGACTCAACACTATGTGGCAATCATGGTGCACAGGTGGAAAGAATCGACGAATCAGACGTGTGACGAGCTCATTGACCAAGGGGCCAAAATCGAAATGAACGTTGTATTGACACATGGCATGGTGCTACATCACATGGTACACACAACCATGCATGATTGACCCTCTCCTCTTACGTGGCATTCACGTGGCTTATGTTTCAACTCCTTTACTTGTGTGGAATCCACATGGTAGCTTCTGATTGGTCTTGCACAAAATAATTCATAAAAAATTCCCAAAAATTATATTTTCACCCATTTTCTTATAAAGTTTATATTTTAATATTTTTAACCAAAAAATACTACTTATTGAATAAATGAGTAAATATTAAGTAAAAAGTGTACTGATAACTCTACTTTCATATAGTATCATATACCACTTGTGCTTGCTAAGGAAAAGAATATCATAGAAAAGCTTTTTGGTTAGATTGAGTGACATCTAAGTGGAGAACACTTGCATTTGGAAAAATTCACACCATTCTTGAGTTGTTATCCTTCTCTTATTATGTTGTTGAACCTAGTCTTTGCAACTCCTTTTATTACTATAAGTTACTGTCGACTTTATGAATCCGAAATCCACCAATTCATCATCTTTGATAAAGCCCCAAAAATCATCCATAACAGTTCAAGATCATAAACATCTACCTAATTTTTCATTAATTGAAATAATGTCATTAAAATCACCGATCAATACTATCGTCTTGCTTAGCTGCACACATTGTGATAGATTCCTTAGTTGATCTCATCATATAATATCATTGTAGCTAGTCTACATGCCAAATCCTACCCAAAATAAGCTTTAGTCACTTTCAAAAACATGTAACTCATTAAAATAAGAAGCTGCAAGTTGAATAGACAAATCTACCTCATCACTCCACAATACGCATAAACATCACCAATTCAATAAAATATGTTTAGTTTATTTTTTTATTACAACTTACTTTTTTAAATCACTTTTTTCTCATATGTTAGAACAATTTTATTATAAAAATATTTTTGCAAAATTACTTTCTAGGGAAAAAATTATGAATCACTTTAACCTCGAATGTCAAAACAATTTTATTATAAAAGTAAACCTTTTGCAAAATCGTCTTTACCTCATAAACAAAATATTATTATTATAATTATTATTGTTGTTTCATTAAATAACCAAACAATCAATTTTTCTATTTAAAAATTCGTGTAATCTTCATGTTAAAAATGTTAATTTTTTGTTTGATCACAATAAATTGAACTAAAATTACTAAGGAACCACTATTATACCACCTAAAAACAAAGTAACTTAATGTACCTTTTAAAAAGCTAAAAACTTGTCAAGTCTCAAATCCAGTTAAAGTATATAGTTGAGTTTCAAGCCATACTTGTTAAGGGTGCTAGGTTCCAGTACAAATGAGAGTGGTAAGTTGTTGAAGGTGTTAAGAATGCAAGTGCAAATGTAGATCTGCATGGCAAGGTTACTTGCAAGGGTGTTGAAGGAAGTGTGCATGTGGTAGGTTAGAGTGTGAAGTGTTATGCTGGAAATCCAAGGAATGGCGTTACTAAGTACCGAAATTGACTAATCCTAATTTTATTTGAAAACCGAATTGTTGAATTTGTTTAAGAAGTAAATTAACTTAAAACTAAACGCAAATAACAAAATTTAATATTGTTCACAAATGATTAAAAACGCTAAGGCATTTGATTTCGCTAAATCAATTCAATCCGATTTCAAGTCATGTTATATGAGAATCAAAGTTAAAAGTGATGGTTGAAAAACCCAAATTTACCTAATACTCTCTCTTGAGTTATATTAGAATTACTTATCTATGAAAACCAACTATATTTCTATGAAGATTTAATCACAAACAAGCACATTACGATTTATGGAATTTCTAGAATAACCACATACATCATGCATTAGTTCTCAAACTCACATTCAACATACGGTATTTATCACAAGAAGCATTCATTACACATCTCCTCTCCGTCTCAATATAATGCAACAAATCATCTAAATCTTGATCAGAAATTTAAAAGCATTAAGCATGGAAATAAATACTCAACTTGAAAACAATGAACTCATATAACAATAACAAAGAAATCAGATTTTCTTGATTCAACTACATCATAGCCTTAGCAAAAACGAATTAGTCCATAATAGAAATAAGAACAAACATGATTTCAATTGAATCCATGAATAAAAAATCTGAGTAAAATGCAGAATATGAAGGTTAAGGAGAAGAGATGAAAAACTCTTGAAGATGAAGACTTGGTAGCAACAATGGTGATGATCCTTCAAGCTTCTCCAAACTTTCTCTCCAAAATTGTCTTTTCTCCTCCAAAAATGACTCAGATCTCCCCTCTTTGTCATGGCCTCTTTCTCCATCTCATAGTATATATAGATCTAGGGTTTTGGGGGTAATTTTGGAACAAAACAACAACAAAAATGTGTTTTCGGATGAAACTCGCCAGCGGCAACATTATTCTCGCCGCGGCGGGATTTCTGGAAAATAAAATTTTTGGTTCTCTGATTTTGGCCGGTGGTTAGATTAATGTGGCCAACGACTAGATGCATTTGGCCGGCGGCGAGATTTGCATCTACCAAAATCCGTGCTCGGAGGAAGGTTTTTCACCGTGCTCTCTGTAAGAATTTCGCCGGCGACGAGAATCATCTCGCCGGCGGCGGGATTTCCAAATTTTGAAACTTTGTTTTCTTTTTATTTTTTCTCAATCCCAATCATTGAACTTTGTCCCAAACTTCTCCAAAATTATGATTTTACCTGAAATTTCACTTTAAACACGAAATACCCGTGAAATGACATTTGTGGATTAAATAATCAAATAAACACAATTTTCACACAAATATCAACATTTAAATCATAACAAAAATGCAATAATTTGACTCTTATCAGTATTGATGAAAGAATAAGCTATATGGAAGAACACCAGCAAGCCTATTTTGCCTAACAAGTTGCATTCCTGAATCAACAGCATCGTGATTTGGTGGAATATAATCAGTTAATGTATAAAAAGAACCAGTTGCTATTAAGTTATCTCAGGGTGAATACAAGCCACTTATTAATACTTGAGTATCCTCATTATGATATAACTTTTGTACCTCAACAAAGATCACAACAACAAACTAAAAAAAGGGTCAGGATGATATGGAGGATGAGTTTAAATTCTATCCAAAATTTTATGAGTTTTTATGTATTTGTTTTTTTATTTTATTTTAAGAACCTTAGTTTTTATTGTTTTCGATATTGTATTTTTTTTTATTTTGTTTCCTATCATCTATACATTATTTAAAATTGTTACTTTTATAACTCTTTGTTGAAATTTGTCGGAACTACACAATTTCATCTATATAAAATTTAAATGTTTGGATAAATGGATGCATGTGCAATTCTATACCAACTCTTGAACAGGATCAACAAATAAGTAACTTTTATACCCATTACTATTTATCTTTAATTTACAACTATTACAATATAAGTTCTAGGTTGGGGATGAAAAAAGTTACATTATAAAATTGTGCTAAATTGAAATTTTTATATGTTCACACATTTACATTTTAATATTATTTTTATTTTTACTTGGTTTTTGAGTTCTTTAATTTATTTTTATTAGATTAGTAATTTTTGGTTATTTTAAATTTTTTCTTACAAAATTATCATGTCTTTTAGTTAATTTTAAGAAAATAATTAAGTCTTTACATTGTTATATTAATTTAAAAATTATTTGATGGAATAATTTGATAAGTAGTAAGTTTTTTTCATAGTTAGTATTTCATGATAAAATGTTGAAACTGGGATGAACCCAAAATTGGTGTTTAGGAATCAAATACTAGAGACTACCTTGTGTGAATATATTTTGAGTCATTATCTTCTCATTCTAAGTGATGATACTTATTTCTACTCTTTTAAACACTCTTCTTATAAATTTAAAATTGCTAAATGATCTCTATAGGTTTTTACATTAAATACTAGGATTTTTACGTCTAATAAAGTATCAAATATTTATTTTTATTCATTAAATTGAATTACTTAAGTAGAAATTGAAAGTATATACCATTTTCTTCAATTGTGTATGACTTCTAAAAAACATAGACATATATAGGGTTACCTAAACCATAAAATAAAAAAAGTCACAAATTGGCTAATCACTATATCATACAAAATATGTACATTCTATACATAGGTCCTCTCTCTAAAAAAAGAAGAGAAAAATGAATAGTATGAACTAAATACTATTACCCAATATCCTTCAAAGTTGTGAGAATTGGTTAAATACATAAGAAAAATATAAGAAATAATTCCCCAAGAATTCATTTGCATTTTCTTCATCTCCTAAAGGCATATTACTTGAAATTTTTATTTGATGAATTTGATTGTTGTATAAAACTAGTATGTGATTCCTTTATAAAATCTTTTCTATTGATTCTTTTCATGAGATAATTATTTATGCACCACTTTGAGCCTTTTATTCTTTACATATATGTGAACCTATTAATTCATTTCTATACATTAATTCTATTCGCATATACCTTTAAATGAGTGCATGAACCAATAGGATCAGTATTATTAAGAGTATTTCTTGTGAGCAAAGATTCAAAGTGAATTTGAATTTTATATGTTGAAATTGGATAAATTTAATATTGATACATTTTTCATTTGAATACAAAATTGATTTTTAACTAATTATTATAATAAACCATGAATGTTTAGAATATTAAAATAATTTATGCTTTAGATTTTAATTGTGATCTTAGAAGAGATCAAAGAGCACGAGAAGTTTTTTTTTTCTTTTTATTTTGTTATCTTTTTACTTTGTTTTAAATTTTATTTGTTTTTGTTATTTATTTTTAATTTTTTCATTTTAAATTTGATGTTTGTGGGTATCATATCTGAAAAACCCTCACGAGACTTAAACTCTTCCAATAGGGCAACTTATGGGTTTAAAGGCTTGTTGCATATACTAAATATAGCCATGTCAATCTATAAAAATGATTTAGGATAGTTTAGTTTTATTCTAGTTTTCTTTTTAACTTTTGGCCATTCTTTCCTAGTAAGAAGTTGATGGGGCATCGTGATGAGTGCTAAAAAGCACTTAATATATAGTGGTTTTATGCATGTTAAATGGTTAAATAGAAATGTATTTGCTTAATTTTACTATCATGAGTATGTTTGTTGTTTTTAAGGTATTTTAGCTTTAAAAAGATTGAATTAATTAAACACTTGAAGAATATATTTAAAAGCTTCCATTACAAATTTAAAAGCAAAATGTAACATATGTAAAGCATTACATATGTTCCAAAATATGAAAAAGGATACACACAAAAATATAAGGGTTCCAAGTTTTCAAAAATATAAGGGTTCCAAGTTTTCATAACAACATGGGTTGCAGTATAGAAGTTTTATATGCTACAACATGAGGTAAAAGCATTGAGAATCATGCTTCCCAGAATTAATATGGGTTCTAGCATGTAAATGTTGTATGCTGCAGCGCAAGTATAATGGATCGAGCATCGAACTGTGTATACCACTATGTGAAAGAATTATGTGCCATGATGACAGTCATCTAATCCATATTTTTCTCCTTTCCCACACCTATAAATAAGACCTTAATTCTATTGTAAATTATATCCTGCAACTTCATTCTTAAGCTGAATCCTTAGTTTTTTAAGGTTTTTCATTTCTTTTCTTCTTTTAGTAGTTTCAAGTTCTTCTCTCATTTGAGAGTTAAATAATTTTAGTTTATGTAGTAATTCTAGTTTCAATTTAATAAATGGTGATGAAAATTCTATTTTAAGGTTTTCTAGAATAGAAATGATACTTAGATTCTATTGAGGTACATTTAAATGTATTCTTTTTAGATTATCTTTATGTGTTGTTTTATATGTTATGTTTAATTTATTGATCATTTATTAAAATATGTATGTCTGGCCATGAATAATATGGGGTATTAGTAATTTTATTACGCTTGTGAATTATTAAAATGAAGTTTGTAAAAGGAAAATATATTGTCAGATTTTTTTTCATAATAAACAAGAGAGTTAGATTGAGGATCAACTCTTAGATGTTAGATGAGATATTTTGGATCTAATTTAGAGAACTCTACTTCAATGATTTTTATAGGATTTTTAAAATCTGAAAGTTAGTTCTCACATACTTAAATCATAAATCTAACATAGACACTTTCATGAGAGTTTAAATTGATAGCTAGGCCAAAAGCATAAATTAAATGATTTATTAATTCCTTAGGAATAAAGAAAATTTCATTAACTATCAATTATTGATCCCTACCAAAAAACTTTAATCGATAATTGATTAATAACAAAAATGATCCCTCTCTTCAAAGATATTCTTATAAAAAAGGAACAATCAATGATCTTAAATCAAATTTTTAATAACATACTTAATAATGAGCAATCATAACTAAATAGCTAATGTATCTCAAAAATTCCCCATTGCATAATAAATTTTTAAATGCCTAAATATTTATTGAATCTATCTTTATTTTCGTTCTTAAGAATTTGTTAAATTGTTTCAAAACCACATGATTCCTTGTTAAACAGACTTTAGAAGTATACTTATTATTTATACAAGTTATTCGTGCACTTGCGAGTTATTTTATAAATCATACAAAATTTATACGCTTAATTTTGGCACATCAAGTTTTTGACGCCAATGTGAGGGAGGAATAGTACTATTAAATTGTTATTATCAAAATCTTAAAAACATTTTGTGTTGTAAATATTTTAATTTTATTTAAAATTTTAAAATATCTAAGTTATTAATTAATTTAAGATATTTTAAATTTTAAATTTTCTTTTATTTTATTAAAATAAAATAATTTTTTTAAAAATCAAAATAAAAGTTAAAAGTTTTCTTTTCAAAAAAAATTATATTCATTATTTATTAACTCTTTTATTATTTTAATTCTTTTACTATTGTTTAGTATAATTGTATAATAAATAGTTTCTTTCGTAATTTGTTTTCTTTTACATGCATATATATCATTGTATTATTTATTCTTTAGTACGTATTTAGTATTTCTATGTACAAACATGTACGATTTGATATAATTGTATATTTATTTTGTCTTTTTATTTTTCTACTTGAGAGGTAAATTTAATTTTTTTTTATAAGTATATGCGAGTTAGGTGGTCCTTAGGGTACCCTCTCTAACAGTATAAAAAATAATAAAAATAGATCCATTAGACTGTCAAGAATGCTAAACTTTGATATCATATAGGCTTTTATAGGGCAAATTTATTAACCTAACCTTGACCCTATATCTTAACCTTTAAATATGGGGGGAAATCCTGATGAGCAGAATCGTGATCGCCAAATACTTTGATGAACGAAAACTTGATGAGCGAAAACCGGCATCGCCGATCCTGCCAATACTTTGGTTTTATATTTATAAAACTCTCGCAAGTGCACGAATCATTTCGTATAAAATGATAAGTATACTCCCAAGGTCGATCTAAGGAAGGAATGTATGTGGTTTTTAATTTATTATTCAAAGTTTTAAAAACGAAATTAAATCCTAAACATCTGTCACGATATTTTGGGTTTTGTGTTTTTAATCTAATTACTGAGAAAATTAAACATAGATTCAATAAACATTCAAATGCAAATTTTATCTTTTATAAATAGTGGAGTATTTATGGATATAATAACTAAGTTAATTATGCTTGCTCGTATTATTTAGGTTATTAAAGATATGAATTGATATTTATTGATTCTCCCTTTTTTGTATGAATACCACCTTTGGTGGGAGTTAGATATCTTTGTTAACTAAACAAATCAATTAACACCTATGGGTGGGGTTGATAACTAATTTGGTTAATTAAATTAATTCCTTTTTCTAAGAGATTGAAAATGAACCATTTAAATGCCACCTTTGGTGAGTTTAGAGTTTACACTTTATTCAAGGTGTCCAAATTAAACCTAAGAATTTAGTTATCCGAGTACTAACTTTCAAGTTTTAAAACCACTATCGAAAACATGTCGTCAATACATTTTCGGATAATAATTCTTATAAAAACTTTTGAAATAGAGCTTCTCTAACTAGGGCGATTGTACCATCAAATAAAGAGCACACTAAATCAGGCAGGATAACTAAACCTTAAAATCTAATTTTCGAGTTTAAGTTTGTAATGAAAAATAATATATTTCTCTCTAACATTCTTAATATAAAATCATGAATAAAAATAAAATCAATTCATTTTAGAGATTTTTACCTATTTAATATTTGTAGCATAACAACGTCATTATTACATCATGTTTACTAAGCAACGGCCCATGATTAAATTTAACCACAGACAAATTAAATATAACATGTAAGAATAAAGCATAAAAATAAGCTGTAAAGAAAATAAAATCCTTACTGAACTTCGGCCAGCTATTCCCTAAGATTCTTTGGAAAAACTCAAAGCGGAATTTACTGCACTCCCATTTATTGAATCAAAAAGCTAAAATATTACAAAAACATAACTAGTTCTTCCCTAAAAAGGGAAGAACTCTAAAACTAAGAGAAATTAACTAAGAAAAGCTATAAAATAAGAAAACATAAGAAAAACTAAAAATCTAAGAAAAGAGAGAAAGAAAGAGAGAAAAGAATGTATTTGGAGGTTTTGAAGGTGTTTTTAGGTGAAGGGAAGGGGGTATTTATAGGTGAGGATGGAGAGAAAAAAATGAGTAAAAGAATGTTAAAAAATATTAAAAAATTAAAAAAGCGTGTAATGGAAATGCTAAGGCGTCATCAATGACGCCGATGACGCCATAGTGGCGTAAGAGGCTTGCACGTGAAAAATGGGGTGAAAGCAGCGTTAGAAGCGGAAAGTGATCGTGCATGAAACGTGCGACCTTGATCATTGCGCATGAAGTACCGCATGATTTAGTCAGGTGGGTGAGTCTTTGAGCCGCAGGCAATTTGGCGGCCAGCGCGTTTTCTCCTTTTTGACATTTTTGACCTTTTCGACCCATTTTGTCGATTTTTCCATATTTGTTGACCTTTCCCCATTTATTTATTGATATTTTTGTGATGTATTGCTTCAAGTATTCCTCTTTGAGTCTTTAAATTAAGTGCGTTTTAAGCCAAAATACGAAAAAACAATAAAAATACCCGTGATTCGAAAAAAGACAAATTATATAAATATATGATAAAACATATAAATATATATATTCTTAATCAATTAATGAGCATAAAATCATGGTAATTTTAGTGTTTTTGAGCACTCATCACAACCCCTGACGGCTTCTTGCTAGTCCATCAGCAAGAGAAAGCGATAAAAAACTAAAAATTAAACTATCCTAAATCACTTAGTGGATTGACACGGTTGCATTTAGCCTATGCGACAAGTTAAACCCCAGGTTGCCAGTGGATCTAGGTTTGAGTCGTGAGGGTTTTAGAATTTATACCCACAAACATTGAACTAAATGTAAAAATCAAAAGAAACAATAAAAACAAACAAATTAAAAATTAAATTTACAACAAAATCACAAATTAACAACATCTCACAAAAATGTCTCATACTTTTTAATCTCCTTTAAGATCATAATTAAAATCTCAAGCATAAGTTATTTTATCTCTTTAAACAATCATGATTTATTATAATAATTAGTCGAAAATCATTTTCATATTTCATGTCAAAAATGTATCAATTTAATTTCACCCAATTTTAGCGTCATGAATTAGAATTCGCTTCGACTCTATTCCTCACAAGTCAATACTCTCGAAACACTGAATCCTATGGGTTCAAACACTCATACTAATTTATATGCGAAAGAGTTGATGTATAGAAATGAACTAATATGTTCGCATATGTATAAAGAATAAAGGCTCAAAGTGTTATTTTAACATTGATCTCATGAAAAGAATCAAATGTATAAATTATAAAGATATCATATATAAAAATTATTTTCATGCATAAATCAAACTCATTAAGAAAGAATTTCAAGATATATGCTTTTTACAAATGAAGAAATTGCAATGACTTTTTAGGGAATTACTTCCTATATCTTTCTTTTGTAAATAGCATGTACTCCAACTTTGTAGGCAACGTGGGTCGTAGTATATAGATGATACTATTTTTTTTTACGTAGATATTTTTCAATATGTGTATTTTTTAGAGAGTCAACCCATGTCTGATTGTACATTTTTTTGGATTTTGGTGAGTGGTTAATTTTGTGGCTTTTACATTTGATCTTGGTTTAGGTAACCCAGAGATATGTCTTTTTGTTTTTGTAGTAGTCATGCATAAATGAGATATAAGCATATACTATCAATTTCTACTCAAATCATTTAATCTAAGCAAAAATAATAATAAAAAATATATGATACTCTATTAAGATGAGAAAAAAAAATTCATACATTCAATGCTAATACCTATAGAGATCATCTAAAAATTTGAATAAATAAGAAATGTGTTTGGAGTAGAAAAAATATATATTTCACTCTGAATAAAGGAAATTAGGCTCAAATTATATCTCACAAAGGTAGTCTCCACTAAAAAAATTCATAAACACCGATTTTGGGTTTAATATAATTTCTACATCTTATCAAGAAATACTAGTTATGACAAAAACTAACTACTTATCAAAAATAATTACAAAATATTTCATGATATGTTTTCAAAAATTAATCTAACAGTACAAAAGACTTAACTATTTACTTAAATTTGATTTAAAGAAAAGATAAATTTTTGTGAAATTTTTTTTTAATTCCAAAAATTACTAAATCACACAAAATAGAAATAAAATCAAACACATAAAAAAATCAAAGAGTATATATATATTTTTTATTTTTTTATTTTTTTTTATTTTTAAATTGTTAAAACCTTTTTTTATTAAGCATGGTAACTTTTCACCACCCCCAACCTAGAACTTACATTGTCCTCAATGTAACAACTGTAAATTAAAGATAAAGAGAAAAGAGAAGAAAAATTACCTATTTCCTGAGAATGTGCAAGTAGTAATGGAAAATGGAAGTGCATCCATCATATTCATCATTAAAGTGTATACAGACAAATCGCTGTTAACTTCTAACATCTCAACAAATATTTTTAGTTTTAACAATTTAAAAATTATTCACATGTAATTAAAAAAAAATTAAATAAATGAAACAAATAAAAGAAAATTACCTAATATGATGGGTTGCCTCCCGTCAAACGCTTAGTTTAACGTCTTAGCAAGGCGTAACTTGAGATTGCATTTTAAGTAAACTCAATGTCCCGCCGTTATTGAGTCAATCAAACCTATAGGTAAGACAAGGTTGTCTACCTATACTTTTTTGATCATGCCACTATTGATTTTCATATTTCTTTATGTACTTCAAACTAGGGGCATACTTTGAGTTTTAGATAACCCACATCTAGGTACAAATCAAATAATTAAGGCATAAAAACACAATTGTACCTAGATTAAACAAAGCAACTAACTCCTTAGATTGTAATTAAAACATTAAAATTTTGGAGATAGTTTTAGAATTTATGTTTTTTTTTTCTTTTTTTTTTGTTTTTTTAAGATAAAATAACATAATCAGTTCTAGAAAACTCCAAGCGGAATTTGCACTCCCATTTATTGAATCAAAAAGCTAAAATATTACAAAAACATAACTAGTTCTTCCCTAAAAAGGGAAGAACTCTAAAACTAAGAGAAATTAACTAAGAAAAGCTAAAAACTAAGAAAACATAAGAAAAACTAAAAATCTAAGAAAAGAGAGAAAGAAAGAGAGAAAAGAATGTATTTGGAGGTTTTGAAGGTGTTTTTTGAAGTGAAGGGAAGGGGGTATTTATAGGTGAGGATGGAGAGAAAAAAAGAGTAAACAAATGTTAAAAAAAATATTAAAAAAATATTAAAATTAAACAACATGTAATGGAAATCTTGAGGTCATCAATGACGCCAGCGTGGCGTCACGAGGCAGCCTGCACGTGAAAAATGGGGTGAAAACGCGTTGGGCGCGCGGAGGGGCGGGCTGCGGTGCGGGCGCTGCGCGCGTGAACGGTAACCCGCGCAACAGCAGTACCCGCGCGAAGTCTTTAACAGAGCAGTACCGCGATTTGGGGCGGAGGCTGGAGTCTTTGGGCGCGGCTTCAGGCGGTGCGGTGGCACGTTTTTCTCCTTTTTGACATTTTTGACCTTTTCGACCCATTTTGTCCAGTTTCTGTGTAAGGTAGAATAACCATCCATTTGTCCAAAGCGCAAACCCACCTGGCCAATAATTCCACTAACAAATTCCCAGAATCCTCCCAACAAGCCAAATATAAAAGACAAATGGAATTCATTTATTCAAGTTGGTGGAGATAACCAATCATGATCTAATAAAAATTTGGACTATGTGGAAATTTCTATTAAGAAGATGGAAGTATAGGTGGAGCTGTTAATTGAGCACTTGCCAAAGCAAGGCAAAGAATTGATGTTCGGTTAGAAAAATCAACAAAACTCAATAACAAGTGGATATTGGGTTTATAAAAAGATGAAATTCTCCAAGAAGCGTCTCACTAATGATGATAAAAATGGTTGTAGATAAGAGCAAACACATTATTTTATTTTATTATTATTTTAATTTATTTATTTTAATTTTATAGATAATTGAATTTATTTGTTATTTTATTGTTTTAATTTTTGTGTGATCATTAAAATATATATTTTTATGTTTAATGTGTTGTTATAATAACAATATAAAAAGGGGAGTAAACGAGTGTGAAACATAGTTTGAAGCATGTTGCAACATGCTCCATTTTGACCCGCATCATGGCATGACGGATTTCAAACAGTTCGAGTCTCAAACATTAGCACAGCGGCATGAATATTACTATGCCATAGCCCACGTTCATTTTCTGGGCATAAATACCTTTTTCCATGCAAATTCTCTCATGTTTTCCTTAATCTTCTCACACTTTCCACCCAAACCCTAATTTTCTCTCCCACCAAACACTTCACAAACCCTCAAAAATCCCACCTTTCTTCAATAAATGTTCAAAAACTTTCATAAGAATCACTTTCCTACCAATTTTGTACTCATTTCACAAGAAATTTTCAAAAAACTTCCACAATTCCAAGAAATATTCATCTTCAAAGAGGGTTGTTCTTCATTGTTCTTCAATCCACAACATAAGTAAGTTTTCTTAAATTATTAGAATTTAAAAGTCTTATATTAAATTCTCTAAAATTTGTGCAATATTTGTGATTTTTAAGTGTTCCAAAACCCTAATTAGAATAAATAGGTGTTAGGAACAATATTGCAATAATGTTTGTTGTTGTCATGGATTTTTTATGAACCTCTTAATTTTAGATATTGTTTAATTTTTGAAAATGGTACCAAAATGAAGCAGGAAAGGAAATGAGGTTTCAATTTCTAAAGAATATTATAGGTCTAAATTACTTTATCATGAGGCAAAAATTCACTTTGAAAAAGAAACATAAGTCAATAAAGGATTTATACATGGGAGGGAAATGGACTTTAATGATGGACTTGAGGGGATTACAGATGTCATAGCAAGACTTGGATGGAAAAAGTATGTAAAAGAACTAGAGGCTACCATTGAATCCATTGTTTAGGAATTCTATGTGAATTTTCACGATGCTATTGATAATCAAGTTTTAGTAACAAATGCACTAGTTCTATTTAGGCCTAATGATACAAATACTCATTAATATTTAGTGAATATAATATTGGAGAAGGTGAGTATGAACATTATTTAAAAAATGTGGATTATACTACCATTTTAGAAACCTTAACTATACAAGGTTCTGAATGGATATATGGTAGTGATAAATATAAGGGTTTTAAAGCAAAGTATTTGGATAAAAATTTCATATTTGACAATACTTTGTGTGTTCAAGACTTATGCCCACCAGACATTACAAAACTATTGATAGAGATTGGGCTATTTTATTATATGCAATTGCATCCAAGATGCTTATAGATGTAAGGACTATAATTCACCAAAGAATAAAGTTATCTACAAATAGTCATAGTATGGGTTTCTTTTTCCCCTTGTTTATCAATGCTTTATGTAAGAAAGAGGGGGTACCCCTTTCAAAAGGTGAATATATTATGCAACTTGGTGAATAATTGAACTTGAAATATTTTGATGAGCTCACTTCTGGTATGAATATTTCTCCAAGAGAAAAAAGAGTCATTCCTCCATCAAGACTGTTATGAAAGAACAATTTCATAATCTTGGTGAAAGAATGAGATATATGGAAGAACACTAGCAAGACTATTTTTCCCAATAAATTGCATTCCTGAGTCAACAACATCGTGATTAGGCGGAACATAATTTGTTAATGTATGAAATCAACTGATAGCTATTAAGTCACATCGAGGTGGATACAAGCCAATTATTAACACCCAAGTATCCTTAAGCCTGAATGACATTGAAAATGAGCTCTAAAGTTGATCTAAAATTTTATTAGTTTTTATGTATTTTTATTTTGTTTTTATTTGAAGAACTTTAATTTTTATTACTTTTGGATATTGTATTTGTTTTTATTTTATGTTAATTTTTTTTCTATCATGTGAACATTATTTAGAACTGTTTATTGAAATTTGTGAGAAGTAAATAGTTTTCATGTGTGTAAAACATAAATGTTTAGATTGATAGATGCACCTACAATTCCATACCAACTCTTGAATAGGTAACTTTCCTATCCATTACTCTTTATCTTTAACTTAGAATGGTTACATTGAGTGAAATATAAGCTCTAGGTTGGGGGTGGTAAAAGCTACATTATAAAATTATGCTAAATTGAAATTTTTATATGTTCACATGTTCATATTTTACTATTTTTTATTCCTACTTGTTTTTGTTTTTTGCTTTAATTTATTTTTATTAAATTAGTAGTTTTTGGATAATTTTAAATTTTTTTCTTACAAAGTTATCATGTGTTTTAGTTAATTTTAAAAAAATAATTAAGTCATTGTATTGTTAGATTAATTTCAAAAATATTACATGGAATAATGTGATAAGTAGTA
The DNA here is from genome assembly GCA_033030585.1 of Hippophae rhamnoides. Classification (NCBI taxonomy): domain Eukaryota; kingdom Viridiplantae; phylum Streptophyta; class Magnoliopsida; order Rosales; family Elaeagnaceae; genus Hippophae; species Hippophae rhamnoides. The sequence goes on along the minus strand of CM065433.1, from coordinate 14,258,925 downwards.
ATTTTTTTCATAGTATTTCATGATAAAATGTTTAAATTGTGATGAACCCAAAATCGATATTTATGAATCAAATAGTAGAGACTGTCTCGTGAGAATATATTTTGAGCCATTATCTTCTTATTCTGAGTGATGATATTTATTCTACTCTTTTAAATATTCCTCTTATCAATTTTAAATTAATAGATGATCTCCATAGGTTTTTGCATTGAATGTTAGGATTTTTACATCTAATAAAGTATCATATATTTATTTTTATTGCTTAAACTAAACAACTTAAGTAGAAATTGAAAGTATATGACTTTCTCTTAATTCATGCATAACTTCTAAGAAAGAGACACATATGTGGTTACCTAAACAATAAACAAAAAAGCCACAAATTAGCCCCTCACTTTATCATACAAAATATGTATATTCTGTACATGGGTCCTCTCCTTGAAAAATAAATATAAAAATAAATAGTATAAACTAAATACTATAACCTAATATCCTTCAAAGTTGTGAGAATTTTTTAAATACAAAAGAAAAATATATGAAATAATTTCCCAAAAAATTCATTTTCATTTTCTTCATCTCCTTAAGGCATATTACTTGAGATTTTTGTTTGATGAATTTGATTAATGTATGAAAGTTGTATGTGATTTCTTAATAAAATTCCCTCATTTAATTCCTTTCATGAGATCATTATTTATGCCTCACTTTGAGCCTTTTATTCTTTATACATATGCGAACCTATTAGTTTATTTCTGTTTATAAACTCTATTCATATATTCCTTTGAATGAGTACTTGAACCAACGGGATCTGTATTATTGAGAGTATCCCTTATAAGGATAGAGTCGAGGTAAATTCAAATTCCATACCCTGAAATTGGATAAATTTAATATTGATACATTTTTTATTTGAATAGGAATGTGATTATCAACTAATTATTAGTATAAGCCATGAATGTTTAAAATATTAAAATAACTTATGCTATAGATTTTAATTGTAATCTTAGAAGAGATTAAAAAGCATGAGAATATTTGTTTTTCTTTTGATTTTGTTTTCTTTTTACTTTGTTTCAAATTTTATTTGTTTATGAGCTATTTATTTATTTTTTATATTTATTTTTAAGTTTTGCATTTTAACTTTGATGTTTGTGGGTATCATATCTAAAAATCTTCACGAGACTTGAACTCTTTCAATAAGTAAACCTTGGGGTTTAAAGGCATGTTCTATACGCTAAATGCAACTGTGCCAATCTATAGAAATAATTTAGGATAGTTTAATTTTATTCTTGTTTTTGTTTTTAATTTTTTGCTATTCTTGCTAAGAGCTTAACAAGAACCTGTAGCACTTAATATATCATGATTTTATGCATGTTAAATGATTAAATATATTTTTACTTTCTTAATTTTATTATCATTTTAAACAAATATATCTTTTAAGAATCACGAGTATGTTTTTTTGTTTTCATGTATTTTTACTTCCATTGCAACTTATGAAAATCATTACATATCTTCCAAAATATGAAAAAAGATGTACATAAAAAATAAAGGTTCCAAGTTTTCAAAACAACATCGGTTGCGACAAGGAAGTTTTATATGTCGCGGCACAAGGAAAAATGATTGAGATTCACACGTCCCAAAGTTGATGTGGGTCGCAGCGTAAAAATATTGTATGCCATAACATAAGTGTAATAGATTTAGCTCTAAACCTTGTACAACCTGTGTATGCCACAGCATGAAAGAATTGTATGCCATGGTGCCAGTCAATTAATCCATATTTTTCTCCTTTCCTATACCTATGTATAGGACCCTAATTCTATTGTAATCTATTTCCCATAGCTTCATTCTTAAGCTAATTTTTAGTCTCTTAAGTTTTCTTAGTTTTTTTTCTTTCTTTTAGTAGTTTCAAGTTCTTCTCTCATTTGAGAGTTGAACAATTTTAGTTTATGTAGTAATTCTATTTTAAATTCAATAAAAAATGTTGGCAATTTTGTTTCCAAATTTTCTAGTATAGAAATAATATTGAGATTTTGTTGAGATATATTTAAATGTATTCTTTTCAGATTATCATTATAGGTTGTTTTACATATTATGTTTAATTTATTGTTCATTTATTAAAATATACATGTCTGACTATAAATAATACGACATATTAGTAATTTTGTTATACTTGTGAAATATTAAAGTAGATTAAACACTTTTATAAACTGAACTAAGTTTTATTTCTTCATCGAGATTAAAACAAAGTTTGTAAAAGAAAAATATATTAACGAAGAATTTTTATAATAAATAAGAGAATTAGATTTAAGATTTAATTATCTGACTCTGATGTAAAGTCAACCCTTAGATGTTAGATAAAATATTCTGGATCTGATCTAGACAACTCTATTTCAATGATTTTTATAAGATTTATTATTGGAAAATAAATTGAGGACATATTTTTCATAATAAATTTAAAATTTGAAAGTTAGTTTCTAGGTACTTAAATCATTAACCTAACTTAGATACCTTGATAAGATTATAAATTGATAGTGAGGCCAAAAGCTTCAATTAAATGGGTTATTAGTTCCTTAGGACTAAAGAAAATTTAGTTAACTATCAATTATAGATCCTAACCAAAGAATTTTTATTAATTGATAATTGATTAATAACGAAATTGATCCATGTCTTAGGATAATTTATTATAAAAAAGGAAGAATCAATGACCATAATTCATATTTTTATTAACCTACTTAATATTGAGCAAGTATAATTAGCTACCTAATGTATCCCATAAATTCTCCATAGCATGATAAATGTTCAATTGCCTAAATATTTATTGAATCTATCTTTATTTTTATTTCATTAGTTTAGATCTTCAAACCCAAACTTTGTGACAAAATATTTAATTTTTTATTTTTAATAATTTGTTGAATTATTTAAAAACCACATGATTGCTCTTTAGACTAACCATAAAAGTATACTAGTAATATGACTAAAAACTAGATAATCTTTGCAAACATCACCCACCATAAACATAGAGATAAGAGTAAGTCAAATACTAAGGTTCTACACAAAGGGGCCATCCAAATCACTCCAGATTCAGATCCTCTCACAGTACATGGTCATCGAGGGACATAAGTATGTGTGTGTGTGTAAGTAAACATATATTAATAGTATGTCTTGTCCAATCCTATATAATCAATTATTATATAAAATATCCTCAACTAGATGTATCCACATCATTGAATTAATTAAAGATTCCTTTTATAGACTTTAATCAATGGTCTTAGACTATTTTGATTATTTTACTTAAAACTAACCCACCCTTATGTACATTGATATACTGAGTTTTATATAGACATGGATAATCAAGGATTTTACAATAATTTATTTGAAGAATATAATAGTACATCTATCCTCTTATTTTCAACAACATTTAAAATACACATTCCTTCGCAAGTAGGGCTCTATCCTAATAAACTCCCACTAGCCCTTAAGAAAAATGAGCTTGTCTTTTAACCCCATCCCTTCTAGGTGACCCTCAAAACTCTTGGTACATAGTGTCTTGATAAATGAGTCAACAAGTTTTTTCTCAGAAGCTATCTTCATGAAAATTACATATCCTTGATGCACAATCTCATTGGATTAATGATACTTATGCTCTATATGCTTTCCTCATTTTTGGCTCCTTAGTTCTTTTGAATTAGTCATTATCCCACTATTATAACATAATAGTGTAAGTGGCTTGTCCATATTGGAACAACTCTGAAGAACTTGCAGAGCCATACACATTCCTTTGTTGCTTCATAAATGATGCACACATTTTGTATTTATTAGCTTGCAAGTAAATAAATCACTTATAATAAGATATAAGTACACTCCCATGGTCGGTCTCAAGACGAACTACATGATTTTAAATTATTCTTCGAATTTCTTAAAAACTTAAACAAAACAAAAATAAAACTTAAACATTCTATCACAATAAGTTGGTTTTGAAAATTCTAATCTACTAACAAAATAATTAAATGTACCTAAATATAGATTTGATTCAAATAAATCAAGGAAGATATAAAATTAATAATCAATGGATAATTTATGGTAATATTTAACTAGTTAATCATACTTGCTTAATATTAATTGGGTTAATAAATATAAACTTAGATTATTGATATTCCCTTTTATGTATGAAATTTTTTTTTGGTAGGGATTAGTTTCTTTGTTAATCAAACCAATTAATTTATTTTGAAAGAGATCATTAACTGATAGGTTAAACTATGCATTATTCCTAGGGAAATAGCAACCTTTTAAATCAATGTTTTTGGTGGAGTTACCAATTTTAAAACTTATTCGAGTTGTCAAAATTATATCTAGATGACATTTTTAAAACCTAATTTTCATATTTTAAATATATTATGAAAAATAAATTATCAATAAATTAATCATAAATAAATCTTATAATAAATCTTAAATAAAGAAATAATCTTTATTTATTTCATATAAATCTTCAAATAAATAAATCTACACAAACATAGAAATAGAGCTAAATTTTTATTATTAAAATCAATCAAACATACTCAAATTAAATTCCATGATCAGTATCTAAAGATAAAATATTACAAATCAAATATATAATACCAATTAAGGATGAATGACGTGTCTTGCTCCGAAATTTTTATCTTGATCTTCAAAGTACTCTTGAATATGCAGATATCTTTTGTATTTTTTGATTAAAAAAATCTCTCAAAGATCTACCTTTGAGCTATCATGAATTTACTCCATATTGTGTTTTAAAGTAAAAATTAAAACAAATAAAATATGAAAACTGATCGCTACGGAAGAAAAAATATAAGTTGTTCTATATTATTCAACATATGAAACCTAAGAAGTAACATTTTATTTATAGGCAAAAATGTGTACAGAGGGCTTTGAGAGTAAAAAATCAACTTTGCAATCCGCAACACCATTTTTTTCTCACCATGGCATGGAGTAGGATTAGTTCGCACAAAATCAACATGAGAAGGTCTCACCGTGGCACATTACATTTTATGCTACGATATAGAACAAAGATCTACCTTTGAGCTATCATGAATTTACTCCATATTGTGTTTTAAAGTAAAAATTAAAACAAATAAAATATGAAAACTGATCGCTACGAAAGAAAAAATATAAGTTGTTCGATATTATTCAGCATATGAAACCTAAGAAGTAACATTTTATTTATAGGCAAAAGTGTGTACAGAGAGGGTTTTGAGAGTAAAAAATCAACTTTGCAATCGGTAACACCATTTTTTTCTCACCATGGCATGGAGTAGGATTAGTTCGCACAAAATCAACATGAGAAGGTCTCACCGTGGCACATTACATTTTATGCTACGGTATAGAAAACACAGCGTGCCCATTAACTCATCCCAAACAGTGTGCATCATAGTACACTAATTTCTTTGCAACAGCATGCTTTGCTTTTATTGAAATTTTCCTTGTACACCTTACAAAATGGTTACTTCTTGATGTAAGGCTTACACACCTTCATATTTTATGCTCCTAGGGCACAAAATAAGTACTCCAAGTGTTATTCCTCCTATGTTGACAAGCTTATTTATTTTGAAGCTAAAAACACATAAAATACAACAAAACATACTAGTAATTTCGAGCAGACAAATTTGTATAAATAATGATATAAACATACTATAATTATAAGTTTATTTATTTTGAAGCTAAAAATACCGAAAATACAACAAAATATATGTGTGATTTTGAATAGATAGATTTGCATAAATAATGATATAAGCATAATATAATCAAATCTATTTTACAATTAAACATGATAAAATAATGAAATATGAGTGCTTTTCAAGCACTTATCACAACCCCCAACTAACTCCTTGCTAGCCTCTAGCAAGTAAAGCATTCGAAAAACTAAAAATAAATTTAAATAAACTAAACTATTCTAACCTAAATTATTTTGGTAATTAACACATTTACATTTAGCGTATGCAACAAGCCTTTAAACCCTTAGGTGACCCAAGTGGACGGTTAAAGTCTCATGAGGTCTTTCACTGATGATACCCATAAACATCCTAATATGAAAAACTTAAACTAAAAATAAATTTATTAACATGGAAAAATAAAAATTAAACTAAAAATTAAAAAATTAAAATTAAAATAAACAGAACTTCTCATGCTTCAATTTCCTTTCGATTCATAATCAAAATCTCAAGCACAAGTTAATTCAATGTCCTAAAGGTTCACAATTTAATGTTCAAACTAATTACACATCAGAAATCCATATCCCATTACAAAAACATATCAACTTTGACTCACCAAATCTTAGTGTTATGAATCCAAATTTACTTTGATTGTAATCCTTGCTAAATATACTCTCAATATCCCATTGGTCTTATAGGTTCAAGCACACAATAAGGTATATGCGAACATAAGTTATGTAAATAATAAAGCAAAAAGGTTTACATATGATAAACAAGAAAGGCTCAAAAAGTGCAAACATCAATCTCATAAAAGGAATCAAATTCCAGAAAAAACTCATGCTTTAAGTAAAATCATCAAGCCAAAATTTCAAGTATATACCTCAATATGAATGAAAATGCAATTAACTTCAAGGATATTATTCCTACTATTTTTGTAATATTCATATCAATATTTTGAAGAACTTAGGATCATATTATTTAGTTTTACTAATTGTTTTTCTCTCTTTTATTCTTTTTTTTATTATTATCCTTTTTTTCCTTTCTCTTTTTGTTTAGAGAATGGATCCATATACATATGTGTCTTTTGGTAAGTAACTATTTTGGCTCTTATTGTTATATATATATACTAGAAGTCAAGTATGAATAAAGATAGACACACACTTTAAATTTTACTGAAATAATTCAATCTAAGCAATGAAAATAAGTAAATGATTCTTTGATAGATGTTTAAAATCCTAACATTTAATGCAAGACCTATAGAGATCATCTAACAATTTGAAATAATAAGAAAAGTGTTTAAAGGATAAGAAGAAAATAATCACTTAGAATAAAATGCTTATAGGCTCAAATTTCTCATAAGGTAGCCTCTACTATCTGATTCCTCAACAACAATTTTAGATTTATCTTAATCTCAACATCCAAGCAAGCAAACACAAACTATGAATACTGAAAAACCAATTCTTACAATTATCTATGAACATGTTTTAGACATCAAATATGCAATATAAAGACTTAATTATTCACTTTAAATTAACTAATACCATGATAATTATGTGTAATTGGTTTTATTTTAAATAATATGGACCTCAATGTCCTTAAACAACTAAACAAAAGCAAACAAATGTTTAGAAAATTCAAAGTACATAATTTCATAAGTTACTTTTCTTCCACCCTTAACCTAGAATATACATTGTTCTCAATATTTCAAATGTAAATCAAAGATAAAGAAAAAAGAAAAGAAAAGTTACCCATTTGCATTAGCTCAATGTGATTAAGCAGGTGATATGGTTACTCATATCAAATTCATCATCTAACTCAATTATATCATACTGATGGAAATATTGTGTACTTCTCTGGAATCATATATTATTAAATAGTTATGAAACTAACAATTTTAAATATCATAAACATTGTTCACAATAACAAGAAACAAAAATGAAATAAAATAAAGCAAAGAACATCAATTCTAAGGCAAAGAAAAATATAAAAATAAAAACAACTAAATTAAAAGAAAAGAAAAAAGTACTACCTAAAACTAAGGGGTTGCCTCCCACCACTTGCTAGTTTAACATCTTAGCTAGATGTTACTATAGGCTAAAATTATAAACTATGATTTACCTAATGTCCTCTTTTTCATTGAGTATATATTTGAATGTATTTGAAAATGTACACTCTCCCAAGACAATCATTATAAGATTCCCAGTATGGACATCAACAATTGTCTTGGTAGAGGCCATGAATGGCCTAACAAGAAGTAAATTATGCTCCTTGTCCATTTAGGATGATTCTTGTATATCTGAAATCAAAAATATGTAGGTATAATAAGATTATCTATCTACACCATTAAGTCTTCTACCATGCCCTTTGGATACATTATAAAATTATCAACTAATTACATGGGCATGATATGAGCTTCAACTCCTCCACTCCTAACTGCAAGTATAAATAATAAGGTATTAGATTAACACTTGAACTAGGTCAAACATGGAATTTACCCCTTTTATCACCAATGATGATATTAACATTAAAGCTTCCAAGAACTTTAGAGGTAGCTTCAAAATTATTTGTGTTTCATGCATCATTAGATAAATATTTAGAAAAATTAGGGAATTCAATGTCTAGAAACTCATTACTTTGAAGATTTGTAACAACCTTCACATGTTCAATTTGACCGGGAAACTATTCTCTTACTTACTTTTGAAAGTGCTCGACTTATTTCTACGCTTGAACTTCCACCCTTTTAACTAAAGCCTATAAGGAGTCCAACCTTTGATTGTTTTTAATCTGATTATCATTTCTAACTTGAATGAAAACATTCAAGTTATCCTCTAAGGTTGATCTATTTGAAGGATTATGCGGCATGTGTTGATTGTATTATGGTTCTCCTAGTTTGGGTTATGGGCATATGTAAGGTTATTTTCCCTCCAATAAGGGTCATTCCTAAGTCTAGATTGATAACCCTCCATTACATTCATTTGTTTAGGCCCAACAATAGATTCTCTTTGATAAGGATATGTATTAGCACCATACCCATAATTACTACACACTCCACATGATTCTTAGATTGGAATGTCTCTTATAGCAAGAAGTGCAATTTTCTTGGTTAATTCTACAAGTTGAATAGACATTTCAATGCTGAAGTCTATCTCATGAACTTTGACTCTTCTCACTCTAGTTCTTTTCTATTGGAAATTAGCACCCAACATCTCATAGAGATCAAAAGTCTCTAAGGCTATTATTTCCCCTATAGCGTTTTTCTACATCATTGTTAACTTTGAACTAACACTACTATATCAATACATTGTAGAAAAATTGATTATACAGCTACAATAGGAAGCTGTAGTATGGGCATTGAAAGAGAAGTAATTTGAACTTATCTTAAGCTTCATGGAATGGTTTTCCTTCCATTTGAAAGATGTAGTGATTTTTGTTCTCAAATCAAAAGTTTTCTAATGAGAATAGTATATTCCCGTGAGTTTGTAGTAGACTCCCTCCCAAGTGATCAGGGAACCTGGTGCAAAAGTCATTAGCCATGTCTTAGTCCTATCTTTTAAAGTATATAGGAAACATCTCATTTTTAGTTTGTCTTCATTAGGAATTTCATAGAAAAAGGGTAACATGAAAAAATAAATATTTTTCAATTAATAATTTTGAGCTCCCTTCTCCAACTATATAGCAGAACAAGCAATGCCAATGATTGGTCTTGCATACTCCTTCATTGCTTTACCCCTTGGTAAATCATCTCCAATGTTTAGAAGTTCTAAAATAGGCTCTATTGGTGACCCTAGTGATTGCTAAAGAAAAATAAATAAAAAAAGAAAAAAATAAATAAAAATAAAAGAAAATCAAAATAAATAAAAATGAACAAGAAAAAAAATTGAAATAAACAAAGTAACTAAAGAGATCATAGATATTCATAACATCACAAAAATAAAAATAAAATCACAAAAGCAAAAATAATTATGAAAAATAACTATAAAGAGAAAAAAAAATAAAAGTAAATAAAGAATAAAGAGAAAATAAAAAGACAAAAGAAATAAAAAAGAAAAAACTAAAAGGAAATGAATAAAAAAGAAATAAACAAAAAACAAAGAATAATTAAAACATACAAAAATCTAAACAAGCCACAATTATTCAAAAAAAATCACAAAAGAATAACCACGAATATTAACAAAGAGTTTTTAAGAATTCTAATAATAAAAATTTAAAATGTTATTCCTCTCCAACAAAGATACAAGCTCCAAGAATTATGGAATAAAATCAATAAGCTAATTTAGTCTCATTATGGAATCAACTATATAATCTTACTTTATGCTCCTCCACATTGTGACTATTCCACCAAAGGTAAACACTAATCTAGATGTTGATCTCCAAGAATCCTTGGTTGCTTGAAATTTAGAGTGTGTTTATCATGTATGGATCAAATCTGCACCATAATAGACCAACATATAATTTCTCATTCACCTAAGATACTTAAGGATGCATTGTCTTGGAACCAATGATCTAATTTTGGGTAGGATTGACACCGACTAACTATGCCAACGACATAGAAAATTTCAAACCAATTACATAACATGGCATACATCATACCTTGAATTTTTGATACATATGACATTCATCTCATATCATTTATCTTTGGTAGTGTCTTCAGATATGGCTCTTTAGATAGGGTAATTCCATGTTTAATAGGTAAGGTAACTTTCTTGGAATTTTGCATCCAAAATCTTGACAACATATTGACTATATACTATGCTTGATATAGGGATAAGATCTTGTCCTTATGATCACAAATAACATGTTTTCCCTTAATGTATCTTGCCTATCCTAGATCCTTCATCTAGAATTTCTTAGAAAACCATTAATTACATTCGATAATAAATCTACACTATTCCCTATAAGTATAATATTATCCTTTTAAAGCACTAGGAAAACCATTTTTCTATCCTTGATGAGTTTGTAAACACAAGGCTTGTCAAGGTTTTGCTTAAAACCATGGGTCTTCATGGTTTCATCAAATTAGATGTTCCATGATCTTGATGCTTGCTTGAGTCCATAATGGACCTCTTAAGCTTGTAAAACTTTTGTTCTTCACTTTCCACAATAAAACCCTCTAATTGGACCATATAGATGGTCACCTTAAGATAGCCATTCTAGAATGTCGTTTTGATGTCTATTTCTTAAATCCCATAATCAAGAGGTACTATAATGAACAAGAGTACATAAATGGATTTAAGCATTACTATTGGAAAGAAGGTTTTTTCATTGTCAACTCCCTTATTTTAGGTCCACATCTTGTGCCTCATCAACTCCTTTGTATCGATCAAGCACTTTAATTGCCCTTCCATGAAGATGAAGTTATGATGGATCTTGACTATTTATTATGGTTATTTGGTTATATCAAGTAACAATAATAATAGATGGTTGTTATAATCACATCAGACTCTAATTCCTTATGTACTAATTTGCCTCAAGGTTTGTGGTGGTTCATATAATCATCTTGAAGGAATATGACATTTATCGACATGAATTCCTTATTCTCTTGACTATTATAAAACATACCTCCTTTTTTTCTTTACATTATCCAACAAACATGCATACTTATGAACTTGGCTCTAAATTCCTAGACTTCCCTATAAGCATGTCTATTGGACATCCCTATATGTAGATGTGGTACAAACTAGGTTTATATCCCATCCACAATTCTACTAGAGTGCTCGAAAAAGACTTAAAAGGAACTACATTTAATATGTATGATGTTTATGTCTATCCTTTGCAAGATTGATTACTAGTGGCACAGTATCACAAACACATATAGGACATAATCACTTTTCTACATATTACATGTACTCACATTAAATTACATTTATTTTGCATTGTTGGGTAGGATCTTTGTTTAATGTGGTATGGTCTTATTAAGGATGAGGCATTTTTTTATCAATTTTTTTGAGACCTAGTCGAGGCCAAAGAGAGGCTCGTGAGGCTCAATGAACTCTCTACCATGTGACATATGACTCATCAAGGTGGACTTAAAAGGCATGTAAGTTGGTCTAGTGATCTTTGTCCTTGCTGAGTGGTCGATAAGATTTTTCTATAAATTAAGACCTTGTTTTCTTAGTTTTTTGGCAAAGATTTTAAGAGGGTAGCTCTACTTATATACCTATAGGCTTCCCCGATCCATTCTTTGTCTAATTTCCTTCTGAGTATTGGGTCTAGGAAATAGCATGTTCATTTCTAGGATGTAATACATCGTAGAGGAGTCCTCTCATACTTTTAAGACACTAAGGTGAGTGTAAAAATGTGAGATTGAGTGAGAATTTGGTGAGAGAGAAAATCTTGGTTTCCAAGTAAAGAGCAGCCTCATTTAAGGAGTAGTTTCTCTCAGTGTTAGTTTGTCGTGTATCAACTGGGTGTTGCAAGGTCAATGGTTCCCATAGGTGAGAAGCCTATATGCTAACAACTATATGTGCTGGTTTTGTATGCTTCAGATAGGTGTTGTAATGATTCCTATAGGTGAGGAGTCTATGTGATGATAGCATTAGAGTTCAAAAGTAATGAACGTATGTGTATACATGCTAGGAGCTTGAGCAATTAATAGTTGATCACATCACGTGGTGATGAAGTTTTGAGGATAAGCTAGGATCCACTTGGATCAAGTACTATGTTGACAATGTTTGGCAACTTAGCCACAGTTAGGGTAGGTCTTCCGACTAATAGAAGTATTTGTATATTTCAATTTATTGTAAGCTTTTCATACTTAGTGAATTACTTGATGCAGAACCTATGGATGTTACCACATATGTGTTATATCGTATATGATTTACCATCTTACATGCTATTTTATGTATGCTCTAATATGGTGATAGTGCAACCATCATTTACTGAATATGTTTACACATAGGAGGTCTTGAAGTGGTTGAAAATCTGAAAGTTTTTATAGTTATAGATCTAAATATCTAATCAATAGAAGTATAGTAAATTAAAATTTCTTAAGCAGTCAAACAACCAATAACTTTTATGTAAAAGTAATGCAAAAATAAAAAGATCAATACATGAGATTTTTAGGTGGAAACAACCTAGACCACACTAATGATGTAAAAGAAAAACCACCAGTCCACTGAACCACCTAATTATCCACTTTGAAAAATATGTATCTAGTTATAAGGCTAGGATTTAAACTACCCACCTAGGTAATGTCCCAAGTAACCAACTTACAAGCCTCTACTTTGATCATAGTCTCTACAAAATAGGTGTTCGATTTTGAACCAACGTTTTGATAAACTCAAGTCCCATGAGTTAATAGAACCCGCATCATTGTCTCTGGAAAAGTTAGGACATAAACACAAGTGCAAGTATGTGCTCTAAAGAATTAATAATGAAAAATTCTAACTAGTTGATTTATAGATAAATCAAAAATAACTAGTAACTCTAGAACAATCAATTAAAAGTACAATAATACAATAATTATTGTACGATTGTTAATCCATAAAATACAACCACAAATGTTTGATAAATTAACTTAATGAAAATGCCTACTTGAAAACTTTGAGAAAAATAAGAGAAAGAATAAGCATAATAGCTCTTGTGTGGTTAGTTTCAATTGTGTACTTAAATTTATATTTACAAAATATTTCAGAGCACTTAGGTCAAAGTAAAATCACCATCCCATAAAATTAATTAAATGAGTTTCAAGGAATAAGGACAATATAATAAAAATTCAATCCAAATTGTATTACAAATATATTTTAAAATTAGATAACTGGCTCCTCGATTGATCTAACCAAGTGTTCAATCATTCGAGTACAATGGTCGATCAATCGATCTAGTCAACATTTAATTAATTTTTCAAGAAATGGATCGATATAATGATTTAACTCGATTGATCGAGTAAATCACACTATCTATCTAGTCATGTGTTAAAATTAATTTAATCTGGTTATATAGCTCGATTGACCTAATCACTACTCGATGGATCAAGTAGCCTGCTTTTATATTGTTCCTATATGTCTAATATGCAATCTAATGTGCACGAGAATAGGGATGTACCTGAGATGTGATCGTTGAGTCTGGATAGTTATTATGACTTGAAAAATATTATTCTAAGACACACCTAGAAAATTAAACTACAATTATATGTTTTGTTCACGAATATCGTCGATACTCACATAAACCTTACAAAATCCTTTATTGCTTTCATTGTATGTTTGACTTATTTACATACTATGTGTTGATTTCCCTTCTATTGCATGTTCTTAGTTTGGACATAAATCTATGAAGCATACCATCAATAGAATGTTTGCAGTATATTATTATTTTTTATTTGATGATTGTTTATATGGGGTATTAAATTAAGCATGTTGTTATTATTGCTTATTTCACTGTGATATTTGCCTGAGTCACTGTGAGTATTATTATTACTATGTGCCTGATTCACTGTGAGTCTTATTTGGTAGAGTCATAATAGAATTCATAAAAAGATTTCATAGATTGGAGTATTCACCCTTTATAGGTTGTAGTTTTCTATTTGAATTGAAAGTTCAATTCAACATGTGTGAAAATGTGATGATTAATAGAATTTCGTACCCTTTTTATGGTATAAAGTGTATTCAACATCAATATGACTTACATATGCGACCAACACTTGCCCCAATATTAGATAGACTCTTCCATCTCGTACGGGGGAACGATCTCAAAACCTAACTCCAAAACGTCTACATTGACACTCGACAACCTCTAACTCACACACTCGACAAACACAACCTCTGCAACATGAAAGGGAGCTCCTTATAATAAGTTAGTTTGATGGACTTATCATGTTATGACACGTGTAGAACCATACTAATATAAATAATCGTGCATATCCATCGATAAAGGAACCACTTGAAGCATCATATTAACCTTACTGCTCGGATTACTCTCTAAGCAATAATATTATGTACTCATTTAATATTTTAATATACTTTTTCCTTTGTTGTAATATTATTGAATTTTGTCAACTATCCTCTACTATAATAATAAATGTTTGTCCTTGAATTTTATTCATTTTTCCTTTGTTGTAATATTATTGAATTTTGTCAACTATCCTCTACTATAATAATAAATGTTTGTCCTTGAATTTTATTCATTCGATTTCCACGTTCTCTAAGTATCTTTTTATTAAAAGAATATCATGTATGTTTGTAAACAGTATTGGTACCCAGAAAAAAATGGCTTGTAAACACTATAATATAACTCTTCTTTTGTTTATTATATTGTATACAATCCTGTTTATCTCAACTCTTTTACCTTTCAATTTTTATGTCCCAGTTATGCAATTGGTTTCACTTAAAAAACTTCTAATTTTTACATTATAAAAACACATATATGTACAGTAATAATTTGAATATGTAAAACCATATATTTTAACATTATATCAAAAAACAATATATACACCATGTAGAAGAGGGTTAAAACTCAACTCTATCCATGAAAAGGGAGTTATGTTTTGCACTTATACCATATTTTTAATAAAACAAAGTGAAATTTTTCAATTTTATTATCGTTTATAATTTAAATCATTTAATTTTATTTAAATTTTGTATAGATAATAGACAATGTTATTTAGTTTGATTGATATTTTATTTCATTTTTAGATAGTTTATATTTAATTTGCTACAAAAATGATGTCATTCAAGTATGCACTATTATATTGTTAAAAATTATTACAATTTGTAAATAATTACATTCTTGATGATTCTATTATTAATTTTATTTAAAAGGTTAGCTCTACTATTTTATTGATAATTAGATTAAGAAGATCGTCCCTTTTTTACTATCATTAACATAATATCGAAATTATCCATTTTCATTATAAGCCTTCATACGGTGCCCTCTTGAAAAAAAATTCCTAATTACGTCCTGAAACTCTATATTTCTTTTTATGATACGTTGATGTCCACCTGCATTGTATAATTTTCTAACGGTCTTCTTTCTCCGGCCTAAGACAAGTCACAAAATATGTGCTGAGTAATTGGAAGACATGGTTGCATTACATATCACTCGATTCAATTCATAGCTATTTTTTTTTACTATATACATTTACTATACCTGCCCTTTTCATGAGAAAAAGAATCAAAAACTTATTTGTTTCAAAATTGTGAAATGTCATAAAAGTGCAAGGAATGCTTATCAGGATAAGCAAGAATGAGGAGATGAAAGAGTAGCAAAACCAAGTAGGTTTTATCTACTATAATTTTTACATGTCCATACCCAATTTTTCATGCTGCACCTTAGTTTGACAATATCTGTGAACCAGTTATGTTAAGTTCTTAACAATGTTCTTAAATCTTGGAAAGTTATTGACATAATCAAAGTCACTATGCATATCTCTCATTAAGTTAAGTGGTGAGATATTCATAAAAATGTACTAACTCAATGGTATGACGTATTTAGGATTACCCCATAAGCAAATTCACAAGGGCTCATTGAACTACTGCATCATGGCTCTGGGTCTGATGATCTCGTAGTTATAGTTTGAAGCAAATAATATCATACCGTAGAATGAGGCGTCCCTATCAATTTGATTGAGAAAAATATTGAAAACAAAGAAAGTTATGAAGATTCTTATACCCATGTGTTGGAAGAACTTGAGCTACTTGATGAAACATGAGATTGTGGTGACAATGTGATCTGTATCCTTCAAAAACTCCATTTTGTTCCAAAATCATATAGGAAGACTCAAAGGAATGTCATCTCTAGGATGAGGTGCATTATAAACAAGAAGGTATGCAATGTGATCATTGATATTGGAAGTAGTGAAAATTTAGTTTCCAAAGCACTTGAGAAAGCCTTATGTTTGATTGTTGAACATCATATACACCCCTATAAGATAGGATGGATTAAGAAAGATGACACATGACTAAAAAGCATACATATCTTGTTATTTATCTGAATTAATTAAGTGAATAAGGTTTTAATATCGCATTTTATAAATTTTTTTTTCAGAATCACGTGGTATGTTTTAACATATTTAAGATACTTTTGGACTTAAAAGATTCAAATGATAAAAACCAATCAAATCTCAGAATTAGTGGTATAATTTTCATACATTAAGAACCTAAATGCAAACATTTATACAAGATACATCAAAAACGGGTCAAAACATTAAAGTGTTAAAATTAAGGGTGCGCTACAACATAAGTATACATGCACTGTGACACAACAACCTAGTTATGAAGTTCAAATGAACTGGAACTAAAGTCGCACTACGATATGAGTCTATGTGCATGGCAACCCACAAACTCAGTTTTGCACTCCAACGCGTAATTTCAAGTACATGTGTATCTAAATTGTTCTCAATTTATTACATTAATATTTTAAATGTTTTAGATCTCTACAACCCTAATCCTAATTACATTGTAACTATATGTAACTCTTTTACTATATATATGTAGTTAGGGTTAACAACAAAAATAGCTAAAAATTAAGCTACAGATTATAGAAACAAATTTTAAAGAAAATATATTTAGGTCTACAAAAAAAGACAAGGCTAGAAATAAGATAGAATTCAAAAGACAATTAAGTAGTATTTCTTATTTTTCTTCTTAGTATTCTATTTATTTTAATTATGATATGTGATTGTGGATAATTTTCAAACCCTAAATTATGATTTTAATTAAAAAAAACATTATAATAACTTTTAGAATACATCCTTGAGTTTTGAAGTGTTTGATTCTATATTTAAATTTCATGATTGTGCATATATGAATTAAAATAATTAATTAATGTATTGCATATGATGAGGATTGTTACATAATATATTTCTCTTAATCTATGTTGTTCAAGTACCTTAATTATTATTTTATATTTATTTTTAGTTATAAACTATTTTCATAATTTATTAACAAGCTAATAATTAATGATATCTATTGTATCATTCTTTGTGAGTTCTAACGATCTTTGTTCTTAAATTACTTATCGTTTATACAATTTGATCATTTATATTTGCATGTTTCTAAAGGGATTACCAAGATGTAGTCATCAGATATGGATGTATGCCATTTCTCTCTGGGAAGACCTTGCAAATTTGATGTTGAAGCTGTCTACAGTGGAAAAGATAAAACTTTAACTCTTCCTATGAAAAGGCAAGAAGCTATTATTAAGCCCTATTCCAGAACCAAAGTCCATAATCATGACTGGAAGTGCCAAGAAAATGTTAGTTACCATAATGGGTACTCAAGCATTTAAAGAACTGAAAAGGGGGCAACAGGTCCTATTTTTAGTGCTAAGGGAATTAGAAGAACAAGGTGCACATATTTCATCTACAATTCAACCACTGATTAAATAGTATCAAGATTTATCTTCAAATGAGTTTTCATCAGAGTTCCTCCTTAAGGAATATTCAACATCATATAGATTTGATCCTAAGAGCAAAATTTCCTAACTTGTCACATTATAGGATGATTCCCCATGATCATGAAGTCTTGCAAGGCATTGTGGATGATTGATTAAAAAAGCAACCTATCCAAGAAAGCTTGAGCCCATGTTCAATCCCTGCATTATTAGTTCTTAAGGATGGTTCACACCGAATGTGCATTCATGGTCGAGCTCAGTAAGATTACCATTACATATAGATTCCCCATTCCAAGTTTAAAAGACAATCTAGACAAATTCTATAGGTCAACTGTGTTTTCCAAGTTGGACCTAAAATCTGGTTATCATCAGAGTAGGGCAAGACCAGGGAATGAATGCAACCGAACACTCTTGCTTTGCTTGCCATCCATAATCACCAAAGGTCAAAAACCTACGAACCAAAATACAAGTATCCGTCTATTCAGTATTACTTCCATAAAAATCATTTAAAATAAGTTGGAATGTGTCCTTAAAACAGCCACATAAGCATGCAAAAAAAAATAGGGATTAGAGATACACATTCATCTCAAACCTAAGTTACTCCGACTCGCCTCTTTATCCTGCTATACCGGTATCGACAGGACACGAATCCGGCGAAATATTTTTAGACAGAGAGGAAAAAAACAGACAGAGATGAAGAAAGAAAAGGAAGAGAAGCTGACAAAGAAAAAGAAATGAAAAGAAACTGATAGCCTGATATTAATAGAAAGAACTCAAGAAGAAGAAGCAACGGAGAAGATGAAGAAACAGAGAAGATGGAAATATTAAAGAGATTGACAAATAAACAGTGAAGTTTTCTTCGTCTTTTTTTAAATATGATTAATGAGACAGAGACTTTTCATTTCTTATTTCTATTTAATATTTTTATTTTCAAGACCCAAAGTTAGTCTTTATCCTTTTATTATTAATTTATTTAATATTTTTATTTCTTGTGGAATTCTATCTGTCACTAATTAAGATAAATATGTTACATGTATGTTCTTCTTTTTTCTTGTTTTATGTACACAATTTACTTAATAATTTATAAAAATATTAAAAAGTTATTTTGTTATATAAATTAATTTTTTTTATAATTTTATAAATTTTCTAATACTTACAAGTATAAAACCTTTTTATACTTGTTATTATTCAATGAAAATTATTCATCACATGAGCATGGACGAGTACAACCTATCAAATTCAATGCATAAATAATCAACTTAATTGCAATTCATTTATACATACACAAATATGATAAGGAAAACCAAATTGATTTTATATTTCACTCAACTTCACTTCCTGGTTTCTTAGATATTTGGTGCAGGCAGTTAAAATAATTTCTGAAGCTTACATGCGGACAATATGTTTTATACTTTGGTTAGCTCAGCTTGTGAAGATCATTAAAAATCATAACACTTATTTAATGTTAATACTGTTTGTACCAGACCTAATTCAATAGAAGGCATAAATTATCTCGGGATATCCACATGGGACTCAGGGATAGGGCGTTGTTACTCAAGCTAGTTCCTGACTAGACATAACAAAGCCTGAGTTAGAAGCAGAAGTCTCTTTTCTTTGTACTCTGATAAAAGCTATAAAAAAATAAATAAAGACAAAGCAATAGCAGGTGGTAAGGTACGAAAAAAAGAAATTATCTAAAGACGACTTGAAAGTAAAAGAAATTATTCCTCTTAAAATCGATCTGAAAAGAAAGTAGCAAATCGTTAGGTTCTTAACGCTTTGGTGCTAAAAAGCCGAATAGAAAATATTATAGTGTGAGCTAAATTCTTACCATCGAACTAAAAATATTTCACCACACGAAAAGAAACAGAAGAGCATTTTCCCTCACTATTTCTCAATTTTGCAGCTAAGCAATAATAAGTCCTAGCCCAAGCACCCTTTTATATATGGGCATTGGATTTCTCTCTCCAATCAACTGACACACATTTATTATGAGAGTCGAACGGTTCATATCATGTGCCCGGTATTCACTCTTCCACCTCAGACCGAAGCTCGAGCTGAAAGAGTGGGGGGACTTGATGGTTAGACATCCGGATCGACCCAAAGACCGGACCTTGTAACCTACCCAAGCCAAGTCCATCCCAAGATGAAAGATGAAGTACCCTAGACATCCCACCCATGGGAAAACGTAGTTCAATGGCAGTTCGAGTCTTAGATAGACCAAGCCCAATGGCAGCTCAAGCTTTAGACAGAACAAGCCCAATGTCAACTCGAGTATAGCACAAGCTCGTGGACCACATGAGTAAAACTCGACCTGAATCTTTGACACATTGTACTTTAGGCTAATTATGCCCTCTTGACATGTAGTTACATGTACACATTATATAGCTGACACATGTACCCATAAATGTGCTATAAATAGATGGACCACTCATGAGGATCCACACACTGAGCCCTTTACATTCATCTCTCTCTAATCTCTCTCTATAGGATACTGAGTCTCAACATTTTGGAGCCCACTGTGGGGCTCAGATTCTAAGGTTAATCACAAATTTCTGACCCCATATCCTATAGGGACTCATCTCGATCTTAGAGAGAAATTAGGAAAGTCCATCGCACATTACTTACAATTCAAAAAATCATGGCTATAACTCGGTCTGAAAGACCCTCAAATTCGACTGATCCTAAAATAGTGGTTGCTCAAGGAAACACACCACTGACAACCAATGGGACTAGGGTAGAAGAAAATTCCATCTATCAAGAGTTATCTCATCAATTGCTAGATCTTAGGAAAGAGCTAGACGAAACTTGAAGAGAAAATAAAGCTCTATGATCTTATGCAAAGGAAAGGATCCCTGAAAATCCTACTGCCGAACCGGTCAACGAAGAGGCAATAAGACACAGTCAGTCCGAGCTCCGATTTTCCAAGCATGAAGTTGAGAGAAACTCCCTCTCTAGCTCGGCTTGTCCCAATGAGGAACAATGGCTGCAAGAAAAAAGGATCTAGGAAAAATGGATCCAAGCCTTGGAAGAGAACAACAAGAGGCAAGGGGAGGCTTTGAAAGAAGCAAGTGAAAAATAGGAAAAGGGAAATGCCCCCTACGAGGTGGACAAAGATTGCAAACAATTGTAAATCTCCCCCTTCTTAGATGCAATTGAAAATGATGAACCTCAGCCCAAGTTCAATGCTCTTAAATGCCCTAACTATTTTGGGACGAAGGATCTGGTGAGGCACGTCCAACATTTCAAAATAGCCATGGCACCCATGAGCCTCACCCAAGCAAAAAGAGACATGATGATGTGCAAGTTGTTCATCATCATCACTTCTTTTCAATTATATAAGGGGAAAAAAGAACCCGCCGAAGGATACATGAAGCTATTCAGAGGCCTTCTAAAAAAATCTTACTTGTTCATGGAATTGACTAAAACTGTACCATATACCTTGGAGGAAGCTTATGGGGAGGCCAGGAAGTTCGTCAACTTAGAAAGGGAGCTTAGCCTATCCAAGGATCTTCGAATGGGAGGAGAATTGATCCTGGCACCAAACAAAGAAAAAAGGAGAACGATCCCAGACCAAACACACCAAACTTACAAAAACAAACGATTTGTTGTGGGTAACAGGCAAGCAGGACAATGGTCGGCAAGCAGAAAATGGGCGGTAAAAAAAAGCTGGCCAAAAAATAGGGAAACTTGGGGAATAGCATTATCTCCTTTCAGGGGTCCTGATGACTCTATGAATATAGAGTCATTAGCGCACTTTTTTACTTAATATTTACTTATTTTATTTAATAAATAGTATTTTTATGGCTAAAAAAGTTAAAATATAAACATTTTAGAGAAAAGAAGTAAAAATACAATTTTTGAATTTTATTTTATTTTTATGAATTGTTTATGAATTTTTAACGTAGGACCAATCAGAAGCTTACACGTGGCATGCCATGCAAGCAGAGGAGATAACTGGGCAAGCCACGCGGACGCCACGCAAGCGTGGAAAGCAAATCACGTCGCACCACGTGTGAGGAGGACGAAACACGTACCACGTGTCAACACGACGTTCAATCGGATTTCGAAAATCGTCAACGTGCCATGACAAGTGTCACCACGCCATTGATCCCGTGAATCACGCCATGCCACGTGTTGCTGACTCGATGAGCGTTGACTCTAACCAGTCTCCCTTACCATACGTTGCTTCCTGATTCGCCCAATGAATTTCTTATGCAATGTGTCATGCTGTGATTCACTAAAACTGTCTTTTGCTTGTTTTGATCGTAGCCCTTGATTTGAAACTGATCGGACGGTCCAGATCGCACCTGAGCTTTATTTAAGCCCCTAATCACTCCATAAACCCTAATTAGCCTCCATTAGCATAATTTTGGTCAGTTTTTAGAGCAAAAAGAGAGAAAATACAGAAAATTGAAGAAAAGACACAATTTTGGTGGAGATTCAAGAGGAAATTAATTCTATAATTCAAAAGATTGATTGTATTTCTTTTTCTACTCTTTTCTTTATTAAGTTTATGTCTTTCTTTATGAAAAATATGAGCTTTATGAACAAAATTATGTGTAATTAATTTATTAATCTAGGGATCTTATGAACCCAATTTTCACCATGTGGTGATCTAATATTTTTTCCCAATTATAATATTAATTTAATTATATTATTTAATCTAATTTTTATGCTATTAATTATTTGATCAACAATTTATCTATAAAGGCAATTAAATAGATTTGAGAAAATTATTTAATTATTTGTCTTTATTAAATAACATGTATAGTTTCTAGGCAGAGATATATGATTCTTATGCATGTGATCCATAATTGATAAACCTAATGAGTAGTATGCAATTTAATTGGCATGAGAGTGTGATTAAATTAATTACTATATGGTGTGTAGTTTACTTGAGAGATGAATACATACTAGGTTAGATTCAATTGATCATGTAATTAATGGATATTATATTGGGAGGATTTTAGTGATTCACATGTTTAGAAAATTGGGGGATTAAGTATTCCTAGATATTTTCTCATATATCTTTTTAGTCACAAAATCTGATTTAATTAATTATTGCTATTTACTTTTAGTTATTTTAATTTTTCTTTCTTAAGATATAAAAACACCAAAAATTTGATTTTTATTATTTTTAGTTTTAAAAATTAGTTTCTAAAAAAATAATCTCCGTGGGAACGATCTTTACTTATCATTATATTACTTGTTACGATACGTATACTTGCGTATTCATTGCACACACAATTTGTGTGGCGATCAAGTCCTCCTTTAAAAGTTGATTTAACCCAATTTGTACAAAGAATTGAAAGGGAGCTTGAGATTAGGTGGCCACCTAAGATGAATACTATAGGGAGAGATGTGTCGAAATGGTGCGCTTTTCACAAAGATATAGGCCACGAGATGAGAGATTGTAGAAACTTCAAAAGAGAATTGGAGGCATTATTGGCTAGAGGATATTGCAAAGACCTCGTCACAACGAATGAAGATAGAAGAGAAGGCTACCACTACGAACGAAGAATGTTTTGACCAACATACTCATCAAGCACTGGAAAAGAGCTTCATGGGAGGCCCAACATTAAAACCATCCACAACATACATGAAGGGCTAGGAGTTACGGAGTCTCTAACAATGCTAGCAAAACATTTTCAAGGGAGCTGCATAATGCACCCCATGTATACGCTTTGGATAAAGAAAGACCCCTATGAGAATAACTTTCTCGGAGAAGGATGAGACCACATCCCATCAGAAGGACCCTCTAGTGATAACCTTGAGGATCGGGTCTTGTGACGTTTGATGGGTAATGATTAACACTAGGAGTTTAGTGATGAGCAGAATCGGGATTGCCAAAAACTTTGATGCCATCCCCGCAACGGAGTCATCCCCGGCAACGGCGCCAAAAACTTGATGAGCAGAATCGGGATTGCCAAAAACTTTGATGCCATCCCCGCAACGGAGTCATCCCCGGCAACGGCGCCAAAAACTTGATGAGCATAATCGGGATTGCCAAAAACTTTGATGCCATCCCCGGCAACGGCGCCAAAAACTTGATGAGCAGAATCGTGATCGCCAAATACTTTGATGAACGAAAACCGGCATCGCCGATCCTGCCAATACTTTGGTTTTATATTTATAAAACTCTCGCAAAGGTACCTAATCATTTCGTAGAAAATGATAAGTATACTCCCAAGGTCGATCTAAGGAAGGAATGTATGTGGTTTTTAATTTATTATTCAAACTTTTAAAAACGAAATTAAATCCTAAACATCCTGTCACGATATTTTGGGTTTTTTGTGTTTTTAATCTAATTACAGAAAATTAAACCTAGATTCAATAAACATTCATGCAAATTTTATCTTTATAAATAAAGTGGAGTATTTATGGATATAATAACTAAGTTAATTATGCTTGCTCGTATTATTTAGGTTATTAAAGATATGGATTGATATTTATTGATTCTCCCTTTTTGTATTTAATACCACCTTTGGTGGGGTTAGATATTCTTTGTTAACTAAACAAATCAATTAACACCTAAGGAAGGGGTTGATAACTAATTTGGTTAATTAAATTAATTCCTTTTTCTAAGAGATTGAAAATGAACCATTTAAATGCCACCTTTGGGCGGGGTTAGACGCTTAAAACTTTATTCAAGGTGTCCAAATTAAACCTAAGAATTTAGTTATCCGAGTACTAACTTTCAAGTTTTAAAACCACTAACAAAACGTGTTGTCATTAATACATTTTCGGATAATAATTCTTATAAAAACTTTTGAAATAGAGCTTCACCTAACTACCTAAGATTGTACCAACAAATAAAAGAAAGCACTACTCTAAATCGCATCGGATAACTAAATCTTAAAATCTAATTTTCAAATTTAAGTTTGTAATGAAAAATAATATATTTCTCTCTAACATTCTTAATATAAAATCTTGAATAAAAATAAAATCAATTCATTTTAGAGATTTTTACCTATTTAATATTTCTCAAGCATAACAACGTTATTATTATATCATGTTTACAAATAGCTAGCACAGTTAAATTTAATCACATACAAATTAAATATAACATGTAAGAATAAAGCATAAAAAATAACTACAAAAAAAATAAAATCCTTACAAAGATTGATGCCATTCTAGTTGCTAGAAAACCTCCAAACGGAATTTGCACTCCCATTTATTGAATCAAAAAGCTAATAAATTACAAAAACATAACTAGTTCTTCCCAAAAAGGGAAGAACTCTAAAATTAAGAGAAACTAGCTAAAACATAAGAAAAACTAAAAAAACCTAAAAACTAAGAAATGGAGAGAAAGAAAGAAGAGATAAGCGTGTTGTGAGGTGTGTTTTGAAGTGAAGGGAAGGGGGGTATTTATAGGTGAGGATTGAGAGAAAAAATGTGTAAAACAATGTTAAAAAAATGTTAAAAAATGTAAAAATGCGTAATGGACATGGGGAGGTCATTGATGACGTCCGATGACGTCAGAGCGAGTGTCGTACGTGAAAAATGGGGCGAAATGGCGTCAAGGCGCGCGGATGATGGGCGTGCGCTATGTGCGTAGATGAACAAGACTGCCACTGCATACGCGTATGAACGCACTACCACATGCGCGCACTGCGCGCGGATGAACAAGTACAAGCGTGCGCAACTGCGGCACTAGCGACGCGCGTTGTGATGGGCTACCAGCGCAATTTTCTCCTTTTTGACATTTTTGACATTTTCGACCCATTTTGTCCAATTTTTCCATATTTGTTGACATTTCCCCATTTATTTAGTAATATAATTGTGATGTATTGCTTCCAGTATTCCTCTTTGAGTCTTTAAGTTACGTTTTTAAACGAAAATACCTAAAAAACAATAAAAATACCCGTGATTCCGAAAAAGAAATTTATATAAATATATGATAAAACATATAAATATATATATTTTTAATCAATTAATGAGCATAAAATCATGGTAATTTTAGTGCTTTTTGAGCACTCATCATTTAGTAGACCTCATATTCCTAACAACTGCCCGAGCCCTTAGGCTAGGAGACAAGGACATCTTCAAAACAGAGTTGTCTCGTAGGATTCAACGTAACCACCACCTACACAAAGAGGAACTGTGATCCTACCCGTCATGGAAAAATGGGTGATAATAATGACCAATTTGGTCATCATCGATGCCCTAGCACATTATAATTCCATCCTTATAAGACCCTGGATACATAACATGAAAGCAATCTCATCCATCTTCCATCAGGTAATAAAATTCGCCACGGCTGAAGGCCTTGAAGAGGTGAGAGAAGATCAAGAGAACACCAGGCTTTGTTATGATGCAACAATGAAGGGAACTACTCCCAAATAGCAATCACTGAAAGGCCACCCTCCAAGGCGAATAAGGAATAAAAGCATAATGAGGTCAATATTTTTGAATAAGGTAAAAGACTTCCTAACTAATGAGGAGGGAAAGGGCCACATTGTGAAAATTGGTGATGACTTAACAACAGAACTCGAGGAGGAGCTCTCGTTATTTCTAAAAACCAATGCAGACATCTTTACGTGGACCCTTACGAACATATCAGGAATTGATTCACGGATCATAACCCACCGACTAAGCATTGACATAGAAGCCAGACCTATTCAACAACGGAAAAGAAAGTTCCCTAGAGAGAAAAATGAAGCAATCAAACAACATGTAGCTACCCTCAAAGAGGTAGGGATCATTAGGGAAATCAAGTATCCCTTATGACTCTCAAATGTGGTACTAATAAAAAAGGCATGCGGTATATCTTGTATGTGCATAGCCTTCACTGATCTAAACAAGGCATGCCCCAAAGACTACTTCCACCTCCCAAGCATTGATCAGCTGGTAGATGCCTCTTCTGGGTTTGGGTTGATGAGCTTCTTGGATGCATATTTTGGGTATCATCAAATCAAAATGCACCCTAAGGATGAAGAAAAAACTTCTTTCATAACAGAAGAAGGAACATTCTGCTACACAAGAATGTCATTCAGATTAAAAGACATGGGTGTAACATATCAACACCTCATTAACAAAATGTTTGAAAGGCAGTTGGGCAGGAACCTGGAAGCATACATTGATGACATGGTGGTTAATTTAGCTCAACCCCTGAACCATATTTGAGACTTACAGGAGATATTCGAGGTGAGATGAAGGTATGGCATGAAACTTAACCCAAAAAATGCATTTTTGGTGTGGCTGTAGGAAAATTTTGGGGGTACCTTATATCAGCAAGATAAATCGAGGCCAACCTTGACAAAATACATGCACTGGTGAACATGAAACCAACTAGTAGTCTTAGGGGTATACAACAACTGAATGGAAGGATATGGGCATTGAGCAGATTCATTACTAAATGCACAGACAAGTGTATGCCCTTCTTCAAGATGCTGAGAAAGAACACGATTGGCTTTTGGAACGAGGACTATAGCACGACCTTCGAAGAAATAAAAAAATACCTTAGTAATCCCCCTGTCTTGGTTAGCCTATTACCTAGGGAGATTCTTTATCTATATTTGGCTGTCACACACCAGACATGCAATTCCGTGCTAATAACAGAAAGGAACAAAATTCAGCACCCTATCTACTATGTCAGCCAATAACTGAACTAATCGCCTATTTGTTCTATCAGAATCCACAATGCACGAGCAAAAAAGTTAGAGGTACTAGCTTGTTTCCTAAGCTCTACTTAAACGACAAAGATTCTCAAACATATGAATCAATCTATTGTTCTCCAACCCTTTTTATAGGAAAGGAAAACTAAAAAAAATTATTATCCCTCAATAAATGACAAAAGGTAGGTTAACATCATAAATACACAATAAATAAGAAAATTACTTTATTTATTCAAAAACCTTCACGAGTACGAAATAAAGTAACATCTTATGACCATACAAACCTAAATGACATCCAACTTTCAAAAACAAAAAATAATAAAACAAATCACTCAAGGATCAACGGTCCCTTCCCCGGGAACCTCAGGGCCATCCTCACCACCAGAGGGGCCTAATCCTTCCCCCTCCTCCTCAAGTGAAGGGGCTCGATTATAGAGTGGCGTAACAGGGATATCCAGAATGCGATAGTAGTACTCACCCAAATCTTTCTTTCTGACCTCCATCTTGAAGGTCTTTATCGCCAGCTCATATGCTCACTTGACACTAGACTTGAGCTTCTGTGCCATAGCATCCACATCGGCTTTTCCTTGACATCGAACCTCCTCGGTAGAGGCCTCAACTAGTATTTTCACCTCCCTCACCCCTTCTCCAGCTCAGTCATGCACTGAACACACACATTAAGCTCAGATATAGCTCTTTTTAGTTTCTCCTCCTTATTAATTGTCTCGCTCTCCCACTTTGCTGCTCTCGCCAACAGAGTGGTGTATTTTGAGCGCAACGATGCATGAGTCTGCTTCTCCTTTACCAGCTCAAACTTTAAATAGCCCACGTTGTGAGCTCTATCAAAGTCACAAATCAGCATCAACTATACACAAAGAAAAAAGGTTAAGCAAACAAAAATTGAGCTCACACTGCATTGTGCTGAATATCACAAACAAAAAATATAACACACCTGACACAATTGATGATGAATGACCTCTCTAACATCATCCCCATCGCAAATAGCCGTGAGTTGCTCCTTGTATCCATCCATTAAAATTTGGCTCGTACAATGATCAAGGTACTCGGGTGCCAAGCCCCAATTCAACACGACCCCGTTAGCGCTGGTAGTAAGGTCCTAAACAATAGCCTTTTCCCTTTTAAATCCCTTAGAGGATTTCCATATTCTTTGGTGCCAGTGTGAGGAGTTGAGGACCCAAGATGCTCTAGCAAAGGCGGACAAACTTTCATAGGATCAGGGTCACAGGTGGTTTCATCAGCACCAACCTTCTTCTTTTTCTTCTTAAGAGAAGAAGTACGACCTTCATGAGAATATTTCTCCCTCTTCTTACCCACCAATAAGCCTCCCCCAAGAGCAAGTAAGGCACCCATCGGTGAACCAGTTCCTCCCGATGTCACCTTACTCTTCATTCAAGCAAAAAGTTGGGCAACGGTCAAATCCATAGGAACTGCATAATAGAAAAAGAACATAGGTTGAACACCTCGAAAAAGAAAAAATAATAACATAAGAAAAGGTATATATATTTAAAATAAAAAAATAGGGGCGCAAATATTATAAGGTAACAACAAAGAGAGACTAATGGTCACCATCTTTCGGCACCACCTTGAACCGTCCCCCAAAATCTGTAGGAGGAGTTCTATGTTTAATAGAAGCCCAGGCATTAGAAGAAGCTCAAGGTTTATGAGTCAACCTAAGATGAGGCTCCACAGCACCATGCATCATTAGCACACATGCAACAAAACACTGAGTGTTCAAAAGAGTCCTCAAGTTTGTCTTGTCAGGAAGATAGTTATGGATATCAGCCAACCTCTACTTTGCATCAAGACTCAAGGTCATGATCAAAGAAGCCATATTCCTAATCATGACCTTAGTATCATTCCAGACACACCTTACCAATCTAGTATCACTTATGGGGGACTCCTACTAACCTGAAACGTAGAAAAAGTACTCTTTCTAATTTTTTTCATTTTCAAGGAGGGACATATTCACCCCACGATCCTGCTTAACCGACATATACACCTTCCTCAGGTCTGTGGGGTTCTATTTCAGAACATACACCTCATTAAACTCTACCATCTCTAAATTCATCTTGAGTTCTTGACATATAAATGTTAAGCATAGTAGATATCTCCACCCATTAGGCATCAATTGCATCGGTGCAAGCTATGTCCTAACCAAAAATCTCTTGATGAGAGGATACAAAGGAAACCTTAACCCAGCCATAGAGCTTTCTCATGGAAAATAGTCCACCCAGCTAGGGGTTCATCACTATAGCGAGCACCCTCAAAAGGAATCATTATCTGAACTATTGGAAGGATGTCATAGGTCTTTCTTATTCTCTCTTCATCCTGGGGTAACAACCCACAAGTTTTAGAATGGCCACCCAGCCTTTAAACCGACCTGTCGGCTTTCCAGATCCTATATTCCTGTTTTTTCCTTCATGTCCTAGACACTGAAATCTAAGTATGAGGCATACTCAATTTCACAGTAGGCATGGTCTGGGGCGGGGGTTAGAGGTAAATGGTTGTGGTGAAGACTGACTCATTTCATTAAAAGAACCCAAGATAGAAGACCCCGAGCTTCCACTTGTACTAACATACTGAGGGCTCTCCCAAGAGCTCGAGCCAGAAGCAGATGTCTCTTTCTCTTTGCATTATGATAAAAGCTACAAAATAAATAAATAAAGACAACAATAACATGTGGTAAGGTACGAGAAAAAGAGATTACCTAAAGATGACTTGAAAGTAAAATAAATTGTTCCTCTTAAAACCGACCTGAAAAGAAAGTAGCAAATCATTAGGTTCTCAATGCTTGGGTGCTAAAAAGCCAAACAAAGAATATTATAGTGCAAGCTGAATTTTTACCACCGAACTAACAAATTTTCACCACTCGAAAAGAAATGATAGAGCATTTTCCCTCACTATTTCTCAATTTTGTAAGTAAGCAATGTTAAGTCCTAGTCCAAGCACCCCTTTATATATAGACATTGGATTTATCTCTCCAATCAACTGACACACATTTATTATGGGAATCATATTAGCATTTTAAGAAAAAATCAACCAAAATCAAACCCTACAATTATGTTTCTTTTATTCAATATGCAAGAGTCTCCATTTGGTTTGTTGTAAAAATCTTTTGTTTGCAGTGGGCAGAGTTACCATGTAAATTTTTTATTACCTAATTAAACAATGAGCAAAATGGAGAATAAAATGGGAACCAATTGCAAACAATAATATCAACCCAACCCCACGTACCAATTAAGCAATAAGTAAATTAACGGAAAGAAAAAAAATAAATGAATACACAAGATTTAATGTGATACGTGTCTAAATTTTAGAACTTACATCCACAATCCAAACACTTAAACAATTCTATTATGATTCAAAGATGATATGCTACTCTATGGTAATATAATCATATGGTAATATAATCATCTAATCTCTTCATTGTACACGCATTACCCAATCTCATTGTAGCTCAATAATAATCACCCAATCTCATTGTAGCTTAATAATATCTCTAAGCCTCACACTCCTTCAACGTAAGTATATTTAGTTTCTAATGCTTAAAATGGGTTGAGAAACGAGAGAGCTATACCTTAGAATAGCTCAATCCCAAATAGTTATCTATAAACACTAAATTTCTATATCCCCACCAACAATGGAAAAGCATTCTTCTTCCTTGTCTCTCTTTCATTATTCAAGCTCCCTAAATGCTCTTACAAATGACTACAGTATACAATTGAACTCTCTATAGATCATTTACCAAAATACCCATGCAAAATCAAGCCCCTCGTGTAAGCCCAATGCCCTTATTGGTCATCTTACATTGTTTCCGTGAGTTTTATATATGATTGATCCATCGACCATGAGTCAATCAATCGAACCCTTCAAATTGGAAATGCAAAAACGAGCATGAACTTCTCGTGCAAAGCTCGATCAATCGAGCAAGGATCGCCCTATAGCCCTGCATGGCACCCACTCGCTAGGCCATATAATCTTTAGAACTCCTCGTGCACTTGCTTGTCCGGCCCAACCTGTGGCTCCTGATCACCTCCATGGTCGCTAGTGTCCCTCCACATATTTGCATCACACCTCACATGATTCTCTGTTCATATTTAACTTATTATTTTTTTCTCGTCAATTTCAAAACTTTAGGGTGCATGAGGATATAGCCTGGCACCCCTATGAAAGAATAATTTGATTTATCTCCTATCTGCACAAAGCAATTATATATGGATATGACCCAATTCGACCCTTAATGTCAATAGCTCCCTCGTAAGTAACCTGCTTAATAAACTTTTCACTTCTTGTATGTGGTTTTGTTGGGCTTTATATCACTGGTTGAAAATTTATGGTTCCATCCACATTCACTACCATGTTGTCAACTTAATTGGCTTCTGATCTAATAGGATAGGCTCGCTAATCTGTCACTATTTGATCAGCAAGTTCAGACATAATGAAGTCAAAAGGGTCAAAATAAGTTTGGCATGTATTTTTAACCTCTATTCATCTACAAGATAGAGTTACCACTTCTTTTTTCCCTAACATTTTTTGCCTTTAGGAACTGGCTTTATTATGGGAGCTTTTGCCAAGTTATTTTCTTTGGACCGGATTGAGATACTTTTCCATTACATCAATGTCACCATCCACATTATATATATCCAAGGATTCCAAGTTACAATTTAAAGGAAGCTAACAAATCTGTCCAAGAAAATTGGGGAAAGTGGAATTTACTGGTCTCTTCTGTATGTTTCTTTGTTATCTAGGAGTCGGGGTTTCAAATAGCATATAGATGTACATAATGGTATTGGTCACAACATGACATGTCAATTGTACATGGCATATGTATATGTTATATGTACACATTTATGTACAGTATCTATACATAACATATGTACATACTATGTACAATTAAAATGCTATTTTGAGACCAAAGGTTTGAATTTGTACTTTTAAAGTGTATTCCTGATGTGGGGCATTATTTCAACTGCATAAATGAACAAACAAAATTTAGAATTTACTTGATTTGCATATCAAATGTCTTGTGATTGATTTGGTTTTCAATTGAATGGAAGTATTTGAACGAGGCTACATTGAATTGACGCAGTGAAGACAATTATCACAATGTGCCAAGTATATGACCATGAAGGAAAATTATGTTGACTCCCTTCCAATTGCCTTCCTGAGCAAAGTGATGCCTGATTGACTGTTTCCCTTATGGAGGCCGGGGGTCACAGGCTCACAACGGCCTTTTTGGCTCTTTCTTAGTTGTTGTCTTTATATGCTATCTCAGCTTACTGGAAATTCACTGATTTTTCGATAAGAGAGATGAAATGTGTTTGGATTATATAAGAAGATAATCTTGTAAAAGGTAATGTATGATTTTATTTTTATTTTTATTCCAATAATTTTTAATGATACACTTTAATCTTGGTATAGAATGTGCACTTTAAATATAGGATCTGAGTACACAATTTTACAAATGTATATAACTATAATGCTCCTTTTTCGAAAGTTATGATATTGCCGGCTTCCTTCCTTTTTATTTATGTAATGAAGGACTTGGAGATTCTCTTTCCACATTTAAGTTATATGCTCTACACAATTTGAACAAAGGTATAAGAGCTAACTAAGTAGATGATCAATAGAAGATTTTTTTTATATCAAATAATATTTAATGTAATTTAAACTTATAATTTGAAATGAAAAAAAGTGTTATTACCGTATCACTAGAGTAACTCCTCTAATAAGTGAGAAAATCCACTTGATTTTTCAATTTCTTTACCGGGGCAAGGCAAGCAAAAGGCTTAGTGTTCTAGGGGAGGAAACAAAAGTTTCTTATTTGTTTGTTTATCTTTCTTTGTTTTCCTCTTTAGACATAGCTCCTCGGTGCAGGTTATATTTACATTATATTTCTTCATATTAATACGAGATGGCATGATAGGTTACTAAGGGGGGTAACCACAATAAACTATGATGAAATGTGTAACTCTTTTAAGCGTTGAAATTATAGATGATCAATTATGGTTGAGAGTCTTCTTTATATTTTGGAGTAAAAAAATAAGAGTGAACATATTCCGTGATGATAAACTTTGGCTTAAAAAGAAAGAGTGAAAATTATACGGTTGAGAAATTATTCTCTTAAAATAGGTTTTCTATCGAAAGGTTAACATATTACGAAAAGTAACTCATTTTAACTATATACTTAATTTACTCTTTTTAATTTTCTAAAGTGAAACTTGTTTGTAAATTCAACGATCCCTCCTAAAATGAGAACACATCACCTCCTTTAAATTCTAATCATATCCTTGTACCAAGGACCATTCATTTAGCCACATCCTCCTTAATCAAAGATTCATACTTTATCAAGTATACCACCATGGTAATAAAGAGCTAAATAATTTACATTAATTTAATTACGCCTCAAGAGTCCAATGAGTTTAAAATAATATCGTAAAATTTTTAGATTTGGGTCACATACGCAACTTACACAAACCCACTTTTGTTTTAGATATTCAACTTATGTGCACTCAAGTAATGCAAATTTAACACTAGTTATTATACCATAAAATTTCAACCCAAAATATTAATCTATTAAGAAAAGTAATTCATTCTAATTATATACCAAATTTATTCCCTATAATTTTTTAACATAATACTGATTTTCATACCCAATATATAACAAATTACACTACCAGGTGTGAGTTTTGGTTTCATAAAAAATACAACACATTACAATACAAGAAAATGTTTGCAGTACGTTGAATATAGAATAGTACATCAACAAAAATATAAAAATAATAAATAATTTGTCTGAGCCGTTTTAACTCTTTAAATATTTACAGCTCACTAACGAGTGAGCCAACTATAATAAATAATTTGTCACTTCTTTTTGTCGAATAAAAAGTAATTTCAAAATATATTTAGCCAACTATATTTCAAAATAATTTGTTCAAACATAAAGTTGTTGTCAAAACAAATCCAGCACTTGAAAGGTGATCTGAAGTGAAGTTGAGCAATGACTGGATGAGTTATTAACTTCGTGAAATTTTAAAGCCAAAAAGTAATAGCTGGAGCTTGTTGGTATGGTACTTTGGATATTAATTTTTGGCAAATTTGATGCACAAGAAAAAGATTATAACTTTAAATGCAATGATACTTTAAAAGAATCAAAACTTACCTGAAACTAAGGCTGCAAATAACAACTTTATGTTTTAACCCAAAAAATAAAAAATAAAAAATGAAACTTTAACAAAGGTTGATTACTTCCCAGCATTCTCTCTCTCTTTTTTTTTTCTTCGTATCAAAATCCTATAATGTTTTTTTTCTTCTTCTGCATATCTCTTTTACCAGAAAGAGGAAGGACGTTCTTCTATAGGAATTAGCTTTCTGGAGTAATTATTTCTTTGATTTTTAGTTTAATTTAATAAAACCAATCACAAATGAGTTTATATTAATTTAAATTTTAGTGTAACTTGAGCATATTTTTGTTTTTACACGCTTTTTCACGCAGATCTAATAAAATTATAATTTTATTAATTGAAAATGAAATTACTATGATAACAAAATTTACGAGTAAATAAAGTTAATTTACGAGATTACATCTATAAAAAAAAAAAAAATCATTAATAAAGAATAAATATTATCAATGCTAACACCTTAACGATCCACGTTTGATTATACATTTTTGTTTTTCATGTATCTTCAATTTGAATGAGGAATGAATGAAATTTGTAAATTTTCCCAAAAAGTAACAACCTTATGAAAGCAATGTAGTACATTAATTTTGTGAGCCACATAGCAGTTACAGCCACTCACATGCTAAAAGCATCTCTCTTTTTCTACTACTAGATATGGATTCTTCGTGAGAACACTTAAAACTTATAAGGATAGAGATTATTTTTACTTTGGTAAAGCTTAGCTCAAAAGAAAAGAAAAGTAACGAGGGTTTGCTTCAAAATGATTGCTGAAGCAGTCATTCAACACTTCTGATTAGTTCAATAGGCCAAAAGAAAAAGTTTCATATCATTTATCTATCACACTGAGCAAACCTCATACAACACTCTCCAAATGCAAAATATCTCATCAAACTATATGTAGTTAAGTAATTAGCAGAGCTTTTCTTTGGGGTAATGAGCATATACTATACAAGCTAAAAGAAGAAAAAAAAAACCAATATGCTAATTCAAATAATTGGTGGAGGTGGAGTCTCCCATATGTCAAACACATTTTCCTCACTATGGAGTGCAAAAAGCCGATCTCCCCCAATCGAAAAATCGCAGATCGAACCTCCATAGCTTCGTCGAAGTCTAGATGTTAAAACACAGTCAGGTCCACAGAACACTGAAATACTGTCATTCATGGATGAAAACAGTTGCCCTTCATGTAACGCTAATTTGGGATAACAAGGCTCCTCTGGCATCTTACCCTTCATTAGTCTACTTCTTGAACTCCACCTAACACTCCCACCAGAAATTCTCAGATCAATAAAACCCAAATCTTCATATTCATTCACTACACAAACTGAGTTACTCTCTTCCATTGCAATAGCATCTCTAACCCGTTTTGCATCAACATTTAGAGTAGCTCCAATATCAGACCAATTCCAAACCATCTTTTTTTCTCTGAAATCTAACAAACTAATATAACAGTTATCTTTTCTTGGAAACAAAGTTGCAACTAACAAACAGTTGCTACCATTTAACCATTGAAGCTTATCAGCATCACCGAGTGACCAACCAGGGGGTTCATAGAAAAAATCAACTTGCTTTCCTGTTACTTGGTCCCAAACACCAATTCCATATTCATTGCTTCTACCTTTACAACTGGAAAATATCTTATAATCTGAGCTAAAACTCAAAGCTCCAGCAGTAAAACTCTTGATCTGACTTTCATGGCTAACATGAAATTTGTACCTGAGCTCCCCTGTCGATGCTCTGAACAATCCCATTCCACCATCTCCACGGCCTAACCTCTCACAAACACTTAGAACAACATTTTGTGGATCAACCCAACCAACATCATTGACTCTCTGATAATCAAGATTGATTGGTGGGTGTTCATCTAGCATCCAATCATAGACATGAACCATGCTACCATGAGCAACACAGCAACCACCATCTGGGCCAGCTCGAATGGCCGTGCCATCACCCGGAGCTTGACCCGTTACAGACTGTGAAAGCCTCAATCTGTTACCATCTAATTGACCCCATTTGGCAGAACGAACATGGTCAAGAAGGCCATAGTAAAGAGCCTCTCTATAGAGGAGCCTTTCAGGGATATTGGCCGGAACATAGAGTTCTTGGGTCCTTACAAGATCAAGTAGGACTCCAAAACAATCTGGGTTTCGATCAATGAAGTATTCATCAGATGTACTGGTTTGAAGATTCCAGTCTTCATCGAACATGGCTCCGAACATTGAATCACGGCCAGCGTTGGCAAGGGTGGTCGCAGATGTTTCAAATATTCTGCCTCCGACATTGAATCTCACCCTGTCCTTTTGAATTCCCATGATTAAATTTCCTTCAAAAAAAAAATCTGAGAAATCCAGGTGGGAATTTGAAAATTATAAGTCTTGGGAGAAAGGGGAAAATAAGATGTCGTTTAAGGATAGGAATGAATTTATTTACGAAAGGGTGGATAAATTTTATGGGATTATTTGGAAATTTGAATTTTGATGAGAGAATCCAAATTGAGGAACTCTTTTCTTGAAGGATCCAAGCTGAGAGAAAGTGTAAGACTGTGAGAGATAAACGAGAGTATTGAGAAGCTAGAAAATATGGAGATCAACTGGTTTCTGAACAATTTAGGTTATACAAAAGGATGATTTTCCAACAAAACACAAAATCGATGGCATAAAAAGGAAAAGGAGAATTTTATCAATTTGGAGAGAAGTATGATCAATTCTAATTAAATGGAGATCTCGGTATCTTAGATTGCAGGTTTTGGAGATGCTTTTTTAAAGTTGTGGAATTGGAGAATTGGAGCTGTTGGAATTCAAAAAATTGAATCTTTCTCTCTCTCTCTCTCTCTTCCTTCCTCCAGTTTTCTCCATATTTTTCTCTTCTTTTCTCCTCATCTGTCCTGACCTCCTTTAGTCTTTCCTTTATTCCGGACACGAGTAAACTTTTTCTCAAATTAAATCTCCTATAGCGGGGTCTACTTAATTTTTCCACCTAATTAGGTTGAACCGTTGGATGAGTTTCATATTATAATTAATTTACTATATGTAGATCATCCAACGGTGTATATTAAGGGATTTCAAATAAGTCCTAAAATAAATTTGTTTGCTGAGTACTTAAGGTCTTTGCTATTAAGTCAGCTCTGTAATCCAATAGAAATCTTTCCCAATTTAAAGGGAGGGAAGAAAATAAAAGAGAAATGGGAAAAATGCACTTACTCTTCAAATTTTTGCCTTAAATATCGTATTTATTGATATTCTCGTTCATTTATCAAATTACTTTTAGGCTAATGACATAAGATAATTAGTTAAAAATAACTGTTATTTTGTAAATAATTAAAAGAAATTTACGTTTTTTCCCTCTTAACATTAAAAGTTAAAAAAGGAAAAATAAAAATACATAACAAAATCTTATCTCTCTTATTCCTTTTACATTTATATTATTTTTTTCATTGTTTCTCTAATAAACTCATTTTTCTATTATTTATCATTTTTTCTCTCAAATTCAAACATTTTTTTGTGTTTATATGTATCAATTATCATAGAAAAATTCCATTATAATATTATTGTTACATTTAATGAATATAAGTGCTTACGCAAGGAATTTTGTTAGTTTTAATGCATGTAAGATCGAGATTATAAAAATGCAAAATCAATAATTTTTCATAGAGTATTAGTAAATTTTTAGAATAAATATTGTTTTAAAGGAAGAGTGCAACGAGTGATTTTATAAAAGCCTATAATAACGGGAAAATTGTTGGAAAAACTTGAACACACGATAAACTTATTTTATCTTACATATACCCTTAAAAAGAATATCACATACTTATTATATTGTTTTTCTTGTTAGTTTTTAAGCAAAATTTTAAAATATATGACCAATTTTATATTTTTTTATAATTATGGGACTTGAGATATCTAACCTACAAATTTCTAAACTAGATTGCTTTTTAGAATTATAAAGACCTAAGTGGCATGAACCCAAAGAGAGTCTCTTATGGTTAGTTTTTGTATGGTAATTATTTTGAGAATAACCCACCAATATGTTTAATATTCGTGAGTTTTAATCTTTTGTAAGGATACCCAACGTTTATAACTTGATAACAAATATCTTTTAACATTTTATATATTATCGTTATTATTCTTAATTTATAAATCATGTTAATATTTACAATTAGTTTCTTATACACAAATTTAGAGACAACATTACTGTAATATACAATAGTTCATATGTATTTTTTTGACAATGCTACATTTTTGTCCTCACATTCAACTCTTTTCGTTCTTGTTAGAATATGAGACAATGCATATTAGTTTTTGGCTAATACAAGTTCAATTCTTATTTAGTGATAATTTTATTGATAATTTTTATGACGTAAAGAATTTAGTGTTTTAATTGTCATTAAGAAAGCACATGAACTAGTTAGTTTTGCGTTAGGGAATGATATAAGTTTTGCGTTTAGGAAGAGGATTTTGTAAAATATGAGCGAAATGAGGGGTCATAATGACAACTTCTCGAACTTAGAAATCTAATTATAATTTTATTTTAGACATCACATCAAGTATAGTAGTACTAATGTTAGGAATATCTCACAACATTGGGGCATATGTGATCAAAGATAAAAATTCAAAGATATTTATAATAATATCTCCTATTTTTATTGGTTTGTAAACATCAATCTTAGTACGAAAGCATAACACATATTAATTTATAAAACATTTATTTTAATTTTTGACATATATGAGTAGTAAATATACATAGAGTTTTTCATTTTTATATTTATTGTAAGTATACACAAATTGGGATTCATACATGTATTCAAACTCCAAAATAATATTAGACATTTGGATCATTTATATTAAATTATGTCCTATTTATAATCATGACGCATTATTTAAAATATTACACTAGTGCATTGTTAATATAATTTGGGTGGATTTTTTAAATAACATGTTATGATTATGTTTATAAAATAGATATTAAAACAAATTTTTAAGAGAGATTATATCAAGCCCAATATAACGCATTATATTTATCATCATTTCTTGATGTGTATATTGAAAGTTTTTATGTTATGGATCAAATTAGCGAGAAAAGGGATAAATAGATAATTAACATAAATATGCCAAATTAAGTTTTATAGATAGTCAGATATGCAATTATGTGTAAATAATAATAAAGAAAGAAAAATTGATACACAAGATTTTTATGTGTAAACAAACTAGTTTACAACAATGACTTAAAAATAAAATCAATGGTCCACCGAACCACCAAACTATCCACTATGAAAATATGTTCGATTAAAAGACTAGGACTCAAACTATCCACCAAAGTAATGCCCTAAAGTAGCCTATTTACAAGCCTTTGCTTTCTTTTACACTTTCCACAAGTGAAGTGTTCCGAACTAGACCAACATTTCGATAAACTTGAGTCACACGAATTACCAAACTCGTTTAGTTGGCACCTGAATAATTAGCATAAAAACATAAATATAATTTGTGTCTTAGAGTAGATTAAATAATGACAAACCCTAGTTAGATGATTTAATACAATGAAAGGTAAATCAAAATTACTAGCAACTATATAATAGATGATTAAACAGAATAACAAAAATATTATAGGCTTGTTAATCAATTAAACACAACCACAAAATATTTTATAGATTAACTAATAAAAAATCCTAGTAGAATATTTTTTGCAAAATAGATTAAGAGAAAGCATAAGTTGCAAAATTTAATTCAATTGTGGTTAAGAAAACTGTATACTTATAGGTTTGATTAAATTAAATATGTTGAATCCTTTGGTCAAAGTCCTATTACTATTCTATCCATAAAATCACTTAAAAGAGCTTCGAAAAATAAGAATAATATAGTAATAAACTGATTTGGTGCGAGTAAAAATGAGGTTAAAGTTGAAATCTTGACCACTCGATCGATCGATCAAAACCCTCTTCGATCGATCCAATTAAAAGATAATGATCGGTTTAGTCATAAATCTTAATTGATCTAGGGTACCAAAAGTTAAATTCTAGACCAGGTAGGTCTAATATGATTGATTCTTGATCGATTCAATCCTTGATTGGTCGAGCATTAAACTTTGATGGATCTACCTCATTTAAAAAGAATCAAGGACTTTTTAATCAAGGTATATTGATTCTTGATAGATCTACTTACCTTAATTAATCTAGATAACTCTTGATCAATCGAGTACATAAATGAAAAATGTTCTTATGTATCTAATATTAAATTTAACGTGCAAAAGAATAGAGATATACTTGAGATTTGCTCATTGGAAGCTAGATTATTTATTCGATTTGTAAGGTATTCTTGAAAGACTCACCTAGAACTAAATTACATTTAGATGTTTTATTCACGAATATTACTAACACTCATAAACTTTACAATCTTTCCCTTTGGCATATTTGTGTGACATAAACTCTCTCTCTCTACATCACACTCATAGAAAAAATTAAATTTTACATAGTGAAACTATCCTATGATCTGATGAAACTATCTTCGTTTAAATCTTGACTGCTCACATATATATTGAAAAATAAAAACATAAGTAGGAACATAATTTGTCTTAAAAGAGTCCTTTTTTATTAGTTGAGTGTATATAATAATAAAATAGCAAAGAAGCATATATAAGTAGTGATTAGAAATAGATAGAACATTTAAGTATTATTCCCTTTATGTGAATAAGTTTGAACACTCAATGTGTTCACCCCCTAAGTATAATCTCTCCCAAAGAAATTTTTTAATTAATAACTCTCCCCCTCAACTAACTCTCTTAATTTATATATTTTCAATTAACGCTCAATAATTCTCTCATCCTTTTTATCATACGAATAAGTAATATAATTATGAAGTAATGACAAAACATAAAAAAAACAGAGAGCTAAAAACAATATGTTTTCCAAAAAAGAATGAACTGTTCTTAAGTTCTACGACTCCCCTAAATAAACTAGAATAACACAAAAAATTATAAAAATTGATGTGTATAATTTTTTTTAAATTAAGCGTAATAAACTTATTTAAACATTATTAGAATAGAACACTCGATCGAGAAATTAATCTTGTTCAAATTTTGACTATCCATTGAAAGCATAAATATACACATATGACACATAGATATACTAATACATATGGTGACATATCTTCACACTCAAAATAAGAGACACGTTTGAACTGTAATAGTATGTCAATTTATTCATTTATAATCAATCATAGAAGGTTTAAAGGAAAGAGTATCATTTATCATGGTAAAATCCAATTGAGCCTTTACTTTCACAATATAAAACTTTTGATCAAGAGAGAACTTAATTTAATTTTTTTTATTCCTTCTTTTTTTGCATTGAGGGATTGGTTATTTACTTATTTTTTGTGTAATCATTTTGACTCTATTTTTTTATGCATCAATTTCTTTTGTATTTTACATTTTCCTTTACTATTATTTTTGTTTGCTAAGGAAACATGCACGAGCCAAAAAACCTAGTATGATGAATTTCACACTAGTTGTGACAGAGCCCTCTCCTCTCACTATGATAGCTTCACATATCACAAAGCCCTCTCAAAACTAGGTGTCTCTTGATAGTAAAATTTTAGAAAATGAAAAACAAAGCTCAATTACAGTTTTGTAGTCAAGGTTAGCTCAAGCCTTAGAATCTTACAAAATCAATCATAAACCTTAGGTATGATATACATATGTGTTCATTGAGTGTATAACCATATTTTTATCAACATCGATCACTAGATGTGAAAGAGTGTAAATGTACAAGTTTAAATACTTAATTAAGTAATGTAAAGTAAAATAAAATAAGCAAAGAAGTATGCAAATGGTATTTAAAGTTCTTGTCAATGTTAAAACAAGTCTACTCCTTTTTTTTAAGTAAAGAAACATCAATAAAAACAAAACTAACAAACAAACCAAAGATGTTCACTTAGGGTTAAATAAGAACTTAAATAAAAGTATCTAGGTAAACATTACGGAATGATTACATGACCCAAAAAATACATTTTTTCTAACTCAAACTTTCTTGAATTTTAGTTTCACTATAGCTCTGAGTTGGAAATTAACTAACTTAGTTGTCATAAGCAATTGTTCAGACTTACCTTTGGATTTTACATTCATTCTAAATGAAGATACAACATACATGATAAGATGATGATAATTGGTCCTAGAATTAAAAGTTTTGTAATTCACATGCCTTTCTAGACTTGCACCTTCATGCTTCTTTTGTAGAGTTATTGGACATACTATGCTTAGATGGATGGTAATAATGAGTCTTATAACTAGAAGCATTGAATGAATTATTAAATTTAGGATAATTCATCAAAAACCTATATTTTGGTCTTATATGATCTTTTCCACCACAATGATGACAGACTGGCCTAAACTTAACACTTTTTTTCTATTATAGGAACAACAGTTCTTTATGCATGATTAATAAAAGTATAAGTAAAGTTAAAATCCCTTACAAGTATGGTCTTTGATGTTAGAGGTGAATGTGTAGCATGTGAAGAAGGGTATGAGGGTTTTATAAACTCGGTTGTATTTGAAGATGATGACGTAGAGTGCTTATCTATATATCCTAAGCCTCTTTTGTCTCCAAATGGGTTTTCATAGTTAAGGACTTTGTTTAACCATTTAGCTTTAAAAGTCAATCTCTTCACAACTTCCTTTGATTCTTCCAACTCTTACACAAGATTCTTATTTTCTTATTTGACTTTGCAAGATTTGAATTCAAAACATTAGCACGTTTAGATAGTTTAATTTTCTGTTTTTCTATAATTGAGGAAGTTATTCCAAATGATTTAAGTTTGTCATTTAGTTTAGTTACTTCTACAAGTAACTTATCCTTTTGTCTTTTACTGGAAATTATATCTATAAACAATTCATCAAGATTATTTGCATTAAATTTGTTGAGTAGGACTTCAAAATCACTTTCCTTATAGTATGGATCAATGTCAAACTTACTGGAGTGTCCACCAGTAATTGCAATAAATCCCAGTAGTTGGTGCCATAATTTTTGAGTCATTAGAATTGTCATTGTTATATTTTGAGTCACTAAGGGTAGCATTGAAAGCCCTTCTAGTTCCCTTCTTTTTGTTAGCATACTCAATTGAAATATTACCAATCCTGTTGCAGTAAAAACATTTATATCCAATGGGTTTTGTTTTCTTACCTTTGGAACTCATATGTTTGAGTTCTCTTGGATTCTAATCCCTTGATTGGTTTGGTTACATGTTACTCTATGAATTGATCTGGTTGACGAGTTTCTTGAGTTTTTTTGGCTAAGAGTTTCAATTCTTTATCATCCTCATCATTGAAATTATCACCATCATCAGTCATGGTAGTTTTGAAAGTGATACCATTTTTTTGGAGGTGTTCAAAAACTTATCTCAAAGGTTTAAAGTGAGCTAACGAGTTCCTCTATTTTGATGGTGTC
Source organism: Hippophae rhamnoides (assembly GCA_033030585.1). Classification (NCBI taxonomy): domain Eukaryota; kingdom Viridiplantae; phylum Streptophyta; class Magnoliopsida; order Rosales; family Elaeagnaceae; genus Hippophae; species Hippophae rhamnoides. The sequence goes on along the minus strand of CM065433.1, from coordinate 14,214,674 downwards.
CACATCCTTTCTTTCATAAATGGTAGTAACCTTTACATAGAAGTGATCTGGCAATGAGAAAAAGAATCTTTCAAACTATCCTAAAATCATCAAATTTCTCTCTAAGATTGGTAAAAATGTTAGTAATATGACATAATTTAGAATAGAATTCAAAAATATCTCATCTTCTTTCATCCTAAAGTTTTCAAATTAAATACCAAGAATGCAAAGTTTAGTTAACCTAACTTATATAGTGCCCTCCTAACATACCTCTAAAATTTTCCAAGCATGCATAGCAGTATCAATATGAGAGATACAACATAACTCATCAGTAGATAAAACATTAAAAATAGCATTAATACTTTTTTTTGTTCCAATTACTAGCAGTTTTATCTTTAGTAGTCCATTCTTTCTTAGGTTTAAGAGTGACTACATTATCTTTGACAACCGTAAGTGATTTCCAACCATAAATAACAAAGTTCCAAAAAATTTCATCTATAGACCGTAGCAAAGCTCTCATACGACCCTTCCAATAAGGATAGTTAGACCCATGAAAGAAAAGAGAACGACTTGTAAATGAAGCTTCTTTCAAATGATCAATAATAAGGTCTTAGGCAAGAATAAGTATATCTAGTGACTCATTCTGATACCAATTGAATTTTTTTATGTTATAGATCTAATTAGTTAGGGGTGAAAAGATAATTAAAAAAATATACCAAATCAAAATTCACAGACGGCCAGATATGCAATCCGTGTAAATAATAATGTGAAAAGATAAATTTACACGTTGGATATTTATTTGAAAACAACCCTGGCATAACAATAATATAAGAGAAAACTACCAATTTACGAGACCACGTAACTATCCACTATGAAAATATGTTCGATTATAAGACTAGGACTCAAACTACTCACCAAGGGAATGCCCCCAAGTAACCTACTTATAAGCCTTCACTTTCTTTCACTATCTCCACAAGCGAGGTGCTCAGATCTAGTTCAATATTTCAATAATCTCGAGTCATATGAGTTACGAAACCCATTCGGTTGGCAACTGAAAAAGTTACGATAAAAATACAAGTGAAATATGTGACCTAAAGTGGATTAAATGTATAATTACAAACCCTAGATTGTTAATTTAATAGAATGACAAATAAATGAAAATCACTATCAATTCTAGAATAGATGATTAAGCATAATAGCACAAATATTGTAGGCTTATTAGTCAATCAAAGTTAGTCAATTAAATACAACCACAAATATTTGATAGATTAATTAATAAAAAGCCTAGTAGAATAGTTTTTTGAAAAATAGATTTAGAGAGAACATAAGTTGCAAAAGTTAATTCAATTGCGGTTAAACAAACTGCATGTTTTAGGTTTGGTTAAATAGAATATGTTGAAGCCTTAGGCCAAAGGCCTATTACTATTAACAAAGCTTTAAAACATAAGGAAAAATATAGTAATAAAATAATTTGGCTTGAGTAAAAAATTAGGTTAAGTTGAAACCCTGGTTGCTCAATCGATCTAGGTTGAACTCGATTGATCAAACCAAAAAGGTTGATTGATCAAAACCCTTTTCGATCGATCTTAGCAATGATTAAAGATGATCTATCGATCTAGTCAATTATCAATCGATCTAGGGTACCAAAAATTAAATCCTAAGACCAAGTAGATCGAATGTGATTGATTCTCCATTGATCCAGTTCTTGATCAATCAAGTATTAAACTTTGATAGAGCTAACTCATTTAAAAATGAAATCAAAGACTTAATCAAGATAGATTGATTCTTGATTGATCTATTTAGCTCAATCGATTCATGATTTAAAACCTAATAACTATGATGTGTACGAATCAATTGAGCTAAGGATGGTAGTATTTTACTTAGTTTCGATAGAGTTACTAGTTCGAGGCATTCCTCTGTTTCTTCAATGGATATCTCAGATTTGTTGTCTCTTAACCTACCACTCAAAACCTAGGAAATCTACCTTAAACTTACTTGGGACAAACCTCAAAGGCATAGACTTTAGTACACCATTACCTACACCAATCTACACCATTGACCCAACAACAGAGATGAAAGATTCACCTCTACCATCACCTACCATGTCTCAAGCCTTATTAGCATTTAATGTGACCCAAGAACATGAATTAAATGGCTTAGAAAAGGAATTCAAATTACTAGAAAACCTTCCTACGATAAACCAAGAAAGGATTTTTATAAAAAAAACCTTATAAAAAAATTTACATACTATAAATACGGTAAGAAAGGCCACACTGCCAATTACTACAAAAGAATTAAAAAACTTCAAGAGCTAGAACTATAGGAAGAAATATTAAATAAAATATCATCTGAAGATCAAAATCCATAGGTTGATGAGTTAGCATCTACTAACTCTGACACTCGCTATTCAAAAAACATCAACATATTAACTAAGGAAGAAGATAACCAACTCGAAGAAAAACTCCTTAGGTTAAAAGATCCTCATCTCACAAAACTGTATATGGACCATTTGGACAATACTTTGGCCAAAACCTAAGCATAACCAAAACCATCTAAACTTTCTTCAACAAGCATAAGCTATTACGACCTCACTACTATACTTGACAAGAAAATAGATAAAACCTAAAAGCCACAAAGTCAAATCCAAGACTTAAAGGCTAAAATCAAAACCATTAAGCTAGAAATTCATCAACTTAAGGAAGATTTTAAAAACTTCAAAACAAAGATTTCCATCTAAAAAACTGGTAATCAAGACCTTCTCAATGCAAGTGATTCTAATGACGAACTTAAAAAAATAGGTGAATCAAATCCACAAGATCTTGAGAACATGGAAAAGATTCCAGAAAATGTTCTCTAGTATCTTAAGGAAATCACCACTAGTAAGTACAAGATCATTGTTACTCTTGTATTTCCATATAAATCAACACTTGACAATTTCATTATTTGACATTGGCGCTGATATCAATGTATCAACCCAAAACTTGTCCCTAGACAATTCCATCAACAAATGGGCGAACAACTCAACTTAGCTAATAGTTGAAAAATGAATATTACTGGGAAAACTGATATCTCAATCCTAAACAAGAATTGTTTCATCAAAACTCCATTGGTAATGGTATCTGATATTAGTCATAGAGTAATATTAAGCACACCATTTATGAATATTATCTCTCCATATCTTGTCAAACATGATAATATTTCTTTCACATACGATGATAATACTCTCAATTTCCTCTTTATTGATGAACCTAAAACTAGAAATCTCAATATCATTCGAACCAATTCCATATACCAGAATGAGATTTCTACCCTTATTAGGCATAGAGAAAATGACCTTCTTTATCTCAAACATCAAGTTCAATTTTATACAATTGAAAGAGAACTTCAGAACTTGGAGGTATAACACAAAATATCCAAACTACAAGACTCTTTTGAAAAAGAGGTTTGCTCCAATCTACCCAGTTATTTCTGGAGTAGACCAGAGTATATGGCAAACTTACCATATAAATGAACATATATCCCAACAAAAGCGAGGCCAATCCAAATGAATGTAGACCTTGAATTTTTTTTCAGAAATTTTTTTTCAGAAAGGAGATCAACGATCTCTTATCTAAGAAATTAATTTCAAAATCCATATCGCCGTGGAGTTTTGCGGCTTTCTATGTCAATAAATTGGATGAGATTGAGAGAGGAATAACTCGATTGGTCATCAACTACATACCTCTTAACAAGGCCTTAAAATGGATTAGATACCCTATTCATAATAAAAAAATACATTTTTTAGAAACTCCATTCTTCATTAATATTCTCAACATTTGGTATGAAGTTAGGCTTCTGGAAAATTCAAATCGAACCAAAACATAGATATAGAACAACATTTATTTTTCCCTTCGAACAATATGAATGGAATTTCATTCCCCTTGGGCTCAAAAATGCACCTTCTGAATTCTAGAGGATTATGAACGATATTTCAATACATTGTGTACATTGAGGATGTACTTATATTCTCAAAATATGTTGAATAACACATTCGATACCTTAAAACTTTCTTTTATACCATCAAGAAGATTGGTTTGGCCTTATTAGCCAAAAAGATTATTCTTTTCCAAACCAATATCAGGTTTCTTGGATATAATGTGTCTAATGGAACCATTATTCCCATCGAAAGATCTTTGTAGTTTACTACCAAGTTTCCTGACAAGATCCTTGACAAAACCCAACTTCAAAGATATCTCGGGAGCTTGAATTATGTTCTTAACTTCTATCCAAACATTAATAGGTTGGAAAAACCACTTCATAACATGGTTAAGAAAACCTTAGAGCCTTGGACAGAGCAATATACAAAAATTATGCAAACAATAAAAGAACAAGTTCAAAATAGTAGGAAACCAAGGCCAACGAAGTTGGTTTCGAAGGAATCCTCAAACAAGTTCAAGATAATAAAGAACTTATTGTTAAATTCATTTCTAGCCATTGGAATGATTGTCAAATGAATTATTCTACTATCAAAAAAGAAGTATTAGCAATAGTACCTTGCATTTCAAAATTTCAATCGGATTTATTAAATCAAAACTTTTTACTAAGATTTTATTGTAAATCTACAAAAGAAAATTTTACAAAAAGATGTTTAAAACATTGAAACAAAACAAATTTTTGCCAGATGGAAAACATTACTAAGTGTTTTTTATTTTGATATTGAATTTATCATAGGAGAAACCAATTCATTACCAGACTTTCTAACTAGAGGGTTTCTTCAAAACAGATTCTAATGTCAAAAAATAAGAAAGAAAATGAGAAGGAACCTCCACTAAACCCTTCAATCAAAACCCATTTTTCCTCAAAACTCTTTATCACTTGGTCCTAAGTGGTCCAATTATCATCACCAGATGAGCCAATAACCTCAGACAAAGTTCGTTATCAAGAGATCCAAGACTATATCTTTAGCCTCAAAAAACTCCAAAATATCTACATGCATTATATGAGTATCTACATGCCAACCTCCAAGGGTAAGGAAAAGGTAAAATAGGAAGAACCATATTACAAATCAAAAATTATTATTTCAAAACCTAGAATTGGAAAACTTTCCATTTCAAAGAAAGAGGCAACGTCCTTTACCAAAATCATCCCTGCTTCAGGGAAAAGGTAAATTTTCCCCAAAACTATTTCAAAACCCTCATATGAATATTTTCAAAAAATTGACACTCAGATGGTCATGACTATTGAAAAAAGGGTTTCAAGATAAGAATCCTTCTTTAACTATCCAAATTTAGCCTCATCCAAAACACGAGAATACTATCAGAGTATTTTGGAAATAACCAGTAGTGTGGAATTCAAACATTTTCTCTACCACAGCTAAGTTGATGCTCAATACTTTATTGCCAAAATCCACAAAGTCATATCTCCAATAGATTGGAGAAATGATTTGTTAAAACTCATGACTTTTCCAATTAGTATTAGGACATCCATACCACATTATAACACCTATAATTACTGAGATTATTACCAGACATGGTTCAATGCCTTCCTTATTCAAAATAAGGATAATCAACATTCGTGGTTATTATTTTTGGTTCAAAAAAATATCATCCCAACCAAATTTCCATCTTGGTTTCCCAATTGGTGGAAAACTTTTGGTTCTATTCCTGCTATCCTTCTTCCACCAGTTAAGGAAAGTTATGACACATTTGTCACCCATTACAAACCTACACCAAAGGAAAGGCGATTCCCTATTCTGTGTATTTTTGCAACAAAGTTCTACCTTCTCTGGGTATGTCAATGGGTTTTAAAACCTATTATATCTGAAGTAGTTACCATTACTCACCTGTTTCAGGTAAAATGGTGGTCGTCAATAACGATCCCCAAAACCATCTTAAACCTAGCCATAGAAAATGGCTAATCAAAACTGGTCATAGAATATCCAAACTTGAAGAAATTCAACAATCATCGTTGTTCTTAGCCCAATGGGCACACACCAATGCCTTTATTACCAAGGCTTAAACCCAAGGAGAACTCTTGGAAATTATCAAATAATTATCACATGAATCCCTTGGTCAAACATCTGGCAAGAAGGAAGATTTAGATGAGACTTAATCACCATATGAAATAGTCTCCCCATCATCACCGACCTCCAATACTTCTTCAGACAATCTAATATACATGGAAGCTGGTAGTGAAAATATATTATTTTGGACGGATAAAGCCCGTTTATAAAAAAATCAAAACATTTGTATAAACAGGTCTGTGAACCCATAAACATTATTGGACTACGAGCCCATCTACATTAAAGGCCTACATGCCCATTTTCTTTTATTAGGATTAAAAGCCCAATTAATGTAAAAATGCATATATTAAGACCCGTCAAAGGTCCATACAGTGACCCATCAATAGGCCCATAAAAATCTTCAACCCATAAAGTACTATTCAAAAAGTACTATAGTAGTCACTGTAGCATCGACAGAAGAAGACAAAATGAAGAACGGTGCAAACAAATCACAAAACATTAAAATATGCTTATTATTCACAACAGTAACAATATCTTCTACGGTATAAAGTAGACTATTCATTAAACAATATAAGCATATGTACAAAATATCAATTTGGTTATAAAAACAAAACTCATTTCAGTTCAAAGGCATTGCTTCCATTACCCACAATTACTCTCAAGCTATCTCACACCCAAGAAAACTCTTGTAATATTTCCCTTTCCTTTTATAACTTATAACCTTCAACTTTTGTATATTAAGTAAGTTTTTATTTTTGTTTTCATTTTCTTTATTTAAGTTTATATATATATATATATGCATCGTTCCCAATATAAATGGTTTAGATAAATATTTTTTTATCAAATAATCTATACTTTGGAATAAAGACAATCTAATGATATATGTATTTTTAGTTGTAATTAATTATTTTTCTTGATTTTAAGAATCATTTATTAATTTAAGTTTCTATATTTATAATATTTATATCTTTAAATAGTTTTATCTAAAAGCCGCTATGATTTGTCAATATTATTTGTCTAAATCATGTCATCAGAATGTGCCCAATGTTTGAGAATTTATGAGAATCTCAAACAAAAACCTTACGAGCTCTGCTTCAAGAAATGAGTGACAACAATGTTGAAGGAAAAAATGAGAAAAGATAGCTTTAAAATCATCATAGGAGGATTATTTATTAAAAAAATTTGTAAGGAGGACAATAAAAAATGAATTTTATAGTATTTTTTAATGGCCTAAGGGATGTAAAATGAAAAAAAAATGATATGAATGAAATATTTTGATAGTTCTACGGTAGAAATGAGTCGAAAATTAATTTAATGATTCAAACGATATAAACGTAATAATTTGATGATATATTTATAAGTTTATCATATATTAATATATATGTATGGGATAAAATTATTAATTACAAAATATTATTTAATTTTTTATATTTTTATGTATCAATAATTGAGATATATAAAATAGAAGAAAGAAAAAATAACTTGTTTGAATCTCAATTATTAATATATATGAGTATAAAAAAGTTAAATGATATTTTGTAAACACCAATTCTATCCACGTATACATTAATATAGTTAAATTAATAATACTGTTACGTACTAGGTCAAAATTTCAAGATTAATATTAAAAAAATATCGATCTCCAGCCGTGTCTATAAGTAGGGTTCTTGTCCTTTGCCATCCTACTTAACATTAATTTATAAAATTTATTTTGAATTTGATTGGTTGAGTATGTCAATGTATTCAATTCACCAGTTATGTGACATTTCCAATATTTTTAAAAAATATTATAACGCTCTTTATAAGAAAATACCATAAAAGGACTCAGGGATTTGGTGAATGTTGTCAGGTTTTAATCAAAGGTATTCATTTAACATCACCCAAAACAAAGAGATCCAATTATTAATTAAAAGAGAGAGAGAGAGGATCAAATAAATTTTTTTTTCTTCCTTATTGCATATCATGATAAAAAAGGGGAACCATACTTAGCGTATTAGGTTCCTCGTAAATCTTTAAGAAGATTGATCTACAATAAGGGGGAGAAATAGGAGAGAGGTAGACAAAAGAGGAGAATGATTTAACAGAATAATATTAATAATTTAGACAAAAGAAATAACAATACAATATTAACTTTTATTTATAGGATTGAAATAATAAATTGGATAAATATAAATTAATTTATAAAACCATAAAAGATAATATAAATAACAAAATTATAAATATAAATTCAAATCCTAGATGACATATAACTATGAAATCATTAGTTAATCTTTGTTGGATTTATATTAATTCTTTTCGATAGAAAAATACTCGATTTTTTCAATTTTTGGATTTGTGAAAAATGAAAGAATATACTGTTTAGTATCATCAATATTTCCATTAGATAAATTTAAATATGTGGGATCAGGAGGGTAAACATGATAGGCTTGTGATGATGAGTGATCATAAGTGTTAATGTGCAATTAGGACAATAAGAAACAATACAACACTTGGCATGACAACAATGAAATTCAATTTGGAATCTGTAGAAATGACTAGTTGGATCTTTTGAAGAAGGTGTGGAGGACTTGGGAGCAGGATTAGCGGTATTCAAAGGGTGGTTTTTCTCTACGTTTTGTGGGCTCCAAACTAACCTTTTAAAGGACATGTATTTTTCAATCTCTCGAGCCTAATGATAAGCCTCGTTTATTGACATAGGTGAATGCAGAATAACTTCTTGTTTAATTGCATTTTGAAGGCCATGAACAAATCAAACAACGACAAACAACGGTTCATCTTGGAATTCACATCGAAGGTAGAGTTTCTCAAAATGAGACATGTAAGGAGAGACATTAAGAGATACTTATGTAAGGGCTAGAAGTTGGTCTAATAGTTGACCTCTAGGTAGGATGGTACTTGTCTTTTAGTATTTGTTTCATATATGACCAAAGCCACATGTGAGGGCAAACACATTGGTCTAGAAAATATTTCAAATTTGAACGTATAAAGTAGTTTGTAGTCGAAATATACTATTTGTTTATGCTTATCGGAGACATGCACATGTACTTATAAACATATATGCTTTTATGTTATTAATTGGTCTAATATTTAAATGTTATTATGTTTACCTTATGCTATTTACTAATATTTTATGTTAGTATTAACTAATTTCATCTTTATAAAGATAACGTTAAATATTTAACAAGTATTACTTATTTGATAAATATCATATACCACTTACAACCTTAAATGTATTATTATAAAAATTAAAAATATTTGCCTTAACCTTTTCAATTATGCATGCCACCTCATTGTGCTTCATAATTGTATTCATGGCCTTCTTGGTTTTTAACTTGTTTTCAAGAAAGCTAGAACATAAATATTTTAGTACAATACAAGGTGCACTGATATGCGGTTACAACTATTACATATAATAAATAAAAAGAGTAATAATAATTACGGTGAATTGGAGTACAATTCTAAGTAAAAGAAAAGGTGTAGAACTTGATTAAGTTTAGTTTCTTCAATTATAGCATACTAAGATCAATTATCCATATTTCTAAGAAAATGCTTATTCTCAAAAAAATTGATTCATTAAAATAGTTTATGTTCTCAACTTGCTATGCTTTTTATGGTTATGTTAAAAATTTATTGGACTCATATGTTGAATGATTTACTAAAAGTGATTAATATATTTAATACTTAGTTATTATGTTTACTTTTTAAAGTTATTGTTATTTTATATTATTATATAATTATTTTTTAGTGTAAATTAACACATGTCATGTAGCGCAATATAAGAGGTCTCACTTAGTAGATGACTTAGAAGCTAGTCTAATAAGTGTTGATGAACATTACTATTTGAAAAAAATCCAAAATGATAACCAACCATTAATTATCCTATAAATTTTCAACAAAGAGAAAATTACAGTAAAATAAACTCCGATATTAAAATAAGTCTAGAACAATGGGTAAGGATAGCCAATAGGTATAATCTCCCTTTATATATATTCACTTTGTACACTTTACATATTACCACCCGATATGTAACAAACACTGTAGATGAACAAATTCTTTCTAAATCTCTCTTGACCTTTCTAGATGACAAGGAAAGAGACTAGTCTCATCTTTTACCACCAACTATCTAGATTGACTTAAGCATGAAAAGGCCAAAATCCATTACACCTCGTGATGGTTTAAAATTATAACGATATGTTCTATATTCTCTGATCTATAGCAAGAGAAGGTACTATTTATAGGAAAACTGTGCTCTACTAGTTGAATCAAAATTCAAAAACTAGATCAAAAAAGAAGTCGACACTCTACACGGTCTTAGAAAGGTTGAACTTTTTCCCTCCTAATATGAATCAACCTTATGATTTCGATAGACAAACTTCTGCAAGAAATAATGAAGTCCCACCTAACGTCTACCAAGATTCAACCACTTACCCTGGCTACCGAACTCATATCGTCATATCAATAACAAGCCCTGAGTGGTCCATAGATAGAGATCACTACTACAAAAAGGGGTATTTAAGTTGATATGTAAAGTTGGTTTTTGAAAAAAAAAACAACTTATAATAAATTTAAAGTCGGTTCGGTGTAGAACCAACGCTATCCATGTAGGACGTAGCGTCAGTTGACGTGGTGAACTGATGCTATCCACGTAGTGTAGCATCGGTTAACACTTGGAACCAACGCTATCCACGTAGCATAGCGTCGGTTGACACCTAGAACCGACGCTACACACGTGGATAAATTCTTTTCTCTTCTTTCTTCCCCAGGTAGAAACTATTCCAAGCGCTGGATAACTCTTAAAAACCCAAAACCTCCTCCACTTCTCCTCCACTCTTTCTCATTATCCGGTCACCTACAATCACCAATTCTAGCACCGGTTAGTGGGTTTTCTTCCTCTCTAACTTATCTTTTAGATTCCCTATTTTTTTGAGCAAAATACTCATATTTTAAATACCCATTTCTCACTTATAAAACACCATTTTTTCTTCAGTTCTTTCATTTTGTCACTTCATTTACTCTTGTAAGTATTTCTATTATTCTACGCACTTATTATTCATATTTTTTCTGTTATTATGTGTTATTATTTATGTGTATAAATTTTTGTATTATATATGTAGGTTTGTATTATAACATATGGAGAAGAATATTATGATCTTGAATAACATAGAACAACACCATGGTAATTTTTCTGCTATTAATTAATATTTTATTTTTCAATTATTTGTATTATTTAAACTATTTGTTAAACAAATTTTTTTTCTGCTATTATTTAGTAATCAAACATAAGTTTTAATTTGAGTATAATAGAAAATGAGTAAATTTTGTAAAAAAAAATTAAAAATTTAAAGGTTCATTGCATGAACCGACTTTAAATTTTAAGTTATTTCATTTAAAATTAGTTAATCGAACCAACTTTAAATTGGTTTAAAGTTGGTTTTTAACCGACTTTAATACCCCTTTTTGTAGTAGTAGATCATGGATGGAAACCCATCTTAACACATTGGAGAACAAGTTGTAGGCCATTTGGGACGTTTTTAGGGCCACCAACCCTCAAACTAGAAAACGTCCATGTACCACCTTTTGATACCGAGAGTGCACGAGATCTGACCCATATTCAAATAGGTACAGATTAAGATATGACCCACCCAGATAGGACCCAAGCCCGTAAATCGACTAAGCATAATCTATCCACATGATCGAAAATCACCTTATCAAAAAAGCCCTGGTTTCATCCCTTCATCCATCTATCTTGGACTAATTAGGGCCATTCAAACTAACTGTGTACACTTATCTAGAAAAGGGCTCTCAAAATATTGTCTTAGATCTTACTTTCTCAATTTCCAAGATAAGAAAATGTGGAATGATTTGGAATTGTGAAGAATAAGCCAAGACTTGGGATTCTTATTAAGAGCCAAGAATTGGCATGTAAATAAGGAGCCAATGTAATTATGGCCACTCATATTCGATCCAGGGATCAATCTTATGGGTCAAAGAATAAGTGTAAGCCATAAAAATTAAAGGGTAAATTAGCAAATATTTCCGTAACATATCAGTAGTAAACATATCATCTAAGTTTATTGGGTTATAAATATAATACTAAAAGTAAAATGTTTCAAAGTCATCAGTATATTAAAAAGAATTCTGTACATAGGAACAATTGCACAAAGGTCAATTGTTCTTTTGACTCAAATAGGTAACCTGGACCTAGAGGAGGGGTGGAAACACCAACCCTTGGAATCTTTTTATGAGCTTTATACTAATTCTTCCAAGCCAACCTTACAAGTTTGAATTAAGTAAATAACATAGAGAAATTACATGAACACATGTTCAATTCAACACACAACAAAAAGAACCAATAATAAGAAAGAATAAACTACTGTAAACACACTAGTGACAATATGCCTCATAGGCTCATGTCTAGGCTAGCATCATGTATAAACAAGAAAACATCACACAACATATAATTATACATTACATAACAAATCATAGTAAAGATTCCAATACTTGATACATTATCAGGATAAAGAGATACTGACTCTTTAGAGACTCATACCAAACTATCATATAGATCAAATGTAGAAGTAATATAAATTAATCAGGAGCAAATAGATTAATTTTATAAATTAAAAGCAATAAACAGAAAGCTATAGGCATGCTACATAGAAAGGAAAGAAAGTATGTGACAACATATAACTAACAAGCTTTCTATTCATAGTCTGCATCTAGTATGTAGAAACACATATGATTGAAACTTATATTATACTAACACACAATTTGATCATGCATAAATAACAACGAAGGAGTCCAACACCTGATACATAGTCAGGTTAAGGAAATATAGACTCCTTAAGGTCTCAACCTATACTTGCCAACAACTAAAGATAAACACTTAATAGATAATCACAACGACAACATATATAATCACAGAGAGGTAATATAATAAAGCAGATACAATATTCAATATTCAGAAAGTAGGAAATAAAAAGGAAAGCTTTCTAACCAAAATTTGAACTTTAATACGTAGAAACATACATAATTTAAACTCTAATTATACTAATAAAACATTTAAGCATGCACAATACTAGATATAACGAAGTAAAATAACATAGAACCCCTGCCTATGCGGTAACACCCATAGGTTACTTCTGGTAATAACTCGATACCAAACAAATCCACTAAGCAATAAAACAATTACAACCTTGATAGAAATAAAAATCCTATTACCTTTATCAGTAGGGACCATTGTCTGAACTACTTATTGTTGCCCTCACTGGTTGTCTTTGTAGTCACTTGCTTTGACATATGCACTCAATTTTCCTCCAAAGCTAGCACCACATGATGTTGTGCAATCTGATACCAATGATTAGTAAAGTGAAAAGGATTTGAACACCCAATGTGGGAAACCATTCAACCAAAATCCCTTACAAACTCATAAAGAACCAATATGGGATACACATTCAACCATGTATCATGAACTTCCAATAACCAATCTACCGAAACATGACTCATCACTTAAGAAAAGGTTGTATGAAGGTAAATACTAGTTAACGCACCGCTTACAGTCAAACAGGCTCCTCACATTAGAAAATTTCGCAAAGAGGAAACTACTAGCTGAAAAATGGCTCATATCTACACATGCTCCTCACATAAGAAAATGTTGCATGATGGAAACTACCAACCAAACTTGGCTCATAACCACATAGGTTCATCATATAAATCCACTTACAAACACTACTTTGAGTACTCATCACTTAAGAGTGTGATTTTGACTACACAATCATGAATCATAATACCTAATAACACTCAAGGGAATAGTGATATGGAAATAGAAAAATGAGATATTAATTTGATAGAGCTCTACCACATAATTTTTAGATAAGAAATAAGAGAGATGAGGTATTTATAGAGAAATACCAATGGTAAGACCACCTTGCCACAACCTCACTAGGATCCTCACCAACTACCCTACCACCACCTTGTTGAGGGTACAAGGTGATCGGTGAGGACTATGGCAAGGCCGTTGTGTGTGTAAACATGCTTGCATATATAGTATACCTAATTATCTACATATATACATTAGTAATTATCCATACCAAACCTTACATAAAGGAAGACATATATAATAAGTTAAATAAATAAACTCCATATTTTGTACATGGGAAGCCAATACAGACACGAAGGACTATATGACTTGCACCTCCCCCTTTGGCTTTCTGTATCAAAACACAATAAACTAAGTACATATGCATATCAATCATGAGATTATCACCAAGATAACCTAAATTGTTTTTTCCTATGAACAAAAAATCAATGCACACCAAACTCTCGGAAACACACCAAGACTAAGTGCATTTGTCTTGTGTGCTTCTTCCATCTTCTCGGATCAACTCATCAATATTCTACTAGTCTAAAACAAGAAGGTCTTAAAACATATACATATAGTTCTTCAAAAGTTCTATGACTTCAATTTACACCTATAACCCATACACAAAAAACAAACACATATCCGATGAACATATCATACAGAAATAACATATAGTCTATCCAAAAACTATTGTATTACCCCTACACAAGTACACATCAATAGGCTAAGCACAATAAATTTTTGACACAAATACAATCTACATACACCACAAATATGCAATGCACTAAGTAAGTGTATGCATACTAGGGAACTCAGATGCAGTGCAAACTACACTTACCATCCCACAGAGCACATAATATGTTAAACAACAATTCACAAACAAACACAAGTTGTTCACACTTCTCCCCTTTTTTGACATGGAAACTCAAAAAAAGTGCATACATATATACAACATACCACACCCTTTTATGAAGGAGAGAAGTAAAAAAGAAATGCAATAATCCTAATGAAAATTTGTTTAGTCATGGATCTAAATATCTAGTTAGCAGAAGTATGGTAAATTAAATTTTATAAACGACCAAACAATTAATCATGTGTACGTAAAATAATGAGGAAATAAAAATATGAACCCATGAGATTTGTAGGTGGAAATAACCTAGGCCACACCAATAACCTTAGAGAAAAATCACCAGTCTACAAGACCATCTAACTATCCACTATGACAAATATCTAGTTACAAGGCTAGGACTCAAACTATCCATCATGGTAATGCCTCAAAGTAACATACTTATAAGCCGTTGCTTTGATCATAATCTCTACAAGATAGGCATTTTGAATCCGAACTAGCATTCCAACAAACTCGAGTCCTAGGAGTTAATCAAACCCGCACCACTGTCACCTAAAAAGTTAGGAAATAAAAACATGTAGAAGTTGATGTCCTAGAGCAGGTTCAATAATGAAAAACCTTGACTAGTTGATTAAAACAATATGTTAGATAAATATAAAACAAATAGAAACTCTAGAAAAATAAGTTAAAAGCATAATAACACAGTTATTATTATAGGCTTGTTAATCATCAAGCATCAACAAAAATATTTAATAAACTAACTAAATGAAAAATCCTACTTCAAAATTTTTAGAAAAATAAGAGAGAATAAAAGATGGAAAGAATAAGCACAATAGCTCTTGTATGGTTAATTTCAAATGTGTCTTAGGTTTGAATTTATAGAATATTTTGAAGCATATTGGGATAAAGTGGAATTACTATATTGTGCATAAAATAAATTAAAATATTATTGAGAAATAAGGATAATATCGTAAAATGCTAATCCAAATCCAAATCGTAATAGAAATAGATATTAAAATTAGATAACTGGCTACTCGATTGATCTAACCAAGTGCTCGTTCAATGGAGTACATTGGCCGATCGATCAAACATCCTCTCATATGATCCAATGATCATTTAATTAATATTCAAAAAATATTGGATTGATTCAGTGATTTAACTGGATTGATTAAGTAAATCCCTCGATTCTAGTCATGTGTTAGAGTTAATTAAATCAATTTATATTACTCAATCGATCTAGTCACTACTTGATCGATCGAGGAGCCTATTTTCACATTTTTCCTAATGTGTTTAATATGAAATCTAACATGTGAGGGAATAGAAATATACCTAATATTGATCATTGACGCTCGATAGTTTTTTATCTTGAAAATATTCTTCTAAGAGACACCTGCAAACTAAAATTATTTTTATAAATTTTGTTCATAAATATCAGCAACACTAACAAAAAACTTACAATCTCTCCCTTTGGCATATTCATGTTACAAAATCTCTCTCTCACTACAAAACTCTCATAGGAAAAATAAAATTTTACATAGTGTTAATATCCTATGATCTAGTGGAACCATCTTTGCTTGATTCTTGATTCTTGAAAGTTCATGTTAACACTGAAAATAACATAAACAACCAAACAACATATCCCTTAAGACTCATTGTTCATAATAGCTCAATGTATCTAATAATAGAAAAGTGAAGAATGTTCAAAAGAAAATTAAACAAATGATAGAAATTAAAAACAACTCCATATATGTTAAATATCTTCTCTTATGTCAAATATCCAAAAAATCAAAAGAATTAAAAAGTAAATAACTCCCCTTAAATTAACTATCCATTATTTTTCAATTATCATGTTTTTTTAATTTTTAGCTAGATTTTTTAAGTGGAATATACCAAATTTATTACATCAAATTTTATCTCCCCATTTTTACCATATGAATAAATGAAAATAAAATGTTGCAACAAAAATTTAGATGTAGTAAGAGAAAGAGGAAGTATAAACATTCAGATGTAGTAAGAGAAAGATGAAGTATAAACATTCAGATGTAATCAGAGTAGTTTATTGATTAATAATAGTCAAGTACATCCCAATCAAAATCAATTACACTATAAAACAACATAAAAATTAAAAACACTAACCATCAAATCATAAGAGAAAAAACTACAATAAAAAATAACCAAAGTAAATCACTATCATGTAGGAGGAAACACCAAGTGTGTATAGATGGCACATATCTTGGAAAGTATTTTTTCTTGTGATTTAGTAATGCATATCATTCTTTGATTCATTTCACTCACCTTGTGTTCCAAGTTCCCTAATGTCATCCTTACTTCATTTTCAAATATTTCGTGATGAGAAGGTTTAGGATAGAATAAATTCTACATGTCCTCATCCCCAAAGAAATCATCTATAACTCTTCTACCACTATTACCAGCTCCAACGGCTCCTTCACCACTAATGTCAACACTAGCAGGCCTTTGTCTTTTTGCTGTCTAAGTAGATGATTTAGAGATTGCTAACTTTCCAAAGTCACTTATTAACTAAATAGTATCAGAATCACCTGTTTGTTGTACCAGTGGCCAGAATTCGTTGGGTGATAAGGCATCAATAGCGGAGTCTAATCCTTGGGGTTTGTAATATAAGATTGGTTGATAATATCATCTTGAATTAATGATCCTACATCAGAAACAATCCTTTTTTTCAATGCAATACATAGTTTTTTTCTCGTAGTAGACCAATCTCAACAAAATGTTTGGAAGGTAGAAGGTTGGCATAGATCAATTTATTCAACACTTGATAAAAGGGTGTGAATTCACCAAGGGTAAACATTCGCTTTACACTAAAGTTGAAATTTGGGGAATTATATAGTTTGGTAAGAAGATATTTAATGGAAATAGTAAACTGATCTATCCTAAATTCTCGGTCACTGATGTTTTTGATAGATAAAAAATTATTGATTCTCTAGGCCAAGATATCAATTGTTTTATAACTAACAAAAACTTTGTAACTCATTCACTTAAGGTTACGGATGTTAGAGTTAATGTTGGCCTAAAATTATTGTACTATGGTAGGGTAATACAACTTAATAGGGTGAACACGGATACCTAACTTGGAATCTTAATGACTTGGATTATACCACATTCATGTAAATCACTCTATATAATCCCATATTTGTATAAAATTGGGCATCAAGAGAAGGAATTATAATACCTCAATTCAGATTGCTCACCTGATGAGCAGAATCGGGATTGCCAAAAACTTTGATGCCATCCCCGCAACGGAGTCATCCCCGGCAACGGCCCCAAAAACTTGATGAGCGGAATCGGGATTGTCAAAAACTTTGATGAGCGAAAACCGGCATCGCCAATCCTGCCAATACTTTGGTTTTATATTTATAAAACTCTCGCATATTACCTAATCATTTCGTAGAAAATGATAAGTATACTCCTGCTGTCGATCAAAGGAAGGAATGTACGTGGTTTTTAATTTATTATTCAAACTTTTAAAAACGTAAATTAAATCCTAAACATCCCGTCACGATATTTTGGGGTTTTTGTGGTTTTAATCTAATTACAGAAAATTAAACGTAGATTCAATAAACATTCATGCAAATTTTATCTTTTATAAAGAGTGGAGTATTTATGGATATAATAACTAAGTTAATTATGCTTGCTCATATTATCTAGGTTATTAAAGATATGAATTGATATTTATTGATTCTCCTTTTTTGTATGAATACCACCTTTGACGGGTTAGATAGATATTCTTTGTTAACTAAACAAATAAATTAACACCTATGGGTGGGGTTGATAACTAATTTGGTTAATTAAATTAATTCCTTTTTCTAAGAGATTGAAAATGAACCATTTAAATGCCACCTTAAGGTGTTAGACGCTTAAAACTTTATTCAAGGTGTCCAAATTAAACCTAAGAATTTAGTTATCCGAGTACTAACTTTCAAGTTTTAAAACCACTACCTAAAACATGTTGTCAATACATTTTCGATAATAATTCTTATAAAAACTTTTGAAATAGAGCTTCACTCTAACTACCGGGCGATTGTACCAACAAATAAAAGAGCACTACTCTAAATCAGACCGGATAACTAAACCTTAAAATCTAATTTTCAGATTTAAGTTTGTAATGAAAATAATATATTTCTCTCTAACATTCTTAATATAAAATCTTGAATAAAAATAAAATCAATTCATTTTAGAGATTTTTACCTATTTAATATTTCGCAAGCATAACAACGTTATTATTATATCATGTTTACAAATAGTCAGCAAAGTTAAGTTTAATCACAGACAAATTAAATATAACATGTAAGAATAAAGCATAAAAAATAACCCAAAGAAAATAAAATCCTTACAAGATTGATGTCATTCCCGCTATAGAAAACCTCCAAACTAATTTGCACTCCCATTTATTGAATCAAAAAGCAAATAAATTACAAAACGAAACGTAGTTCTGGCCAAAGAGGGAAGAACTATAAAACTAAGAGAAACTAGCTAAAACTAAAAAAAACTAAAAACTAAGAAATGGAGAGAAAGAAAGAAGAGAGAAGTGTGTTTTGAGGTGTGTTTTGAAGTGAAGGAAGGGGTATTTATAGGTGAGATGGAGAGAAAACATGAGTAAAAAATGTTAAAAAATGTAAAAACGCCAGTAATGGAGATGCCGAGGTCATTAATGACGCCAAGATGACGTCACGCTGGGCTACCGCACGTGGAAAAATGGGGCGAAATGGCGCCGGCGCGCGGCGAGTACCGGGCGCGCACAAGCGCGCGCGGAAGGCACCAGCAGCGCGCGCGCGCGGATTTGGAGGAAGGTGCGCGCGCATCTGGCGCGTGGCACACTGCAGGCCGTGGCGCACCGGCGCCTGGCCATGGACGGGTCAAGCCCGAGCGTGATTTTCTCCTTTTTGACATTTTTGACCTTTTCGACCCATTTTGTCCAATTTTTTTCATATTTGTTGACCTTTCCCCATTTATTTATTAATATATTTGTGATGTATTGCTTCCAAGATTCCTTTTTGAGTCTTTAAGTGACGTTTTAAGCGTTAAAATACCCGAAAAACAATAAAAATACCCGTGATTCAAAAAGCAAATTTATATAAATATATGATAAAACATATAAATATATATATTTTTAATCAATTAATGTGCATACAATCATGGTAATTTTAGTGCTTTTCGAGCACTCATCACAACCCCAACTACCTTCGCTAGTCCCTTAGCAAGAGAAGCGATAAAAACTAAAAATTAAACTATCCTAAATCACTTCCGTGGATTGACACGGTTGCATTTATCCTATACAACAAGCCTTTAAACCCCTAGGTTGCCCTAGTGGACGAGTTTGAGTCTCTTGAGGGTTTTCAGTAATGATACCCACAAACATTGAACTAAATATAAAAATAAAAAAAACAATAAAAACAATAAACTCAAAAACTAAAATTACAACAAAATCAAAATTTAATTTTTAAAAATAAGAGTAAACAACATATCACAAAAATGTGTCATACTTTTTAATCTCCTTTAAGATCATATTAAAATCTCAAGCATAAGTTATTATAATCTCTTTAAACAGTCATGATTTATTATAATAATTAGTCGAAAATCATTTTCATATTTCATGTCAAAAATGTATCAATTTAATTTCACCCAATTTCAGTGTCATGAATCGACTCGTCGACTCTGTTCCTCACAAGTCAATACTCTCGAAACACTGAATCCTATGGGTTCAAACACTCATACTATTTTATATGCGAAAGAGTTGATGTATAGAAATGAACTAATATGTTCGCATATGTATAAAGAATAAAGGCTCAAAGTGTTATTTTAACATTGATCTCATGAAAGGAATCAAATGTATAAATTATAAAGATATCATATATAAAAATTATTTCCATGCATAAATCAAACTCATTAAGAAAGAATTTCAAGATATATGCCTTTACAAATGAAGAGAGTGCAATGACTTTTTAGGGAATTATTTCCTATATCCTTCTTTTATAATTAACCTTTACTCACAACTTCAGAAAAATGGGTTATAGATGTAGATTATACTATATATTTTTTATCTCTCTATTTTTCCGAAGATATTTCTCAATATATATATTTTAGAGAGTCAACCCACGTAGACATTGTACATTTTTTTTTGGATTTTGGTAAGTGGTTAATTTTGTGGCTTTTCTGTTTGATCTTGGTTTAGGTAACCCCAGATATGTCTTTTTTTTGTAGCATTCATGCATGAACGAGATATAAGCATATACTATCAATTTCTACTCAAATCATTTAATCTAAGTAATAATAAAAAAAAATATATGATACTCTATTAAGATGAGAAAAAAATTCATACATTCAATGCTAATACCTATAGAGATCATCTAAAAATTTGAAGAAATAAGAAATGTGTTTGGAGTAGAAAAAATATATATTTCACTCTGAATAAAGGAAATTAGGCTCAAATTATATATCACAAAGGTAGTCTCCATGAAAAAAAATTCATAAACACCGATTTTAGGTTTAATATAATTTCTACATCTTATCAAGAAATACTAGTTATGACAAAAACTAACTAATTATCAAAAAATAATTACAAAATATTTCATGATATGTTTTCAAAAATTAATCTAACAGTACAAAAGACTTAACTATTTACTTAAATTTGATTTAAAGAAATGATAATTTTTGTGAGAAATTTTTTTTTTCAAAAATTACTAAATCACACAAAATAGAAATAAAACGAAACACATAAAAAATGAAAAGTTATATTTTTTTAAAATTCTTTTTTTATTTTTAAATTGTTAAAACTTTTTTTTAATTAAGCATGGTAACTTTTCACCACCCCCAACCTAGAACTTACATTGTCCTCAATGTAACAACTGTAAATTAAAGATAAAGAGAAAAGAGAAAAAAAGATTACCTATTTTCTCGAGAACGCAAGTAGTAATGGAAAATGCGTGCAAGATCCATCATATTCATCATTAAAGTGTATACAGACAAATCGTCATGGAACTTCTAACATCTCAACAAATATTTTTAGTTTTAACAATTTAAAAATTATTCACATGTAATTAAAAATGAAATAATTAAGTAAATAAAAGAAAATTACCTAAAATGATGGGGTCATTCCCATCCAAATAGCTAGTTTAACGCCTTAGCAAGACGTAACTGGGGATTGTATTTAAGTAAACTCAATGTCCCCTCATCATCAGTCAATCAAACCTTCGTGTAAGACAAGGTTGTCTACCTATACTTTTTCACTACGCCTCTATTGATTTTCGATTTCTTCTCGTACTTAAACTAGAGTATACTTTGAGTTTTAGATAACCCACATCTAGGTACAAATCAAATAATTAAGGCATAAAAACACAATTGTACCTAGATTAAACAAAGCAACTAATTCCTTAGATTATAATTAAAACTTTAAAATTTTGGAGGTAGTTTCAGAATTTATGTTTTTTTTTTGTTTTTTTTAAGAAAAAAAAAATAACATAATCAAGATAACTAAGAGTTGCTCCCAGAAAGAATGGTGGTGCAAAGGCTCCTTAAAAACCATCCTCCTAGACCGAACAACGTTCCCAGGAAAGACTAGTGGCACAAAGGCTTCCAAGAACTAGTCTCC
The DNA here is from genome assembly GCA_033030585.1 of Hippophae rhamnoides. NCBI lineage: Eukaryota > Viridiplantae > Streptophyta > Magnoliopsida > Rosales > Elaeagnaceae > Hippophae > Hippophae rhamnoides. The sequence goes on along the minus strand of CM065433.1, from coordinate 14,192,362 downwards.
TAGACAGAACTCCTTAGATCTTTACTTTTCATGTTATTAAGTTAAGTTAAATAAAAATTTAAGTTAATGAAAATCTAAGTTAATTAAGTTTAAAGAAAAGGTTAATTAAGTTAAGTGAATTAAAAAAAATCTAAGTTAATTAAGTTAAGTTAAAAAAATCTAAGTTAATTAAGTTAGTAAAAAAAAAGTTAATTAAGTTAAGTGAAGTAAAAAAATCTAAGTTAATTAAGTTAATGAAAATCTAAGTTAATTAAGTTAAATTAAATAAAAATCTAAGTTAATTAAAGTAAAAATCTAGGTTAATTAAGTTAAGTAAAAAAAAACTTTTATTTTTTTTTATTTTTTATTTTTTTTTTCGAAATTTCAAATTCCAAAATTATTTTACTATTAACACTATATTTATTAAACAATTTAAAATTAGAATTTTTTTTATTTTTAAAACTTTTTTTAACTATTTATGAATGGTAACTTTATTTTACTATTTACAATATAATTTTTTTTTGAATTTGTTTTTTTTAACTTAAAATTTTTGATTTTTTTTTACTATTCATGAACGGTAAATTTTTTTTTTAATTCAAATTTTAAATTTTTAAATTATTTTATTATTCACGGTACAATGTTTATTTAAAAATGTTCTTTTTTTTGTTAATTGTTTTTTTACTATTCATGAATGGTAAAAACTTTTTACTTCAAATTTCAAATTTCTAAATTATTTTACTATTTATGCTATAATTAATTTTTTTTATTATTTCATATGAAATTTGAAATTTGATTAAAATTTTTTTATTTTTTTATTTTTTTACAAAAAAAAATCACATTTATTTACAACACAAAAATATTTTTAAAATTTTGATAAATAAATTAAAAACGCTATTCCTTCCCCGGCAACGGCGCCAAAAACTTTGATGCCATCCCCGCAACGGAGTCATCCCGCAATCTGCCAAAAACTCACGAGCGGAATCGGATTGTCAAAAAGCTTTGATGAGCGAAAAACCTAAAGACGCTAATCCTCGCCAATACTTTGGTTTTATATTTATAAAACTCTCAAGAAAGGTACCAATCATTTCATAGAAAATGATAAGTATACTCCCAAGGTCGATCTAAGGAAGGAATGTAATGTGGTTTTTAATTTATTATTCAAACTTTTAAAACGAAATTAAATCCTAAACATCCGTCACGATATTTTGGGGTTTTTGTGTTTTTAATCTAATTACGTAAAATTAAACATAGATTCAATAAACATTCATGCAAATTTTATCTTTATAAAGAGTGGAGTATTTATGGATATAATAACTAAGTTAATTATGCTTTCATATTATCTAGGTTATTAAAGATATAGAATTGATATTTATTGATTCTCCTTTTTTATGAATACCACCTTGGCGGGTTAGATATTCTTTGTTAACTAAACAAATCAATTAACACCTACGCGGGTGTTGATAACTAATTTGGTTAATTAAATTAATTCCTTTTTCTAAGAGATTGAAAATGAACCATTTAAATGCCACCTTTGGGCGGGTTAGACAGTTTAAACTTTATTCAAGGTGTCCAAATTAAATCAAGAATTTAGTTATCCGAGTACTAACTTTCAAGTTTTTAAACCGGCATCGAAAACGTTTGTCAATACATTTTCAGATAATAATTCTTATAAAAACTTTTGAAATAGAGTTTGACTCTAACTAATGATTGTACCTAACAAATAAAAGAGCACTACTCTAAATCGATCGAAAAAGTAAACCTTAAAATCTAATTTTCAGATTTAAGTTTGTAATGAAAAATAATATATTTCTCTCTAACATTCTTAATATAAAATCTTGAATAAAAATAAAATCAATTCATTTTAGAGATTTTTACCTATTTAATATTTCGCAAGCATAACAACGTTATTATTATATCATGTTTACAAATAGCTAGAATAGTTAATTTTAATCACATACAAGTTAAATATAACATGTAAGAATAAAGCATAAAAAATAACTGCAAAGAAAATAAAATCCTTACAGTACTTCGATGTCATTCCCGTTGCTAGAAAACCTCCAAACGGAATTTGCACTCCCATTTATTGAATCAAAAAGCTAATAAATTACAAAAACATAACTAGTTCTTCCCAAAGATGGAAGAACTCTAAAACTAAGAGAAACTAGCTAAAACTAAAAAAAACTAAAAACTAAGAAATAGAGAGAAAGAAAGAAGAGAGAAGTGTGTTTTGAAGTGTGTTTTGAAGTGAAGGGAATGGGGGTATTTATAGGTGAGGATGGAGAGAAAAAATGAGTAAAAAAATGTTAAAAAATGTAAAAACGCGTAATGGAGAGCGGATCTGGAGGAAGGCGTGCGCATCTACGCGCAGACGGGCGCCGTGCTGCGCGCGCGGGATGGGCTGCTCCGGGTGCGATTTTCTCGTTTTTGACATTTTTACCTTTTCGACCCATTTTGTCCAATTTTTCCATATTTGTTGACCTTTCCCCATTTATTTATTAATATATTTGTGATGTATTGCTTCCAGTATTCCTTTTTGAGTCTTTACGTGACGTTTTTAAGCGAAAATACCTAAAAAACAATAAAAATACCCGTGATTCCGAAAAAAGGCAAATTTTTATAAATATATGATAAAACATATAAATATATATATATTTTTAATCAATTAATGTGCATAAAATCATGGTAATTTTAGTGCTTTTTGAGCACTCATCATCACCCTATTATTGGGTTAAGAAAGGAGTAGGAGCATTTGGTGGTAGTTCATGTTGCCTCACAACCATTATAAAAACCAATATTGTTTGTACAAATAAGACAATTTTTGGAACAATTGATGTTAGAGAAGTGTTCAGCTATCAATTCTAAATGATTTTGGAATAAAACAAATTATTTTGTTGAGAATTTTGATAAAAAAAATAAAAAAATTTCCATAAAGATTAGGGTTGTAATGAGGAGAAGAGAAAAAGAAGAAGTATATTTGAACTGATCTCTTTCGATTGATCCAGAATAGTGTTGATTGATCGACATTCAAGTATTAATCGATCTAGTTCATACTCGATCGATTGATCTTCAAAAATCCTAAAATTTCCAAAAACTCTCCCTAAGTTTTATAATTACCCAAGAATCCCAAATAAACACACAAAATTAAAAAAATTATTTTATATATATATATTTGAATAAAGGTAGTAGGTTTATTCAAATATGAATATTACTCAAATAATCAATTCTAAAATATGAAATAAAGATTATGATTTAACAAAATTAGATTATTCACAGCAAGCATAAGTATTCCCATTAAGCACATATATATTTCCCATTAGATATGGAAACATATTGACTATTACTCTAAGTGAAATAAATGTTGAATTATAATAGTATGTCATTTTTTCATTTATGATTACTTATGAAAATTTAAAGCAAAGAGTATCACCAATCATGTAAAAAATTTAGTTGAAATCAAACTTGTACATTGCAAATTTTTTTTCCTTTTTAAGAGAGATCTTTAATTTATTTTTTGTGTTCCTTCTCATATTTATCACACTTATTTTATTTTATTATTTTTGAATGAGTGAATTGTTATATAAGTTTTTCTTCACATGACCATTTGTGGTTCTTTTTTTTGTGCATCAATTATATATAATTTTTTTTATTTATTTTATCATTTTTATTTTTTTATAATAAATATGCATTAGCCAATAAAAATTGTATGATGACTTACACATCATAGTAAATAGACCTCTTCGCTCACTTACGGTAGCTTTCACACATCATAGTAAGTAACCCTATCAAAACTAGGTATCTCTCTATAGTGGTATTTTAGATAGTGAAAGATATAGTTATATCATAGTTTTTACAATGAAAGTTATCTCAAATTCTAAAATCTAATATAATTAATTATAAATTTTAAGCGAACATACTTATGTATTCAGTTAGTGTGTGAGCAAGTTCTAGTTAACATCGATCATAATACATAAAAAAAAAGCATAGATGCACAAAATAACATTCTAAAGTACATAATGAATAATTAATCAAAATAAATTTGATTTTATAAACTATTTATTATTTTGTTCAAAAACAATATTTGAGTTTCTTTATTATTAAAATAATTCTACTAACCTTTATTTTTTTTTTAATTTTGAATTTATTTTTGAATTTTAATGATACAATTTAAATAACCTAAAATCAAAATTAATAATCAAACAACTAAATTCAAAATATAAAATATCATTTTAACTAATAAAACTAAAAGACTCACCTAGGATAAACCAAGCAAAGAATTATAATTCCTAGGTGAAATAGAAATGGTTAGATGACCGAAAACATAGTCTTCTTCCGAACCCAAATTTTTTTACATTTTAGGTCCTCTATATTTTGGGGTTTTGAATTAATAAATTGATTTGCTTTTGACTTTTTCTTAGGTTTGTCCTTAGTTTTTTTATTATTCTTTTTCATCATTAGTGGAGATGCAACATACATTTATGAATGATACAAATTATTTCCATAATATCTGGCACTATAGGCATTGTTATAATATGGATAAGTCCTAAGAAATTTGCAATAAGGTCTAATATGTCCTTTCCTATTGCATTTATGAAAAATAGGCACAAATTTAGCAACTGTTCTTTGAGTATAATGTGTAATAGTAAGAGAAGGGTTAGAAGGCCATAAAAATATGGTTTTTGATGTTGAAGGAATTGAGCTCTCATCCTTATAAAAAATTCCATGTTTTCAATGTAGGGAGGCATCCTTAAAGGTTTGACAAATTTATTTGTTTTTGTGGAACATGGCATAGTATGCTCATTTACATATCCTAGCACTCTCTTGTCTCCAACTGGCTTTCCATAATCTAAGGCTTTGTTTATCCTTTTAGCTCTAATTGTTAACCTCTTTACTAATTCCTTTGATATTTTATGTTACTTCAACAATTTCTTGTTCTAAACTTTCAAGACTTGAATTCAAGGCATTAGAATTATCAGACATATCAATATTATTTTGCTCAAGTAGTGATGTGTTTACTTTAAATGATTTAAGTTTGTCATTAATTTTAGTTTCTTATAAATCAAATTTTCTTGATCTCTTTTTCATATTATAAACTCTTTGAACATATCATTAATATCAATGACATTAAAATGCTTAAGTAAAAATTTATTGTCACTTTCCTCGTTATTTCAATCAATGTATGGCTTCTTGGAGTGTCCACTAACTTTTGTAGAAAATGATAGGAAATTGGTATCACTATTTTCTAGTTCATTTGGATTGTCACCATCACTTTTAGAGTCTATTAAAGGCTCTTCTATTTCTATTCTTCTTATTTTCACAGTCAGCTACAAGTGGCCAAAACCTATAAATTCAAATCATTGAGGTCCAGTGGGTTTAGGTTTCTTACAATCAAAAATCATGGATTTGATGTCTCTTAGATTATGATCCTTTTGATGACTTGATTGTTTTTTGTTTTAAGAATTATTCCCATTGAATATTTTGTTTGATTTTCTTGTCAAGAGTGCCAATTCTGCTTTGTCATTGTTAATTTCTTCAATCGTTGTAGTTTTGAAGGCAACACCTTTGTTCTTTGTGGGTGGACAAAAAATTATCTCAAATGTCTAAAATGAACCAATATGTTCTTGAATTTTGATATTTTCCATGTCCTTACTTTCATCAATGGTAGTGATCATTGCATGGAAGCAATCTAGTAGCTAGTAGCAAATCTTTCAGATTAGCATGAAGTCTTGAAATTTCTCTCCAAGATTGGCAGAGGTGTTAGAATATCATAGTCTTGCATAGAATTCAAAAAACAATTCCATCTTTTTTCATCCTAATATTCTCAAATTGAGTACTAAGTATGCGAAGTATTGTTCATTTAACTTGTGAAGTACCCTCATGGGAAACCTAGAAAATATTCCAAGCATGCTTAACTATTTCAACATGAGAAATAATAAGAAATTCATTAGCAGAGACAACACTAAAAATAGAATTAATACCATTTTAATTAAAGTTACTGCCAATTTTATCTTTAGTGTTCTAGTCCTTCCGAGGTTTAGTAGTAACAATATTATATTTGGTAATCGTAGGAGGTTCTCAACTATAAAGCATAGAGCTCTAGACACTTTTATCTGTAAACCGTAGAAAGGATTTCATATGTGCCTTCCAATATGGGTAATTAGACCCATCAAGGTAAGATGCATGGGTTATAGATGACCCCTTTCTTAAGTGGTTCATAACAAGGTATTAGGCATATTAAGTTTATCTAGTGATTGGCTCTGACACCAAGTGAAAGATTTTTTAGTTATAGATCTAAATATTTAGTCAGTGGAAGTATAGTAAATTAAAATGTTGTAAGCAACCAAATAACGAATCACGTGAACCTAAAGTAATGTGAAAATAAAAATATCAACACAGGATATTTTTAGGTATAAACAACCTAGGCCACATTAATGACCTCAAAGGAAAACCACCTACCCATAGGACCACCTAATTATCCATTATGAAAATTAAGTATCTAGTTAAAAGGCTAAGACTCAAAATGCCCACCCAAGTAACCTACTTATAAGCCGCTAGGTTAATCATAGTCTCTACAAGATAGGCATTCAGTTCCAGACTAGTGTTCAGACATACTTGAGTCCTACAAGTTAATCAAACCTATACCGTTGTCGCCTAAAATATTTTCACATAAACACAAGTGCAAGTTTATGTCCTAGAGTATATTCAATAATGAACAACACTAATTAGTTGATTTAAACAATATACCATAATAAAAAATAACTAGTAACTCTAGAGCAATTAGTTAAATGTACAATAACATAATTACAATTGTAGGCTTATTAATCCATCAAATACAACCAATTTTTTTTAATATATTAACCTAATGAAAAATGCTACATGAGAACATTTAGAAAAATAAGAGAGAATAAGTACAATGGCTATTGTGTGGTTACTTTCATATGTGTGCTTAGGTTTGTACTTATATACTACTTTGAAGCACATTAGGTTAAAGTAGAATTACCATATTGTACATAAAGTCAGTTAAAACACTTTTAAGAAATAAGGACAACACAGTAAAAAACCAATCCAACTTCTAATGGAAATATTTATTAAAATAAGATAGTAGGCTGCTTGATTAATCTAACCAAGTGTTTGATTGATCAAGTACATTTGTCAATCGATCGAATATCCTCTTGATCAACCCAATGATCATTTAATTAATATTCAAAAAAATGTTGGATCCATCTAGTGATTAAATTGGATCTATTTAGTCCTTGATTGATCTAGTTATGTGTTAACATTAATTTAATCTGGTTATATTGCTCGATTGATGTAGTCACTACTTGATCAATCGAATAGCCTATTTTCACATTGTTCCTATTAGGTCTAGTATGCAATCTAACATGTAAGAGAACATTTATATACCTGATAATTGATCGTTGAAACTTGATAGTTTCTTTGACTTGATAATATTCTTCCTAGTAACTAAAATTACAATTCTATGTTTTGTTCATGAATATTGCTAGCACTAATATAAACCTTACACATTACACTCATGTAGCATAGCAAAGACGATTAGAGTAAACACAATAAGGAGAAATACTTGCAGTCATGTAAAATAAACAAAGAACAACACCTAGGCAACACTAAGGTAAAAACATGCAATAACAACAAACAGAATGCATAGAAAAATCAAGAGAAGTGTAGACAAAAGAACCTCTTGCAATTCCATTCATAGCATGGAACCCCATGTCTATATGTTCTAATAAAGAGCATAAATGGCTTTGTAATGTTCTTACAACACATTGATAGAATGGGTGATCAAATACCAATGCCACATAAATGTGTCAGCGAATCTGTAAGAAGAAGTTGACTAGGAGTCTAGCTATCTTCCAAGTTGACACACTTATAATGCTCAACTATCTACCCTCAAACATTAACTTTAGATAAATGTTTTAGTGAATCCCTTAGAAGAAGTTGACTAAGAGTCAAACTATTTTCCAAATTGACACACTCCTAATGACTTAACTATCTTCCCTCAACAACACTTGGGTGTATTCAGTCTTGTAGCCTCACTTCATACTATGCACACACATCCAGAAATACATCACAGTCTACCAAAGAAAACATGTGTCGTGCATTCCAATAGCATATACCAAGAAAACAACTACATGTAAAAAATAAGCAATAAATTAATACAAAATAAGAATGCTGGTAAACACATTAGATGTTATGTGGAACAATAGAATGCATACTATGTATTCTATATGTCATACTAATAGTCTTATTTATGTATGGTTCATATAGAGTAATGTCTAGAAGAAGGAAGCATCATAAGAACATATAGTATAACATAAACTTATAAATAGCACAAACACCAAGGATTCAAGAACAAATTCAGCCCTTCTCTTGACATCATGCAAAAAACACACAAATCTCCCCCTAAATATGAGCATGTCAAGCAAAAAAGATGTTTATGCATTATACACTCTCAAAACTCCTCTAAAACAAAGGCATCTACACAGTAGAAAACAAACTATATAGAAGTAGGGAAGCATACTAAGTAAGTTAAGAAAAATTCACAAAAGAGAAACATGTTAGTAGAGAGTAAAATCATTAATCCCACTAAACATAATAAAAACAAATAAGTGAGAGTGAAAAGATATCCATAAAGGAGATCATAGGCCAAAAACATAAGAATGTGCCTCAAGAGATATTATCGACAAGAAACTACACACTATTGCTTCAAAAGAGCTTATTGGAAACACACACATTATTGCTAGTTAAGAGAAGGGAAAAAACTAACTAGTAAGCAACACAAGCAACATTCCCAAGGGAGAAGAAATAAGGGATGCTACTAAAACATCTAAGCATATGAGAAAGACTTAGGATCCAACACAGAAATAAGAGACATAGTTAGATAAGGTCAACACCACAAACACCAAGAATGTTAATGAAACACACAAGTCTAATCATAGTAATAGATGTAAGTTAAGAGTACTAAAGAAAGGTAAATAATCTATATGACATACAGATGTACAGGGTAAACCCAAACAAGCACATTATAGAGAAAAGAGAAGTAGCAATAATGTACATAAACTTGTAAAACACCATAGTTTTCTCCAAAATGACATCTAAATCATAAGGGGAGGAAGAACAGGTAAATGATAAACTTTAAATAGGAGAAAAATAGAGAGCCAACACACAACATATGAGGTATAGGAAAGAAGAGCCTAGTAAAATAGTTGAGATGCCTTCTATATGACATGGCATATGAATGACAAGATTATAGATAGAAAAATCCTAATACATTGACACTAGAGGATGAAAACATGTGACATGTTATTCATGAAAATAGCCACAGAAGAAGAAGTAAGTAGTAAGTAAGGCAACCACAAATAAAGAGCATGTCAAAGCAACTAGCATGGGAGAATACAAGTAAATGATCAAAGAATTAGGCATTGAAACAAATATGGCAAGTAAACATACCGTGTAAGATAAAGAATGAGAGCGAAAGATATATGCATGAACAAGAATACAAGTAACATGAAACAACAAAATTTCCTGTAGATAAACAACCTTGTGGGATATATGAGTGTTGGCTATATTTGTGATAAAATGTTTAAATGTAAGCTAGTTTCCAGGCACATTTTCATGACCGCTATTCAAATTTGAAGAAACTTCCAAGATTCAAGTCAACTTGTTTCAGGTATATACTTGTTCTTATACATGTTAGAATACATAATATACACTTAGGAATATTTAATATATACATTGATCGATCGATCAAGTACTGGGTTGATCGATTGAATGGTTCAAATCAGTTAAGAATCAATCTTGTATAATTTATGCCTTCTCAGGTTGATTTTCAAATTGGGATAGATCGATCAAGTTGGGTTTGATCAAAAAGGGTTTCGATCGATTGAATATACAAGGTTGATTGATCAAGCCTGGACTAGATGGATTGAGCAATTAACATATTTGTTTACTTAAGCCAAATTATAGTTTTACCATGTTATTCCTATTAATTATTGGTCTATGAATTATTTTATGGATAGAATGTTGATTGATCCTAAACCTAGCATTAGTGTTTCATCTTTCCTATATAAAGAACCTAGTGCTCCATATTTTAATTAACCACATTCATTATAATTTTGTAATTGTTTTTGTGCTCTCTCTCTCTTCGAATGTTTTGCAAAAACAATATCATATTTTTTAGGCTTCTTCCTTTAATTAATCTAACAAATATTTTGTAGTTGTATTTGATTGATTAATAAGCCTATAAATTTTAGGATATTTTCATTACATATTTAGATATCTTTTTCTTGATTAGGTTCTTGAATTTTTGGGTCAAATAATTATGTGCGTGATCATAATTATTTGATTTGATTATTTAACTTTAAAGAAGCTATCTTTAATGAATTTTTATTTAATATGATTTTTCTAGGGTTGCTAGATGATTTCATATTAATTAATATATTCTTGAATCTTTTAGTTAGGGTTATTTATTATTGAATTTGATCTTGGACACACTTTGTACTTGTGTTATTATACTAACTTTTTAGGTGTTAGTTAAACGGGTTTGATTGCTCGTGTAGCTCAAGTTTATTGGAACATTGGTCTAGATCCATATACCTTTCATAGTGGATAGTTAGATGATCTAGTAGATTGGTGGTTTTTCTCTTAAGTCATTGGTATGGCCTAGGTTAATTGCACCTAAAATATCATGTGTCAAGTTCTTATTTATTTCTACTTTATATTATTTTCATATGATTGCATGTCTGGCCGCTTGTGATTTTTTAATTAATCATAATGCAAAGTTTACCTATTCACCCCTTTAGCTTATTAGATCTGTAACTTTAAAAACTCTCTATTAGTACCAAAGTGGGTTACTAGATATACATAATGTTTTCTTTGGATCTTGTTAAAGGTCATTTCAGAAGGTTTTGTTTTACTACTCATGCACCTTTTTTCTATGGGTCTAACTACCCATGTTGGAAGGCTTATATAAGAGCCTTTCTTTGTTCTCTAGATGATAGTGTATAAAAATCTATTATATATGGATAGGAGCCACTTAAGGTTACTAAATATAATATTGTCACACCTAAACCTTGGAAGAAATGGACCATTGAAGTTGAACCTGGTAGTAACTATAACCAAATAAAAATAAATGATATCTTTAGTGTAGTATCTGTTGATGAGTTCCATCATATATCTAATATTGATACTACTAATAAGCATGCTTGAGATATTTTAGAAGTTTCCAATGAGGGAACCATGCAGGTGAAAAGAATCAAACTTTGCATACTAGGTACGAGGTTTGAAAATCTTAGGATGGAAGAAGATGAAACATTTTAAGAATTTTATGTCAAATTATGTGATATTTCTTACACTTTAAATCTTGGAAAGAAAATTGAGGAATTCGAGTTAGTTCAAAAGATTCTCTACTTATTACCAAATTGCTTCCATGTAAAGGTCATAGCCATTGATGAAAGAAAGGATGTTGACACCATCAAAATAGAAGAACTCATTGTCTAGCTTCAAACTTTGAGATGAGCTTTCAAAGTCCTACAAAGAACAAATTTGCCACTTTCAAGACAACCGTGATTGATGATGGTGACAATAACAATGATAAATGTGATGAAGAATTGGTACTTACAGACAAAGAACTCAAGAAACTCTTCAACCAGAAAAAACTCACAAACTAATTGGAAACAAAGTAGTTCAAGGGATCAAAATCCAAGAGAACTCAAACCTATGAGTTCAGAAGTTAAGAAATCTAAATCCAGTGGACCTAAATGTTTTGAATGCAATAGGATTGGTTACTTTGTAACTGAATGTGCTAATAAAAGGAAAATAATTGGAAGAGTTTTCTATACTTCATTTAGTGATTCAAAAAGTGGCAACAATAATCTAGATGAATCAAAAAATAGTGGCACCAACCATTTGAAATTTACTGCAACTAATGATGGATATTTTAGTAAGTTCGATATTGTTTCAGATTATGAGGAAAGTGATTTTGAATTCCTATTAAATAAATTTAATGCTAATAGTCTTTATGAACTATTTATAGATTTAGTAGGCTCTAAATAGGAAAAGGATAAGCTACTTATAGAAGTAACCAAATTAATGGATAAACTTAAATTCGATGAATTAAATGCCTCAATCATAGGAAAATAAAAAAAAATTGAATTGTCTGAATTTACTGATGGTTTGAATTCAAGTCTTGTAGTTATTAAATAGGAAAACAAGAAACTTGTGCAAGAACTTGACAAATCAAAGAAAACCATAAAGAGTCTAACAATTGGAGCCAAAAATCCTAACAAAGTTCTTGACTATGGAAATACTTTTTGAGACAACAAAGGGCTAGGATATGTAGATGAGCTCTCTATTCCATCATCTTCAAATGCAACTTAGTTTGTAAAATCCTCTAACCCTTCTTAATCACGTGATACATATAGCCTTGGTTATAAGGATGATATCTCCACACATTCAATATAAAAAAAACATTTGTAAGAATTTCCAACTTTACTGCTACTGTTACTTCCTATGTACAAAGAACCATTGCATCTATGGTAGGAAATACTGTTAAGTTTGTGCCTACCCATCATCATTGTGGTAGGAAGGTTTATTGATGAGTGCTCAAAAAGCACTAAAATAACCATGATTTTATGTACCTTAATTGATTAAATATATATATATTTATATGTTTTATCATATATTTATATAAATTTGTCTTTTTCGGAATCACGGGTATTTTTATTGTTTTTCAGGTATTTTGGCTTAAAAACGCAATTTAAAGACACAAAGAGGAATACTTGAAGCAATACATCACAAATATATTAATAAATAAGTGGGAAAAGGTCAACAAATATGGAAAAATTGGACAAAATGGGTCGAAAAGGTCAAAAATGTCAAAGAGGAGAAAATCGCGCCCGAAGCGACCCGTCCAGCGGCGCCGGCCGGTGCGCCACGACTCTTGTTCATCTGCGCGAGCTGCGCGCGGCTCTTGTTCATCCGCGCAAAGGCTGCGCGGCGACTCTGTTCATCCGCGCCTGGCTAACGCGCGCGCAGTCTTGTTCATCCGCGCCCGGTACACGCGCCAGTACTCAGCGCGCCAGCGCTAACCCCCATTTTCCACATGCAATAATGGGAGTGCAAATTCCGTTTGGAGGTTTTCTAGCAACGGGAATGGCATCGAAGTACTGTAAGGATTTTATTTCTTTGCAGTTATTTTTTATGTTTTATTCTTACATGTTATATTTAATTTGTCTGTGATTAAATTTAACTATGCTAGCTATTTGTAAACATGATATAATAATAACGTTGTTATGCTTGCGAAATATTAAAGAGGTAAAAATCTCTAAAATGAATTGATTTTATTTTTATTCAAGATTTTATATATAGAATGTTAGAGAGAAATATATTATTTTTCATTACAAACTTAAATCTGAAAATTAGATTTTAAGGTTTAGTTATCCGGTCTGATTTAGAGTAGTGCTCTTTTATTTGTTGGTACAATCGCCCGGTAGTTAGAGTGAAGCTCTATTTCAAAATTTTTTATAAGAATTATTATCTGAAAATGTATTGACAACACGTTTTCAGTAGTGGTTTTAAAACTTGAAAGTTAGTACTCGGATAACTAAATTCTTAGGTTTAATTTGGACACCTTGAATAAAGTTTAAACTGTCTAACCCCACCAAAGGTGGCATTTAAATGGTTCATTTTCAATCTCTTAGAAAAAGGAATTAATTTAATTAACCAAATTAGTTAGCAACCCCACCCATAGGTGTTAATTAATTTGTTTAGTTAACAAAGAATATCTAACCCCACCAAAGGTGGTATTCATACTAAAAAGGGAGAATCAATAAATATCAATTCATATCTTTAACAACCTAAATAATATGAGCAAGCATAATTAACTTAGTTATAATATCCATAAATACTCCGCCATTATAAATGAACATAATTTGCATGAATATTTATTGAATCTATGTTTATTTTTATGTTAGTAGATTAAAAACACAAAACCCAAAATATCGTGACAGGATGTTTAGGATTTAATTTCGTTTTTAAAAGTTTGAATAATAAATTAAAAACCACATACATTCCTTCCTTAGATCGACCTTGGGAGTATACTTATCATTTTCTACGAAATGATTCGTGCACTTGCGGGAGTTTTATAAATATAAAACCAAAGTATTGGCAGGATCGGCGATGCCGGTTTTCGTTCATCAAGTTTTCATTCATCAAAGTATTTGAAGATCACGATTATGCTCATCAAGTTTTTGGCGCCGTTGCCGGGGAAGGAATAGCATTTTTAATTTATTTATCAAAATTTTAAAAATATTTTTGTGTTGTAAATAATTGTGATTTTGTTTTTAAAATAAAATAATTTAATCAAATTTCAAATTTTATAAGAAATAAAAAAAATAAAAAAAATAAAAAAAAAATTAATTATAGCATAAATAGTAAAATAATTTAGAAATTTGAAATTTGGAGTAAAAAGTTTTTACCGTTCATGAATAGTAAAAAAATTAACAAAAAACAATTTTTAAATAAAAATAGTACCGTAATTAATAATAAAGAAATTTAGAAATTTAAAATTTGAATTAAAAAAATATTTACCGTTCATGAATAGTAAAAAAAAAATTCAAAAATTTTAATTTAAAAAAAAACAATTTCAAAAAACAAATTATATTGTAAATAGTAAAATAAAGTTACCATTCATAAATAGTTAAAAAAAAAATTTTAAAAATAAAAAAAATTCTAATTTTAAATTTTTTAATAAATATAGTATTAATAGTAAAATAATTTTGGAATTTGAAATTTCGAAAAAAAAAGTAAAACAAATAAAAAAATAAAAATAAATAAAAATAAAAAAAATAAAAAAAATAAAAAAATAAAAAAATAAAAAAAAATAAAAAAAATAAAAATATCATAAATAAAAAAAATCATAAATAAAAAAAAATCATAAATAAAAAAAATAAAAAAAACCTAATTTTTAATTTTTTAAGTTTAATTTTTTTATTTTATTTATTTTAAATGATATTTTTAATTTTTCTTTTTTAAAAAAAATTTTATTTTCTTTTACCTTTTTCAATTTTATTTTATTTGATTTTTATTTGATTTTATATTTTTTTTCTTCTTTATTTTTATTTAACTTAATTAACTTAGATTTTTTTTAACTTAACTTAATTAACTTAGATTTGTTTTACTTAACTTAACTTAATTAACCTTTTTTTTAAACTTAGATTTTCATTAACTTAGAATTTTACTTAACTTAATTTAATTAACTTAATAGCATGAAAAGTAAAGATATAAGGGAGTTCTGTCTAGGAGACTAGTTCTTGGAAGCCTTTGTGCCACTAGTCTTTCCTGGGAACGTTGTTCTGTCTAGGAGGATGATTTTTAAGGAGCCTTTGCACCACCATTCTTTCCTGGGAGCACTCTTGGTTAATACGGATTATGTTATTTTTCTTAAAAACAAAAAAAAAAACAAAAATTTCTGAACTATCTCCAAAATTTTAAAGTTTTAATTATAATCTAAGGAGTTAGTTGCTTTGTTTAATCTAGGTACAATTGTGTTTTTATGCCTTAATTATTTGACTTGTACCTAGATGTGGGTTATCTAAAATTCAAAGTATGCCCCTAGTTTTAAGTACAGAAAGAAATTTGAAAATCAGTAGGGCATGACTGAAAAAGTATAGGTAGACAACCTTGTCTTACCTGTAGGTTTGATTGACTCAATGATGAGGGGACATTGAGTTTACTTAAAATGCAATCCCCAAGTTACGTCTTGCTAAGATGTTAAACTAAGCGCTGGATGGGAGGCAACCCATCATTTTAGGTAATTTTCTTTTATTTCTTTTATTTACTTAATTATTTCATTTTAATTACATGTGAATAATTTTTAAATTGTTAAAACTAAAAATATTTGTTGAGATGTTAGAAGTTCATAGCGATTTGTCTGTATACACTTTAATGATGAATATGATGGATGCACTTGCATTTTCCATTACTACTTGCATATTCTCAGGAAATAGGTAATCTTTATTCTCTTTTCTCTTTATCTTTAATTTACAGTTGTTACATTGAGGACAATGTAAGTTTTAGGTTAGGGGTGGTGAAAAGTTACCATGCTTAATTAAAAAAAAAGTTTTAACAATTTAAAAATAAAAAAAAAATTAAAAAATAAAAAATATACTTTTTCATTTTTTGTGTGTTTGGTTTTATTTCTATTTTGTGTGATTTAGTAATTTTTGGAATAAAAAAAAAACTTTTTCACAAAAATTTATCATTTCTTTAAATCAAATTTAAATAAATAGTTAAGTCTTTTGTACTGTTAGATTAATTTTTGAAAACATATCATGAAATATTTTGTAATTATTTTTTGATAATTAGTTAGTTTTTGTCATAACTAGTATTTCTTGATAAGATGTAGAAATTATATTAAACCCAAAATCGGTGTTTATGAATTTTTTTTAGTGGAGACTACCTTTGTGAGATATAATTTGAGCCTAATTTCCTTTATTCAGAGTGAAATATATATTTTTTCTACTCCAAACACATTTCTTATTTTTTCAAATTTTTAGATGATCTCTATAGGTATTAGCATTGAATGTATGAATTTTTTTCTCATCTTAATAGAGTATCATATATTTTTTATTATTTTTGCTTAGATTAAATGATTTGAGTAGAAATTGATAGTATATGCTTATATCTCGTTCATGCATGACTGCTACAAAAAAAGACATATCTGGGGTTACCTAAACCAAGATCAAACAGAAAAGCCACAAAATTAACCACTCACCAAAATCCAAAAAAACAAAATGTACAATCTGTACATGGGTTGACTCTCTAAAATACATATATTGAGAAATATCTTCAGAAAAAAATAGAGAGATAAAGAATATATAGTATAATCTACATACTATAACCCACATTGCCTACAAAGTTGTGAGTAAAAGTTAATTACAAAAGAAAGATATAGGAAATAATTCCCTAAAAAGTCATTGCACTCTCTTCATTTGTAAAAGGCATATATCTTGAAATTCTTTCTTAATGATTTTGATTTATGCATGAAAATAATTTTTATATATGATATCTTTATAATTTATACATTTGATTCCTTTCATGAGATCAATGTTAAAATAACACTTTGAGCCTTTATTCTTTATACATATGCGAACATATTAGTTCATTTCTATACATCAACTCTTTCGCATATAAATTAGTATGAGTGTTTGAACCCATAGGATTCAGTGTTTCGAGAGTATTGACTTGTGAGGAATAGAGTCGAAGCGAATTCTGATTCATGACACTGAAATTGGGTGAAATTAAATTGATACATTTTTGACATGAAATATGAAAATGATTCTCGAATAATTATTATAATAAATCATGATTGTTTAAAGAGATTAAAATAACTTATGCTTGAGATTTTAATTATGATCTTAAAGGAGATTAAAAAGTATGACACATTTTTGTGATATGTTGTTTACTCTTATTCTTAAAAATTAAATTTTGATTTTGTTGTAATTTTAGTTCAATGTTTGTGGGTATCATTACTGAAAACCCTCACGAGACTCAAACTCGTCCACTGGGGCAACCTAGGGGTTTAAAGGCTTGTTGCATAGGCTAAATGCAACCGTGTCAATCCACGTAAGTGATTTAGGATAGTTTAATTTTTAGTTTTTATCGCTTCTCTTGCTAAGGGACTAGCAAGAAGCTGGTTGGGGTTGTGATGAGTGCTCAAAAAGCACTAAAATAACCATGATTTTATGTACATTAATTGATTAAATATATATATATATATATATATATGTTTTATCATATATTTATATAAATTTGTCTTTTTCGGAATCACGGGTATTTTTATTGTTTTTCAGGTATTTTGGCTTAAAAACGCAATTTAAAGACACAAAGAGGAATACTTGAAGCAATACATCACAAATATATTAATAAATAAGTGGGAAAAGGTCAACAAATATGGAAAAATTGGACAAAATGGGTCGAAAGAGTCAAAAATGTCAAAAAGGAGAAAATCGTGCCCGGAGCAGCCCATCCCGCGCGCGGCTACTGTTCATCCGCAAAGAGCTGCGCGCGGCTACTGTTCAGCCACGCACAACTGCGCGCACGGGTACTGTTCATCCGCGCACAGCTGCCCTCCGCGCGCCCAACGCGTTTTCGCCCCATTTTCCACATGCAGCCGCCCCATGATGTCATGCTGACGTCATCAATGACCTCACCATGTCCATTACGCGTTTTTACATTTTTTAACTTTTTTTTAACATTTTTTAGTCATTGTTTCTCTCCATCCTCACCTATAAATACCCTCATTCTCTTCACTTAAAACCACACCTCAAAACACACTTCTCTCTTCTTTCTTTCTCTCCATTTCTTAGTTTTTAGTTTTTTTAGTTTTTCTTATGTTTTAGCTAGTTTCTCTTAGTTTTAGAGTTCTTCCCTTTTTGGGAAGAACTAGTTATGTTTTTTTTTGTAATTTATTAGCGTTTTGATTCATTAAATAGGAGTGCAAATTCCGTTTGGAGGTTTTCTAGCAAAGGGAATGGCATCGAAGTACTGTAAGGATTTTATTTTCTTTGTAGTTATTTTTTATGCTTTATTCTTACATGTTATATTTAATTTGTCTGTGATTAAATTTAACTATGCTAGCTATTTGTAAACATGATATAATAATAACGTTGTTATGCTTGCGAAATATTAAATAGGTAAAAATCTCTAAAATGAATTGATTTTATTTTTATTCAAGATTTTATATTAAGAATGTTAGAGAGAAATATATTATTTTTCATTACAAACTTAAATCTGAAAATTAGATTTTAAGGTTTAGTTATCCGGTCTAATTTAGAGTAGTGCTATTTTATTTGTTGGTACAATCGCCTGGTAGTTAGAGTGAAGCTCTATTTCAAAAGTTTTTATAAGAATTATTATCTGAAAATGTATTGACAACACGTTTTCAGTAGTGGTTTTAAAACTTGAAAGTTAGTACTCGGATAACTAAATTCTTAGGTTTAATTTGGACACCTTGAATAAAGTTTAAACTGTCTAACCCCACCAAAGGTGGCATTTAAATGGTTCATTTTCAATCTCTTAGAAAAAGGAATTAATTTAATTAACCAAATTAGTTATCAACCCCACCCATAGGTGTTAATTTATTTGTTTAGTTAACAAAGAATATCTAACCCCACCAAAGGTGGTATTCATACAAAAAAGGGAGAATCAATAAATATCAATTCATATCTTTAACAACCTAAATAATATGAGCAAGCATAATTAACTTAGTTAATATATCCATAAATACTCCGCCATTATAAATGAACATAATTTGCATGAATATTTATTGAATCTATGTTTATTTTTATGTTAGTAGATTAAAAACACAAAACCCAAAATATCATGACAGGATGTTTAGGATTTAATTTCGTTTTTAAAAGTTTGAATAATAAATTCAAAACCACATACATTCCTTCCTTAGATCGACCTTGGGAGTATACTTATCATTTTCTACGAAATGATTCGTGCACTTGCGAGAGTTTTATAAATATAAAACCAAAGTATTTGCGAGAATCGGCGATGTCGGTTTTCGTTCATCATTTATATAAGATCAAAAAGTAGGTTTTTGATGAATGCTCCTAAATTTAATAATATTTTTCATGATTTTAGTTATAGGATTCATTATTGTCATCCATCTATGCATATTACGTCAAATAATTCTATAGAAAGAATGAAGTTGTTGGTTCAAAGAGGCATGTGTGTTTCAATACTTTTAATTCTAGGACTAATTATCATCATTCTACCATGCATGTTGCATCTTTATTTAGGATGAATGTCAAATTTAAAAGTAATGTTAAGTCCAAGAACATGCCTATGAAGACTAAGGTAGATGAGTTTCATCCTAAAGAAATAAAGAAACTAGAATTCAAGAAAATTTGGGTTAGAAAAGATTGTCTTTTTTTGGTTACCTATTGTTCCTTTTTATTCACCTACGTACTTTTGTTTGAGTACTTAATAAGCCATAGGTGAGCATGTTTAGTAGGTTGGTTTCTTTTTTATTTGTTTATTGATATTTCCTTAGTTTTAATAAAAAAATAAAAAGGAGGGGGTGTAGATTTGTCTTAACAATAAAATGAACTTTACATTCTACTTCAAAGCTTTTCTTATTTTAATTGACTCTTTATTGTGAAAATGAGTATCTCAGCTTGTGCATTTACATACTTTTTCATATTTGGTGATCGATATTGACAAGAACTTACTCACACATTTACTGAACTCATATGTATATCATACTTGCAGTTTATGATTACTTTTGTGAGATTTTAAGGCTGATGCTAATCTTGATAGCAAAACTGTGTTTGAGCTATATTTTTCACTTTATGAAATTTTACTATAGATAAACACCTAGTTTGAGAGGGCTACCTACTATGATGTGTACAACCACCATAGTGAGTGGAGTAGGCTACCTCACAACTAGTGTGAAAATTATCATACTAGATTTCTTCCTCGTGTATGTTTCCTTGAATAAAAATAATAATATAGGAAAAGAAAAGAAATAACAAAAGCATTTGCGCTCATGCACAAAAAGAAAGAATCAATACTTGGTTAGACAAAAAGAAAATAAATAAATAAATTATGAAGAAGTAGGTAGATTAATTTAATACATCAAAAGCAATAAATAGAAAGCTATAGGCATGCTACACAGAAAGGAAAGAAAGTATGCAATGACATATAACTAAAAAGCTTTTTAATTAGAGTCTACATCTAGTTTGTAGAAACATACACGATTGAAACTCAAATTAGTCTAACACATAATATGATCATGCATAGAAAAAAAGGAGTCCAATACCCGAGTCACAATTAGGTTAAGGTGATACAAACTCTTTAAGGACTTAACCCATACCTTTCAACTACAAAAGATAAACATTAAGTAATAAAACAATTAGAACCCTAATAGAAATAAAATCCCCATTATCTTTATCAGTTCGGACCACTGTCCAAATTGTCTATTAATACCCTTACTTGTTGCCTCCATAACGACTTGGTTCAATATATGAACCCAAATTTCTTCCAAATCTAGCACCACTCAATGTAGTGTGATCAGCTACCAACGATCAGTATAGTGAATAAGATTTGGACACCCAACATGGGAAACTACTCAACCACGATCACTCACAAATTCACAAACAACCAACATAGGATACATATTCAACCACGTATCACGAACCTCCAATTACTAACTAGTCAACATACGGCTTACCATTTAAGAAAAAATTGTATGAAGGTAGCTACTAGCTGACACATGGCTTATAGCCATACATGCTCCTCACATAAGAAAACGTTGCTTGAAGGCAACTACCAGTCGATACACAATTCACAGTGATACAAGCTTTTCACATAAGAAAAAGTTGCACAAAGGTAACTACTAGTAAACATGCAATTCACAGCCATACCAGCTCTTCACATAAATCCACTTGAAAACACCGCCTTATGTACTCACTACTCAAAAGCATGGTTTTTTCCACATAGTTATGAATCACTAATACTTATCAACACTTAAGATAATATTGATCCAAAAACAGAAAAAACGAGATGTTAATTTAACGACGCTTCGCTACATATTTGTTTGGATAAAAACAAGAAAAAGGGTATTTATAGAGGAATACCAATGACTAAACCACCTTCCCATGGCCTCGTTATGGTCCTCGCTGACCACCTTACTACGTCCTTATTGAGGGGTGTGGTATGGCCCTTATCGAGGGGTGTAGTGAGGTGTAAAGAATTTCATTTTGTATTCAATTTTTATAAGTACTCGTACTCAAATCAAAATAAAAACACGAGTGACAATGTAGGCACAAATCTCAACCTAGCATGTTCACTATGAAAACTAATCCTATGGTGTATGTAAACATGATTGCATACAAAATATATCTAATTTTGTACCTGTATGCATTATTGATCAATAATAACGGATCTTATGTAGAGGGAGATAGATGCACTAAGTAAAATAAACATACTCCATGTTTCGCATTCAGGATGTCAACACATATACAAAGGGTTACAAGACTTACATATTGCAAAACGACTCAAGGAATTACTCCCTAAAATTAAAGTAATGAATATTTTAGACTTAAACTTTTATGTAATTGTGATTAGTGATAACATAAAACATTTACAAAAGTAACATTTAGGGGTGTGACATATCTCATTTTTAAATGAAATTCAAAAAGTTGTATAACTAGTATATTGTTTAATTCTTGTTAATAATTGGGTGATCAATAAATTAAGACTAAAAAAAATTATAATAGAAATAATAGGAGAAATATAGTCAATTTTTCATCACATGAATTAGTAAATTCATCATAAAAAAATACTGATAATAATATATAACAATAATTATAATTATTTTTATTTTTGTGTTATCAGATTGGTCCTAACCTAACGCTAACCCAGTCTTAACATTTTAGTGTTATTAGAATGGGATTAAGTTAGACTCATATTTAATCGATTCATGTTTAATTCGTGCTCGATTTAAACAGTCTAATTATAGCGCAAATTTTCACCCTAATAGTAAAGAAGAAGGGCACTAGCGACTGAAAAGGTGGAAAAGTTTGAAACGTCACATGACGACTTCTCCACGTATCCTCTAAGAGGACATGCAGGGTAGACCTTGTTTTAAATTAGTGATGGTAGAAGACTAAATACGTGAACTAGAAGGATTGAGTAAATAATACGTGAGAAGCCTATAAAATGTTCACCAAATGATAGTTAATGATGAGTGGGAAGATTGTTTTATCCATTCGTTTGGTAGATGCACATATTATTATAATGAACGTATGAAAAGAAATGTTAGTGAATTGAGATGGGTAATTACTCATGGCATCTTCCAAACTTCTATTTTCAGTTGGCTTAGAAATGACATTAAGTTTCAATCAAACAAAAATAAATAAATAAATGCCGTCAAGTATACTTTAACTTAAAGAAACTATCATGTCACCATTTATTCAATATCTACTTTTGTCTTATGTTATAATTAGTTGCCCATGCCTTTTCAGTACTAAACAGTTCTTAGGAGATTTAAATTCCTAATTTTTTAAAATAAAAATCAAATGTTTCAGTTAGGGAATGATATAACAAAAAAAAAACTTTTTCGGGTTTTGGAGTGGTTTGATTTGACAACCGAATTATTATTTAATTTTATGTTTGTTGAAGTTTGAGGGAAAAGGTAATTTGTGTATATTAAAAGAATAATGTTATATCATATTTTAATTGATGTAATGGAATAAAATTGGTTATAAACCTATAATTTAATTTAAACAAATTCATACGTTTTCATAATAGTTAAAATTTTCACAGATTTATGACTATTAAAATAGGTGCATTTTACATTGAAACTATTTGGATACAAATTATAAAAACAAATTGAGTGCAATTATTATCATTCATTTTTAATTTCACAATAATGTAAATTTTAAAAGTAATAAAAATATCTTTAAAAATAATTTAATTAATATAAAAAATATATTAAAGATAAAACATTATTTTTATCAATATTCAAAATTT
Source organism: Hippophae rhamnoides (assembly GCA_033030585.1). Lineage (NCBI taxonomy): Eukaryota > Viridiplantae > Streptophyta > Magnoliopsida > Rosales > Elaeagnaceae > Hippophae > Hippophae rhamnoides. The sequence goes on along the minus strand of CM065433.1, from coordinate 14,168,824 downwards.
ATGTAAAAAACATTTCACAATAATCTAACCAAACACATTTTATTTCGTTCGTTGACGACTTTTCAAACCGAAGAAGTAGTGTTCTTGGCAAAGTACACATTTTTCCGAAATCGTGGCTGCACGACCGCAAAGACTTTGAATTTTTCAGTTGGTATGATCAAACTTAATAAGAGATCCGGTTTAATTTAGTATATCTTACATGGGCTAACTACAAAGTAATCTCAATCACCAAAAAATTTATATTCCGAACAAAGTAATCTCAATCACCAAAAATTTTATAGGTTAAAGTTTTACAAATGTTGAGTAACCAAACAAACATAATAATAAAATAATCTCAATAAATAAATAAATAATCAATAATTATTTCTAATTAACTTAAATAGAAAATTAAAGAAAATGAACCATGATACTACAATAAGTCTATTTATATAGCTAAGTGATATGTATCATGTTAATTCTACTCCCTATATACATTCACGTATAAGTCACAAGTAATAAGTAACTATTACAATCAAACAATATATTTCCTCTTAATGATAAAGCAAGACCTAGATCACTCCTAGCTTCATCATCTCATTATTAATTTAAGTATCAAAGGGTTGAAGATCACTCTCACTGTGTTTCGAGGTCCTAATAGTTTGTTTTATCTCAAAGATCTACAAAGGAAAGTTATATCTAGTGTTCATAAAAATCAATATCAATATTTGGCGTAGTTTGTGGAAAAGAAGTGTGTTTAGTTAGGCTAAAAAAATATAAATTGTAGGACTTTCATAAACATTCTATAGTTCTTCGTTTGAAAAAAAAAATAGACACAAGCCTTTGAAAAGAGACATAGAAGCGGCAACGTTTTCCAAGAGAAAGCCTCATGTTTATATAGTACATCATATTTACGAACTTGACCTTTTGAACTTTTAAAAGAAGTTATGGGCCAACCAACTACTTGCATCACTCAGATCCCAACTAATAGTCATAAGGTCTAGTTTACCAACTAGTAGGCCATCCATCCACCAATCCTTCCACCTCTACTGCGACCTTCTAAGAATGTAGACCCCACACTTGTACTTGTCAACCCAAAATAGGAACTAGAGGTTCAGAGGAGGAGAGCCCAGGCTAAAGCTTGTACATACCTAATCGAAAACACAGTAGAACATCCTGGATCGCATATAATCACTAGCTCTTGGATTAGTCCTTACCAAAAAAAATCCCTACAACATCCTCTAATGCCTAAAGTGCATAGGGTATAACACGCATCCATTTAGGGTTTGATTGATAAGATGACAAGCCATAGAAAAACTTATGTATTAAGATTGATCGGAAATAACTTCTCCACCCATGTAACGTTGGTCAAAGTGTACATGACCAGAGTTGCCATCCATAATAGGTGTTACTGGATAGGGTATGGTCAGATTAGAACCACTAGCCAGGCAAACCCTTACTTTGTAGCCACTACTAGCAGGCCACCCTTTGGTCATGCACAATGAGCCCGAGCTAGTACTACTATATGGCATGCCATCCCCTATCTTTCTTGACGAGGAACTTGACCCTTGATTGGGGCATGTTCCAACATTTTGACTATCAATATTCTATAAATTTCTATGATCTATGAAAATAGACTGGCATCTCAATTGGAGTTCTACACGGTTTCTATAAGACCAACCGTCTATGCTTCATAAAAGAAGCAATGGATAAATTTACAAGTTCTAATGCAATGATTCCAATGGGTTCTAGGAAAGCTTATACATGTACTAGGATCATCACTGCTAAATGATGACTCCTTTTTTGACACCTTCAACAAACGATACTTCTTTAACCACCAGATAGAAAATTCTAGCTAGTTGGCCATGACGATGTAGCCTAAATTTGGCCCCAAGTAACATTTTTGACCTGATCGAGCACCCTCTATTTGGATCTAGAATTATATGTTTAAAAATTAAGACCACTACTAGAAAGCCCATGTAATAATCTGAGAGCCACCAAAATTTGGTGGCCTTTAACTCCCCATGTGCCACCACACTTTTCCAACACAAGTGGAAGCCAACCATCATTCTAGTTAAATCAAATTTATGGAAATAGGATTTATCCACTGTTCATTTCATCTAGTGTATCGACAAAATCCTTGGAAAAAGATTACACACTTTCTCGATCATCTTTATTTAATGAATCTACAAAAAGATACCAAACATTCTTCCTAAAATAATTAAATAATTAACGAGTTCCAAAATTCAAATGGGAATCACAGAGCTAAATTGGTCATTACTAACTATGGAAATTTTATGGCCAACCCAATTGGTAGAACCTGTGCTTCAACCAACTCACCCAAAATGTGCCTAACTGGGTCATAGTTGAGGGACCCGATTGGGTCACAGTTAAGGAGCCTAAGAAAATGCCGAAATCGACATCAAAATGATGAAAAAAGGATTCTAGGACTCCTAGACCATTTCCTAAAACCACATGCACTTATCTAATTCTCATCCTAGAGAACGTCCATGTGGCATCTTCTAATGGCTTGAGTGTAAAGGATCTAACTCGTACCTAGATAGGGTCTAACCAATGATATGACCCAATGTGATGAGAGCCAACCCTTAAGACTAGCTAGAACGAGTTTACTCACAAAGTGCATGGCCTTCCATCCATGGATGCCTATGTACCATCTCTCCGACCATCCATCTTGGATCAGTTATGAATAGCATAACATTTTTTGTCCAAACATGATCTATGCCAGCATTTCAAGGCCTCCAAACAAGGTCACTTTATTTGAGCTAGTGATGTTGACCATGTGGCCTCAGTGGCTAATGAATACCCCAAAATCATCACCTAGATAAGGTACCGATGGTCATACATTCAAGTATGCAATTGCAAAAAGTGCAATAACGGTTAAACCAATGTTGACCCCTAGATTAAACTGTCTTAGTTGAATTCCCATTAATACCAATCATGGCTACTCTATCCTTCTATAATTTTAAGATGCTCAACATGAGCACCTATTATGGTACTAAGGGCACATTGAAGCACATAGATAACTCCAAGGGATGGAACCACTTGTCTACCTTGACATCATGTATAACACACTTTATACCATTTTGAAGTGTCTCCTTGAGCCATAAACTCTAGATCCATTTTTCATCCATAAGGACTCCTTGTGGAATCTTCCAATGCTTGGAGTACCACAGTGCTCATTATTAGGTTGTATAGTTTAGACTCCTACCTAATAGGCCACATAATCCACATTGACACCTTCAAAGTCCATATTTTTGCCTAACAAGTCACAATGTATGCATTATTTCTACCTTATAAGCCATGTAATATACACTTTAGCATTTCAATCAAAATAGTCAAGGACACTACCTACCAAGTACTTTCAGATAGGATAGTGTGCCATCAAATAGACTCCACTATAGTAGATGATAGATCATGTAGACCAAGCCTTGACCGTTTAGAGTATAGTCATCCAATCTTTTATTCCAAGACTTTGTTATCCAACACAAACATAAGAGGGGGAAGTCCTTTAACTTAATGGAAAGTATTTTTTGAAGTTGACAAATATCTCATGCTTGGACCATTTGAAAAGTTCAAGCATTCCATATAGGGGTATGCTAGATTGAGGATTTAGCCAAGTAACACTTAGAACAACAAATCACCATAACTTAAAAAATATCACATAAACATAAACAAGGCTTAGACAAAAAATAAAACCATGAGTGCGCAAGTCAAGGTTACTTAGAGATTGAACCATAGATTGTCCAAGTAAAGGAAAATGTGTGCCATAAATCAAACCATCATCGAGTTAGGACTAAGCATGACAACCTAGCAAAAAATATGACTAGCCAGGACCACGTGTGGCCAATCAGGGTTCGGTTGAGCCAAAGTATGGCCCATCTATCATGAAATAGCCAGACAAATAAGTGGTTTACTTGATAGGCCCGACCTATAGGTTGATTAGTCATGCCCTATTCTTTATACATTAGATTATATTCGATCCATACCTATACTCTACTAGTAGATTGTTGTGTCTTTCCACCCTAACTCAACGACCCATAGTCTAGTAATAGATGAGACCACAATCAGGTTTAGAAATAAAACTACTAGTAAAAAGAAATTGTAAAACATAGAGCCAAGTATATATATGTATATATTTCCTAAACATACATACAAAAATGTGAAGTCTATAATAAAAGTAAGCCCTACCAAATATGTACACTTTGGTTGGAAAGATACATCAAGTCTAGAGCATGTTTCAACTTCTTCTAGGTTAAGGAGATTCATACAATGGTTAGATGGAGCATCCTACGAGTTTAATGTGAGCTAGAAAGAACATGAAACAAAAGTTCATAAAGGTCTTTTCTATACACATCGAGGGTTGTTGACCCATTTAACATCTCCTCCTAAGGCTCTAAAGAAAAATATTACCGTTGGAAGGACAAAAAGTAGCATATGGTTCTATGCATAGGTAATCTACGTCGAACAAAAATAATGCTTTACCATGAAAGAAAAATAAATAGTACTTCACTAACAATTTTATTCTAATAAGAATTATGTTTGTAGTTAGTTAGGCATGTGTAGCCACACATGAAATATTCAATAGCATAGAAAGTACAACAAAAAATTGACAAGTAGGTCTAACTCTCTTGCCTCCAGCAACACCATGGACCTTAATGCATCATTGCTAGGGATTAAGTCACCCAAACTCTAGGGAGTACATGAGACCCTTAATGCCTCAACAAAACATGCACCCCCTACTAAGGAAGTGAACAAGAAGTACTTCGATAGGTGATCTCTTTGTTTTTATGGCCTAAGCCACTGAGCAATCCATAGAAGCTTTATACATATATTATAGATAAAACATAAACTAATTATAGGCTCTATGCTCTAGACTGTAGCTAACATGAAGAATAGTTTAACAAGATTTTTATCTTCCCTTAATTGGACACAAACCTTGAAAGGGGTCCATGGCTCAAACACCATACCATCATAGGTCCACAAATTATTTTAGGTTCCTACACCACATGAAAAATGCATACTTATTTTTATGGGATTTTGACAATAAGACCACAACTCTTTGACACAGTGGTGATGAAATATCATAGGAAGAGAAGATGGACAACATCAATATGTCAAGACAAGCCACCGAGGACACTTTTTCCTAACGGGTTATAGATCCTTGTCGATCACCTTTCTAGGTGTTTCCACTCTATGTGTCCTCGTAGAGAATGGAAACCCATTAGGATGCATCTTAACATACCCTTATTTTTCAAATACTTTCCTGATGGTTGAACCATATGCCCAGATTCTGAACAGAGTCCAATTGCAAGCCAAGAAAAAGTCAAGCATATAATTTATTAAGTATAGCAGGAAACTGGTCCTACCATAACTTGAGGTGGTCAACGTATAATCCATCACTTTCTATACTTCTAAAAAGTTTATATCCTTCTAAACATCCAGGTCACCTCATTCCAATGAGAAACAAAAGTGAATGAGTTTGAAAAGAATAATGTTGTCTCTTTAAGAGAACATGAAAACGTGCAAGTATATACAGTTACAAGTAATAAAATTTATAAATAAAATTATCGTTCCCATAGAGATTTGTTACTATTATTCGTCAAGTACTAAAATTGTTTCACTCTGATTTTATTCAAATAATCGAAAAGTTTGATGATGTTTAACTAAAATGATTTTTTTATAACAATAAATAAGAAAATTCTAGGATTGCAGTTTCACCAAATTAATCCACTCGAATTATATTATTTTCTCTTGATTTATATTCTTGAATTTAATTTGTCAATAGAGAACTACTAATTTTATCCATATATCTCTTCCAAGCTCCATATAGATACATCTTGATAAAATAATTCACAATATTACTATAAGAATAAAATTCACCAAGATTCATTACGTTCAAAGTTCTCAAATAGCTGCACATAAAATAAAGAATGTTCCTCTCCTTTCATCATACATGTTATCCTAAACACGAGCAATATACACAAAAAATTCCTTTTTCAAGTTTATTTAAGTGCCACGGATCAATTGATAAATTTTCCAATAATCAAAAGTATTAAGCAAAAATAGAATAAAAAACTTAAAAACATTTCACAAATCATTCCAAAATAATTAAATCCAAGCTTCATAAATTTAGCTACACAACAACTCTAGAAAAATTAAATTAGTTCATAACAAAAATTAAAATTACAATACAAAAATATTAAAGCATTTAAGGAATATTAGATGAAGAATAACACAAAGAAAACTAGAATTTCATCTACGTAGAAACACAACAAAAAACAAAATTGCTTCTACGTGTTCCACAGTCCTATGTACAACCCCCTTAAATTTATCGCAATAATCATATTTATAGCTACAAAAAAATATAAAAAATATTACGCATGGGAGACAAAATTATTCTTCAGCGAACACGTTAAAAAGTGAGAAATATCGTGCAAATAATCGTTGATAGCATGCATCGTTTCTACATTTTCATTTTACAAAACTCATGCCATGCATATGATTGGTTGGAAGAATAAGGTAACACGTGGTAGCTTTTTATTCGTTGTGATGAGAGAGTGCACGTGGTCCGCGTCGCACGGGAACATTACGCGTTAAATGGTGCGCAACAACTGGAATCCACACTCATGGTGCGTGCACCTCACACATGATCTAAGCCGTCCAATTTGTGATCTAATGGTGAGTAATGAAGACACGTGTGGGGGAAGTTTTGCACAACATACACGTGGGTCCCACCCTGCACACTGGCCTGCGTAGACTGGTGGGTCCCATTCTACGCGCCGATCAGTGTGCCACGTGGGAAACCTATCCAATCGCCTGTGTGGCACGTGTATTTATATCGCCTGATCATCACCGTTGATTTCTGATTTGATGGTGCGTGTGGCGCGTGGTCTTCTTTCCTACGCAGAAAAACAAAGTTTATTTAATTGCATTTTAGCCCTCCAATTTAATTCAAATTAACTTTTAAAATTTTGATATTTTCATTTAAGCCCCCTTTTAATTTAAATTATATTTTTAGCTTTTATTATTTGCAATTAAGTCATTTTTCAATACAAATTCTTTATTTTTCTTTAAAAATATATTCCTTAAAAAATAACAGTAAATATTAATTTAAGAACATAAAATTAATTAAAAATATTAAGAACATAGCAATTATAATTAATAAATGAGACAAAAATAACTCTAAAATATAGAGTTATCAAATAACAAAGAAAAGCCTATGTGTAGAGAATAGTGGTACCCAAAAGTAGAGCATAGAGCTCCCACACTTACACAAATCCTTCTAGAAATAAGGAAGCCATGTCATCAATTGATCCTACTAAGATCCTATAATTGAAATGCCAAGCATAACCAAAAAAGATTATATTGCCCAAAATGACCATACTTGTCACTCACTGTTGACCTTCTCAATTGGAACTTCACGTACCAGATGTGTGACAGGGATTCATAGATCCCAAGCCTTCAAATATTGTTTACTTAGATGCTCTTATTTATCTATAAATATTTGTCAAGCATTCTTTTTGATTATGTGTAAATAATTATTTTGTCATACTATTTCATTCACATATCAATTATGATTACATGTAACATGTTACACATTCATTAATCATACTTTCGTATTATTTTAATTCATGTAATAATAATTCCATAACTAATTCAAGAGGCTATTTTGTCAAACTAGAGCATGAATTTCAAATCATATGATTATTGGCCAAACAATCCAAGCTTTAAGACCAAAATTATTAAATCATCTAATATTAGATAAATTTATTGAAATAAATAAAATTAATCACATGGTTTATGGCTAGATTCATTAAAAAATATCCTAAATAAAAGCATAACTCCTCGTACCTCTAAAAATCATAATTAAAAAAGTGAGTGAATATAAGTTACAAGAATGATGAAAAAACAATTAGATCCAAATTTGATGAAGAATCTAACTCCTTCTATAGTCTCCCTTGCTAGATATTCAATTTCCTTCTTTACTTTGCTTGACTTGATCTCTCTTTATTCTTATGAAATCTCTATGTTTATCTCTTTTTAGTTGTTTTTTATAGCCTTTAATGATGTTTAAATAGGTTGAAATACATCCTATTCAATTTATGATTTGTATTAGCTTTGATCCAATGGGTGAGATTGAAAGTTGGAGTTCAAATCAAGGCTATTGTGTCAAATTTTTCTTTGCTCGATCAATAGATACCCTTTTTATTCAATTAAACTATATCATAGATCAATCGGAGAGCACCCAATTGAATCTTGATCAATCTACTTATACTCAATCGATGGATACCTTTCTCAATTGATCTAACATCTTTTTCATTCTGAGGCATAATGCCCAGTTTTCTTGATCCATCATCGATCGATCAAGTCTTTTCTTAATCGATCAATGAATGCCTCAATCTATCGAACCCTCTTAAATTTGTCCCAATTTACCTATTTTTGGTCTGTTTGATGTATTTTTACCCACATTATCATATTTGAACATAAGTTAGATCCTCTTAACAATATCAATCTCAAAATAAGAAAAAAGAGTTCGATTAAAATGGACAAATAAGTCTACTTTCATATGATTACTAACACTCCTCGAACTTAATTCTTTGCTTGTCCTCAAGTAAAGACAAAGCTAAATGATAACTGTATTTTATACAGTTATTTTTACCAATTTTAGTAATAATAATTGCTATGTTCGTTTAATAATCATTTAATTTTTGTTAAATAAATTAATATTTTCCTTTTATGTGCAAAAAATACATTTTTAATAAAATTGTATAATTTGTATCGAAAATGTACTTAATTTCATATTTTTGTCCACAAATATAATTTCCAATATTATAGTGCTTAATTACAATTTATAAGAATTGAGAATATAATTTAAATTAAATTTGGGCTTAATTATAATTATTAAAAGTTTAAAAAATTAATTTAAAATTAGAAAAGGGTTAAACTGTAATTTAAGAAAGTTGAAAATGTAATTTGAAATATATTTGTGGTGAAAATATAATTAACAAAAGTTTAGTTTTCGCTACAGGGGGAGATGAAGTCCACGCTGCGTGATTATAATCGGCCTGACGCAGACCGTCCGATCAAAGGATCAACCTGATCGACGGCGCGTGTTCACCAAGCTCGACCAAGGCGACGGTGAGACGAGAGATATTCCTTTCACGCGGCTCGGCGTGTCGGGGACCCATGTGTCGCGCAGTCGGCCGTCGAAATGGGCCCCACATGCTCGGCCGCGTATTCCTCGAGGCGATCTCTCGACCGCCGGATCGGATCGACGGCCCGTATTGAAGACGTCCATCCAAGCTGTCGCGCACCGAGCCGCTAATGTAACAAATCCTGTGTGACGCGGTCCATACAAGCGGCGTGCATCTTCAATTTTTACGGAATCATAATCTGCCACGTGTCCCAAGAATATTTAAGCTAATCAAAGTCCGACACGTGGCGATTTACAATGCGCGCGACCGCGCTGGATCGACTCTCGTTTCCACCGCGTGCGTCGTTACGCGCGCCCCAATCCCGTGCGACAAAGTCTGCGTGCACCCATCCGCTTCAACGAACGAGAGTCGCCACGTGTCCCACTAATTGTTTCTGCGAATCGTAGTGTCGACACGTGGCATGCACTTTGAATTAAAAAGAACGAATCGGCGCCCGTTTCTACGCGCGAGAATAATTTATATTTTTCGATACAAAATCGATACGCGTGATTTTATTTTTCGATAAAAATTAATTACGTTTTCGATAAAAAAATAAAATAAAAATGTAATATTTTAGATGTATTTTTTAGCTATAAATAGGAGATAGTTTTTAGTTGTAAAAGATTTTTTTCGTGTGGTTGGAGAAGAGTTTTGGTAGTTTAGAAATTTTGTAGTGTTCGGTTGACAAACAGAACACTGAAGCCATTTTTTGGCTTTGTTGTGCGTGCCAAATATTTTCAAGCTTGATGTTTTAATTTTCCTTATTCTTCTTCTTATTTTCTTGAATCTGTTGTAATTTTAATTTTAATTTTATGAAGTAATTTAATTTTTCTAGGGTTGCATTTGATTCAAATTTATGAAGCTTTGATTTTAATTATTTTTGATAGATTTATAAGACGTTGGATTTGTTCGTTTTATCTTGCGCTTAATGCTTTTTGATTATTTACAATTTTATCAAACGATTATGGGTATAAAAATAAACTTGAGAAAGGCATTTTTGCAGGTATATTGCTTTGTAGATAAAATGACATGTACGATGAAGGATAGGAATATACCCTAATTGTATGTGTGGCCTTTGAAAACTTAGAACGTAATGAATCTTGGTGAATTTAATTCTCGTAGATATAGTGAATTAATTTAACGAGGTGTGTTTGTACTGAGCTTCGGAAGAGATGTATGAATAAAAAAGAAGTTTTCGGTTGACAAATAAAATGTACTAAAAATATAAATCCAAAGAAAATAATATGATCGAGTGGATTAGTTTGGTGAAGAATTGCAATCCTAGAGTTCTTTTTATTTTCTTATTACCTTTTTTAAATCAACGATTATTTTGGATAAAATCAGAGAGAAATAATTTTAGTACTCAACAAACTATAGTAACAAATCTCCGTGGGATCGATCTTTACTTATAAATGTTATTACTTGCGACCGTGTATACTTGCACGAGTTCGTGTGTTGAAAAACACGCAACAAGTTTTTGGCGCCGTTGCCGGGGATTTGTTTTACTATTTTCATTGTTGATATTAATACCAATCAATCTGGTTTTAATTCAAAAAAAAAAATTTATTGTTGCTTGTTTAATTTATTTTTCAATTTTCTCGTGGGTTGAGATTTTGTTTGACACACAAATCTTATCTCGCACAAAGAAAAATAAATATTTTTTTATTTGTTTTTATTTATTTATTTTTTTGCTTATTGTTTGTTGTTTAGTTTATTTTGAAATTTTCTCGTGCGTTGAGATTTTGTTTGACACACAAATCTTAACACACAAACAGAAAAAAAAAAAACAAAATTTTTTTTTTGTTGTTATTTATGCTTGCTTAATTTATTTTTCAATTTTCTCGTAAGCTGAGATTTTGTTTGACACACAATCTTAACTTACAAACAGAAAAACAAATTGAGAAGTCAAGCTGAAGACTATAAAACAAGCGCTTCTTGGGAGGCAACCCATGTGTTTTATATTTATTTATTTTTATTATTTTTCGGAGGTGTTTTTTTTATTATTTTGTTATGTTGTTATTTTATTTCTTTCTTTTTCGTAGGTGCAAAGTGGAGGTAATAAAGCTATTTTGGCTTAATCAATAAAAACAAACCAGGAAGTTTCTTAAACCCATCTCATATGTTCTTTAACTTTCAAACATTGAGGACAATGTGTATATTAAGTTTTGGGGTGGTGGTTATATTGAACCTAATTAAAATACTTTCTGGATGTTATTGCTTGTGAATTTTTTTTTTTGTTTGGTTGATTGAAGATAATTTGCTATGAATAGTGATATATTTTTGTTTCTTCGATTTAAATGATGCATATCTCCTTGAAACATTTGAATATTGTCTAAGCGATGAATAATTTTTACGTATGTTTCGTTTTTACAAGAATAAATATTCATGAGCACTAGTCTTGATTTTTGATTTCCTATGATAATTTAGAGAAGGTTTATATGAGTATGGAATTCGATTGATATATGTGGTGTCACAGTTCTTAGAATTTGTTTGATTTTCTCTCGAGGCGAAATTATAGATAACATTTAACTAAGAAAATGATTTAGGCCATCTTTGGATTGTTTGAGCCTTTCTATCTACCTTTACATCCATTATCCATAGTATACCCCATTTGAGCTTAAAAGTTTATATATATATATATATATTTCATTTCAAAAGACTATCTAAAAAGTATATATATATGTGTGTAGATATACCTATTGTTCTTATTCCACTAACATGTTCCAATTGTTAGTAAATGTTGAAGGATATATCGAAAAAAAAAGGTTGCTTAAAAAAAAAGCAGAAAAGAAAAAAAAAAAAAGCAGAAAAGAAAAAAAAAGCAGAAAAGAAAAAAAAAGATTCTGAAAAAAAAAGAAAAAGAAAGAAAAGAAATCAGAAAAAAAAAGCAGAAATAAAAAAAAACAAAAAAGCTGTATGTGATGATAAATCCCAAATTGGGGTGTAAATATTGCGATGATAGAATTATCTTTTTCAATCCTGAAATGTTATGCTCGGGAAAAGTTTTAAGCTAAATATTATCTTTCATTCCTACCTTTACCTAAGCCATACATTACAAGCTTAATGAAGTCCTATTGATTTATTGTTTTGTGTTTGTCTAAATTAGTGGAGAGAGAAATGAAAAATAGACTATGAGATTTGTGATTTCATGATAATTTGTTTGATTTTATATTTGTATAAACTGATCCGGATTGCATGTAATGAAATTTGAAAAGACTTCACACACACACTTAAAAGTTCATTGTAAAAAGGTTATATACTTTTAAATTGATTTTGATACTTAGATAAAATTCTTTGATTTCTTTGAGTTATGTTATTCGGAATGTTTAAAAAGAAATATTTTGAAAATCACTATTTTAAATGCATTTATCATGGTTTATTTCTTCCTTTTGCTCGAGGACTAGCAAAAACTTAAGTTTGGGGGTGTTGATAACTGTATTTTATACAGTTATTTTTACCAATTTTAGTAATAATAATTGCTATGTTCGTTTAATAATCATTTAATTTTTGTTAAATAAATTAATATTTTCCTTTTATGTGCAAAAAATACATTTTTAATAAAATTGTATAATTTGTATCGAAAATGTACTTAATTTCATATTTTTGTCCACAAATATAATTTCCAATATTATAGTGCTTAATTACAATTTATAAGAATTGAGAATATAATTTAAATTAAATTTGGGCTTAATTATAATTATTAAAAGTTTAAAAAATTAATTTAAAATTAGAAAAGGGTTAAACTGTAATTTAAGAAAGTTGAAAATGTAATTTGAAATATATTTCAGTGGGTGAAAATATAATTAACAAAAGTTTAGTTTTCGCGCAGGAGATGAAGTCCACGCGCGTGATTATAATCGCCAACGCACCGTCCGATCAAAGGATCAACGGATCGACGGGCGCGGTGTCACCAAGCTCGACCAAGGCGATTGGGGACGAGAGATATTCCTTTCACGCGGCTCGGCGTGTCGCCGGGACCTACGTGTGTCGCGCAGTGGCCGAGTGGGCCCCATTGCACGTTGTATTCCTCGAGGCGATCTCTCGACCGTCCGGATCGGATCGACGGCCCAGATTGGAAGCCGCGTCCATCCAAGCGCCGCGCACCGAGCCGCTAATGTAACAAATCGTGTGACGCGGTCCACGTACAAGCCGGCGTGCATCTTCAATTTTACGGAATCATAATCTGCCACGTGTGCCAAGAATATTTAAGCTAAGCAAAGTCCGGCACGTGGCGGTTTACAATGGGCGCGACCGCGCCGGATCGCCCTCGTTTCCAGCGTCCGTTGCGCGTTACGCGCGCCCCAATCCGTGCGACAAAGTCTGCACCCATCCGCTTCAACGAATGAGATGCCGCCACGTGTCCCACTAATTGTTTCCGCGAATCGAAGCGACACGTGGCATGCACTTTGAATTAAAAAGAACGTGGACCCACAAGTACTGCTCACGCGTGAGAGAATAATTTATATTTTTCGATACAAAAATCGATACGCGTGATTTTATTTTTTCGATAAAAATTAATTACGTTTTCGATAAAAAAATAAAATAAAAATGTAATATTTTAGATGTATTTTTTAGCTATAAATAGGAGATAGTTTTTAGTTGTAAAAGATTTTTTTTGGGGGGATGGAGGAGAGGTTGTGTGTAGGGTAGAAATTTTGTAGTGTACGGTTTAGATGTTGTAACACGCAGTAAGCCATTTTTGGCTTTGTCGATTTACGGTGCCAAATATTTTCGTTTCTTGTTGTTTTATTTTTTCTTATTCTTCTTCTTTTTTTCTTGATTTTGTTGTATTTTTAATTTTAATTTTATGAAGTAATTTAATTTTTCTAGGGTTGCATTTGATTCAAATTTATGAAGCTTTGATTTTAATTATTTTTGATAGATTTATAAGACGTTGGATTTGTTCGTTTTATCTTCGCGCTTAATGCTTTTTGATTATTTACTTAATTTTATCAAAACGATTTCAGGGCATAAAAATAAACTTGAGAAAGGCATTTTTGTGTATATTGCATGTAGATAAAAATGACATGTATGGAAGGATAGGAATATACCCTAATTGTAGATGTGGCCTTTGAAAACTTAGAACGTAATGAATCTTGGTGAATTTAATTCTCATAGAGATATAGTGAATTAATTTAACGAGGTGTGTTTGTACGGAATTTCGGAAGAGATGTATGAATAAAAAGAAGTTTTCGGTTGACAAATAAAATGTACTAAAAAATATAAATCCAAAGAAAATAATATGATTGGAGTGGATTAGTTTGGTGAAGAATTGCAATCCTAGAGTTCTTTTATTTTCTTATTACCTTTTTTAAATCAACGATTATTTTGGATAAAATCAGAGAGAAATAATTTTAGTACTCAACAAACTATAGTAACAAATCTCCGTGGGATCGATCTTTACTTATAAATGTTATTACTTGCGACCGTGTATACTTGCACGAGTTCGTGTGTTGAAAAACACGCAACACTAAACTCTAATAAAATAAATACTAAATACTAACTCGATATGAGCAACTTACTCACAAGTACATTTTTTTTCCAATAGATGCATATTCCATAGGAATTATTCCCCTAAAATATTTTAGTTTTTATGAATAAGAAGTTTACATAGCCATCAATCATTAGTCCATTAACGCAAGAATACTATAGGTTTTTAACAAAATAATCCATATGAATCAGTGACTTGCAAATGAAGTCATCCAATATACTCATGTGAAAAACTACCTATGCATGTAATGGTTTAAAATCTTAGAACAAGTTTCATATGTATAATTTTCATATCCCTCTCTATTTACATAGGTTATTCATTTAGCTAAAGATCAATTGGTTTTTACATGTTTGTAATATGAGGCTTACTTTTCATCAACACGCAGTTAAACTTTTCTTTAATAATTTAGTCCATCTTTTTTTTAATTCAACTCCCCCCAAATTATTTTTTTTGGGATTGTGGTGTTAGAGAGTTTTATTTTAGCACTTAATTGCTCAATTTAATGCCTAAATCATTTCTAAAGCTAAATACTATATATGATTTTGCCTTAAGGGTTGATCAATTAGATTTTAAAGCATAAAAGATTCTTATCATATAACATTACTCACACCAAGTGTTCTCCTACTAAGTAGATCAAATAATCAATCACATGCATTGTGCAAAAATAATGGATGATTTTATTTTAAAACAAACAAGTATACCACATGGTTAATATAATCACATCAATAGTTTCATGATAGTTTCCTTATCATATTCAAGAAAACCAATTCTATCATTGGGTTCATATATTCCATATCAAGTATACGTGCATATGGTTTCTATAAATTTCAATCTATATTTTGACTAAAAATGTTAAACTAATAACATAAAAAAAATAAAGTAGAAAATAGGGTGTCTTCTTACTCACTTGAATAAGAAATTTTCCCTAATGTAAATATAGTAAATATAAGTAACATATATGGGAAAAGAGAACTTCCTTGAAATTGACATGTTAGTCTTCATCACCAAATACATCCATGTGTTTTTCAAATGTCTCTACATTTTAGTCACTTACAAAACAATTAAAGTATAAGTAATAAAACTATGTTGGGTTACCTCCCAAAAAGTGCCCCATTTTAGGTCATTAAATAGACCTTCTTGAGCATGATGTTGTGGTTCTTTCAAATATACCAATGGGAGAATTCTGTCATTAGCATTACCTAAGTAAAGCTTTAAACATTGACCATTGACTACAAATATTGTATTAGTCCCTTCATCTTCAATTTCTATGGCTCTGTATGGAAATACCTTTGTTACTACAAATGATCCTAACCATCATAATTTAAGTTTACCCAAAAATAATGTAAGTCCTGCACTCCTTTGTATCTTTATTGGCATTCATGTGTGCAAAACACATAGTTTGTTTATTTTACTTAGTATATTTTTCTTCCACTATGTATGGTTGGTTACTGGCGATCAATAATTCACATATGCATATAGTCAGGTATACTTTGTATATGAGCATGTTTACACACACCATTGAATTTGCTTTCTTAGTGTTCATGCTAAGTTGAGTGTTGTTGTTTTTGTTTCATTATATTTGTGGGAATTTGTGGAAAATTACTCAAAAAAATTTAAATAAGTTACATTTTTGGTGCCTTAATGACCCCCCCCCCCGATAACCCCATTGGTGAATGGTTAGCGAGGGTGGTTGGCAAGGTACCCTAGAGGGTTAATTGTTTTCTATAAATACCTCTTTTTATTTGCTTCTTAATTATAAAATGCAAGTGAAACTCTGCCAAATATTTCTTTCCATTTTGATTCTATTTCACATATCATATTAAGTGTATATCATTATTTGTGTTACATACTTGTGAGATTAAAATAGTGTTCTTAAGTTGTGAGTACTTAAGACTACTTTATTAGTGGGTTGTGAGCAATATTGTGTTCTTTGCATTGGTATAAGTTATTACCATGAGTTCTTAAGACAATGATTTCTAGTGGTTATGGTTGAGGTGACTCCCACATTGTTGTACACATTGTCGATCATTTGTTACAACTCTATATTTAACTACATTAATCGTTTATGATAGGTAATGTAAGAGTTTGGTCAGTGCATCTCCTTAGTTTAATAAAAACTATTACTTTTACTAGAGATTATATATGTTCTTATCAAAATGATGTTTGGTCCTTAACAGAGTACTGATAGAAGTCCTACATACAAATTTCAAAAATTGGTGTTATTGAACCTAGACCTATTGCTGATTGTAATAAAGAGGAACTATGTCTTTAAAATCTTAATTTTCAAGGGTTACACTTAATTATCAGTTCTATTACTTCTAAAGACTCAAGTCTTCTTTCAAAGTTTACTAGTTCCAAGGAAGCTTGGGACTTCTTGGAAATAAAGTATGATGGGTGCTTCTTTCAAATGAATATGTCCCTTCCTAAAAAAGATATGGTTGGTGCTACTAGTTGTTCTGCTTTGATGGCTTCCCAATCTAGGATCATCTCTTCTAGGACCATTTATTATACTTATACCGTTGATAATGATAATATTTCTCTTCAAGACTTTTACTATCAACTTGTGTATGGTAATTTTAAGCTAAAGAGGAATATGATCAAGATTAAAAATAGTATGAAAGAAAAAATAAAGAGCATTTGGATCTTTGTAGTCAATTGTTCCACCTCACTTTAGATGGTGAAAAGGGTGTTGACAACTTAAAAATGAGATAAGATAATCACATCATGTAACTTCAAATTCTCCTTCTTGATAATGAGAAATGTCTCTCTCACGTTAATGAGCTCGAGAAATATCTTCAGGACAAGGAATCAAAAAGTCATAAAGTTCAAAGTACTCCTAATTCATCTCATATAATTATGAAATTATTTTTAATTTGAAGAAAGATATCCACATCTTAGAAGATGAAAAGGCTTTTCTTGAGTCTCTATTGGATGATTGGAAAGTAGAACTTAATGATCTTCAAGTTCATGCTGATATTGAGTCTCTGTCTCTTTCTTTTATCTCAAATACCTTTAGGTTCTTCTCTACTTCCACCAATCACATATATTCTCATGTTATGGCAAGAAAATTTTGAGTAAACTTTGGTGATACATAATGAAGCACTTATGCTTCTTTAGTTGTTAAAGTTCTCTTAGGTTAATGTTTATGGTGATCTGAACCTTAATTGTAATTTTTTTCATCTAGCACTTAAGGCTCAAGCATTCAACTATTAGTACTTTAATAATGGTTGTTCTCGTCATATGGTTGGAGATAAATCCTTCATCACTAACCTAATTCTCGCTAATGATGAGTCTATTAAATTTTGAAATCAAAACAAAGCTTTGGTTTGTCAAAAAGGATCCATTAATGGACTTAGAATACTTGAGCTTAAGGATGTCTTGTATGTGGAAGGTCTCAAGTCATATCTTATCAATAGTAGCCAAATCTATGAAAACAAGTGCTTAGTCAAATTAACTCATAAGAAGTGTACAATAAATGATAGCTTAGGAAATATCATATCAAGGGCACAAGGTCTAAAGACAATTGTTATTATATTGGTACCACCTAAAGTTGTGCAAAATAGATTAATTCTTAGTGTAGAAGAGCTTTGGCACCAACATTTAGGGCATATTAACTACAAGCTTGTAAAGAAAATTTCAAGCCTCATGAAAAATAAAGATTTCCTTCCATCACTTCACTACCTAAACATATGTGTGGTCTTTATTAGTTTGGTAAGTAAAGTAGGAGTCAAAACAAGAAGAATAAACATCTCTCCACAATAAGAGCTTTTGATCTTTTACATATCGATCTGATGGGTCCTATATGGACTACCAATATTAGTGGGAGGAAATACATCATCGTGGTTGTTGATGATTTATCTAGATATATATAGGTTATGTCTCTAAGAAATAAAGTAGAAGATTTTGCTAAGTTCAAGACTTTGTGTGTCAAACTAGGAAATGAGAAGTTTATGTCCATTGGAACTATTATCAAAATAAAAAATGATCATGGGAAAGATTTTAAAAATTCAAAGTTCAAATATTTCTGTGATAATATGGGTATAACACATGAATTTATTGCTCTAAGGACCCCTCAATAGAATGGAATTGTTGAGAGAAAAATTAAGGTTATACAAGAAATAGTTAGAGTAGTATTGACTAACAAGAATTTGGTTAAACTTTTCTTGATTGAAGCTATAAACACCTCCTACTACACGTAGAATCATTACTTTGTGTGTTTGGTAGCACTTGTTACATTCTCAGAGATTGAGAGAATTTAGACAAGCTTGGTGCTAAGAGTGACCTTCGAATATTTTTGATATTCAAACAATAGTCATGCCGACTATGTCTACAATCTAAGAACTTTGATTATTATGGAATCTATCAATGTAGTCATCGATGATTCTAGAACCACTAAACTTGTTGAATCTAAAGATAGTGATACTTTTAATGATTGTGGACCCTTTGAAAATGCCAGAATGTGTTTGATAACTCATGTGACTCAAGTTTATTAGAACATTGGTATGGATCCAAACACCTTGCTTGTGGAGACTGTGAAAGAAAGTGTACATTTCTAAGTAGATTACTTTGGGACATTATCTATAATATGTAGTTTGAGACCTAGTGTTTGATGGACAAGTGGTTTTCCTCTTAGGTCATTGTTGTGGCCTAGCTTGTTTCCACAAAAATCTAATGTATCAATATTTATTTCCACGTTATTTTATTTACACGTGATTTCTTGTCTAGTCGTAAGTGAAATTTTAATTTGGCATATTTATATTAACTACTTTCTCATCCCCTTTAGTTAATAAGATTTGTAACTAAAGAACTTTTATTATTGTTCTTTTATAGGTACTTATATGAGCAACTTTGAATAAGTTTGGAGATAATCCTAATCCCTTGTTGGTTAAGAATCCTTGTTGTTTGTATTAGGACCAGATAAGGAGTGGGAATCCTACACAGTTATCCAATTGAGCACGAGGATGAGTTCCCTTGATGATAGAACTCTAGAAAGAATCCTGCACTAGATGCTGGGAGCTAATATGATCTTATCTGGTGACAAATTTTATGATATTTAAAAAAATAGTGCGTATAGATTTCCATTGGCTAGGGGAGCTGATCTCCGAGGTCCTTTAAGGTCCCTAAGGTAATGGAGATTACTTTGGAAGGAGCTTTTCTTGATTGATATATTACTTATAGAAGTTGCTTGGAGCTCTTTATCAGTGTCTATCAGTGTCTAAGCCTATCAAGGATAATCATGGGTGATGATTGAGTCACTTAGAAAATTTTGTTCATTATTAGGAGTTATATGATAACTATATGGAGATATAATGAGATTCTATTAGTATCTAGGAGCCTCTTAGGAGCTCCTAATATGGGCTAAGTTTCTTTCTAACAATCCTAATTATTTTGAGGTCCTATAATGATGTATCAGGATGTTAGTGATTTTTTCCCCTTACAATGCCACATCATTTATTTTACATCTCAAATTTGAGTTACGTAATATTCCATAATGTGATACAATTACACTTATTTTAATTCAATCGAGTGTTTTAACCATAATTAGTTGCATTCTTAGTTGATAAAAATTATGATAATTGATGTTATCTTTTGTAATGAAAGGTTGTAGTTGATAGGTCCCAATAGGTACACTGTGACATACCAATTAGGTTGGCACCTCATTAGCACCATCCTTACCTGCCCTCGACTATTAGTATTATTAAATAAATAAATAAAGAGATACAAGATAAGTTTGAATGAAACCTATAATTACATTTATTGTTAGTATTTGAATAAAAGATAGACCTAGTGAATGATGGGGCATCCACCATCAAGTCCTTGTACAAATACTAGATGCCCAAGATGCTACATTATTAGTGGCAACATTACCGTCTCTATAAATATGAAAAACTCCATGTAAAAAAATTTCTCTACATAGTCAACCCAAATAGAGTACCACCATTATGGCACCGAGAGTGTTCTAGTTCAAAAAAAGAGTAATAATATAAGGCAAATTAGAATCAAACCAAAGTTTCCTTCACCCAAAGTTGTTGACATACATCACTACGTGAATGGCCAATTCAAGTTATACCTCAAAAGCATATAAGACCCCAAGTGGGATGTAGAAACATCCTTTAACAAATAATCTAGAGGTATGAAAAATGCCCGCACACCTAGATAGGCTTACCAATCCAAAATCAACACCATCTTTATTTACCTTTATCCATCCCAAAGATGGCTCCCTACAAATAAACTCTACAATCCGTGGAGCCCATCAAGAGACACCTTGTATATGTACAAAACTAAGAACCTAAAGTTCATCCATTCTATTTTGTATGGATCAACATCATGATAGTCCCATCTCACGAATAAATTTCAAAACAGTGGCAAATGCAAAACTCAAAACTATCTTTAAGTTTTCAAACCAATAATCATTTATGACTATCCATATCACCTAGATGATAAATAACCTCTAATTTCCATAAATTGAGGAGTTGAGACCCAAATTTTTATACCATTATAGTTGTCCATAAGTGAAGGATGCAAGAGCTAGTACATGGCCGCCTAAAAAAGAAAA
Organism: Hippophae rhamnoides; assembly: GCA_033030585.1. Classification (NCBI taxonomy): domain Eukaryota; kingdom Viridiplantae; phylum Streptophyta; class Magnoliopsida; order Rosales; family Elaeagnaceae; genus Hippophae; species Hippophae rhamnoides. The sequence continues at coordinate 14,147,586 of CM065433.1, read as the reverse complement.
AGCGTAAAAGATCCCAAAGTACACATGGAAAATGATAGCTCAAATTTAAATAATTACCAATAAGGATATGGAGTTGAGACTTTTACATAGAAATTTTTTAGGTTATATGTATTATGGTTTGTGGAAAACTATGGCCTAGTGCATGCAGACACAATTGTTGGAGTTATTATTAAAATATTCTTGATAGAATTTGTGATCTTTTACTAGCTTTTTTTTAAATGGTTAGATAACTTTGTTAAAATTTAACTCAATAATGGAATTCATAACTATCTCAATGTTATTTTTTGATTTCTTTATTGTCTGATGAATATTCAAAAACTAATACCAGAGTTAGTCGATGTTTATTCCCTATATACCATCATTGCTTCTACTATAGGAAAAGAAGTTCACGACAAGGCTTTTTTTTCAAATAAGTCAATTTATTTTGGACCCTGTAGCCACTCAAATTTTCTATATTCCTTTTTTATTTCTCATTAAACGAATGGAAACTGATCAACCTTAAGAAAAAAAGTAGCACACCCAATTGAAATTCATTCAAAATTGGAATGACACTAATTTAATCAAACTGATTTTCATGTTTTGTTTTCTTGTTTACCCTTGAATTACTAGGGCCTAGCAATAAGCTAGTTAGGAGTTGTGATTAGTGCATGAAAATACATTTTTCATGTTAATAAGTTAATAATATTGTCAAAATATGTAGTTTAATATAATACTTTTGTTGAATTTTGAAGATTCCTATACATAGGAATAATTACACGAAGGTCAATTGTTCTTCCGATTCAAATTGGTAAACGAGACCTAGAAGATATAATTAACTTATATAGTAGATATAAAACACTAAGTAGATATGAAAATAATAATCTATAGTAAAGACACTAGTGATGATGTGCCTCATAGGCTTCTATCTAGACTACCAACAAACATATGCATAGCAAAAAATTGACTGCATGTGAGACAAAAATACATACTAAACAACAAAGAATTTCATTTCACTTCAAGACTTCATATTTGAAAACATATTCGATGAATGATAATTGTACTCTCATAGCATATGATCAATCTAAACATAGCAAACCAAATAAAGAGTTTGACACCTTAGACACAACCAGGGAAAGGATACAGACTCTTTAGAAACTCATACCATACTTACATGCATATAATAGACATATCTATGATAAATTAATTAAGGTTTAGATTAAATTACTATGACATAAGTAGTGATTAGAAAGCTATAGGAATGCTATGTAGAAAGGAAAGAAAGCATGCAACAATATTTTACAAATAAACTTTATAATAATAGTATACTTCTAGTATGTTAGAACATATATGATAGAAATACATATTATACTAACATACATATTGATCAAGCATAACAACATTGAATGAGTCCAAAACCCAATACACAATCAGGCTAAGTGTAATAACTCCTTAAGGACTTAACTCAAACATAAAAATAATAGGAAGTAAAAAAAATGATAGATAAAGACAATTATAGTACATATAATCAAATATAGGCAATCTAATAAGATAGCAGATATATAATTTAGTAAATGGAAAGCAATGATAAATATCAAAAGCTTTCTAATTAGAGTTTAAACTCTAATATGTAGAAACATACACTATTTTAACTTTGATTGTAGTAGCCACTTATTCAGACATGTACAACACCAAATATAACAAGGTAAGCTCACATAGAAACCCTATCTATGTGTTAACATCCTCAAGTTGCTTATAGGAATCACTCAACAACAAATAAATACACTATGCAATAAAATAGTTACAACCCTAATAGAAATAAAACCCTCATTACTTCTATCAGTTGGGACCTCTATCCAAACTTCCTATTTCTACACTCGTTTCCTACCTCAATAAAACCTAGTTTGATACACGAACTTGGCTCTTTTCCAAAGCCAACACCACAGAAACTGGTGTCATTAGTAACCAAATACCAATAATATGTAAAGTGAATAAGAAAACATTGCAAAAGGGAAACTACTATCCAACACATGACTCTACATATAAAAGCCTACTCACTAGTACTTCCTTGAGTACTCACCACTCATAAGTATGGTTTAGCTCACATAGTCATGAATCATTAATGCTGAACAACACTCTAGGTATCAGTGATTTGAAAAAAACAATATGAGATGTCAATTTGATAGAGGTTTTCCACATTGTTTGGATACCAAATAAGAATAAATGAGTGGTATTTAAAGAACTTGGATTTTCCACCTCACTAGCCACTCTACCAACCACCTCGTCAAGGGTGGTGGTGAGGGTGGTGGAAAGCTTGGTGACAAGGTGCTAAAAAGTAACATTTTTTCATTCCAAAAATTGTGAAGTACTTTCCCTAAATACTCGCACCAAAACAAACCAAAAATATAACAAAAAATGTTGGCTCGCTGGCTAAAAACCAAAACTCCACTTAGCATGCAATCTATGAAAACTAACCACATGGTATGTGTAAACATGCTTGTAACACAAAGTGTTCCAAACTATATGTATGTATTACTTATCTACAATAACCAAACTTATATAGAGGAAGACAATAACACTAAGTAAAATAAAACAAATACTACATTTTATACACAAAAAGCCAACATACAAATACGAGTACAATGGTACTTACAAATTATTTTACAAACATTATTAAATTATTACTATATCTTTAGTATGTTCTTCATGTCTTAAAAGTTGGTGTATTATTCATAGTATTTTGTAGGCTCATCTTATGAAGTTGGATAGCTCTAAATCCATATTTGTTAATTCAAATTTCTTCTAGTACAATACCTAACCTTGCTAAGAGCTTAACCCCTCCAACATGTTTATGGCAAGTAATTAATGTCATTTCAAATCAATACTCAAAAGATATAAAATCACAATTTCATTCCGATTCCAACCTTATGTTAACTCATTTTTGTTGATTTTTAATTCAAAGTTTTAACTCTAGATTATCACTCAATTATTTCTTACCAAAATTCTTGAAGCAAGATTGGGGAACAAGAAGCTCTCTACCATTATAAAAGGAGGCATATGGTGCTCTTATTTAGAAACCAAATAGAAGAGAGAGCAGAGTTCTACAAAGTTTTATGGAGAGCCTTGTTTATTATTTTGTACATTTTCTTTTTAGATCTTGTGAAAAGATGAATAAGTTAGGCTAAATTTTAGAGCATAGTTAAGAGTGGAACTTAATGTGTTATTTTGATGTTTCTTTTTCATCTTTGATTCTTTTGTGTTTTTCAATATCAATACATTTTTATTGTTAAACTCCTCGTTTTATTTCATTCGTTGAATTCAATAATTATTGTTCTTTAGTAACATATGAAGCTAGTCATGCTCTTTTTATATGATTATATAATTATTGCTAGAATAAATATTTTTATTATTTTTATTATATGAATTATTGTTTTACTACAATATTATCTATGTGATATATTGTTGAATTTTAGATAAATTTCATAATAAAAAATTTGTTGAATATTATTTTAAAGGGTTTATCAAAATAAATATTTTTCTATTGTCAAAGGCTTCCAAGAACATATTTTCAAATTATTTGTTGGCAATGAGAAACATATAATTGAGTAGTAAATTAGAATCAAGTCGAAAACATTAAAATAATACAAAACAATAAAACTCAAAGCCTTGCCTTCTTTTGAATTAGCCATTCTTTTAATCATTTCTTTATAATTTCTTTTTGCCTTAGTTTCTTTCCGAGTGAAAATTTATTTATTTCGTTTATGGTATTTAAATTTATTTATTTTACTTTTGTGTTAATTTCTCTTCTATATGGGATCGATATCTCAATCTACACTACGATAACCTTGAGTATATTTTGAGTGTAATCAAAATTTGGTACCTTTGTTGGTGAAGTGTCACGACAAAATGATTTATTTTAATTCTACATGAATAAAGATAATTTTATTATTATTATTATTATTATTATTATCTTTTTTTATCTTGTAAGAATTCTTTTTAATTTTTTTAATGTACAGAAAAGAAGAACGGTGAAAAAATACCTTAGTTGTCACTTTTATCTTCTTTTTTTCTTGAATTTTTCTTTCATATTTGAGTCTTATTTATTTATTTTATAAAGTTACTAACTCTATCACCTCTTCTCTAACTTTTCTTATCTTTTCTTATTCATTAGTTTGTGAATTAAAAAAAAAAAGAAAACAACAACAAAAATTGTGTGGTTGTATGAAATAATAAAATCTAAAGGAGTTTTGTCTAGTGGGTTAGTTTGTAATAGCCTTTATGCCACTAGTATTTCTCGAAAACATTTCTCTATTTAGAAGGGTGGTTTTTAAGGAGACTTGGCCCCTTCCTTTGAGCATTCTTGATGAATACTAATTGTGTTACTACATTGTTGTTATTGTTATTTTCAAAAAAATAGTTTTACATGTATGAGTTGGTAATGAATTGAGGACGGAAGGCATATGTGAAAGCTTGAATATGAAGCACTATCAAGGTCCACAATAGGTTTTTCTGATAAACCTCATCCACTTGCAACTATGAACATAATTGAAAACAACAATGCACGATTCTTGAAGGATTACCTATACACAACCCGTATAACTATTCCCTCCTGTATCATGTTTCTAGCTAATGCCACATAGCTTAAGTATAAACATAGGATGATCCAACTTTTTCCCACTTTCCATGGCCTATAAAGTGAAAATCTTTATGTTCATGTAAAGGAATTTGAAGAAGTAGTGGCTAAATTTCATAACCAACCCCACACTAAGGACTTTATTAAGTTAAGGTTTTTCCTTTTTCCTTAAACGACAAAGCAAAGAGTTAGTTGTGCACTTTGTGACCAAGATCTATTTTAACATAGGAAAAAATGACTGACTCATACCATAAGACCAAAACTTTGAAAAGATAGATATTGAATTTTTCCCAAAAGGATAGTGAAATTTTGTATCAAGCATGAGAATGGTTCAAAGGGTTATTCAATATGTACCCACACCATTGGTATGAGAATTGGCATTTTGTTAGCTATTTCTATGAAGGATATACATATAGATAGTGCTAATTTATTAGGATAATGTTTAATTGTGAATTATCCACAAAGAATGTAATGAAGCTATTAAGTACTTGAATGAGCTCATTGAGAACCCTTACACCTGAATTGGACCTAGTGCTATTGAGAGCACAAGTAACCTAGCTTGAACAAAACACTCATACTTAGACAAAATGAAAAAAATCACACGAAAGTGACAAAGTCCAGACATAAGCCCAATAGGTACATGATCAAACTAAAAGTGATTAAACTAGCTAATTGACACATAACAAACTAGGCTGACATGAGCCTACTAAATGGTACATAATTAGACATAGGATATTTGGCCCAATGTAGCATATGTAGCTATACATGGCACATATGGAAAAACATAACAAACACAACCAGACATGCATATATGGTCAAACATAGCCCACATGGTCAAACATAACACATGTGGCTAGATAAAAGGAGTGCAACTAGAGACGGCACACATAGCCGGACATAAAACATATGACAGAACATAATATATATGGTTAGTTATGGCACACATGCATGAACCTACAGCTATCATGATCACTCTAGACCTCCTTTTTAATAAGTACACATAATTATGTACCAATATAGTGGATCATAGATCCCAACAAGGGACATGTTCAAGAAGCACCCTCAATCAAAATAGAAAAGATCACTAATGGACCTCTCTAAAGATTCATTATTGAAATATAAAAATAAATTCCATAACTCAAAAGTGAAAAATATGATGAGGTAATAAAGCATCCGTGTATGTATATATATATCCAAAATGTCCATACAAAAATTAAGTCTACTTCAAGAAAGTCAATCCACCAGGTACATGCACTTTAGTGGGAACTAAAATCAAAACAATATATAAAGGTAGCATAAAGATCTCTACATCTAGTCATGATTTAAGAAGCACCATCTCCTATGTTAGCTTCCTCCTCAGTTAGCTCAAGGCCACCACTTCCAGATAGATTTTGGCCATCTTCCTCCCAATCAAAGGTGATTACACTATGAAAAAAGACCTTTTCCTTTGAATCTAGAAAGATGGTAGTAGAATGGGTTATATTAGGATAAAACTTATGGAACTTTTGTTTCACGGTTTCAAAACTATGAGCCTACACGTCCAATGTGTCCTGAGTATAATCATCAAAATCCTTATATTATATAGTTATACTTGCTCAAAGTGTCCCTATCTCAACATTGAGACTATGTACTCTTACATGAGAACATGAAGGCTCGTAGATAGTTCCTGAGTTATCTCTTTTCCAAAACGGCATCTCCAGCTACTAAGGTAGCCTCTAGTGTCCCCAAAGATGTTGTATAAGCCTACTAGGTAACTAATGAGTGCTCAAAAAGCACTAAAATTACTATGATTTTATTAACATTAATTGATTAAAAATATATCTATTTATATGATTTTATCATATATTTATATAAATTTGTCTTTTTCGGAATCATGAGTACTTTTATTGTTTTTTAGGTATTTTTGCTTAAAAACGTAACTTAAAGACTCAAAGAGGAATACTGGAGGCAATACATCACAAATATATTAATAAATAAATGAGAAAAGGTCAAAAAATATGGAAAAATTGGAAAAAATGGGTCAAAAGGTCAAAAAGGTCAAAAAGGTCAAAAATGTCAAAAAGGAGGAAATCGCGCCACCGTGTCGCCCAACTGCCCAACCGCGCGCGCCCGTGCCCAGTGCCGCGCCAGCCGCGTGCACCTTGCTCCAGTTCCGTGCGTGCCTTGCTCCTTTCAGTGCGTGCCCCTGCTCTTGTCCACACACGCCACTGCCCATCTGCGTCCCAATTCGTGCATAGCCGCCCCCCACGTCATGCTGATGTCATCAATCACTACTCCGCGTTTCCACCATTTTTTATATTTTTTTACCCACTTTTTCTACCCATCCTTACCTATAAATACTCCCATTCTCTTCGTAACTAAACACACCTCAAACCACATCTTCTCTTATCTTTCTTTCTCTCATTTCTTAGTTTTTATGCTTTTCTTAGTTTCTTTCTTGGTTTTTAGTTTTTCTTAGTTAGTTTCTCTTAATTTTAGAGTTCTTTTCTTTTTGAGAAGAACTAGTTATGTTTTTGTAATTTATTTGTTTTTTGATTCAATAAATGGGAGTGAAAATTCCGTTTGGAGGTTTTCTAGCAACGGGAATAGCATTGAAGTACTGTAAGGATTTTATTTTCTTTGTAGTTATTTTTATGCTTTATTCTTACATGTTATATTTAATTTGTCAGTGATTAAATTTAACTTTACTGGCTGTTTGTAAACATGATATAATAATAACGTTGTTATGCTTGCAAAATATTAAATAGGTAAAAATCTCTAAAATGAATTGATTTTATTTTTATTCAAGATTTTATATTAAGAATGTTAGAGAGAAATATATTATTTTTCATTATAAACTTAAATCTAAAAATTAGATTTTAAGGTTTAGTTATCCGGTCTGATTTAGAGTAGTGCTCTTTTATTTGTTGGTACAATCGCCCGATAGTTAGAGTGAAGCTCTATTTCACAAGTTTTTATAAGAATTATTATGTGAAAATGTATTGACAACATGTTTTAAGTAGTGATTTTAAAACGTGAAAGTTAGTACTCGGATAATTAAATTCTTAGGTTTAATTTGGACACCTTGAATAAAGTTTAAACTGTCTAACCCCACCAAAGGTGGAATTTAAATGGTTCAGTTTCAATCTCTTAGAAAAAGGAATTAATTTAATTAACCAAATTAGTTATCAACCCCACTCATAGGTGTTAATTGATTTGTTTAGTTAACAAAGAATATCTAACCCCACCAAAGGTGGTATTCATATAAAAAAGAGAGAATCAATAAATATCAATTTATATCTTTAATAACCTAAATAATATGAGCAAGCATAATTAACTTAGTTATTATATCCATAAATACTCCACTATTATAAATAATAAAATTTGCATAAACATTTATTGAATCTGTATCTATTTTTATGTTATTAGATTAGAAACACAAAAACCAAACTATCGTGATAGGATGTTTAGGATTTAATTTCATTTTTAAAAGTTTGAATAATAAATTAAAAACCACATATATTCCTTCCTTAGATCGACATTGGGAGTATACTTATCAGTTTCTACGAAATGATTCGTGCACTTGCGAGAGTTTTATAATTATAAAACCAAAGTATTGGCATGATCGGTGATGCTAGTTTTCGCTCATCAATAACATGAAAAGCACCTGAACTTTTTCTAACTCCCATTCAATATCATGGAAGATAGTCTAGAAATGTCTTGAGCCTCAATCACCCTAGGGTACTGCCCATCTATGGTCACCAAGTGACTATCAAAATTAGTCTAAACCTTAAAGGCATGGTCCATATATGAAGCAAGTGGAACATTAATGGGTATTGATGGGGACCCCATTATCCTAAGAAGTGCACCAATAATAGTCACTCTAGAAGTGGAGGCTCTCTTCCTTTTTAGACCCCTTAAGATACGAACAATTTTGGCCTATTTAGGAGCCTCCATTTAACTATACTCCTTGAGAAACCTAAAGGCCAGTAATCATTGTTAGGATCCAGAGGATCATCACTCTCTAGCTCAGCTACTATAAAGTCCAAACTCTAATAAGAAATATGCTCATGAAGTATGAGTCTATCACTATGTCACTTCTTCAAAGGTGTGCCCTAAAGATAAGTAATGAACTCTAGTTTCTTTTTGTAAGGATGACACTACAAAAAATAAACTTCAAACAAAAAGAGAACATGTTAGAGATAAATAAAGCATACCACAATAAGGCTAAGTCTTAGAGTTTCCTACCATTCCTCTCATACTAGGTAGGCATGAGAGGGACCCCCAAGATTTTTAAATCAAAATCTCCCTCCAACATGAAAAGTGAGTTTTGTCATCCCTTATTAGTGTCCAAAATTTTCTCAATCAAAATGTCTTTGGCATAAGGTCTAGGATAAAACCAACCATGACTAGCGCATTAAAGCTACAAGAAATAGCGATAAGTGAACTCCTCCATGGTCAAATCATGCCTATATTCTTCCAAAAGCCTCCAAAAAGATAATAGTATTCCATAATAATTAAAGGGAAACTAGGATGAAGTGATACCAACATATTCCAAAAAATTCAACATTATAGGCAAAAAGGGCAATCTTAACCTAACAAAGAGATGATCTATAGATAAAGTAACCCTTCCCTAAATGGGTTTACTACAAACACATGCTTAGAACTTAAGGTATCATCCTTATTGCTTCTGGTATATTAAAATGATCTCTAAGGCTACCTAAGAAATGATCTTTCATCTGAGAAAAGACCTTGTTTATAGAAAAGAAAAGTGCAATCTTCTTCATCGAGACCTAATGGGTACTTAGGAATACCAATCCAAAAATAATCTAAGTCTTCATCATTAGAAAAGTCAGTATATCATGAATGATCATCTGAGCAACCACTACGAGTAGAACGATGTTGTCAGGATGATCTAGAATCATTGCCCGACTCAATGCACACTCCACTATTGATATATGGACCCGAGCCACACATACCCTAGCCAGACCATGTCTGAACACACCATAGGTGCTCAAACCAAGGTCAAACATCCCATGTTCAGACACACCGTGGTCGACTGAACATGGTTCCCCACTTCTTCATCGATTTTCCATGTAGGGGCCACCTCATGTGACCCATCTCAATCCATACGTACGCATCCCAATAATGACCAAATTTGATCCTATCAATCGATCATCTTGTCCTTCTTCACTACCTATGTATCACTACCTATGTAAGAAAGGATGTGTATGAATGTCATGTGGTATGAGGTGTTTAGATAGCAAAAATATAAAAATCCTACATTTTTTGCAAAATGCTAGGAAATAAATAAGTGGAAAAAGTTGGAAAAAAATAAATACTTACTAGACCTTGATGTCAAGTTCCTCTACTCTTGTCTCTCTTTCAAAAGTGAACTTTGAAAGTTATAATGAAAAAGTAAGGAGGGGAGCTCTCTTTACATAAAGGATGAGAAAGGACCTCTTCCATTCATTATGAAACCTGTCCAAGGGTTCTAGGCTCTTGGGTAACTCATAGGTTCTTAGGCCCATATATTTGGATCCAAATCCTCTCTCCAAAATTGGGAAAGTGAAACTATTAAGTGGTGGTCTTGACATCTACATTGAAATGATTTTGTGCAAAAAAATGTGAAAAATATAAAGAAAGAAGACACAAAAGAAGAGAGAAGACAAAGATAAGGAAATAACTCATTTTCATTCATTATTAATTTACAATGTAACCTTACATTTATATAAGGAACAATGTAAAGAGACAATTCTAATTTCTAATGAAGATATTTCCAATTCTATTACAAATAATAATTATTTAATTTCAAATTTAGTTTGAGATACCATTTTTACTTTCTGATTTCATGCATTTGGATTTATCATCACTTGACATACCATTTTTACTTCCTAATTTCATGCTTCTAGATTTATCATCACTTGACATTCCATTTTTAATTCTTGATTTCATGCTTATGGATCTACCATCATTTGACATACAATTTTTACTTTCTAATTCATGTTTTCTGTTTTATCATTCATATTCCCCCTCAAACTCAGTGACGTATTAATGACATTGAGGTTTTTGCTCAAATAATTGAACTGTAAAATGGATAAAGGCTTGTTATTTCTTAACCAAGGGTATATGTAGTGCAACCAGTTTGGATTCCATAACTCTATCACACAAAAAATGTAAATCTAGTTCAATATACTTTATTCTAGCATGAAAAACTAGATTTGCACTATGAGCAACATTGCTTAAGCTATCATAACAAATGGTTAGGAAATGAGACATAAGAATTTTGATTTCATTTAGTAAGGATTTGATCGATATAATTTTAGCTATAGCACTAGTAAGATCTTGCAATCTACCTTAATGCTTAATCTAGAAATACTAGTTTCCTTTTTGCAAGACCAATGTATTGGATTTTCCCTGAGGTACATGACTATTTCAATTGTTGATCTTCTATCATCATAAGAACCTCCCTAATCTGAGTCAACAAACCCTTATAGCAAGGGATGGTTTTTATGAGTGGGTTATTTTTGTGAGTTTAGTAATCAAATCATAATCTATGTGAATACTTGATTTGACTATATATCTCTAAAAACAAATTTGATATTAGTAATGGACTATATGTCTCGTGAGGTGTTGAGTTGATAATCTTACTAATCATTAGTTTCCAATCACATCACATTGGGTAGTATTGGTTGTGGAGGACATCTAGGTTCGAATGTTGAACCAAAAAGTGTGGAACTAACAAGTGAAAAGTAGTAGCAAGCGGTTTGGACAGAGATCCAAATTGATAGAGGTAATAGTGGTTTCACTATCTATTAGTATTGTAACATGTTTACTATTTAGTGAATTGTTTTCTCCTGAGTAGTTGTCTTAAGCAACCCAAGGATGTTACTATATAGATACAGTCTCTATATTGGTTTACCTTGTTATATTAAGTGTTATGTATGATCTGAGTTTGTGTTAGTACAATCCAAGATTAAGGTGTGTATATTTCAACATAATATTCGCTTAAACTTTGATTAGAAATCATTTGTTATTTACTTGTTTTCTATTTGACATATAATATCTACTATTAATGTTTTCTACTTTTGATACCATACTATTTGTGCTTTTGCTGTACGAACTATATAAGTGTTACAATGTTTTATTCCATGCAAGTTAGGGACAATTCCTATAGTAGTCTATATCTCCTTACCCTAATCATATACCAGGTTTTGGGCTCTTCCATTTGGTATTAGAGCGAGTTCACCCTTTTATGCTTAACTACTTCCATATTGATTCTATTAACTCACTTGTTCACACTTTCTCTCTAATAGAGTCAAGAGAAGGAGATAATGTAGATAGGCCCCCACTTTTTGATATGTTGAATTAAACCTATTGGAAATCACAAACGAGGTCCTTTTTGGGGTCCTAAGGAGATCAAGTCTGGTTCTTTGTTGATAATGGTTAGACTTACCAAACTAAAACCCTAATTGAAAATAACTTGATTCTTAAACCTATTATAGAGTGGGTGAAGAAAGAAAGCAAGGAATTTGAATGGAACAACAAGGGTTTATATGAAATTATTAGGGTTATGATGCATGATAAGTTTAGAAGAATTAAGAGTTGTACTTCTTTAAAAAAAGCTTAGGAAATTTCAGAGACTACTCCTAAATCTATCAAGATCCAAAATTATAAATTTGAATACAGATTTTGAACTTGGTATCATGTAAGAGGTTGAAATATTTGACAAATTCTATACTTGCTTTTCAAACATTGTCAACTATTCCCACCTCATAGGTAGGCCTATTAGCAAGGAAAAGTAGATTGAGAAAATCATAGCTCGACTACCTATTGATTTCACGCCAAAGTTACCGTGCTTGAGTCCATATGCAAGCAATGTGAACTTACTATTAATGAGTTATTTGGTGGCCTACAAGTATTTGAACTTCATTACATATTACCTAGAGAAATTCCAAATATGTATAAAAGGGAAAGTACTTGGCTCTCAAAACCACCAATAATAGTGGTCCTAGCTAGTATTGATAAAATTGCCACTTTTGTTAGTTATGATAATGAGGATTTTGACCTTGATAAAGAGGAAATGACATTCTTTGCTCAAGGATTTACCAGGTCTTTTAGGAAGAAGAAATCTTCTTTTGGGACTACTGGAAGAGATACTTCCTGTTTTAAAACCCTAAGATCTACTAGAGATGATGAAGACTCAGAAAATGGTTTTGAGAAATTGAGTAAAGGTCACTAAAATAAATATGGTACTTTGATTGTGCAAAGCAAGGACACATTGCTTCTTAGTGCTTTTAGAAACTAAAACGCACAAGTAAATGTCCAATGAAAGGTAAGGTCAATATTTTGGAGAGTACCAGTAGTGATGATTGATGAGTGCTCAAAAAGCACTAAAATAACCATGATTTTATGTACATTAATTGATTAAATATATATATATTTATATGTTTTATCATATATTTATATAAATTTGTCTTTTTCGGAATCACGGGTATTTTTATTGTTTTTCAGGTATTTTGGCTTAAAAACGCAATTTAAAGACTCAAAGAGGAATACTTGAAGCAATACATCACAAATATATCAATAAATAAGTGGGAAAAGGTCAACAAATATGGAAAAATTGGACAAAATGGGTTAGATATTCTTTGTTAACTAAACAAATCAATTAACACCTATGGGTGGGGTTGATAACTAATTTGGTTAATTAAATTAATTCCTTTTTCTAAGAGATTGAAAATGAACCATTTAAATGCCACCTTTGGTGGGGTTAGACAGTTTAAACTTTATTCAAGGTGTCCAAATTAAACCTAAGAATTTAGTTATCCGAGTACTAACTTTCAAGTTTTAAAACCACTACTGAAAACATGTTGTCAATACATTTTCAGATAATAATTCTTATAAAAACTTTTGAAATAGAGCTTAACTCTAACTACCGGGCGATTGTACCAACAAATAAAAGAGCACTACTCTAAATCAGACCGGATAACTAAACCTTAAAATCTAATTTTCAGATTTAAGTTTGTAATGAAAAATAATATATTTCTCTGTAACATTCTTAATATAAAATCTTGAATAAAAATAAAATCAATTCATTTTAGAGATTTTTACCTATTTAATATTTCGCAAGCATAACAACGTTATTATTACATCATGTTTACAAATAGCTAGCACAGTTAAATTTAATCACAGACAAATTAAATATAACATGTAAGAATAAAGCATAAAAATAATTGCAAATAAAATAAAATCCTTACAGTACTTCCATGCTATTCCCGTTGCTAGAAAACCTCCAAGCGGAATTTGCACTTCCATTTATTGAATCAAAAAGCTAATAAATTACAAAAAAAAACATAACTAGTTCTTCCCAAAAAGGGAAGAACTCTAAAACTAAGCAAAACTAACTAAAACATAAGAAAAACTAGCTAAAACATAAGAAAAACTAGGAAAAAACCTAAAAACTAAGAAATGGAGAGAAAGAAAGAAGAGAGAAGTGTGTTTTGAGGTGTGTTTTGAAGTGAAGGGAAGGGGGGTATTTATAGGTGAGGATGGAGAGAAAAAATGAGTAAAAAATGTTAAAAAAATGTAAAAACGCGTAATGGACATGGTGAGGTCATCAATGACGTCATCATGACGTCATGGGGGCGGCTGCACGTGAAAAATGGGGCGAAATGGCATCAGCGCGCACGGAGGGCTGGCGCCAGTATCGTGGATGAACAAGACCGCCGCGCATTGTGCGTGGATGAATAGTAGCCGCTGCAGCCGGTACTGGCGTAGCCAAGTAGCGGAGCTCCGGTGCGATTTTCTCCTTTTTGACATTTTTGACCTTTTCAACCCATTTTGTCCAATTTTTCCATATTTTTTGACCTTTTCTCACTTATTTATTGATATATTTGTGATGTATTGCTTCAAGTATTCCTCTTTGAGTCTTTAAATTGCGTTTTTAAGCCAAAATACCTGAAAAACAATAAAAATACCCGTGATTCCGAAAAAGACAAATTTATATAAATATATGATAAAACATATAAATATATATATTTTTAATCAATTAATGTACATAAAATCATGGTTATTTTAGTTCTTTTTGAGCACTCATCAATGATGAGGATGATAATAACTTTATGGCCTTCATTGCCTCTAATAGTACCATTGATCATTCAACTATTGCTTTAGATATTCAAGAAAAAGACTACTGAAGATGATGAAATCAAAGATGAAAGGAAAAAATTATTGATTCTTACAATGCTTTACTTTTGGAGTATATTCAGTGTGAAAAGGAGAAGAGAAAGGTTATAGAGAGCCTTGAGGAAAAAGAGCATCAAATCAACACATTAAAGAAAACTCTATTGGAAAGGATTTCCTCTATTAATGAACAACAATCTAATCTCACAAGCTGGGGTGAGGTCATTCATAAAAGGTATGATGATAATTGGAAAAGTTTAATGCAAATCATGAGGAAGTTGAAAAACTTAAGGAACAATTAATGGTTCTTACATGTGGTAAAGATATTCTATATTTGTTTAGTCCTATGCTTGCTCTTGATTTGGATAATGTAATTAAACAATTAAAATGGAAGATAATTATTCTTGAGGGTTCAAATAATCATTTGAATGACTCTCTTACAAAAAAAGATGATAAGATTAAGCAACAACATAAGATTGTTGAGATTCTTAATAATTCAACCTCTTATTTTTAATCTTTCCTTAGAGAAAAGGAAGACTTATTTGTGACCCTAAAAGAAAAACTTAGCATGCAGAAGAAAGAACTAGTTCACTTCACTATTACTATCTACAAAATGACCATAGGTTCAAAAATGTTAAATGAAATGATTAGAAGTGTCAAGTTTTATGGAGACAAACATGGCATTGGGTACAATGAGAGGGTTTAAACTTTGACATGTGGTTATACTAAGTTTGTGAAAGCTTCCAATCAAGAACAAAAGTTAAAGTCTACCATTATAGCCTTAAGAGGTAAATATGTTATGTGGTCTTAGCCAGATTTTCCTAGCAAGGTAAACTCTTCACCTATTTCTAACACTTCCCATCATTCAAGTGGTAGTCCACTGCCTTTATCTACTATCACTCTCACTTGTCACCATTGTGGCATCCTTGGGCATTTAAGACCACACTATCAAAAATTTACTTCCCATCCTCACGTGAAAGTTAATATGAGTGCTTTTTCTTTTTTTCCTTCATATACTACTCCTTAGAGTCAGGGACCCCATTTTCGTAACTCCATAGTTCATACTTGTTATCATTATGGCACTATTGGCTATATTGCTAGTTGTGTATAAGATTTATAAGGAGTATAACTCCATAATTCTCCATCTTCTATGTCAGGTGTAGCCACTGTGGCTGATTAGAGCATGTTCATGTAGGTTGCATTATGCACATGAGGCACAAAGTTGAAAGAAATAAATCTGGCTTAAAAATTCCACCTTTCTTTGTGTATATGGATGACTGATCTAGATTTTATAGTGATTTTAATCAAAACAAACCACGAGTTTAAACCCCCCATGCTTAAATAAGCCATAGACTATCTCTTAGCTCAATTGCCCCTCATGAATTCATTAAATATAGGGATGTTGTTTGATCACTATATTCAAGTGATTTGTTGGGGTAGAATTTTCTATGTTCTTTTCACTCTTTCTCTATATATGAATTTTTATTTGCTTATTATCTACATGCTCTATATTTTCTTGTTCATGCATATCTCTCCATTTCTTCTTGTTTCATTGTCTCAAATAAAGCATTAACTATTTTACGATGATATGCCTAACTATCTATTATATTACTAGCTTTCTCCATTTCTTACTATTTACTTCTTCATTTGTAGCTTTTTCCATGGGCATCATGTCATATGTTTTCATCATGTAGTGCCATTGTAGTAAGATTCTCTACCTGTGGTCCTTTCTTTTTTATCACATGACATTTAAAATGATTTTCATTTGTATTACTAGGTTTTAAATTCTTGCATCTAGCATATATATTGTGTGTTGATTATCTATTTGTTGCTTTTTGACTTTTGTCCTACCTTTTCATATTTTTTTCTTTCTTATCCTTCTGTTTTTCCCCACTTGTTCTTTGAAGTTAGCTAAGATAGCTTCTTAATTCTTTATTTGTTGGCACTCATGTTCAAATTTTTGTGTTTCTCATATGCTTAGAGCTTTTAGTAGCATCCATTCTTTCTTCCTTCTCTTTGAGATGTTACTTGTGTTGTTCACTTCTTAGTCAGTTTCTTTCTTTCAACTAACTAGCCATGATGTGAGTGTCATTGTTGATCTCTTTTGAAACAATTTCCTATTCTTGTTGGGCATAGATTTGCTTTAAGTCCTTTTTTGTCATCTCACTTGGTAGTTATTATTTTTGTGTTTCTTGAGATTGCTAGTTTCTTTCTCTTTGTTATGCTATTACATGTAAAACCAGTCTAGAGGGATCATTTTGATATATGCTTGCCATGCATTTAACATGAATTGAAGTCTATAAGTCTTGACATGTGTATTCCTTAAGAGCATTCATGGCTAAACTTTTTTGGTTTGTTTTATCATATGTACTCTTTCCTTTGCACATGCTAAATCTTTATGAATTTGTATAGTTATTTCAAAAAGGTTGTGTGAATCTATTACTTTATTGATTTGTATCTCTCATACAAGCTCTAGAATCCACCTTTAGTGTCTCTCAAGGAAAAATTCTAGGTGCTGCTTGGATAGGAAAAGGATTCAGGCCATCCTTGATTTTCTTGATCCTTTCTTGCCACCATTTTTCACTAGTCTCCTCTCTTTGTGGCATTATGTTATCCCTTTATTTTTTTCCCCTCAATATTGGCTTTCCCCAAATTTTTATTCCCACTTACCTTCTACACAATTTGTTTAGCTTATACATTCTAGGTTTGTCTGTTTTACCCTCATGGTTTCAATATATGAAAAAGGGGGAAGATGGGTGATAATGATGATTTTTTAAAACAAAAAATGGGAAAATGAAGAAAATAAAATAGGTATTATTGGACTATTCCCTCTATCCTTTGGTAACCAATATATACTTGTAGGAGTGGATTACATGTCAAAGTAGGTAGTAGCCAGTGCCAACAACAAATGTGATGCCAAAGTTGTCATGAAATTTCTGAAGAAAAACATTTTCACTAGGTTTGGAACTCCTCGGATCACTTTTGCAATAAAGCATTTAATTCCTTATTGTCTAAGTATTGGATTAAGTAAAAAGTGTCTACCCCTTACCATCCCTAAAAAATGGGCTAGTAGAGGTATCCAATAGATAAGTGATAAGAATTTTGGAGAAAACTGTGAACATCTCTAGGAAGGATTTGTAATCTAAGTTGGATGATGCTTTACAAGCGTACAAAATTGCATTTGAAACACCAATTGGTACCACCTGTATAAGCTAGTTTATGGAAAGGCTTGTCACTTACCATTAGAATTAGAGTACAAAGCATATTAGGTAATCAATTAGTTGAATATGTCTATAGATACAACTAGTGAGAAAAGAATGCTTCAAATAAATGAATTGGATGAATTACGGTGGAATGTTTATGAGAATGCCAAGATTTACAAAGAAAAAACAAAATATGGCATAATAAGAAAATTGTGCACCATATCTTTGAAATGAGTCACAAAGTGTTATTGTACAAGTCAAGATTCAATTTTTTCTGGGAAAAGTAAAGAGTAGATGGTCAAGTCCATTCATCATCACTAATATAACCAACCATAGAGACATTGAATTAGAAAACAAAGATAAAATAGTGATATTATGGTTAATGGGCATAGGGTTAAGCACTCTTATAAAGATCAATTATCAAATGAAACATTTGTGATAACCTTAGTGGATGCACTTTAGGACGTGATATGATTGTCTAGTTAAGGACATTAAATGTAACTGATAAGAGCTAAATTATTTCATTTTTGTTATGATTTAAATGTTGATATTTGTGTGAAAATTGTGTTTATTTGATTATTTAATCCACAAATATCATTTCACGGGTATTTCGTGTTTAAAATGCAATTTCAGGTAAAATCATGATTTTGGAGAAATTAGGGACAAAGTATATTGATCGGGATTGAATCAAAGAAAAAGAAAAAAAAATTTCAAAATCGCCGCTGGCGAGAATATTCTCGCCGCCGGCGAAAACCTTACGGAGAAAATGTTGAAAATCTTCCCGAGAGCACGGATTTTGGAAAATCAATCTCGCCGCCGAATTTAAGCATGAGCAGAAATCGTAAGTTTTCAATCTGAAGCCAATGAGTCTCGTTCGAAAATTTTTTTTTATGTTGTTTTGTTCCAAAATTGCCCTCCAAAACCCTAGACCTATATATACATTATGATGGAGAAGGAGGCCATGGCAGAGAGAGTAGAATTGAGTTATTTTTGCAGGAGAAAAGGAAATTTTGGAGAGAAAGGTTGGAGAAGCTTGAAGGATCATCATCATTGTGCTACCAAGTCTTCCTCTTGAGAGTTTTCATCTCTATCCTTAGCTTTTATTTTCTGCATTTTATTCAGATTGTTTGTTCATGGATTCAATTGAGAATATGGTTGTTCTTATTTTCGTTATGAACTAATTCGTTTTTGCTAAGGCTATGATGTTATCGTTATATGAATTCATTGTTTTCAAGTTGAGTATTTATTTCCATGCTTAATGCTTTTAAATTTCTAATCAAGATTTAAATGATTTGTTGCATTATATTGAGACCGAGAGGAGATGTGTAATGAACGCTTCTTGTGATAAATACCGTATGTTGAATGCGAGTTTGACACCTAATGCATGATGTATGTGGTTATTCCAGAAATTCCATAAATCGTAATGTGCTTATTTGTGATTAAATCTTCATAGAAATATAGTCGGTTTTCATAGATAAGTAATTCTAATATAACTTGAGAAGAGTATTAGATAAGTTTGGGTTTTCAACCATCACTTTTAACTTTGATTCTCGTATAACATAACTTGAAATCGGATTGAATTGATTTAAGCGAAATCAAATGCCTTAGCGTTTTTAATCATTTGTGAACAACATTAAATTTTGTTATTTGCGTTTAGTTTTAAGGTAATTTACTTTTAAACAAATTCAAAAAATTCGATTTTAAAATAAAATTAGGGTTAGTCAATTTCGGTCTTATTAGCCATTCCTTGTGGGTTCGATATACGTACTTTTGTACACTTAATTACTTGAACGAGTCGGACACTTGCGAAAATACGCATCAAGATTTAGGCGCCGTTGCTCGGGTATGGTTTGATTTTATTAATATTGATACTACCTAATCTTAGTTTTAATTTGAAGTTAATTTTCTTTATCATTGTTTCATTTTTAATTTTGTTTAATTTACTCTTTTAATTCATTTATCATAAAAAAAGGGGTAATTTTGTGTTGGTTTTGTGATAGTTAATTTTCTGGTTGTAGGATTGTTGTATGAGACATACAAGAAGCCTTAACCAATTTCCATTTGACCCTGAGATTGATAGAACATTTAGGCGTCGAGAGAGAAGAGCGTTCAACCTCACCTCGCAATAGGCACAATGACTATGGATCCACCATTTGTTGAGGAGGTGGAAATCATGGAAACTTTGAGGGATTATGATGTGCCTAATGTTCTTTGGAACTGCCGGGTATAAGGAGGCCAAGGATTCAAGAAAATAACTTTGAGATAAAACCATCCTTTATCCAAATGGTTCAATCAAATCAGTTTGGGGGAATGTCAAAGGATGATCCAAATGCACATGTGCTTACTTTACGGAGGTGAGTGATCTTTACAAGATAAATGGTGTAATACGAAGATGCTATAAGATTGAGGGTTTTTCCTTTTTCACTTAGGGATAAAGCCAAGGGTAGCTAAATTCATTACCACCGGGATCAATTACAACATGGAATGAGTTGGTTGAAATTCTTGTCTAAGTTCTTTCCTCACTGCTAAGGCAGCAAAATTGAGGAATGAAATCACATCTTTTACCGGTATGACCAAGAATCATTGTATGAAGCTTGGGAAAGATTCAAAGAAATGTTGAGGAAGTGCCCACGTCATGGTATACCAATTTGGCTGCAAGTCTCTACATTTTATAATGGGTTGGTTTCAAACTATCGTGCAATGATTGATCTTTAATTTGGAGGATCTTTAATGGGAAAAACAGGAGGATGCTTTCATGAATTATTAGAATTATGGCGAGGAAAAACAACAATCATTGGCATTCGGAAGCGGGTAATGGTGCAAAAAGACCAATGACGGTGCATGAAATTGATTCGGTGAATGCTTTATCATTTCAGTTGCTGCTCTTTCAAGAAAGATGGATTCTTTGTCATCCAAATTCGAATCCAAACCAAGCATGTACAATGTGATTTATGTGGTGGAAATCATGTTAGTATTGAGTGCCATTATTTGGAAATCCATTTGCTTCACCAAATCTTTGAAAAGCAAATTATGTTTCAAATTTCCAAAAACCTCAAAATAACCCGTATTCGAACACCTACGATCAGGTTGGAGAAATCATCCAAATTTGTCATGGAAATAACCAAGAGGGATTCAAATCGTCGTCATCTTCCTACCAACCCAGAGAAGAAACAAACAGATTTGGAAGGAATTTTGGGAAAGTTCATTGAGGAGTCAGAACAAATTTAGAAATCAAAAGGCAATCAACGGGGACATCTAAAACCAAGCGGGGTAGCTTTGAAATTGGTTGCGAGAAGGTCTAAAGAGATCGTTGCCCGGTGACACAATTAATCCCAAAGAGCATGTAAAGGCTATCACATTGAGAAGTGGTAAAGAACTTGAAATCCGGGGGAAATCGGAGAAAAATATGGAAGAATCTAAAGATAAGCCATCAACATCCCAAGATGTTCAACCTTCCCAATCACGAAATATGAGCCTCACATCGTATCCTCGAAGATTGAATAAGAAAAATCTTGATAATCAATTTGATAAATTTTTTGGATATTTTTAAGAAATTGCATATTAACATTCCTTTTGCGAGATGTTGGAACAAATGCCAAAGGTATGCAAAATTCATGAAAGAAATTCTATCACGAAGAGGAGAATTTGGGAGATTATGAAACTATAATGCTAAATGAGGAATGCGATGCGATTCTTTAAAAAGCGCCACGAGAAATTGAAAGACCGAGGGAGTTTTACTATACCTTGTACTATAGGAAGTTGCAATTTTGATAAAGTCCTATGTGATTTAGGAGCAAGCATTAATTTGATGCTACTTTCTATTTTCAAGAAAATAGGCCTGGGAGAATTGAAGCCCACTTCAATCTCTCTACAATTAGCAGATCGATCGGTGAAATATCCTCGAGGGGTAATTGAGGATGTTTTAATTAAAGTGTACAAATTTATTTTCCCTGTAGATTTCGCGGTGCTTGACATGGAGGAAGATAGAGAGGTACCCTTGATATTGGGGAGACCGTTCCTTGCAAATGGAAGAACATTGATTGATGTTTAGCAAGGAAAGCTCATTCTACGGGTGCAAGATGAACAAGTGACTTTTGATGTTTTTGAAGAAATGAAATTTCCAAGTGAGGTTCATTCTTGTTTTCAAATTAACACTCTTGACAGGATAATCTCGGAAACTTTTGAAGAGAGAAATCCATTGCTACCACTAGAAGCTTGCCTTGTAAAATCTGCAACAATTGAGGAGGAAGATGAGGGAGTGAGACAATATTCCAAATTACTAGCAGCACTTGATGAATATTTGTTCAATGATGAAACATTCAAGAAATTGGGAACAAATGAAACTCCAACCTCAGTGGTAAAGAAGGAAGCCAATAAGATTAAGCTAAAGCCCTTCCCATCTAAGGTATGCACATCTTAGAGACTCGAATCCTTTCTGTCATTATTAATAATTCTTTGAATGGTGAAGAGGAAAACAAGCTATTAAGAGTTCTTGAACTCACAAAATGGCAATTGGATGGACAATGGCGGACATCGAAAGGGATTAGCAATTACATGTGCATGCATAAAATCTTAATGAATAAGGATTACAAGCCTGAATTCAAAGTGACTTAAACCCAAAACAATGCAAAAAGTGATGGTCAAGGATGAGGTGATTAAGCTTTTGGATCTGGGGTAATTTATCCGATTTTAGATAGTGCTTGGGTAAGCCCAATTCATTGTGTACCAAAGAAAGGAGGAATCACGGTTGTAGAGAATGAAAACAATGAGCTTATTCCAACAAGGGCCGTTAATTTGGGTGGAGAGTATGTATTGATTATCAAAGTTGAACAATGCCACTCCGAAAAGATCATTTTCCTTTGCCATTTATTGATCGGATGTTGGAAAGATTGGTGGACATGCTTATTATTGTTTCCTTGATGGATATTCGATGCAAACCAAATTGCAATTGCAGGAGGATCAAGATAAGACAACATTTACATGCCACTTATGGTACTTTTGCATACGAAGGATGCCTTTCGGTTTATGTAATGCACCTACACTTTCCAAAAGATGCATGATAGCAATTTTCTCGATATAGTCGAAAAAGTTTATTGAGGTTTTTATGGATGATTTTTCTATTTTTGACCATTCTTTTGATAATTGCTTGCATAATCTCTCTTTAGTCTTGCAGCGTTGTAAAGACACAAATTTAGTGCTAAATTGGGAGAAATGTCACTTCATGGTTCAAGATGGAATTGTTAACTTGGCCGTCGGATTTCATCGAAAGGGATGGAAGTGGGCCAGTGCAAAGGTGGAGGTGATCGAAAAATTACCACCTCACATTGTAAAGGTAATTAGAAGTTTCTTGGGACATGCTGGGTTTTATAGAAGATTTATTAAGGATTTTTCAAAAATAAAAAAACCTCTTTGCAGTTTGTTAGTGAAAAATACACAGTTTGATTTTTCTCCTGACTGTTTGAAGGCTTTTAACCTTTTGAAGGAAAATCTCACTTCGGTTTGGGTTTTTCAACCATCACTTTTAACTTTGATTCTCATATAACATAACTTGAAATCGGATTGAATTGATTTAGCGAAATCAAATGCCTTAGCATTTTTAATCATTTGTGAACAACATTAAATTTTGTTATTTGTGTTTAGTTTTAAGTTAATTTACTTTTTAAACAAATTCAAAAATTTGGTTTTCAAATAAAATTAGGGTTAGTCAATTTCAGTACTTAGTAACGCCATTCCTTGTGGGTTCGATATCCGTACTTTTGTACACTTTATTACTTGAACGATTCGTACACTTGCGAAAATACGCATCAGTAACGCTGGTTGGGAGGCAACCCAATGTAATTTTAATTATATTTTCATTGTTTGTTTTTGTAGGTGAATAAATGGGGAGAGCAAAAGCACAAAAAGAATGAGCATTTCAGCAAAAAATGTGATGTGCCATGTTAAGGGAATTTTATTTTCTCTCACCTTTTTCATATTTATAAGCACATTGGGGAGAATGTATAATTTAAGTTTAGGGGAAAGAACTTCATTCTCTACATTACTATTTACTATGCATTTTAAATTTTTTAGGGAATTTTTTCAATTCATAGAATGTTTTTAAAAATGATTTGGGTAGAAGTTAACAAATATATGGAAACTAAATGCATGTATGTTTGATATGAAACATATGAACTCAATGATAAAATTTCGTTGTCATGACTAGGATAAGGAATGTAACATATTTGTTAAAATATTTATATTGATCGTGTGATATACTTGTAGTTTTGATTGAATTGTTTCAAATTTTTATACACATGTTTATGATTGAGTTTTGTGTGCTTATTGAGAGAAAATTTGTAGTAGTTTACGCGAGTCGATGAGATCTACCAAGTTTTAGAATCTATTTGATCATCCCTTGCAACAAAATTCTAAATAGTATTTAGCAAGAAAAATGATTTAGGCCTTATTTGGATTGATTGGGCCTTTCAAGATAACCATTGTTAATGTCAATAGTCACCCATTTGAGCCTAAAAAAGAACCATTCATATCTTTAAGCCACATTTTATTCCTAACTAAAAAGCATTACCTTTATCCTTGCACCTTTAGCTTGTATGAATAGAAAAAAAATTCAATAATGTGTTATGCTATAAAGTAAGGTGAAATGTAATGCACCCTATAAAAAAAGAAAAAAAAAACTTACAACACAATTATCCATCTAAAGAAAAATAAAATAGAATTGAAAAATAAGTTTGAGGGTGTTGTGAAGTTACAATAGAAAAGAGAGAACAATGATGTTCAATAAAAGAATATGAAAAGAATGACAAAAGTTGGTGCACTAAAATATCAAGTTAAAGCTCAATTACAGTTAAAAAGTACACGATGAATAAAACATAAGCTAAGGTGTGAAAGAGCCTAAATGTCTTCATTTATCAACCCCGTCCCCACCTAAGCCTTACATTACAACCATATAAAGTCCTTATTGATCTTTAACTAAGTGCATATTTATATTAGTGGAGAGGGATGTGAAAAATAGACTTATGAGACTTGTTCTAAGATTGAATTGATTAGCATACTCTTATAGGTTGATTTCATGAGTGCATTGGATGATATCATGTGTATCGTACACACACGAATCAATTTTCAAAAACCTTGCATATCCTTGTATTGATGGAATGTTGATTGATGAATATGTGAACCTTCTTATCATTGGATTGTATGACTTTTGAGAGTGATAGTTTTTGTGAAATATATATATATATATATATATATATATATATATATATATATATATATATATATATATATATATATATATATATATATATATATATATATATATATTTATGAATATACAACCCATGTTATTTTATTTAGTTATACTTGGCTTTACTTGAGGACAAGCAAAGAGTTAAGTTTAGGGGTATGATTAGTTATAAAAGTAGTCATTAGCACATTTTTAACTTCATATTTTTTTTATTCAATAAACAGTATTCTTGTTGCTAAAAATATTAAAATATAAATGTTTTTTGTGAAAAAGAGTGAAAATATAATTTTTGGGAATTTTTAGGGATTTTTTATAGATTTTTAACGTAGAACCAATAAAAAGCTACCACATGGCCTACCATGAAGGCAAAGAAGCTGACTGGGTAAGCCACATGGATGGCACACTAGCAGGGAAAATGAATCATAGACCTCCTTGTGCGAGGAGCAAGATATTGCATGCCACTTATCTGCACAATGTTCAATTCGATTTTAAGTGCGGTCAAACCTTCACGACAGATGTCACCATTCTACTCATCCAGTCATTCCACCAATGCGCCACTTCATCTGTTATCACGAATTACATTGCGCCTCTTAGTTTTGACTCAACATGCATTGACTTAAACTGATCTCCCCTAGCAAGCATCGTTCTTTGATTCTCCTTATAATTTTCACATGCCACGTATCTAATTCTGATTGGTTGGTGCTAGAAATTTTCCTTTTTTCATCTCAGCCCTCGATATAAAGCTGATCTGACAATCTAGATTCCATCTGAGCTATATTTAAGCCTTTAATCACCCTCATAAAATATAACTAGCCACCATTAGCATAAATTTGATCAGCTTTTGGAGCTAAAAAGAGAGAAAAATACAAGCAAATTCAAAAGGAGATACAATTTTGGTAGAGATTCAAGAGAAAATTAGTACTACAATTCAAGAAATTGATTGTATTTCTTCTTCTATTCTTTTCTTCATCAATTTTTATGTTTTTTTATGAAAAATATGAGTTTTATTGACAAAATTATATATAGTTAATTTATTAATCTAAGGATCTTATAAACCCAATTTTCACCATGTAATGCTCTAATATTTTATCCCCAATATAATTTTAATTTAATTATATTATCTAATTTGATTTTTATGCTATTAATTGTTTGGGCAACAATTTATCTATAGAGGCAATTAAATAGATTTGAGAGAATTATTTAATTGTTTATCTTGATTAAATAACATGCATAGTTTCTTGGCAAATGTGTATGATTCTTATGTATGTGATCCATAATTGATAAATTTAATGAGTAATATTCAATTTAATTGGTATAATAATGTGTTTAAATTAATTACTAAATGGTGTGTAATTTACTTGAGAAATGAATACATGCTAGCTTAGATTCAATTGATCGTGTAATTAATTGATAACTATATTGGATAGATTTTTGTTATTCACAGGTTTAGAAAATTAGGAGATTAAGTATTACTAGATATTTTCTCATATATCTTCTTAGTTACCAAATCTAATTTAATTAATTATTGCTATTTAGTTTTAGTTATTTTAATTTTGCTTCCTTAAAATATAAAAACACAAAAAAATTGGTTTTTTATTTTTTTAGTTTTAAAAATTATTTTCTAATAAAATAATCTCTATGAGAACAATCTTTTGTTATCATTATATTACTTGTTACGATACGCGTGGCGATCAAGCATCAATAACATATAAATATCCAACAAGATAAGTAATCAACACTACTACAAAAACGGTGACTTAAAGTCAGCGAACCGACTTTAAATTGAGTGACTTAAAATTTAAAATTGGTTCACCGCGTGAACCGAATTTACCTGTATTGATTTTTTTGTTTTATTGTCATTTTTCACTCCACTAACATGTATTCAATATAACATAAAAAAACCAAAATATAAATAATCATACAAATAATTGAAAATTTAAATATAATTAATTACTTAATAATTAAATTTATTACAAAAATAAATAATGTATATACAATACATATATATATATATATATATAATTAACTTAAATTACAAATAAATAATGTCATCAAAGTGTAATTGGATTGTGCGAGTAAGCTTGGTTGGCTTAGAATCACCAGCATTGTGACAAGGAAACTAGGCAAAAAATAGCTTATCCATATAATAATTCATTCCCCTACATACATGAGCACGTAAACATCCATCAAACAAGAAATCTAAACTTCAGAGACATACGAATGGAGAAACTAAATCATTATAAATATTACCATCAAAAAGAGATTACTACAGCGACATCTGAGTGATATAATAATAACCTTATCCCTTCGAACTCATAATAGCACTTTATTAATCATTTATCTATAAATATGAAGCTATTTGGAATCAAGTTCGTATTTTTAATGCTATAATGAGCTCTAAATATGAAATTAAGTGTAACTCTGATTTGTTACTCGCTTGTATGAGTTTTGGTGCCCTTAAACGTATGGAACAATTTTGTAATACGTTTATAGGCACCAAAACTCATACAAGCCAAGTAAAAAAATAGGAGTTACACTTGACTTCATATTTAGAGCCCATTATAGCATTAAAAATAGTAGTAGAGATTCCAAATAACTTCATATTTATAGACAAATGATTAATAAAGTGCTACTATGATGTTGTCATAAGGAAAGTAGGCAAGAGAGATGAGATGAAGTTTGGGCCAAAAACAGGTCCATAAAACAATGCATTCCCTTAAATACATGAGCATATAACCATTCATAAAACAAAACATACATCAAACAAGGGACTACAGACACAAGAATAGAGAAATTAAATCATTAAAAAAAATTACCGTTATGTTGTCATATGCTATTCAAGATCATTAGAATCTTCCCCTGATTCTTCTTGTGATGATATAATTTGAACCATGTGTTCTTCCCATTCCTCTCGTAAATCATCAAAAATTTGCTGGTCATAGTCCGTCTTGTTCCAATCAAAGAACTACATGTATTTAAAATCAAAATAAGAATGTAATTTCATATATTTACAAAAAATATCTCAAATATGTTAAAAACCTTTTTGTATATGGGTAAAAGATATTATCACATCATCAATTGGAATTTTGATAATTGTAATGATTTTTCTCATAAAATTCATAACATAATAACCATACCTAACTCCATTATTTTGTTGTGGAACCTACAAAAAACAAGTGTACATGATTTTCCATATTCGAACATCTTTATTATTCAATAGTAAAATTAATAAAATTATTAATATTCTCTTGTACATACCAAACTTTTGTCCGTATAAGCTTATGAGATTTTTTAAGGGCAATGCCCTATTAAGGTTTAAAAAGGTTAGTTTTTTATTAAATATTACAAAAAATAATAGAAGAAACCTATAGCTAGCTATAACTCTTACATTTCAACAACTGTTTTTGTATCTTTACTCAGTTCTATAGAAGTTGAGTCACAGTACCAAGCATGATTATTGAAAAGATCAAGGACTACCAACATCCAATGATCTTGGCCTTGTTCAAACCTTAGTGGCCAAGGGATTATCAAATTTTCATTTATGTTAAGCGTTAATGTCCTATCACATAATTTTTTATCTCTGATGCTAACATCCTTCTCTTGATATTGATTGACATATGAAGAATCGTAGAACATTGCTAAATGTGATGAGTGATTATGTCGAAGTCAATTATAACACACTCTATATAAAAGAATTATATATAAGTAATTAGATAATATAAATATAATAATATATATTCTACCTAAATGAAATAAAATTAAAGAGATTGAGGACTCACCTTGTCTACACTTGAATTATACTTAAATCGATCATTTGATATTCAAATAGTTGCAATATGCACTTGATCGATATATAAGTTTGGCCGAGGTTTAAAATAATAGTAGTAAACAAGTGGCATAGTCCATCCATCATTTATGCTAGATGCCCTCGCAACAATAGTCATCAAAGCGCTAAGATTTCTGCTAAAATTTAAAGCATAATCATAACTATACTTTTTCCAAGGCTTCTTCTTGAATGACTTGGTGTGCGATGATTGGCCACTAGACATAGATTTAGCACGAGATACTTGCTTCGTATCTCTTAAATGTGCCACATTTAAGAGTTCTGGTATAATAGACTAAAAACAGTATTATGTATGTTAGTAACAATAAAAGATATATTAAAATAATAGTAGTAAACAAGTGTTATTTTTAAGTTAAAAACTAGTACCACGTCAAAATTTAGAACAACTTGAATTGACGGCCAAGCCATATACTATCCAACTACTTCTTGGATTTTGGTAGCATCAGAAGGCACAGGTAGTGGACAATCATGAAGTAATGATTGATCAATTACTATTCACCAATGATTAGGAAAATATTGATTATGAATCATCCAATCATCGCTCAATTTTTGTACCATTCCAATAGCAACAAAATCCATTGATGAAGGATGTTTCAACAAACATTTCATATTCTGTTAAAAATTTAAATTTTATATATAATAAATAAAACGTATAATAAGAAATAAAAATAATAGATTATATACACCAGAAATTAAAATCTTATCACATATGATTCATCAAATAGAGGAGAAATCCCATGTGGGGTAGCTATTGGATGTACATTCTCACCATAACATTCATCATGATTTGATTGATGGTAAGAATGTGCAGATTGCATAGGATAAAATGAACTACTACTTGATTGCATATGCATTCTTGGCATATAGGGAGGACCCATAGGATGACTATATCCCATACTGGATATAGTTTGAGCACCATGAGATTGTGTGGATGACATGCTTGGCATGGATGGTTGCATTCTTGGCTAATATGGCATGCCCTGGTTATAGAATGATGTCATGCCTGACATGTGTTGTGATTCATATTCTTTTATAGTGGAAATCTCACTTAACATTGAGGCCTTAAAGGAGTTGAGTTCTTCTTCAATTTTAGTGTACTTCTCCTTACTGACTTTCTGAAGCTTTTATTTTGGAATTTTAAAATACTCCATATAACCATCCTATTGGCTACCTCCCTTAACACGACCAGGATGGTCGCATCCAAATGCATGATGTAAAGCATCTCTCCCAAGCTCTTCGATTATTTCACCCCTGGATATTTGTTTTTAAATAACTTTCTACAAATAATAAAGCACACAAACATATCATGCATTATTACATCAATTATTAAAAATCATTAAGACTTTGTATCAACCAAAATTACTAACCAACTTATTTAGTTGTTCTTCTCCTCGCTTAGTCATCGGTCTTGACTTCTTTGTTTTGGGAGTCTTTGTTTCTATGTACAATTCAGTTTGGGTAACCAGTCTACCCAATTCAGCTTCCTACATAAATTATGAAAAATTTATTAACCATGACATGAAATTAAATTGAGGAAAATAAATATAAAAATATTTATAAATTAACACAAATTAATAATACCATTCTATATCTAACTTCAGGATTTGAACACCTCCCAGTACGGTTACGAAGAATGTTATGCATTTGTATATTCTAATGTTCTTCCCTAATAATTTCAAATTCATCTGTACGTCTATAATCCACGAAGTCTTTCCAAACTTAAGGTTTAATATAGAGGTGTCTTTCAGGGATTTTGTAGAGCTCTACTTCATCAAGTGGTTCCAAATATGGAAACACATAATTTCTTGCCAATCTGGAAGCCTTGTATTCGTTCCACACCTTATTTGCAATCTTATAACACTTGCTCTTCCAATTTTCATCGACTTGTAATGATTCTATAAAAACACACTACAAAATATTAGATATAATATATGTAATTGATTATAAAATATAAGAAACTTACACAAATGGTTATCCATATGTTGAACTTTTCTGCATCGTCAACCTGAGACCAATCATTTATATTGATTGATATACTGGACTTCACAAGTCTACCAATAGAGGATTTCAATTGTTGGCCATTTTCCCCTATTGGATTACCAGTAGCATTAAATAAAATAGGTACTCTATCATCTAGGTTAAGTAGAGCATCGGGTATATTCGCCCAACCCTTTCTTTTCAAATGCCCAAATGGATCCTTTGGATCTACAAGCTCTGTTACCCGAGGATCCATGAAATATATGTTGATACTTAACCTCGTCAAATTCATGAAATCGCTCATTTTTACATTTAACACATAGGCATTGAATCACACTAATTCCAGTATTACTATTTCTACAAGCAAATTCCATGAAACTTTCAACTCCAGAAATGTAGTCTTGCTCAATTCTACACTTTGACATCCAAGATTTTTCCATTTTCTATTAATGACATTAATTAATCATATTAATTATGTATCCAATCAATATATTTAAAGTATTATTATATATAAATTCCCTAATTATTAGAATATATACCAAAACATACATAATACAAAACATTTATCATTTTAATCATTTTACAATTGTATTACTTTTACTTAATAAAATATAATTATTTATATGTAAATAAATTTATCCATGTATGATAAATATTATAGTCCCTCGAACCCACAATATAGAAATATTATTTTCACAGAAAATAAGCCAAACATATAATAACAACCATAATACAAAACATACATAAATCAAAAATTTATATAAAAAATAAAGAAAAATGAATAATAAGTGCGTAGGATTAATAGAAATACTTACAAGAGTAAATGAAGTGACTAAATAAAGGAAATGAGGAAGAAATTGGTGTTTTGTAAGTGACAATAAGTGAGAAAATGGGTATAAAAAATTTGAGTATTTCGCTCAAAACAATAGGGGATTTGAAAGATAATGAGAAGAGGAATATAACCCATAAAACGTCGTTAGAAATGGTGGTCGAAGGTGGCCGGAAAATGAGAAAGAGTGGAGGGTGAGCTCGGTTTTGGGCGAAGGGTGAGCTCGGTTTTGGGCGAAGGGTGTTGCTACACAAATTGAAATTTGGAATTCTACTGGTGAAGAAGAGAAAAGAGAAAGAGAAATGGTAATAAATGGGATGTAGCGTCGGTTCGCCACTTCAACCACCGCTATCCACATGTGTAGTATATATATATATATATATATATATATATATATATATATATATATATATAGTATAAAAAAATAAAAAATAGTTATTTAAAAAAATATTAATCATCACAAAATTGTTATATAAATTTTGTTTTATATATCTTAAATTTGAAATCAACTCAAATGATGTGGCATATTATTATAAGTAATTACAATAAATATAATCATATAATTATATTTATGTGTATATATTTGTTATGTTTGATAATCCCTTGGCCACTAAGGTTTGAACAAGGCCAAGATCATTAGATGTTGGTAATCCTTGATCTATATGGCAATCATGTTTGGTACTGTGACTCAGTTTCCATATAATCGAGTAAAGATACAAAAGAAGTTATTGAAATGTAAGAGTTATAGCTAGTTATTTTTCTTCTATTGTTCTTTATAATATTTAATAAAAAAATAATTGTTATAAACTTTGATAGGGCATGGAAGCTGTCGAACAAGAGTAGAGGCATTGTCTATAAAAAATCTCATAAGCTTATATGGGACAAAGTTATGGTATGTATAAGCGAATATTAATAATTTAATTAATTTTACTATTAAATAATAAAGATGTTCGAATTTGTAAAATATTATACACTTGTTTTTTGTAGGTTCTACAACAAAATGATAGTCATGTGTGGTTACTATGTCATGAAGTTTATGAACAAAATCATCACAAATATCAAAATTCCAATTAAAGATGTGGTAATCTCTTTTACCAATATACTTTTTTAACATATACAAGTTATTTTTTTGTGAATTCATGAAATTACATTCTTATTTTGAATTTGGATACATGTAGTTCATTGGTTGGAACAAGTCGGGCTATGACTCACAATTTTTTGATGATTTACTAGAGGAATGGGCAGAACACATGGTTCAAATTATATCATCACAAGAAGAATCAGGAGAAGATTATGATGATTTTGAATAGCATATGACAACATTATGGTAAGTTTTATAATGCTTTAATTTCTCTATTCCTGTGTATGAAGTATGGGCGGCTTGTTTGATGAATGTTTTGTTTGATGGATGTTTATGTGCTCATGTATTTAGGGGAATGCATTGTTATATAGACATGTTTTTTTTCAAACTTCATCTCATCTCTCTTGCCTAGTTCCCTTGTATGACAACACCATGGTAGTCACTAGCGAGCCAAGTACAGGAAAAGCACCAAGAATCATCATTCTGGTGTAATATCATGAATTCACAAAAAATAACTTATATATGTTAAAAGATTAGTAAAAGAGATTACCACATATGGGCACCAAAACTCAACCAATCCAAGTAAAAAATCGGAGTTACACTTGACTTCATATTTAGAGCTCATTATAGCATTAAAAATATCAACTTGATTCCATATAGCTTCATATTTATAGACAAAAGATTAATACAATGCTAATATGATTTTGAAGAGATAAGGTTTTTATTATATCACTCTGGTGTCGATGTGGTAATCTTTTTTACTAATCTTTTAACATATATAAGTTATTTTTTGTGAATTCATAATATTACATTCTTATTTTGAATTTAATTACATATAGTTCTTTGGTTGGAACAAATGGGGCTATGATATGCAAATTTTTGATGATTTATGACAAGTATGGATAGAACACTTTGTTCAAATTATAACATCAGGAGAAGAATCTAATGATCTTGAATAATATAGGACAATACTGTGGTAATTTTTATAATGATTTAATTTCTCCATTCCTATGTTTCTGAAGTTTGGATTGCTCTTGTTTGATGGATGTTACGTGCTCATATATTTACAGGAATGAATTGTTATATGAACCAGTTGTTTTTTTCCCAGTTTCTTGGTCACTATGTTGGTGATTCTAAGCCAACCAAGCTTCCTCTCCTTGAAATAAAGTGAGAACAACACAAAATCCATGACAAAAGAGACATCATTTTATTTGTAATTTAAGTTAAATATATATGTATTGTATATAAATTTTTTTTATAATAAATTTAATTCTCAAGTAATTGATTAATATTTAATTTTTCAATTATTTGAATTATTTAAACTATTTGTTATACAAATTTTGGTTATTTTTGCTATTATGTAATGATTTTGAATACAGGTTTTTATCTGAGTATAATAGAAAATGAGTAAATCTTTTCAAAAAACTTAAAGTTGGTTCACATGTTGAACCGACTTTACATTTTAATTCATTGATGCATATTTTCGCAAGTGTATGAATCATTCAAGTAATAAAAGTGTACAAAAGTACGGATATCGAACCCACAAGGAATGGCGTTACTAAGTACCGAAATTGATTAATCCTAATTTTATTTGAAAACCGAATTGTTGAAATTGTTTAAGAAGTAAATTAACTTAAAAATAAACACAAATAACATAATTAAATGTTGTTCACAAATGATTAAAAATGCTAAGGAATTTGATTTCGCTAAATCAATTCAATCCGATTTCAAGTCATGTTATATGAGAATCAAAGTTAAAAGTGATGGTTGAAAAACCCAAATTTATCTAATACTCTCTCTCAAGTTATATTAGAATTAATTATCTACGAAAACCAGCTATATTTCTATGAAGATTTAATCACAAACAAGCACATTACGATTTATGGAATTTCTAGAATAACCACATACATCATGCATTAGGTCTCACACTCGCATTCAACATACATTATTTATCACAAGAAGCATTCATTACACATCTCCTCTCGGTCTCAATATAATGCAAAAAATCATCTAAATCTTGGCCAAAACTTTAAAAGCATTAAACATGGAAATAAATACTCAACTTGAAAACAATGAATTCATATAATGATAACACAAGAAATCAGATTTTCTTGATTCAACTACATCATAGCCTTAGCAAAAATAAATTAGTTCATAACAGAAATAAGGACAAACATCATCTCAATTGAATCCATGAATAAAAATTCTGAATTAAATGTAGAAAATAAAAGCTAAGGAGAAAAGATGAAAACTCTTGAAGATGAAGACTTGGTAGCAACAATGGTGATAATCCTTTGAGCTTCTCCAAACTTTCTCTCCAAAATTTCCTTCTCTCCTCCAAAAATGGCTCAAATATGCTCCTCTCTGCCTGTGGCCTCTTTCTCCATCATATTGTATATATAGATCTAGGGTTTTGGGGGCAATTTTGGAACAAAACAACATAAAAAGTGTGTTTTCGGACGAAACTCACCGGCGGCGACATTATTCTTGCCGCGGTGATATTTTTGAAAAAGTTACGATTTTGGTTCCGCTGATTATCGCCAGTAGTGAGATGAATGTGGCCGGCGGCTATATGCACTTGGCCAGTGGTAAGATTATGTTGGTCGGCGATGAGATTACTTTGGCCAGCGGCGATATTAATTGGGCCAGCGGCGAGATTAATTTGCAAAAATCCGTGTTCTCGGGAAGAATTTCGCCGTGCTATTTTTGCCAATGGTGAGAATATTCTTGTCGGCAGCGGGATTTCTAAATTTTGAAACTTTGATTTCTTTTTATTTTCACTCAATCCCGATCATTGTACTTTGTCCCAAACTTCTCCAAAATCATGATTTTACCGGAAATTGCACTTTAAACACGAAATGACATTTGTGGATTAAATAATCAAATAAACACAATTTTCACACAAATATCAACATTTAAATCATAAAAAAAATGAAATAATTTGACTCTTATCAGTCATCCCATTTAAAGTCAATTATTAACCAACTTTAAAAGTCATTTTTGGCGTAGTGAAGTGTAGAATCTATAAAAATTAGGAAAAATAATAGTGTTGTTTAGCCTTTATTATTTTTTACTATTCAGCTTAAAAACTAATTAATATAGTAATTAATAATTGCTTTAAGTAATAAAAATTATAACATGCGTTATTAGTAGACGGAGAGTATTAGCAATAAAAATTATATGGTTTGGTATATTAGAGGTGCCATTTTTAATCAAAATGTATCTATACGAATCCATATTTTTAAAGTAGTATAATGGTAATATCCTCCTATTTTCTTTAATATACACAAATGGTGAAATTTTAGGTTTTAAACTAGGATTTAATCATAAGCTTGACTATGTGTTATAAGTGAAGGGTAATTGTGTGATTCGAAGGTCTGGTACGTAGTAGTACCCCAATTAACAAAATGTACGCATATGAATCCATATTTTCATAGCATACACTAGTAGTCCATACATTTAATTTTAGGTGTATTTATAGTCTAAAATTAAGATTTAATTGAAAATTTCAGTAAATACCACACATATAGGCAAATAATTAAGGGAAAACTCATCTTTAAATTTATTTTCTGATGGTGAACCACCTCTCAATCTTCAACCCACCATTTCTTCTATAGCTTTCTTATATTAGTATCCCATCACATGATTTCATCATGTATAGTAAATGTATTAGGATGTCTCTTCTTGCAATCATGTCATTCATATGGCATATCATATAGACTACATCTCCTTTGATTTACATGGTTGTTTTCTATGTTATCTACTATGTCTTGTGTTAGTTCTTAGTTTATATCTTGCTCTTAAATATTCATCTTTTGCTTTAAATATTTTTCTGTGAAAACTAATGTGTATTTTTTAAGCTTAATTACTTGAGTGTTGTCTTCTTTTTTTCTCTATACTTGTTACTTGTTGTGGTTTGTGATTGGAAGAGTGCTCAAAAGCACTTAATATATCTTGATTTTATGCATTTTAAATGATTAAATAGATTTATATTTTTTTAGTTTTACTATCATTTCAAGCAAAGCTATCTTTTTAGAATCCCAAGTATGTTTTCTTTTTTAGGTATTTTAGCTTCAAAAAGATTTAATTGATTAAACACTTGAAGAATATATATGAAAGCACCCATTACAACTTTAAAAGCTTAAAAGATAACACATGTAAAGCATTACGTATGTTCCAAACCATGAAAAATGATGTACAAAGAAAATAAGGGATCAATTTGTTCAGAACAATGTAGACCGTAACATGGAAGTTTTATCACAATGCTAAACAAAAGGATTGAGAATCACGCATCCTATAATTGATGCAAACTATCGTGTGAAAATGTTAAATGCCTTTGCATGAGTGTAGTGGATCAAGCTCCAAAACACGTACAACATGTGTATGCCACAACGTGAAAGAATTGTATACCGCTACGCCAATCATTTAATCCATATTTTTCTCCTTTCCTACAAGTATAAATAAGACCCTAATTCTATTGTAAATCATATCCCACAACTTCATTCTTAAGTTGATATCTTAATCTCTTAAGCTTTCTTAGCTTTCCTTTTAGTAATTTCAAGTTTTATTCTCATTTGAGAGTTGAACAATTTTAGTTTATATAGTAATTGTAGTTTTAATTCAAAAAATGGTATTGGTATATTTAAATGTATTCTTTTCAAATTATCTTTATGTGTTATTTTCTATGCTATGTTTAATTTATTAATCATTTATTAAAATATACATGTCTGGTTATAAATATTATGGAATATTAGTAATATTTTTATGCTTGTAAAATATTAAAGGACATTAAGCATTTTTATAAAATAATTTAAGTTTTATTTCTTTGTCAAAATTAAAACAAAATTTGTGAAAGAAAAATATATTGATGAAGTATATTTCATCATAAATAATAGAGTTAGATTTAAGATTTAATTATCTGAATCTAATTTAGAGACTTATTTAAATAACTCTATTTCAAATAGTTTTATAAGATCTATTATTGAAAAATATATTGACGATATATTTTTCATAATAGATTTAAAATCAGAAAGTTAATTTTTAGATACTTAAATCATCAACCTAACTTGGATACCTTTATGAAAATTTAAATTTATAGTCCCTCTAAAAGCATCAATTAAATGGTTTATAATTTGTTTAGGAATAAAACATAATTTAGTTAACTATCAATTATTCATCCCTATCAAAAGTCTTTACTCGATAATTGATTAATAAAGAGATATCTTAGGATAATTTTTATAAAAAAGAAAGAATCAATAATCTTTATTCATATTTTTAATAACCTATTTGTTTGTACATATGAAGTGACCCATAGCCCAGCCCAAGATGAAGGACCACCTGGTAGGTCGGTCCATTTCAAAATGAGCATATCTCATCTAACCGAGCCTATGGAAGATGACTTAGTCATAAGAAGGAATGCCCTGAATGACATACCTAGCTTTACACTTCAAATGCACCAACAAATTATAAGGTCTATCCCAAAGGATGCTTCCTCTATAAGGTTGACCCCCAGCTCGACCTTAGGTCGAGCTCCATACATAAAAAGTTGCATTTTTATACTGATTGTATCCCTCTGACACTCATATATGTGTACCCATTGTGTAATTGACACTTGTAAGTGTAATGCCTTATAAATAAAGGAGCCTCTCATGGAATCTACACATATTTAGTTAATCATCTTAAATTATCTCTAAGTTATCTCTTTATAAATCGAATCAACCCTAAACATTTTTTTGCCCACCCTAGGGCTCCAATGTTTAGGTCAAGTATAAGTTTTAAACCCAGTACTTCTTAGGATTTACTCTGAGTCTTGAGAAAATCTTGGAAAATCATTCGTGCTCTATTCAAACTCATTCGCCCACTTAAGCCATTTATCACATGTCAAAATGGAAGGAACTCATGCTAGTATACATTCAAAGTTAGCTAATAAGGAAACAAGGGTGGCTTAGAGAGATACATCACCATCCCTCGATGTGGTTAGAGTAGGGAGCACGAGGAAACCATAAGAGAAAATAGAACATTATGGTCTCATTTAGGGGGAAGGACCCTGGACGACCAAGCAGTACACTAATTTAACAAAACCATAGCAAGACAGGGTCAACCTGAGCTACACCACTCAGAGCAAGAGGATGAAAGGAATCCCATTTCTATCTCAAAAAGACCTGGTGAAGAACAATGGGTTCAGGAAAGGAAGAGCTTAAAGGCATGATTTCATGCATTGGAGGAAGGCAATAAGAAGTAAGACCAAGCTTTAAAGGTAGCTATTGAGAAAAATGAGAAGAGTAAAATTCCTTATGATATGGATCGGGATTATGAATAATTGTGTATCTCCCCCTTTTTTTAATGATATAGAAAATAACGAGCCCCTTGCCAATTTCAACTCTCCCAAATTCCCTAACTATTTTGGGATAAAAAACCAAGTAACAAATGTGCAACACTTCAAAACAACCACGACCCCCATGAGCTTAGCTTAGGGAAAAAGATATTACATGATGTGCAAACTGTTAGTAGCTATTCTCTGTAAGGGCGCCCAAAAATGGTTCAACAAATGGGTGCCCCGATCCATATCCTTCTTTCCATAGTTTTCCAGACTCTTTATTACAAACTACACCTGTAACAAACCCTTGAGAAAATAATCACACCACCTTTTCTCCATTATTTAGGAGGGGAGAATCCACTTAGGAGTACATGAAACAATTCAGGGAGGAAAAACTAGAAATCTCTCATTGTCCTAACTCTATAAATATAAAGGCCTTCTGGAAAGGTCTTATAAAGAATTATGATATATTTTTAGAATTAACCAAGACAATGCCTCGTACTTTAGAGGAAGATTATGGTAAGGAATTTTTTTTTGTCAACCTAGAGAGAGCTAGGCCTGGTCAAAGGCCAACAAACTAACATAGAGGTGGTGCCAGACAAAGAAAATAGTAGGATAAGCCCATATAAGGCACATCAAAATAGAAAAAGTAAATGCTTCATACCAAATAACAGGGAGTTCGGACAATGCTAAAGAAATAGAGGACCCTAAGGAAGGTCATTTTCTCCCTTTAAAGGTCCCTCCTTGAGAGTTAATCTAACCCAAGCTATAATGAAAATGGGGGAGGAACCCAACATTGGGTGGCCACTAAAAAATGAAATCCCTAATTAAGGACACATCCAAATGGTGTTCCTTTTATAAGGATGTGGGCCACAAGACAAAAGATTGCAAACACCTCAAAAAGAAGATAAATGAGTTATTAGCAAAGAGATATCTAAAGGACCTCGCACAAAAAATGGAGATCAGAGAAATCACCAAAACAGGTGAGAGGTGCCAAAAATAACAAACTTAGTAGGCGGTTAAAGAGGGTCTCACAAAGAAACCAATATCAAAACCCTACATACCATGTATGGAGGGCCATAGATTAATGGAAGTTCAAACAACTCATGCAAAAGGTTTTCCAAAGAATTACGCAGTGCCCCCCATGTATACACCTGACAAAAGGAGACCTGCCATTGAAAATCATTTTCAATGAGAAGGATGAGACCTCATTTTATCATGAGGACCCTCTAGTGATCACCTTGAGGATTGGATCTTCTGATGTTTTTATAATAATGATTGATACATGAAGATGGGTAGACCTCCTTTTTATGACCACTACAAGAACTCTAAGTATAAAGGACCCTGATATTGTTAAGATAGAGCTCCCTCTTGTAGGGTTTAACAATAGTACTACCTATGCTAAAGAGTAGTATTGCTTATTATGGAAAAAGGAGTGATGGTAATGACCATTTTCGTAATCATCGATGTCCCAACTCATTAAAAAGCCATCTTGGAAAGACCTTGGATACATAAAATAATGGTTGTCCCACCCTCAACCAAGTAATCAAATTTTTCACTGATGGAGGACGAGAAGAGATTAAGGGAGACCAAGAGATGGCTAGGAGCTACTATAACGCTACTATAAAGGAAGTTACCCGTAAATAGTAGTTACCAAGAGGTATCCCTGAAAGGAAGCCATGAAGCAAAGGCCTTATAAAATCAATCAACTTAAATGAAGTAAGAGACCTCCCAATTGAGGTAAAAGGCAAGATACATCCCCTTAAAATTGGGTGAAGACTTGACGATGGAGCTAGTGGAACAACTCTCATAATTCCTCAAGACTAACTTGTATGTCTTTGCACTAACTCCAACTGACATGCCTAGAATTGATCCAAAAGTCATATCACATGAACTAAACATCAACTAGCGGCTAGACCCATACAATAACAAAATAGAAAATTCCCAAGAGAAAAGAATGAGGCCATCCAACATATGGTGGCTTCCTTTAAGGTGGCCCTAGTCAAGAAATCATGTGGGTCATATTGTATGTGTATAGCTTTCCCAGATTTAAATAAGGCATGTCTTAAGGATTTCTTCCCCTTTCCAAGTATTGATCAATTGGTAGATGCCTCTTCTAGCTTTGGGATGATGATTTTTTTGAATGCATACTCATGGTACCACCATATTAGAATACACCCCGAAGATGAGGACAAAAAATCTTTTATCATGAAAGAAGGAACATTCTATAATAAAAGAATGCCATTTGGATTGAAGAATGTAGGTGCCACATATCAACATCTAGTCAACAAAATATTTGAAGAATAACTGGGGAGGAGCCTAGAGGCCTATGTGGATGATATGGTGGTAAAATCAACTCAACCCATGGACCACATTAATGGCCTAGAGGAAGTATTCTCAATAATTTGAAGATACGGTATAAGGCTCAATCCCAATATATGCAAATTTGGTGTCATTGTGGGAAATCCTAAGGTACCTCGTGTCAACCAAAGGGATTGATTCCAACCTAGACAAGAAACATGCTCTGATAAATATGAAACCATCTTCTAGCCAT
The DNA here is from genome assembly GCA_033030585.1 of Hippophae rhamnoides. Lineage (NCBI taxonomy): Eukaryota > Viridiplantae > Streptophyta > Magnoliopsida > Rosales > Elaeagnaceae > Hippophae > Hippophae rhamnoides. The sequence goes on along the minus strand of CM065433.1, from coordinate 14,105,769 downwards.
AAGGGAATCCAACAATTAAATGGAAGAATAGTAGCATTGAATAGGTTCATTTTTAAATGCACTGATAAATGTCTACCTTCTTCAAAATGTTAAGAAATAGCACATTAGTCTTTGAAGAAATCAAGAAATATCTTAGTAACCCTCTGTCTTAGCTAGACCTCATCCAAGTAAGGTTATTTATTTGTATTTGGTTGTGACTTCCCATACATACAATGTTGTACTCCTAGCTAAAAGAAACAAAATTTAGCATCCTATCTATTATGTTAGCCATGTCTTGATAGGTATCCATAGTAGGTATCTAATAATTGACAAGTTAGCATTAGCTCTCAAAGTTAGTGCACGAAAGCTCAAGCAATACTTTGACTTACACACAATTGTGGTACTCATTTCTCATCCACTCATGAATGTTCTAATGAGACCAGATGTAGCAGGAGGGCTAGAAAAGATAGCCATAGAATTGGGGGAATACAACATTAAAAATATGGCTAGAACAACCATTAAAAGGAAAACATTTGACAAGTTTATGGTTGAGATTAGTGAAAAGATAGAAGTTGTTATCAATGAGGAGAAAAAGAGAGTATGTGGGATCATTGCAAGAGGCCAAACAAAATCTAGTAATATCATTAACAATCCTATTAGAAGCGTCCTTAGAGAAGGCTGAAAGAGGGATTAGATGTATAAATGCTCCAACTATCCCATGGTATGTCCCGATTTATAACTTCCTAGAAAGGGAAAAGCTACCAGATGATAGTAGGTCTACAAAGGAAATCAAGGTCAAGATAGGTCTGTATATGATAGAAGTAGGAAAATTATAACAAAAAACTTCATTCGATCCAAGGCACTTGTGTGTAGCCAAAGAGGGATCTAAAATATTAATGTATGAAGCACATGAAGGGGACTGTGGTTCACATTCAGGAAAGAGGAAGTTATCACAGAGAATCATGAAACATGGCTATTATTGGCCTACTATGCTAAAAGATTACACAAAATACACCCTGACATGCAATAAATACCAAACGTTGGCCCTTTTGTCACACACTCCCCCAAATATCATGAAGGAAGTGGTGAGTCCTTGGCCCTTTTATATGTGTAGGCTTGACATAGTAGGACCCCTATCTATAGGAATGGGTCAAAAAAAGTTTCTACGTGTGGCTACTAATTATGTTTCAAAATGGATTAAGGCAGAGCCCCTAAGTAGAATACTGGAGGAAGAGATGATTCAATTTATATGGAAGTCCATAATTTTCCATATCAGCCTACCGACAGAGCTCGTCATAGATAATGGGAAACAATTCATAGGACAAATATTCAAAAAAATTTCCCTTAAGTACAACATTAAGATGTGCCACTCCGTGCTATATTATCCTTTATGAGTGCTTAAAAATCTGTAAAATTGTTATGATTTAATATATCTTAATTGATTAAATAGATTTATATTTGTAAGATTTAATCATATTTTTATATAAATTTGTCTTTTTGGAATCATAGGTATTTTTATTTTTATTTTTTTGTATTTTTGTTCAAAAATAATTTAAAGACTCGAAGAAAAATACATCACAAATATGTTGAGAAACAAATGAGGAAAAGTAAAAAAAAATGGAAAACTTGGACAAAGGGGTCAAACATTTTCAAGATATTTTTCCACTTTTTAAGCTTTTTCCTTACATATAAAGGGACCCTTTCTCCCATTGTAAAAATCATCCCTCAAAATCTCAACTCTTCTATCTCTCTAGATTTCTCTCCTTAGAAAGCTTTCTTAGTTAATTCTTTTAGTTTTAAAGTTTTTCTCCTTTTGAGAAGAACTAGTTATGCTTTTGTAAATTTCTATTTCTTAATTCAATAAACTAAAATGCAAATCCATTTGGAGGTTTTTGGAGAAATGAAACTAGCATCAAAGTTCTATAAGGATTCTTGTGAGGTATAATTTTAAAATTAATTATTTACTGTTATTTTTATATTTTATTCTTATATATTATATTTAATTTGTCTGTGATTAAATTTAATATGGCTAGTTTTTTTGTAAATATGATATAATAATAATGTTATCATGCTTGCGAAATATTAAATAGGTAAAACATTTCCTATAAAATATATTGATTTTGTTTTTATTCAAGATTTTATATTGAGGATGATAGAGAGAAATATATTATTTTTTATTACAAACTTAAATGTAAAAATTAGATTTTAAGGTTTAATTATTCGGTCTGATTTAAAGTAATACTTTTTTATTTTTTGGTACAATCACCCAGTAATTAGAGTTAAGCTCTATTTGAAAAGTTTTTATAAGAAATATTATGACAATATATTTTTAGTAATTGTTTTAAAACTTGAAAGTTAGTACTTGGATAATTAAATTCTTAAGTTTAATTTGGACACATTGAATAAAGTTTAAAATGTCTAACCCTACCAAATGTGACATTTAAATGGTTCATTTTCAATCTTTTAGAAAAATGAATTAATTTAATTAACCAAATTAATTATCGATCTTATCCATAGGTGTTAATTGATTTGTTTAATTAATAAAGAATATTTAACCCCACCAAAGGTGGTATTTATATAAAAAAGAAAAAATCAATAAAAATCAATTTATATCTTTAATAACCTAAATATTATTAGTAAGCATAATTAACTTAATTATTATATCCATAAATACTCCACTATTACAAATGATAAAAATTTAAATAATTGTTTATTGAATCCATATCTATTTTTTTATTGTTATTAGATTACGAAACACAAAAAAATCAAAATATCATGACATGATATTTAAGATTTTATTTTATTTTTAAAAGTTTGAATAATAAATTAAAAACCACGTATATTCCTTCCTAAGATCGACCTTTAGAGTATACTTTTCATTTTCTATAAAATGATTCATGCACTTGCGAGAGTTTTACAAATATAAAACCAAAGTATCTATAAAATCACTATTGTTAACTCGATACTAGTTTTGTCTCATCAATCCTCAAACCAATGGTGAGGTAGAATCTTCCAACAAGTTAATCATCAGCTTATTAAAGAAGAGGCTAGAAAATGAAAATGCAAAAGGAAGGTAGTTGAAAGAGCTACCTAGAACATTATAGGCATTCAAAACTAGTCCTTAAGGAAGCACTAACAAGACCTTTGTCTCCCTGGTACACGGGACAGAGGCAATAATACCAACCGAGGTCATGATACCTATTGCCTGGTCGATTTTAACAAAGGAGTAAAACGAGGTAATCAAAGTAATCATACTAACCCTTGCATAGGAGAAAAGGAATGAAGTTGTAAGAAGGATGACCCAACAGAAGAGGAAAGTAGTAGATTATTACAACAGGATAATGAAAGAATGGATGGATGGAAACTGCATGCTAATTGGGAAAGACCTTACCAAATAATTGAAACAACACCAATAGGGACCAATCTATTGAAAAACAAAGAAGGATTTGAAGAGGGCACAAGTTGGAATGCTAAGAACTTGAAAAATGTGACTTATAATGTATAATAATTTACCATTTTTATGTAATATTGGCACAAACGTATCAATGGAACAACATCGCCTCTTACAAATGGATCTTTTTTAGAAGTCCTCCACCATTATACGTCACAAGTTGATCACCTCAGTTAAAAACCAGGTAGAGTGCCCTAACACATGCAAAAGTCATAAGTTTTCCACCTCAATTAGGAACCAAATCAGCACTCTGACATTGAAGGGAGATATGAGCACCTCCATCAGGAACTAGGTAAAGCTCATTCTCTCACCATTATACATCATGGGCTCATCACCTCGGTTAAGAACCAGGTAAAGAGCCCTAACATATGTAAAATTCATGAGTTATCCACCTCGATCAGGAACTAGGTTAGCACTCTGACGTGGAAGGGAGAGATAAGCACTTTGGTCAAGAACTAGGTAAAGTTCCTTCTCCTACCATTATACATCCTGGGCTGATCACCTCGGTTAAGAACTAGGTAGATCATCTTGTAATAGAGATTGAGGTGTTAATTAAGTTGATGTTCTTAAGTGCTAATAAAGTTGACGTTCCCAAATATTCTCAAGATCCTTTGCAAGAAATAGGTGGTCCAATGACTAGGGATAGATTTGGAAGATCAAGTTGGATGCAAGGATTAATTTAGGAAGCAATCTTTGTTTTAGTTTTTTTTTTTTTGTTAATTGTGGGCTTTTTATGTTTTATTTACCATATTTCATTTTATTATTTTATTTTTAAGGATAGATTAAGCCCAATCCATAACTAAATAGGCCAATTAGGCACATTTCATCTAGGGTTTTTTCTTTAGGGTTTGAAGTGGCATTTTTCATAAGGGGATTGTTATAAAAACACAACTATGTAATTCGATGGCAAGAACAAATATCATTAATGAAAAGTATATTTCAAAAAGATATTGTTTTTCCTTCTTGTGATCTTGATTGAATGCTTTAATTCGACTTATCAAAGGGAGTGATCATCCTTTATGGCATCTAAAGATTGGAGTTTTAAGGAGTTTTGTTTCCTTAAGGTTATAATCTGATCATCTTCAACACATTCTTAGCAAATCAATCGTTCCAATTCCTTAGATTTTGTGGGTTCCTAGGGTTGTTTGCTTATAGGGTCCACATTACCCTAACATATGAAAAAGTCAGGAATTGTCCACCAAGGTCAAGAACTAGGTAAACACTCTAACATTGAAGGGAGAGATGAGCACCTCAGTCACGAATTACGTAAAGCCCTCTATCCCATTGTTACATGTCATGAGCATATCACCTTTGTTAAGAACTAGGTAGAGCACCCTAACACATGCAAAAGTCACAAATTTTCCACCTCAGCCAGGAACCAGGTTGATGCTTGATGCGTAATTTCGTAAGTGTACAAATCATTCAAGTAATAAAGTGTATAAAAGTACGGATAGCCTTTACATTTTTTTCTCCGATTTCCCTTGGATTTCAAGTTCTTTACCGCTTCTCAATGTGATAGCCTTTACATGCTCTTTGGGATTAATTGTGTCACTGGGCAACGATCCTTTAGACCTTTCTGCAATCTGCTTTGAAAGCTATCCCAGTTGGTTTTGGATGTCCCTGTTGATTGCCTCTTGATTTCTGAAATTTTTTCTTGACTCCTCAATGAACTTTCCCAAAATTCCTTCCAAATCTGTTTGTTTCTTCTCTTAGGGTTGGTAGGAAGATGATGACGGTTTGAATCCCCCTTGGTTATTTCCTCATGACTAATTTGGATGATTTCTAGAATAACCACATACATCATGCATTAGTTCTCACACTCGCATTCAACATATGGTATTTATCACAAGAAGCGTTAATTACACATCTCATCTCGGTCTCAATATAATGCAACAAATCATGTAAATCTTGATCAGAAATTTAAAAGCATTAAGCATGGAAATAAATACTCAACTTGAAAACAATGAATTCATATAACGATAACACAAGAAATCAGATTTTCATGATTCAACTACATCATAGCCTTAGCAAAAACGAATTAGTTCATAATGAAAATAAAAATGCAATCATGAACAAACAATCTGAGTAAAATGTAGAAAATAAAAGCTAAGGAGAAGAGATGAAAAACTCTTGAAGAGGAAGACTTGGTAGCAACAATGGTGATGATCCTTGGCTTATGACCTTTCTCTCCAAAATTTCCTTTTCTCCTGCAAAAATAACTCAATTCTGCTCTCTGTGCCGTTCCCCTCTTTCTCCATCATAATGTATATATAGATCTTGGGTTTGGAGGGCAATTTTGGAACAAAACAACAAAAAAATGTGTTTTCGGATGAAACTCGCCGACGGCGACATTATTCTCGCCGCGGCGAGATTTCTGGCAATTTAAATTTTCTTTTTCAGATTTTGGCCGGCGGCCAAATTAATGTGGCCGGCGGAGAGATTATTTGGCCGGCGGCGAACTCAATATGGCCAGCGGCTATATTCTTTGGTCGGCGGCGAGAATTATTTGGCTGGCAATGAGATGAGTTTACCAAAATTTCTGCTCTCGGGAAGATTTTCGCCAAGATTTTGGTCGGCGGAGAGATGAATATGGCCGGCGGCAAGACACTTTGGCTGGTGGCGAGAGTACTTTGGCCGGCGGCGAGATTCACTTGGCCAAAATCTACGCTCCCTGCATGATTTTCAACATTTTCTCCATAAGGTTTTCGCTGGCGGCGAGAATACACCCGCCGGCGGCGAAATTCCAAATTATGAAATTTTGTTCTCTTTTTATTTTCATTCAATCCCGATCATTGTACTTTGTCCCTAACTTCTCCAAAATCATGATTTTACCTGAAATTTCACTTTAAACACGAAATACCCGTGAAATGACATTTGTGGATTAAATAATCAAATAAACACAATTTTCATGCAAATATCAACATTTAAATCATAACAAAAATGCAATAATTTAGCTCTTATCAACAACCCCCAACCAGCTTCTTGCTAGTCTCTAGCAAGAAAAGCGATCTATTTAATAAATTCAAAGGAGACATTAAGAGAAACTTCAAAGAAAATTTTATTCTATTTACAAAATTACATTAAGCGTATGCATTATGCCTTTAAACCCCTAGGCGGCCCTAGTAGAACGAGTTGTAGTCTCGTGAGGGCTTCCAGTGATGATACCCACAAACATCTTATCGATAACTATCCTAACTTAAAACAATAAAATCATACAAAAATTAATTTGCACAAATGTCTCAAAAATTGTAAATAACACAAACACATAGAATAATTAAATGTCACATAAGCTTTAAGAAATCTCAAATGCCAATTTCACTTTTGTTATTGACTCTTAAACATCCATCAAACCACAAACCAATAGCCATAATGCCCAGATAATATTATGCAGAACATCCACAAACAAAAAGGTGAAATCTCAAACTCCATAGGCTCACTCTTCAAAACTCCCTCCACTAATGAAGAAAAATACACCATTTCGGATCAATAGGACTTATTAGGCTTGTAATGTTAGGTTTAGGTATTTGGTTAGGAAAGAACGGGAAGTGTCAAAATACAAATAATAGCACTTATTAGATTAAACATAACCAATTAAGTAAAAGAGTAACACCATTTAACCCAAATTGTTTCTTCCGATCATAACCCATTTTTCCAAAGATAAACAATAATTCTTCCTCAATCTTTCACCTCAGTACATCCATTACTAACACTCTTTTATTTACTAGAGTGTGAAGGCCCTTTTTTTCTTTTCTTTTCTTTTTTTTTCTTCTCTCTTTTTTTATTATTATTCCATCCTTACTCCAATTGCTCTTGAAAAGTTTGTGTTCAAAATTAAGTGCTCTTAACAAATAAGGTAGGAATTATATATATATATATATATATATATATATATATATATATATATATATATATTTGGCTCAGTAAAAGGTAGGTTATAGAAGGCAAAAAGAAAGAAAAATAAGGCTAACAATATATTTAAATAGGCTCAAAGAGGTAACTAGTGATATAAGGATAACAAGGTAGGCTTAAAATGGAACAATCGATCCAAAAATGGCCTACATCATCTCTAAACTGAATCCCAAATTATTTTTTCCCTCGAGGTTTTCAAATGAGTTCTAGAGTTCGTTGAGATCACAAAAATGTCCATGAAAAATTCGCACATAAGACTTCTCTAAGCATTTAGACTAATCAACCAAATCATACCACATACCAAAAGAGTCGCCAACTAGGTAAAATCAACATTTGAAATTATCTTTAAACCAAAGCAAAATTTAATGTCTTCTAAAAGCTACTTGTTATCACAATCACATTATTATCATCAACGTGCAAATTAAAATAAGTAAAATGCAAATAAAATAAAAAATAAAAATAAAAGAAATTAAATCAAAATGCAGAAAAATAAATGGAAAATCAAAATTAAACACAAATAAACACACAAACAAAACTAATAAAAATGAAGGGAAGAAAAGATTTACCATTTACTGCACTCCCAACCAAAACCTTACATTGTCTTCAATGTAAGAAGGAACAACTACAAATGGGTTTTGTTTTAACTGCAAGACAAATAAAATAAGCAAATTTAATTAAAAATAAAATTATCATAAAATGAAGTGCAAAATTTAAAATTTCTAAAATAAAATGAGATAAAAGATGAGAAAACAAATCTGATAGGTTGCCTCCCATGAAGCGCTTTAAGTTATAGTCATTAGCTAGACTTTTTGTCATTCTTTACTGCGGTTGTTGTAACTCTAGAGAATCTTTCTGCTTGTTGAATTCTCCATCAAAATATGGCTTCAACCATTGTCCATTCACCTTGAAAGTTCCCTTTGTTTCATGACTGATCTCAACTGCTCCATAAGGAAACACCTTGGTTACTAGAAAAGGTCCTGACCAACGAGATTTAAGTTTTCCCGGAAAAAGTCTGAGAGGGGAATTATAAAGCAAAACTTTCTGTCCCACTTCAAAGTTTCACCTCAAAATGTGCTTATCATGCCAAACCTTCATCTTGTCTTTGTATATTCGGGCATTCTCATAAGCATCATTCCTCATTTCATCCATCTCATTCAATTGCAACACCCTCTTTTCACCTGCTTCCTTAAGATCAAAATTCAGAATTTTAATTGCCCAATATGCCCGATGTTCCAATTCAACTGGAACGTGACAAGATTTTCCATACACCAATCGGTATGGAGACATGCAGATAGGTGTCTTGAAAGCTGTCCTATAGGCCCAAAGTGCATCATCTAGTTTCCTTGACCAATCCTTGCATGAGTTATTTATGGTCTTTTCAAGGATCTTCTTCAACTCTAGGTTTGACACTTCAACTTGTCCACTTGTTTGAGGATGGTAAGGTGTTGCTATTCGGTGTGTTACTCCATATTTCTACAACAAAGCCTCAAATTGGTTATTGCAAAAATGCTTACCTCCATCACTTATAATTGCTCTAGGTGTGAAAAATCTGGAAAATATGTTCTTCTTGAGAAAATTTATCACAACCCTAGCATCATTGGTAGGCAGAGCAGCTGCTTTCACCCATTTAGAGACATAATCTACACCAACAAGAATGTATTTATTAGAATGAGAAGAAGGAAAAGGCCCCATAAAATCAATACCCCAAACATCGAATAAATCAATTATCAAAATATTATTTAAGGGCATTTCATGTCTCCGTGAAATATTTCCGCTCCTTTGGCAATCATCACACATTGAAACAAACTTGAAAGCATCTTTAAACAATGAAGGCCAATAGAATCCGGATTGCAAAATTTCTGCTGCAGTTTTTGTTCCACCAAAATGTCCCGCAACTTCCTTCGAATGGCAATGATGAAGAATGCTTTCCATTTCTTCCTCCGGCACACATCTTCTAATAATTTGATCTGAACAATGTTTATACAAGTAAGGTTCATCCCAAAAATAATGTTTCAGATCAGAAAAGAATTTCTTTTTTTGTTGATAAGACATGTATGGAGGTAAAATTTTCTTGACCAAATAATTTGCATAATCAGCAAACCATGGAGCCGTTCGGATAGCAAGCAATTGCTCATCAGGAAATGTTTCATTAATTTGGTCTTCAACCTCAAGGTAATATTCTTCCAACCTAGACAAATGGTTAGCAACCAAATTTTCGATCCCCTTTTTGTCCCGGATTTCTAAGTCAAATTCTTGCAAGAGAAGAATCCATCTTAGTAATCGCGGTTTGGCATCTTTCTTGGCTAGCAAATACTTAAGAGCAGAATGATCAGTATAAACAATTATTTTAGACCCAATTAAATAAGATCTAAACTTATCAAATGCAAACACTACTGCCAAAAGCTCTTTCTCGGTTGTTGCATAATTAAGTTGTGCATCTGTCAATGTCCTGCTTGCATAATAAATCACATATAGCAACATATTCTTCCTTTGGCCCAAAAAAGCACCTATAGCATAGTCACTAGCATCACACATTACCTCAAATGGAAGACTCCAATCAGGTGCACAAATTATAGGGTCCGAAGTGAGATTTTCCTTCAAAAGGTTAAAAGCCTTCAAACAGTCAGGAGAAAAATCAAACTGTGTATTTTTCACTAACAAACTGCAAAGAGGTTTTGTTATTTTTGAAAAATCCTTAATAAATCTTCTATAAAACCCAGCATGTCCCAAGAAACTTCTAATTCCCTTTACAGTTGTTGGAGGTGGTAATTTTTCGATCACCTCCACCTTTGCACGATCCACTTCCATCCCCTTTGATGAAATCCGATGGCCAAGAACAATTCCTTCTTGAACCATGAAGTGACATTTCTCCCAATTTAGCACTAAATTTGTGTCTTTACAACGCTGCAAGACTAAAGAGAGATTATGCAAGCAATTATCAAAAGAATGGTCAAAAATAGAAAAATCATCCATAAAAACCTCAATAAACTTTTCGACTATATCAGAGAAAATTGCTATCATGCATCTTTGGAAAGTTGTAGGTGCATTACATAAACCGAAAGGCATCCTTCTGTATGCAAAAGTACCATAAGGGCATGTAAATGTTGTCTTATCTTGATCCTTTGGTGCAATTGCAATTTGGTTGTACCCCGAATATCCATCAAGGAAACAATAATAAGCATGTCCAGCCAATCTTTCCAACATCTGATCAATAAATGGCAAAGGAAAATGATCTTTTCGGGTGGCATCGTTCAAATTTAGATAATCAATACATACTCTCCACCCAGTCACTGTCCTTGTTGGAATAAGCTCATTGTTTTCATTTTCTACAACTGTGATTCCTCCTTTCTTTGGTACATAATGAATTGGGCTTACCCAAGCACTATCTGAAATCGGATAAATTACCCCGGCATCCAAAAGCTTAATCACCTCATCCTTGACCACTTTTTGCATTGTTGGGTTTAAGCACCTTTGTGGCTGAATTATGGGCTTGTAATCCTCATTCATCAAGTTTTTATGCATGCAAACAGAGTTGCTAATCCCTTTGATGTCCGCCATTGTCCATCCAATTGCCATTTTGTGAGTCCAAAGAACTCCTAATAGCTTGTTTTCCTCTTCACCATTCAAATAATTGTTAATAATAACAGGAAAGGATTCTGAGTCTCCAAGATAGGCATACCTTAGATGGGACGGCAGTGGATTTAGCTCAATCTTATTGGCTTCCTTCTTTACCACTGAGGTTGGAGTTTCATTTGTTCCCAACTCCTTGAATGTTTCATCACTGAACAAATATTCATCAAGTGCTGCTAGTAATTCGGAATATTGTCTCATTCCCTCATCTTCCTCCTCAATTGTTGCAGATTTTACAAGGCAAGTTTCTAGTGGTAGCAATGGAGTTCTCTCTTCAAAAGTTTCCGAGATTATCTTGTCAAGAGTGTTAATTTGAAAACAAGAATGAACCTCACTTGGAAATTTCATTGCTTCAAAAACATCAAAAGTCACTTATTCATCTTGCACCCGTAGAATGAGCTTTCCTTGCTGAACATCAATCAATGTTCTTCCAGTTGCAAGGAACGGTCTCCCCAATATCAACGGTACCTCTCTATCTTCCTCCATGTCAAGCACCACAAAATCTATAGGGAAAATAAATTTGTCAACTTTAATTAAAACATCCTCAATTACTCCTCGAGGATATTTCACCGATCGATCCGCTAATTGTAGAGAGATTGAAGTGGGTTTTACTTCTCCTGTGCCTAATTTTCTTGAAAATAGAAAGTGGCATCAAATTAATGCTTGCTCTCCTAAATCACATAGGACTTTATCAAAATTACAACTTCCTATAGTACAAGGTATAGTAAAACTCCCTAGGTCTTTCAATTTACGTGGCGCTTTTCTTTGAAGAATCGCACTACACTCCTCATTTTGCATGACAGCTTTCATAATCTCTCAAATTCCTCTTCTTTGATAGAATATCCTTCATGAATTTTGCATACTTGGGCATTTGTTCCAACATCTCTGCAAAAGGAATGTTAATATGCAATTTCTTAAAAATATCCAAAAATTTATCAAATTGATTATCAAGCTTTTTCTTATTCAATCTTTGAGGATATGGGATAGGAGGCTCATATTTCGCATTTGGGGAAGGTTGAACATCTTGGGATGTTGATGGCTTTTCTTTAGATTTTCCATCTTTTTCTCCGATTTCCCTTGGATTTCAAGTTCTTTACCGCTTCTCAATGTGATAGCCTTTACATGCTCTTTTGGATTTATTGTGTCACTAGGCAATGATCCTTGAGACCTTTCTGCAATTTGCTTTAAAAGTTGCCCTAGTTGGTTTTGGATGTCCCTGTTTATTGCCTCTTGATTTCTGAAATTTGTTCTTGTCTCCTCAATGAACTTTCCCAAAATTCCTTCCAAATCTGTTTGTTTCTTCTCTTGGGGTTGGTAGGAAGATGATGACGGTTTGAATCCCCCTTGGTTATTTCCCCATGACAAATTTGGATGATTTCTCCAACCTGGATTGTAGGTGTTCAAATATGGGTTATTTTGAGGTTTTTGGAAAGTTGAAACATAATTTGCTTGCTCAGCATTTGGTGAACCAAATGGATTTCCAGCTTGGCACTCGATACTAGCATGATTTCCAACACAAAAATCACATTGTGTAGTTGGTTGGGATTCAAATTTGGATGACAAAGAATCCATCTTTCTTGAAAGAGCAGCAACTTGAGCCGACAAAGCATTCAGTGAATCAATTTCATGCACTGCTGCTGGTTTTTTGCAATTACCCGCTCTGAATGCCACTGATTATTGTTTTCTGCCATGATCTCTAATAACTCATGAGCATCCTCCGGTGTTTTTCCCATTAAAGACCCTCTAGCTGCAGCAACAATCATTGCACGATAATTTGAAACCAACCCATTATAAAATGTAGAGACTTGCAGCCAAATAGGTATACCATGATGTGGGCACTTCCTCAACATTTCTTTGAATCTTTCCCAAGCTTCATACAATGATTCTTGGTCATATTGTGTAAAAGATGTGATTTCATTCCTCAATTTTACTATCTTAGTAGGAGGAAAGAACTTGGACAAGAATTTCTGAACTAATTCATTCCATGATGTAATTGATCCCGGTGGTAATGAGTTTAGCCACTCCTTGGCTTTATCCCGAAGTGAAAAAGGAAAAACCCTCAATCTTATAGCATCTTCAGACACACCATTTATCTTGTAAAGATCACTCACCTCCAGAAAGTAAGCAATATGTGCATTTGGATCATCCTTTGACATTCCCCCAAACTGATTTGATTGAACCATTTGGATAAAGGATGGTTTTATCTCAAAGTTATTTGCTTGAACAGTTGGCCTCCTTATACCCGAAGTAGTTCCAAAGAACATTAGGCACGATAATCCCTCAAAGCTCTATGATTTCCACCTCCCTCAACAAATGGTGGATCCATAGTTGATTGTCTATTAGAAGGTGAGGTTGAACGCCTTCTTTCTCGGTTTAGACGCCTAAATGTTCTATCAATCTCTGGATCAAATGGAAATTGGTGGATCCTTCTTGTTCTATCAAACCATTCCTTGGCAACGACACAAAAAACATGATGCGTAATTTTGCAAGTGTACGAATCGTTCAAGTAATAAAGTGTACAAAAGTACAGATATCGAACCCACAAGGAATGGCGTTACTAAGTACCGAAATTGACTAATCCTAATTTTATTTGAAAACTGAATTTTTGAATTTGTTTAAGAAGTAAATTAACTTAAAACTAATGCAAATAACAAAATTTAATGTTGTTCACAAATGATTAAAAACGCTAAGGCATTTGATTTCGCTAAATCAATTCAATCCGATTTCAAGTTATGTTATATGAGAATCAAAGTTAAAATTGATGGTTGAAAAACCCAAATTTACCTAATACTCTCTCTCGAGTTATATTAGAATTACTTATCTATGAAAACCGACTATATTTCTATGAATATTTAATCACAAACAAGCACATTACGATTTATGGAATTTCTAGAATAACCACATACATCATGCATTAGTTCTCACACTCGCATTCAACATATGGTATTTATCAGAAGAAGCATTCATTACACATCTCCTCTCGGTCTCAATATAATGCAACAAATCATTTAAATCTTGATCAGAAATTTAAAAGCATTAAGCATGGAAATAAATACTGAACTTGAAAACAATGAATTCATATAACGATAACACAAGAAATCAGATTTTCATGATTCAACTACATCATAACCTTAGCAAAAACGAATTAGTTCATAACGAAAATAAGAACAAACATATTCTCAATTGAATCCATGAACAAACAATCTGAATAAAATGCAGAAAATAAAAGCTAAGGAGAAGAGATGAAAAACTCTTGAAGAGGAAGAGTTGGTAGCAACAATGGTGATGATCCTTCAAGCTTCTCCAACCTTTCTCTCCAAAATTTCCTTTTCTCCTGCAAAAATAACTCAATTCTGCTCTCTCTGTCGTCCCCCTCTTTCTCCATCATAATATATATATAGATCTAGGGTTTGGGGGGCAATTTTGGAACAAAACAACAAAAAAAATTTGTTTTCGGACGAAACTCGCCAGCGGCGAGATGAGTTTACCAAAATTTGTGCTCTCGGGAAGATTTTCGCCAAGATTTTGGCCGGTAGCGAGATTAATATGGCCGGCGGCGAGACACTTTGACCGGCGGCGAGAGTACTTTGGCTGGCGGTGAGATTCACTTGGCCAAAATCCGTGCTCCCTGCATGATTTTCAACATTTCTCCGTAAGGTTTTCGCCGCCGGCGAGAATACTCTCGCCGGCGGCGAAATTCCAAATTTTGAAATTTTGTTCTCTTTTTATTTTCATTCAATCCCGATCATTGTACTTTGTCCCTAACTTCTCCAAAATCATGATTTTACCTAAAATTTCACTTTAAACACGAAATACCCGTGAAATGACATTTGTGGATTAAATAATCAAATAAACACAATTTTCACGCAAATATCAACATTTAAATCATAACAAAAATGCAATAATTTAGCTCTTATCAATGCTCTAACATTGAAGGGATAGATGAGTACTTTGGGCAGGAACGAGGTAAAGCTCCCTCTATCACCATTTTACGTCAAAGGATAAGCATCTCGAAAATCCAAATAAGGCTCCTCAATCTTAATAATTATAGGGATTATACCTTAGTAAAAGAAACAAATATATAATGTTAGAGCATCACAAGTACATACCATCAAGAATATTTTCATAATTTGAAATTACAAATCTTTTGATACTTGTTAATAGAAAGCTCGGCCTCCTTAGGAGGTTAAAAACTCTTCAAACTCTTGTACACACAACCAATGTCTGGATCATCAGTTTCCTCCACAAAGGGATAACTCAGCCTAAATCTCAATAATTTTCATTTGTACATGGGTCATGGGCTCGAGGTGAGTTGACCTTATCATGATAATTCCTCTTCCCAATTCTTCAATAACCTTCATCACCTTAGGAAATACTCTTTCAATTTGCTTCATATAAAAGCTTGCCTAATAAGACTCCCTATCTACAAGAGTGGCCATACTAGTCAAGGTCCTCATCTCTCGAGATTGAGTTTGGATTGACTACTCCTTATAGGAAGCAAGATCGCAATTGGTCTCTTTGACCTTACCTTAAAGTTTAACTACCTCGGCCTTAAGGGCCCTAAACTCATCTTTAGGCCTACCATTTTCAACTCTCAAAGCTCGAACTGAGTGCCTACTAGTTTGATCAAAATCCATAAGAACAACTAAAAATGTTGGAGAAAGTGGCAAAAATCCCCAAATGCATGGATTAAGCAAGTGTTCTTGACCCTATATTATAGGAGATGGAGGTTGATGTTGAGAAAAAGGAAAATGACACAAGTTCCCAAAAAATAAGTAGGTACTTCAACATCATAAATACACAATAATTTAGCCAAATTAACTTTTCATTAATAAATAAAATTAATTTTTGCATTTCACAAAGTAATGTGTTAAAAACTTTGAGCTCACAACCACACAAACAAAAGTGGTATCAAGCTCAAAAAAACAAAAAGGCATCGAGTCCTTAAACTTCAATGATCCTCGTGCTCTGCCCTTACACCCGTTACCTTAGGACCTTTCTCACCCTTACTAGAACTCGATTCTTCTCCTTCTCCCCCTCCATAGATGGAAAATGCATGCATGGAGGAGTGATCGGGATATTTATAATGCAATAATAATACTAACCCAGATCCCTATGCTTGGCCTACGCCTTAAAGGATTCCATGGCCAACTTGTACCCCCTCTTTACTCTCGACGCGAGCTTCTGAGCCATGGCAACAATATTAGCCTTTTCCTTACGAGCCTCCTCAGTAGAAGCATTGGCTCTTCTCTAGGCTTCCCTAATATCCTCCTCAAATCACCTTTAAGCCTCATCGAGCTCAGTAATGTGTTAGGCATACTCATTAAGCTTAATGGCAGCCCTTTACCTCACCTTCCCACTTATTTGATTTCACCAGCAGCATAGCGTGTCTAGAATGAATAAAAGCATGACTCTACTTCCCCTACACTAGTTAAGCTTTCAAACAAACCACCATTTAAGCCCTGCTAAAGTCATAGAGCAGTACTAGCTGAAACAAAAGAAAGTTACAAGATCAAACAAATAAGTCTCAAGCTCAAACTTTGTATAAATAATAGTCTTAAATAAACATAGAACACGAGGTAGCTCACCTAACATAATTAGTGATGGATGATCTTATCAACATCTATACCTTCATAGATAGTCTCAAGCTGCTTCTCATATGTGTCAGCAGAAAGGTGGCTCAGACAAGGATCTAGGTACTCTAGCGCTAAGCCTCAATTTAAAAATATCATATCCGTATCAATGGTAAGATCATTAAGGATAGCCTTTCCCTTCCTTGAATTCCATATAGGATCACCAGATTCTTTACAACCCAAGCAAGGGGTGAAGTCACATGTTGCTCTTGTAGTAAGGATAGAAGCGGGCATACATTCAATGGCTCTAGGATGAGTGCGGGCTCATCAGCCATCACCATATTCTTCTTCTTTAAGAATGCGAGGTGGCCTTCATGACTAGAGGATTTACCCCTTTTCTTACCTATAAAAGAGCCCCAAATAAGTGACCTTATTCTTTAAATAGGATAAAAGCTAGGTGGTAGTAAATTCCATAGGATCTACAAAATAAGAGTGAGGAAATTTTATGTTAATCATGTCAAGTTTAATAAAAAATACATAAAAAAGAGTAAGTCTTAGGACTAGTTCACCATCATCAACCACCACCTTGAATCGGTCCCTAAAGTTTGTAGGAGGGGTTTTGCATTTAGGAAGAACCTAGGGTTTATGAATGATCCTAAAAGGGCTCCATTGTACCATGTCTCATCAATCCTTACGCAACAAAGCACAGGGTGTTCAATAAGTGCCTCCAAGGGGTTTTTTTAGGAAGATAGTTTTGGATATCAACTAACCATTGCTTCGCATTAAGACTCAAGGACGTGATTAAGGAACCCATAGAAAAAATACCCTCCCATAGGCCTAAAACATAGAAAAAATACTCTTTCAAGTTTTTCTCATTTTCAAGAAGTGAAATGTTCATACCCCGATCCTGTTTCACAGACATATATACCCTCCTCAAATCTATGAGGTTTTACTTCAGGATGTAAGCCTCATAAAACTCAACCATCACCAATTTCACTTGGAGTTCTTAACATATCAACATCAGGCATAGTAGATACCTCCACCCATTATGGATCAATTGTCCTAGCGTGAGCTACGTCCTAGCAAGAATCTCCTAATGAGATTTGTATGGGAACTTACCCCTAACCATAGTGCCTTTTCATGAAAGACATTCCAACCAGATGGAGGTTGATCACTACCATAGGCCTCCTTTAGAGCAATCATTATCTTAATAGTGGAAGAGATGTTGTAGGTTTTTTTTAACTTTTTCCTCATACTGAAGCACCAACCCACAAGTCTTAGACACCACTGACCAACCCCTGGTATGACATGTTAGTTCCCTAGATCTTATATTGCTCATTTTCTTCCTCTACGCCCTAGCCACTAAGATTTCAGTCTGGAACATGCTCAACCTAATGGTTAGAGTGGTCTGAGGGTGAGGGGTAGAAGTAGAGGGCTGAGGCGAAGATCATCTCACCTCACTAGAAGAGCCCTATCCAAAAGACCCTGATTCATCATTAGCACTAGGATATTGGAGGCTTTGTTAGGAGTCCGAGCATGAGGCTAAGGTTTCTTCTCTATGCATTTCTATAAAAATCTACAAATTAATAAAAAAATGATGGGTAAGGTACGAGAAGAAGGGATTACCTATGGCCGAGTTTGAAAATAAAAGGAAATGATTCTTTAAAAACCAACCTGAAAAGAAAATAGAAAAGCATTAGGTTTTCGAAGCTTGTACTATAAAAACTTGAACATATAAAACTAGTTCGAGCTGAAATCTTACCACCAGACTAAAAGCCTTTTATAGCTTATTGTTACGTCCCACTAAAATTGTCCTGCAAAATCCAAAGAAATGGTGCTTGCCTAAAGGATCTAGACTTTTCTACATGGGAAAGTTCTAGAGTGGCCTAGAGATGTCTAGAAAGGGCTAGAGATGGATGGACTCAACTCAAGCCTTGAAGACTCTAGAATGCTCCAGAGAACACTAGCATATGCTTGAAGGTGCTAGAATGGGCTGGAATATTCTAGAACATGGTGGATGGTTCATAAAAGATGTAGAAGCCGCTGGAAGCTTACGGAACATCCTAGAACTTGCATGAATGAGCTAGACAAACCTAGAAAACTCTAGAGTTGGCTAGAAGGTCCTAGAATCTTGTGGCATATTGTAGATAAAACTAGAACACTCTTGTATATTCTAGACTTAGAATGATCTAGAAAGTTATGGAATAGCCTTAAGCTTGGAGCCACACTATAAATAGACCCATTGGTCTTCATTTGTATTCATCTTGGGAAATCTTGAGAATTCTTAGCATCTTGTAAGATAAACTCTCTCTAGAGCAATACAAAGCATTCTTTACAAACTCTCTTTCTAGTCTTTTTGGAGTTTCATTTGGATTCAAAGGCAGGCTTAATGCAACGGACGGTGCTAAGTGCGCATGATCACTACTTGAAATTTAAGGTTGTGACAGTTGGTATCAGAGCTTTCGGTTGAAGCAATTCTACCCTTGGCATAATAGAGAACAATGCACTATGTACACCAAGCATTGATGTTCCACCTATGGAACGTGGGTGTGAGGAATTTCGGAAACCATCAAAGAAATCTCTATCCTAGTCGAAAGACATGCTTTCTAGCTTAGAAGCATGAGTTGGGAGTGTGCAGGACAGCTTAGGGGAGCTATTCAACCGGGTGGACAACTTGGAGAAACATTGCAATGGCTTGGAGGCCGAGGATGTGGAGATCCATGCAGCTATCAAGATGTCCCTTAATGAGCTAGATGGTGGGTTAAGGCAATGGATTGAAGGGTTGAAGGCCAAACTTTCCAAGGTAAGGGATCTTATCCAAAGAGAAGTTTCTAATGTCTTACTTAGAGTTGATGATATGGGTGGTGACCTAGCTCTATGTAAGGTGGACTATGGCCATAGGAACTAGCACAACCACCGTCATTGAGGCTAAGATGGTGGATGTTCCCAAGCCTAAGACCTTCAATAGTGTTAGGAATGCTAGGGAAGTTGAGAACTTCCTATGGGGGCTGGAACAATATTTAGAGGCTACTGGCATAACGGACCATGCCAGCAAGATCCGAACTACTGTCATGTAATTATCCGACACTACTATGCTTTGGTGGAGACGGAGGCATGGTGATGTGCAACGAGGGGTTTGCATAATTGAAACCTTTGATGATTTCAAAAGGGAGTTCAAAATGCAGTTATTCCTTGTAAATGTTGAAGAGGAGGTAAGAGGCCAATTGCGATGGTTAAAGCAGACAGGTAGCATAAGAGACTATGTGAAGGAGTTCACAACCTTGCTGCTTGAAGTTCCTGACACATCAGACAAGGATGCCCTATTCTTGTTCATGGATGGTCTCCAATTGTGGGCTAACCTTGAGCTCAAGTGACGTGGTGTCCAAGATTTATCTTCAACCATTGCGATTTTGGAAAGCTTTATTGACTACTCCATAAACAAAGAGAGCTCAAAAGCCACATATAAAAAGTTTGGTGGAGGAAAGAGTGGGGGAGGCCATGCTAAAAGTCAGGGACCCAAAAATAACAAAGAAGGCTCATCGTTCAAATCACAGGATAAGAGGAAGGAAAAGGAGGATTGTGGTGCCTCAAAGCCCCATGTGACGTGCTTCATATGCGATGGACCGCATTGGGCATGTGAATGTCCAAAAAGGAAGGCCTTGAGTGCCTTAGTTGCCTCCACACATGACCAAGATGGAGGTGAGTCGGATGAAGGTGCAAAGATGGGTTCTTTGTGCCTACTTGGTGCATTGTAAAGTGCCCCAAAGGCTTGATGTATGTAGATGCAACCATCAATGCGAAGGTTGCCAAAGCTTTGGTGGACACAGGTGCATCTCATAACTTTGTTTCAGTTGAGGAAGAAAAAAGACTCGGCCTTAAGGTAGTCCATGGAGGGGGATCTCTCAAAGCAGTTAACTCAGCAGTACTACCATTGCATGGAGTTTCTTGTGGAGTTAAGGTCAGTCTCGATGCTTGGACTGGCCAAGTGGACTTATCAGTAGCGCCTATGGATGACTTCTCTGTTGTATTCGGCATGGAGTTCTTAGACCAGGTTAGAGCTTTCATGGTGCCATGCTCAAACTCTATGTGCATCATGGATGGTTTGAAGGCATGTGTGGTACCGACAGAGAGGACCACCAAACCTACCACCTAAGCTCTCTCAGCACTTCAATTCAAGAAGGGATTGAAGAGGGAGGAAGAGAGTTACTTTCCATCTTAAAGGAGTCTGATGATGAGCAGGCATCACTAAAGCCAAGCTTGCCAAAGGAAGTGCAAGCTATTCTAGATAAGTTCCTAGATGTGATGCCTAAGGCATTGCCCAAATGGTTACCTCCAAGGAGGGAGGTAGACCACAAAATTGAGCTGGAACCCGGCACCAGGCCACCAACAATGAACCCTTATCGAATGGCGAACTTAGAGTTGGCAGAATTGCCGAAGAAACTCGACGAATTTCTAGATTCTGGCTTCATAAGGCCTTCCAAAGCCCCATTTGGTGCCCCGGTGCTCTTTCAAAAAAAGAAGGATGGCTCGCTACGGATGTGCATTAATTATCGGGCTCTAAATAAGATCATGATAAAGAACAAGTTTCATATCGCACTCATTGCCGATTTTTTCGATCAATTAGGGAATGCCATATACTTTACAAAATTGGACTTGCAGTCGGGATACTACCAGGTACGCATAGCCAAAGGGGATGAGCCCAAGACCACATGTGTGACCAGGTATGGTGACTATGAGTTCCTTGTCATACCATTTGCTCTTACTAATGCACCTTCCACCTTATGCACTCTGATGAACAAGATTTTCCATCCTACCTCGATCGGTTCGTGGTAGTATATCTTGATGAAATTGTGATATATAGCTAGACTTTGGAAGAACACCTAGTGCACTTGAAGAAGGTGTTCGAGGTACTGAGGGAAAATGAGCTATATGTCAAGAAGGAGAAATGTTCCTTTGCCCAAGATGAGATGATTTTCTTGGGGCATAGGATAAAGGATGGGAAGCTTATGATGGATGGAGCCAAGGTGAAAGCCATCCAAGAATGGGAACCTCCTGCTAAGGTTCCAGAGTTAAGATCTTTCCTTGGACTGGTGAACTATTACAGAAGGTTTATCAACACCTACTCGGCGAGAGCAGCCCTACTGACCGACCTGCTCAAAAAGAACAAGTCTTAGGAATGGACAAGCAAATGCCAAGCCTCATTTGAAGAATGAAGAAATCCATCAGTAAAGAACCGGTGCTTTGCCTACCAGACCCTTCCAAGATGTACGAGCTACACACAGATGCTTCAGACTTTGCCATTAGTGGTGTGTTCATGCAGGAAGGGAGTTTGATAGCTTATGATAGCCGTAAGCTTAATGACACTGAATGCCACTACATTGTGCAAGAAAAGGAAATGACAGCTATCATTCATTGCCTAAGGGTGTAGTGACACTACTTATTGGGTTCTCATTTTGTTATCATGATGGACAATGTAGCAATAAGCTACTTCCAGACTCAAAATAAGTTAAGTCCCAAGTAAGCTCAATGAAAAGACTTCTTGGTCGAGTTTGACTATAGGTTGGAATACAAGCCCTGTAAGGCAAATGTGGTGACTGATACATTGAGTCGAAAGGTGGAGTTAGCAGCCTTAAGTAGGTTGTTGGAAAAGATCAAAGAAGGGCTTAAGAATGATGCCCTTTCTCAAAACCGCCTTGCCCTTATCAAGGAAGAAAAGACAAGGCAATTTTGGCCGAGTAACGGACTACTCTATGCCAAGCAGAATCGCATCTTTGTGCTGAAGTGGGGGAGTTTAAGGAAATATCTTATCAAGGAGTGCCATGATTCACTATGGGCTGGACACCTAGGAATGAGGCGCACCCTTGCTTTGATCAAGTCAATCTACTACTGGCCTCAACTACGGGATGAAGTTGAAGCCTATATGAGGACTTGTCTTGTGTGCCAACAGGACAAGATAGAGCAGCATGCACCTAGAGGTTTTCTAGAGCCGCTACCTATTCCAGAGAGACCATAGGAGAGTGTCTTTATGGATTTCATCACTTGCTTGCCAAAATCAGAGGGCTTTGGCAGCATCATAGTAGTCATTGATTGCTTCAGCAAGTATGCAACATTCATACATGCCTCATCGGATTGCACGGTGGATGAGAGGGCACGATTGTTCCTCAAACATGTTGTGAAGCATTGGGGGATTCCATCCAATATCATGAGTGATCGAGACCCACGATTCACAGGGAAATTTTGGACAGAATTGTTCAAGTTGATAGGATCAGACTTGAACTTCTCTACAAGCTTTCATCCCCAAAGCGATGGACAAACGGAGCGTGCCAACGCATTGTTAGAGTTGTATCTCAAGCACTTTGTCAGTGCCAATCAACATGATAGGGATAAGCTGTTGGATGTAGCCCAACTCTCCTATAACTTATAAAGGAATGGGTCTACCATAAAGAGTCCTTTTGAGATCGTCAAGGGGTAGCAACCCATGACTCCTCATGATTTGGCCACGAGTTATGAAGGGAGGAGTCCTGCTGTCTTTAAATTTTCCAAGGCATGGCATAAAAAGGATGAGTTAGCCCGAGCCTATTTAAACAAGGTACCTAAAAAGATGAAGAAGTGGGCTGACAAGAAAAGAATGATGGTTGAATTTTAGAAAGGAGATTTTGTCCTTTTCAAACTATTGCCCCAACAGTTTAAGTCCTTGTGAAAGGTTCATAAGGGGTTGGTACAAAAGTATGAAGGGCCATTTCCTGTCTTCAAGCGAGTCGGTAAAGTGTCCTATAAACTTTAACTCCCTTCAAAGCTTAATATCTATATGATCTTTCATGTAAGTATGCTGAAACCTTTTCATGGAGACAAGGAAGACATAAGTCGGGGAGAATCAAAGAGGGTGCCTACTGTAGTGCTAACCTCCTTCGACAAAGAAGTAGACTTAATCTTGGTAGACCACCTAATCCGACATAGGGGTGTACCAAGTTATAGGGAATACTTGGTCAAGTAGAGGAGTGCCCTAGATATAGAGACAAGCTAGGAACCTGAAGATTCTTTGTGGAAATTCAAAGATGACGTAGAGAGGTTCAAGCTTGAAGGCTCGATGAGGGCGTCGTGAACTTGAGTGGGGTGCTTGACTAAAGGATCTAGACTTTTCTACATGGGAAAGTTATAGAATGGCCTAGAGATGTCTAGAAAGGGCTAGAGATTGACGGACTCAACTCAAGCCTTGAAGACTTTAGAATGCTCCAGAGAATACTAGCATGTGCTTAAAGGTGCTAGAATGGGCCAGAATATTCTATAACGTGGTGGATGGTTCATGAAGGATGTAGAAGCCACTGGAAGTTTACGGAACATCCTAGAACTTGCATGAAGGATCTAAACAAACCTAGAAGACTCTAGAGTTGGCTAGAAGGTCCTAGAACCTTGTGGCATATTGTATATAAAACTAGAACACTCTTGTATATTCTAGACTTAGAATGATCTAGAAATTTGTGGCATAGCCTTAAGCTTGGAGCCACACTATAAATAGACCCATTGGTCTTCATTTGTATTCATCTTGGGAAATCTTGAGAATTCTTAGCATCTTGTAAGATAAAATCTCTCTATAGTAATACAAAGCATTCTTTACAAACTCTCTTTCTAGTCTCTTTGGAGTTTCATTCAGATTCAAAGGTAGGCTTAGTGCAACGGACGGTGCTATGTGCCGTACGATCGCTACTTGAAATTTAAGGTCGTGACATTATGCTAACATGATAGAGCATTTTTTCTTACTATTTATTTATTGTGCAGGAAATGATGAAAAGTCCCAGCCCAAGCATTTCTATATATAAAGACACCTTGTTTCCCTCTCCAATCAATTGACATGCATTTATTAGGGGTGTTAAACCGTTAGTATCCTCTGCCCGAGATTTACTCTTCACTTTAATCCAGAACTCGAGTTGAAAGAGTAGGGGGACTTAATGCTTGGACATATGAACTGATATTATGCAAGAAATGATGATAAGTCTCAACCTAAGCATCTTTTTGTATAGAGACACCCAATTTCTCTCTCCAATCAACTGACATGCATTTATTAGGGGAGCTAAACGATTTGTATCATCTACCTGGGATTTACTCTTCCATCTCAATCTAGAACTTGAGTTGAAAGAGTAGGGGGACTTGTAGCCTCGCCCAAGACGAAGGATTAAGACTTGTATCCTAGCCCAAGATGAAGCACCAAGACCTGTAGCCCAACCCAAGACAAAGGACCAACCTATAGGTTAATCCATTTCAAAATGAGTAGCTTGATATTATGTCATCAAGCCTATGGAAGATGAACTAGTCATAAGTATGAATGCCCTGAATGACATACATGACCCTACACTTCAAATTCACTAACAAAGTAGGAGGTCTATACTAGAAGACGCTTCCCCTATAGGGTCGACCCTCAACTAGGCCTAAGGTCAAGCTCAATATATAAAATCTTGCATTTTTATACCAATTGTATCCCTCTGACACTCATATATGTGTACCCACTATGTAATCGACACTTGTTTGTGTAATGCCTTATAAATAGAGGAGCCTCTTATGGAATCCACACATATTCAGATAATCATCTTAACTTTCTATTAAGTTTTCTCTCTGTAAATCGGATCAACCCCAAACACTATTTAATATTGAGTAAGTATAATTAACTAGCTATTATATTCCCTAAATTCTCCACTGCATGTTAAATGTTTATTCAGTATATCTTTGTTTTTATGACGTTACTTTAGATTTTCAAACGCAAACTTAATGACAAAATGTTTAGGTTTTATTTTTGTTTATGAGAATTTTTTGAATTATTTAAAAACTACATGTTTTTTCTTTAGACTGACCCTGGAAGTATACTTATCATTTTCTATAAGTGATTTATACACCTATGAGCTATTTTATAAATCATACAAAAAAATTATGCATAATTTTGACATATCAAATTTTTGGCATAATTATCAGTTAGATTGACAATAGCACTAAAAACTAGTATTCCCTCATATCAATCAGATGACCTAGGTTCGATCATTGATAATGGCACCAAAAAATTATGCTTGCAAAGGTTATCTAATTTTTAGTATTATTATCGGTCTACCTAATAATGAAACCAAAAACTTGATGTGCTTTATTAAGCTTACAAATTTCTTATAATTTATAAAATAGCTTGTAAGTGCACGAATAACTTATAGAAAATGTTAAGTATAAAACTTTAAAAATGAAAATAAAAGATAAACATTTTGTCCCAAAGTTTGGATTTGAAAATCTAAACTAATGAATGAAAATAAAATAGACTCAATAAATATTTAGGCAATTAAAAATTTATCACGTAGTGAATAATTTATAGGATACATTAGCTAGTTAATTATGCTTGCTCAATATTAAGTAGGTTATTAAAAATATAAATTAAGATTATTGATTATCCTTTTTTTATAAGAAAGTATCATTATGCATGATTCAATCTTGTTATTAATCAATTATTAATTAAAGTATTTTTGACAAGGATCAATAATTAATAGTTAATTGAATTATGATTTATTCCTAAGTAATTTATAAATTATTTAGTTGATGTTTTTGGAGGGACTATCAATTTAAACTATCATCAAGGTAATTAAGTTAGAGGGGCTATCAATTTAAACTATCATTAAAGTAACTAAGTTAGATCAATGATTTTAATATTTAAAAGCAATCTTTCAAATTTTAAATCTATTATGAAAAATATGTTATCAATATATTTTTAAATAATAAATCTTATAAAAATATTTGAAATAGAGTTCTCTAAGTTAGATCCTAAATATTTCATCTAAGATCTAAGAGTTTATTCTAAATCAGATTTAAATAATTAAATCTTAAATCTAACTCTCTTGTTTATTATGAAAAATACTTTGTCAATATATATTTTTTATAAACTTCATTTTAATCTTGATGAATAATTAAAACTTAAATTTATTTTAAAAAAATGTTTAAAATTTCACAAGCGTAACAATAATACTAATATATCATATTATTTATAGCCAAATATGCTTATTTTAATAAATAATCAATAAATTAAACATATAATGTAAAACAACACATAAAGATAATCTAAAAATAATACATTCAAATATACTTCAACAAAATCTTAGTATCATTTATATTTTGGAAAACCTCCAAACAGAATTACCAATATTGTTTATTGAATTAAAATAAAAATTACTACATAAACTAAAATTTTTCAACTCTCAAATGAGAGTAGAACTTAAAACTACTAAAAGAAAAGCTAAGAAAGCTTAAAAGACTAAGGAATCAGCTTAAGAATGAAGCTATAGGATATGATTTACAATAGAATTAGGGTCCTATTTATAGTTACAGGAATGGAGAGAAATATGGATCAAATGACTGGTGTTGTGGTATACAATTATTTCACGTCGTGGCATACACAGATTGTATACGTTTTGCAGCTCCATCCACTATGCTCGTGCTGCTGTATACAACATTTTCATGCCATGACTTGCATCAATTATGAGGCGAGTGATTCTCAATCCTTTTATCTAGCATCATGACACATAAAACTTCCATGTTGCGGCCTATATTGTTTTGAACGAATGGATCCCTTATTTTCTTTGTATATCCTTTTTCATGGTTTGGAACATATGTAATGCTTTACATATGTTATCTTTTAAGATTTTAATGTTGTAATTAAAGATTTTAGATATATTCTTCAAGTGTTTGATCAATTAAATATTTTTCAAACTAAAATACTTGAAAAATAACAAAATATAATCATAATTTTGGAAAAGATAGATTTTTTTAAAATGATAGTAAAACTAAGCAAATACAAATTTGTTTAGTCATTAAGCATGCATAAAATCATGATATATTAAATACTTTTGAGCACTCATCACAACCCCCTAACCAACATTTTGTTAGTCTCTTAGTAAGAATGGAAAAAAGTTTAAAAATAAAAACTAGAATAAAATTAAACTATTCTAAATCATTTCCGTATATCAACATGATTGCTTTTATCATATGCAACAATCCTTTAAACCCCTAGGTTTTCCTAGTGGATGAGTTTAATTCTCATGAGGATTTTCAGATATGATACTCATAAACATTAAATTTAAAATGAAAAAACAAATAAACAACATATAAACAAATAAAGTTAAAACAAAGCGAAACTTGTATGCTTTTTATTCTCTTCAAATATTACAATTAAAGTCTATAGTATAAGTTGTTTTAATATTCTAAACATTCATGGTTTACTATAATAATTAGTTTGAAAATCACTTTCGTATTTAAATATATATATATATATATATATATATATCAACATTAATTTTGTCCAATTTCTGTGTATGGAATCTGAGTTCGTTTCGACTCTATCCTCAGAAGGTATACTCTCAATTACAATGATCCTATTGGTTCAAGAAATCATTCAAAAATATATGCGAATAGAGTTTATGTATAGAAATGAACTAATAAGTTTGCATATGTATAAAGAATTAAAGGCTCAAAGTAGTGCATAAATATTGTTCTCGTGAAAAGAATCAAATGAAAGGATTTCATAGAGAAATCACATACTACTTTCATATAATAATCGGATTCATCAAATAAAAATTTCATGTAATATGCTTTTAGGAGATGAAGAAAATGCCAATGACTTCTTGGTGAATTATTCCTATATTTTTGTTTTGTATTGAATCAATTCTTACAACTTTGAATGATATTAAGTCATATTATTTAGTTTATACTATTCATTTTTCTATCTATTTATTCTTATTATTTTTATTTCTATCTAACTCTTTTGTTAGAGAAATTATTTTCTTTCTTTTTTTTAGGAAGAGAACCTATATATAGAATGTACATATTTCGTATGATAAAGTGACTTGCTAATTTATAACTTTTTTCTTTTATTTGTTTAGGTAATCCTATATATATATATATATATCACTACTACAAAAGTGGTCATTTAAGTCAAGATTTAAAGTATGTTTTTGGTGAAAACCAACTTATAATGAATTTAAAGTCGATTCATTGAAAAATTGACTTAAAACAGGTAGATTGTAGCATCAATTGACATGTAAAACCGACGCTACACGTAGAACATAATGTCAATTCTACATGTCAACCAATGCTACACGTGGATAGCATCGGTTGACACGTAGAACCGATGCTATGTCCTGCGCATAGCGTCGATTCTATATGTCAACCGACGCTACACACGTGGATATTTCCTTTTCTCTTCTTTCTTCCCCAGACAAAAATCATTCCAAGCGCATTTTATCTCTCAAAAACCCAAAACCTCCTTCACTCCTCCTCCACTCTTTCTCCTTTTTTGGTCACCTATGACCACCAATTCTCGCACCGTTTTGTGGGTTTTCTTCCTCTCCAACTTATCTTCTAGATCCCTTATTATTTTGAACAAAATAGTCAA
The DNA here is from genome assembly GCA_033030585.1 of Hippophae rhamnoides. NCBI lineage: Eukaryota > Viridiplantae > Streptophyta > Magnoliopsida > Rosales > Elaeagnaceae > Hippophae > Hippophae rhamnoides. The sequence continues at coordinate 14,076,818 of CM065433.1, read as the reverse complement.
AAAATTTATACTCATTCTCTCACTTACAAAACACCATTTTTTCATTTCCATCATTTTGTCACTTCATTTACTCTTGTAAGTATTTCTATTAATCCTACGCACTTATTATTCATACTTATATTTTTTTCTATATCATGTGTTATTATTTATGTGTATAAATTTTTGTATTATATATGTAGGTTTTGTATTATATGTATGTTATTATTTTTATTATGTAGGTTTTGTATAAATTTTCGTAATAAAATAAATTTATATATTTATGATTGTGATTTAAGGTTTGTTTTTAATTAATTTATTTTTGTTAATATGAAATGGGAAAAAATGATTCAACAATATGATGTTTATTAAAAATTTAGGTTTGAAGTAGTGTAGTTATTTTAAAAAATATTAATCATCATAAAATTATTATATAAATTTTGTTTTATATATCTTAAATTTGAAATCAACTCAAATGATGTGGCATATTATTATTAGTAATTACAATCAATCTCATATAATTATATTTATGTGTATATATTTTTTATGTTTGGTTTTAATGTATCTATTTTTATATGATGTTTTGATAGGTATTCTAATAATTAGGGAATTCATATATAATAATATCTGAAATATATTGGTTGGATACATATTTAATATGCTTAATGTCATTAATAGAAAATAAACAAATCTTGAATGTCAAATTATAGAATTGAGTAGGACTACATTTCTAGAGTTTAAAGTTTCTTTGAATTTGCTTATAAAAATAGTAATAATGAAATTAGTATGATTCGATGCCCATGTGTTAAATTTAAAAATGAGTGATTTCATGATATTTACGAGGTTAAGTATCACCTTATCCGTAGTGGTATTCTTTTGAGTTATAAATGTTGGTATTATCATAGAGAAAATATTGATAATATTCATGGGGAAGAGATAAATAAGAATGTGAGTGGATTATATATATCTTATCATAATGTACAGACATAAAATATGTTTCATGGTGTTGAAGATGAACTACATGAGGATGATCTCGAAACCTTTAAAAAACTTCTAGAAGATGCCAAAAAAATCGTTGTATCCAGAATGCAAGAAATACAGTAAAATGTAGGGATTGGTTCATTTGTACAATGTGAAGGCAAAAATGGTTTTTCTGACAAGGAATTTACAGAATTACTAAATGTACAAATAGATATGTTTCCTAAGAGTATTGAATTTCCATATTCAATGTATGAAGTGAAGAAATCTCTTAGTCGATTTCTCAAGGAATATCATAAGATTCATGCTTATCCAAATGATTGCATTCTTTATAGAAAAGAATATGAGACATTAGATGATTGTCCGATGTGTAAAGAATCGAGATGGAAGCATGCTACAAATGAGATAACACCTAAGAAAGGCATGCCCGCAAAGGTTCTTTGGTACTTTCCTCTGATTCCTCGCTTTCAAAGGTAGTTCAAAAGTAAAGAGACATCAAAGATGTTGACTTGGCATTCAGATAATCAATCTGATGATAGGATGTTACGTCATCCTTGTGATTCTCCAAATTGGAAAGTAGTAGATAATTTATCCCTTCAATTTGCATCTGATTCATGCAATCTTCATCTTGCCATTGCTACTGATAGAATTAATCCACATAGTTACATTAGTAGTAGATATAGTTGTTGGATAGTAATTATGGTAACATACAACCTTCCTCCCTAGTTATGTATAAAAAGAAAATTCATGATGTTAGCATTATTAATCTTAAGACCAAAACAACCTGGTGTGGATAATGATGTATACTTGCAACCTCTGATAGATGATTTAAAGATGTTGTGGAATGATGGTGTAAATGTTTACAATTCACATAAAGAAGAACAACTTAAATGAGGTCCTTTTATGGACAATTAATGATTTTCCTACCTATGGGAACTTATCAGGACATGCACAAAAGGTTATATGGGATTCCATATATATAATGATGGCACTTCTGCAACTTATCTTGTTCACGGACGAAAGATTTCTTATAGAAGACAGAAGATTTTTGCCATATGGACACAAGTTTAGATACCAAAAGAAACCGTTCGATGGTGAAGAAGATCATGATCCTACACCCCAACCTTTGCGAGGTGTTGAGATATTAAGGCAATTGAATGGTATGACATTTAAACGATATGGAAAGATAAAAAAAGAATACTCACTAATGGAGGGAAATGAAAGAGGTCACTTAATAAAAGGGGTGAAAATGAAAATGTTATTGAATCAGTAGATCATGATTGTTGATGCGTATTTTCGCAAGTGTACGAATCGTTCAAGTAATAAAGTGAACAAAAGTACGGATATCGAACCCACAAGGAATGGTGTTACTAAGTATCGAAATTGACTAATCCTAATTTTATTTGAAAACCGAATTTTTGAATTTGTTTAAGAAGTAAATTAACTTAAAACTAACGCAAATAACAAAATTTAATATTGTTCACAAATGATTAAAAACGCTAAGGCATTTGATTTCGCTAAATCAATTCAATCCGATTTCAAGTTATGTTATATGAGAATCAAAGTTAAAAGTGATGGTTGAAAAACCCAAATTTACCTAATACTCTCTCTCGAGTTATATTAGAATTACTTATCTATGAAGACCAACTATATTTCTATGAAGATTTAATCACAAACAAGCACATTACGATTTATGGAATTTCTAGAATAACCACATACATCATGCATTAGTTCTCACACTCGCATTCAACATACGGTATTTATCACAAGAAGCATTCATTACACATCTCCTCTCGGTCTCAATATAATGCAACAAATCATTTAAAAGCATTAAGCATGGAAATAAATACTCAACTTGAAAACAATGAGTTCATATAACGATAACACAAGAAATCAGATTTTCTTGATTCAACTACATCATAGCCTTAGCAAAAACGAATTAGTTCATAACGAAAATAAGAACAAACATATTCTCAATTGAATCCATGAACAAACAATCTGAATAATATGCAGAAAATAAAAGCTAAGGAGAAGAGATGAAAAACTCCTGAAGAGGAAGACTTGGTAGCAACGATGGTGATGATCCTTCAAGCTTCTCCAACCTTTCTCTCCAAAATTTCCTTTTCTCCTCCAAAAATAACTCAATTCAACTCTCTCTGCCGTCCCCTCCTTCTCCGTCATAATGTATATATAGATCTAGGGTTTTGGAGGGCAATTTTGGAACAAAACAGCATAAAAAAATGTTTTCGAACGAAACTCGCCGCGGCGAGATTTTCTGGAAAACTTACGATTTCGGTTCCGCTAAATCTCGCCGGCAGCGAGATTATTGTGGACGGCGGCAAGATGCACTTGGCCAGCGGCGAAATTGTTTTGCCAAAATCTGTGCTCCCTATGTGATTTTCAACATTTTCTCGGTAAGATTTTCGCCGACGGCGAGAATATTCTCGCCGGCGGCGAAATTCCAAATGTTGAACTTTTGTTTTCTTTTTATTTGCACTCAATCCCGGTCATTGAAATTTTTCCCAAACTTCTCCATAATTATGATTTTACCTGAAATTGTACTTTAAACACGAAATACCCATGAAATGACATTTGTGGATTAAATAATAAAATAAAACGCAATTTTCACACAAATATCAACCTTTAAATCATAACAAAAAAATGCAATAATTTGACTCCTATCAACAACCCCCAACCAGCTTCTTGCTAGTCTCTAGCAAGAAAAGCGATCTATGAATAATTTCAAAGGAGACATTAAAAGAAAAATTCAAAGGAAATTTATTCTATTTACAACATTACATTAAGCGTATGCAATAAGCCTTTAAACCCCTAGGCGGCCCTAGTAGGACGAGTTGTAGTCTCGTGAGGGCTTCCAGTGATGACACCCACAAACATCTTACCTATAACTATCCTAACTTAAAACAATAAAATAACATAAAAAATAATTTGCACAAATGTCTCAAAAATTGTAAATAACACCCAACATATAGAATAATTAAATGTCACCTAAGTTTTAAGAAATCTCAAATGCCAATTTCACTTTTGTTATTGACTCTTAAACATCCATCAAACCACAAACCAATAGCCATAATGCCCAGATAATATTATGCAGAACATCCACAAACAAAAAGGTGAAATCTCAAACTCCATAGGCTCACTCTTCAAAACTCTCTCTACTAATGAAGAAAAATACACCACTTCGGATCAATAGGACTTATTAGCCTTGTAATGTTAGGCTTAGGTATTTGGTTAAGAAAGAACGGGAAGTGTCAAAATACAAATAATAGCACTTATTAGATTAAACACAACCAATTAAGTAAAAGAGTAACACCATTTAACCCAAATTGTTTCTTCCGATCATAACCCATTTTTCTAAAGATAAACAATAATTCTTCCTCAATCTTTCACCTCAGTACATCCATTACTAACACTCTTTTTATTTACTAGAGTGTGAAGGCCCTTTTTTTCTCTTTTTTTTTCTTTTCTTTTCTTTTCTTTTTTTTTCTCTTTTTTTTATTATTCCATCCTTACTCCAATTGCTCTTGAAAAGTTTGTGTTCAAAATTAAGTGCTCTTAACAAATAAGGTAGGAATTATATATATATATATATATATATATATATATATATATATATATATTTGGCTCAATAAAAGGTAGGTTATAGAAGGCAAAAAGAAAGAAAAATAAGGCTAACAATATATTTAAATAGGCTCAAAGAGGTAACTAGTGATATAAGGATAACAAGGTAGGCTTAAAATGGCACAATCGATCCAAAAATGGCCTACATCATCTCCTAAACAGTGCAATCCCAAATTATTTCGCCTCAAGAGGTTTTCAAATGAGTTCTAGAGTTTGTTGAGATCACAAAAAGGTCTATGAAAAATTCGCACATAAGACTTCCCTAAGCATTTAGACTAATCAACCAAATCATACCACATACCAAAAGAGTCGCCAACTAGGTAAAATCAACATTTGAAATTATCTTTAAACCGAAGCAAAATTTAATGTCTTCTAAAAGCTACTTGTTATCACAATCACATTATTATCATCAACGTGCAAATTAAAATAAGTAAAATGCAAATAAAATAAAAAATAAAAATAAAAGAAATTAAATCAAAATGCAGAAAAATAAATGGAAAATCAAAATTAAACACAAATAAACACACAAACAAAACTAATAAAAATGAAGGGAAGAAAAGATTTACCGTTTACCGCACCCCAACCAAAACCTTACATTGTCCTCAATGTAAGAAAGAAAAACTGTAAATGGCTTTTTTTTACCTACAAGACAAATAAAATAAGCAAATTTAATTAAAAATAAAATTATCATAAAATGAAGTGTAGAATTTAAAATTTCTAAAATAAAATGAGATAAAAGATGAGAAAACAAATTTGATGGGTTGCCTCCCATTAAGCGCTTTAAGTTATAGTCATTAGCTAGACTTTATGTCATCTTTGTGCTTATTGAATTCTCCATCAAAATATGGCCTCAACTGTTGTCCATTTACCTTGAAAGTTCCCTTTGTTTCATGACTTATCTCAATTGTTCCATAAGGAAACACCTTGGTTACTAGAAAAGGTCCTGACCAACGAGATTTTAGTTTTCTTGGAAAAAGTCTGAGACGGGATTTATAAAGCAGCACTTTCTGTCCCACCTCAAAGTTTTGCCTCAAAATGTGCTTATCATGCCAAACCTTCATCTTGTCCTTGTATATTTGGTCATTCTCATAAGCATCATTCCTCATTTCATCCATCTCATTTGTTGCAGATTTCACAAGGCAAGATTTTAGTGGTAGCAATGGAGTTCTCTCCTCAAAAGTTTCCGAGATTAACTTGTCAAGAGTGTTAATTTGAAAACAAGAATGTACCTCACTTGGAAATTTCATTGCTTCAAAAACATCAAAAGTCACTTGTTCATCTTGCACCCGTAGAATGAGCTTTCCTTGCTGAACATCAATCAATGTTCTTCCAGTTGCAAGGAACGGTCTCCCCAATATCAACGGTACCTCTCTATCTTCCTCCATATCAAGCACCACGAAATCTACAGGAAAAATAAATTTGTCAACTTTAATTAAAACATCCTCAATTACCCCTCGAGGATATTTCACCGATCGATCCGCTAATTGTAGAGAGATTGAAGTGGGTTTTACTTCTCCCAGGCCTAGTTTTCTGAAAATAGAAAGTGGCATCAAATTAATGCTTGCTCCTAAATCACATAGGACTTTATCAAAATTGCAACTTCCTATAGTACAAGGTATAGTAAAACTCCCTGGGTCTTTCAATTTCTGTGGCAGTTTTCTTTGAAGAACTGCACTGCACTCCTCATTTAGCATGACAGTTTCATAATCTCCCAGCTTCCTCTTCTTTGATAGAATTTCCTTCATGAATTTTGCATACTTGGGCATTTGTTCCAACATCTCTGCAAAAGGAATGTTAATATGCAATTTCTTAAAAATATCCAAAAATTTATCAAATTGATTATCAAGCTTTTTCTTATTCAATCTTTGAGGATATGGGATAGGAGGCTCATATTTCGCATTTGGGGAAGGTTGAACATCTTGGGATGTTGATGGCTTTTCTTTAGATTTTTCCATCATTTTCTCTGATTTCCCTTGCCATTCAAGTTCTTTACCGCTTCTCAATGTGATAGCCTTTACATGCTCTTTGGGATTTATTGTGTCACTAGGCAATGATCCTTGAGACCTTTCTGCAATCTACTTTGAAAGCTGGCCTAGTTGGTTTTGGATGTCCCTGTTTATTGCCTCTTGATTTCTGAAATTTGTTCTTGTCTCCTCAATGAACTTTCCCAAAATTCCTTCCAAATCTGTTTGTTTCTTCTCTTGGGGTTGGTAGGAAGATGATGACGGTTTGAATCCCCCTTGGTTATTTCCCCATGACAAATTTGGATGATTTCTCCAACCTGGATTGTAGGTGTTCGAATATGGGTTATGTTGAGGTTTTTGGAAATTTGAAACATAATTTGCTTGCTCAGCATTTGGTGAAGCAAATGGATTTCCAGCTTGGCACTCGATACTAGCATGATTTCCACCACATAAATCACATTGTGTAGTTGGTTTGGATTCAAATTTGGATGACAAAGAATCCATCTTTCTTGAAAGAGCAGCAACTTAAGCCGACAAAGCATTCACTGAATCAATTTCATGCACTGCTGCTGGTCTTTTTGCAATTACCCGCTCTGAATGCCACTGATTATTGTTTTCTGCCATGATCTCTAATAACTCATGAGCATCCTCCGGTGTTTTTCCCATTAAAGACCCTACAGCTACAGCATCAATCATTGCATGATAGTTTGAAACCAACCCATTATAAAATGTAGAGACTTGCAGCCAAATTGGTATACCATGATGTGGGCACTTCCTCAACATTTCTTTGAATCTTTCCCAAGCTTCATACAATGATTCTTGGTCATATTTTGTAAAAGATGTGATTTCATTCCTCAATTTTTCCGTCTTAGCAGGAGGAAAGAACTTGGACAAGAATTTCTGAACCAACTCATTCCATGTTGTAATTGATCCCGGTGGTAATGAATTTAGCCACTCCTTGGCTTTATCCCGAAGTGAAAAAGGAAAAACCCTCAATCTTATAGCATCTTCAGACACACCATTTATCTTGTAAAGATCACTCACCTCCAAAAAGTAAGCAATATGTGCATTTGGATCATCCTTTGACATTCCCCCAAACTGATTTGATTGAACCATTTGGATAAAGGATGGTTTTATCTCAAAGTTATTTGCTTGAACAGTTGGCCTCCTTATACCCGAAGTAGTTCCAGCAACATTAGGCACATCATAATCCCTCAAAGCTCTATGATTTCCACCTCCCTCAACAAATGGTGGATCCATAGTTGATTGTCTATTAGGAGGTGAGGTTGAACGCCTTCTCTCTCGGTTTAGACGCCTAAATGTTCTATCAATCTCTGGATCAAATGGAAATTGGTTAAGGCTTCTTGTACGTCTCATACAACAATCCTACAACCAGAAAATTAACTAGCACAAAAACAACACAAAGTTACCCTTTTTATGATAAATGAAATAAAAGAGCAAAATAAACAAAATTAAAAATGAAACAATGATAAAGAAAATTAACTTCAAATTAAAACTAAGATTAGGTAGTATCGATATTAATAAAATCAAACCATTCCTTGGCAAGGGTGCCAAAAACTTGATGCGTAATTTTGCAAGTGTACGAATCGTTCAAGTAATAAAGTGTACAAAAGTACGGATATCGAACCCACAAGGAATGGCGTTACTAAGTACCGAAATTGACTAATCCTAATTTTATTTGAAAACCAAATTTTTGAATTTGTTTAAGAAGTAAATTAACTTAAAACTAACGCAAATAACAAAATTTAATGTTGTTCACAAATGATTAAAAACGCTAAGGCATTTGATTTCGCTAAATCAATTCAATCCGATTTCAAGTTATGTTATATGAGAATCAAAGTTAAAAGTGATGGTTGAAAAACCCAAATTTACCTAATACTCTCTCTCGAATTATATTAGAATTACTTATCTATGAAAACCGACTATATTTCTATGGAGATTTAATCACAAACAAGCACATTACGATTTATGGAATTTCTAGAATAACCACATACATCATGCATTAGTTCTCACACTCGTATTCAATATATGGTATTTATCACAAGAAGCGTTCATTACACATCTCCTCTCGGTCTCATTATAATGCAACAAATCATTTAAATCTTGATTAGAAATTTAAAAGCATTAAGCATGGAAATAAATACTCAACTTGAAAACAATGAATTCATATAACGATAACACAAGAAATCAGATTTTCTTGATTCAACTACATCATAGCCTTAGCAAAAACGAATTAGTTCATAACGAAAATAAGAACAAACATATTCTCAATTGAATCCATGAACAAACAATCTAAATAATATGCAGAAAATAAAAGATAAGGAGAAGAGATGAAAAACTCTTGAAGAGGAAGACTTGGTAGCAACAATGGTGATGATCCTTCAAGCTTCTCTAACCTTTCTCTCCAAAATTTCCTTTTCTCCTCCAAAAATAATTCGATTATGCTCTCTTTGACGTCCCCTCCTTCTCCATCATAATGTATATATAGATTTAGGGTTTTGGAGGGCAATTTTGGAACAAAATAGCATAAAAAAATGTTTTCGAACGAAACTCGCCGGCGGCGAAGTTATTCTCGCCGCGGCGAGATTTTCTGGAAAACTTACGATTTCGGTTCCGCTAAATCTCGCCGGCGGCGGGATTATTGTGGCTGGCGGCGAGATGCACTTGGCCGGCGGAGAGATTTATTTGGCCGGTGGCGAGATGTACTTGGCCGGCGGCGAAATTGCTTTGCCAAAATCTGTGCTCCCTGCGTGATTTTCAACATTTTCTCGGTAAGATTTTCGCCGGCGGTGAAATTCCAAATGTTGAACTTTTGTTTTCTTTTTATTTGCACTCAATCCCGGTCATTGAAATTTGTCCCAAACTTCTCCATAATTATGATTTTACCTGAAATTTCACTTTAAACACGAAATACCTGTGAAATGACATTTGTGGATTAAATAATAAAATAAAACGCAATTTTCACACAAATATCAACCTTTAAATCATAACAAAAAATGCAATAATTTGACTCCAATCAATTGTTGGAATAAAAATCAATATTTTGGAAATTATCTTATTGGAAAGACCTACACATTCGTCACATCTTAGATGTCATGCACATCGAGAAAAATGTATGTGAGAGCTTGATTGGTACATTACTTAATATACCTGGAAAAATGAAGGATGGAATTAAAGCAAGACTAGATTTAAAGAAACTAGGCATACGACCTGAATTGGCACCAAGGGTGGAAAATGATAAGAATCGAACATACTTGCCACCAACATCATATACAATGTCAACAAAAGAGAAGGATGTGTTTTGTAAATGTTTGGCGAGTGTGAAAGTTCCTGATGGTTACCTATCCAACTTAAGAAATTTTGTGTCTATCACCAATAAGAAACTTTATGGATTGAAATCATATAACTGTCATATCTTAATGCAACAGTTATTACCAGTTGCTATTAGATCAATTCTTCCAAAACATGTTCAATTATCCATAATTCGTCTTTGTTAATTCTTCAATACAATATGCAAGAAATCTATATCAATTGGAGAGTTAAACTCTTTACAAAAAGATGTTGTAGAGAATTTGTATCTAATTGAAAAATATTTTAATCCTTCTTTCTTCAATATAATGATTCACTTGTGTGTTCATTTAGTTCGAGAGGTTCAATTGTGTGGTCCTACTTACTTAAGGTGGATGTATCAAATACATTCAAGTCCTTAAAGAATATGTAAATAATAGAAATTGACCTGAAGGATGCATGGTGGAACATTACAATGCTAAAGAGGCTATTGAGTTTGGTTATGAATATTTTAGTGGTTACATTGAAATTGGGAATCCTATGCACAAGTTGTTCTTAGAACATCATATGATCCAAGTAGATAACCCTATACTTAGTAGAAGTAAGAAATTGTTTATTGATTGAAGTCGATGAAAAAAAGCACACCAAACCATTTTGGTAAATAATAAGGAGGCACAACCGTATATAAAGTAAGTGATGACATGTTCATCCTTTTCATTTAAAATAAAATTATTGTTTATTTAACTATTAGTGATATCTAATTGATATATCTTTAATAACATTACATAATGCATATAAACTTACTGAAGATCAATCATTGTTATAAAAAAAGGGAGGAGAAAAATGGTTGTATAATAAATATAAGCGATAACTTATTAATTGGTTTTGCAACCAGGTAAGTGTCACATACAAGAATTCATTAGTACTTCTATGCAATGTTTTAAAACTTTGTTTTAAATATATTTCATGTGTTTTGTATGCATAGATTCGAGTTAAACTCAACAAACTCAATCATAAAATAACAGAAAGTTTAGAATGACTTTCACATGGTCCAAAATTTGATGTCAAATCATATTCTAGTTTCACAATTAATGGATCAAGGTTTATGACTCAAGATAAGTCACACTGATGATCCTTTCATGTTAGTACTTCGTGCAAAACAAGTATATTACGTTAGCTATCAAATTAACACAAGATGGTCTGTTGTGTTAACGCCTCCACAAAAAGAGTTCTACCATTAGGATGTTTTAGATGATGATGACATGCTTGATACATCATCCAATATTAGTTATTTCTCAAACAAATTGCCTAATATATGTGATGATCTAGTTGATGACGATGATTCTTCGTCATGGACTCGAAGTGATTGTGAAGAAATATATATATGATCAACAACCTAATTAAACATAATGTATTTTCTATATTATTCTATTAACTCTTGCATGATTATATGTTTGGAATTAAAATTATCAATTAGTTTTTATTTCATCATTGTTTGCAGATATTTCATGGATCCTAAGATACCAGTAGATTTAAATGATTTGAAAAAAAAGGCCGGGCGAATATACCTATAACATTATATTAATAAGAAATAATAATCAAAATTTTTATCTGCTTTATTTTTATTTTTATGCTTCAATAATTATTTAGTTTTATAACAAAATCAAAATTATTCTTACAATACCTTTCCTAACATAAGCTAATAAATAAAACTAACATTTTTTTTATTTCTTGTCAATTTTAGACATCAGCCAACTGGAGGGTTACGGTTAAACTAAGCACAAGCGTTAAAATAAGTGGATCATAGTGACCTTTTTCACCAATGTTAGAGAGAAAATAATTTATTACAATTCATCTGAGATGGTTAATTATAGAGTAGGAAAAATATATTTTATTATTTTTATTAATAATTATTTATTATATTAATTATAATTATACCATAATTTATAACATAAAAAAGTATTTATAAAGATAAACAATCTCCTCTAAAAAAAATTTACATGTGTATTTCTTATTATGATATATATCATAAATATTTTAAAAATAAAAATATAATTTATAATTTTAAATAATATTGATATATAACACATTATGAAAAAAAATAAATTTATATATTTATTAATATTTTTCAATACAAATAAATCCTATACAAGTTGCATGTATGTGATGCTCAAACTAATCTATAGATTTCATTATGACTTCAACTTTGACTCTCTTTTTTTAGATAGTTATCATGGTTTCAAATTGGTCCTCGGAAGATATTAAAAATATAAATAAATAAATAAAGAATATTATGTTACTATAAATTAAAAAATATTATAAAAAAAATTTAGTTATTAAATTGAGTATAAAAATTTTATTGGTAAATTATATATTAATCTTAAGTTAATAATTGATGTTTTTTTTACTAAAATTAGTTATTATATATCAAACACATAAATACATTTTAAACAAATAATTCCATAAATTTGTTTGAATAGAGAAATCTGATCCTATTCGTCGGATTCAGATAGAAAATTATACAATTCGTTCAGATATGGATTACATTCGGATTAATATATTTTATAGTCTGTTGTATTCAATTTGAACCAAATTACTATTAAATTATAAATAAATACATATTTTAGTTTATAATATATTATATTTAAATATTATATTATTATTTTAATTTAAAAATAAATATAAATGTTTATGAAAAATTAATAACCGTACAAGGCTTCTTATTCTTTTTGAGTTTTTTAGTCTTTGTTATAAATAATAATATTTATTACAAAAATATAAATATGTGCATATCATATTTTATATATAACAATAATTTATAAATAAATTTTAGTATCAATATGACATTATCTAATTTGAAAAAATCTAATATATTTATATTCAAATTGGTTCAGATTCATTATTTCATCGGATCAAATTTAAATTTAAATTAAACTAAAATTCACAATTTCGTTCTTATAGGCACTCTTATCCTAATTAATTACTCTTATTTTGAGAACTCAAATTACAAATAATAATAATTAAAACTCAAATTAAAAAATTAATAACCCCACCCGAGCGGTAAACCCCAATTATTTATCTCCCAAACCATAATCATAGTTAAAAGCTATTGTCAGTACAATCAAAATTATTCATGAAAAACTTTGAAAGTTTTAGAATATGGACCCAAAACTAATGGCCATTTCAAGTCTTTGTACATTGTATTTTCTCTTCCTACAAGTCAATTAAATAGATCTAATTATAACTCGTCTTAATTTGAGGATATATAGTTGGTTTGAGATTATTTCAATAGAATTAGGGGTTGGAGAGATAAGGAATTGGGTGGGGTTTCTTGCTTCGGAGTGGGATTACTAATTTCTTAGTTGGGGTGGTTGGTTTTTTTTCTTATTAATTTGTAACTTAAAAAATATTTTTTAAGTTATTATAATCTGTTCCGGCACATTAGTACTTTCAATAAAATAAATTTATCAGTGATCTACATAAAACTAATGAAGCTTTTTTCAAAAATAATAAATTTTTTTTATGTATTATTTAATAATTATAAATTTTTTGTACATTTTTATCAAACATATATTACCTTAAATTCCTTCAAAATAAATTATATATATAGTAACTAAATCAAAAGAAAACAAACTAAACAATGTTGTGTATATATGGCAGAAAAGAATTTCACATCAAGTAGGAGTTCAAAATATTCAAGTTTTTTTTTTTCTCTTCACAGAAATATTCAAGTTTGGAAATAGAATTTTTTAACGTTGAAATAACAGTGATTTTTTTATATATAAAAAATAAAAATGATTGTAAATAAATTAAATTATAGATAATTAAAACAAAAAATTGTTCAAAATTTTTGAAAGATACAATTGACTATTATAATTATGTATTAATAATAAGGTAAAATTTCGACAGATTTAGATTATTACTAATGTAAATTTGTTGAAATTTATTTCTAAATTCTGTTTCTGGCTCAGCCAATCAGAAATCGGTATACATATATACTCTCTCGGACTCTCCTCTGTTTTTTTATCAGATTTCAATAGAGTTGGTATTGGGATCGTTGACTTGATTTACTCAGGTTTGCTATCGAATTGGAAATAAAGGGAGATGATGGATCCAGAAATCAAAGGTAGAAGTGGCTTTGTAGATGTAGAAAGATACGATGGAGATGCAAGTGAATACAGGAGTGAACTTGACAGTGAGAATTATGCGGAGCTTCTATTGGATGAGAAGAACGTCTCTCGCACTCAACTGACTCAACCTCTTCTTACTCAGAGGACTAACACTTTCTCCCAAATTGCTATCGTCGGCGCAAATCTCTCCCCTATTGAGAGCCTTGATTACGAGTAACTCTTTCCCCTGACTTTACTCTTTTAATTTGTTTATGTTTTCTGCTTTAATGTTCTTGTGATCTTTTATTTCAAAAATATTATTATTATTATGTTATTGTTATCATTATTGAAATAATGCTTTACTTTCAAAGTTAGTATTTGTATGTTAGTATTAGAGGTGTCCTGATCCCTTCCGGTTTGGTTTTTAATAAAAAAATTTAATCAAACTGGATCACTCATATTGATTTAACCAGATCGGATAATTTGAATAATAAAAATGTTGTAACCCAACGGTTTAATCTGATTTAGTTAACGGTTTTCAACGTTTGACCTTCATGCAATATATCAAAATTTAACCAACAAAATTAACAGGAAAAAGGCCAAACATGTGTATCAATTTATGAGTTTCTAAAGCATTACATGCATAGCAACTAACTTCTTGTCCCGAGTACATAGCATGATATAGTATTTACACAGTCTGAACATTATTATATAAAGACAGACTTACTTGTAATGGTAATGAAAAATAGCAAGAATGCATTATACCTTGCAAATCTCACATAGAATCCTCGAATTTGTATTTCTGAGACTTAAGTATTTGCATGTTCTCCTCGTATTGTTTGAGTTTTGTTCCTATCACATGTAAATCATTTTGAAACTTCTGCAAGTATTAGATACTTAAAAAGTCAATTAATTTAATTCATCTTTAAATTTACTCGTTAAAAAGAAGAAGATTTAAGAGAAAAATGCTTATTAGAGATAACATATACCTTCAAAAGTTTATAGACAAGAAGTTATCAAAACTATGCATGCATCTACAAGAAAATTATTCACGTATGCATAGAGACATTTTATGATGACCTTTGAGAAATAGATAATGGATTGTACTTGTACAGACCCTCCATTTTGCATATTACCATCCCATACAACCAAGTGGGTTTCATTGTTTCTCACTTGCATCGGAGATAGTGAAACATGCATAGTAATGAATTTGTATGAATAGATAGCTACAGAAACAAAAACAAGATTATTAGGATTCCTCGGTATCCTTTGACAACATCCATTATAGGCAAAATTAGGAAATAGGTTCAATACAATGTTAATGAAATTCTTGTATAGAATATTGACCACAAGACATATAATTGCACATGTATTTTCATTTATCCATTATAAGACAACATTATTTAAGAACCAAAACCCAAAAGGGCTTAGACAATGGAAACACAGAAACAAACAAGAAGACATGATTGAAATATTTCAATCATTATTTTTAGACAAAAACAAGTGCTACAGAGAGATACATATCATTATGTACTTCCATGTGCAACCTTGGCTTGATTACAAGCTTGTTCTCGTATTATTGCTCTTACATATATTTCATAGCAACAACCTGTAACAAAATTAATATTTCAAACCATGTGAGTACTTTAAAACTATAAATTGTGGAAAAAGAAGGAGAAGATGATTACTTTTGTTCTCAAAGGGAAAAGGTAATTATTTAATATTATCTATTGATTACTGCCCTAATAAGAGTTTGTTCGAACATCCATTTCGAGACCTACAATCCCTCTCTCTTTGTTTCGATAAATAATAGAGTAGAGAAAACATAGAGCGAGAGAGACTTCACATACCTATTTCGTCCATAGATGACAAGATTAGAGGCGAGGACTGCTAACTGGTGCTGGAGGCAAGCTGAGGACAGTTAGTTGGTGCTGGAGGTGGCAAGACGGTGAGGTGATAGATTAGGGGTTTAGGGTTTCAAAGATAAATCGGTTTCACAATGCAAAATTGCGAATAATTTTAATATATAATATCCTTATCCTCTGTTAAATTAATTTTTTAATATATTATTAAAACCGGTCCGGTCCGGTCCAACCGGTTTAAAAATTACTATAACTGGGTCAAACAATTTGAAAAAAAATTTAGTTAATACAAACCGGACCAGACTGTTTGATTTTATAAAACTGTTCGATTCTATCTGGTTTTTCGGTTTAACTCGATTTGATCGAGTTATCTTGCCATCTTTCAATATAATGTTGACATGGACTTTCAAAACTTTCTAGCATTTTCTCTTATCATTAGTATTCTATTGTTTTCTTTCTTTTTTATTTTTTTTTATTTTGCCTTTCATTCAAATCATGTGCAACACTATGTAGTACCAATAATTGACAAATGCACGGATAAAATGTACACTTTTATGCAATAAAGGTACACATTTTGAGCCATTTTTGTCCACTTGCTTGCAACAAGTTGGTGATAATGGAGAATTGAACTCTTTTGCCTTTGGCATTTCACTTGTAGTTTGTATGTATTGATGGAAGGAAAGGAAGGATCAGGATTGGTATCATATTATGAGCTTTTGGATGCATTAGTTGTTTTAGAAAGATGCAACAACTTGGGTCATACATTCATTGGAATAGAATTAATGAAATTGAATTGAATATAAATAATATTTATTATTACTATATTGTTTAGGAGTCAAAATGAGGGTTAAATTGGAATCAAAATTTTGTTGTGGGTAAATAGGGGTAAAAGTGTAACAAGACTTTTAATTATATTTCCAATGAAGAAATATGGGAGAAACAAAACATATATAAATACGTAAAAACAATGTAGCATTTCTAGGTATTCCATTAGTGGACTTGTTTGGTTCTTATATTGAAAATTTAACGAGAATTACAATAGTAATAAGAATTAAATTTAAGGAAAATAATATTATTATTATTATGTTTGTTTGACTAGTATAATTAAAATAAAATTAGAATTTTTTTTTTACTTCTAGATGAAGAAAATAATAATAATAATAATAAATTTTAATACATATATGTGAAAAAAATATAGCATTTTAATGTAATAAGTTTTCTTGCTACTAGTGGAATGCTTTCATAGTTTTTGAAGGCTTAATTTTCATGAACGCTAACAGTATTTATACACATGTATTAATCCTATTTAAGGAAAGATAATAAATGTAAGACATTCTAAAATAATAATAAAATATTTCTAGAATAGATCTAACTATAAAAATATACACAATATATACTTCAATTCTCTCCTCAAATTGGAGCATAAATATCACACATATGTAACTTAGGCAGGGAAGTATGATAAGAACTTCTTGTAACACCATGAGTTATAATGTCAGCTAATTGATCAACATCCTTAATGTATGAGACTCTAATGATGCTAGCACCAAATTGTTCTTAATGCGGTTTATGTCAAGTTCAATGTGCTTTGTTCGGTTATGTTGCATCAATTAACAAGTGTAAGGTACCTTGAAGTAGACTATCTATCAATCTTAGAACCTATAAAGTTAACATCAGTATAACCCATAATGTCTAGGTGCATATGTTTTGAGAACAAAATACCATTCCTTGGGGAGGACTTCAAATAGGCCAAGATGTGGTTCACCTCATCCACGTGCCAGTCACTCGAATTATACATAAATTGACTTACTACATTAATAACATAAGACAAATTAGGTTGATTATGCGTCAAATAAATCAATTTTCCCACCAATCTTTAATATCTTTCCTTATTAGTTGAGATCTAATTAGGATAGATAGTTAAACCATGATTCTCTTCCATAGGTGTGTTTACAGGGATGCAAGTAGGATTATCAATTTTAGCCAATAGATTTAAGGTATGTTTCCGTTAAGAGAGAAATAGTTCTTAAATTGAGAAATTTTAATATCTAAAAAGTATTTCAAATTTCCTAGGTCTTTAATTTCAAATTCCTTTGCCAAGTAGCTACTTAACATTTCTATCTCATTAGCATTACTACCTATAACAGCTATGTAATCACCATTCCTTTTATAGAAAAGGGTGTGATCTACTTGGGCATGTTTAAAACTATATTCTTGCATTGAGCAGCTCAACCTACCAAATCATTCCTTGGGTGACTATTTCAACCCTTATAGAACCTTTTTCAACCTGCATACCTTTTTTTCTTCAGTTGGAAACCTAGGAGGAGGATTTATATACATGTGCTCTGTCAATTCTCTATGGAGAAATGTGTTCTTAACGTCGAATTGAAGTAATGACTAGTTTAGATTCACAGAAATAGAAAGTATAACTCAAATAGTATTCATCTTGGGTACTAGAACAAATGTCTGTTGATAGTCAATCTCATAAGTTTGAGCATATCTCTTTGCCACTACTCTGGTCTTATTTCTCTCTCATGTCCCATTCGAATGAAACTTAACACCCACCTACAACATCCATGGTCTTCTTCTCCTGCGGTAACTCAACTAACTCTCAAATATAATTCTTTTAGAGGACATTCATTTCTTCTACCATGATCTCTCTCCACTTGGGATCTTCAAAAGCTTCTTGAAAATGACTAAGAATAGACATAGATTCAATCTTAAGGCCAAGAACTAAGTGAGTTTTAGATAAGCATTGATAAGAAACAAAATCAAAAATTGGATAAACAATATTAGATAGAGAAATCCAACTTGTCAAGTTGTTTAGATCTCGAAGAGGATACCTCCTACCTTAGTCACTAGTTGGTGGATCCAAGATAATAGGTATTGTTACTATAGTATCAAAAGGTATGTCAAAAGTAAATATATTATAAGTAGGAAGTAAAGGAGAAATATGTACCTTAGAATCAATCTACGGTGGTTTTTAGCAAGAATGCACTATTTATACATTAAGCTAGAAGTAGAAATATTAAAAAATAAATTAGGAAAAATACATTCCAAATAAGAAGATAGATGTCCTAAACGACGGTAATAAACATAATCCTCGTTCTCAATTTTCTATCCACTAGAATGCCACTACTTGGATTCTCATACCCCTTTTCTTAGTGGTAAAGACCTATTTTCTCTACTAATGTTAATTGCCATCTTCTATTAATTGTTCTGAAATACATAATGAGCAGAATAGAAGGTTATATAGAACAATGAAGATTCTTAGTGAGTTGCTAATTGACAAAAGGTTATTCTTAAGAGTTGGTGCAAGTAAAACAAAAGACATGAAAAATGTGAGTGATAGTGAGACATTGTTAGTTTTTACTATTGCCAATAGTGTCACATTGGCAACCTGAACAAACTTAACATGAGAAGAAGTTAGAGAATCAAAACTAGAGAGACCACTAGTTATATGGTCAGTAACTCCTGAATCAATAAGCCAAGTGTCAGAAGCAAAAAAATAAATACTGAACCAAAATTATCTCCAAAAATAATTACCCGAAAAACTTGAGAAGCCGAGTAGTAACCTAAGAGAATTTCTTTTTTCACTCGGCTTGCTTCAACTTGTACTATTTCAGATAGCTATGCTTTTATCAAAAAACATCAACAGTATTAGTAGGATTATTGTAATATATACAAAATTGAGAACCAAAATCGATAAAAGGGAGAATCTGAACGTGGCTATTCCTTTGGACAATGGACAATAAGAGTTGATGTTTCAAAATGGTTCGCAGTGCTCATGGTGGCCTACTTCCCGATGAACTTGAGAATAACCTTCTTCCAAGTTTGGCAAAGGAAAAGTAGCCAAAATCAAACAGCTAACTTGATCCAGACTCTGATATAAACCAACCAAAAACATATAAACTCGGTCCTCTATAGTATTCTTTCTCAATTTCTCAATATCAATATAAATATCATAACATTAAGTCTACAATAATCTAACTCCATGAAAATAGAGCTTAATTCATTATAATATTTTGGAAGAGATCGACCACCTTGAAGGAGTTAAAAAGACCTCTTCATCAACTCATATACCTCTGAAGAGTTAGAAACATAGAGGTAGCCTTTTGTCACTACATCCCACACCTCTTTTACAGTTTTACATCGAATAAAGTGAGACATTAACTTGTCTGTTATAGAATTAATAAGCCATGATTTGATTAGTGCATCTTCAGCTTCTCATTTATCATTAAGTTGAATCATCCTCTTTTGGGACAACTTTTCTTATAATAATGTAACATTTTTTCTCCCTGACAGTAATATGCATTTCTAAAAGCTTGGACCAAATACGATAATTAATACCATCTAATTTAATGTTAATTGAGAATGAACTATCATTTATAGTCATAGTAGAAGTAATTTTATTGTTGGATTGAACCAAAATTATTGATAGGGAATTAATTTATGGGTGACAAGGAATTAGGGTAATTGGTAATTGTTAAAAGTAATAATAATAATAATAATAATAATAATAATAATAATAATAATAATAATAATAAAACGGCTCACCCTTTCAATATCAGATATGGAAAAAAGAACAAATCACCAAGGTATTGGACACCAGGGAGAATAGATAGGGTAGGAAGACGACGGCGACGGAAAGACGACGGTTAAGAAACCCTATGATGGCTATGGGGAGAGAACCGAAAAACTAGAAAAGATGGCAGTTTCTTTTGAACGGCAAGAGAACCCCCAACGGCTCAAAGAAGCAACGGTGCACGTTGGATGTTAGAAGAGTAAAAGGCATCGTCAGTAATGACAAATGTCAGCACCGGTAAAGGTGGAGTTTGTATTCTTAGAGACTAAGGCAACCATATTTCATTTTCTTTTTGATCTAATACCAAATTAGTTTTCAAAGGCTTAATTTTTCATTAATATTAATAGGTATTTATACACATGTATTAATCATATTTAAGAAAATATAATAAATACAAAATATTCACAAAATAAGAATAAAATATTCCTAATATAATTCTAAGAATATAACATGTAGAATATATACTTCAATTCTATCCATTGCATTCAAAATTAATAGTTGAATTAAACAGGAATGCCTATAATTCTTTTCCATTATCATTCTTGTTATTGACAACTAAACATAATCCAAGTGTATTATAGTGGAATTGATTCTTTTACTTTTCTTCCTTAAACTCAGATTAAACAAATGAATATCCAAATTGTGATTCCATTACCTTAAAGGTGGCATAATGGAATCAATATCTATCTCTTGAATAGACGACTCCTTGGTTGTATTTTGATTTTTTATTAGTTATATAATTAAATGTGATTAGGGAATTTGTTTATTTATTTACTCGGATTTTGACTTTGTTCCAGGATTGTTGAAAATGAACTATTTAAGCAGGATTGGAGATCAAGAAAGAAGTTACAGATAATTCAGTACATTGTCCTCAAGTGGGGATTTGCACTTCTCATAGGGCTAGGTACTGGACTAGTTGGCTTCTTCAATAATATTGCTGTAGAGAATGTAGCCGGTTACAAGCTGCTGCTGACTAGCAATCTCATGTCTGAAAAAAAGTGAGCTTTGTGTCCACTACCTAAATCTATTTTAATCTTTACATCTCCTTTAGCTTGTTTAATTTTCTAACTCGTCAAATTTATAAAAGAAACGTTTTTGCTGGGAGTTATGAAGAACTCAGTTAGCAGTCATCTTACCCTTTATTGTCTTTGAAATGGTAATTATTCTGTATTGTTTTCCGTTTTTGTTCTCTTCTTTTTTCAGAACACATAAAAGTATTGCCTATTTGTGGAAACTGAAAAGGTAGTTTTCAGAAACAGTTGTGTAATTTTTTTTTTAAATTTCTAACCCTTTATATCCTATATTTTTTTCCCAATATCAAATCAAGGTTAACATGTTTTATGTCGAATACTAAAACTAAATGACTAAAAAATTAGGATTTTGAAATGATCAACAAATATCTTTGGTGTTTATTATTATGGTGGTTGTTGTTGTCATTATTGAGGATAATAGAAAACAAAATCACCACACTGTTCTGATTTTAATTTTACAAAAATCAAATAACGGTAGCAAACAAGAATTTCTTCAACTCAAAACTTAGAAAACCAAAAATCAATATATTAAACAAGAAAAGGATAACATTACAAAATGGCCCCATAGCTTCACAGTAATTACGTTTTCATGGATTAGCATGGAAGTCAGTTCTTTTAGTATTACTCAGTACTTCTCTCTAAAGCATCAGAGCCTGGACTCATATATATTGAAAAGTGATGTCTTGCATGAACTATGTATTTGAGATCTTATGAAAATTGATTCCTTCATACAATGACTGCCACAAGAAATGGTTCCGGTGCAGATATTACCAGGCTTTTGCAGTATATGCTTCTTGTAACATGGGTTTAGCAGCAGGTGCTGCAGCTCTTTGTGCTTTCATTGCCCCAGCTGCTGCAGGTTCTGGTATTCCTGAGGTGAAGGCATATCTCAATGGTGTGGATGCTTATTCAATACTGGCTCCAAGCACCCTCTTTGTTAAAGTAAATATTTCCTCTATTTCTCTTTCTCTGTCTATGTGTGTCTTAGTTTCAGTTTAGCAAACTGAATAATGAATAACCCATCAACCGTAATTTTATTTGAAGCCTAGTTTTTTTCTGGCTGGCAACATGATTGCACTCCTAAGAAGCAAATGATAATTTATCTGGAAATACTTCACATGGTACTTGAATACAAGTCACCGAAAATGTGTCTTTCTTTATTGCATTGCACAAGTATCTAAACAATCCTTTCACACATGATTTTTTCGGGAAACTAACAAAATATCATTATTGTAACATTGATGGTTTATTTTTATTTTTTGGAGTTTGAGCAACTCAAGTTTATGTACCTTCATTTTATAATATTCTAAAAGGAAGAATATTGAAATGTTTCTTTTTCATAGTTATCTCTCTGCTTACCATGACTTTATTTGGTTCTAACATGGTATGAGAACTCATTGCAGCCATCCCTGTTTCGTGTGGTATTCTTAACCCCTAGCTCTCCCTGTTTTTCATTATTTTCTTCTTTTACCATCCCTATCATTCAATGTTCAAACTCTAGGCACTGACCTAATCCTAACCAAGTTATGATTGTTATGTCTTAATTCTTTAAATGTGTGAAGTATCTCTTTTTAAGAAATATGAGGAAAATATCGAAACAATTTATTTTTCTCATTTTCCTTTGCTTAATTTTTAACATATGTAACACAATAACACCCCACCCCACATTGAAGTTAAATTTTATTTTCGTTTGGTTAGTCATTATAAACCTGGTTGCCCCTTGAAATCATTGCCATTTTCTAGGAAATTAGCACCACCTTCAGTTGAAAATTTTGGATTCATTGGAGCCTTTTATTATTAGTTCTGACCAAAAGCCCAAAGTTGGTTTGTCAATAAGGCGAGAGCTTCAGTTCAAGATTTATTTATGTTGCACATGAAAGTGAAGCACCACCTAAGCAAAGGGACGATGAGGAAGCTATAGATTGTAAAGTTTTTGTACCTTTAATTCTTTTTATGCGTGTGCAATGCCCTGTACATATTATTGCATTGATTTGCTGATCCTCATTCCAATTAGGAATAATCTAATGTTGTAAAAGGAGGAAAGTACGAAATATTGGCAATTGGATGGACAAATTCTTAATATAATAGACCCTTCTTTTGGTGGGACTAAGCCATTAATATACTATGCAAATGTGAAAGGTTTTAATCTCCTCGTATTGCCTCCTTCATTTTAACTATTATAGACTTAATATTAGTAGGAATTTTTCATGGGGAAGCATATTCTACTCTTTATGAAGTTTTACTATCCTGGATTGCCAGATTTTTGGTTCAATTCTTGGCGTTTCTGCTGGATTTGTGGTGGGTAAAGAAGGACCTATGGTACATACAGGTGCTTGCATAGCTTCTTTGCTTGGACAAGGGGGTTCTCGCAAGTATCATTTAACGTGGACATGGCTGAGATACTTCAAAAATGATCGTGACCGACGAGACTTGATCACCTGTGGTGCTGCTGCTGGTGTAGCTGCAGCATTTCGTGCCCCAGTAGGTGGTGTTCTGTTTGCCCTTGAGGAGGCAGCTTCGTGGTACCTCCCTTTCTCCCTATTAACCTTCTATTTGTTTTTGTTGTAACCTTCCTTAGCTTATTAGATCTAATCTTGATGAACTCTTGATTTGTTAAATTTCTTTGTTATCGTACCTTCTTGCTCTTATTGCAGATATCAGTTAAACATCAGCATTTATAATGGTTCAAACTGTTATCTCATATTTCAACTTTGAAATATCATTTTAACTACACTCTGATAATCGTGAAAAAACAATCATTTTAATTCAACAATCTTGGTGATCCAATGAAAACATATTTGAATTACCAATTTTAACAATTTCATTTCTTTTTGGCTCATTATTTTTTTTTTGAGGCGGGGAGAGAGAGGAGTAGAAAGGAAAGAGCTCATAAGAAAAAGGAATGGATCCAATAAAAATTTAACTTGCAACCTCTTTAGGTGGGCATGGTAAATGAGCTTCTAAGGGATGAATTTGTTTGGTTGCTGTTAAGGTTTGGAGGTCTTTTAAGGTGGTTGCGTTGTCTTAGAAGAAGTTCCTAGATCTGGGAATGTTTTGTGGGTGAGTCTAGATGTTCCCTGGGAAGTGTCTTAGAAGAAGTTCCTAGATCTGGGAATGTTTTGTGGGTGAGTCCAGATGTTCCCTGGGAAGCACAGTTGTCTTTATTCTGTCTAGTGAACATCTTGTTTATGAATTCTAGTTCTCATATCTGAGTAAGATCCATTTCGCATCAAAAGTAAAAAAATGTATAAAAGCACTTGCATACATATCTGCAGTCTGCTTCCATATGCGTAATACTTATAGGATGGGTGAATACAATGATTTTTTAATTTGAACTACATCTGAGTACAAGTTGCAAGTGAAATATTATTCTTATTTCGATGAACGTTTTGGATCCTGAAAAGCTTACAATTTGGGTAGTCATCCTAAACATGTACACTTTTCTTCCTTGTATCTACCTGATATGCGTAAGTGTTGTTAAAGTTTCTTTTGGACATATCATGCATAAATTAGCCTGAAAATCTGTTGCTAAGTTCAAATCTTTTTACGTGTCTTTTTCAAATGTAGTTTCTTATTGTTAGACATCAATACAATTATTATTTTCAGTCCTTAACTCCTATTGTTGTTGCCGCCATTCTTAATATTATTAATTAAAGATTCATTTTCCAAATCAAATAGATATTGAACTCATATGAGACTCAACTTACAACATTGCCAAACGGCCATTGAAGTTTTAGATATAAATTTTTTTTCTTTTTCCCCTTTTTATTGAACACGGAAATGAATAAGTAATGTAATTGATGGAAAATATACTTTAGAAGTAATAAATAACACCTGAGTTGGAGAAATTATTTATTACTCTTAAAATAAATGATAATGTGTTATTTCAAGTCAATGAAATACAAGATTAGTGTAACTATTTTTTTTAAAAACACAAGTACGCTTGATAATGAGAACAAGTAATGTGATTGGTAGAGAATATATTCCAAGAGTAATGAATAACACCTCTGTTCCTAAAAAAATTGAAAATTTGAATTTCAAATTTGCAGTTTGCAAGGTTGGTTTAGTTAAACAACTGTAAAATCCTAATAACTTCAAATGGCTACTCATTTGTTCACAATTTCTTCGGAAAGTTCGTCCTTGTCCACACTCTCCATGCTTAAACCCTAACCATCTCTCTGGTCAAAGGTTGTGGGATCTTGTCTGTGAGAATATTTATCTAATTAATGATGTGTGTGCGCATGTGCCAACGCTAGTTGATACTTCAATTCTAGTATTATGATTTTAGCCAATACTCATGTGACTTGCCCTTCATTTAGTTTCATTCCAAGCATATTCCAGGTATCAATGGACAGCTTAGCTGTCCATAACAGCTTTGATGTAATTTGTTGTCCATATTCATTTAGTTGTACACAGCTGCTGTCCATAGTCTATTTAGACTGTAAATAATTGTCCATAAACAGTTGTCCATAGACAGCAATCCATGGTCGTCTACAACCGTCCATAAATACCGTCTAAAACCGTCCACAATCTGGCATTAATCGTCCACAAATGTCCATGTAGGCTGACTTTGATGTATTTTATAGGTTTGTTGTATTTTGTAAAGTCTATAAATAGAAAGAAATCATAAGACCAAATCATTCGGTCATTTTCATACAACATTCTTGACTTGTTTCTGACATGGTATCAGAGCTTCTTTGAGAAAAAAAAATTAGTTTTCTATTTGTGAGGAAATCTTCATTGATATTTTTTTAGCGTTTGTTGCTAAACAAGTGTTCTTTGGCAATCTCTGTTTAAAGTCATTTTCTCGATTTCTTTAATTTCAACATTATATTTCTGAGTAAGGTCCTTATCTCGTGTTGTATTTACTTGCAATGGATACTGCACCAGTGTGTGTTAAGTTTACGGGAAAATATTACTCTACTTGGGTTTTCCAGTTTGAACTTTTCCTCAAGGGAAAAGACCTTTGGAGCGATATTGATGGCACAGATGTTACACCAACATCTGATACTGTCAACTCTAAGGAAGTCGTGTCTTTTCCTTCTTGGGTTGTGCTTGATGCTCGAATCATGTCTTGGCTTCTTAGTTCGGTGGAACCACATATCGTCACCAACTTGATGGCTCATCGCTCTGCTCACTCCATGTGGAATTATTTGAAGAAAGTTTATCATCAAGACAATGATGCTCGTCGCTTTCAGTTGGAACATGCAATTGCCATGTTCCAACATGGTAGTCTTTCCATCCAGGATTATTACTCGACATTTTTGACTCTTTGGCATGAATATGCTGATTTAGTTATAACAAATGTTCCTGTTGCTGCTATATCAACTATTCAAAATCTTCACAGGACTAGTCAGCGTGATCAATTTCTCATGAAATTACGCCCGTAATATGAATCAGTTTGCTCTTCTCTATTGAACAAATCTCTTGTTCCTTCTCTAGATATTTGTTTTGGTGAGTTACTTCGCGAAGAACAACGTCTAAGTACTCAAGCTATTCTGGAACAATCTTATGGCAATTCCACGACGACAACTATGGCTTATGCAGCCCAAGGGTGTGGATTATCTATGCCTTCTAAAAATATGCAATGTTTCTGCTGCAAAGAATATGGGCATATTGCTGCCAATTGTCCTAAAAAATGTTGTTCTTATTGCAAGAAAAAGGGTCATATTATCAAAGAATGTCGTATTCGTCTCCAGAATCGTCAGGCCCAAGCATTTCAGACTTGTCATTCTTTGTTCCTCCAAGAAGCACACATGTGTATTCCTTAGGTGCTTCTCCTAATCTTCCACCTCCTGCAACAACTTACTGCACTCCTGAAATGGTGCAACAGATGCTAATTTCAGCATTATCTGCAATGGGATTTCAAGGTAAAAATTCTACTACACTTTGGTATGTAGACTCAGGGGCTTCTAATCATATGACAAATACTCCCACAACTTTGTCTCATGTTCGGCCTTATGTTGGCCAATCTACTATTCAGACGGCCAATGGCAGTTCTTTGCCAATCAAAGCTGTTGGAAATGCTTCTTCTACATTTACTGATGTGTTTCTTGCTCCTCAACTTTCTACAAATCTCATTTCTGTTGGTCAATTAGTTGATAACAATTGTGCTGTTAACTTTTCTGGTGATGGTTGTGTTGTGCAGGACCAGGTAACAGGGGAGCCGATCGCGAAGGGACCTAAAGTGGGACGTTTGTTTCCATTACTTTTACCTATTCCAGCAATTTATCCAATTCCTTCTATTGAGTCTTTTGCTTGTAATAATATTCCTAATCTAAGTATAGTGTGGCATCGTCGTTTAGGCCATCCTAATACTCAAGTTTTATCTCATATAATGAACTCGGGCTTTCTTGGTAATAAAGAACGTTCTTCTTTACCTTTTGAATGTGACTCTTGTAAGCTTGGTAAAAGCAAAACTCTTCCATTTCCTTTGCATGCTAGTAGAGCGTCTCACTGCTTTGATCTTATTCACAGTGATGTTTGGGGACCTTCCCCGATTACTTCACATGACAAATTTAAATACTATGTAACTTTCATTGATGATCATAGCAGATTCACTTGGGTTTATTTTCTTCGCTCTAAATCTGAGATTTTTCGTACTTTCACCGAGTTTTTAGCATATGTTGAAAATCAATTTTCTGCAAATATTAAGACATTTCGCACAGATTCTGGTGGTGAATATTTGTCCACTGAGTTTCAGGTATTTTTGGCTTCTAAAGGTATCATGCATCAACGTTCATGTCCTGCTACTCCTCAACAAAATGGAGTAGCTGAACGCAAAAATCGCCATCTTCTTGATATGGTACGTACTCTCTTGTTAGAATCTTCTGTTCCATCCATGTTCTGGGTTGAGGCTCTAAAGACTGCTACTCACTTGATTAATCGTTTACCTTCCCAAGTTTTGCACATGGAATCTCCCTATTTTCGCTTGTTTACTAAGCAACCTAATTATGATAATCTTCGTATCTTTGGTTGTGTATGTTTTGTTCATTTACCACCTCATGAGCGAAATAAATTATCTGCTCAATCTGTTAGATGTGCATTTTTAGGATGTAATGTGTGTCAAAAGGGATTTGTTTGCTATGATCCTACATTACATCGTACACGTATTTCTAGGAATGTTATTTTCTTTGAAAATCAACATTTTTTTCTTGTGTCTTCTGTGTCATCTTCTTCTACCGTAGTCCTTCCCTCCTTTGAGCACCAGTTCTTAGCTCTTCCTCAAAACAGTTCTCGTTTCAAACCAGGAATGGTATATACAAGACAATCCCGCCCACAGTCTCTTCCGGTGGCTCACCCGATATCTGATCCTAACATACACCAAAGTCGATCGGTTGCAAAGACCTCCAGAGCCTTTGGTACGTCGCTCTTCTCAAGTGTCTGTACCCCCTGATAGGTATGGTTTTTCTTCTGGCAATTTTATTTCAGCTCTTACTATTGCATTGTCCAATTTTGATATTCCCACATGCTACTCACATGCTGTCAAGCATGATTGTTGGTGCCAAGCTATGCAGGAAGAAATTGCTGCTCTTGAGGCCAATCACACCTGGGACATTGAGTCTTGTCCTTCCACTATAGTTCCTCTGGGTTGCAAATGGGTTTACTCAGTCAAGGTTCGCTCTGATGGAAGTTTGGATCGTAAAGCTCGGCTTGTTGTCCTTGGGAACAAACAGGAATATGGTGTTAATTATGAGGAGACCTTTGCTCCTGTGGCTAAAATGACTACTGTTCGAACGATAATAGCTCTTGCTGCTTCCAATGATTGGCCACTACATCAAATGGATGTTAAGAATGCTTTCCTTCATGGAGATCTTAAAGAATGTATTTATATGAAGCCACCTCCAGGGTTGTTTTCCTCTCCGACATCCAATGTGTGTAAACTTCGTCGTTCTCTTTATGGTCTTAAACAAGCTCCACGGGCATGGTTTGAAAAATTTCGAACCACTTTATTACAATTTTCTTTCATACAGAGCAAGTATGACACTTCATTGTTTCTTCGAAAATCAGACATGGGTATTGTTGTCCTTTTGGTTTATGTTGATGATATTGTGATCACTGGTTCTGATTCTACTTTACTTGTCCAGCTCAAGACCCATCTCTCACAATCTTTTCATATGAAGGATCTTGGGTCTCTTACATATTTTCTTGGTCTTGAGGTGCATCGTAGCCCCACTGGTATTTCCCTCAATCAACACAAATATGCTAGTGATTTGGTGACTACAGCTGAACTACAGGAAGCTACCTCTGTTGATACTCCCATGGAATTAAATGTCAAGCTTCGCAAAGAGGAAGGTGACTTACTTGTTGATCCCAGCTTATATCGGAAATTGGTAGGTAGCCTTGTCTATCTCACCATCACTAGACCAGATATTTCTTTTGCTGTACAACAAGTCAGCCAATTTCTTCAGGCTCCTCGTCATCTTCATCTGGCTGCTGTCCGTCGGATTATACGCTATGTTCATGGCACTTCTGCCCGTGGCTTATTCTTTCCTTCAGGCAATTCTCTTCGTCTTGTTGCTTATAGCGATGCTGATTGGGCTGGTTGTGCTGATACACGTCGCTCCATCACTGGTTGGTGCATGTTCTTAGGTGATGCATTGATCTCCTGGAAGAGTAAGAAACAAGACAGAGTTTCTAAGTCATCTACAGAATCTGAGTATCGAGCAATGTCTCTTGCTTGTTCCGAAATTATTTGGCTTCGAGGTTTGCTAGCTGAGTTAGACTTCTCTGAGACCGATCCTACACCTTTACATGCCGATAATACAAGTGCTATTCAGATTACGGCCAATCCGGTCTATCATGAGCGCACAAAGCATATTGAAGTCGATTGTCACTCTATCCGTGAAGCCTTTGAAGCTCGTGTTATCACTCTTCCACATATTTCTACTGAATTACAAATTGCTGATATCTTCACCAAGTCTCTCACTCGTCATCGACATTGCTTCCTAAGTCGCAAATTGATGCTTATTGATCAACCCGCATCAATTTGAGGGGGGCTGTCAATGGACAGCTTAGCTGTCCATAACAGCTTTGCTGTGTTCCATTGACAGCTTAGCTGTCCATAACAACTTTGATGTAATTTGTTGTCCATATTCATTTAGTTGTACACAGCTGCTGTCCATAGTCTATTTAGCTGTAAATAATTGTCCATAAACAGCTGTCCATAGACAGCAATCCATGGCTGTCCACAAACTGTCCATAAACAGCTGTCCACAGCTGTCCAAAACTGTCCACAACTGTCCACAGCTGTCCATAGACAGCTTTGATGTATTTTATAGGTTTGTTGTATTTTGTAAAGTCTATAAATAGAAAGAAATCATAAGACCAAATCATTCGGTCATTTTCATACAACATTCTTGACTTGTTTCTGACATCAGGAGCATTGACAAATCAGTATCCGGTTTATGCATATGGGTTAATTGGCATTCACATGTCTGCGGTTTCCTTTACTCCCTTTTATTTTGGTTTTGTTCCATTTACAAAAGGTTGCTGGAAACTTTTACTAAAGATTTTAGAAAAATATCTTTTGCTATCAGTATGTGATTCAATAAATTGATTTCTTGCAAGTTGCAGCAAAAACTTTAAAATTGTCATTCTTGTTCGCTGAAGTTTTGAAATCATGAAAACTAAAGAATTCATGCTTCAGGTGGCGGAGTGCTCTTCTTTGGAGGACATTTTTCACAACGGCGATAGTTGCTATAGTATTGAGAGCTTTTATACAGTATTGTTCTGCTGGAACATGTGGGTTGTTTGGTCAAGGAGGTCTAATTATGTATGATGTCAGTTCAGCATCTGCAACATATAGTGGTCCGGATATACTAGCAGTGATCTTCTTGGGCATAATTGGAGGAATTTTGGGAAGCCTATACAATTATCTTGTGGACAAGGTGGTTCGAACTTATAGCATCATTAATGAGTATGTGCTTCTAGTTTACTGTGGCAGTTCTTATTTTCTTTTAAAAATTGTCCAACGTGAATTGTTTCCTATGAGAGGACAGCAGTGGAGTCATTCTGGAATACTTGTCAATTGTTTTCTTTATCACTGTTTCAGATAAGACATGCAACAATTCATTTTATTTTATAAATAGTGATGGGCATCAGTAACGACAAAAAAAATGTTTCTAACATAGTTAAAGAGACTTTGTTTTAAGCTAAACCTTTTTGGTTTTTCTTATGCTGCAGAAAAGGTGCTGCTTCCAAGATCTTGCTTGTTATCACTGTCGCCCTCTTGACGTCTTCATGTTCTTACTTCTTGCCATGGTTTGCAAAGTGCATTCCATGCCCTGATGACCAGAGTGTGAACTGCCCCACTGTTGGTGAATCTGGCAACTTTAAAAGCTTCCAATGTCATTCTGGATACTATAATGACCTTGCCTCCCTCTTCTTGAACACAAATGATGATGCTATTCGTAACCTGTTCAGCACCAGTACATACAAAGAATTTCATATCTCCTCCCTTATCATTTTCTTTGTATCTATTTACTGCCTTGGAATTATAACTTATGGCATTGCTATTCCTTCTGGGCTCTTTATCCCAGTCATACTGGCTGGAGCATGCTATGGTCGTCTTGTTGGAAGATTTTTTGAATCTATCTCTGATCTTGACACAGGTCTTTTTGCATTACTTGGTGCAGCCTCATTCCTTGGTGGCACTATGAGAATGACAGTTTCTATATGTATTATACTGCTTGAACTCACTAATGACTTGTTATTGCTTCCCCTAGTGATGCTGGTTCTCCTTATTTCGAAAACTATGGCTGACAATTTCAATATGGGTGTTTATGACCAAATACTTAAAATAAAAGGGTTGCCTTATTTGGAGGCCCATGCTGAACCTTACCTGAGGCATTTGGTTGCAAGCGATGTTGTTTCTGGTCCATTGGTTACCTTTTCTGGCATTGAAAAGGTGGGGAATATACTTCATGTGTTGACAACTACAGGGCATAATGGTTTCCCTGTGCTTGATGAACAACCCTTGTCAGATGCTCCTTTATTATGTGGTCTTGTATTACGGTCTCATTTACTTGTTTTGCTCAAGGGGAAGATCTTTATGAAGGAAAATTCTGTTTGTGGAGAACAGATATTGCAAAGATTTAATGCTTTTGACTTTGCCAAGGCAGGATCAGGAAAAGGAATTAAAGTGGAGGATCTTGCTATTGAAGAGGAGGAGATGGAGATGTATGTTGATCTCCATCCTATTACTAACACATCTCCATACACAGTGGTTGAGACAATGTCATTAGCCAAAGCTGCAATCCTTTTCCGACAACTTGGTCTCAGGCACATGTGTGTCGTACCAAAAAGTCAAGGAGTAAGTTCTCTGTCTCTTTAGCTAGTTATAGTATGTGAGTAATGTCTTCAAACTTGGTAGAATATCAACCAAGGTATTTCAGATGAGCCTCCATGCATTAACGACATAATGCTATAAAATTAGAATTAAATGCTACAAAAGGTTAGTACTGTGGAAGAACTCTTACTGAACTTACAAAGCTTTGTTGCATGCTCCTTTAGAGTTAGTGATTGCATTCTCTTTCAAGATTTAATTGGTCAGCAGGTTGCAGCTGTCTGCTCTCCATTAAGTGTGGACTTGCTGCGCAGAAGAGTAAAAAGAAAGGCATTTGGTAGTTAGTCCTCTAAAGATTGATAAGACCTTCATAGTTAGAAGAAAAAATAAAGCATAATTCAGATAGAGGGGGTGGGTAGGGGTAAGAACCATTACGTTGTGTGAGGCTTCTAAGAGGGATGGGCCTATTTATAGTTTACGTGGTGGACTTAGCACTGCATAAGGTAGGAAACACTAGATGAGAAGATTGATGCATAAAGTGACTAGGGGTTAAATATGGTTTCCCAATTTTCTTACAATAATAACCCTAAAGTGGACAAACATTTTGCATTTTATCCTGTAGATTCGAACACAAGGCATTCCTTGTGATTGGGTTCACTAATTTCTCTTTATTAGTTTTATATTCCTTCAAACATATCCAACTAGTGTTTGAATCTTTTCTTTAGATACCTTATGTCCTTATTAACGTATTCGAGAGGGTTCTCGCAAGTTATTCTTCTTTTCTATGTAACTTTGATTCAATGCTGTGTTCGGCTGTCAAATCAAGTTCCTTGTCAGACCTTTGTCAAAACACACCAAAATGGACGTGAAAAGTCCACTGTAAGTGATCATCTTTGCACATGTCTCCTTTTTTAGGTGATGTTTTCGAAAATAGTTCTTAATGGGGATTGGGTATGATAGATGGGTAGTCATTTTGGTTATAAAAGTTGGAAGGGTATCTGAGAGTTCTATTCCTGACATTTTCGGATGTAAATTTGACATAAAAGGTGGTTTAGAAGCATATTTCCCATTTTTATTTAATTTTACCATTAACTGCCTATGTAGCAGCAATAAACTGTAGTTTGACCATTTTTATGTATTGCAGAGACCTCCTGTTGTCGGACTTCTGACCCGGCATGATTTCATGCCTGAGCACATTTTAGGACTGTACCCTCATATCAAGCCTCGCAGATAGAGCAATCGTACAACTGGAATTATTCATTTATCGTGAATGTTCACAATTCTGTTGGTGATTGGTTGGCTTTTGGACAAGCACATGGAGGCAAAATTCTTGCTGCAATGTGGACACAAGTCATGAGCAAGTGGTGACGCGGCACAGTACAAATGATGCTACTCATAAAAGGTTGCTTGCATACTTATGTAAACAAAATCATGATTCATTCATTCAAATTGCTCCATTGATTCCATTTTCATTATATTGTTTCTAAATAATGTAAAAAAAACAGAAGTTTCTTTTATACATATTGTGTGGCAAACACATTAAATTTGAAGACAAATAAAATGTAGTGTGTTATGGTGTTTGGATGATGAAGCTGGTATTTTATATTGACATTATTGGCTGTGTGTCCTAATTTGGATAAAATCAACACTCAATATATATCTCTCTTTCATGTAATTTATATATCTTATAACCATATATACATATATATGGTAAAATTCTAATGATATCCCTCGAATTTCGATTATCTTCAAATATACCGTGAACTTATTGAAAGTACCAAAGATGCCATCCTAATAGGACAAGATATATGGGGTTATATGAACAGTAAAATTTAAGGGGCAAAATTGTAATTTTATTGCTAGGTGAGTCATAATATCCAACTCTCTAGAACTCTACCCATCTACAGCTCGTACTCTTTGAGTTATTCTAATAGCATCCCACATAAAAGGGTTATATGCATACCCTTTATTAGTTATCCAATCAAGTTT
Organism: Hippophae rhamnoides; assembly: GCA_033030585.1. Classification (NCBI taxonomy): domain Eukaryota; kingdom Viridiplantae; phylum Streptophyta; class Magnoliopsida; order Rosales; family Elaeagnaceae; genus Hippophae; species Hippophae rhamnoides. Next base: position 14,042,089 of record CM065433.1, on the reverse strand, counting down.
TTTGTTCGATTTTGTAAAGTTAACAGAAATTAGAATGATATTTCTTATTTTTACTAAAAGTATTATTGTAAATATTTTATTAAAAATTAGGACTTATTGTTTTATATATTTTCTTGATATTTCTAATAATGTAACAATTTTTTTTAATTCTATGATTTTGATACCAAATAATAGCTAGATTATTTTAATTATAGTTGATCATTTATTGAATTTAATTCAATATTTTTTTAGTTAATTTCATTACCTAACCAACGATTTAATTCTTATATTTCATAAGTTATAAGAATTGTTTACTTAGACTATCTTAAGTTTAAAATTCTAGTTCTTTTAAAATAATATCTAACTAATGACTCGAGTCTTGTCCAAAGAGGCCTTCTTTGCCTTCTAGCTAGATTGCGTAGAAAAGGACCAAAGAAAATCTCAAGGAATATTAAAGTTACATGTGATATGATTATGTTTAAGTTAGTTTCTAGATTTATGAAATTTTTATGAGTCTCTTCTAATGGATTATGTTTTTTTTTTCATTTTTGAAAAATAACCAATTAGTCCTTTTAAGTTTTTAATTATTTTTTATCTTCATATGTTAATAGTAAAGTTTTTGTTATAGATTTTTTAAAATGTAACAAAGAAGCCTTAAGGTATATAATATATTTTAGATTTTCTTTGGTTTCTAGTTTTTATTTTATTTTACTTCTATATAAATTAGTTATTGATTTCTTCTTTTTTGTACATTTTATATTTTATGCATATTATCAAATGAGTGACAAATAAATTAATAAACAACCAAGATTCTTAGTTATCTCATGTATTTATAATTAACATAATAAATATGGTTTTATCTTAATCTTTCATTTCGTGATGTCTCCTTCTTTTTCATTTTGGTAGTTCCACAACTAGATCCAACCCTATGTCTTTCTTAACTCATGTCGTTCTATAGTATCTGTAAGCTTCTTTTGAGATTAGAGATACAAATAAAAATTTCTATTTAAGATAAACTTTTGTTTATTATTATAGTTATTACAATTAGAGTACTAAGAACCTTGAATAAGGTTTTAGTTACCCATTAATAAAATAAAGATTACAAAAGATAGAAAAGATAAGAGCTAAGTTAATAGGTTTTTTAGAAAGTGTGAGAGGTGTATTTCTTTTTAAAATAAGAGTTTCCTTTCATAGATATAATGGTTCTCTTTTAAATAAGTGGGATTTTACTATTTCACTTAACGTTTTTAGTTAACTCCTACATTATTGAGGCTAGAGTGCCAATTTTCTACATATAGACCTTATATTAATTCAATGTGAGTTGCTAATATTGATTCTTGTGAAGCTGAAGTCTCAACATCTTCTTCCATATCTCTAATGCAATAAATGCATTTGTGGTCTCTAGCCTTTTGGCATAATGGTAGGATACCTTCTTTCTTTCCATACCTACTAATTCATTGTAACAGAAAGAAGCTTCAAATTTTTTGATCTTTTCACCATCTTCCTTGGTGATAGGAAGGTTACTTTGTGAGGTAATAATCACTTTGTTGATAGAATAATTAACTTTAATCTCAAGAGAGTTGTTAATTTTTCTTAATGCATAATATATTTGGCTTAACACCTAGCCACGTTTTATGCTTAATTTCTCTAGATTTGAGATGATTAAATTCCCTTTGGTGTTGATAAGTCCAAGCTTAATAAAATGATATGGATTTACTAAAATTTTCTCATTCAGATCCATAATTTAACTAACAATCTTAAATAATTATAAGTTTATCGATATCCTTAATTTAATTCTTAATGCATTACCTGAAATTCTCATAAAAATAATTTAATTCATTCAAATTATTTATTGGATACAAGTTTTCTACTAACCCAATGTGATATGCTTTATAAAAAAACACTACATCTACTTTTTCTCTGATATTGAATTTACTACATATAGGGAGTTCTTTTCTAAAGTGTAGAACTTCATATCTTTGAGATTCTTATCATAGATTTTCTGGCTAAGTTGTACAGACATAACCATTGTTATCTTGTACAATTCCTATGCTGGTCTCTTTCTTCTTCTCAAATAAGAGATTTGTTGTTTGCTTCTCTGAACAACATCTGTTTGGGGTACTCTCTGAGTGACTACAATCTAATAGGAATGGTTGATTGATGTGCTGCATGGAAATAGTTCTTAGATATCTCTAAAGGAGATAATAGTTTTGGCATTCTATAAGTAAAACTATTTTCTACTTCTATACTATTGCTAAATGATTTGTGGATTACTCCATTGAAGCCTACTATGGCTCAGGTAGCTTCTAACCAATTAGTATAGTTTTTTGATTTGGGATCATTGTAGAGTACATAAAGCTTAGTCATTGAAGATTCTTCATTTTCTGCTTCATTTATCCAATTGAGCTTTTCCTTCATTTTCTCTATATGGAGATTATTTTTCTTCTTCACTTGTTTTTGAAATTTTGATTCATTTCTTTTCATCTAGGGATCAACCTCATTGCTTTTAGAGTTTGAAAATTTAAGATATTCCTACTTATCCTAGGGGTTAGCCTCTTTGATTTTATCCTTTAAGAATTTCTTAAGGTTTAATATCGCAAGTTAGTCTCATAGGATTTTGATTTCTTTTTCTTTAATCATGATGGCTTTGTCAAGATGATCCATTTATGTAAGAACAAAAATGGTCAGACGTACGAATTCTCTAGTTAATGCATTAACTAAAATTTATTTTCTAGTAAATGTTCAATATGACACTTGTAATGACTAAACCATTGTTACCATCTAATTAATCGACCTTGCTTATAATCACATGCAATATTAGTTCTCAATAAATATCCAAAAAAATTATTATTTATTTTGACAATAAATCTTAAACTAATAGCAGATATTGTAAATTTTTTTAGTCTTTTTAACAGCTAGTTTTTTTTATTACTATGATAAATTAATTCCAAATCTTGGAAAGATCTTAATGTGCATCTGCAAAGATATTCATCTTTGTCATCTACTTTTGCTTTTAATATAGCTCCCCAATATTCATATAAAATGTATGTTTCTTACTTCTACTTTTACTTTGTTTATGTAGAGTGTATTATGCTCTCTCCATTTCCAAATATAATTTTTTAAGTGTATTTTGTAATGCTTTTTACATCTTTGTTGATTTTTTTATGTATACTATTGCATAAGTCAAACATACTTAAAATCTTTATAATTAGTTTTTATCTTTGATTTCACTAGGAAATCCTTATATGCTATATAGTATATGAGGTTGAAGATGATACTTTCCATCTTCTATTTCCAATCCTAAATACTTAATTTTTTTTCTGATGGAATAAATCCTTCCTATATTCTTGTAAGACATTAATAATATCCAAGTAATGTTTATTTAAGTCATTATTAAGTACTAAAATATCATCAATTTATACACAAAAAATGTTATGTAGTTTCTTGAAGATATTATCAATATGTCTTTTGAAAATACTTGGTGTTTGTTTTAGTCCAAATGATACAACTATCTATTAAAATTGTCCTTGTGGGTAATTAAATGTTATTAATTTATGTAATTCTTCATCATTTTTTATTTTTCAAAATTCAATTTTGTAATAAAAACTTGAAAAATATTTCTTTCCTTTTATTAATAATAATAATTCTTATTTCTTTGTAATAAATTATCCATCATCAATGGTTTTTTTATTCAATGCTTTAAAGTTTATCATTCTATTTTTTTCTCTTTTTTGTCGATTAAGAATATTGGGCTTGAGTGAGGTGAATTACTAGATATTATGACTTTTAATTCCAAAAGTTCTTAAATTTTACTTTTACTCTTATGACGTTGTTAGGATCTTTGGGTTTTATGCTTGCTATTACTTTAGACATAGCTTGTGTTTGTAATAGTTTTCATATACATGTTAAGGATTTATCTTCCTATATTTTATTGAGAAATAAGTTTTATCTCTCTTCTATGTCTAATGGAATATTTTTTAAATAAGATTTTTGCTTTGTGTCGATTTCATCATATTTTTGCTTTTTATACCGTTGCATAAAAGTTGAGTTTGATACTATCAAAGATTTTTCTTACTTTTGACACATAAATGGTTTTACTATTTAATATTATTAAACTTATTTTATCTAAATATTATATAAATAGTTGATAAATGTTTATGAAGTTATTTTATATTAATAAGTCAACTGGTTGATAAAAGTTTTACGATCATTATATATGTATCTTTTAAGATTTTATTAAGATTTATTGTAGTATTATTAGTAATTCTTATAGTTAATCTTTCAATGCTTATTTTCAAAGTTCTTTTAGAAACACATATTTATTAGCTACACATATACTAACTCATGTATCTATATATGCATGTAAATGGTAACTTGTGTAAACTTTAAATTTTAATCATATATTAATGTAATTATTGTTTGGATTTATGATACTATAAATATAATTTATCACCTCATGAAAAGTATTCATATTTTGAATTAGTCATTTATTTCTTATTTTCTTCTAATAGATAAATATTGCAAGTATCATCAACATGTGATTCCTGTATTAGTTCTAGTTCCATTTGAAAAATTTCTTTTAAAATTTTTGCTTTATGTGGAAATTTCTTTTTAAATTCTTTTTTTATGTTGAAACCTACTAGGGAATTCATTAGTATAATTTCCTTTTTCATTGTAAATCCAACGTTCGCATTTTTTTCTAAGGGGGACTAATTTTTATTTTTTGGTGGTTTATATATTTTTCTCCTAAAATATCTTTTTTTATAAAGTTCTTAGTTATACATTTTCTTATATTTTTTGAAAATTCTGTTTTCTAAATTTATATCTTTTGAATTTTTTGTGTTTTTTATACTTTTTCTTGTAAGTCTTTATGTTACATCCATATTCATCTAAAGATTTTTTTCTATCTCTTATTACAATCTAAATCTAAAATATCATATTTATAATTTTTGTGAGGTTTGACTTCTAGTGGAATAATGCATCAATTTCTCAATGCAACCCTTCTTCTATTTTGAGTTGTTATTTTCTTCTATAAGTAATTGCTATTTTCTTCTGTAAGGAAGTTCGGGTTCTTCTGGCATTTGTGTATTCTTTCTTTCAAATTTGGATTAGATATTCCTTCTTGATGAGAGATTCATAATGTAATAGGTTTTATATGTCTTTTTGGATTATATTTTATAGTTTGGAATCAGTTTCGCAGACTATTGTTATATCTTTCTCTTTATTTGTGCAAAGTTTTTCCTCATTGTTTTTTCCTAGTTCTTCATATATTAAGGTTAATTGGCTAACTAATTTCTCTATGTCTCTATTTTTAGGGTTCATAAATTGTTCTTTTATTTTTTCTATATTTTATTAAATTATAATTATAGCTTCTTCTTATTGTTGGGTTTTTTCGATTCATTATTTTCTCATTCCTAGGTATTAATGCATTATATTTTTTAGGGGTTATTCCTTTAATCCTACAAATGAATCAAAATTGTAACCTATAACTTCATTGTCTCTCGGTACGTTATTAGTATCCTTTCTCAAATGAAAAGAATTTATAAAGAAATCAAATATTATTTTCATACATCAATTAAATTCATCAAACAAAAATATCAAGTTATTTGCCTCTAAGAGATGAAGAAAATGTAATGACTTATTGTGGAATTATTTTCAAAAATTTTCTTTGTATTTAGCCCCTTCACATAACTTTGAAGGATAATGAGCCATATTATTTAATTTATAGTATTCATTTTTCCCTTTTTATTTTTATTTTTTAGAGACATAACCTATGTACAAATTGTACTATTTTATATGATATAGTGAGTCACTAATTTGTAGTTTTTCTTCCTTTATTGGTTTAGGTAACTCCATATATGTCTCTTTTTTAAGAAATCATGCATGAATAAAGAGAATAGCATATACTTTCAATTTCTATTTAACTCATTCAATTTAAGTAATAAAAAATAAATATATAATTATTAAGATATTTAAGAATCTTAATATTCAATATAAAGACCCATAGAGATCATCTAACAATTTAAAATTTATAAGAAGAGTGTTTAAAAAGTAGAAAAAAATATCATCACTCATAATTGGAAGATAATGGCTCAAAATATATTTCAAAAAGTAATCTCCACTATTTGATTTCTAAATACCGATTTTGAGTTCATTGCAATTTCAATATTTTCTTATGAAATACTAATTATGACAAAAATTAACTAATTATCACATTAATCCATGAAATGATTTTGAAATTAATCTTACAATGCAAATACTTAAATGAATTTCTTAAACTTAATTAAAAGATACGATAATTTTGTAGGAAAATTTTTAAAATAAAACAAAAATTCATAATTTAATAAAAATGAATAAAAGCACACAAAAAGAAAAATAAAAATAATATAATGTAAATGTGAACATATAGAAATTTCATTTAAATACAAATTTTATAATGTAATTTTTTCTGACCCTTAACTTAGAACTTACATTGTATTAAATGTCACATTTATAAATTAAAGAGAAAGAGAATATAAAAGTTACCCAATTCCTGATCTTTACTTAAGTGTTGTGTGCTGGTGCATCTAATAATCCAAACATTGAAATTATACACAAATAAAAATGTGTGCTTCTCACATATTTCAATAAATGATTATAACATTAATAATTCTGAATAAAGTTCACATAAAAAATAAGATAGCACAAAGACAATCATAAAATAAGTAATCATTGCAATCTCCAAAAACACTAAAAATTAAAGTTGTCAACATAAAATAAAATGAAACAAAGAGAAATAAAAAATATAAAATTCTTGATCAAAATTAGAGATCGTCCTCCATTTTATCCGGTCCTTATTCTTCAAGTTGATTTTTTTGATCATTGTGGAGGTACAAAATGGAAATCATATTGTTGATAGTTAGGTGTTAGTAAGTGGCTCACCTGATCAAACTTTTGTTGTTTTAGGAATGTAGCTTGTTGGTTGAAGTAGGCACCCTAGTACTTTTTTGTATAGCTCATTCTCTCCTCAAGATTATGAAGTTGTTTTTAAAAAAAGTCTTGAAGGAGGAACAACTCTTCTTTCTCTTTAGATGATATTCATGCTAGAGGTGAGTTCCTCCTAATATGATAGGTTCAATAATTCACCAAGTTATAAAACCACTTCACCCTTTGAGTGAGGTGACCTTGTTCCTTTACATAAAGGAGTTCTTAGTTGGGGATAAAAAGTAACTCAAATGATGATTGTCGATTGATAATTTTACCTTGTTGTAAATTATATTCCCTATAGCCATGTGTCACGACCTTAATCTTTCGAGTATCAATCATGCGGCACTTAGCACGGTCCGTTGCACTAAGCCTGCCTTTGAATCCGAAATGTAACTCCAAAGAGAATAGAAAGAGTTTGCAAAGAATGCTTTGTAATGCTCTAGAGAGAGTTTATGTTACAAATGCTAAGAATTCCCAAGATTTCCCAAGATTGTTAGGAATTTCCAAGATGAATACAAATGAAGACCACTAGGTCTATTTATAGTGTGGCAACAAGCCTAGGAGTATGCCACATTTCTCTAGATCCTTCTAGCTCTAGAATATACAAGAGAGTTCTATGTACAATATGCCACAAGGTTCTAGGACCTTATATCCAACTCTAGAGTCTTCTAGGTTTGTCTAGCTCCTTCATGCACCTTCCGGGATGTTCCGTAAGCTTCCAACAGCTTCTACAACCTTCCCGAACCATCCGGCGCGTTCTAGAATATTCCAGCCCATTCTAGCACCCTCCAGTGTGCTCTAGAACATTCTAGGGTCTTCAAGCTTGATTTGAGTCCGTCCAACTCCAACCCTTTCTAGACTTCTCTAGGCAACTCTAGAACTTTCCATGTGTCTAGATCCTTTAGGCAGCCATCATTTGGATTTTTAGGGTCAGTTTGGGCGGGACGTGACACATGGCTATCTTAGATGAAATTACATATAGTAAAATGACCCTCTCTCTATCAAACGTATTGTAATGTTTGTTGGGCATCAATCTTGAACATACAAAGTATTGCCACATTCTTGCAATTTTATACAAATAATTTGCCTCAAAACCCTTAGGTCTTTCACCAGCATAAATATACTCAGCATCGTAAATAGTTAAAGCTTCAATTACTATATTATAATTGACATTATTAAGATAATTTTCATATTGACCCTCTCCAACATTTACTGATAAATAGTGAGTATTAATATCATTTGGCTCGAATGGGAAAAATACATTCCTTACTTTGACCATATTGTCAACAACGTCAGGAACATTGGCAAAAAGTTCATGAACTAAGGATTCGATAGTAGCCTCAGGTTCTTTTACAAACTTTCGCCAACCTAGGACAATTATATGATAAGTACTCAAAAGAACTTAATATATTGTGATTTTATGATTGTTTAGTGATTATATGAATTTGTATTTGTTTGTTTTACTATCATTTTACACAAATCTATCTTTTCAAAATCACGAATATATTTTGTCATTTTAAGGTATTTCTTGTATTAATATAAATCGATTGAAGATTTATACTTGAAGCACTCCATTACTTCTTGAAATATTAAAAGAAAACATTTGTAAAACAATACATATGTTTTAAAATTGAAAAAAAATACAAAGAATTTTGGATTCCAAAGTGATGCAATTTGAGGTGTGCATTATTGTGAGTTGTGGCACGTGACCAAAGGAAAGAATCAAATATGCCCCAAATTTATGATGGATCCAATGTGAAAACATTATGTGTCAGGGAATGATGATGGTGGATTGTGCTCAAACCATATATAGGATGTGTATGATGTGGTGTGGAAAAGTTGTATACCTTGATGCCAGGTTAAAAAATTTCACTTTTTTCTCATTTCCTCAACCTATAAATAGGACCCTATTTATTTCGTAAAAAATGTACCACAACTCTCTTTGTAGCTGATTTCTTAGTTTCTCTTAATATTTACTATTTTTTTAGTAGTTTAAAGTTCTTTTCTCATTTAAGAGTTGAACAAATTTAGTTTATGTAATAATTTTAGTTTTCAATTTAATAAACAACAAAGTAATTATGTTTGAAGGTTTCCTAGAACTGAAGAAATTCTAGAATTATGTCGAGGTATATTTAAATTTATTCTTTTCAGATTATCTTTAAGTGTTGTTTTACACGTTATATGTTTAATTTATTGATTATTTATTAAACTATGCATGACTGGCTATAAATAACATGGGATCATTTATTAAGTTTTGTTTCATCATAAAGATTTAAACCAAAGTTTGTAAATGAAAAATGTATTAATGAATTATTTTTCATAATAAATAAGAGAGTTAGATTTAGGATTTAAATTATCTGAATTTTATTTAGAGTAGTGCTATCAAATCTTTTAATCTATATCAAATGTATAGTTAGAGTGAGCTCAATTTCAAAGATTTTTAAAAGAATTATTATTAAAGATATTTTGACAACTTATCCTTCATAATAGTTTTAAAATTTAAAAGTTAATTCTAGATACTAAAATCATAAACCCAATTTAGACACCTTTATGAAAGTTTTAATATCGGCCCGACCGAAGGTGGAAAATTAAATGATTTAGTAATTTCTTAAAAAATGAGCATAATTATGTTTAAACTGTTGGCTTGACCAAAGGTGGCAAGTTAAAGTTTAATTAATAACAAAAATGATCCCTGTCTTAGGATATTTTCATTCCTATAAGAAAGAATCAACAATCTTAATTTATATTTTTAATAACCTACTTAACATTAAACAAGCATAATTAACTAGCTAATGCATCCCACAAATTCTACACTACATAATAAATATTTATTGAATCTATCTTTATTTTTATGTCATTAGTTTAGATATTCAACCAAAAATATCATGATAAAATGTTTAGGTTGTTAATTTCATTTGTAAGAATTTCTTGAATTATTAAAATACCAAATGATTCCTCTTTAAACCAACTGTCGAAGTATACTTATCATTTTCTATAAGTGACTTGTGTACTTACAAGCTATTTTATAAGTCAAACAAAATTTATATGCAATAATTTTGTGCATCAAGTTTTTGGAACCGTTGTATGGAAAAGAATATCGTTTTTAAATTGTTATTATCAAAATCTTAAAAAAATGTGTCTCGTAAATATTGTGATTTTTATTTAAAATCTTAGAATATCTAGGTTATCAACTAATTTTATATATTTTAAAATTTCAAAACTTCTTTTTCTAAAAAAAATGAAAAATGAAATATTTCTTTTCTTTAAAAAATAAAAAAAATAAATTTAATTTTCTTTTCTTTTAATATTTCTTTATTGTTTATTTTTAATATTTAATTTACCTTTTGATATTCTTTTATTTATTTTATTAATTCTTTTATTCTTTTATTTCTTTTAAATTTTTATTTAACTTTTGTGTAATAAATGTTTTCGGGTATAATTTATTCTACTAACATGTGTATAATTTTTATTATTCTATTATTCTTTGTTACATGTGTATTATTTTTTATACAAACATGTATTATTTTATAATTTTGTATATTTACTTTATATTTTTATTTTTTAATTTGAGAGGTGAAATTAAATTCTAGTTTTATTAGTATATGCAAGGTAGGAGGTCCTTAGGCTACCCTTTCACACTTTTGAATGATAATATAAATAGACCTTTTATGCTATCAAGAAGGTTGGACTTCAACATCCTACAGGCTTTCACAGAACAAAAAATTGAACCCAACTTTGACCTTGTACCTAAACCATTAGATATATGAAAAATCCACCTCGATGAAGTTGCTAGGAATTATGAATTACTAAACATTAATTTTTCTATGCTACCTTCTTTTCATGGACTACCTAATGAAGACTCACTATCTTTCATTAAAGACTTTCATTCTACGATCTAGACATTTTTCCTCGGTGTACTCACCGAGGATCAACTCAAAATGTGGTGTTTCCCCTACAGCCTTAAAAATAAGGCCAAGGCATGACTAATGCCACTTCCTTGAGGTTCCTTAATGACCTAGGAGGAAATCTATAACAAATTTATGGAAAAATTCTATTTCTACAAGAAAACATCAAAGCTGAGAGATAAGATTGCCATTTTCTCTCAAATTAAGGGAGAACATTTCCATGAATCATGGGATAGATTCAAAATATTTATCACTCAGTGCCCCCATCACAAGTATCCATTGCAACTACAAAACCAATTTTTCTATAATGGATTGACATATCATTGTTAATCCACTATTTATAATGATATTGGTGGAGTGATGAGAGAGAAAGTAGCCTTAAATATTTACAATATCTTTGAGATTTTGGGTGCTAATTCCCAAAATAAGTGCTCTAGATTGAGAAAAGCCAAAGTCCATAAGATTGACTCTGATATTGAAATGAAAATGTAGCTTGCTCAGCTAACCAAGCAAGTTGCGCTTCTTACTACACATGTCACAACAAATAAAGAATAATGTGGCATGCGCAACAATTTGGGACATGGTACTGATACCTATCCCTATCAAACATAAGCTACTTTTGGACCCAAGAAGGTCAATGTATTGGGGGGATATCATCTAAGACCTAGGTATGAATCCAATACTAATACCTATAATCCTATGTGGAGGAATCATCCCAGTTTCTCTTAAAGGTAGAACGATCCTCTATTTACCCAAAGCTCAAGCCCACCGGGCTAGTAATTCGACCAACAAATGCCTATAAATCCTTCCAACTATCCAAATCTGGAGGAAAACTTGAATTCATTTATTCAAGTCAGCAAAGACAATCAATCAAGGACTACTCAAAGGTTGGACTAGGTATAAATTTTCATTATTAAGATTGAAATACAGGTGGAGTAGCTAACTGAACAAATACAAAAGAAAGGCAAGAAGTAATTGCAAGGTAAGAAAAATAAAATAACTTAATAAAAAAGGCATATTGAGTTTACAAAAAAGATGAAATCCCCTAAAGCATCATCCCACTAAAGACAATAAAAAATAGTTCTAGATGGGAGGTAACCCATTATTATTTATTTATTGCTTTAATTTATTTTCATTTTTTGTACTTTATTTATTTTGTGTTATTTTAATTTACGTGTGGTTAATACAGATTTTTATTCTTTTAATATATATAAAAATGGGGTAACAAACAACAAAACATGTGAGAAAAATATATATGAGCGTGGCACAACATGATGTTTTAAATTCCTAATAGGTAGAATTCAAAACAGTTCATGTTGTGGCATAAAAGAGTCTACGTTATAGCCTAAGTGTAAATTTTTGCCTATAATTCCTTTGCTAATGCAAGAAAATCCATTTTTTTCTTTTTCTTCTCACATTTTCTCTCAAAACTGTACATTTTCTTCCTCTTTGACACACTTAATCCCTAAAAAAAATCCCACATTTCTTCAATCTATTTCACAAAGCCTTTCTAAAAATCTATTCCCTATCCAAATTTCCACCATTCTATGAAGAAATTTTCAAAATTTTCAAATTTCCTTCAAGATAGTTATCTTTACAAAATGGATGTTCTTTATGTTCTTCAAATCTTCAACAACAAATAGTAAGTATTCATAATTTTTGGAATTTAATTCTTCAATTTAATTTTTTTTTTGGAATTTGTAAAGTATTTATATTTATTAAAGATTCCAAAACCCTATTTAAGATGAAGAGAGGGTTATGAATTATTTGGATTAAAAAAGTGTTGCTAAAACTTTCTATGAATCCTTGTTTAGATATTGAGGTAAAAAATTAAAAAAGGCACCTAAGAGATCTAAGAGAGGAAAATAGATTTCAACTTCAAGAGATTTTGATGAATCAAAATTTTCTAGTTTTGATGCTAAAGTCTGCTTTGAAAAAGCGATATAAGTTAATAAAGTTTTATACCAGAAAGAGAGATAGAATTTAACGATGGACTTGAGGGGATTATTGATGTTATAGCAATCCTAGGCTAGAAAATTTTCTTAAGGAACCAGAAAGGAAAGCCATTCCTTCATTAAGGATGTCTATGAAGGAGAAATTTTATAATTTTGGTGAGAGAATGAGCTACATAGAAGAATACTAACAAGCTTATTTTACCCAACAAATACCATTCCTAAATCAACAGCATCTTGGTCAAGTGGAACATAATCGGTTAATGTATGAATGAACCAATTACAATTAAATCATCTCGGGGTGGATACAAGTCACTTAAATACCCGAGTATCCTCATTATGACTTCAATTTTATACCCATAGAAAGATCAAGACAATAAGAACCTGAAGATCAAAGGTCTGGATGACATGGAGGATAAGTTCTAAATGATCCAAAATTTCATTTATATTTTTTTTGGTTCTATTTTGTTTTTAAACTTTAGTTATTATTTAGTTTGGATAATGTATTTGTTTTTATTTTAATTATTTTGTTTTATTTTAGCTCTTGTTTTGTGAACATTATTTAAAAATGTTAATTTTATAACTGTTTGTTAAAAATTGTGAGAAGTACACATATGTGTAATAATAGTATTTTTGGATGGATTGATGTACCTATAATTTCATACCTACTCTTGAATAGCTTCAAAAAATATGTAAATTCTAAGTTTAGGGTAGGAAAAGTTACATTTATAAAATTATGTGCTAAATTTACATTCTTATTTTTTCTTATTTAATTTTTTTATGTGCTTTTATTTTATTTTATTTGTAGGAATTTGGTTTATTTTTAAATTTTTGTTATAAAATTATAATGCCTTTTAAAGTTAATTTTAAGAAAATATTAAGCCTTTGCATTGTTTAAATAATTTCAAAAACATTTCATATAGTAATGTGATAATTAGTTAGTTTTTGTCATAATTAGTATTTCAAGATAAAATGTTGCATCTACGTTGAACCCAAAATCGGTGTTTAAGAATCAATAGTGGAGACTACACTTTCGAGAATATATTTTGAGCCATTATTTTCCCATTCTGAGTGATGATATTTTTCTACTCTTTAAACACTCTTCTTATTAATTTTAATTGTTAGATAATCTCTATAGGTCTTTGTATTGAATGTTAGGATTTTTACATCTAATAGAGTGTCATATATTTAATTTTATTGCTTAAATTGAATAAGTTAAGTAGAAATTGAAACTATATGCCTTCTATTCATTAATGTATGGTTTCTTGAAAAAAGATAGACATATATGGGGTTACTTAAATAGAATAAAAAGCCACAAATTAACTACTCACTCTATCATACAATATATGTACAATCTATACATGGGTACTTCCTCTAAAAAAAGAAAAAGAATATCTCTAAAAAAAGAGAGATAAAAAAAGGAGAAAAATGAATAGTATAAACTACATGCTATGACCCATTATGCTTCAAAGTTGTGAGAATTAGATAAATATAAAAGAAAGAAAAATAATAGGAAATAATTCCAAAGAAGTCATTACATTTTTTCATCTCCTAAAATACATATTACTTGAGGTTTTTATTTGATGAATTTGATTGATGTAAAAAAATAATATGTGATTTCTTTATAAATCATTTCATTTGATTCATTTCATGAGATGAATATGAGGCACAACTTTGTGTTTTTTTATTCTTTTAAACCTATGAGAATCTATTGCTTCATTTTTATACATAAACTCATTCGCATATACATTTGAATGAGTACTTGGACCAATTGGATTGATGCGTATTTTCGCAAGTGTACGAATCGTTCAAGTAATAAAGTGTACAAAAGTACGGATATCGAACCCACAAGGAATGGCGTTACTAAGTACCGAAATTGACTAATCCTAATTTTATTTGAAAACCAAATTTTTGAAATTGTTTTAAAAGCAAATTAACATAAAACTAAAGGCAAATAACAAAATTTATTGTTGTTCACAAATGATTAAAAACGCTAAGGCATTTGATTTCGCTAAATCAATTCAATCCGATTTCAAGTCATGTTATATGAAAATCAAAGTTAGAAGTGATGGTTGAAAAATCCAAACTTATCTAATACTATCTCTCAAGTTATATTAGAATTACTTATCTATGAAAACCAACTATATTTCTATGAAGATTTAATCACAAGTAAGCACATTACGATTTATGGAATTTCTAGAATAACCACATACATCATGCATTAGGTGTCAAACTCGCATTCAACATACGGTATTTATCACAAGAAGCATTCATTACACATCTCCTCTCGGTCTCAATATAATGCAACAAATCATCTAAATCTTGATCATAAATTTAAAAGCATTAAGCATGGAAATAAATACTCAACTTGAAAACAACGAATTCATATAACGATAACACAAGAAATCAGATTTTCTTGATTCAACTACATCATAGCCTTAGCAAAAACGAATTAGTTCATAACGAAAATAAAAACAAACATATTCTCAATTGAATCCATGAACAAACAATCTGAATAAAATGTAGAAAATAAAAGCTAAGGAGAAGAGAGGAAAAACTCTTGAAGATGAAGACTTGGTAGCAACAATGGTGATGATCCTTCAAACTTCTCCAACCTTTCTCTCCAAAATTGCCTTTTCTCCTCCAAAAATAACTCAATTCTGCTCTCTCTGCCGTCCCCCTCTTTTTCCATCATAATGTATATATAGATCTAGGGTTTGGGGGGAAATTTTGGAACAAAACAATAAAAAAATGTGTTTTCAGACGAAACTCGCCGGCGGCGACATTATTCTCGCCGCGGTGAGATTTTTGGAAAACTTACGATTTTGGTTCCGCTAAATCTCGCCGATGGCGAGATGCACTTGGCCAGCAGCAAGATTATTGTGGCCAGTGGAGAGATGTACTTGGCCGGCGGCGAGATTGATTTGGCCAGTGGCGAGATTCCTTTGCCAAAATCCGTGCTCCCTGCATGATTTTCAACATTTTCTCCGCAAGATTTTCATCAGCGGCGAGAATATTCTCGCCGGCGGAGAAATTCCAAATTTTGAAATTTTTTTTCTTTTAATTTGCACTCAATCCCGTTTGTTGAAATTTGTCCCAAACTTCTCCAAAATTATGATTTTACCTTAAATTGCACTTTAAACACAAAATACCCGTGAAATGACATTTGTGGATTAAATAATCAAATAAACACAATTTTTACACAAATATCAACATTTAAATCATAACAAAAATGCAATAATTTAGCTCTTATCATGGATCATTGTTATTGAGAGTATTCCTTGTGAGGTTAGAATTGAAGTGAATTAGAATTCCTTCCATTAAGATTAGGTACATTAATATTGATACATTTTTTATTTGAATATAAAAGTGATTTTCAAATAATTATTATAATAAATCATGGATGTTTAGAATATTGAAATGACTTATGCTATAGATTTTAATCCTAGACTTAAATGAAATTTTAAAGCATGAAAAGTTTTTTTTTCTTATTCTTTTTGCTTTGTTTTAAACTTTATTTGTTTGTTTTTTATTTTCAATTTTTATTTTACATTTGACGCTTGTGGGTATCTTATAACTCTACGCAAGTAGAGTTATTTTCACTTTTGAACCACTTCTTATTTGTCTTGTTTTAGCTTAAATATCATGAACTATTTTAATTTATGTTTAATATGGCAATGTAGGTAAAATGATATCAAATATATAAAAAATAGGCAAAAATTCGGACAAATGAAGGATCACATGGGAGTAGATTTGATCTAGATATTTGTAGATCTATTGAGGTTCATCACTTGATTTATCAACAAAGGAGTAGATCAATAGATCGAGCGACAAGGATTTTAACGCGTCAGTCTTGAATTGAATTCCAACTTTTAATTCAACCCTCGGATCACTCTAATACAAATCCTAATATAATGAAGTCAATTTCAACCTATTTAAAGCACCATAGGGAGGTCATAAAAATGCATAATTAAGAATCAAAACTTTAGTAGATGCTAAGAAAAGAAAAGAAGAAGAAAAGTTCAAGAGAAGATTAGTGCTATAAATCATGAGATTGAGTGTATATCTTTTTCTTCTCTTTTCTTTATTAATTTTATTGTCTTTCTTTATGAAAAATATGTGTTTTAAGAATATAATTATATCTAGATAATTTATTAATTTAGGGGTTTTATGAACAAATGTTTTTACAATTGATGATCTAACATTTTACCCTATTTGTTATTGCAATTCAATTATATTACTTAATCTAATTTTTACGCGATTAATTGTTTGACCAACAATTGATCTATAGAGGCAATTAAATAGATTTGATAACATTATTTAATTATTTTTCTTGATTAAATAACATGCATAGTTTATAGATACAGGTGTATGATTCTTATGTGTGTGATTATAATTGATGAACTTGATGAGTAGTATGTAATCTAATTGACATACAAGTTTAATTAGGTTAATTACCATATGGTATGTAGTGTACTTGAGAGAGAAATGCATGCTAGGTTAGATTCAAGTGGTTATATAATTGATTGATAATTTTATTGCGGGAGAGGGTGGGAAATTTTAGTGATTAAAATGTAAGGAAATTTGAGGATTAAAGATTCCTACGTCGTTTTCTCATTTATCTTCATAGGTGATGAGTCTTGCAATTTAAAATCAATTATCATTGATTTTTTCAGTTTTTATAATTTTCTATTATCCAAATAGCATTCATAATAATTATATTGGTACTTGGTTATAAGTTACAAAACTCCTTGTGCGATTAATATCCATACTTAGATACTTTATATTACTTGCACGATCCGTATACCTGTAAATTATATCGTGTTGAATAAGTTTTTGGTACCGTTATCGAGGATTTTAGTACTTGTAAGGGATATCAATAATGGTTATACTAGTTTGGACCATTTAATTTTTGTTTTAGTGTTTGTGTTGTATGCCCAGGTTGACAAGTGAAAATCTTATTCCTTTTGATCCGAAAATAGAAAGAACTTTACTTCGTTTAAGAAAGGAATGATTAGTACAAGATCAATCAATGGTTATGGAAGAATAAGGGGATCAACGAGCTATTATGGTCCCTAAACCTTTAAGGGATTTTGTAGTCCCACAAATAGATGGAGCCCAATCATCTATCGTTAGATAAGCATAATGCTAACAACCTCTAACTTAAGTCAGGTGTCATTCAAATGGTACAAGAAAATTAGTTTGGAGTGTTAGTCAACGATGATCCAAATATTCATTTGGCTTCATTATTGGAAATATGTGACACCTTCAAGATGAATGGTATATCAATGATGCAATTTTCCTTTGCTTGTTTCCTTTCATGATGAGGGAAAAAGCTAAGACATGGTTATAGTCAATACCTATTGGGTCAATCAATACATGGGATCAATTACCTCAGAAATTCTTAACAAAGTACTTCTCACCTTCAAAGACAGCTAAGCTCAAACATGACATCACTTCTTTTTAGCAATTTGAAGGGGAATCACTTTATGAAGCTTGAAAATTATACAAAGATCTACTAAGAAGATGCCCATACCATGGTCTTCCTACATAGCTGTAAGTACAAACATTCTATAATGGATTAATGGGGTAGACTAGGACCATAATTGATGCTACATTTTGAAGAGCTTTAATGAGTAAAATGGAAGAGTAAGCTTTCACATTACTTGATGAGATGGAATCTAACAATTGCCAATGGCCTTTGAAAAGGCTAATCCTAAAGAGAGTGGATGGAGTAGTAGATGTAGACACCATACCAATATTGCAAGCTTAAACAAATGCTATATTGTTAGGTTTAACTAGGAAGTTATATGGTGGCAGGACGGGGGTAAATATGGTACAAAGCCCATTCTTGGTGTGTGATTATTACAATACACCTCATTCTATTGAGGCATGTGGGAACCTTCCTAAAGTGCTAATCGATGTCAATAATCAAAATTGTCAAGGAAACCCATACTCAAACACATAAAACCTAGTATGGAGAAATCACTCAAATTTCTCATGTAATAATAACAACAATCTAGGTGGAAATCAATTCAACCATTAACCCTTCCCACCACTAGGTTTTCAATTACCATAACAACCACAAGTGCTTTAATGGGAATGATGAAAGACTTTATTTATTTAGTAAATACAAAAGTGGATCACACCACTCATAGGGCTTCTATTTGAAACTAGGAGTTTCAAATGGGGAAACTGGTCCAAACCATAAGTTAAAGACCTCAAGATAACCATCTAAGCATCATAGAAGTTAATCCAAAAAGAGAAGATCATGAGCATTGTAAAGCAATAGCCTTGAGGAGTGATAAAACCATAGAAAAGAAGGATGAAGCTAAAACAAATGAGAAGGAACAATTGTGCAAAGAGAGTACTAAAACTGAAATAATTCAACCAAAGAAGAGCAACCTCTACAAAACCATTATTCCCTTCCCTCAAAGACTCCAAAAGTAAAAAATTAGAAAATCAGTTTTCAAATTTTTTGGATGTCTTCAAGAAGTACATATAAACATACCATTTGTAGATACACTTGAATAGATGTTGTCATATGTGAAAGTTATGAAGGACATCCTATCTAAGAAAATAAGGCTTGGAGATAATGAGACAATAACCTTAACTAAAGGTTGTAGTGCCATCCTTGAGAGAAAAGCTACCATTAAAACATAAAGATTTAGGTAGCTTTGACATCCCTTGCACAATTGGGAATATATATTTTGACAAGGCATTATATGACTTAGGTGCAAGCTAAATGCGACTATTAGTTTTCAAGAAATTAGGGATTGGTGAAGACAAATTCACTTCAATAGCATTGTAAATGGTAGATATGTTAATCAAACAACTGGAGTATGGTAGAAGATGTGTTAATAAAATTGGACAAGTTCATCTTTTTGACAGATTTCATTGTACTAGACATGGAGAAGGATCATGACACTCCTATCATACTTGGTCGTCCATTCATAGCAACCAAAAATGCACTCATTGATGTACAAAAAGGTGATCTTATGATGAGAGTACATGATAAATGGTAATATTTAATGTTTTAAAAGCAATTAAATGTTCTAATACTGATAATACTATTGATTGCTTTAAGATATATGTATTGATGAACTAGTCAATGATGTACTTCGTAACATACGCCCTAGTATGCATTAGAATATATGCTTGTTAATTCTGTGATCACACATGCTATTAAACACCATGAAAATCACTTAGGCACACACATTCATGATGATAATTTGACTAAATCTATTGAACCACACACATTTAAGACTTTGACACATAATGCTATGAACAATGAAATAAATTCATCAGAAAACAATTCAAATTATTTTAATGATGAAACTATAGAATTTATGATGTGAGTTTATATTGTGAACTATGTGAAATATTTGGAGGCTTTGCCTCCCATATATGTATCTAATGTTGTTATGGAGTGTTATGAGACAAGTTCTAAATTCAAACCATTTATTGAGGAGCCACCAAGGTTAGAACTCAAACCTTTTCCTACCATCTCCAATCAAGTGGGCAAACAAAAGTGTTCAATAGAGAGGTAGAAAGGATGTTGTAAATATATAAATTGGATGACCAATGGTTGAATGCTTATGAGAATTCCAAGCTGTAAAAAAGAAAAAAAGATGGCATGATAAGAAAATTGTGTAGCATATTATTAAACTAGGATAGAAAGTGTTATTAAACAACTTAAAACTCAAATTGTTTTTGGGTAAACTCAAGAGTAGATGGTCAAGTCCATTCACCATCACCAAGGTAACAAATCATGGAGCCATTGAATTGGAAAAAAAAACAAAGAGAAATTCATGGTTAATGGGCATAGAGTAAAGCACTATCTTGGATATCAATTGCCAAATGGAAAGGTTACAATTTCCTTTGTAGATGCACCTTAGGAACTTATATGAATGTATAGCTAGGGACATTAAATGTGGTGCTTCTTGGGAGGTAAACCAATGTTATTTGACTTATATGTTTTCTGTTTTATAGGTGAATAAATGTGGAGTGCAATGACACAACAAAGATTGATCAATTTCAATGACAGGTGTGGTATGCCAAGGTTGAGGGAGTTTTCTTTCCTTTCACTCCTTTTTTCATATTCATATGGAAAATTTAAGTGTGGGGAGGGATCTTCTTTTCTACTTTAGTGTTTAGTATGCATTTTCAATTTTTTAGAATATTTTTCATTTTTTAGGATGTTTTTGATCATGATTTGCCTAGAAAATAATGAATACATGGAAACCAAATGGATGCCTATTTGCTATGAAATGTATGAACCCATTGACAGAATTGGTTTTCATGACTAGGATAAGGAATGTAACATGTTATTTAGGTTGCTTACATTAATCATGTGATATGCTTGTTAATTTTGATTGAATTAATTCAGATTTTTATGCACATGTTTATAATTAATTTTGGTGTTTTTTTTTGGAGAAAATTTGAGGTAAGTTTAGCTAAATGATGAGGTCTATCAGGTTTTAGAATCTATTGATCATCCTTTGAGGTGAAATCCTAAATTTTATTTGGCTTAAGAAATGATTTAGGTCTTTATTGGATTGATTGAGCATTTCAAGTTGATAATTGTTTATATCCTTATTCACCCTTTTGAACCTTACTAAGAACCATTAATATCTTTAAGCCACATTTTTAGCCTAACCAATAATAATTAACATTACCCCTACACCTTTAGCTTGTATGAAAAATGTAATCATGTGCTAGATAAATAGGAAAGTGAGATCGATGTAATGCACCCTACTTCTTCACATCTAAAATTAAACTCACAATTTACCTCTCTATACAAAAAAATAAGTATGGGGGTGTTGTGAGGCTAGAGAGAGAGAGATAGAGAGAGAGGGAAGAAAGTGAAGAAGAGATATGGAGTAAAAGACTAAAAGGAATGGTAAGTGATAAGAGCTAAATTATTGCATTTTTGTTATGATTTAAATGTTGATATTTGTGTGAAAATTGCGTTTATTTGATTATTTAATCCACAAATGTCATTTCACGGGTATTTCGTGTTTAAAGTGCAATTTCAGGTAAAATCATGATTTTGGAGAAGTTAGGGACAAAGAATAATGATCGGGATTGAATGAAAATAAAAAGAGAACAAAATTTCAAAATTTGGAATTTTGCCGCCGGCGAAAACCTTACGGAGAAAATGTTGAAAATCATGCAGGGAGCACGGATTTTGGCCAAGTGAATCTCGCCGACGACCAAAGTATTCTCGCCGCCGCCCAAAGTATCTAGCCACCGGCCACATCAATTTGGCCGTTGGCCAAAATCAGAAAAACCAAAATTTAATTTTCCAGAAATCTCGCCGCGACGAGAATAATGTCGCCGCCGGTGAGTTTCGTTCGAAAACACATTTTTTATGTTGTGTTGTTCCAAAATTGCCCCCCAAACCTTAGATCTATATATACATTATGATGGAAAAAGAGGGGGACGACAGAGATAGCATAATTGAGTTATTTTTGGAGGAGAAAAGGCAATTTTGGAGAGAAAGGTTGGAGAAGCTTGAAGGATCATCACCATTGTTGCTACCAAGTCTTCATCTTCAAGAGTTTTTCTTCTCCTTAGCTTATATTTTCTGCATTTTATTCAGATTTTTTATTCATGGATTCAATTGAGAATATGTTTGTTCTTATTTCCGTTATGAACTAATTCGTTTTTGCTAAGGCTATGATGTAGTTAAATCAAGAAAATCCGATTTCTTGTGTTATCGTTATATGAATTCATTGTTTTCAAGTTGAGTGTTTATTTCCATGCTTAATGATTTTAAATTTCTGATCAAGATTTAGATTATTTGTTGCATTATATTGAGACCGAGAGGAGATGTGTAATGAATGCTTCTTGTGATAAATACCGTATGTTGAATGCGAGTTTGACACCTAATGCATGATGTATGTGGTTATTCTAGAAATTCCATAAATCATAATGTGCTTATTTGTGATTAAATCTTCATAGAAATATAGTTGGTTTTCATAGATAAGTAATTCTAATATAACTCGAGAGAGAGTATTAGATAAGTTTGGGTTTTTCAACCATCACTTTTAACTTTGATTCTCATATAACGTGATTTGAAATCGGATTGAATTGATTTAGCAAAATCAAATGCCTTAGCATTTTTAATCATTTGTGAACAATATTAATTTTGTTATTTGCATTAAGTTTTATGTTAATCTTTTTTTTAAACAATTTCAAAAATTCGATTTTCAAATAAAATTAGGATTAGTCAATTTCGATACTTAATGACGCCATTCCTTGTGGGTTCGATATCCGTACTTTTGTACACTTTATTACTTGAACGATTCATACACTTGCGAAATTATGCATCAAGTTTTTGGTGCCATTGTCGAGGAATGGTTTAATTTTATTAATATCGATACTACCTAATCTTAGTTTTAATTTGAAGTTAATTTGCTTTCTCATTGTTTCATTTTTAATTTTGTTTATTTTGATCTTTTATATGATTTATCATTAAAAAAAAGACGAAGGTAACTTTGTGTTTTTTTGTGCTAGTTAATTTTCTGGTTGTAGGATTTTTGTATGAGACGTACCATGATCCAGAGATTGATTGAACATTTAGGCGTTCAACCTCACCTCCTAATATACAATCAGCGATGGATCCACCATTTGTTGAGGGAGGTGGAAATCATAGAGCTTTGAGGGATTATGCTATGCCTAATGTTGCTGGAAATACTTCGGGTATAAGGAGGCCAACTGTTCAAGCAAATAACTTTGAGATAAAACCATCCTTTATCCAAATGGTTCAATCAAATCGCCTTGGGGTAATGTCAAAGGATGATCCAAATGCACATATTGCTTACTTTCAGAGGTGAGCGATCTTTACAAGATAAATGGTGTGTCTAAAGATGCTATAAGATCAGGGTTTTTCCTTTTTCACTCCTGGATATAACCAAGGAGTTGGCTAAATTCATTACCACCGGATCAATTACAACATAGAATGAGTTGGTCTCGTAAATTCTTGTCCAAGTTCTTTCCTCCCGCTAAGACGGCAAAATCGAGGAATGAAATCACATCTTTACATAGTATGACCAAGAATCATTGTATGAAGCTTCGGGAAAGATTCAAAGAAATGTTGAGAAAGTTCCCACATCACGGTATACCAATTTGCAAGTCGCTACATTTTATAATAGGTGCTGGTTTCAAACTATCGTGCAATGATTGATGTCAGCTTGGAGAGTCTTTAATGGGAAAAACACGTGTATGATGCTTTCATGAGTTATTAGAGATTATGGTAGAAAACAACAATCAAGGCATTCGTAGCGCGAATTGCAAAAAGACCAGTAGGCATGAAATTGATTCAAGAATGCTTTGTCGGCTCAAGTTGTCGCTTCTTCAAGAAAGATGGATTCTTTGTCATCTAAATTCAAATCCAAACCAACCGTACAATGTGATTTATGTGGTTGAAATCACGCTAGTATCGAGCACAAGTTGGAAATCCATTTGCTTCACCAACGTCGAGCAAGCAAATTATGTTTCAAATTTCCAAAAACCTCAACATAACCCATATTCGAACACCTACAATCCAGGTTGGAGAAATCATCCAAATTAGTCATGGGGAAATAACCAAGGGGGATTCAAACCGTCATCATCTTCCTACCAACCCCAAGAGAAGAAACAAACAGATTTGGAAGGAATTTTGGGAAAGTTCATTGAGGAGACAAGAACAAATTTTAGAAATCAAGAGGCAATAAACAGGGACATCCAAAACCAACTAGGGCAGCTTTCAAAGCAGATTGCAGAAAGGTCTCAAGGATCATTGCCTAGTGACACAATAAATCCAAAATAGCATGTAAAGGATATCACATTGAGAAGCGGTAAAGAACTTAAATGGTAAGGGAAATTGGAGAAAAAGATGGAAAAATCTAAAGAAAAGCCATCAACATCCCAAGATGTTCAACCTTCCCCAAATGCGAAATATGATCCTCCTATCCCATATCCTCAAAGATTGAATAAGAAAACGCTTGATAATCAATTTGATAAATTTTTGGATATTTTTAAGAAATTGCATATTAACATTCCGTTTGCAGAGATGTTGGAACAAATGCCCAAGTATGCAAAAATTCATGAAGGAAATTCTATCAAAAAAGAGGAAGCTGGGAGATTATGAAACTGTCATGCTAAATGAGGAGTGTAGTGAAGTTCTTCAAAGAAAACTGCTACAAAAATTGAAAGACCCAGGGAGTTTTACTATACCTTGTACTATAGGAAGTTGCAATTTTGATAAAGTCCTATGTGATTTAGGAGCAAGCATTAATTTGATGTCACTTTCTATTTTCAGAAAACTAGGCCTGGGAGAAGTAAAACCCACTTCAATCTCTCTACAATTAGTGGATTGATCGGTGAAATATCCTTGAGGGGTAATTGAGGATGTTTTAATTAAAGTTGACAAATTTATTTTCCCTGTAGATTTCGTGGTGCTTGACATGGAGGAAGATAGAGTGGTACCGTTGATATTAGGGAGACCTTTCCTTGCAACTGGAAGAACATTGATTAATGTTTAGCAAGGAAAGCTCATTCTACGGGTGCAAGATGAACAAGTGACTTTTGATGTTTTTGAAGTAATGAAATTTCCAAGTGAGGTACATTCTTGTTTTCAAATTAACACTCTTGACAAGTTAATCTCGGAAACTTTTGAGGAGAGAACTCCATTGCTACCACTAGAAGCTTGCCTTGTGAAATCTACAATAAATGAGATGGATGAAATGAGGAATGATGCTTATGAGAATTCTCGAATGTACAAGGACAAGACGAAGGTTTGGCATGATAAGCACATTTTGAGGCAAAACTTTGAGGTGGGACAGAAAGTGCTGCTTTATAAATTCCGTCTCAGACTTTTTCCAAGAAAGCTAAAATCTCATTGGTCAGGACCTTTTCTAGTAACCCAGGTGTTTCCTTATGGAACAATTAAGATTAGTCATGAAACGAAGGGAACTTTCAAGGTAAATGGACAACGGTTGAGGCCATATTTTGATGGAGAATTGAAGCTTAAAGATGACATAAATTCTAGCTAATGACTATAACTTAAAGCGCTTAATGGGAGGCAACCCATCAGATTTGTTTTCTCATATTTTATCTCATTTTATTTTAGAAATTTTAAATTCTGCACTTCATTTTATGATAATTTTATTTTTAATTTAATTTGCTTAATTTATTTGTCTTACAGGTGAAAAAAAAGCCATTTGCAGTTTTTCTTCTTCTTACATTGAGACAATGTAAGGTTTTGTCTGTAAATGGTAAATCTTTTCTTCCCTTCATATTTTTCTTTTTTTTTAGTAGTTTTGTTTTGTGTGTTTATTTGTATTTAATTTTGATTTTCCATTTATTTTTCTGCATCTTGTTTTAATTTCTTGTATTTGTTTATTATCTTATTTTTATTTATTTATTTATTTATGTTTATGTTTATGTTTATTTTATTTTTCTCTCAATTGCAATTTTACTTGTTTTAATTTGCACGTTGATGATAATAATGTGATTGTGATAACAAGTAGCTTTTTAGAAGACATTAAATTTTGCTTCAGTTTAAAGATAATTTCAAATGTTGATTTTACCAAGTTGGCGACTCTTTTGGTATGTGGTATGATTTGGTTGATTAGTCTAAATTCTTAGAGAAGTCTTATGTACGAATTTTTCATGGACATTTTTGTGATCTCAACAAACTCTAGAACTCATTTGAAAACCTCTTGAGGCAAAATAATTTGGAATTGCACTGTTTAGGATATGATGTAGGCCATTTTTGGATCGATTGTGCCATTATTTGTATTTTGACACTTCCCGTTCTTTCTTGACCAAATACCTAAGCCTAACATTACAAGCGTAATAAATTCCTATTGATCCGAAGTGGTGTATTTTTCTTCATTAGTGGAGAGAGTTTTGAAGAGTAAGCCTATAGAGTTTGAGATTTCACCTTTTTGTTTGTGGATGTTCTGCATAATATTATCTGGGCATTATGGTTATTGGTTTGTGGTTTGATGGATGTTTAAGAGTCAATAACAAAAGTGAAATTGGCATTTGAGATTTCTTAATGCTTTGGTGACATTTAATTATTCTATGTGTTGTGTGTTAATTATTCTATAGGTAAGATTTTTGTGGGTATCATCACTGGAAGCCCTCACGAGATTACAACTCGTCCTACTAGGGCCGCCTAGGGGTTTAAAGGCTTATTGCATACGCTTAATGTAATGTTGTAAATAGAATAAATTTTTTTTGAAGTTTCTCTTAATGTTTCCTTTGAATTTATTAAATAGATCGCTTTTCTTCCTAGAGACTAGAATGAAGCTGGTTGGGGGTTGTTGATAAGAGCTAAATTATTGCATTTTTGTTATGATTTAAATGTTGATATTTCTGTGAAAATTGTGTTTATTTGATTATTTAATCCACAAATGTCATTTCACGGGTATTTCGTGTTTAAAGTGCAATTTTAGGTAAAATCATGATTTTGGAGAAGTTAGGGACAAAGTGCAATGATCGGGATTGAATGAAAATAAAAAGAGAACAAAATTTCAAAATTTGGAATTTCGCTGCCGGTGAGCATATTCTCGCCGCCGGCGAAAACCTTACGGAGAAAATGTTGAAAATCATGCAGGGAGCACAGATTTTGGCCAAGTGAATCTCGCCACCGGCCAAAGTATTCTCACCGCCGCCCAAAGTATCTAGCCGCCGGCCACATCAATTTGGCCACCGGCCAAAATCAGAAAAACCAAAATTTAATTTTCCAGAAATCTCGCCGCGGTGAGAATAATGTCACCGCCAGCGAGTTTCGTCCGAAAACACATTTTTTATGTTGTTTTATTCCAAAAGTGCCCCCCAAACCCTAGATCTATATATACATTATGATGGAAAAAGAGGGGGATGGCAGAGATAGTAGAATTGAGTTATTTTTGGACGAGAAAAGGCAATTTTGGAGAGAAAGGTTGGAGAAGCTTGAAGGATCATCACCATTGTTGCTACCAAGTCTTCATCTTCAAGAGTTTTTCTTCTCCTTAGCTTTTATTTTCTGCATTTTATTCAGATTTGTTATTCATGGATTCAATTGAGAATATGTTTGTTCTTATTTCTGTTATGAACTAATTCATTTTTGCTAATGCTATGATGTAGTTAAATCAAGAAAATCTGATTTCTTGTGTTATCGTTATATGAATTCATTGTTTTCAAGTTGAGTATTTATTTCCATGCTTAATGCTTTTAAATTTCTGATCAAGATTTAGATTATTTGTCGCATTATATTGAGACCGAGAGGAGATGTGTAATGAATGCTTCTTGTGATAAATACCGTATGTTGAATGCGAGTTTGACACCTAATGCATGAGATATGTGGTTATTCTAGAAATTCCATAAATCGTAATGTGCTTATTTGTGATTAAATCTTCCTACAAATATAGTTGGTTTTCATAGATAAGTAATTCTAATATAACTCGAGAGAGAGTATTAGATAAGTGCTTATTTGGGTTTTTCATAGATATGTGCTTATTTGGGTTTTTCAACCATCACTTTTAACTTTGATTCTGATATAACGTGATTTGAAATCGGATTGAATTGATTTAGCGAAATCAAATGCCTTAGCATTTTTAATCATTTGTGAACAATATTAAATTTTGTTTTTTGCATTTAGTTTTATGTTAATCTTTTTTTTAAACAATTTCAAAATTCGGTTTTCAAATAAAATTAGGATTAGTCAATTTCGGTACTTAGTAACGCCATTCCTTGTGGGTTCGATATCCGTACTTTTGTACACTTTATTACTTGAATGATTCGTACACTTGCGAAATTACGCATCAGTAAGATAGGGTGAATTAAAATAATGGTAAGATAGGGTGCACAAAAATATCAAATGAAACTCAACTGAAGTTCAAAATTGCATGTTGAATAAAAAGATAGCTAAGGTGTGGAAAAGGCATAAATATATCCATTTATATACCCTTACCTCAGCCTTATACTACAATCATGTAAAGCCCTATTAATCTTTAGCTAAGTTCATATTTACATTAGTAGAGAGGGGTGTGAAGAATAGACATATGAAACTTGTTCGAAGACTTGGTTGATTAGTATATTCATATAAGTTGATTTAATGATTGCATTGGATTGCATCATATGTAACACACACATGAATCAATTCATCAAAAACTTTTCATATCCTTATATTAATGGAACGTTGATTGATGGATATGTGAACTTCATTGTCATAGAATTGTATGACTTTTGAAGGGGATAATTTTCATTGAACATGCATGCATTAATAGATATATGTTTATGAATGTGATTCCTATATCATTTTATCTAGTTATACTTGTCTTTTCTTGAGGGCAAGTAAAGAGATATGTTTAAGGGTGTGATACCTAGATGAAAGTAGAGTTATTTGGCCACTTCTAAACCACTTATTTATCTTGTTTTTGTTAATTATCTTGAATAAGCTTAATTTGTATTTAATATTACAATGTAGGTGAAAAGATATCAAATTTGTTAAACATAGGAAAAATTTAGGACAAATGTAGGATCAAGAGGGAATAAATCTATCTAAACATCTGTAGATCGATCGAGGGCTCAATCGACAGAGTGGCAAGGATATTAACACATTAAACTTGAATTGAATTCAAACTTTCATTATTAGCCCCTAAATCAAAGTAATATGAGTCTTAATCTAATGAGGATCAATTTCAGCCTATTTTAAGCACCATAGGGAGATCATAAAAACACACAATTAGGAATCAAAACCCTAGCATTTGCCAAGAGAAAAGAAGAGAAAAAAGTTTAAGAGAAGATTATAGGAGACACAATTTTGTGATGGATTCAAGATAATATTAGTGTTACAAATTAAGAGATTGACTGTATTACTTCTTCTTCTCCTTTCTTTATCAACTTTATTGTCTTTCTTTATGAAAAATCTAAGGTTTAAGAATATAATTATGTCTAGCTAATTTATTAATCTAGAGGTTTTATGAACCCAATTTTTTACATGTGATGATCTAATATTTTACCCTAATTGTTATTGAAATTCAACTATATTACTTAATATAATTTTTATGTTATTGTTTTTTGGCTAATAATTGATCTATAGAGGCAAATAAATAGATTTCATAGGATTATTTAATTATTTGCCTTGACTAAACAAGTATAGTTTCTAGACAGAAATGCATTATTCTTATGTGTATAATCTATAATTGATGAACTTGATAAGTAGTATGCAATGTGATTAACACGAGAGTGTAATTAGGTTAATTACTATATGATATGTGGTGTACTTGAGAGAGAAATTATTGCTAGGTTAGATTCAATTAATCATATAATTGATTGATGATTATATTGGGAGAGGGGAATTTTAGTGATTCACATGTTAGGAAATTTGAGGATAAAAGATTCCTACATCATTTTCTCATATATCTTCACAAGTGTTGAGTTTCACAATTTAAAATCAGTTGTCATTTATGTTTTAAAGTTTTTATAATTTTTTATTATCTAAATAGTATTCATAATAATTTTATTGGTACTCGGTTACAAGTTACACAACTCCCTGTGGGATCGATATACGTACTTAGATACATTATGTTATTTGCATGACCCGTATACTTGATATTGCATCGTGTTGATCAGTATCATATTTGAAAACCCTCACGAGACTTAACTCATCTACTAGGGCAATCTAAGGGTTTAAAGGCTTGGTGCATATACTAAATGCAATTGTGTCAATATATGGAATTGATTTAGGATAGCTTAATTTCTAGTTTTTTTTTCACCATTCTAGAAGACTAGAAAGAAGTAGATTGAGGGTTGTAATAAGTTCTTAAAAGCACTTAATATAAGATGATTTTATGCATATTTAATGATTATGAAAATTTGTATTTTCTTTCTTTACTATCATTTTATGCAAATCTGTTTTTTCAGAATTATGGGTATATTTTATTATTTTTAGGTATTTATTGTATTAAAGTAAATCATCTTGAATAATTATACTTGAAACAATCCATTACAATTGGAGGATTAAAAGAAAACATTTATAAAACATTACATACATTATAAAATTGGAGAATTTAGGGTTCCAAAGTGATGTAGATTGAGGTGTGTTGTGGCATGAAATTATTGTGAGCTACGACATGAGGCCAAAGGAAAGAATCAAATATGTCCCAAATTTATATGGTCCATGGTGTGAAAACATTGTATGTTGTGGTGTGAAGACAATGGATCGTGCTCAAATTGTGTACATGTTATGTATACCTTGAGGTGAAAAGTTGTATGCTGCATCGCTATGTTAAAAATTAACTTTTTCCTCCTTTCCTCACCCTATAAATAGGACCATTTTAGTAAAAACTATCCCACCGCTTTCTTAGTAGCTAATTTCTTGGTTTCTCTCAATATTTACTTTTCTTTTAATAGTTTAAAGTTATTCTCTCCTTTGAGTATTTAACAAATTTAGTTTATGTAATAATTTAAGTTTTCAATTCAATAAATAGCGAATCAATTCTATTTGGAGGTTTTCTATAGCAGAAGCAATTTTAAAGAATTCTATTGAGGTATATTTCATATTATATGTTTAATTTATTGATTATTCATTAGAGTATGCATGTATAAATCATATGGGATATTAATGATGTTGTTATGCCTATGATATATTAAAGTAAATTAAATATTTTTATAAAATGAATTAAGTTTTATTTCATCATTAAGATTTAAACCATAGTTTGTAAATAAAAAATATATTGATGAAGTATTTTCACAATAAACAAAAGAGTTAGATTTAGGACTTAAATTATTTGAATCTGATTTAGATTAACGCTCTTAAATCTTTTGGTCTATATCAATTTTATAGCTAGAGTGAGCTCTATTTCAAATATTTTTGTGAGAAATACTATTGAAGATATATTGGTGACATATCCTTTATAATAGTTTCAAAATCTGAAAGTTAGTTCTAGATACTTAAATCATAAACCTAACTTAGACACTTTTATGAAAATTTAAATTATCGGCCTGATAGAAGTTGGAAATATTTTTATTTTTATTTTTAATAACCTACATAATATTAAACAAGTGTAATTAACTAGCTAATGTATCCTATAGTCTCCACAGCATGGTAAATATTTATTTTCTTAAATGCTTATTGAAAAAATATTAAAGAAAGGTAGGATTTGTGAGGGTTTTTGTTTGTTTGGTAGGAGAGAAAATTTAGGATTTGTGAGAAAAAAGTAAGAAAAATGGAGAGAGAAATGAATGAAAATTCATGCGGGGTTTATATACTAAAAATCAACACAAGTCACCATGAGGGAAAAAGCATACTGCAGTACCAAATTTTACCTTATTTCAAATTCAAGTAGTCCCTCAATGCCATGGTGCTAGTAAAAGCATATCGCGGGGCGCAATAATCTATTTTTCTCACTTATTTTTAAATTAAACAAACACATATAAAAAATAAAATAACAACCACACAAAATAAAATAAACACACAATATAAAATAAAATAAAAGGCAATAAAATAATATAAAGTAATAGGTTGCCTCCCATCTAGGACTAATTTTTATTGTCTTTTAGCAAGATGTTACTTGGGGGATTCTATCTTCTTGTAAACCCAATATCCCTTTGTTATTGAGTTTTATTGATTTTCTTCTGACCTTTTTACAGTTATTCTTTCACTTTCCTTTCTAGATGCTCAATCAGCTGCTTCACTTGAACTTCCGTCTTTTTCTTAAAAACTTGTACAGAGTCCAAAATTTGATTTATTCATGCTTATTCGTCTCTACTAACTTAAATAAATTAATTCAAGTTTTCCTCCAAATTGGACTTGTTTGGAGGATTTTTGGGTAGTTGATGGTGGTATTGTTGGCCCGGTGGGTTTGAGCTTTGGGCGATTTGAGGGTTTTTTTGCCACTAGAAGAAATTGGGATGATTTTTCCATCCAGGATCGTAAGTATTGGCATTGAGGTCATACCTACGTCTTGGTTGGTATACCCTAAATGCATTGATATGCTCATATCCAACACTAGTCTCTCTTTGATTGGGACAAGTTTTAGTACCATGTCCTAGATTACTGCACATACCACATGGTTCTTTGTTTATTATGGTATTTGTGGTAAGGAGTTCAACTTGCTTGGTTAGTTGGGAAAACTATATTTGAATTTCAGTATCGGAGTCTACTATGGATCTCCTTACTTGGGAGCTCTTTTGCTAGGAATTAGCACCTAATAGCTCAAAGAGAATATAAATCTCTAAGGTGGTTTTCTCTCCTATAGCTCCTCTAGTAGCATTATTAATGATGGATTGACACTATTGCGTCAATCCATCATAGAAAAACTAGTTCTACAACTACATGTGATAACTATGATGGGAGCGCTGAGTGAGAAGGAGTTTGAACCTATCCCACACTTTAGGGAAAGTTTCTCCCTCCATATGAGAGATATTTGTTATCTTAGCTCTCAACTTTGATGTTTTTTAATGGGAATAGAATTTTTCCATAAACTTGTTATGAACATCCTTCTAGGTTGTCAGGGAACCTAGAGGAAGTGACATTAGCCAAGATTTGGACCTGTCTTTTAAGGTGTAGGGGAAACACCTCATTCTAAGTTGATCCTCGGTGAGTACCCCAATAGGGAAATTTTGGACTGTGGAGTAGAAAGTCCCTACTAAAAGATTATAGGTCTTCATTGGGTAGTTCATGAAATGAAGGTAATGTGAAAAAAAGTTAATACTTTTCGATTCATAGTTCCTAACAGGCTCACCCAATTGGATTGAGGCAGATATAGTTACAATTACTAGTCTTGCAAACTCCTTCATAGTAGTTTCCCTAGGTGGATTTTCCCCCATAATTAATTGTTTAGATAAAGGGTCAATGTTAGGTTTAGGAATTTGCTCAACAAAAGGTTGTGGACCTTAAATTCTAGTCTTCTTGATAGTCTACTAGTTCTATTTATATTATCATTATACTATGTCAAAGGGTACCCTAAGGACCTCTTACCTCACATAAACTTTATGAAAGAAAAATTTAAAATCACCTATAAAGTAGAAAATAAAAAATAAAAAGATAAAATAAATACACAAAAATTATATTACATATTTGTACACAAAAATACTAAGCATGTAGAAATAAATGGTAGGTTGATACATAAGTTCATAAAAGAAAGTAAATTAAATTAGTACGTAGAAATACTAAACAAAAACAATAAAGATATAAGTAAAATAAAATAAAATTAATTAAAATTAATTGGTGAAATAATTAAATAAATAAAAGAAAATTTCATTTTTATTTATTATAAGATTTAAAATATCTAAATTAGTTGATCACCTAGATATTCTAAGATTTCAAATGAAAATAGCAATATTTACAACACAAAATATTTTTAAGACTTTGATAATAATAATTTAAAAAATGTTATTCCTTCCTCGGAAATGGTGCCAAAAACTTGATGCACAAAATTATTTTATACAAATTTTGTATGATTTATAAAATACTCACAAATGCACGAATCACTTATAGAAAATGATAAATATACTTCCAAGGACAATATAAAGAGGAATTATGTGATTTTTAAATTATTCAACAAATTCTTAAAGATAAAAATAAAACCTAAACATTTTTTCTCAAAGTTTGGGTTTGAAAATCTAATCTAATGACATAAAAATGAAGATATATTTAATAAACATTCAGGAAATTAAACATTTATCATGTTGTGGATAATTTATGGGATACATTAGCTAGTTGATTATACTTGTTCAATATTAAGTAGGTTATTAAAAATATGAGTTAAAATTATTGATTCTTTCTTATATGTATTAAATATCCTATGATAGGAATCATTTTCTTTGTTAATTAAACTTTACCTTTCCATCTTCGGTTGGGCCAACAACTTAAAATTTAATTAAATTATGCTCTTTTCTAAGAGTTCTCTAAATCATATTTAGAATATTTCATATAATATTTAAGAGTTGACTTTAATTCACATCTAGATAATTAAATCCTATGTCTAACTCTCTTATTTAATACAAAAAATACTAAATGAACATACTTTTCTTTAACAAACTTTTGTTTAAATCTCAATGAAGAAATAAAACTTAATTCATTTTATATAAATGTTTAATCTTATTTCATATTTTACAAACAGAACAACATTACTAATATCCTATATTATTTATAACTAGACATGCATATTTTAATAATTGATTAGAAAATTAAATATAGCATGCAAAACAACATATAAAGATAATAAAAAAAAGAGTACATTTAAAATATACCTCAGTAGAATCATTGTATTATTTTTGTTCTAAAAAACCACCAAACATAACTATTGTACTTGTTTATAAACTAAAACTAAGCTATTATATAAACTAGAAGTTGTTCAACATTCAAATGATAAAAGAGCTTTAAACTACTAAAAGAAAAGCTAAAAAGGTTAAAGAGACTAAAGAAAAGAAATGAATGAGAAGGATGAAGGTTAATGGATGATTGATACTATTAAATAAGGGTCTTTTTTATAAGTTCAAAAAATGAGATCATATGTGTGGCATCATGGCACACATTTCTCCATGCCTTGGTATAGAAATAATTATCACACACTTTGTACTCGGTCCAAGTATCCCATACTGTAGCATATAAAATTTTTACATAGTGGTACACAACATTTTCACGTCGTGGATTGCATCAATTCTAGGATGTGTTAGTTCTTCACCCTTGTGATCACGTTAAGGCACATAAAATTTTCACGCCATGGCATTCACTATTCTAAAACACTTTGTATCTGTATCTTCTTGTATCACTTTTTATATGGTTTAGAGTAATATAATGGAGTGCTTCAAGTATAATTCTTCAAATGTTGATCAACTTTCTCTTTTTAAATCTAAAATACTTGAAAAAAACCAAATATACCCATGATTCCAAAAAGATAGATTTGTAAAATGCTAGTAAAACTTAGCAAATACAAATATATTTAATCAATTAACATCCATAAAATCACGATATACTGGGTTGATCTTTTGAGCACTTATCAATTATGCAATGTTTTTGGTTACATGGAAATATATCCTTACATAATATTCGAAACAGTTTTGGTCATGATCTAGTATGACATCCCACGACCCTACTCCTTTGACATTAGGAACACCATCTATGAAGACATGCCATATTTGGGTTTTCTTCAATTCCTTATTACAAACCTCTAATGTGCCTTCATTATCGACAACTTTATGTGAGTTATGACAAAAAAATACCAAGGCCTGGGATTTTACAAGAGATCTGGGCATGAACTTGATATCATACTCTCCCAACTCAATTATAATAAGTGCCAACCTCCCTACAAACTCTTGCTTCTTTAAAATGTTTTTCAAACTATGTAAGGTGAGTACTACTGTTGTGTATGAGCCAAAGTAGTGTTGTAGCTTTCAAGCTACCATTTTTTAAGGCAAAGGCTAGTTTGTCAATTGTTGGGTTCTTCTCTGGGTACTGGTCAAGATCTAAATGATGTAGTAGACATGGCATTGAACTTTATTCCTTTCTATGAGAAGTACAATGCTCAATGTCTACAAAGTGAAAGCCAAGTACTAATATAATGTCTCTCTTGGAATAGGGTTAACCAATATAAGAGGTATGCCTAAATATTGTTTAATTCCTTGGGAGCTATGTCACAGTCCATGTTTTAGAAGACTGATGTGTTCTTCCTTAATAACTTAAAGAATGGTAGATATTTTTCAATGCACTTGGAAATAAACACGTGGAGTGCAAGTATTCTTCCATTTAGTTATTGGCTTTGCTTCAAGTCATTAGGTGGCTTCATATTAACTAGGGCCTAGATGTTATCTAGATTTGTTTCAATTTTATAGGTAGAGATAAGATATCCTAAGAACTTCTCTAAGGTAACACCAAAAACACACTTTTTGGGAATAAGTCTTATGCCATACTTCCTGATGACCATAAACACTTATGTTAGATCTTTAATATGGTCCAAAAGCTATATAGACTTGATTACCCTAGGGCTCATATCATATCTAGATTTTTTTTTCAATTGTATAGGCAGAGATAAGATATCCCAAGAAATTTTCTGATGTAAAACTAAAAACACACTTTTTGGTATTAAGTCTCATTCCATACTTCCTCATAACCACAAACACTTCTTTTAGATCTTTAACATGGTCCATAGGCTATATGGGCTTGATTACCATATCATCTATATATGCCTCCATATTTTTCCCAGTAGATGTTCGAACATTTTATTCACTAAACACTAATAAGTATCCCTATCATTCTTCAACATAAAAGGAATTTGGGTGTAAGAAAATGTATCTTCTTCAGTGATGAAAGACATTTTCTCCTCATCTTCTAGATGCATTATGATATAATGATAACTGGAATAAGCATCATGAAAACTTATCAAACTTAATCCAATCGTGGTACTAACTAACTAATTAATACTTAATGAGGGAAAAAGTCTTTTGGCTAGGCATCATTTAAATCTATGAAGGCTATACTCATTTGAGATGATAGCCATGTTGGATAATCTACCTATCTGACAATCATTGTTTCTCTAAGTGTAGCCACCTAACATGCTAACCACAAGTATACAAGCCATGTAAGTAATATAATATACCTATGTACGCATACCGATCTCATAGGGAGTTATGTAACTTATAACCGAGCACCAATATAATTATTATGAATACTATTTGGATAATAGCAAATTATAAAACTTAAAAATAAATGACAACTAATTTTAAATTGTAAAACCCAACAACTAAGAATATATATGAGGAAAGGACCTTGGAATTTTAATCCCTCAAATTTCCTAAGCATGTGAATCACTAAATTTCCTCCCAAATTACATTATCAATTGAATCTAACCCAAAGTTTATTCTTCTCTCAAGTAAACTACACACCATATAGTAATTAACCTAATGATACTCTCATTCCAATTAGAATGCATACTACTCATTAAGTTCATCAATTATAGATAATATATATAATAATCATACATCTCTACCTAGAAACTATGCATGCTATTTAATTAAGACAAATAATTAAATAATTCTCTTAAATATATTTAATTATCTCTATAGATTAATTGTCAGGCATACAAATAATAGCTTAAAAATCTAGTTAAATAACATAATTGAATATAAATTACAATTGGGGTAAAAGATTCGATCATCACATGTAAATAATTGAGCTCATAAGACACCTAAATTAATAAATTAGCTAGACATAATTAAGTACATAATGATCATAGTTTCATAAAGAAACACATAGAAATTGATAAAGAAAGGAGAAAAGTAAGAGATACACTCAATCTCTTGATTTGTAGCACTAATTTTCTCTTGAATCTTCACAAAATTGTGTCTTCTCTGATCTTCTCTTAAGTTTTTCTCTTCTTTTCTTTCCTTCTAGAAGCTACTAAGTTTTTTTTTCTTAATTGTGTTTTTAATTTGTGCAAGAATGGATTTAAAGGAAAAATGACCTAATATGGACCATTAGATCATTTCTTAAAATTATCCAACAATTGAGGATTAAAACTAAGAGTCATTGTTTGATTAAAAATAGGATTCATGCCTAGCTACAAATGCATGCCGTAGCTTGGTTTCTTGCTCACCATGGCATGCTCCATACTATTTTTCCCTCTATATTTTTCGTGGCATAGAAAAATGCCCACCATGACATAGTACTAATATTTCCCATTTTTGGCTTATTTTCACCATGTTTGTCGTCATTCTACCTACATTGATATAATTAAACACAAATTAATATTTTTCATTTTATTTTAGCATATAACAAGACAAAGAGGTTGTTCAAAAGTAATTAAAGAACTCTACTTTTGTAGGGTATCCCACCCTTAAACATAACTCTTTACTTGCTCTAAAGCAAAGCTAAGCCTAACTAGCTAAAATGATATGGATAGCATATTCATGAACATATATCTATTAATACATGCATATCAAGAATAAATTGTCCCCCTGAAATATTGTACATATATCCACCAATCAACATTGCATTAATACAAGGATATGCAAGGTTTATGACGAATTGATTCATATGTGTGTGTTGGACATGATGTCATCCAATGCACTCATGATATCAACTTGTATGACACTACTAATCAATTAAGTATTAGAACACATTTCATAAGTCTATTTTTCACACCCCTTTTTACTAATGTAAACATTCATTTTGCCGAACATCAATAGGGCTTTCATGCTTGTAATGTAAGGCTTAGATGGGGCTAGATAAATGGATATATTTAGGCTTTTTCCACACCTTAGCTTTCGTTTTATTCATCATGCAATATTTACAACAATTGAGCTTTTACTTGATGTTCTAGTGCCCATATCTTACCATTCTTTCATTCCACATCTCTTGTTTTTAAATATAGAACTTCACAACAACTCTAAACTTATGTTTAATTTTATTATTTTTTTCATTTTTTTGAGAGGTAATTGTGTTGTGATTTTTTTTTTAGGAAATAGGGCACATTACATTTCAACTCACTCATACATGATTTCACTTTCTTATACAAGCATAATGGTAAAGATAATGCTTATTAGTTAGGCTTAACATGTGGCTTAAAGATAAGAATGGTTCTTAGGTAGGATTCAATGGTGACTAAGGATATAAACAAGAGTTAGCTTGAAAGGCTCACTCAATCCAATTAAGGACTAAATCATTTATCAAGCCAATTACTATTTAGGATTTTGCCTCAAGGGATGATCAAATAGATTTTAAAACATGGGATACCTCATCAACTAGCATAAATCACCCATATTTCTATAAGAACATCAAAATCAATCATGAGCATGTGCATAAAAAGTATGAATCAATTCAATCAAATCTAGCAAGCATATCATATGATTAATGTAAGTATCCTAACAAGTATATTACGTTCCTTATCCTACTCGTGACAACCAATTTATAAAATTTTGTTCATATGTTTTATATCAAATATGCATGCATTTGGTTTCTATGTATTCATCAGTTTTTACCCAAATCATGATTAAAAAGATCCTTAAAAAGAAGAAAAGCATCATAAAAAGAAAATACATACTAAACACTAAAGTAGAGAATAAAGTTTCCTTCCCCATACTTAAATTGCACATTATCTCTAATATGCACATATGGATATGAAAGGGAGTGAAAGGAAAGAAAACTCCCTTAGCCTTGGCATGCCACATTTTCTCACTGAAATTATCCAATTTTGTTATGCCATTTTCCACTACATTTATTCACCAAAAAAAATAGGGAAAATATAAGTAAAATAATGTAGGGTTACCTCCCAATAAGCACCACTTTTAACATCCTTTTCTAGACGGTTATATAAGCTCCTAAGGTGCATCCACCAAGGTCATCACAACTTTTGCTTTACTCCGTGCCTATTAGCCATGAACCATTCTTTGTTTTTGTTTTCTAATTCAATGGATCCATACTTGGTTGCCTTAGTTATAGAGAATGGACCTAACCATCTATTCTTTATTTTTCCAAAAATAGTTTGAGTCTTGAGTTGTACAATAATACTTTATATCCTATTTCAAAAGTATGGTGTGTAATTCTCTTCTCATGCCATCTTCTTTTTTTTATTTTTGTAGAACATGTCATTCTCATAAGCATTCCACCGTAGCTGATGAGCAGAATCGTGATCGCCAAATACTTTGATGAACGAAAACTTGATGAGCGAAAACCGGCATCGTCGATCCTGCCAATACTTTGGTTTTATATTTATAAAACTCTCGCAAGTGCACGAATCATTTCGTAGAAAATGATAAGTATACTCCCAAGGTCGATCTAAGGAAGGAATGTATGTGGTTTTTAATTTATTATTCAAACTTTTAAAAATGAAATTAAATCCTAAACATCCTGTCACGATATTTTGGGTTTTGTGTTTTTAATCTAATTACAGAAAATTAAACATAGATTCAATAAACATTCATGCAAATTTTATCTTTTATAAATAATGGAGTATTTATGGATATAATAACTAAGTTAATTATGCTTGCTCGTATTATTTAGGTTATTAAAGATATGAATTGATATTTATTGATTCTCCCTTTTTTGTATGAATACCACCTTTGGTGGGGTTAGATATTCTTTGTTAACTAAACAAATCAATTAACACCTATGGGTGGGGTTGATAACTAATTTGGTTAATTAAATTAATTCCTTTTTCTAAGAGATTGAAAATGAACCATTTAAATGCCACCTTTGGTGGGTTAGACGATTTAAACTTTATTCAAGGTGTCCAAATTAAACCTAAGAATTTAGTTATCCGAGTACTAACTTTCAAGTTTTAAAACCACTACCGAAAACATGTCGTCAATACATTTTCGGATAATAATTCTTATAAAAACTTTTGAAATAGAGCTTCACTCTAACTACCTAGGCGATTGTACCATCAAATAAAAGAGCACTACTCTAAATCGATCGGATAACTAAACCTTAAAATCTAATTTTCGTGTTTAAGTTTGTAATGAAAAATAATATATTTCTCTCTAACATTCTTAATATAAAATCATGAATAAAAATAAAATCAATTCATTTTAGAGATTTTTACCTATTTAATATTTCGCAAGCATAACAACGTCATTATTACATCATCCTTACTAAACAAAGACAGTTAAATTTAATCACAGACAAATTAAATATAACATGTAAGAATAAAGCATAAAAAATAATCGCAAAGAAAATAAAATCCTTACAAGATTGACGCTATTCCGTTGCTAGAAAAACTCCAAGCGGAATTTGCACTCCCATTTATTGAATCAAAAAGCTAAAATATTACAAAAACATACCTAGTTCTTCCCTAAAAAGCCAACAACTCTAAAACTAAGAGAAATTAACTAAGAAAAGCTAAAAACTAAGAAAACATAAGAAAAACTAAAAATCTAAGAAAAGAGAGAAAGAAAGAGAGAAAAGAATGTATTTGGAGGTTTTGAAGGTGTTTTGAAGGTGTTTTGAAGGTGTTTTTTGAAGTGAAGGGAAGGGGGGTATTTATAGGTGAGGATGGAGAGAAAAAATAGAGAAACAAATGTTAAAAAAATGTAAAAACGCGGAGTAGTGGTTGCTGTTGTCATTGATGACGTCGCGTGGCAATGACAAGAATGAGGGATGAACAAGATCAGCTGGCCTGACAAGCGGATGAAACAGACCGCGGATGAACGGTCGCGGATGAACATGATGCGCGGATGAGCAGTGGCTGAGGCGGAGTTAGGCATGGCATGGCGGCGCGATTTTCTCCTTTCTGACATTTTTGTCTTTTTTGTCCCATTTTGTCCAATTTTTCCTTATTTGTTGACCTTTCCCCATTTATTTATTAATATATTTGTGATGTATTGCTTCTAGTATTCCTCTTTTTTTAAGTTGCGTTTTTAAGCCAAAATACCTGAAAAACAATAAAAATACCCGTGATTCCGAAAAAGACAAATTTATATAAATATATGATAAAACATATAAATATATATATTTTTAATCAATTAATGTGCATAAAATCATGGTAATTTTAGTGCTTTTTGAGCACTCATCAGTAGCTCATCTAGATCATTTAACCACAATATCCTTTTCTCACCACCTGCATCTATGACCATATTCAATTGTTTAAATGCCTAGTAAGCTTTACGCTCCAATACCACCGGTAGGTGACATGCCTTTTCCATAGACTAGCCTATATGAGATGGTACCAATTTGTGTTTTAAATGTAGTTATATATGCTGATAAAGCATCATATAACTTAGAGGTCCAATCCTTTTTGGAATTATTTACATTTTTTGCAAAATTATTCTCATCTCTCTATTGGACATCTCTACTTACCCACTTGTTTGGGGATGATAGGGGGTAGATACCTTATGCTTAATCCTATACTTAGACAATAAATAATTAAAGGCTCTATTGTAAAAGTGACTACCTCCATTACTAATGATAATCCTAGGAGTTCCAAAACTAGTGAAAATGTTTTTTTTTCTTTATAAATTTCATGACAACTTTGGCATCACATTTGCTGCTAACTATGGCTTCTACCACTTTGAAAAATAATCCACACCTACAAGTATTTATTGGTTACAAAAGGATGAAGGAAATGGTCTGATAAGGTCAATTCCCCAAATATCAAATAATTATACTTCATGTATATTATTTAGGGACATCTTATCTATTTTGAAAACATTACCTATCCTTTGGAATCTATCATATGTATTTACATAAAGGTAGGCATCTTTAAACAATGTAGGCCAAAAATAACCAGATTGTAGTACCTTAGTTGCAGTTTTGTGCTTTCCAAGTGGCCTCCATAGACTGAGTTGTGGTAATGGTGAAGAATACTTTCAACTTCATCATAAGGGAAACATCTTCTCAAAACATGGTTATTGCATTCTTTGTAGAGGTAAGAGTCATCCCAAAAATATTTTTTTACATCATGGAAGAATTTCTTCTTTTGTTGTCATGTGAGGTCAGGTGGAAGGATGTTGGCAACTAGGAAGTTTGTAATGTTAGTATACCATGGGATGTCAATTTGAGCCACTGAAAGAAGTTGCTCATATGAGAGACACTCCCTAATCACCATATTATCCTCCAAATTAGCTTTCCTTTCCAGTCTAGATAGATGGACTACCAACTGATTTTATATCCCTCTTTTATCACAGATTTACTAGCCAAACTCTTGTAGAAGGAGAACCCATCTTATTAGTCTTGGTTTGGAATCCTTTTTTTCATAAGGTACTTTATTACATAATGGTCCATGTAGATAGTCACCTTGGTCCTAACCAAATATGACATAAATTTCTTAAAGGCATATATGATTGTAAGGAGTTCCTTCTCTATAATGGCATAATTCATTTGAGCATCATGCATAATATATGGCATGAAACATCTTGTCTCTTCGCTACCCCAAAACAACCCTAATAGAACATTCACTTACATTAAACATTAACTTAAAGGGTTTGCTCTAATATGGTGCTACTATAACTAGTGCCGACACTAATTTCTCTTTAAGCACTCAAAATCCTCTAAACATTTATCATCAAATCTAAAAGGCACATATTTATCCAAGACATTGCACTAAGGTTTGGAGACTTCAGAAAAATCTTTGATAACTCTACAATAAAAGCCCGTGTGCCCAAGAAAAATCCTAACTCCTCTTACACTAGTAGGTGGCAGTAGCTTTTTAGCCATTTCTATCTTAGCTCTATCCACCTCAATACCCTTACCTAAGACTTTGTGGCCTAAGATAATAATACCCTCTTGTACCATAAAGTGACACTTCTCCCAATTTAAAACCAAGTTAGTTTCTTCACATCTTTGTAGCACTAGGAAGACATACTGTAAACACTCATCAAATTTGTTCCCAAAGACAGAAAATTCATCCATGAAGATTTCTAAATACTTTTTCCACTATGTCTTAGAAAATAGCCATCATACAATATTAAAATGTTACAAGTGCATTGCATAAACCAAATGGAATTCTCCTGGAAGAAAAAGTTTCATAAGGACAAGATAAGGTAGTCTTTTCTTAATTTTCAAGTGCCATAGTGATTTAATTATAGATGAATGATGAGCAGAACCGTAATCGTCAA
This sequence comes from Hippophae rhamnoides, assembly GCA_033030585.1. NCBI lineage: Eukaryota > Viridiplantae > Streptophyta > Magnoliopsida > Rosales > Elaeagnaceae > Hippophae > Hippophae rhamnoides. Next base: position 13,997,754 of record CM065433.1, on the reverse strand, counting down.
TCCAACAAATAATTTGGTTTTATATTTGTAAAACTCACGCAAGTGCACGAATCATTTTATAGAAAATGACAAGTATACTCCCAAGGTCGATCTAAGGAAGGAATATATGTGGTTTTTAATTTATTATTCAAACTTTTAAAAATGAAATTAAATCCTAAACATCATATCACGATATTTTAGGTTTTGTGTTTTCCTAATCTAATAACATAAAAATAAACATATATATGGATTCAATAAAGAATTCTGCAAATATTTATCATTCATAATAGTGAAGTATTTATGGATATAATAACTTAGTTAATTATGCTTACTTATATTATTTAGGTTATTAAATATATAAATTGATATTTATTGATTCTCTATTTTTTATATGAATACCACATTTGGTGAGGTTAGATATTCTTTGTTAATTAAACAAATCAATTAACACCTATGAGTGGAGTCTATAATCAATTTGGTTAAATATTTAATTTCTTTTTTCTAAGAGATTGAAAATGAACCACTTAAATGACACATTTGGTGGGGTTAGACAGTTTAAATTTCTTCAAGGTGTCCAAATTATACCTAAGAATTTAATTATCTAAGTACTAACTTTCAAGTTTTAAAACCATTATTGAAAATATGTCTTCAATACATTTTCGAATAATAGATCTTATAAAAACTTTTGAAATAGAGTTTCACTCTAACTACCGGGAAATTATACCAACAAATAAAATAGCACTACTCTAAATCAGACTAGATAACTAAACCTTAAAATCCAATTTTCAGATTTATGTTTGTAATAAAAAATAATATATTTCTTTCTAACATCCTTAATATAAAATCTTGAATAAAAATAAAATCAATTCATTTGATAGAGACTTTTACCTATTTAATATTTCGCAAGCATAACAACGTTATTCTTATATCATGTTTACAAACAACCAGTCATGTTAAATTTAATCACAAACAAATTAAATAAAACATATAAGAATAAAACATAAAAATAACTATAAAGAATAAGAATTCTTACAAAACCTTAATGCCAATTCCGTTGTTAAAAAACCTCCAAATGGATTTGCATTTTCGTTTATTGAATCAAAAAGCTAAAAATTTACAAAAACATAGCTAGTTCTTCTCAAAAAGAGAAGAACTTTAAAACTAAAAAAATAAGAAACTAAGAAAACTTGAGAAAGAAAGAGATAAGAAAATGTTTTTGAGGTGTGTTTTGTGTAATGGGGGAGATAGGGTATTTATAGGTGAGGAGAAGGGTAAAAAAGTAGAAAAAATGATAAAAAAAGGGTAAAAACTCATAATGGACAGACGTTGACGTAAGCGCTAATGCAGAATGGAAAGACGATGACATAAGCGCTAATGCAGAATGGAAAGACAATGACATAAGTGCTAATGCATAATGGACTAGCGGTGACATAAGCATTGATGCAGGCAATGGCTCGTGCGAATTTGACATGATGTGGTGTAGATAGGCCTAGATGCGCTCGCGAGTTGGGCGTTGTGCGGGAGGATGTGCACAGACTTTGGTGTTGTACTTAGCGAGGATTGGCATGGTTGCGTGCGAGATTTTGGCCTTTTTTACATTTTTAACCGTTTTGACCCATTTTGTCCAATTTTTTCATCTTTTTTACTTTTTCTCATTTATTTTTTCAATATATTTGTGATGTATTGCCTTCAGTATTTTTCTTCGAGTCTTTACATTATTATTTTGAAACGAAAATACTTGAAAAACAATAAAAATACCTGTGATTCCGAAAAGACAAATTTATATAAAAATATGATAAAATCATATAAATATAAATCTTTTTAATCAATTAAAGTATATTAAATCATGATAATTTTATTGATTTTTAAGCACTCATCACATCCCCTAACCACCTTCTTGCTAATCCCTTAGCAAGAGAAGCTATAAAAACTAAAAATTAAACTATCCTAAATCACTTCTGTAGATTGACACGGTTTTATTTAGCGCATGCAACAAGCCTTTATACCCTTAAGTTGCCCTAGTGGATGAGTTTGAGTCTCGTGAGGGTTTTCAGTAATGATACCCACAAATATTGAACTAAATGTAAAAATTAAAAGAAATAACAAAAAATAACAATTCAAAAACTAAAATTATAACAAAATAAAAAATGAACTTGAGAATAAAATAAAAAAAAACATAATACAAAAATGTCTCATACTTTTTAATCTCCTTTAAGATCATAATTAAAATCTAAAGCATAAGTTATTTTCATCTTCTTAAACAATCATGATTTATTATAATAACTAGTTAAAAATCATTTTCATATTTCATATAAAAATGTATCAATTTAATTTCACCCAAATTTAGTGTCAAGAATCTGAATTCGCTTCGACTTTATTCTTCACAAGTCCATACTCTCAAAAACACTCAATACTATAGGTTCAAACACTCATTCTAATTTATATGTGAAAAAGTTGATGTATAGAAATGAACTAATATGCTCGCATATGTATAAAGAAGAAAGGCTCAAAGTGTTATTCTAACATTGATTCTATGAAAGAAATCGAATGTATAAATTATAAAGATATCATATATAAAAATTATTATCATGTGATCGTAGTTTTATAATTAAGTGATAAGAAAAATATCGTCCTCAGAGATTGGTAACTTACTTTTGACAAATACCAAAATTATACTATTCTCAATTTTATCTAGAAAAATCACTAAGTTTGTTGTAATTGAAATTTAAAATAAACTAATTTAAAGAAAATGAAAATTAAAATAAATATGTTCAAAGATCAACTTAATAGGAAAGAAAACTTTTAGGAAATCGATTTTGCCTAATATTTCACTATAAAAACTCATATAGATAATTGAATTTAATTCTCTCTGTTTGTTATCAATCTCCAAAAATATCCAAAAGCCTCTTTTGATAGTCAATTTAAAATAATCATTTTCGTTAATTTACATAAGAGTATGCAATTTAATAAAGCAAGAAAACAAAAAGACTAATGATTTTTACAACAACATAGGTTCATATAAGTCTTTCAATCTCTATATTTACCTATGACATAATATTCTAGATCTATTCTATAATTTGCTCTTTTAATAGTAAATCACAAGACTAAAATCATCTAATTAATGATCAGTTAATTAAAAGTATTAAACTTAGAAAAAATCACACAAATATGAAAAGAAATAATTCAAATTAATATAGAAAATCAAGTATAGTTTAAAATTAAATTACATTTTTTTCTTAGAATAAATATAAATTAATTCATTCTAAATATTAAATTAAACATAAAACAATTCACTAAAATTTTCGGAGAGGAATCCAAAGAAAATTAACTCATAAGAAAAAATCTGCTTTCGCTTTAATATACTACACATTTTTCTCCTTCTTGCATTTCTTTTTCCAGCTTTTGTTTTTGTTTTTCTTCCCTTGCGGCTCTAACGCAGTTTCTTTTTTATTTTGTTTTTTCCGTCTGTGGGCGTCCCTTTATGTTTTCCTCACATATATTTTATATATATCCAAAACCCTCCACTTCCTGCTCTCTGTGCTTTCTTTCTGATATATATCAAATTCTTATATATCAATATATAATATATATCCCACATCCTTTCTTGATTTATATATATATATATATATATATATATATATATATATATATATATATATATATATATATAATTTAAATAAATCTTAATTTAAATTGTATAGTAATTATATGATATTTTTCTAAAAATTTGGATCTTCGTTGTGTTCAAATTTGTAATAAAATTTAAATAATAATAATAAAGTTTAAAATTAATAATAAATAAATTAAATTAAATTAAAATTAAAGTTTAAAAGTGATAAATTATGCAAATCATCATCATGCATCAATCAAACTCATAAATCAAAAATTTCAAGATATATGCATTTTAGAATTGTAGAAAAATAAATGCAATGACTTGTGAGGATTTACTTCTTATAACTTTCTTTTGTAATTAGTCTTTACTCACAATTTTGTAAGCTATGTGGGTCATAGTACGTAGATTATACTATATATTCTTTATCTCTCTATATTTTTTTAAGAAAGTTTTCAATATCTTTTTTAGAGAATGAACTCATGTATATTGTACATTTTTGTAGGATTTTGGTGAGTGGTTAATTTTGTAGCTTTTCTGTTTGATTTTGGTTTAGGTAACCCCATACATGCATGAATGAAATAAAAGGATATACTTTCACTTTCTACTTAAATCATTTCATTTAAGAAAAAAAAATACGAAACTCTGTTAAGATTAGAAAAATAAATTCATACATTCAATGCACCTATAGAGATCATCTAAATATTTGAAGAAATAATAAATATGTTTGGAGTAGAAAAAATATTTTTCACTCAAAATAAAGAAAATTAGGCTCAAATTATATTTCACAAAGGTGGTCTCCACTATTTGATTCCTAGACACTGATTTTTAGTTTAATATAATTTTTACATCTTATCAAGAGAATACTAATTTTGACAAAAACTAACTAATTATCAAAACAAAATACTCCATGATATGTTTTCAAAAATTAATCCAAATAATATATATCTCCCAGTTTCTTGATTTACACATATATATTAATTTAAATAAATCTTAATTTAAATTTAATAGTTTTTAGATGATATGCTTCTAAAATTTTTGATCTTCATTATCTTCAAATCTGCAATAAAATTTAAATAATGATAATGAAGTATAAAATTAATAAAAAATAAATAAAATTAGACTAAAGTTAAAGTTGAGAAGTGATAAATTATGTCAAGTTATGCACGTCATCAAACACCCAAAACTTAAAACTTTGTTTGTCCTTAAACAAAAAGAAAATAAAAGAAAAGATAGTAGACAGTGTCAACAAGACCCCATAGATAACTACTATCACTCACCAAGCCATGATTTGGATTTAGATTTCATCACTAATAACTTACTCTTTTTCATCAAAGATAGCAAGAAAATCAATCAAAATTCTGCAATTTGGCAAGCAAGACTTAAGCATTAACTTCAACCTAAAGCTAGGTCCTTGAGTGTGTATGTGAAATAGTCAATTTGACTCCAAACCATGAGCAAATTCAAATAAAAGTAAACAACTAAAATCAGAAGAATTCTCTCAAAACTTAACTCCATAAATCCAATTTTCAGAAATCCTCACCACTAATGTAATCAAATACCAAAATCAGAGATCAAAAAGTCTTTATTCAGGGTTGTAATAATAGGCCACAGGGTGAGGGCTAAGAAATAATGAATATGGAAAATCAAAACAAACTAGGAAAATACTTGGTAGAAAGAAACAATAAAAAGAATATCCATAAGATTCACATTGTAGCTCTTTCTCGACAATATGCTTATACTAGTGACAATATTTTTGTTATACTCAATAAGTAGAGTCCTTTTTTTCTTTTCTTCTTCTTTTTTTTTTGTGTTTTTGGCTTGACACTCATAATCTTTACTAATTTCAACCACTTTGACCCTTTTTCGAGTCTTGCCTTTTCACTTTTTTTTCACATTTTGATCAAATAGAGAAAACATAATATGAATTATTTAATTTGAACTAACTTTCTCTTTAAATGAAAATTTCCACTAAAGTACTTTCTCAAAATTTAAGGTAAGTTCCTAGTTTTTCAAGCTTAGAATGGGAATGGTTTATGTAATTACAAGAACAAATAAGGGGCTTATGTAAAATAAGGCTCAAGGGGGTTAACTATGGGAATACACTATGCAATTATAGTATGATAATTAGGACGGATGGGAAAGCTTTTTGGTTGTGACAAAAAAAAATTCCTAGATCATTTCTCTAATATTTCGTATCAATTAGGATTTTGCCTCGAGGATCCATCAACGGATTCTAGAGCAAAGCAAGATAGAACTTTTCTAACCCAGTTAATTCAACTCCTTCTCTTCATAACTAAAATGGAGTAGAGAAAAATTTACTATGTGCTCAATTATTTTCAAGGACAAAGATTTAAATCAAAATACCCACAAAACTCTGCCTAATATAATAGCAGATTTTGAAAAAGAATTCTCAAACCCATCCTCAATCACAAATTTCATAGTCATAGCAAATTCAATCATACTCAAATACATGCGTGATAAGAGAATTCAACAACTTAGGACTATAGGATTAGACACCCCCAAACTTAAACTAAACAATGTCCTCATTGTAAATTTAAAGGTGAGATAGATTAAAGAAATGAAAGGAACTTTCCTAGTTTTATGGTAGACTTGCATTAGTTTGTAATTTTCATCTTTTTATTCCTACAAAAAAATTAGCATCAAAAAGAAAGTTTTATAGTCTACAACTAGACTTTTCAATCTTCATCAATTAGGAATTCGAAGAGGAATAAATGCACAATTCCTCTCCACTTGTTTTACATAATAATGCTTTAATTTATGACCGTTAACTCTGAATATATTCCCTACCTTATCCTTCAAGTCTATTGCTCCAAAAGTGGAAACTTTGTCAATTGTATAAGAACCTGACCATCTTGATCTTAACTTACCTAGGAAAAGTTTTAGTCATGAATTGAAAAGAAAAATCAATTGTCCTAGAGAAAACTCACCCTTAAGAATATGTTTGTCATGCCACTTGTTTGTGTGTTCTTTGTAGATCTTTTCATTTTCATACGCATCATTTTGGAACTCATCCATCTCATTCAATTGAATAAGTTTCTTTTCTTCTGCTACCTTCAAATCAAAATTAAACTTCTTTCTAGCCCAATAAGCTTTATACTCTAACTTAATAGGGATATGACATGTTTTTCCAATTGAAAAGTCATCCATGAAAATTTCCATTATATCTTCCACCATATTATAAAAAATAGCCATAATGAAACATTGAATTGTTGCTAGAGCATTGCACAATCCAAAAGGAATCCTTCTAATATCAAATGTTCTGTAGGGGTATGTGAATGTAGTTTTCTCTTGATCTTTGAGGGCTATGGCAATTTGGTTATACCCTGAATAACCATCTAAGATGTAATAATAGGGATATCTTTCCAATCAATCTAGCATTTTAACTATGAATGGAGGTGGAAAATGATCCTTGTTTCTTTGTTCAACTTGTGGTAATCCATACATACAAGCCAACCAGTGATTGTTCTTGTATGAATAAGCTCATTGTTTTCATTTTTCACCATTGTCATTCCACCCAGTTTTGGTACAACATGCACTGGACTTAGAATTTTTGGCTCTCATAACTTCCTTCATTGCTGGATTTAATCTTTTTTGGGGCTCAATTAATGGTTTGTAAGGTTCTTCCATTAGAATATTGTGCATGAAAATGGATGGAATTATAACTTTTATGTCAAAGATAGTCCATCCCAAGACTGTTATATGCTCCCTTAACACATGTAGTAACTTTTCCTCTTCTTTGGGTGTAAGTGATGCCTCAACAATCTCTGGAAAGGTGTAATTATCACCCAAGAACACATGGAAAAGATGATTTGGCAATTGCTTCAACTCTGGAGTTATAGTTTGCTACATTTTTTTGTAGAGATTATAGAATTCGTATTTTCTACCATTGGCTCCAACCTCTACACTTATGTACTACATGATGTCACCTGCTGCAATGCTTCCAAGGAAAATACATAGTGGAGAAATTCTTCACTAAAAAAATGTAAATCAAGTTCACAAACAGTAGAGTTATTGAAATCAAAAGCATGAGATGAAGTGATGATACATCGTTTTAGGTGATCGATCGACATATCCTCTTGAAAGGCTTTTACACATGTTGCTCAATGACATCTACCCAAAAGCAAGTACTTAGATCTTCTAGAAATCTCATAGCTTCGTAGATGCTGAATGTAACCTCATCCTTGTTCACTCTCAATGTTAACTCACCCTTTTGAACATCTATTAAAGCTCTTTCCCTAGCAAAGAATGAACGGCCAAGAATTAGTGGGATATCTTAGTCTTCATCCATATCTAACACCATAAAATCAAAAGGAAAAATAAATTTATCCACCTTTACCACTAAATCTTCTATGATTCCACGTGGATACTTTGATGTATCAGTCTACTAGTTGGAAAGAAATTATTGTTTGTTTCATCTCTCCAAGTCCCAATTTCCTATAAACAAATTGTGGAATAAGATTTATGCTCGCACCAAGATCACATAAAACTTTATCAACAAATGAATTTCCAATAGTGCAAGGCAATGGGAAACTTCCAGGATCTTTTAATTTTTGAGGTAAACTCTTTTGAAGAATGGCACTACATTCTTTAGAAAGATTTACTATTTCGAACTCCTCCAACCTTCTTTTCTTAGACATGATGTCCTTCAAGAATTTGGCATAATTTGACATCTTTTCCAAGGCATCTACAAAAGGAATATTTATGTGAATTTTCTTAAAGATGTCCAAAAACTTAGAAAAATTTTATCTAATATTTATTTTTGAAAGGGTTAAGGATAAGGAAGTGGAGTATAGAGAATAAGAGGATTGTCAGGAAATGAAATTGATGAAGGCATGTCAGCCTCTCTTAGTGTCTCATCAAAAATCTCCCCTTCTTCAACTTTATGATTACTTTAGCCATTGTTTGGAGCTTTAGGGTTGGACTTGATTTCCTTTGATGGTGACCTCTTAAGTTCTCTTCCACTCCTAAGTGTAATGGCATTGCATTGTTCCTTTGGATTCACTTTTGTATTACTAGGAAAAGTTCCTCTTTGTTAGGCATTAATAGTCATGGCTAGTTTCCCAATTTGCACTTCAAGATTTTTCATAGTGGCTCCCATATTGTTAAAATGAGTCTCAAGGTTTTCCATAAGTGAATCATTATTTTAAAGACTTTCTTTGGTCTCCTCAACAAAGGAAACCATGGCATCCTTAAGTGACATCTTCTTCTCTCTTGGTTAACTATCAAACCCTAGAGGAGGTTGCATCACATTCTTTGTGTTTCCATAAGAAAAATTCTCATGATTTTGAAACCTTAGATGGTAGTAATTTGGCATAGGATCACCACGATAATTGTAGTTCCGAATGATGATGTATTGAAGATGTTCTTGACTTGCTTAATTCATCAAAATTGTCATACTTAGGTCTGCAACATATTCTACACTTTGTGGAATTCTTTAGGTTATCAAGGCTAAAATCTGATGAGATAGAGAAGCTACTTGAGTTGAAAGGGAAGCAAACGGCTTCAATTCATGAATCCCTGCAACTATCTTAGCCATAGATCTTTCAATTGGCCATTGATAGTTTTTTGAGGCCATTTTTTCAAAAGAGAAGTAGCACCTTCAGGTGTCTTTCACATCAAAGTTTCACTAGAAGCAACATCAATTGTGGTTCTAGTTTTCCCATTTAACCCATTATAGAACATTTCAACTTGCAACCAATTTGGAAATCCATGTTGAGGGAAACACCGAATCATACCTTTTTCCCATGCTTTAGAGAGTGTCTCAAATTCATTTTGTTTTAATTGACAAATCTCACTCCTAAGTTGGGCTATTTTTACAGATGGAAAGAATTTAGCAAGAAACTTTTCTACCATGTCTTACAAACTAGTGATCTTTCAGGTTGTAAAGATTGTAACCAACCTCTGGCCTTATCCCTCAATGAAAAAGGAAACAATCTTAGTCTAATGGTGTCTTTAGTAACACCATTCATCTTTATAGTGTCACAAATCTCCAAGAACATCGCCAAATGAATATTGGGATTATCAAGTGGTGATCCACTAAATTGGACTTGTTGTACCATGTTGATCAACGCCGGTTTGAGTTCAAAATTATTGGTATTAATGGTCTGGCATCTTACACCTGAATAATTGTCATTTACAATTGGTCTTACATAATCCTTCAAGGTGCGTGGCAGTGCATTATATTCTCCTCCAGTCATGGCTAGTACTTTCTTCTTTTTTCTTGATCTAAAGGTTCTTTCAATATCAAGATAAAAGGAAATAATTTTTCGAGTTCTAGCACAGCGCATTCAACGTTAAAAACACACCTCAAAAATAAAAAAAAAATAAAAAAATTATAAATTAAAACCAAGATTACTTTATATCAATATTGGTAAAAATAAGAAAAAATCAATCCCCGGCAACGGAACCAAAAACTTGATCGGTGTAAAATTGCAAGTGTATAGTATTATAGTTTTATAATAAAGTGATAAGAAAAGTATCGTTCTTAGAGATTGAGAACTTACTTTTGACAAATACCAAAATTATACTAATCTCAATTTTATCTAGAAAAATCAATAAGTTTGTTGTAATTGAAATTTAAAATAAAATTAATTTAAAGAAAATGCAAAAAGAAAATAAAGATGTTCAAAGATCAAATTAATAGGAAAGAAAACTTCTAGCAAAATCGATTTCACCTAATCCCTCACTATACTTTACTCATCTTGATAATTGAAATTAATTCTCTTTGTTTGTTAGCAATCTCCAAAAATATCCAAAAGCTTCTTTCGATAGTACTTCTAAATAATCTTGTTCATTAATTTACACAAGAGTATGCAATTTAATAAAGCAAGAAAACATTAAAACTAATTATTTTTAAAACTACACAGGTTCATATAAGTCTTTCGATCCCTATATTTACCTATGCTGAAATATTACAGATCTATGCTATAATTTCCTCTTTCGATAGTAAATCACATGACTAAAATCATCTAATTAATAAAACAAATATGAAAAGAAATAATTCAAATTAACATAGAAAATCAATAATAGTTTAGAATTAAATTACATATTTTTCTTAGAATAAAAATAAATTAGTTCATTCTAAAAATTAAATTAAAAATAAATCAATTCACCATAATTTTTTAGATGAATTGAAATAAAATTAACTCGCAAAAAAAATATGCTTTCGCTTTAATATGTTGCGTTCTTTTCTCCTTCTTGCATTTCTTTTTTCAGCTTTTTTTTTCTTTCTTGCGGCTCTCACAATGTTTCTTTTTTATTTTGTTTTTTTCATCTATGGCCATCTCTTTATGTTTTCCTCACATATCTTTTATATATATATATATATACACGCAAAACCCTCGTATATATGAATATATAATACATATCCCACAACATTAGTATCATTTCTTTATATATATATATATATTAATTTAAATAAATCTTAATTTAAATTTAATAATTCTTAGATGATATGCTTTTAAACTTTTGATCTTCGTTATCTTAAAATCTGCGATAAAATTTAAATAATAATAATAATTTCTAAAATTAATAAAAAATTAATAAAATTTGACTAAAGTTAAAGTTGAGAAGTGATAAATGATGTCAAATTATACAAGTCATCATCATGCATCAATCAAACTCATTAAGCAAAAATTTCAAGATATATGTCTTTTAGAAGTGTAGAAAAAAATAAATGCAATGACTTTTGGGTATTTACTTCCTTTAAATTTCTTTTGCAATTAGTCTTTACTCACAACTTTATAGGCTATGTGGGTCATAGTACGTAGATTATACTATATATTCTTTATCTCTTTATATTTTTTAAGAGATTTTTCAATATATGTTTTAGAGAGTGAACCCATGTATAGATTGTACATTTTTGTAGAATTTTGGTGAGTGATTAATTTTGTGACCTTTCTGTTTGATTTAGATAACCCGAGATATGTCTCTCTCTTTTTTTGTAGCATTCATGCATGAAGAACATAAAAGAATATATTATTAATCTCTACTTAAATCATTTAATCTAAGGGAAAAAATATGAAACTCTATTAAGATGAGAAAAAAATTCATACATTCAATGCTAATACCTATAGAGATTATCTAAAAATTTGAAGATATAAAAAATGTGTTTAGAGTAGAAAAAATATATTTCATTGAGAATAAAGAAAATTAGGCTCAAATTATATCTCACAATGGTTGACTCCACTATTTGATTCCTAAACACCAATTTTGGATTTAATATAATTTCCACATCTTATCAAGAAATACTAGTTATGACAAAAACTAACTAATTACCAAAACAAAAATACTCTATGATATGTTTTCAAAAATTAATTTAACAGTGCAAAAGATTTAACTATTTACTTAAATTTGATTTAAAGAAATGATAAATTTTTGTGAGAAAATTTTTAAAACTAATTTTAAAATTCTAAAAATTACTAAACCACACAAGGAAAAAAAATGAAACACAATTAAAATGAAAATTGTTAAAAATTTTAAATTTAAACATGATAACTTTTCACGACTCCCAATCTAGAACTTACATTGTCCTCAATGTAACAATTAAAAATTAAAGATAAAAATATTACATATTTCTTGAGAATGTGCAAGTTGTGATAGAGAAATACAAGTGCATCCATCATGTTCATCATTAAAGTCCACACAAACAGATCATTGTGAACTTCTAACATCTCAACAAATATTTTTAGTTTTAACAATTCTGAAATTATTCATATTCAATTAAACTAAAATAAAAAATAAATAAAAGAAAATTACCTAAAATGATGGGTTGCCTCCCATCTAGCGCTTAGTTTAACGTCTTAACAAGATGTAACTTGGGGAATTTCATTTTAAGTAAACTCAATGTCCCCACATCATTGAGTGAATCAAACTTACAAGTAAGACAACTTTGTCTACCAATACTTTTTCAATCATGTCCTATGGAATTTTAAAATTTTCTTTACTTAAATCTAAAAACATGATTATGGGTTTTAGACTAGGTGCAAGTCAAATAACTAAGGCATCAAAACATAGTTGCATCTAGAACTTAACAAAGCAACTACCTACGTTTATCACATATTTCCATTATTTTATTTTAATTTTTTTAACGTGAAATTTGAAATTCAAAATTCTTGTACTCTTCACAATCCTTTTTTAATTCAAAATTTGATTTTTTTTGTTTTACTATTCATGAACAATTATATTTTTTAAAAATTAAATTTTTTTTTTTGTTTTATTGTTCAAGAACAGTAACAATTTTTTTTATAAATTTTTAATCTCAAATCTTAAATTTAAATTTTTTTGTACTTTTCAATAACACTACTAGTTTTTTTTTGTAAATTTTAAATTTTCAATTATAATTTTTTTATTTACTGCACGAAAATTTTTCAAAATTTTGATAAATAATTTAAAAACGTTATTCCTTCCGAGCAACGGCGCCAAAAACTTGATGAGTAGAATCTGTATTGCCGAAACATCAAATAATTTGGTTTTATATTTGTAATACTCTCGCTAGTGCACGAATCATTTTATACAAAATGACAAGTATACTCCCAATGTTGATCTAAGGAAGGAATATAGGTGGTTCTTAATTTATTATTCAAACTTTAAAAAATGAAATTAAATCTTAAACATCCTGTCACGATAGTTTAGGTTTTGTATTTTCCTAATCTAATAACATAAAAATAAACATAAATATGGATTGAAGAAACATTTATGCAAATATTTATCATTCATAATAGTAGACCATTTATGGATATAATAACTAAGTTAATTATGCTTGCTCATATTATTTAGGTTATTAAGGATATAATTTGATATTTATTGATTCTCTCTTTTTTATATGAATACCACCTTTGGTGTGGTTAGATATTCTTTGTTAATTAAAAAAATCAATTAACACCTATAGGTAGGTTCGATAATCAATTTGTTTAATTAAATTAATTTCTTTTTTCTAAGAGATTGAAAATGAACCATTTAAATGACAACTTTGGTGGGGCTAAAAAGTTTAAACTTTATACATGGTGTCCAGATTAAACCTAAGAATTTAATTATCTGAGTACTAACTTTCAAGTTCTAAAACCATTATTGAAAATACATCGTCAATATATTTTCGAATAATAGTTCTTATAAAAACTTTTGAAATAGAGCTTCACTTTAACTATCGGGAAATTGTACCAATAAATAAAAGGGCACTACTCTAAATTAGACTGAATAACTAAATCTTAAAATCTAATTTTTAGATTTATGTTTAAATGAAAAATAATATATTTCTCTCTAACATCGTTAATATAAAATCTTGAATAAAAAAATCATTTAATTTTTTAGAAATTTTTGCCTATTTAATATTTCGCAAGCATAACAACTTTGTTATTATATCATGTTTACAAACAACCAGACATGTTAAATTTAATCACTGATAAATTAAATATAACATATAAGAATAAAACATAAAAATAACTATAAAGAATAAGAATCCTTACAAAACCTTAATGCTAATTTTGTCGCTGAAAAACCTCCAAACAGATTTTCATTTCCATTTAGTGAATCAAAAAGCTACAAATTTACAAAAACATGGCTAGTTCTTCTCAAAAATAGAAGAACTTTAAAACTAAGAAAACTTGAGAAAGAAAGAGATAAGAAAATTTTTTTGAGGTATGTTTTGTGTAATGGGGGACACAGGGTAGTTATAGGTGAGGAAAAGGGTAAAAAAGTTGGAAAAATGATAAAACAAAATGGGTAAAAATGCGTAATGGATGGACGTTGACGTAAGCGCTGATGTAGAATGGATGGGCGCTGATGTAAGCATTGATGCAGGCAATGACGCGCACAAATTTGGCTTAGCTGGGTGCAGATGGGGCACGGCTAGGTGCAGATGGGCACACGAGTTTGGCGTTGTGGGGGAGGATGCACATAGACTTTGGCGTTGTGCTTGACGTGGATTAGTGCAGCTACGTGTAGGATTTTGACGTTTTTGACATTTTTGACCCATTTTGTCCAATTTTTCCATCTTTTTGACTTTTTCTCATTTATTTTCTCAATATATTTGTGATGTATTGCCTCCATTATTTTTCTTTGAGTCTTTAAGTTATTATTTTGAAACGAAAATACCTAAAAAACAATAAAAATACTCGTATTTCCGAAAAAGACAGATTTATATAAAAATTTGATAAAATCATATAAATATAAATTTTTTTAATCAATTAAATTTCATTAAATCATGATAATTTTAGTGCTTTTTAAGCACTCATCAATGAATTACCCATTAAAAAGGAAAAAGAAGAAATACTGCCAAATCTATCAAGCATTTGATTTATGAATAGGAGAAGGGATTGTTCCTTCCTTATAGCTTTTTTCACCTTTCAAAAGGCCATACATAATCTCTATCATGTGACCGTCCTTATGGGTATTAACTCATTTGACTCATTTTACCTCATGGTGATTCCTCCTTTTTTTGAAAAACTTGGATTGGGCTTACCCATTTACTATCAAATATTTTGTAACTGATTCCCATGTGAACCCACTTAACAATTTATTTCTTCACCACTTCTTCATAATTGGGTTTAACCATGATTGTGCATCCCTAGTGGGCTTAGCTCTTTCTTCTAACAAGATTTTATGCATGCATATGGATGGGCTTATGCCTTTTCATGTCGATAATTGACCAAGCCATAGCTCTTTTGAATTTACTGAGCACCTACAATAATGACTCTTTTCATTCCATATTTAGACTAACAAAATTATAACCAGAAGTGTCTCCTTTGCCCCAAAAATGCATAACAGAGATGGTTTGGAAAAGTTTTGATATCCAACTTGGGTGGCTCCTCAATGGATGGTTTGACCTTAGAGCTTGTCTCAAGACACTCCACAACCATATTAGATACACATATGGGAGGCATAGCCTCTAAATAGTTCACAATATCAACTTGCATTACATATTACACAATTTCATAATCAAAGTTAGTTGAGTTGTTTTCTGATGAGTTTATTTCATTATCATAGGATCATGTTTTAAAGCCTTAAGTGTGGGTGGTTCAACAGATTTAGTTAAATTATCATAATGAGTTTGTGTACCTAAGTGATTGTCATAGTGTTCATCAGCATGTGTGATCACAGAATTAAAAAACACATGTTTTGTAGGATATTAGTGGATAGCTCATTAGTAACATCTATCTTAAAGCAATCACTAGTATTATTAGTATCAAGAAATTTAATTGCTTTAAAATATTAAATGTTACTTGTTCATCTACAGACTCATTGTAAGCTCTCATTTTGCACCTTAATGAGTGATCTTCTAGTTGCGAAGGATGGATGACCATGTATGATAGAAATTTCATGGTTCTCTTCCATGTCTAATACAGTGAAATCTACCTAAAAGATGAATTTATCCACTTTTACTAGTACATCTTCTCTCATAACCTATCTACCATTTTCAATACTGAGATTAGTTTAGCTTCACCAACACCCAATCTTTTAAAAAATGATAGTAGTATAATGTTAATGCTAGCACCCAAGTCACAAAGTGCCTTGCCATAGTGTACATTCTCAATTGTGCAAGGGATGTCATAGCTACTAAGATCTTTCAATTTTTGTGGTAGTTTTCTATCAAGGATGGCACTACATCCTTCAGTCAGGGTTATTCTCTTATTATCACCAAGCCTCTTATTCTTAGATAGGATGTCATTTATGAATTTAGCATACGAAGGCATCTACAAATGGTATGTTTATGTGCAGCTTCTTGAAGACATCCAAGAATTTTGAAAACGATTACCTATTTTTTTACTTTTGGAGTCTTTGAGGAAAAGGAATAGTGGTTTTGTAGAGGTTGCTCTTCTTTGAATGAATTATTTCCTTTTTAGTGCTTTCCTTATCCACTATTTCCTCTTCATTCTTTTTAGTTTCCTACTTTTCTTCTAAAGTTTTACCACTTCTCAAGGCTATTTCTTTACAATGCTCTTTACCCTCTCTTTCTTTACAAATGGCCTTTTACTTATGGTTTGGGAAATTTGCCTCATTTGAATCTCTAAATTTTGGGTAGAAGCCCCATGAGTAAACTCTATGCAATCCACTTTTGTATTTAAAGAATGGATGAAATCTTTCATCATCCCTATTAATACACTTATGTCATCCTTATTAGGTGGATTCTACTCTTAGGCTTGTGGTTGTTGAAAACTAGTGGTGGGAAAGGTTGATGGTTAAATTTATTAGTACCATGATTGTTATTATTATTCCATGAGAAATTTGGGTGATTTCTCTATCCTAGATTGTATGTGTTGGAGTATGGGTTTCCTTGGTGGTTTTGATTATTGACATAGTTTACAGCTTTCAAAAGGTTCCCACATGCCTCAGTAGAAAGAGGTCCATTGTAATAATCACAAATCATGAATGGACTTAGTACCATATTTACCCTCATATTGCCACTATTCCAATTCTTATATAAACCAAATGGCAAGGCATTTGTTTGAGCCTACAATGTTACTATGGTGTCTACATCTACTACTCTAGTAACTCTCTTTAGGTTGATCCTTTCTATAGGCCATTGGAAATTGTTGGATGCCATCTCACCAAGTAGTGTAAAAGATTCCTTTTTAGTTTAGTTCATTAAAGCTCTCTCAGTTGCAACATCAATTATGGTTCTTGGTTGCCTTATTAATCCATTATAGAATGTTTGCAATTGCAACTAAGTATGAAGACCATGAGGTAGTTATCTTCTTAACAACTCTTTGTAGCATTCCCAAGCTTCATAAAGTGATTCCTCTTCGAATTTTGGAAAAAATGTGATGTCATTTCTAAGCTTATTTTCTTTGAAGGTGGGAAGTACTTTACTAAGAATTTATGTGCCAATTGATACCATTTAGTGATTAACCCAAGAAGTAGAGATTATAACCAAGCATTAGCTTTTTCCTTCAATGAGAAAGGAAACAAGTGGAGGTGAATTGCATCATCAAATGCACCATTCATGTTGAAGTTTTCATATATCTCCAAGAATGTAGCCAAATCAAGATTTGGGTCATTATTGACTAACTCTCTTAATTGGGTTGCCTAAACCATCTGAATGACACCTGGCTTGAGTTAAATATTATTAGTGTTGATTCCCAATCTATTAATAGATGATTGGGCTCTATCCACTTGTAGAATTGTAAATTCTCTTAAATGTTTAGGGACCAATATAACTCGTTGAGGCCCTTGTTCTACCATAACCATTGATTGATCTTGTGCTAACCATTGCCTTCTTAAGGAAAGTATAGTTCTCTCTATTTTTGGATCAAAAGGAATAAAATTTTCACCTATCAACCTGGGCATACAATAGAAACACTAAAAAAATTAAAAGGTCCAAACTAGAATAGTACTAACCATTATTGCTATTCTTTACAAGTATTAAACTCCTCAGCAATGGTGCCAAAGACTTGACATGCTAACCACAAGTATACAGGCCATTTGAGTAATATAATATATCTAAGTACGTATATCGATCTCATAGGGAGTTGTGTAACTTATAACCGAGCACCAATAAATAATTATTACAAATGCTAGGAAGATATATGAGGAAAGGACCTAGGAATTTTAAATTGTAAAACTCAACAATTAAGAAGATATATGAGGAAAGGACCTAGGAATTTCAATCTCTAAAATTTCCTATGCATGTGAATCACTAAAATTTCCCCCAAAATAATTACAACCAATTACATAATCAATTTAATCTAACCAATTGTGTATTTCTCTCTTTAATAAACTACACATTATATAGTAATTAACCTAATCAAAAACAAAAAAAGGATAAATAAATATCACGGGTCCACTAGGCCATCTAACTATCCATTTTGAAAAATAAGTATCTAGTTACAAGGTTAGGACTCAAAATGCTCACCCAGGTAATGCCCCCTAGTAACCTATTTACAAGCTACTGATTTTATCATATTCTCTACAAGAAAGGCGTTTGGATCTTAATTAGTATTCTGATAAACTAGAGTCCCATGAGTTGATAGAATATGTATCGTAGTCACCTGAAAAGTTAGCACATAAACACAAGTGCAAGGGTGTGTCCTACAACAAATTCAATAATGAACAGCCTTAATTAGTTTATTTAAACAATATATCAGATAAATCGAAAACAACTAGCAGCTCTAAAAAAATTAGTTACAACACAATAACACAATTATTATTGTAGGTTTGTTAATTTGTAAAACACAACCATAAATGCTTGATAAATAGACTTAATGAAAAATCGTACTTGAAAACTTTTAGCAAAACAAGAAAGATAATAAAAGATGAAGAGAATAAACACAAATAAGTTCTTGTATGATTAGTTTCAATTTTGTGCTTAAGTTTATATTTATATAATATTTTGAAGAACATTAGGTCAAAATAATCTTGCCCATAAAATCAATTAAATGAGATTTAAGGAATAAGGATAATATAGTAAAAATCCAATCCAATTTGTATTAGAAATAGGTTTTAAAATAAAAGCTTTGGCTACTCGATCAATCGAGTACACATCTCGACCAATCTAATATATCAATTAATTAATTCTAAAAAAATGGATTGATCTAGTTATTAACTCGATCGATCAAGTATTAATCTCATATAAATAATTAATTCAACTGGTAGTATAGCTCGATCAATCTAGTCACTACTTAATCGATCGAGTAGCCTATTTTCATATTCTCTTATGTGTCTAATATGCCTTCTAACATGCATGGAAACAAAGATATATAACTGAGATATGATTGTTAAGACTCGATATTTTCTTCAGCTTGAAAGATATTCTTCTAAGACACACCTAGAAACTAAAATTACAATTATATATTTTGTTCACAAAAATCATCAACACTCATATAAATGCTATGACCTTCCCCTTTGGCATATTCGTTTTATAAAACCTCTCTCTCACTATATATAATACTCATAAGAAAAAACTTTACATAGTGGTATTATGCTATGATCTAATTGAACCATCTTCGCTTGAATCTCGACAGCTCACATATACACTGGAAAACAAAACCACCAACAAGAAAACAACTTGTTCCAAAAGACTCATTCTTCATAAAAGTTTAGTATATCTAATAAAAAAAGTGAAGAATGATCAAAAGGGGAATAAAAAAATAATAGAGACTAAAAATAACTCCCCTTTTGCTAAATATCCCAAAAGAGATTTTCAAAACAACTCCCTTATATTAAAAATCCCTGAAAAGGTTTTCAAAGTAGTTCTCTCCCTAAATTAACTCTCTCTTTTTTGTATATTTTTCAATTATTGTTTGAATTATCCTCCCACTTTTTGTCATAAGAATAAACTATATCATCGTGAAGTAATGATAACAGGTTGAGCAAGCACGCAATGTATTCAATGATTGAAAAGAAGAGCACACATTCTAAAAAGCTCAAAACAATCAAAATAGAGAGCTAAAGATAATATTTTTTTCCAAAAATAAATAAAGTCTCCTTGAGTTCTATAACTCTTCTAAATAAATTAGAATAAAACTAAAATTACAAAAATGGATATATATATATATAGAGAGAGAGAGAGAGAACTTTTTTTTTAATTCAGGGTAGCAGACTTAACTTAGCATTACTACAACAGTACTCACAAAAGATGAAATTAATTTTGTTTAAAGTATGAACATAAATATATATAGACAAGCCACACAAACATATAGTGACATATTAACAGTCACCAAAAATGAGATAAAAATCAAAAATGTAACAATATATCAATCAATCTATTTCTGATTAGTTATAAAGGATTTAAAGGAAGGAGTATCACCTATCATATTATAGTTTAATTCATATTTGTACAAAATAAAATTTACTTACTAGGGAGAACTTTAATCCATTTTTGTATTCCTTACTTGTATTTGTTTTTTGAGGAATTGGTTATTTATTTTCTTTTTGTATAACCAAATGTGGGTCTTTCATTTTGTGCAATTAAATGCTTTTGTATTTTTCTATTATTATTATTATTGTTATTATTATTATTATTATTATTATTACAGGATCATACACAAGCCAGTGTACCTAGTATGATAACTTTCACATAAGTTATAAGGTAGTCCTCTCCACTCATTATTGTAGCTTTCACACATCACATTAGGTAACCCTCTCAAAACTAGGTGTATCTCTTAAGCAACATTAAATACAGTGAAAGATAGAGTTCAAGCATAATTTTTATAGTTAAGATTATCTCATGCTCTAAAGTCTCACATAATTAATTATAAATTTTGAGGATGACATACTTATTACACATCTAGCGAGTGTGTGAGTAAATTCATGTCAATATCGATCACTAGATGTGAAAAATATGTAAATGCACAAGTCTAAATATCAATTTGTATAATGTATAGACAATCAAAATAAATACAAATGGAGTATATGATGATCATGCCAATGTTAAAGCATGTCTACGTCCCTCATTTTTTATTTTATTTTATTATTTTGTAACTAAAGAAACATCAATAAAAATAAAAATAAATAGGAAAACTAAAGATTCTCACCTAGGGTCAATTAGCACTCAAATAAAAGTATCTAGGTGAGCAGTAAATGATAGTTAGGCTACTAGAAAGAGACCATCTTTCCTAACCCAAACTTTCTTAACTTTTGGTTTCCCAATATCTTTGAGTTGGAAATCAACTACCTTAGTTGTCATAGGCATATTCTTGGACTTACCATTATATTTTCCATTCATTCTAAATGAAGATGCATCACGCATGATAGAATGATGATAATTAGTCCTAAACTCGCAATTGTTGAATTTATATGCCTTTATGAATCAACAACTTCATACTTTCTAGTATAATTTTTGAATATTTTATTATAACTTCCATTCATCCTAGAATATGATGCAATATGCATAGATGGATGATGGTTATAAGTCTTACTCTATGAAGCATAAAAATTATTATTAAATTTAGGAGCATTCATCAAAAATCTACAATTGGGCCTAATATGGCCTTTCCTACCACAATCAGTAGCAACTCTAGAACAATCAGTTAAAAGCATAATAACCCAATTATTCTTGTACGCTTGTTAATCCATAAAACACAACCACATAAATTAACTTAATGAAAAATCCTACTTGAAAACTTTTAGTAAAACAAGATAGAGGATAAAAAATGAAGAGAATAAGCACAATTAAGCTCTTATATGGTTAGTTTCAATTATGTGCTTAGTTTTATATTCATAGAATATTTTGAAGAACTTTAGGTCAAAGTAAATTAACATCTTGTCCATAAAATCAATTAAATAAGTTTTAAGTAATACAAACAATATAGTAAAAAAATCAATCTAATTTGTATTAGAAATAGGTTTTGAAATCAAAGACCTATCCACTAGATCGATCAAGTACATAGTTCAATGAATCAAATATCTTCTCAATCGATCCAATGTATCAATTAATCAATTCTCAAAAAATGGATCTATCTATTCATTAATCTTTATTGATATATTTCTCAAACAATCTAGTATTAATCCCTCGATTGATCTAGTCATATAAATAATTAATTCAACGGGTAGTATAGCTTGATCGATCTAGTCACTACTCGATCGATTGAGTAGTCTATTTTCATAATGTTCCTATATGTCTAATATGCAATCTAAAGTTCCTATGAATAGAGATATACCTAAGATGTGATCGTTGAGCTGGATAGTTTCTTCGGCTTGAAAAATATTCTTCTAACACATACCTAGAAATTAAAATTATAATTATATATTTTGTTCACGAATATCACCATCACTCACGCAAACCTTACATATTAGAATGAATAAATTGGACCAAAAACAAGTTTGTCAAATTCTTGACCTAATGATTAGATCTTATCACCAATATTGCCATGAGATGATCCATGTGAAGTATAATAATTTCTCAAATTGAAAAGAACTAATGGATGAGGAACATGTTTTACTATGAAGCATCAAATATTCAAAAGAATTTTGTAAGTTAAAGCCAACAATCTGGTTGGTAGTTGAATGAAATTTTTTGATAACCATGACAAAATTTTCATGAACCATCCTTCGACCCATATCAGTCGATTTGATAGCCTTTCTAAAGAATAACCAAATCCCTTATAAACCCTTAACTGTTATCAATTAGTATGAGGAAATGATAAGGACATAAGTGACACAACTCTAGGACAAGGATCACAAGAGAAACCCTTTGCGATATATAATAGGAAGAACCAAAAATCATTGATGATTTGATTTTACTACACAACTCTTGGATACAAATTCTTTCTGACACTTGTGTCACCTATGCTTTTACTTCTTTAACCTTTTCCTCATAGCTAAATCTTAAAAAATCCCTTATTTTAATTTTCCTCATGGATTCTCTTTTGATATCATTTATGTCTATAATAGTTTAATTTCATGAATCAAGGAGTAAACCTTCCCTGTGTTTTCCTTAAGCATCATCTAGATGAAATATAGGATCAAACAAATACAGTTCCTCTAAAACTCTTTGGAAATGGATGCTAAAGATGAAAAAAGCTTGACATGACTACCAATAATAAATAAATGTTGGAATGCATTTCTAGAAGAATTATCTAGATTTCCCTATATCAAGGATGATTTTATATCAAGTCATAACCTAGAACAACCTCAGATACTACCTCTTGCTAACGAATGGCACCATTCAAGAAATGAGTTAAGGAAATATCTAGAGGAATCATTAGCAAAAGGACTCATTCAACTAAGATCAATGCCTTGTCAAAAGCCTATAAAAAAGAAGGATGTAAGTTCTAATTTGTACATCATCAGAATAACCTTAGATGGATAATTTCACCAACTTAAGAATGCAAAGTTTCATGTGAAAACATTGACACTTACAAGTTAAGATAAGTGAATGTATAAAAAAATTTCAAGTTTAAAATGGGCATTCTCAGAGAAGAAAGAACTCATATGAAAACTACTTTGAAATGATCAAAGATTGATGATTTTCACACTAAATTCAAGAAAGGAAAAAATTGGAGAGTAGAATACTCCCTAACACAATTGATTCAATAGAGCATCAATTGGAATAAAAAAAGAACGTGAACATAGAGCAACCTTATAAGAATCAAAATTTTGATTGTTGATTGCATCAATAATTGTCATATCAATTAAACAAGCATCACACATAGTGTTCACTAACACATCGCAAAAAGGATTTGAACACACTTGAATTTTTACATATAATGTCTATTTTCAAAAAGTTTAATTCTTTGATGAAGTATTGCTTCAACATCCACAGACATCTTAGATGAAAATGCACAAAACACAAATATCCCTTTCTTTATCAAAAGTGTTATAGTATCTGGTCAGAATCATCCTAGAACAGACAATGTACTACCAAATTTTTGAAATTCTCTCCAAATACTTTGCTTCCAAATCTTAATGTTTACCACCAATAATAATCCATTCAGCACCTGGTATAGTCAAGGCTCATAATATTATAGTATAATCCACATTACTAAGATACTGCTCATACTTACCTTTTCTAACATGTGTTAAATAAAAGGGAGCAATTATATCATTAGGTCCACAAAGAACTAGTACATTCCAAAAAATAAATTTATCATCAACAACATTCGGAAAACTTTCATAAAATTCAAGAGCTAGAGATTCAATAGCAGCCTCTAGTTCCTTTACAAACTTCTTTTAACCTAGAACTTTTATTACAACAGCAATCCCTTCAAGTCCATCGTTAATTTCCATCCCTATTTTCACTATAAAACCTGAAAGAGTCCATGACCCAGTCAACCACAAAGGTAAGAAGATACATACTCCTAAAATATTTGGCCCTAACTTGCAAGAAGAAGGAAATACACACTTATATGAAACATGTAGTAGAAATGATCGAACATGAATTGTGTGTAATGAATACGCAAGTGTTCGTATCACAACAAGTAATATAATGATAATAAAATATCATTCTTACTAAGATTATTATACTAGAAACAAATTTTTAAAACTAAAAAATAAAAATAAATTTTTTTATGTTTTTATGTTTTAAGAAAAAAAATTAAAAGAACTAAAAATAAATAGTAATAATTAATAAACTCATAATTGGCATCTAAAAAGATATATGAAAAAATATCTAAGACTACTTAATCCCCTAATTTTCTAAACATGTAAATCACTAAAATCTCTTCAATATAATTACTAGTTAATTACATGATCAATTAAATCTAAGCTAACATGTATTTCTCTCTCAAGTAAACTACAAACCATATAGTAATGAACCTAATTTCACTCTCATGTCAATTAAATTGCATACTATTCATTAACTTCATCAATTATGAATCACATACATAAGAATCATACATCTATACCAAAAAACTATGTATGTTATTTAATCAAGACAAACAATTAAATAATTCTCTTAAATCTATTTAATTGCCTCTATTTATCAATTATTGGCGAAAAAATTAATAGCAAAAAATTAGATTATATAATATAATTAAATTGAAATTATAATTGGGATAAAATATAAGATCATCACATAAGGAAAATTGGGTTCACAAAACCCCTAGATTAATAAATTAGCTAGACATAATTTTGTTCATAAAGCTTATATTTTCATAAAGGAAGACATAAATATTGATAAAGAAAGGAGAAGAGGAATAATTACAATCAATCTCTTGAATTGTAGCACCAATCTCCTTTTGAATATGCATAATATGCATAAAAATTGTATCTCTTTGAATTTTTTTGTATTTTAGGGCAATTAAAGGGTTAAATTAAGTTCAAATAGAATCTGGACCGTTAGATGAGCTTCAAATCAAGGGCTAAGATGAAAAAAGGGAATTAAACATCAATGGACAATGTGATTTACACACGTGGTAGGGGGAAATCATTGGACGAATTAACACACGATGCATGGTGGAATGGACTAGACAAGGTCAACCTAGGCTGAGTCAACACCATGTGGCGTGCTATAATTAACAGTTATCGATTGTGTGGCCCCCAATGACTCTAGGAAAGTAAAGTCCTTAGCAAAATATTTTACTTAATATTTACTTGTTTTATTCAATAAATACAATTTTTGGGGTTAAAAATATTAAAATATAATTTTTTTAAGGAAAATAGGTGAAAATATAAGTTTTGAAATTTTTATGGATTTTTATGATTTTTTAACGTGGCATGCCATGCAAGTAGAGAAGTTGATTGGGCAAGCCATGTAGATGCCACACAAGTAGTAACAACAAATCATATTACGCCACATCTGAACAGGACTACATTCAATTCGAGTTCAGAGATTGGTTAACCCGCCCTGCCACTTCTCACCACCCATTGCTCCCTGCGTTCCAACCATGCACCACGCCCTCCATTTTCTCCAATCACATAATGCCACGTGGCGCTCACTCAATAAGCGTTGACTCTAACCAGTCTCCCTTGCCATGCATCGCACTCTGATTCGCCCAGTGGATTTCTAATGCTATATGTCACTCTGTGATTAGCTAGTGTTATCAGTTTTGCTTGTTTTGATCACAGCCCTTGATCTGATGTAGATCTGATGGTCTAGATCACACCTGAGCTATATTTAAACCCCTAATCACTCCATAAACCTAAAAGGAGCCATCATTAGCATAATTTTGGTCAATTTTTGGAGCTAAAAAGAGAGAAAAATATAAAACAATTCAAGAGGAGACACAATTTTGATGGAGATTCAAAAGGAAATTAACACTATAATTCAAGAGATTGATTGTATTTCTTCTTCTACTCTTTTCTTTATCAATTTTTATGTCTTCCTTTATGAAAAATATGAGCTTTATGACCACAATTATATGTAGTTAATATATTAATCTAGGGATCTTATGAACTCAATTTTCACCATGTGATGATCTAATATTTTATCCCAATTATAATTATAATTTAATTATATTATTTAATTTGATTGTTATGCTATTAATTTTTTGGACAACAATTTATCTATAAAGGTAATTAAATATATTTAAGAGAATTATTTAATTTTTTGTTTTGATTAAATAACATCCATAGTTTCTAGGCAGAGATGTATGATTCTTATGTATATGTGATCCATAATTGATGAATTTAATGAGTACTAGACAATTTAATTATCATGAGAGTGTGATTAAATTAATTACTATATGATGCGTATTTTACTTAAGAGAGGAATACATGATTGGTTAGATTCAATTGATCATGTAATTTAATTGATAATTATATTGGGAGGATTTTAGCGATTCGCATGTTTAGAAAATTGGGGGATCAAGTATTCCTAGATATTTTCTGATATATTTTCTTAGTTACCAAAATTGATTTAATTAATTATTCCTATTTACTTTTAGTTATTGCAATTTTTCTTTCTTAAAATATAAAAACACAAACAAAAATTGATTTTTACTTTTTTTGTTTTAAAAATTAGTTTATAATAAAATAATTTTCTTAAGAACAATATTTTCTTATCATTATATTACTTGTTATGATCTGTATACTTACGTATTCGTTGCATACACTTGGTGTGTGGCTATCAAGTTTTTGACGCCATTGCCGGGATTATAAATATTAAAAATTAATTATTATTTTATTTTTTTTATTTTTTGTAATTTATTTTTCTTTAACTTAATTTTAATTTTAATTTCCTTATTTTATTTTACTTACTTACTTATTTATTTATTTTGGTAATTTCTTTCATTTATTTATTTATTTTCTACTTTAATTTATTTATTTAGTTGTTTATTTTTTTAAATTTTTATTTAGTTTTTATTTAGACATCTCCTTTAATTTGTACAAACATAGT
Organism: Hippophae rhamnoides; assembly: GCA_033030585.1. Taxonomy (NCBI): domain Eukaryota; kingdom Viridiplantae; phylum Streptophyta; class Magnoliopsida; order Rosales; family Elaeagnaceae; genus Hippophae; species Hippophae rhamnoides. The sequence continues at coordinate 13,970,431 of CM065433.1, read as the reverse complement.
TGAGTTTATTGCATGAGTAGAGTTTGTGAGAGAGAAATCTTATCTTTAGATCTTGAAATTGAGCATACTTTGAGATTGATTAGAAAACAAGTTATCACCAAAGAGGAAAAAATGGCTAATCTATTAGAAACAAACACTGATGAGCTAAACTTGAACAATCAAATTCTTTTGATGGATGATAGAAATAGAACTATGAATGAATATGTAATACCTATGTTTGAAGGGTTGAATCCAAGTATTACAAAGCCAAATATTCAAGCTAATCAGTTTGAACTAAAGCCACTGATGTTTCAAATGCTACAAACAGTTGGGAAATTCAACGGAGTACCAACAGAGGATTCCCATCCTCATATCAGATGATTTATTGAAGTTGTAGATTCATTTAAGTTCAATGGTGTGACCGAGGAGGCATTTAGGCTTAGATTGTTCCCTTACTCTTTACGAGACCGTGCTCGAGTTTGGCAACACTTTGTCACATGATTCCATTACAACTTGGAATGGTTTGGTGGAGAAATTCTTGATGAAATACTTCCCACTAACAAAGAATGCCGCGCTTAGGAATGACATTACTTCCTACCAACAATATGAAGGAGAACCTTTATATGTAGCATAGGAAAGATTCAAGGAATTGCTAAGGAATTGTCCTCATCAGGGTATTCCTTCTTAGATTCAAATGAAAACTTTTTACAATGAGCTCAATGCTCAAAAAAGAACTATTGTTGATGCTTATGCTTATGGAGCTTTGCTAGCCAAATATTATAATCAAGCTTATGATTTACTTGGTAAAATGGCTAGCAATAATTATCAATGGTCAATGAACAAAATGATAGCTACAAGAAGAGTAGTTAAAGTGCATGAAGTAAATGATATCACAGCATTTATAGCTCAAGTTTCATCCTTGGTTAATCTTTTGAAGGCTTAAAACTCACCAGTGAGTATAAACCAGGTACAAATTTTAGGAGTGTCATGTGTGTTTTATGGAGGAGCTCAATTGTTTGATAATTGTACAAATAATCATGAATCCATATGTTATGTGGGTAATGCAAATTGAAATAATAATCCATACTCAAACACATATAACCCAAGATGGAGACAACATCCAAATTTCTCTTGGAGTAATAACAATAATCAAGGTGGTAATCAATTCAACCATTAACCATTTCCACCACTTGGTTTTCAACAACCACAACAATTACAAGCCCAAGAGAAGAAGCCACCTATTGAGGACAATACAAATTCTTTAGTGGGGATGATGAAATATTGCATCCAATCATTTAATATAAATTGTCAACTCAAGAGGCTTCAATTTGAAATTTGGAAAATCAAATAGGGTAGATTGCTCAGGCTATAAGTCAAAGGCCTCAAGGCACCCTTCCTAGTGACACAATTGTAAAGCCAAGAAGAGAAGGTAAGCACCAATGCAACGTCATAGCTTTGAGGAGTGGTAAAACTTTAGAACATGAACATAAGAGAGAAAAGAATAATGAGAAATAGGAAATTAACTAGGATGAGAAGGAACTAATGGATAAAGAGAGTAAAAAAGAAATAATTCATCCAAAGAAAAACAACCTTTACAAACCCATTATTCCTTTCCCTCAAAGACTGCAAAAGCAAAAGTAAGATATGTAGTTTTCAAAATTTCTTGAAGTCTTCTAGAAAATGTAGATAAACATACCATTTGTAGAGGCACTTGAACAAATGTTGTCTTATGCCAAATTTATGAAGGATATACTATCAAAGAAAAGGAGGCATAGAGATCATGAAATAATAAATTTAACTAAAGGTTATAGTGTCATCCATGAAAAAAAATATCACAAAAACTAAAATATCCAAGTAGTTTTGACATCCATTGCACTATTGGGAACATCGATTTTGGCAAGGCACTATATGACTTCGGTTCTAACATTAACCTTATGACATTATCGGTTTTTAAGAGATTAGGGGTTCGTAAAGACAATCCCACTTTAGTAACATTATAAATGCCAGATAGATCAATTAAGAGACCTTGGGGTGTGGTAGAATATTTGCTAGTAAAAGTAGACAAATTCATCTTTCTGGCGAAATTCATTATGCTAGACATGGAAGAGAACCGTGACATTCCTATCATACTTGGTTGTCCATTATTAGTAATGAGAAGGGAACTCATTGATGTACAAAAAGGTGAACTTACAATGAGATTGCAAGATGACAAAATAATGTTTTAATTTTTTAAAGAATCTGAACCTCTTAACATTGATAGTGCTAATGAAGGATAAATGTTACTGATTGTGGGAATAGCTTAAAAGAATCTGTTGAGTCGCCCAAACTTAAGAATTTAACACATGTTGCTATAAACAAGGACATAAACTTACCAAAAAACAACTCAACCTATTATAACTTTGAAAGTAGGGCATAGAAGGTTGATATTGTGGATTGTTTGAAATTTTTAAAAGATGTGCCTCTCATGTATGTATCAAAGATAATTATGGAAAATTTTGAGATAGGATCTAAACCCAAACCATAAATTAAAGAGCCATTAAGTTTAGATCCCACACTTTTACCCTCTTATCCCCAGTGAAATATGAAAGTGAAAGAGTACAATGGAGAGATGAAAAAGATATTAGAAATACATAAATTGGATGAGTTACGATGGAGTGCTTATAAGAATGCCAAAAAGTTCAAAAGGAAAATAGAAATATGGCATGGGAAGAGAATGGAGCACCCTATTTGAAAGCCAGAACATAAGGTATTATTGAACAAATCAAGACTCAAACTTTTTCCAGCCAAACTCAAAAGTAAATGGACACAAAGAGATATACCTTAGAAGTTGATATGATCGTCTAGTCAAGGACATTAAACATGACATTGGTTGGGAGGCAAAACAACGTTATATTACTTATATTTTCATTCTTTTGTTTTGTAGGCAAATAAATATGGAGAGCAATGGAGCAACAAGATTAAGAATCTCAACGACAGATGTGGTATGCCATGAATAAATGAGTTTTCTTTGCTTTTACCTTTTCATATTTAAATGTGCACATTGAGGACAATGTGTAATTTAAGTTTGGGGGAGGGAACTTCATTCTCTACATTAGTATTTACTATACATTTTAAATGTTTAGGAATTTTATTTTTTAGGGAATTTTTTAAAATTTTTAGGATGTTTTTTTATCATGATTTGGGTAGAAATTGTTAAATATATGGAAACTAAATGCATGCATGCTTGATATAAAATTTATCAACTCAATGATAAAAATTGGCTGTCTTGACTTCGATAAGTAATGTAACATATTTGTTAAGATATTTATCATTAATCATGTGATATGCTTGCTAGTTTTGATTGGATTAATTTAAATTCTTATGCACATGTTCATGATTGATTTTGGTGTTCTTATTTATAGAAAATTTTATTGAGTTATACGAGTTGATGAGATCTACCATGTTTTAGAATCTATTTGATCATCCCTTGAGGCGAAATCCTAAATAATATTTAGCAAGAGAAATGATTTAGGCCTTATTTAGATCTATTGAGCCTTTCAAGCTAACCATTGTTAATATATTTAGTCACCCATTTTAGCCTAACAAAGAACCTTTCATATCTTTAAGCCACATTTAATGCCTAACTAATAAGTATTACATTTACCCTTGCACCTTTAGCTTTTATAAAAATAAAAAATGCAATCATGTGTTATGCTATAGAGAAAGGTGAAATGTATCACATCCTATAAGAAAATGAAAAAAAGGAAAACTCACAACACAATTATCCCTTTAAAGAAAAAAAAATATAAATGAAAATAAGTGTGGGATGTTGTGAGATTAAAAAAACAGAGAAAAGAGATGTGAAATACAAGAATATGAAAAAAAATGACAAAAGAAGGTGCACTGAAATATCTAGTAAAAGCTCAATTGGAGTTAAAAGTGGCATGATGAAAAAAAAGGTGTGGAAAGAGCCTAAATGTCTTCATTTATCAACTCCCTACATAACCCTTACATTACAACCAGGTAAATTCCTAATTGATCTTGAGCTAAGTGCATATTTATATTAGTAGAGAGGGATGTGAAAAATAGACTTATGAAACATGTTCTAAGATTGAATTGATTAGCATGCTCTTATAAGTTGATTTCATGAGTGCATTGGATGATATCATGTGCAGCACACACATACGAATCAATTTTTCAAAAACCTTGCATATCCTTGTATTGATGGAACGTTGATTGATGAATATGTGAACCTTCTTATTATCAAATTGTATGACTTTTGATAGGGATCGTGAAATATACATGTACTAATAGAAGTATATTTATGAATATACTATCCATGTTATTTTATTTAGTTATATTTGGCTTTACTTAAGAAAAGTTTAGGGGTGCCCCCTAGTGGGAAGAATGGACATTAGGTGACAACACATAGCACTCCCGTTGACCAAGCGATAAACTTGGAATGAACGTCATACTGATACATGGGGTGGCCTATATCACTCTATACACATGTCGTGCTTCGATTGGTCCTTTTTACTTGTATGGTGTCCATATGGTATGTTTGGTCAACTTTCATGCTTGCGTGGGGTAGCATCTTCTCATTGGATTTGCATTAAAAAATTCATAAAAACCCCAAAAATATATATTTTCACCTCTTTTCACTTTATTAGTTCATATTTAAATATTTTTAACCTCAAAAGTACTACTTATTGAATAAAATAAAAATATAATTGGCAGAAAAGTGCATTGATGACTCTACTTTCAAAGAGTCATCACACCCCAAACTTAACTCTTTGCATGTCCTCAAGTAAAGCCAAGTCTAATTAAATAAATTCACATGGGCAATATATTTGTATGTATATATCTATTAATGCATGCATATTTAGAGAAAACTATCCCTCTCAAAACTCGTACAATTCTATGACAAGGAGGTTCACATATTCATCAATCAACATTCCATCAATACAAGGATATACAAGGTTTTTGATGAATTGATTCGTGTGTGTGTGTGTGTTAATGAAATCAATACAAGGATATGTAGTGCACTCATGAAATCAACCTATATGAGCATGCTAATCAATTCAACTTAGAACAAGTCTTATAAGTCTATTTGTTACATCTATCTCCATTAATATAAAGAAGCATTTAGCTAAAGATCAATAAGGAATTTATATGCTTGTAATGTAAGGCTTAGGTAGGGGTCGATAAATGAAGACATTTAAGCTCTTTCCACACCTTAGTTTTCTTTTTATTCATTATGCACTTTTTAACTACAAATGAGCTCTTACTTGATATTTTAGTGTAGCCAATCTCATAATTCTTTTCATATTCTTTTATTCCGCATCTTTTTTTTTTTGTAACTTCACAACACTCCAAACTTATTTTCAAATTTATTTTATTTTAATTTAGAGGGATTGTTGTATTGTGAGTTTTTCTTTTTTATTTTTTCTTTCTATCTTTTTTATAGGGTGCATTACATTTCGTCTTACTCTATAACATAATATAGGATTGTATTTTTTCCTTTTAATTAATGCCAAAAGTGCAAGGGTTAAGATAATGCTTATTGGTTGGGCATAAAATGTGACTTAAAGATGTTAAAGGTTCTCAATCGGGCTCAAATGAGTGACTAAAGATAGTAACAACTATTAGCTTAAAAGGCTCAATAGATCCAAATTAGACCTAAATCATTTCTCTTGCTAACTACTCTTTAGAATTTTGCCTCAAGGTATGATCAAATAAATTCTAAAATAAGGTATATCTCATCAACTCACATAACTCATTACAAATTTTCTCCTCAATATGAACACCAAAATCAATTATGAAAATATGCATAAAAATTTGAATCAATCCAATCAAACTGCATTGCATATCACATAATTAATGTATGTATCTTAACAAACATGTAACATTCCTTATCCTAGTCATAACAACAAATATATCATTAGGTTCATAAGTTTCATATCAAGCATGCATGCATTTAGTTTCCATATATTTTTCAATTTCTACCCAAATCATGAATGAAAATATCCTAAAATTAAAAAAGTTCCTAAAAATTGAAAATATGTAATATATATTAAAGTAGAGAATGAAGTTCTCTCTCCTAAACTTAAATTTCACATTGTCCCTAATGTGCATATATAAATATGAAAAAGTAAAAGGAAATAAAACTCCATTTGTATTGGCACACCACATTTTTCGTTGAAACTGCTCAATCTTGTTGTTGCTCTCCACATTTAATCACCTATAAAACAAAAACAATAAAAATATAAATAAAACAATGTTAGGTTACCTCCCAACCAAGATGGTCATATCAACTTCTAAGTGCATCCACCAAGGTTATCATAGATGTTCCATTTAATAATTGATCTCTATGATAATGCTTCACTCTATGTCCATTAACCCTAATCTACTCTTTATTTTGTTTTCTAATTCAATGGCTCCATAGTTGGTTACCTTAGTGATGATGAATGGACTTGACCATCCACTCTTTAATTTGCCCACAACAAATTGAGCCTTATGTTGTATAATAACACTTTACGTCCTAGTTCAAAGATGCGGTGTACAATTTTCTTGTCATGCCATCTTTTTTTCTTTTCTTTGTAAAGCTTGGAATTCTCATAAGCATTCCACTGTATCTCATCTAATTCATTTATTTGTAGCATTCTTTTCTCACCAACTACATTTATGGAAAAATTCAACTATTTGAATGACCAATATACTTTGTGTTCCAATTCTAGAGGCAAGTGACATGCCTTTCAATAAACTAAATTATATGTGGTAGTACTAATTGGTGTTTTAAATGCAATTTTGTACACCCAAAAAAGCATCACCTAACTTAGATGACCAATCCTTCCATGATGTTCACATTTTTCTCCAAAATTCTTTTCACTTCTCTATTGGATACCTCTACTTACCCACTTGTTTAGGGATGGTAAGGGTAGACACTTAATACTTAATCTCATACTTAGACAAAAGTGACTACCTTCATCACTAATAATGATCCTAGGAGTTCCAAACCTAGTGAAAATGTTTTTCTTTAGAAATTTCATGACAACTTTGGCATCACATTTGTTGCTGGATATGTCTCTTACCTACTTTGACATGTAATCCATTCCTACAAGTATATATTAGTTACCAAAGGATAAAGGGAATGGTCCCAGAAAGTCAATTCCTCAAACATCAAAGAACTCCACTTGAAGCATACTATTTAGAGGCATCTCATCTCTTTTTCAAATATTACCTATCATTTGGCATCTATCACATGTTTTTACATAAATGTAAGCATCTTTAAATAGTATAAGCCGTAAATAACCAAATGAAGTACCATGGTTGTTGTTTTTTTGCTCCTCAAGTGACTTTCATAGTTTGAAATGTGGAAATGGTAAATAATATTTCTAACTTCATCATAATGGACACACTTTCTCAAAATACCATTTGTGCATTCTTTATAAAGTTAAGGATTCTCCTAAAAATACAGTTTAAGGTCATGGAATAATTTCTTCTTTTGTTGCCATGTGAGGTTTGATAGAAGAATGTTGGCAGCTAGGAAATTTGCAATGTCTATATACTATGGGATTTTTATTTGAGGAAATGAAAATAGTTACTCATCTAGAAAGGATTCCCTAATCACAATATTGTCATTCATTTTTGCTTCCCTTTCTAGTCTAGACAAATGGTCTACTACTTGATTTTCTATCCTTTTTTATCATGAATTTCCAAGTCAAATTCTTTAGAAAGAGAACCCATCTTATCAATCTTTGTTTGGTATCATTCTTTATCATGAGGTACTTTATTGCAAAATGATCATGTAGACAATCACTTTGGTTCTAACCAAATAAGATATGAATTTCTCAAGGGCATATACAATGGTAAGGAGCTCTTTCTCTATAGTAGCATAATTCATTTGAGCCTCATTCAGTGTCTTGTTTGCATAATTTATGGCATGGAACATTTTGTCACTTCATTATCCAAGAACAACTCCAATAGCAAAATGACTTGTGTCACACATCAAATCTAAGGGCTTGCTCCAAAATGGGGTGGCTATAAGTGATGTTAACCCTAGATTCTCTTTAAGCACTCGGAATGCCATTAAACATTTTACATCAAATTTGAAAGGCATGTTTTTTTCCAAGAGATTGTACATATGGTAAAAGTTTGTATGCCCAAGAAAACACCTTACTCCTTAGACATTGGTAAGTACTGGTTGTTTCTCAATCACTTATTACTTAGCTCTATCCACCTCAATATCATTTGCTAAGATTTTGTGACCAAATATTATACCTTCATGTACTATGAAATGGCACTTCTATCAATTTAAAACCAAATTTGTTTCTTCACATCTTTGTAGCACTAAGGAAAGATAGTGTAGACATTCATAAAATGTGTTTGCAAAGACCAAAAAATCATCCATGAAGATTTCTAGATGCTCATACACCATGTAAAAGAAAAAAGCCATCATATAGCATTGAAATGTTGTAGATGCACTACATAATCCAAATGGAATTCTCCTAAAAGCAAAAGTTACATAAGGACATGTGAAGGTGGTCTTTTATTGGTCTTTAGGTACCATAGCAAATTGATTATAACCAAAGTATCCATCTAAAAGGGAAAAGAAATAATGCCGAGCTAATTTGTCAAGCATTTGATCCATGAATGGGAGAGGAAAATGGTCCATCCTTATAGCTTCATTCACTTTGCAAAAATCCATATGTACTATCCATCCCATGATAATCCTAGTAGGTATTAACACATTTGACTCATTTTTCACCATAGTGATTCCTTCTTTCTTTGATATACATTAAACTAGGATTACCTATTTACTGACCGATATTGAGTAAATGATGCCCATGTCAAGGCAATTGACAATTTCCTCCTACACCACCTCTTTCATAATAGGATTTAAGTGGCATTGTGCATCCTTGGTAGGTTTAGCTCCATCCTCTAACAAGATTTTGTGCATGCATATAGATGGGCTTATGCCTTTGATGTTGGCCATAGACCAACGTATAGCTCATTCGAAGTTCCTTAGTACCTTCAGTAGTGTTTCAACTTGCCTTATACATAGATTAGCTAAGATTAGGACTGGAACTGTCTCACTATCACCCAAAAATGCATAACAAATATGAGGCGTTAAAGATTTAAGCATTAATTTTGGTGGATCTTCAATGGATGGTTTCAATCTTGAGCTTGTCTCAAGACATTCCACAAACGCATTTGATAACACATAAGAGGTGTGTCCTCTAAAAAGCTCACACAATTCATAATATCAACCTTTGAATCTATACTTTCAAAGTTAAAATAGGTTGAGTTGTTTTATGGTGAGTTTATGTCCTCATTCATAATATCATGTGTTAAAGTTTTAAGTGGAGGTTGTTCAACAATTTTTATTAACCTACCGGTACGAATATGTGCGGCCACATAAGTGTCATCCTATTCATTTTAACAAGTATATACTCTAAAGCATCACTAGAGCACATGTCATAAAGCACATGAGTGGTTAGCTCACTAGTACCATATATTCGAAAGCAATGACAAGCATTATCAGCGTCAAAATATTTATTTGCTTTGAACATATTAAATGTCACTTGTTCATTTTGCACTCTTATTGTAACCTCACATTTTTGTACATTAATGAGTGCTCTTTTGGTTTCTAAGAATACATTACCTAGTATGATAGGAATGTTATAGTTCTCTTTCATGTCTAGTACAATCAAATCCCCCCAAAAAATAAACTTGTCTATTTTAAATAGCACATCTTCTACCAAAACTCGAGGTCGCTTAATTGATCTATCTGTCATTTGTAATGTTGTTGAAGTGGACTTGGATTTACCAACCCTTAATCTCTTGAAGACCAATAATGGCATAACGTTAATGCTTTAAACTAAGTCATATAAAGCTTTCTCAAAGTTCATGTTTCTAATTCTGCAAAGGAATGTCAAAACTACCTGGATCTTTCAATGTTTTTTGGTAGTTTTTCATCAAGGATGGCACTATAACATTCAATAAAGGCCATTGTTTCATGATCTCCAAGACACATTTTCTTTAATAGTATATCCTTCATCAATTTGGCATAAGATGACATTTTTTCAAATGCATCTACAAATGGTATGTTTATGTGCAGCTTCTTGAAAACATCTAAAAAACATGAAAATTGCATATCTAACTTTTGCTTTTGTAGTCTTTGAGGAAATGGAATAGTGGGTTCGTAGAGGTCACTTTTCTTTGGTTGAATTATTTCCTTTTTAGTGATCTTTCTACCCATTAATTCCTTCTCTCTTTATCCACTAATTCCTCCTCATCCTTGTTAATTGCATGTTTCTCTTCATCCTTTTTGGCTTCATGTTCCTCCATATCATTGTGAGTCTCATTTTCCTGCTCTAAAGTTTTACCATTCCTTAAGGCCATGGCTTTACAATGCACCTTACCTTTTCTTACTAGGTTTACAATTGTGTCACTTTGAAGGTTACCTTGAGGCTTTTGACTTATGGCCGAGGAAAGTTTCCCCATTCGGGTTTCTAGATTTCATATTGAAGCCTCTTGACTTGACACTTTTTTATTTACTTACTGTATGCATTATTTTATAATTCCCATTAAAGCATTTGTATTGTCCTCAGTAAGTGGCTTCTTCTATTAGACTTGTGATTGTTGTAGCTCTTGAAAACAAGTGGAAAAAATGATTAACAGCTTAATTGATTACCATCTTAATTTTTATTATTACTCCAAGAGAAATTCAGATGTTATCACCATCCTACGTTATATGAGTTTGAGTATAGATTATTATTTTGATTCTCACTACCCACATAGAATGCTGATTCAGGATTATTTAGACAATTATAAAAAAATAAGCTATACCACACATAGAACACCTTTGAATCTTAGACCTAGTTTATACTCGTTAACAAGTGTTAAGCATTCAAAGATTCACCAAAGATGCACTTATGCTATAAGTTTCATAATATCATTTACGTCATGCACTCCGACTACTCTTCTTACAGTTTCCATTCTGTCCACTGGCCATTAATAATTATTGCTAGCCATTTTCTCAAGCAAATCATAAGCTTGATTGTAAGACTTGGCTAAAATAGCTCAATTATTAGGGAATGATTCAAAAATGGTTTTTGTTTGAGCATTGACACCATAATAGAAAGTTTCCATTTGGATCCAATAAAGGATACCATGGTGAAGACACTTCCTTAGAACCTCTTTGAATCTTTCTCCTATTTCATATAGAGATTCCTCGTCATTTTTTGGAAAATAGGTAATGTCATTTCTAAGCTAGATCTTCTTTATTGGTGGGAAGCATTTCATCAAGAATTTCTCTACCAAATCATTCCAAGTTGTAATGAAATAAAGTGGCAAAGAGTTTAGCCAAGCTTGAGCATAGTCTCATAAAGCGTAAGGGAACAATCTTAAGCCTCAATGCCTCCTCGATCACACCATTTAATTTGAATTAATCTCCAACTTCAATAAACAATCTGAGATGTAAATGAGAATCCTCTTTTGGTAATTCGCTAAATTATCCAACTGTTTGTTACATTTGAAACATCACTGGCTTTAGTTCAAACTGATTAACTTCAATATTTGGCCTTGTAATACTTGGATTCAACCCTTCAAACATAGGTAATGCATAGTCATTCATAGTTTTATCCCTATCATCCATTAAAGGTATTTAGTTGTTCAAATTTAGCTCATTATTGTTTATTTCTAATGGATTAACCATTTCTTCCACTTTGGTGACATCTTGTTGTTTTCTTATTTATCTCAAAGTACGCTCACTTTCGGGAGCTAAAGGCAAAATTTCTCTCTTAAGAACTCTCCTCTTGTAACAAAGGCAAATATATTTCTAATAGCACTAAGGAGATGTCAAAATAAAAAAAATAAATAAGTAACTAAATAAATTAATTAAAATTTTGAAAAATAATTAAAGAAAAATAACTTAAAATAAAATAAAAATTAATTTCTAATGCTTATATTCCCAGCAAAGGCGTCAAAAACTTTATCGAATAAAAATTGGGTGCAATGAATATGCAAGTATACGTATTACAACAAGTAATATAACAATAAGAAAATATTGTTCCCACAAAGATTATATTATTAGAAACTGATTTTTAAAACTAATAAATAAAATCAATTTCTTTGTATTTATATATGTTTTAAGAACAAAAAATTAAAAGAACAAAAAATAAATAGTAGTAGTTAATTATCTCATAATTATCAGTTAAGAAGATATATGAGAAAATATCCGCGAATACTTAATCCACAATTTTATAAACATATGAATCACTAAAATCCCCTAATATAATTACCAATCAAGTACATGATCAATTAAATCTTACCTAGTATGTATGGTTTAATCAAGTAAACTACACACCAAATAGTAATTAGCCTAATTACACCCTCACGTCAATTAAATTGCATACTACTTATTAAGTTCATCAATTATAGATCACATATATAAGAATCATACATCTCTATCTAAAAACTATGTATGTTATTTAATCAAGACGAACAATTTAGTAATTCTCTCAAACCCACTTAATTCCCTCTACAAATAAATTATTAGCCAAATAATTAATAATATAAAAATTAGATTAAATAATATAATTAAATTGAAATCATAATTGGAATAAAATAGTAGATCATCACATGTAGAAAATTCGGTTCATAAGATCCTTATATTAATAATTTAGTTAGACATGATTTTGTTCATAATGCCAATATATTTCATGAAAGAAGACATAAAAATTGATCAAGAAAGGAGAAGAATAATAAATATAATCAATCTCTTGAATTGTAGCACCAATCTCTTCTTGAATCTCCACAAAATTGTACTCCTTTTGAATTTTCTGTATTTTTCGCTCTTCTTGGCTTCAAAAACTAACAAAACATATGTTAATTTTGGCTAACTAGGGTTTTTGGGGGAAATTAGGGGGTTAAATTAGGTTTAACTAGAATCTAAACCATCAGATCAACTTCAGATCAAGGGCTAAGATGAAAAACAAAGGGAATTAAATAGTGCTTGCCAATACAATTTAGACATGTGGCATAGGGGAAATCAACGTGTGACATGTGGTGTGATGGATTAGTCGCAGTCAACCCAAGCTAAGTCAACACCATGTGGCATGCTACGATTATCAATTATGGATTGTGTGGCACCCTAGTGAGAAGAATGGACAAATCAAGTGATGACATGCGGCATTCCCATTGACCATGTAGTGAACTTGGAATGAATGTCATTCCAACAAGTGGCATGGCCTGAATCATCCAATACATGCAACATACTTCGATTGGTTCTCTCCATTTATATGGCATCCATGTGACGTACTCTTATGATTGTGTGGCGTCCATATGATGTCTTTTGATTGGTTTTATATTAAAAAATTCATAAAAATTCCCAAAAAATATATTTTCACCCATTTTCACTAGAAAGTTCATATTTTAATATTTTTAAACTCAAAAGTACTACTTATTAAATAAAATAGGTAAATATGAAGTAAAAAAATGTACTTGTGACTATTTTCATAGAGTTATCAAGAAACACATATAGTATAAAATCAAAAGAAATAACTTGAATAATAGATATTTTATATCAAAAACAGAAAATAAGTAAACAACAAATTATTTTTAATCATAGTTTATGCTTCAATATGTTGAGACGTATACATAACAAACTCAAATTATACTAACTAAACAAGTGATTATGCATAACACTCGATATAATGAGGCAAACTTATATAGAGATTGTATCTATATGGTAACATTCTCAAGTTCCTTAAGACAACCACTCAGCAGCAAATAATTTACAAAGTAATAAAAAAGTTACAATACCAATAGACAATAAAACTATTATTACCTCTATTAGCTAGGACCTTTGTCCAAACTACCTAATATTGCTTTTCACTTGTTGTTTTTGCAATTAGATGGTTCAACACTCGAACCCAACTATCCTTCATAGCCAATACCATCCAATATGGTGTGAATGGTAACCACAAATCAAGTAAATGGAAGTGTAACAATTCACACTCTTAAGGGACACAAAACCAACCACTAATGTCAAATCGTGTAAGAGAGACACATAATCAAACCACATATGTACACAACCTACAATTTGATTACTAAACTTACAAAACAACCCACTCTCAAATGTATTTCCAAAAAAATGATTTCGAAAATAGATACACTAACCAGTGCAAATTTTGGTAGAGTTTTCTATGGAAAACATGGGTAAAGAGAAGAGAAATACCTGGGGTATTTTGTAGCACTCGGATTTGGCACCTCTCTAGCTACCTCACCACCACCTCACTACCACCAGGCGAGATCCCTGGCGAGTAAAAACAGCAAATACCTGCACTCGAAACAAGTCAAAAACCACAAGCAACAACGAAAACCAACACTCCCAACCTAGCATGCACACAATGAAAATAAACTGCATCATGTGTGTAAACATGATTGCATACAAAATATACCTAATTGTATGCGTGTATGAATTATTGATCTATAATAACCAACCTTACACAAAGGAGGACATAAGATTGAGTAAAATAAAGTAGATACCATTTTTTGTACATGGGAAATTAACACGCAGACATAAGTACAAAGGGACTTCCATTCTCCCTTTCTAGGCTTCTGTCTCAAAACACTGTATAATTAAATATATACTCACATCTAACATGAGATAATCATAGAGAAATCTAAAGATTTTGGTTCCCATGAATAAAACAACAATACACACTAAACCAAAAAGATATACCTACTCCAAGTGCATCCATTTTGAGTGCTCCATCTAACTTTATGAATTAACTCATCCAATCCTTCACTCTGAAACATGAGGGTATCATCACTAATGCACATTGAATATATAAAGCTCAATGACTTCCCTCAACACTTATAATTTTCACACATGAAGCAAACACATATCCTTTGAATGTATCATGAAGAAATAAAGTGTAGTTAACCCATATATTATCGTGTTACCCATACACATGTAAACATCGATAGGCACAAACACATGTAAACATACACAAGTCCCCCTAACCTTAGGCAACACTCCCCTTGAAAGCATGCAAGTTAGATAACAATATATAGTGTAATCCTACACCCAAAGCCCATGCGGCACACAATATGGAAACAAACATATAGTTGTACACTAAAAGTCAAAGAAGCAACTCTCTATATAAAGGAGGGAAGAATGCAAATATGCTATAATCCTAACACTAATGCAATGCAATAGGTAAGATTGAAGCAAAGACAATAAGAAGTACCACATGCTTCAAGAGAAAAAGACACAGATAATTACCAAGACACTAGCAGGGTAGGAGTATGCAACATGCAACAAACTAAATGCATGGGCAACCAAAGATAAGTACTACTACAAAACATCTCAATCTACCTAAGAAAATATATGTCATGCATTTCATCAATAGTTACTAGGCAATGAATGACAAGCAAGAAGCATGCAAGAAGGAAGTAGAAGTAGGGAAACACAAAGTTAGACATGTGAAACTAGAGATTGCATACAATGCATACAACATGTCATACGAATAGTCCTATTTATGCATAATTCATATAAAGTGATGACAAAGAGAAGAAAGCATCGCATGAACAAGAGAGCAAAACAAAAACTCATAAATAGGACAAACAACAGGAAGTAAAACAAACACATCACTTCTCTTGACACTATACACAAGACATACACCTCTTTCCCTAAAAGTATGCATGTGAAATAATAAACATGATATGCATTCTACTTGGAAACACCCATAACATAGAAGCATCTACACATAGTACACAACAAGAAATATAAAGCGAGGGAAGCAAACCAAGAATGTTTAATGAATTAGAGGGTCCATTGAGGATAATAAATAAATTCAACACAAATATCCACATGTCAATCAATCCATGATGCATTCATGTAAGGGTATGACTAAATTTTTGATGAGATGCATTATATGTAATATACAAAACTTGTTTACTCTAAATGTCATCATGATATACTTATGCGAATCAAGAAAATTAAAATATAGACTCAAGTAAAACGAAGCTTCATATGTCCACCATTAGTCTCTCTCTCTACTAATGTAAGTTCCAGCCAAGAAAAAATCAATAGGTCTTTCAAAGATTGTAATGACATGCTAAGGTAAGGGTAGGAAAGTGAAGACATTTAGGCTTAAATACACCTTTGTTGATCCAACCAAATAGAAAAAATCAATAGGTCTTTCAAAGATTGTAATCACACTTATACCCTCAAACATGGATCTTTTCTCCCTACTTCTCAAATTTGAACAAATGAAATTGAGAGAATAGTACACAGAAATTATGGGTTAATGCAACACTCCCTCAATATACTCATCATCTTTTCACTTTTTCTTTTCTTGTTCCTTTTGTTTACACACAAAAATCTTAAGACTTCTTTTTCTTTTTTTCCTTTCTCCATCTTTCTCATTTTTTGTTTTAAATTCATTAATCCAACTTCAACTTTTTTTCCTTTTTCATTCCTTTTTTTTTCTTTTCAAGAAACCAACAGGGTAAAACTAACAACCCAAAATAAACAAGCTCAACAAAGGGTGGAAACGATAAGTGGGAATAATTTTTAGGCTAAGCTAGTATTTAGATATAGAGAAATGAAAGGATAATATAAAGGCTCAATGAAGAGAGACTAAAGATATAAGAAGAATAGTGGTAAGAAGGGTAAGGATAGCCTAAATCCTTTTTTTCTAATCAAGTAGCACCTAGAATTTCACCTCGAGAAATGCTAAAGGTGAATTCTATAGGTTGTTAGAGAAAGAAAAATTATCAAAGTATGAGATTCACACAAGCTTCTCAAAATAATCAAACAAATTCACAAAGATATGGTATGTGTAGAAGAGAATTTCATTTCAAAGAAGAAAAATGATAAAAATTTAGCCATGCATGCTCTCAAGGAATACATGTGTCAAAACATCCACACTTTAATTCAAGTCAAATGCATGCCAAACATATATCAACAAGATCCTTCTAAAATTCTTTTTACAGGCAATAGTATGGCAAAGAGAAAAGTTGTCAGTCTCATAAACCATAAACAATGACTAACAAGTGAGATGAAAGTAATGGACTCAAAACATATTAATGCCCAATAAGAAAGGGAACGTGTCTCAAATTAAATAAATAGCAACACTCACATCACTACTTAGTTAGAAAAAAGAAAGAAAGAAATTGACTAACTAGTTATCAACACAAGCAACATCCCTAAGAGAAGGAAGAAACATGAGATGCTACTAAAACCTCTAATCATATGAGAGAGAAAAAATATCAACATAGAAACACAGGACATGCTTAGACAATGACAACAAATCAAACAACATGAATGCCAACAAAGAAAGAAGCAAGAAAATATCTCCACTAACTTTAAAGAGACAATTAAGGCTTAACAAAAGGATAAAAGGAAAATAATAGGTAAAAGATGGATAGAAGCCAGTAAGAGACAAACATATAATCAACACACAATATGCTAGGTTCAAGAATAGAAAACCAAAATTAAAAAAACAAATGAGAAGCATTCTAAATGTCATATCATAAGAATGATAGGACCATAGATAGAGGATCCCACTACAATGACACTACAAGATGAAAAAATGTGATGCGATGCACATACAAGAAGCAATAAAGGAAGAAGTAGACAATATGCAATACAAATCCATATAAGGAACATGTCAAAGCAACTATTATGTGAGAAAACTAGTAAAAGAATAGCCATAAAGGTAAAGAAACAAATTCAACAATTAACATACTATGCATAACTCAAAAACATTACCCAATAGACAAGTAAATGAATTAAATAGATGAACACAAACAAAAATGACATAATTTTACAAATACAAAAACTACAAACAAAAAGATAAAAGATATTAAGAACTTCAACCCTAATAGATTACCCAAAAATAAAGATAAAATTGCATTACTCTGTTTAAAGAATTTTTGAGGGGTAATAGAATTTGTATCATCCTCATCATCACTACTGGTATTATCCAAAATAGCAACCTTAGTTTTCATTGCATGATTTTTTCTACAATTTTGATTTTAAAAGCACTTGGAAGGAATGTGACCAGGCTTTCCACATTTGAAGCATCTTATTTTGTTCAAGTATCCATTGTTTGGTTTCACAGACTCACCATTTGAGTCGTCATCATCTTTTTTGGCTTTTGAACCTTTAGAGCTTGTACACACATTTCTTATACCCTTAGAGGAAGGTTTCTTATTTTTAAAGAATCTTAGGTATCTTTGAGCAAGTAATGCCATTTTTTCCTTATCAGGATTAGATTCACACTCAAGAAAGTCTTAATAGCATAAGTATATGGACCACTTTCCTAAGCAGTCTTGAGTTCCATAATCTTTCCTCCCTCAATGGAGTTTTGATATTGTTCTCGCAACATGTGATGTAGTTCAAGGACTTATAGGTCACTAACTAACTCATTAATAGTAAGTTCACCATGCTTGTATATAAACTCAAGCACAATAACTTTGGCATCAAATTGATAGAGAAGATTGGCAATAATATTTTTAATTTGCTTCTCTTTACTAATATGCCTCCCAAAGTTGTAAGAAAAATTAACAATATTTGAGAACCACGCATAGAACTTATCAAAGGTCTTGTACCACTGTGTGATGCACAACTCAAATCTCTGTTCAATATCAAAATTCTCGATATTTTTACAACTGATGTTCATTTGTGAGTAGTCTCTAGAATTTCCTATGCTTGTTTAAAAGTAGTATAGATATGTATTCTTCTGTATTCATCTTGAGACATAGCCCTAATAATATCATATAACACTTTGTTATTCCATTCAGACTCCTTACTTTCTTTCTTTGTCCGTTCAATCATTGGTTTAGGAATAACAGAGTTATTAGGTAGGGATTTCGATGGGTAAGTCCAGCCATTTTTTATAAGGAACCATACATGATCATCCTGGGACCATAAAAAGGCCCCCATCTGAGATTTCCAATGGCCATAGTTCATCCCATCAAACAGTGGAGGTCTACCTATATTGCCCTCTTCTTCTAACTCCATCAAAAAGAATGTATATGGATAAAGCGAGTTACAAGATCAACATCGGAGTGGTTAAGCTCAATAGAGTGCACCCATTCTAATATTAATTGAAAGAGTTCATGACCCGATCAACCACTAGTGTAAGGAGATAGAGATTCCTAAAGGACTCAGCTCTAACTCACAAGAAGAAGGAAATACACAATTATATAAAACACGCAGCAATAATACAGATGTATAATATCAAAATCAATTAACTTGAACAACATATATTATATATCAAAAAAAGAAAGCAAGTAAACAATAAATGCTTTCTAATCAGAGTTTTTACTTTGATACATTGAGACATATACATAATAAACTTAGACTATACTAGCTCAAAATGTGATCATACATAACACTCGATATAACGAGGTAAACCTATATAGAGACCATGTCTATATGGTAATATCCTCTCAATGCAACTACCAGTAGCAAATAATTCACTAAGTAATAAATAAGTTACTATATTAATGGACAGAAAAACCACTATTACCTCTATTAGCCATGACCATCATCCAAACTACCTACTGTTGTGCGTCACTTGTTGCTTTCATAACTAGTTGGTTCAACACTCGAACCCAATTATCCTCTATAGCCAAAACCACCCAATATGGTGTGATTAGTAACCAAAAATCAAGTAATTGGAAGTGTAACAACTCACATTCTCAAGGGAGATACAGTCTAACACTAATATTAACTCATGTATAAGAGACGCAATCAAATCACGTATCTATATAGATTATGATTTGATTACGAAACTCATAAAATATCCCACTCTCAAAAGTATCCTTACCAAAATGATTTCAAAAATTGGTATAATAATTAGCTCAAATTTTGGTAGAGTGTTGCTATGGAAAACATGGGTAAAAGGGAGAAATAAATGGGGTATTTATAGCACTCGGATTTTTCACCTCACCAACTACCTTGCCATTATCCCACTACCACCTATGGCGAGCTTAGTGCAAAACTTATTGGTGAGCTTATTGGAGAGACGTGTAAAATGTGATCTGTTTTGTTTCCAAAAGTATCGAGTAAAAATCATAAATACCTACACCTAAAACAAGCCAAAAATCATAAGTAACAATGTCGACTTGCTCTCATGTTTACTCATCGAAAATAAAAACTCTCAACCTAGCAAGCATACTATGAAAATCAACCTTGTGGTGTATGTAAATATGTTTGCATACAAAGGAGGTACCTAACTATGTACGTGTCTAAACTACTGATCCATAAGAATCAACCTTACATAAAGAAACATAAAATACTGAGTAAAATAAAAAAAACACCATATTTTGTACATAAAAACTCAACATATAAACATAAGTACAACATGACTTACAAAACCTTTATTAACTTTTGTTGCTTTTTCAAAGTAGATTTTACGATCAAAATTGGAAAACTTTGATTCATCAAAATCTCTAGAAGTTGAAACCTCATTTTCTTTCCTAGACCTCTTATGTGCCATTTTTAAATATTTATCAAAATATCTAAACAAGGGTTCAGAAAAAAATTCAAAAACATAGTATAATTCCATTAATTCCCAACCCTCTATTTGTCCTAAATAGCATTTTGGACTATTTACTAAATATAAATACTACACAAATTCCAAAAAAAAAATTAAAGAAATAATTTTAAAAAATATGAAGATTTACCTTTTATTGTTGATGATTTGAAGAACATGAAGAATACCTCTTTTTTGAAGATGCATATCTTGAAAGAACTTTAAAATTTAGAAATTTTGTTGATATAATGGTGAAAATTGGTTAGGAAAATGATTTTTAGAAAGGATTTGTGAAAAGATTGAAGAAAGGTGACATTTTTTTAGGGATTATATGTGTTTAGGGGGGAGAAAATGTATAATTTGAGAAAAGATGTGAGAAAAAGAAAGAAAAATTGGGTTTGTTGGGGTAGGGAAAGGCTATGTAGGCAAAAATATATATGCAATGCGTGGCGTAGACTTTTTCATGTCATGATACGAACCATTCTGCATTTCTAACCATTATGGATTTAAAACCTCATGTTGTGATGCATAAGTTTTTCATGCCTCAATATGTCCTATTCTACATTTCTTATATATTTTGTTGTTCTCCCTTTTTAAATAAAAATCCATATCTACTAACCATACATAACATAAAAAATCTTACAAAATAAATAAAATAAAAAAATGAAAATAAATTAAAGCAATAAATAAATAATAATCGATTATCTCCCATCTAGGATTATTTTTATCGTCTTTAGTAACACTTTGTTTTGAAGGATTTCATCTTTTTGTAAACTCAATATTTCCTTATTATTGAGTTCTTTTATTTACTAACCTTGTAATTATTCCTTGCCTTGCTTCTGCAAGTGTGATGAGTGCTCAAAAAGCACTAAAATTACTATGATTTTATGCACATTATTTGATTAAAAATATATATATTTATATGTTTTATCATATATTTATATAAATTTGTCTTTTTCGGAATCACGGGTATTTTTATTGTTTTCCAGGTATTTTGGCTTAAAAACGCAATTTAAAGACTCAAAGAGGAATACTTGAAGCAATACATCACAAATATATTAATAAATAAGTAGGAAAAGGTCAACAAATATGGAAATATTGGACAAAATGGGTCGAAAAGGTCAAAAATGTCAAAAAGATGGAAATCGCGCCCGCCAGCCGCGCGTCCAGCCCGCGCCGGCCTGTATGCTACGCGACACGCCCCTTGTTCACGCGAGTTGCGCGCGGCACCGGGTGCCGGCGCGGCCCCTCCGCGCCCAACGCCATTTCGCCCCATTTTTTACGTGCAGCCGCCCCCATGACGTCATTAATGACCTCAGCATTTCCATTACGCCTTTTTACATTTTTTAACATTTTTTTACTCATTTTTTCTCTCCATCCTCACCTATAAATACCCCCCTTCCCTTCACTTCAAAAACACACCTCAAAACACACTTCTCTCTTCTTTCTTTCTCTCCATTTCTTAGTTTTTAGTTTTTCTTATGTTTTAGCTAGTTTTGCTTAGTTTTAGAGTTCTTCCCTCTTTGGGAAGAACTAGTTATGTTTTTGTAATTTATTAGCTTTTTGATTCAATAAATGGGAGTGCAAATTCCGTTTGGAGGTTTTCATTACAAACTTAAATTTGAAAATTAGATTTTAAGGTTTAGTTATCCGGTCTGATTTAGAGTAGTGCTCTTTTATTTGTTGGTACAATCGCCCGGTAGTTAGAGTGAAGCTCTATTTCAAAAGTTTTTATAAGAATTATTATCTGAAAATGTATTGACAACATGTTTTCAGTAGTAGTTTTAAAACTTGAAAGTTAGTACTCGGATAATTAAATTCTTAGGTTTAATTTGGACACCTTGAATAAAGTTTAAACTGTCTAACCCCACCAAAGGTGGCATTTAAATGGTTCATTTTCAATCTCTTAGAAAAAGGAATTAATTTAATTAACCAAATTAGTTATCAACCCCACCCATAGGTGTTAATTAATTTGTTTAGTTAACAAAGAATATCTAACCCCACCAAAGGTGGTATTCATACAAAAAATGGAGAATCAATAAATATCAATTCATATTTTTAATAACCTAGATAATATGAGCAAGCATAATTAACTTAGTTATTATATCCATAAATACTCCACTATTTATAAAAGATAAAATTTGCATGAATTTTTATTGAATCTATGTTTATTTTTATGTTAGTAGATTAAAAACACAAAACCCAAAATATCGTGACAGGATGTTTAGGATTTAATTTGGTTTTTAAAAGTTTGAATAATAAATTAAAAACCACATACATTCCTTCCTTAGATCGACCTTGGGAGTATACTTATCATTTTCTACGAAATGATTCGTGCACTTGTGAGAGTTTTATAAATATAAAACCAAAGTATTGGCAGGATCGGCGATGCCAGTTTTCGTTCATCAAGTTTTTGGCACCGTTGCCAGGGATGACTCCGTTGCGGGGATGGCATCAAAGTTTTTGGCAATCCCGATTCTGCTCATCAAAGTGTTCAATTAATTGCTCCATATGTATTTTCATTTTCTTAATGGAAATTTCTACAGAGTTCAACCATTGATTAGTCCTTAACTGGTTGTCTCAGCTCACTTGAATGAATGAATTCAAGTTTTCCTCTAGATTTGGTTTATTAGGAGGATTTTTGGTGAAATTTCTGGCCCATTAGGTTTGAACTTTAGGCAAATGGAGGGTTGTTTTATCTTCAAGAGAACTTGTGATGATTCTTCCGTTCAGGACTATAGGTATAAACATTAGGGTCTCCAATTGAAATTAGGATGATTATTCCATCCAAGATTATAGGTATTAGCATTGGGGTCTCTAAAAGAAATTGGGATGATTCCTCCATCCAAGATTATAGATATTAGCATTGGAGTTATAGCTAAGTCTTGGTTGGTATCTGCCCTAGTACATTAACATGCTTAAGTCTAGTAATAATGTCTACTTGAAGGAGACATATATCAGCACCATATCATAAATTATTGCACATACCACATTGTTCTTAATTTTTTGTGGCATTTGTAGAAAGAAGCATAACTTACTTGGTCACTTGATCAAGTTGCAATGGCATTTCTATATTGGAGTCGATTTTATGGACTCTAGCTCTCCTTACTCTAGAGATATTTTGTTAGGAATTAGAACCCAACATCTCAAAAGACTATAAGTCTCTAAGGTTGTTTTCTCTCTCATCGTTCCACCAGTAGCATTATCAATGGTGGACTAACACTGTTGTGTCAATCCATCGTAGAAAATTTGGTTTTTAAAATGTAATGGGTAGCTATGATGGGGGCATTGAGGTAGAAAAGGTTCTCCAATATTTGAGAAAATGTACCAATCTTACCTCTCAGCTCTCATGTCTTTTCATGGAAAATAATTTTTTCATAAATTTGTTATACACTTTCTCCCAAGTCATCAGGGAAGTCATTAGGAAACCTGGATGAAGTGACATTAGCTATGCCTTGGTCCTATCTTTAAGGTGTAGGGGAAACATCTTATTCTGACTTGATCCTTGATGAGTACAA
Organism: Hippophae rhamnoides; assembly: GCA_033030585.1. Taxonomy (NCBI): domain Eukaryota; kingdom Viridiplantae; phylum Streptophyta; class Magnoliopsida; order Rosales; family Elaeagnaceae; genus Hippophae; species Hippophae rhamnoides. Next base: position 13,946,394 of record CM065433.1, on the reverse strand, counting down.
CGAAGGTGAATGTTTGGACTATAGAATAAAAGTCCCTAATTAAAGACAATAAGTCTTCATTAGGTAGTCCATGAAAAGAAAATAGTGTGAAAAAATGAATGTTTTGTAATTCATAATTCCTAATAGCCTCACCTAGGTGGATAGAGTCAGTTGTAATGTCAATTACTAACTTTGCAAACTCCTTCATTGTGATCACTCTACGTTGTGTATTTTCTCCCATGTTTAATTGTTTAGGTAAAAGGTCAAAGTTAGGTTCAATTTTTTTTCAACAAAAGGTTGAGCCATGACGGTCTAGAAGATCTATTTATATTTTAAAAGGAGTGAGAAAATATCCTAATGACTTCTTACCTCGCATATACTTTAAAAAGTAGAATTTAACTTCACCTGTCAAATTAAAAAATAAAAAATAAAATAAAAATACCAAATTATAAATTAATACATGTCCCTACACAAAAATACTAACATGTAGTAAAGAATGATAAAAATTATACATATGTTAGTAAAATAAATTATACATGACACAATTTGTTATACAAAAGTTAAACAAAACTTTAAAGAAATAAAAGAATGAAAGGATTAATAAAATAAAGAAAAGAAAATTAAAAAAAACTTAAATAAAAGAAAGGAAATATTTTTTTAAATTAATTTATAATTTTTTTAAAATGAAAATTTAAATTTTAAAATATCTAAAATTAATTAATAAACTAGATATTTTAGAAATTTAAATAATAATATAATATTTACAACCCAAAAAGTTTTTAAAATTTTAATAATAACAATTTAAAAATGATTTTCCTCCCAGCAATGGCACCAAAAACTTGATGCACAAAATAGTCGGATACAAATTTTGTATGATTTATAAAATAGCTTGCAAGTACATGAATCACTTAGAATAAATGATAAGTATACTTCTAAGGTTGGTTTAAAGATAAATCATGTAGTTTTTAAATGATTCAATAAATCCTTGAAAACGAAATTAAATAACCTATACATTTTATTAGGATTATTTTTGGTTGAGTTTATAAAGTACTGATATAAAAGTAAAGATAGGTTCAATAATTATTTATGCAATTAAACATTTATTGTATACTAGAGAATTTATAGATATGTTTCTCTCTTATTTATACAAATATAAGATTAAAAAAGTCTACCATTTGTTATTAATTAAAATCACTTATTGCCTTCGATCATGTCTAGTAATTAAATTATGTTTCTTTTCTAATAGATTAATAAACCATTTAATTATCATCTTCGGTCTGGTCTAACAATTTAAAATCATATCAAGGTGTTTAAGTTAGGTTTATGATTTAAGTATGTGGAACTAACTTTGAGATTTAAAACTATTATGAAAGATATATCGTCAATATATCTTTCAATAATAATTCTTATAAAAGTCCTTGAAATAGAGCATGACTCGAGATCAAATTTAGACTACAATTGTCTAATATTCAGGAGTACTATTCTAAATCAAAACTAGATAATTTAAATCTGAAATCTAATTATCTTGCTTTTTATGAAAAATACTTTGTCCATATATTCTTCATTTACAAACTTTGTTTTAATATTAATGAAAAAATAAAATTTAATTCATTTTATAAAATGTTTAATCTACTTTAATGTTTCACAAGTGTAATAACACTACTACTATCCTATATTATTTATAGCCATATATGTATAGTTTAATAAATAATTAATATATTAAACATATAGCATCTAAAAATTCATATAGAAATAATCTAAAAAGAATACATTTAAATATATGTCAATAGAGTCTCGTTATTGTTTATGTTCTTGAAAACCTCTAAATAGAATTGCCGCACTTGAATTAAAACTACAACTATTACATAAACTAAAATTTATTCAACTCTCAAATGAGAGAAGAACTTTAAAATAATAAAAGAAAACCTTAAGAAAGATAAGAAATATAAAGTATTAAGACATAATTGAGTTATTGGATGATTTTTACAATAGAAATAGGGTACTATTTATAAGATGAGGAAAAGAGAAAATTGTGAAAAATTTAGTTTGGTGTCATGTCATATAAATTTTTCACACAGTGTCATACATAGCATATACATGATTTTAGACACGATCCACTAGCACACAATGTTTTCATGTCACAGCCTGTATAAATCTAGGAAACATTTAATTTTTTCCATTTTGCCTTGCGGTATGACTCACTATAAACTCATGCTGCGACACACTCCAATTTGCATCAATTTGGAACCCTATTTTGTATTTCCTTTTTTCAAATTTTAAAACATATGTAATGCCTTACATAAATTTTCTTTTTAATCCTATGTGTTGTAATGGAGTGCTTCAAGTATAATTCTTCAAGTTGAATCATTTTAAACACAAGAAATACCTGAAAATAACAAAATATATCTATGATTCTGAAAAGATAGATTTACGTAACATGATAATAAAATAAGCAAATAAAAATCTAAATAATTACTTAACATACATAAAATCATGATATATTAAGTGCTTTTAAGTATTTAGGATGCACACTAGAGACACTTAAGAGGGCATTCGGTAAGAGAAATGTTGTAAAGGCTAACCACCGTAAGTTAGTGATTTAGTTGAAGGAGTCTAGGATGGGACTTTCTACTACTAAAAAGATACAAGCTAAGGCCATGGTGACCCTAAAGGTAGCTAATGAAGAGGTCAGACGTCTGGATACTCTTGTTAGAGAAGCATGTTAGTTGGGCCAAAGAGATGGAGCAAACTAATGAGTTATCTAAGTGCCTCTTCTTAGTGCGAGGGTTATTACAGGCGATTACTATAGAACTGGGTCTGATTAGAATCCAGTTCATGGCTAAGTATTGTGATTCTAACAGGTATTTTAAAGATATCTTAGATGCTCAAGCTCATAGCTTTCAAACCACAAGAAGGTAGTTCAGGTGGGTCTTCCCTAAGAAAGTCCTTAATAAGACTATTTTCCATCTCCACGCTTTATCTCTTATTGTATTTTGTTTTGTACTTGAACTTTTAACATTATTCTTGAACCTAACTGTTGCCCCATATATTCAGGAGGTCGTGGACCTTTGAGTTGATATGCCAGTGTACTATAGTGTATTGCCATAAAATGGAGTACAGATCTTAGACCCAAGGTGTTAAACCTTCTCTCTCGCTCATCATATATACTCTTAGCCAATAATTGGTCCTTTCTTGGTCATCCGACCACACTTTTAGTCAACCATTTCCCATCCAGTTGGCCATACTTCTGGTTGGAAACTTCTTGGATGGTCCCACTCCTAGCTAGCCACGCTTTAAGCTAGTCATAGTCTTGGCTGGTAAGCCATGCTCTTGGTTGATTGTACCTCATAGTCTTGGCTTATTTGGTTGAATAGTGGTTCAATCTTTGGACCATATGTTGGCTCGATTGGGAGGTTAATGGCTTGAAGTTTGAGTGACTATCAACTCTGTACATGTGCCCTTACTTTTCTATACGGGCATTGCCATACTTGTTTGCAATTTTTCCATGTTAGGGGTAACCTGTTAGTGTAAGTGTTGCTTAGCTAAGCCCCTCGATCTATAAGCTCCCTACTTGAAGTACTTGAATTTGCTCAAGTGGTCCAAGCAAGTAATAGTTCTCAACTTAGGGAAATTTCTAGTTATATGATCAACATGAATTATGTGCAATGAATACACAATTATACATATCGCAAGAAGTAATATAATGATATGAAAAGACTGTTCCCACATAGATTATATTATTAGAAACTAATTTTAAAGCTAAAAAGTAAAATCAATTTTTTTTTTGTGTTTTTATGTTTTAAAAAAGCAGAATTAAAAGAATTAAAAATAATAGTACTAATTAATTAACTTAGAATTGACAACTGAGAAAACATATGAGAAAATATCTAGGCATACTTAATCCCCTATTTTCTGACCATACAAATCACTAAAATCCTTTCAATATAATTATCAATCAATTACATGATCAATTGAATCTAACTTAACATGTTTTCATCTCTCAAGTAAACTACACATCATATAGTAATTAACCTAATCACACTTTCATGTCAATTAAAGCACATACAACTCATTAAGTTCATCAATTATGTATCACATACATAAGAATCGTATATCTCTACCAAGAAACTATGCATGTTATTTAATCAAGATAAACAATTAGATAATTCTCTCAAATCTATTTAACTACCTATATAGATCAATTGTTGTCCAAAAAATTAATAGCAAAATTAAACTGAAATCATAATTACAATAAAATAGTAGATCATCATATGTAGAAAATTAGGTTCATAAGACCTCTAAATTAATAAATTAGCTAGACATGATTTTGTTCATAAATCTCATATTTTTCATAAAAAAACATAAAAATTGATTAAAAAAGGAGAAGAAGAATAAATACAATTAATCTCCTGAATTGTAGAACTCATATCCTCTCGAATCTCCTCCAAAATTATATCTCCTTTTGAATTTTTTGGTGCCAAAAAATGATAAAAAATTGGTAATTTTTGGCTTATTAGGGTTTTTGAGAGAATTAGGGGTTAAATTAGGCTCAAATGGAATCTAGACCCTTAGATCGGCTTTGTATCAAGGGTTGAGATGAAAAGGGAAAATCATTAAATGATATGTGTGGCATGGTGGACCGGTCGTAGTCAATGGGTATTGATTTAGCACCATGTGGTGCACTATGATTTGTGGATATGAATGGCATGATGCCCTAGTGGAATGAACAGACGAATCATATGATGATGCATGGCATGGCCGTTGACCATGCAGTAAAACTCAGGATGAATTCTGTGTTGACATCTAATAGAGCCTATGTCACCTAGTACATATTACACTCTAATTGGCCCTCTTTGCTTGCATGGCATCCACATGGCAATGACTGGTAAGCTCTTCTACTTACGTGGCATCCACATGGTGTCTTTTAACTGGTCCTACATTATAAAATCCACAAAAAATTTAAAAAAATTATGAAAATTTATAAAAAATATATGATAACCCATTTTCACTAAAAAGTTTTAGTATTTTTAACCCTAAAAATATTACTTATTCAATAAAATAAGTAAATATTAAGTATAAAAGTGCATTGATAACTCTTTTTTCATAGAGTCTTCATTAATGCTTCATTGGATGAGGCATGGCTCTTTTCTATGGTATATGGCCAACTCTAAAGCAAAAAGGAACCTGATAGGCTGTTCTTTGTGTTAGTTATGGTCTAGTCTACATAGCCAACATGTAAATCTTTTATGCATAATTTGGTAGTCTGGCCTTGAAAATGTAGAGCTCACTTGTTATGATACTTCTTATTCATTTCTTTAGTATGGGCATATTCCCTGGCTAGTTACTAAATGTTTTATTGTGTTCAGTTCCATTATAGGTTAATTTAAGAGCTAGGGCATGAAACTCACTAGTTAGGATGCTTCTTACCTTAGCTTTAACAGGAAGTATGCCTTAATGGGGTATTGAGGGTTTTTTTTGTGCTTAGTTCTAAGGTGGTGGAGCTTCACGAGCCTTGGCCACCTTTTAAGGTATAAGGTCAAGGAAATTAAACCAAGTTATGTTATTCTTTGAATTGGTTTTATCCTAGATTGCACAACCTATGATTAGGATGCATCCAAGTTATAACTTAGTGCACCCAGCTTATGTGGATCTTCTGGAACTCTAGGTTTTAAGATGTAGAATTCACTTGCATGGATGCTTCTTATTCACTACCTTTTATAGGGGTGCATGCCCCGCATAGATGCTAATGAAGCTATTGTGCTCAACCCTTATATGTTGCACTAAGGGCTTTGGACTTTTTTAAGTCTAGGTAGCTCAAGCTCACTCATCAAGATACTTCTTATTCACTGCCTTTTTGCAAAGGTATATGCCTTGATGGGATATTGAGGGCTACCCAGTACTAGGGTGGTAGAGCTCTCGAGTCATGGTCATGTTTCAAGGTCTAAGGACAATTAGACCAAGTTAAGCTATTTTTTGTATTAGTTTTATCCTGGTCTACAAAGCCTATGATTAGGGTGCATCCTTGTGATAACTAAACATGCCCAACTTTTGTGGATCATTTATTGGTCTAGACCCTAAGGCATAGAACTTACCTGCATAGATGCTTCTTATTCACTTTGTTTCATAAAGGTGCATACCTTGCTTGGGTGCTAAGGCCTTTGTTGTGCTCAGCCCTCAACGGTGTATCATTGAGGGTTTTAAACTTTAATAAGTCTAAGAAATTCGTGCCTAGTTCTTGGTTTGATGGTGGACTTTCTATCCTATCAAATCTTACTAGTGTGGACCTTTGATTTACTGAGAAAGGTATGTATCTTAAGTGCTTCATTTACCGAGAAAATTAAATTTAAATTATGACGTAGTTGAAAAATATATTAGGAACAAATATTGAAATATAGATAATTAAAACTACTTTACTAAGTCTTACAACAATAGTTATTGTAAAAACTTTTAAGTAAAAACAAAGCTAATGAGGTTGTAAGTCTTGTTCTACTCCAATTCTGTGTGTTTGCTTCCCACATACAAAACACGATGTTTGTTTATTTTTACTCAGTGTTCCATCTCCCTTTATGTAAGGTTAGTTACTGCATATCAGTACCACAAATATATAGTTAAGAACACTATGATTAACATGTTTTCACATACCACCAAGTTTATTGTTTTTAGTATGTATGCTAGGTCGAGAGTGATAGATTTTGGTTCATTTTAGGTACAAGTATTTGTGGATATTACTCGACTTTTTTGAAAATGGAAAAAATATATATTTTAGCATCCTAATAACAAGGTTGCCAACAAGCATGCCATCAGCTTCACCACCATGTTTGGCGAGGTGGTCATCTGAGTTCTATAAATACCTTTTTTTCTCATTTTTACCTATGTTTTTAGTTCCAAAACTCATACTAAGATTTATTTAAGTTTTTGAAATCTTTTTGGAGAGCATACTTTAGAGTATGGATTCTTTAGTGAGTTTAGTGATTAAATCATAGTCTGTGTGCATTTATGGTTTAATAGTGTGTCTCCTGTACATAATTTGAGTTATGTAAAGGATGTTGTGTCTTTTGATAGCTTTGAGATTGAGATTGATCTTGAAGGTATCTCATTCTATATATTTCATGATATTGATTTGTAGCTATTAGTCACACCATATTTAGTGGTGTTGGTTGTAGATGATAGTTGGGTTCATATGTTGAAATAGGTTATTGCGAGAGCAACAAGCAAAAGCAATAATAGGCAGTTTGGACAGAAGTCCCAACTAATAGCGATAATAGTGGTTTTATTTCTTTCAAAGTTGTAACTATTTTATTAACTAGTGAATTGTTGGATGTTGAGTGATTACCTTAAATAACCCTAGGATGTTACTATATAATTACAGTCTCTATTTGGTTTTAACTTGTTATGCATGATTCATTGTTGTGTTACAAAAAATTTAGTTTAAGGTATGTATGTTACAACATATTATAGCTTGATATACAATATCTGCTGTTAAAATTTTTCCGCTTATTTAATATTATATAACTTGTGTTTCTGCTGCATTTTTTATTTGTAGGGTTGAGTCGTTAAAGAGTTTGTATCTCCTTAACTTGGTAGTGTACCAAGTCGTAGACTCTTTTATAGGTAAGCACTTTCCGGTCCTAACATGGTAGAACTTTTATATCTAGCCCATTTGGATCCCTATGGCGTACCATTATCTAGCTACCTTTTGCTCTCTAAGTACTATTCATATTCCCTTGTTTGTTGGAAACTTTAGGACAAGGTAATAGGTTGAAGCTACCACTTTGAACCCATGTAAGAAAGGCTTGCCCATGATGCAATTGTAAGAGGATAGGCAGTTCATAATAAAGAAATCCACCATAATTGTTCTTGTGTTGGTGCCCTATCCAATTGTGACTAGTAGGGTGACACTACCTTCTAGGATGAGCAGGAGTCCAAAGAATCCTACCGAAGAGGTAGTAGCTAGCTTGAGAGGATAAGAAAGCTTCATTTCTTTCATGCCTTAGAGAATGAAACATTGGTTGAGTTGTTGGTATCTATTAGAATCCAATGCAAAGTTATGTTGGCCATTTGAAGGATGACTACCAAGGCCTCTATGTAAGGATGGATCAATCTACAGGATCTTGTATCTAAAAGTGTTATGCCTTATATTGTAAGTTTAGGATCTTTTCTTGGTTTAATGAAGTAGTAACCTTTAGAATTTTTTGGCCATAGATGGCTTCACGGATGAGTACTTTGTAAGCATTGTTAGAATTACCCCCAGTGGGAATTCCTATAATAACTCTAACCTTATGAACTTCCTATCCTTGTGGCTAATTTCTTTTTTTAGGTGGGGAGGTCGATTGCGGTGGTTGCTACTATTGTGGCCACGATTGTTGAGCCGCAACTACTGTGGCCTTGGATTGTTCACAAATTCATTGGATGATACCCTTTCTTTACTAGATACTTAATTTCATCTTTGAGTTCCCCACAATTTTTAGTTGAGTAGTTGGTGTCTTTGTGGAACCTACAATGTTAAGACTTGTCCTAACCATGGTTTTTCTATTTCTTGTCCACTATACAAACTGTTGGAATTTTATTTGCATAAGAAAAGCTTCGCTTGTGGCATTGAGACATGTGTGTAACTTTGGAAATTTAGTCCAAGATAGATGAGATTTAGTTTGATCCAGACCCTTTCTTGTCACGACGTAGGGTTCATCCCTACCCCTATACTTTTAATCTATCACATCTTTTTTACGAGGCTCTTGATTTTTCTTATTGGAAATCATTTCATTCGTGTTAATGTAAGTGCTAGTCAATTGGGTAGTCTTAGAATATATTTTTAGGAAATCTTTGGCCATATTCTTTTATAGGGCTCGATGTAAAGCCGTGATGGCTATACAGTTTGAGAAATCTATGATGAGTGCTCAAAAAGCACTAAAATTACCATGATTTTATGCACATTAATTGATTAAAATATATATATTTATATAATTTTATCATATATTTATATAAATTTGTCTTTTCAGAATCACGGGTATTCTTATTATTTTTCAGGTATTTTGGCTTAAAAATGTAACTTAAAGTCTCAAAGAGGAATACTGGACGCAATACATCACAAATATATTCAAAAATAAATGAGAAAAATTCAAAAAATATGGAAAAATTTGACAAAATGGGTCAAAAAGGAGGAAGTTAATGGCGCGTGCCGTATTTACTTGATCTATCTGCAAGTAGCACATGTTTGCTCCTTGTAAGTGGCTACATTTCTGTCGCTTGCCACAATGCTTGTGCGCAGTTGTTTTATTCCGCACGCTGCCACTACCATCTACGCCCCAATCCGTAGCGAGTTGCCCAGCGTCATCTTGGCGTCATCAATCATTACTCTGCGTTTCCACCATTTTTTTATCATTTTTTCACCCACTTTTTCTACCCATCCTCACTTATAAATACTCCCATTCTCTTCATAACTAAACACACCTCAAAACACATCTTGTCTTCTCTTTCTTTCTCTCTTTTCTTAGTTTTTTTAGTTTTCTTAGTTAGCTTTTCTTAGTTTTAGAGTTCTTCTCTTTTTGAGAAGAACTAGTTATGTTTTTGTAATTTATCTGCTTTTTGATTCAATAAATGGGAGTGCAAATTCCGTTTGGAGGTTTTCCGCCAGCGAACAACATAAATCTTGTAGGGATTTTATTTTCTTACAGCTTATTTTTTATGCTTTATTCTTACATGTTATATTTAATTTATGCAGCTGATTAAATTTAACTTTCTTATTGTTGTAAACATGGTATAATAATAACGTTGTTATGCTTGCGAAATATTAAATAGGTAAAAATCTCTAAAATGAATTGATTTTATTTTTATTCAAGATTTTATATTAAGAATGTGAGAGAGAAATATATTATTTTTCATTACAAACTTAAATCTGAAAATTAGATTTTAAGGTTTAGTTATCAGTGCGATTTAGAGTGGTCTTTCTTTTATTTGTTGGTACAATCGTCCGGTAGTTAGAGTGAAGCTCTATTTCAAAAGTTTTTATAAGAATTATTATCTGAAAATTTATTGACAACATGTTTTCAATAGTGGTTTTAAAACTTGAAAGTTAATACTCGAATAATTAAATGCTTAGGTTTAATTTGGACACCTTGAATAAAGTTTAAACTGTTTAACCCCACCAAAGGTGGCATTTAAATGGTTCAGTTTCAATCTCTTAGAAAAATGAATTAATTTAATTAACCAAATTAGTTATCAACCCTAACCATAGGTGTTAATTGATTTGTTTAGTTAACAAAGAATATATAACCCCACCAAAGGTGGTATTCATATAAAAAAGAGAGAATCAATAAATATCAATTTATATCTTTAATAACCTAAATAATATGAGCAAGCATAATTAACTTAGTTATAGTATCCATAAATATCTACTATTATAAATAATAAAATTTGCATAAACATTTATTGAATCTGTATCTATTTTTATGTTATTAGATTAGAAACACAAAAACCAAACTATCGTGACAAGATGTTTAGGATTTAATTTCGTTTTTAAAAGTTTGAATAATAAATTAAAAACCACATATATTCCTTCCTTAGATCGACCTTGGGAGTATACTTATCATTTTCTACGAAATGATTCGTGCACTTGCGAGAGTTTTATAAATATAAAACCAAAATATTGGTAGAATCGACGATGCTGGTTTTCGCTCATCAATCTACCACTTATATCTTTTCTGAATTAAACCGATCAAAGAAATCTTTCAAGGATTCTTTCTTTCCCTTTTGTAGGGTTAGCAGGTGTGTCAGAGTATTTGGCCTTCCTCTATTGGTTGAGAAGGGAGACAATAATTTTTTTTTCAAATTCTACAAAGGAATTAATAGTGTTGGGCTTCAAAATACTATATCATGCTCTGACTTGTTTGTCAAAATAAGTTGGAAGGTCTGACACCTCACTACATCACTGTAAGCATAGAGATTCATACAACTCTTGAAATTTCCAAATGTTCCAAGAAGTCTTTGGTGCCATTATATATGCCTGTGTTAGGTAGCTTGGATTTGTCAAAAAGTGGGATAGTTATGATCCTTGGGTGAATTGAGACTTAGTAGAGACCGTTAGGTCTTAGAGTCTACCCCATTCAATATCTATTGGATCACTTGTAAATGTTCATCAAGCTTATCATTGGTAGGACAAAGGATTATCGATACTTCATTTTAAAGCTTGATCTTATGATCGTCATTGGCTGTTGAGATAGCTTGGTGTGCATGATTGGCTTGGATAGAGTGTCATTGTCGATGTGCCTTGAATTAGTTATATAGATTGCAATGTGCATTAGCATCTTGAACCGGTCCAATCGGTCTAAATCTTACCTAGAATTTATTTTAATCAAATCAAAATCAAAATCAAAATCTTTCAAATTTTAGAAACATTAAATATTAATTCTAATAAACACGTTACATTTATAACAATTTTTACATATTTATAATCTACCCATAACTTATTTCATTAAATTTAAAAATGATTTTCTAGACTTATATAATATGAAAATATAATAGTAATATTTTAGTTATTAATAATGTGATTGAAATTATAAAAATGATGTTTTAGTTTTTAATAATGTTAAATTATATAAGCGGAGTTTCTTGTATTTGAACCATATGAAAATAATTTAGAGAAGATGAAGGAAAAAAACCTATCTCTTAAATTATAATAATATAATAATTATATATAAATTAATTTAAAATGATAATGATGTAACTCATAAAAAAATTATTTAAATTGTAATTTTTTAACTCTAAATCTTAGAAAAAAGAAAACGAAGAGGAGATGAAAGCCAACTAAACTAGTTAACTGTAGTTAAAATTAATTGAGCCAACTTTAGGTAATACTGTGGAAATGTTAAAACTCATTATATTTGTAATATATAACAAATATATATTATATTTAAAATTAATGATATAATTTTATCTACCTAATTATCCTTAAGAAAATATTACTTTCTTATAAAAGGAAATCAAGTGGGGATGAAAATTAGATTTAGCAAAAAAAATGGAGAAAAATCCGGTGGATGAAGAACAAGAAGAACCGAAACAACCACCCTCTCTCTTCCCTCTCTTACCCATTTCCAACACCACTCCTAAACCCACCATCTCCACTACCACCATTTCATCTACATATACAAGTCAATCCCTGTGGCTCTACAATTCCAGCTTCACCGCCGACCTTTCTGCCATAAACGACACCGTTTCCAATCTCTACCATCCACAACCACAAGAAGATGATGATGAAGAAGACCGAGAAGAGGACCACGTTGTTCATCGTCGGGGAGAGGAAGAGCCTCGGCCTGTGTATGAACCGTTGGAGTCTTCGGATTCCGACAAAGATGATTCGGGAGAGAAGAGGAGAAAGGACGGGAAGATGAAGAAGAGAAAAAAGAAGCGAAAAAGGAAGCAAAGCTCTGACGATGGACTTGGAGGGTTTGCAGATTCAGAGGCTAGAAAGTGCAGTGTTAGGGCTTGGGTTGATTCTGATTCCAAACCTTCTAAGGATTATTACTTTGACTCTCGTGGTGACCTTGACAATTCAGCCTTCGGCTGTCTTTACAGGTAAATGAAATGCATTTTTTTCTTTGAAATATTTTCTGGATTTTTCTGTTTGTTTTTGGATGATATTTGATTGATATTCAATATACCTAAATCGTCTGATAGTTGCATAAGGTTTTTTCAGTTTGTAATTTTGATATTTTGTTCAGATCTTCTATTCTTATAGCAAACGGAGCTTGTAGTTTACATTTTTATTCCATAGGATTATAAGTTAACACCAAGGTAATTTTGGAAGGTATCAGTATTGAATTGAGTTCTTATCAGTTCTAAGGTATCCAATATTAGGAAGTAGGTTCCAGGAATTTTTGTTCATTTGGTTTACATTTCTAATCCCTGTGATTATGTTAATGCCTGGGACACTGGCATGTTATTGGTATTAGGTTGAGTTTTCCCTCCAATATTCTGTTCCTTATTCTCCAATGTGATCTAGATTTGAATTTTTTTCTTTCTCATAAGGTATTTATTGATGTTTGATAAAAAAGAGAAGTAAAATTGGTTCAAAAAGAAGTGTAGAAGGATAAGGAGGAACTCAATGATGTTAAATAAGCATATTTTTGAGACAGAAACTTAATTGTACATAGTAGGGTTATGTTCTTAGTCTGGCATCTATTATATGCAGAATGGATGTTGCCCGCTACAAACCTCACTCATATGTTGAATTATGTGAGATTAATTTTCAAGGTTTGAGGAGGCGAAATTGGACAAATTTAATGTTGGACAAAGATGGTGATATTGATGCATTGGATAGTAAACTGAAATTTGGTGGACGCTATTGGTCTGCCAAGTACATGGCTTTTGAAGGTCACAAGGATCTAAAGCGTATTCGTAATGCTGCTCCATATAAGTTTCAAGAAACTGTTTCAGACGATTTCATTTCTCTAGCCGACGTTCAAGATTCAGTGATTGAGGAATCATGGGAAGATGAAGTTCTTTGTAAAACAAGGGAGTTTAACAAATTGACGCAGGAACGACCCAATGATGGCAAGGTTTGGTTAGAATTTGCTGAATTCCAAGATAGACTTGCTGGTAAGCAACCCCAAAAAGGGGCTCGGCTGCAGATTCTTGAGAAGAAGATTAGCATTCTAGAGAAGGCAGTTGAACTTAATCCAGATAATGAGGAAATATTGCTTTTTCTTCTTAGGGGTTATCAGAGCAGAGACAACTCAGATGTACTAATTGGTAGATGGGAAAAGATATTAATGCAACATCCATCGAGTTTTAGGCTATGGAAAGAGTTCTTGCATGTTGTTCAAGGGGAATTCTCCAAGTTCAAGGTTTCAGAGATAAGAAAAATGTATGCAGCTGCCATTCAAGCTCTCTCTGCTGCGTGCAGCAAGCATTCTAGGCAGGTGCTCTATTTACTTGCATTTTATATATATTGTATATTTTATGCTGTGGATGTATCTCAAGTTATTCTTATGTTTTCTTAAGTTACTATTTTGGGAAAAAATGACCCTTCAATATATAAATTGTATTAATAAAATTTCTGCATTTAGATCATTAGTCTTTCTCACATGGACATTATGTGAGGTGACATGTCTGTATAGTTTCATATTTTGTGTGTTGATTACCGGGTTCACAATGCTGATTTGGAAATGGAGGAGAAAAAAAGCCAGATTTGTTGAAAAGAATTAACTTAGTTAAGGGTGTTTGCAGTTCTCATATTTTAAAGAAACATTTGCTAGCACCTAAAGCTAAATAGGCGGCTTTTAACTGTAACTTGTTTTGGAGAACCTGAACTTTTCTTTGTCCTGTTTTTGTACTAGGCATGAGATGAAATTCCATTTTGAGCTATTCAACTTGGGTTGGTGTAGAATATTGTTGAAATCCCAAGTAATATGATTATGTAAATTAATTATGAGATTATTTTTTATTAATTAGGAGATTGTTTTTCATTATCAGCATTATTAGGAGATTACAATAGTTAATGAGGAAGATTTGTATTAATTAATTATGTGATTTATTTCCTTTACTTATTAGCCTAGGTTTACTATAAATATGTAGTTGATCAATAGTAAAGATATAATAATACAATCATTCAGAAATTTAGTTTCGAATTCTTTATCTTTTGTACATGGTATCAGAGTTTTAGTTCATCTTAACCTAGGTTTAGATTCCCATGGTCGAAAAGCTTGCAACCAAGAATAAGAGATATACTCTGAATCTTCCAAAAATTCAAGAAATGTCTTAACTTTGAATTCTAGTGGATTGAAAAACACATCTCTAATAGAGAATGTGCTCAATTTGTGAAATGTATAATCATTGGAAAGGGGAAATTAAGATACTTGATTGGAGAGACAAAAAGCCCGACTCAACCAATGTTGCAATTTACAACGATGGATCTTGGAGAACGCAATGGTGATGATTGCGTGGCTTGTCAGTGCCATGTTATCGACGATGTGTAAAACCTATCTATTTCTGCCAACAACGAGAGAAGTTTGGGAGGCCTTATGTGAGACTTACTTCGACAGGGAGGATACTTAGATTTTTGAGTTAAAAACTCGATTATGACTAACTAAATAGGGGGATATGAAGTTAACCAAATATGCGCTACCGAAAAGGTATAAAAATAAAGTGTTCGATTTCTTGGTCGGACTAAACAAAGTACTCAATGATGTAGGGGGAGGAGTGCTTGGTTGAAAACCCTTTTACCTTTTGTCCGTGAGGTGTTTTTAGAAGTTTGAAAGGAAGAAAATCGACGATGGGTCATGGCTGAAACTGGTGGGGTCAGCGTTGGGGGCCTTGGGTGTTCATGAGATGTTTTTATGTGGAGAAGGGGGCTTTGCGAACAAAAATGGCTTTGCTAGAAATTGCACAAATGAGGCTTGTGCGAGAAAATCTGTGTTGTATGGGTGCTAGATGTGGACTTGGGCTTGGGTCTAATGGGCTGTGTGAGATGTAATTAGTACCTGGCGAGATTTCCTTACAAACCTCACTCCAAGGGGATTTTGGTCATGGTTGACATTATGGGTCCTCAATAAATCTAACCTAGGGGCCCAATGGAAATAAATCAGGAGCTAGCCTAGTCGTACAACGCAGAAGCAACCTTTGTGATCACTATCGAAATCCAAGTCATACAAAGGACACTTGATGAGAAATTTGTGGAAACTAGCAGATTGGAAGCCATGATAGAACATAATATGAGGCTATCAAGTATCAATTGACCATTAGAAATCACATGCTAGCTCAAGGTAAGGGGAGCATTTAATCCCAATAGTTGGTCACCTCTACAAACTTTTCTTGAGTATCTAAAACTCTGGTCAGTCATCCACAAATGTTCTCTTATCCTCTCTAGCTTACAAAGGTAATAATTTAAAGACCCTAATTATCACTTAACAAGCAAAAAATCCTTGGATTATTGACTATGGTGTGTTAGATCATATAACTAACGGATATCCTTTATTTACTTCTTACTAACCGTATGTTAGTAATTTTAATGTTAAGTAGCAAATGGATTTCTCTCATCTGTTGCAGGCAAATGGAGTGTTCAAATTTCTAACTTTATTATCCTTAATCTATCATTCATGTTCTGAATTTTCTTGAAGTTTGATGTCTATTAGTAAATTAACAAAAGGAGGATCACGTTGTTGTGCTAGGTTTCTTTCATTTCATTGTGTCTTTTAGGACCTTTCATCAGAAAAGATGATTAGCAGGGCTAAAAAGTGTGAGACTATACTACTTTGATGATGCCAACATGAGTGAATGTTGCCACATTACAAGTTCTAACTCTGTATCTATTTGTAAGAATAGTGAACTCTTCTTATGGCATTATAAATGGGTTATTCCAATTTTCAATACTTGAAAAGTTTATTTCCATCTATCTCTTAGAATAAAATGGTCAATTTTCAGCATAAAGTTTGTGAATATGCAATACATCGTCGTGTTTCATTTTCAAAAATTCAATACAATGCATTCAAACTATTTACTTTAATTTATAGTGACGTATGAGGACCATCTCGTTTTCCTGACCGCACTGTGAATTATCACATTTATTCATGATCATACTAGGGTTAGGGCTATTTGCTAAAAGAAAAAAGTGAGGTATATTAATCTTCCTTCATCAAATTTGTATCAGAGCAATCATAATTTTCTTTCCTAAGAAAATTATCTTGTAAAATTTCATTACTTTCTCCTATTTTCTCTGCCTATTTCGATCTATTCTCCTTTCCCTCTTCTAATATATATATATATACACACACATATATATAAAGTTAGAAACCCATACCCGCAATATTCACTATCATCATTTCATCTTCACTACTACCATAAACATCACTTAATCGTGTTGAAAACACCTATTGCCCATTGACCATCTTGTGCAAGCCAACCCACTACCCAGTTCGTAAACCCTCTACAATATCCATTCCCAATCGCACCGCCCAACTCACTACCCATTAAGCCATCGACTCCACCCAAGCCTCGCAACATAGCAACAATAACCACTTTCCTTTATGTCCATTAGAGATAACCTTACAACCCTGTTCTGAAATCACCCACACCCAGAAACCTAATACCCTTGCGCAAGCCCATGATCCATCAACCACATTTCCCATCACAAAGTTATTTGGATAATTGCTTATACTATAAGAGTTAACATTTGAGAGCCTATTTCATTTGATTAGTTATTTCCTCATTCTTTGAGGTTGCTTCAAATTGGGAGTTTCACATTGGTTTGGTATATTTCTAATCCATTTATCTTGATTTGTTTTGCATTTTTATATTTTGTTAGTCATTTTCGTGAGAATGCATTAGAGCAAACCCATCAAAATGTCCTATCTTGATTATTGTTCTTCACCTAGAAAACCTCATTTCCTTAATTTAATGGAAGTGAAGACACTAATATTTTCTTACATTGGCTTTAAATGTATTGAAAATTACTTTGATTACTATGATAATTATGACCTTGACTATATGTCTTATGTTACCTCTAAATTAGAAGGACAAGCTAGGAATATGGTATGACAATGAGTATGTTAGAGTGAGCTTGGGTTATTAACCAATGAGATATTGGGTTGAAATGAAATCTATATTGCTACAAGAATATGATCATTTCTATGGAAAATCATCTCCTATACTCATTGTGAGAAAAAAGAAACAGCCAGCCCATTACTTTGACTGGTACACATCAACTTATGGTTCTAACTCTTCCAACCTTATTTTCCAAAGTGTGCCAAAGTGTTGTCCTATGTTCAATACGAAAAGTGTCAATAACCAAGTGTTTATATGAGTGCCAACCAGCACCTATTCATAAGCGCTGTCCTATGTCCAATAAGAAAAGAGAGTCAATAACCAAGTGTGTAGGTGAGTGCCAATCAGCACCTATTCATACTTTTACCCCAAAAACACAAACAACCATCCAATTTCCAAAGAAGCTGCAAATACACACCACTTTCATGACTAGGTTCACCATCAAACAAAATGTTTGTGATGTGATGATTGATTTTGCTTGCCATGTTTTTATCATTTTCCCTCGTATTGTGAAAGCTTTGAAATTAGAAACTGAAACACATCCTAACCCTTATATTGTTAGATGGATTAAGAAAGGAATTGACACTAAGGTTAGTGAAGTGTGTAGAGTTTCATTGTTCATTGGGAAAAATTACCAAGATGAAGTGTAGTGTGATGTGGTAGATGTGAATGCTTGTCATTCTTGGAAAACCTTGGCAAGACCAAGTGAATGCAATTCATAGAGGAGCAAAATAACTACTTTTTCCTTTGGAATAGTAGATAGATATTATTGGTTCCTTGCTAAAGAAAAATCAAATTTTATTTACTTCTTTATCACGGAAAAATTGTTCATACTGCCTTTGTGCAACTAGATAGCCCAAAATCACCCAAACTCCACCTTTAGATGGTATTCTAGGTCCTTCACTCACCTTCAAAACCAATTCTTTCCACCATACCAAGCGTATACTTGGTCTTCATCCAAAGAAGGAAATTTTTAACAAGATCATTTCTCAACCTATTCCACCTTAATCAACTCCTTGTGACCATTGTAATCAAAACCACCCAACAAACATCTCTTTGTAATTGCTCTTGAAAATCTTGCAAAGGAACCAACGCATCCTAAGGTATGTACTTCAATCAACACTAATGATCCTAAGCTTGATTTTTCTAATACCTTTGTTTGGCTTGATGAAACCTTTACTGTCTCATATGATTGTTCTAATGCATGCTTAATAGGATGTTCTATTCATGTGATTATGCATTTATATTTCAAATGGGATGGATCATTACCTAACCAAGATTCAAAGCCTTGTTTAGTCTCATGTATTGTGCTACAAGTTTGGGATTTTCATGCTTCCTCCATGTTACTTCTCATGCACATTCTAAGAAGGTTGAAGAAATTTATCTTATTTTGTTTACTACTTTATGGTTCTACAAACTCATTGGAGTCGAGTTCTTTTCCAAGTGGGGAAGTATGACGTAGGAACTAGTATATGCTTTATGTTATTTACTACATTATTATGTTAATTGAGATATTGTAAGGCCCGTGGATTAAAGGCCCATTAGTATAAGCATGTATAGGTTTGTTATTTCATGCTTTAAGTAGATTATTGAATATTGAGAATTATAAATGAAGTTTTGAGAACAAATTGCTCTTTAGTTTATTTTCCAAAAACTTATTCTTCTTTCTTGTTCATTAATTCTTTGATTCCATTTCCTAATCTCCTCCCTATATTATATTAAATAAGTAATAAATTACAATTATGTTATTTCCCTTTCTTGTATTTCTCTCTATCTGTACCAGATCACATTGGTTTCCAGATGAAAAATAAGACTCAGTAGAAGGGATTTTCAATGAGTGATTTATTTGTCTTGCAAGTTTCTTAGCTTATGAGTTTTATCGTTTGATATGCCTCCCTTTTATGCAGGTTCACCAGGAAGCAAAGTCTCCTACTCTTGATTCTACTGTTGTTGAGCTAGAACTTGGTCTAGTTGATATATTTCTTAGTCTTTGTAGGCTCGAGTGGCATGCAGGTTATCAAGAGTTGGCGACTGGTTTATTTCAGGCTGAAATTGAATATAGTTTGTTTACTCCTTCTCTTCTTCTCACTGATCAGAGTAAACATAGATTGTTTGAGCACTTTTGGAAGGGCGAGTTCGCAAGAGTAGGTGAAGATGGTGCTTTGGGTTGGTGCACATGGTTGACAAAAGAGGAAGAAAGCAGGCAAAGCTCACATGATGTTGATGAAGGTGGTTGGACAGGGTGGTTGGAACCATTTTCCAAAAGTAAAGAAAGTGCTGGAAATCCAGATAATGAAGCTAATAGTGATATGGAAGTTGATGAGTCCCAATTGGTATTAAATGGTGAAGATGTCAAGGAAGAAGATGATGCTGAAGCTTTGTTAAAGAAGCTGGGCATTGATGTGGATGCTGGGATTAGTGGCGAGGTTAAAGATACATCAACCTGGAGAAGATGGTCAGAAGAAGAATTATCAAGAGATTGTGATCAATGGATGCCTCTTCATACAAAACCTGGAGGTTGCTCTTCTATTCCCTTTTGAATTGTGGGCATTTTTGTTTTCTGTTCTTGTAGTTGATGGTGTGTTTGGTGTTAATTTTGTGTCATTTGCGAAGTTGTTTCTCTTATATTCTTTATTGGTAGAGTTGCATGATACAGAGTTTAAAAAATTAATTTTGACTATGAAATATCTGTCATATCAGGTTCTGATGGTACACCTGATGCTGATGAACATTTGCTTCGAGTCATAATGTACGAAGATGTAAATGAATACCTATTTTCTTTGAACACATCCGAGGCTCGGTTTTCTCTCGTATCTCAATTCATTGATTTCTTTGGTGGGAAAATATCTCAGGGGTAAGAATTCTGTTATATTATGCTTTAGCAATTTTGCTTTATTTTTTCCCTCCCAATGGTAGCATTTGTGCTTCGTCTAGTTGTGGTAGGTGGTTGTCTTCTTTTATTAGTCTCTATAACAATAGGGAAACTTGGGGCCTGTTTGGCCATGACACCTAAAAACACTTCTGTCATTTAGATAAAAATTTATTTTTACAAAATGCAATAAAAAAGAGAGAGATGATGTACTGCGCGACTTGTGTGCACAACTTAAAAAAATCCATTAAATCTCAACTTTTATACCAGTTGAGTGACTTATTATTAATTTCACTGATTCATCTCCATTTTATATGTATTTTAAAACCATTTATGCAATAAAAGAAAAGTGAAACTATGCCTGAAATGATGGCTGAAAAATTAACAATGATGTGACAGAAATTTAGTGAATGACACATGTTAGAGGAATTTGTTTGTATAAATAAATTGAACCAACCAGCAACTTGGAGTGCATTATTATTATGATATGACAAGCGATTCTTATGATACCCGATTATTGGATTTCTAATTTTCACATTGATCCATCAATGCTAAATGAATTATTTAAAGAGTTTGATGAGTCTTAATATTACCACAACTTAAATTATTAATGTCACTAAAAAGGGTTCCGAGATATTTGGGTCATGTAATCATAGCTTTCATACACTTTCATCCTGTAATTATTAGGACAAGTCTATTTAGTCTTGTAATTTAAAATCAGTCGTGTGCCATTAAAATGATTTACTTTTAGGGGCTTTTAAGATTCATTGAGTGAGAACGGGCACGATTTCAAAAAACCTTTTAAGGCTAGCATCATGGTGATTTTTTTCACGTGGGTAGCCTTAAAGCTAGCTTATTAAGTGCTGACAATTTTATATGCCTTTACCCTGAAGACGTAAGCCCTTTTTCAAGCATTGATGCTTATAGTCTTTGTTTCATACCAAGAAAAGAAAAATTATGTGCTTGAAAGCAATATTACTTTAGCATTTGGACTCTTAGACAAAGTCCATTAGTATTTTGGCCCCGGAAGTGAAATAGAAGTTAATAAAACCAAACCCTACCCTTAAAACGAAAGCAAAAGTGAAAAAAACCCTATTTTTTATAGTAGAAGTTATAAGTAGCCCCCCCCTCTCTACTCCTTCCATCTAACAAGTATTTTCTTGCTGTTTTTTCTTTTTTCTTATTGGTTCTTATTTCTTTTTTATTCTCTGAATATCCATTTTCCCCCTTCTTTTTTTCTTATTTGTTTTTTTTCCTTTTTTTCTTTATTCTTTGTTGTTATACCGTCAAAATTTCTATGAATTTTTTTTTCATTTCCCTTTCTATGGGCTGTTTTCTTCTATGAACTGTTTTATTTGTTCTTCAACTATTATCTCCCACTGCACAAGTATGAGCTATTTTCTATGAATTGTTATTCCACATTGCACAATATCCTTAATTATCACAACTCTCAATTTCCTCTTCAACTTCTATGTTTACAAAAGTTTTAAGTTTGCTATTTTTATTGATTTATTTTCATAATGATTTCGTTTTGATTTTATAGCTAATTTTTCTTTAAGTTGGTGAATTTTTTTGTATTGAAATAGGTGTTGATTTTGAGTCAAGTTTTGGTAGAACTTGAACATGCCAATGATAATCGTTTTGATGATTAGGGGAGGATTTGGTTGTGTTGATGGGTATGAGATTGAGGAATATGACGATGGTGAAGGACTTTAAACACAAGAGATATCTTAGTCCAATGCTAGGTTGTTAGCTTTTTTAGATGTTTTAATGGTGATTGGATTACTATCTTATGAATTATGTGTGGTTATTTGGATTATTATGATGTTATCTTTTGATAATTTATCTTTTCTATTATTTATTTCGTTTTAATTTGATGCGTAAGCCTTATACTACCTCATGGCTTACGCTTTGCCTTAATGAAAGGGGTATGCATTGAGGCTTGAACAAGCCTTTTGAAACCTTGAGATTGGGGACCAGCTTTTACATCACAATCAAATTTTTCAACTGATGAAGCTTTTGCCAAGGTGCCCCAAAATTGTGCAAGTCACATGACCAATTTTTGTTAAATATGTCAACAGAGGTAGCTAAAAGTTCTTAAATGTATAACTTATTTGACGTTAAGGGCTTAAAATAACAAATTGTAGGTTGAGGCCATGATTGTGATGTGGTTTCAAACGTTAAAAACAACATAGTTAACTCTATACAAATATGGGTAAATTAACAATAGACAACCATCAAATTTTTATGTTTGGTCGAAATCTACCACCTAAATTTTAGGTGTGACAAATGTGCAATCAACTTGGGATCATTTTCTAAATTGCCCTTGAGGTTTGCTACATCTTCAGTTATGCCCCTGGGGTTTATAAAATGTCACAAATGCCCTTGTGTTTTAATGGTGTTAATTCTCCATCCATTACTTATTTAAATTACTATTCCTTGGCTCTGATACCATTTTTCGAGGATCGATATAATATTAATCTGGAGTTAAAATTGACATAGATGAAGGTCTTTGTGTATTTATTGATGGTAATAATTTATTTAAAAAACTTATTATTTTATTATATAACTCTAATTTTCTTCTGTATTCGTTACATTTGCATAGTATGTTATGTTCTTCATTATGTTGGTTGCTTCATTCTGATCCTGCTTCTATTAATTGTCTTTTAAAATTAAAAATTACTCTTTCATTTGTTAAATCTAATAGCTTCTAATTTATGTACTAATGATTCGATATTCATATTATTTTCTTTCTAAAAAATAAATTCTATTTTCCCGTTTTAAAATTATTATACCTCAGTAGTAGTCGAATATTTTAACATTCAAGATTCTTAATTAAATTTTAAATTTATAATCATCACATTCGAATTTAATGGGTCCCACCACTGCCTTCCTTCGCTCGTTTTCTTTTGTTACACCCGTTATGCCTTTATGACACCTCAACACCTTCCTGGTAATGGTAAGCTTTCTCGCATCCGCATACGAATGGTGTCCAAAAGTTGATTTACTTAAAGTTAAGAGTAATAGAACTCCATTTTATTCAAAATATAATAATTATTACAACTTAAGGCCAACTAAGAACCTTGAAAGCGGGTGCTACCGCTCATAGTTACCGGGTATTTCATTATCGGATTCGGATTTCTAGATATAAAAGGTTTTTCCTATTCGAGAGTTCGGTAGCAGAGCCTGGGTTTCTATCCATTTCTCGTGTGTCCTAGAAATGATAATAAGTGGTTCCTTTTATAGAATAAGGAATCCCTATTTACAAGACCAAATTTATTATTTTACCCGCTTTAATAATTCTTCGCTTTTAATAATTCATCTACTTTTCCCGATAACCCTTACTTTTTTCCTTGGCATATACCGACTAAGATGCTGGGTCTACATCTTTATTTCTTTTGTAGTTTTCCGCCGACAACCGCTTTTCTTAATTTCCTTATTGCTTTCAGCCAATTGTTCCTTTGATGATGTTGATGATGAGCGATCTTCATCTTCTCGATCTTTGATGCGTAGAATGCACTTATGGTCTTTGGTGGCCTTTTTGGCATAGAAGCAAAATACTTTCCTGGTTTCTTGACCCGATTTCTAAATTGTCAATTAAAATTGGTTTCATATTTGGTGATTTTTTCACCATCTTCTTCAATGAGCCACGCTTGCGTGTGAGATGATGATAACTTTCTTGGTCGAATAATTTACTTTAATCTCAAGAGAATTGTCGATCTTTCTCGAAGTTCATAGTAAATCACGCTTAGCATTTTTCCTCTTAATACATGCAGTTCTTCCGCGTTGAATTCCTTTTCTGGAAGTGCCCTTGGGTTCAGGGGAACCTGCTTGTGTTGGAAATACCTATCTTGATGAAGTTGGTAGGACTAATACTTCCTTCCTCATTCCAGTCCATTAATGAACTAAAAATCTAAGATAAACAGGGTTATCACTGCTTTTAATTTTTCTTCGAAAATTCTTAATTGCTCTTTTAAAATTTTCCTAAATAATTTAATTCACTTAAATTAATTCCTGGATATATATTTTCTATTAATCCTGCATGAAATGCTTTATACACAAAATCGATCAATTCCTTCCAATATATTGAATTTACTACAGGAAATTCCTTGTCTGTAGTATAGAATTTCATATCTTCAATATGTTCGGGTAGATTTTCTCGCTAAATTATGTAGACTTAACCATTGTTGTTTATCGAGATTTCAGATTGGTCTTTTTCATCTTCATTGGACCTGAGTGGTTCTAGAAGATGTTTCCGAATAGTACCGAATGTTTTGTTATTTTTGATGTCTCTCGGTAGAGATGTTTCTTTGAATAGCATCGGAGGTCTTGCTATTTTTCCAAGGTTTGTCGTGCCTGCCGGAGTTGTTGGTTGTCATTGCAAGACCATATAATAATTTCTTACTATCTCCTCCTGAGTTATTAGTTTTGGTGTTTTGTAGTTGGCATAACTTCCTTCAGACCTTCTATTCGTTGGTGAAGGCTCTATGAGTTACTCCACTAAATCATAGAATAGATTTGCTAGCTTCCGCCTACTTGTTATAAATTTCGGTTTTTGCCATTATAGACACATAAACTTTTTCTCGTTCTTCTTTTCCGCTCTCCGCCCACCGGTGGGTTTAGAAGTTTTTGTGAACCGTTAGGTTCTTCCTTTTTTAACAGAGATTCCTCATTCGAGGTTCTCGCTTTTGGAATTTGTTTTGAACATTTAAGTTCTTCCCGTTTTATTCTCGTCTTCGTAAGAGATTTCTCGAGGTATAGCAACTCGAGTTGTTCCCGTAGGATTTTATCTCCTTTTCTTTTATCTTGATCTTAATATCAAGTTGCTCCATTCTCGCAATCATAAAAATAGTTGTAGGTGCTAATTCTCCTGCAGAAGAGCATCGCCCAAGCTATTTTTATGTCTCGAAGATGTTCAACGCCAACATTGTAAATGGTTGAACCATTGTTGCCATCTAATTAGTCTTTCTTGTTATAATCTCTGCAATATTAGTTCTTAAAAAATAACCAAAATTCTTGTTATCCGTTCTAATAACGAATCTAGAACTTATGACATATATTGCAAATTTCTTAATAGCTTTTAATGACCTAAGTATTCTTTTTCATTACTATGATAATTTAATTTCGCCCTTGAAAAGACTGATGTATCCGCAAAGATATTCATCTTTGTCATCTACTTGCCTTAAGGATTGCTCCCCAATATTCTTTGAAGATCTGCTTTCAATTATCATTTTATCATTTGGTCTGGATGGTATAAAGTTGGTAATTTTATTTCTTTTGCTTTTACTCTATCCATATATGTAGTATCTTCTTCTACGTTCATTTCTAGACATAATCTTTTTTCAATTTTGCTTGTAATGGTTTTCTCATTTTTGCAAGTTTCTTGACATAGCTCGCATATGTTAGACATCTTAAAAATCTTTGTAATTGGTTTTATCTTTTAATTCACTAGGAAAACCTTGAATATTATTTAGTATAATGGGTTGTAGATTATGTTTTCCATCTTCAATCTCCAATCCTAAGTATTTGATTTTTGTGAGCAAAGGCACGCTTTCTTCGTAGAGTACAATGCCTTCTTTTCTATATTTTTGTAATATATTGATAATATCCAAATAATGTTTATTTAATTCATTACGAAAACCAAAATATCATCTATGTAAACACAACAAATATCTTGTAATTTCTTAAAAATATTATCCATATATCTTTGAAAATACACTGGAGCTTGTTTTAATCCAAATGGTATTACCATCGTCATTGGAATTGTCCAGGGCAAATCCGAATGTCGTTAATTTTGAGATTCTTCGTCTAGTCTTATTTGCGAGAATCCACTTTTACAATCAAAACTAGAGAAATATTTCTTTCCTTTTATTAATGATAATAATTCTTCCTTTTTGGGATGTATCAAGCATCCATCATGGTTTCTTTAGTAAGTGCTTTGAAGTTTATTATCATTCTCTTTTTGCCTCTTTTTTTCTCAAATTTTTTCAACCAAAAATGCCGGACTAGAGTCAGGTGAATTACTTGGTATTATAACTTTTAATTCCAAAAGTTCTTCAATTTGTTTTCCAAATTCAATCCTGTCTTCTGGAGTATAAATAATTGGTTTTACTCTTATTATTTTGTTAGGATCTCTTAATTTTATATCGACTATAGTTTTAGATATATTTATTTTTGGATCCAAAGGATTTTCTGAACTAACTATTTTTAATAATCTTCTAATGCCTGTTAAGGCTTTATCTTCCTGTATTTCATTGAGAAAAGAGTTTTGCTTTTCTTCTATATCTAATGAAATATTTTCTAAACAAGGTTTTTGTTTTTTTTGTCTTTTATCTCACCACGTTTTCGCTTTTTATGTTGTTGCATAAAAGTTGGGTTTGTCAGGATGCTAGAGCTTTTCTTACTTTAGAGACATATATTGTATCTTCCTTCTAAGGTTGTAAGGCTTATTTTGTCAGAATGTTGTGTGAAAGGTTGATATAAATTTAAGAAATTATTTCCTATTAACAAGTCTACACCTGTTTCTTGTTGATATATAGTAGGAATATGAAAGTTTTCTCCTCCTATTATTATATCAATATCTTTTAATACTTGATTGAGTTTTATTGTAGTATTATTAGCAATTCTTACAATTAAATCTTTAGGTGCTTGTTTCCAAATGGTCTTCGAAATACATATTTACTAGCTACACACATATTAGCTCCTGTATCTATATATGCATGTAAATGATAAGTGTTATAACCTTTAAATTTTAGTCCTACTTTAATGTAAGTATTATTTGGATTTGTAATACTATACAAATCATTCATTTTCTGAAAAATATTCATATTAATTCAGAATGTTTATTTCTTCTTCAGCTTTCTTCTAATAGATAAATACTATAAGTATCATCTATATCGATTCCTCAATTGGTTCTAATTCCATTTTGAAGGCTTCTTCTAAGATTTTTGCTTTTCGTGGAAATTCCTTTTATGTTGAAGTCTGGCTGGACATTCATTCGCATAATGTCCTTCCTCATTACAGATCCAACATCCGTGCATTTTTCTTTCGATGGCAATAGTTCCTTTTTCTGATGGTTTATAAACCTTTCTTCTAAAATATCTTTTCTTACAGTTTTCTTTTTTGAATCTCTTTTTATATTTTTGGAAATTTTGTTTTCTAAATTTATATTTTTTAAATCTTTTATATTTTTTATATTTTTGTTAATAAGGTTTTATATTGCATCCATATTTTTCTCGCATTCTAAAATCTTCTCAGTATCACAACAAATTTTATCATTTCCTTTTATTTGTTTGTATTCTTTTCTTCTTGGCATTTTATAATGATCCAATCTCTAAGACTTCTTATTCTTAACTTCCTAGAGTATCTCGGTATAGTTTCTTATTCCTTTGTTACCAATTTTGTTAAAGTTTTATATAATGTTCTTGGTAATTTTTGAAAAACATTTCTTTATAGGTTGCTTGTATGTAGGGTGGTAATTTATGGTAATACATTTCATATTCACAAATAAAAGAATCTATATAACACATGTTACAAATTTCCATCTTTGTTAGATGCCATTTAGCTTCATTGATTTCATTTTCACCGGATTCAAATGATAGTCCCTTCCTTTATCTTCCCCAATAAATTCTTTGTATATTTCATTTATTACCGTATCTAAGTATTAACTTTTCCGTAAGCATTTCGCATTAATAAATGTTGTTGATCTGTTAAGTTTGAATACCAAACTTTTACATTTCCGTCATTTTACGTGCTATAAGAACTCTACAAATTGAAGGATTTGTTTCGGGTAGTTGGAAAAGTTTGTATAAGGACGCCATCCCACTAGACCATTCATTTAAAGCTTTTTTCTTATCTCTTATACTGATCTAAATTTAGAAGTTCGCATTTATAGTTATCTTGGAGTTTGAACCTACGGTGGAATATTACCTCTAGCTTCCCAATGCAACCCTTCCTCTATTTTAGGTGGTATTGTCTTCTTCTATATGTAGTATCGAGTTGTTCGATCTTTGTCTACTTCTTTCCTCCCTACGTAGGTCGATGTTTCTTCTTGGTAAGGATCGGTAATGAAATTGGTTTCATACGAACTTTTGGGGTCATGTTTTGACATTAATCAGTTCACTGATTAATGTCATATCATCTTCTTTTTGTTGTTAGTACAAAGTTTTCCAACATAATGTTCTTCTATTTCTTCATTGGTTAATGTTAATAATTTGACCAATGTTTATATATTTCTGTTCTTAGGGTTCATGAATTCTTTTTCTAATTTTTTCCTATATTCCATCAATTTGGAATTATCTCTTTACTCTTAGGTTGTTCCTCATTTTTTCTTTTCTCATTTTTTGGAATCGAGAATTGCTTCTAAGGTTCTTCTTTTAATCCTTCTAAGGGGTCATATTTATGGTCTATCTTTAGATTGTATACATTTCCTTAATTCTGAAAATTCTTTATGCATATTTTGTTGTAGTTTATTATAACCATACTCCTTTATTTCCTTTAATAGTTCTCTTTGTATATCTATTATTTCTTGGTTTATTTTTTCCTCTTCCATACTTCCTTTTTTTTTTATAACCTTAGGGGTATTTCTGATGAGTGTTAGTTCTAACTTCCGTCATGTTTTCAAGGGTATTTTTGAATTTTTTAAAACCTGAAGGGTATTTCTGAAGATTCTTTAAACCTTAGGAGTACTTTTGATCTTTTTCCAATCAACTTGCTTGTAAGTGTTACAGAAATATCATCTTGTTATTTTGATAACGAAAATTATTATTATTTTTTCGTTATGTGAACTGCCGTGACAATTTAAATTGTGGTTTTAGAGAAATCATGAAAGATTGTTGGTAGTTTTAGACATTAATGGTATTTGTGTAACACTAATTAGGAGATTGATGATATATTTTTCACGCTCAAAAAGTAAGTTGTAGATTTCAAAAAAACTATGAAATTTGGTGGTAGATTTGTTAGTTTACCTTACAAATATCATGCGGAATCGCACTTAGTGATTAATAAGTTTGTGATGTTCTACTTTGCCTTAACAGGATTTCACATAAATCATGTTTAAGAAGAATCTTGGGTATCTAGTAATTTGTTATTTTCTACCCTACCTTATCAGGATTTGCACCAACAGTTCAACTTGGATTGAGAAAACTATTAGCCTGGTAGATTTGCCTCATTCTTTGGCACAAATATTGGAAAGGGTACATAATATTTTACACAAGTCACAAAATACTTCGAGGAGTACCAGTTTGGAATCTCTTCTGGGAAGCACTAATGACATCTTTAAGCTGGCTGATATGATGAAATTTCTTCGCAATGCCATCTTGCTCTGTTTAACTGCCTTTCCACGAAATCACATCTTAGAAGAAGCTGCTTTAGTTGCTGAAGAGCTATCTGTTACAAAAATGAATTCTTCTGGCTGTTCAGTGACCCCATGCAGAGCTCTTGCAAAATCTCTTTTGAAAAGTGATAGGCAGGTATTGTAATTTTAAACTTCTTACTGCAGACATATTCACATCTCATATGCTGTGAAGAAATTGTCTTAGATTTTTTTCCCTTTTGGTTTACCTCCTTGATAGCCTTTTGAAAAGTGATAGGCAGGTATTGTCATTTTTAACTTTTTATTGGCAGACATTCACATCTCATTTGCTGTGAAGAAATTGTCTTTTAAATTTTTTTTTTCTGTCTGGTTTAGTCCCTCGGTAGGCTTTTGAAAAGGGATAGGCAGGTATTGTCATTTGTAACTTTTTACTCAGACATATTCGCATCTCATATGCTGTGAAGAAATTGTATTTTAGATTTATTTCCCTTTTGGTTTAGCCCCTTGATAGGGAGGACTACAAGTTATATTGAAGTTATTAGTTTTTGTCTTTTAGATAATTATAAGAGGAGTCTTTTATAGATTGTTCAAAATATGACAAAAAATCCTATCCTAATTTTTTTCACCAACATCCTGACCTTTTAGTTCAGCCTTCACCCACATAAGATGGCAATCCCAACGCCTGACTGTTAGCAACCCGGTTTTCTGGGGCAACTTTTCTGTTGACCTCCTTTCCAAAATCTTAATTTTATTCAATTTTAGCAGGTTTACCAAAGTTATATTTCTCTACCAGCGTCCTGTTGGCCATCAAAACACCACCAACCCAATATGAAAACTCATGCTGACTTTATTATGTCCCTTAGTAATGCAATTTAGTTTAAATCTATGCTAAACAACACCTATGGTCCCCTAACTTTTATCGATTCTACACTTTGGTCTCATAACTATTTTTTCGTTAGATTTGGTCCCCATTTTTTTAATTTTCACAAATTTGGTTTAAAAGGACTAAATTTGTTCATTTTGGAAAGTTAAGGACTAAATCATAAGAAAAATGTAATTTTAACACGTTAAATTTGCCAATATTTCAACATACTTTCTACCTTTGGATTAAATTTGTTAAATTTGAAAAGTTAGGGACCAAATCCACAGAAAAAAATTGGGGGACCAGAATTGGTGTTAGGGGACCACAGATGATGTGAAATAATCTTTGTTTTCAACAGGTGGAAGTGGCATTGTGTGTATTGCTTTAAATAGCTATGAATTTGGATTTGGTTTGTGGCCAACTGTTATTCATGGTTCTATTGAAAGGCAGTAAGAAATAGTGAGTTGGATGTAAAGTAGCCCTGATAATGACTATGCTATTGCCACGTTTAGTGTGGATAGTTTATATACATCATAGCTTATAATCTACATGCAGAGTTTTATCTTTCATAATTGTTTCTAAATGTCTTCTTTTGTCGTGCTTGCTTTTTCCGTAGGATTTATTGTTATGTGGAGTTTATGCGAGGAGAGAGGCTTTTTATGGTAACATGGATTATGCAAGGAAAGTTTTTGACATGGCTTTGTTATCTATTGAAGGTCTTCCTAGGGTAAGTTCTCCATGTTTATATGGAAACATCTTAAAATATTGATTTAGTTAAATTTGTTTGTAGAGAAGATTTCTTGTAGAAGAAAATAAGTGCCATGGCAGAATAATCTTCTTTTGGGAAGTTGTTATGAATTTTTTTCCCCTTCTGTATATTTATGTTGTGTATTTGCAACTTGATATTAAAGCAGTGAATCTCTAGATATTTTGCAATTTTTTTGTCATATGACTCCTAAACAAATGGTTACGTCAAGTTAAATCTTTGGAAATTTCAGTGTCATTGTTCTTAGGCATTTCCTCTTAACACTAGTACCTTGCTACCCTAAATCCAACATAAAAAAGGGACAGGTGACACGTCTTATATATGTCAGATGGAAGCTACAAAATTACACATGCACTTCTGACAAGCTTAATTTTAAACCAGTTTGGTCATATACCCTGGCCAAGTAGCAACACTTATGCTGTGTTTGGCCAAGTAGTAACACTTATGTTGTGTTTGGTTGGACTGAAAAATAAGTCAGGAATGGAATAGATTCTTATTCGGTCTCTAGGAATCATGATTCCATTCCCATCTCAATTTTACCCCAACTCCAAATATAACCCTAAACTCAAATCCCAAATCCCAAATCCCAAAACCCAAAACTCTAAATTCCAAAACTCTAAATTCCAAAACCCAAAACCCCAAACCCAAAACCCTAAACCCAAAACCTTAAACCCTAAACCCTAAATCCCAAAACCTTGAACCCTATTTAGAAAAATAATAATTTTAACTCTAAACCTAAACCCCCAAATATAACCCAAAACCCAAAACCCAAAACCCAAGATCCCTAAATCTCTAAACCCCAAATCTCAAATCTTGAATCTCTAAATCCTAAACCCTAAACCCTAAATCCCAAAATTTAAAACTCTAAATCCTAAATCCCAAATCTCAAATCCCAAAACCCTAAACCCTATTTAGAAAATAATAATTTTAACCCTAAACCTTAACCCACAAATATATCCCTAAACCTTAAACCCCAAATCCCAAAACCGTAAATCCCTAAATCTCAAATCCCAAACCTCAAAACCATAAACCCTATTTAGAAAAATAATATTTTTAATAATATTTTTTCTTTTTAAGTAATAATTATTTAAAAAAATAATGATTTTAATAATGTATTTTGTCTGAAGAAAAAATAATAATTAAATGATATTATTTAAACTTTATTGAATATAGGGATATTAAGGTAATATACAGTGTTTTTCATTCCATTCCAGTTGTAAACACAAAATTGTTTCTATTTCATTCTAATACCGATTTCGATTCCGATTCCATTCTGTGAACCAAACGCCACCTTAGAGATTCGATCGGAGATAATCACCCAATGGGGGTTACAATCTACCCAGTCTACCCATCATATAGGTCTGATACAATATCTTGTGAAATTTGGGCTAAGGAACACTGGGCCACTTATGTGAGGTATCTGTGCCAATTCCCTTTTCCCTAAAAAAACTTAAGCTTCACTTGTGAGACACGTGATCATTTCCCTCTTCTCCAAGGATGCCCTTGCCAGGGGATTGCTACATCTAGTCCCTTTTGTCTATATATACATTTTAACCTCTTTCCTTCATCTTGGATATTATTCAATTAAATCCTACTAATTTTAATTGACACTAGCACAACTTTGTAATTTTATGGCCATTGTCTTGGGTCTATTTCCTTTTTTGGCTTTGATTTGAGATCTATTCCCCGATTCGAACATGGAAACGTGCCTATTACATTACGCACCCATTTGATTTGGGGTTAAGATTTTTGCAAGTTCTATAATTAAAAGTATATGTTAGTCCTAGATCTTTTAGAGCATACATCTATCAAAACTTACATTTTAGTCCTCTATCTTTTAAGGATACATTAAGGTCATCTAACTTCTTGAAAGTTCCAATCAAGTCTAAATATTGTTTTTTTTCAAGCGTAAATTTGGAATTTTGAAAAATAATACCAAAAAATCAAAAGATTCAAAATTAATAAAAAAAATCCAATTTTTTAAAAAAACCAAAAAAAATAAAAATAAAATAAATCAGTAAAAATAATAAAAATAAAAAACATTCAATCTATATTCATAATGAAAAAAATTAATTTTTTTGTTTTAAGTTTTTAACTTTTCTCATTTAAAAAAATTAGGAATTTTTTCCATTTAAAATGTAAGTTTTTATTTTTTTAAATCAAATTTTTAATATTCATTTAAAAAATACTACTTTTTGTATATATATTTTTTAATTTTGGTACACTTGGGAAAAAAATTACCATTTGAAGTTGATTGAAATTTTTTAAAAATTAGAGGATCCTAGATATATATATATATACCTTAAAATATAGAGAACAAAAGTGTATTTTTGGATGAATTAAAGGATCTTAGGTATATATCTTACTAGATAGAGAACTAAAGTGTAAAATTTTGAAGAATCACGGGACTTGTAAAAATGTTAGCCCGTTGATTTTTACCAATAACATGATTAATTTACATACTATCCTTTTATACCAATAAGTGAGTAATTATGATTTTAATGCTTCATTATCTTGTTTTTTTCTCCATCCAGAGTCTCATTTTGCTCCTCAAATGTGTCTTTCCTGAATTTGAAGCATTGTTCGG
The DNA here is from genome assembly GCA_033030585.1 of Hippophae rhamnoides. Lineage (NCBI taxonomy): Eukaryota > Viridiplantae > Streptophyta > Magnoliopsida > Rosales > Elaeagnaceae > Hippophae > Hippophae rhamnoides. The sequence continues at coordinate 13,912,486 of CM065433.1, read as the reverse complement.
TTTGACCATCCATTTTTATTCTTGTTGTGGTCTGTTTTTATGTTTGATTAAATCAGAGTTTTGTCTCTCTCTCTTTCTCTCCTGGCACTTTCTTCCTTTTAATCCAAATTTGATATTATTTAGTTTGCTGTTGTTGAGAAATTGAATATAGTTGAGAGTAAAATAAGAAGCATAAGAAACTCACACCGATCTTATTTCACTTGATTTAAAATAGAGCATTACAATTATATTTATAAGGGAGACTGTGATACTAGAAACCCTAACCCTAGCTAGACACTGAAACATATTAGGAAAATAAATATTTAAAATTTTATTCTTCAACACTCCCCCTCATGTTAGACATAGATACTGTCTATTTCAGCTTCTTCAATTGCAAAAGGCAAAATAACTAGAGAAAAGCAAAAACATTAAATAATAACCAAAAGAAATAAATAGACCAGCTAATGAAACCACTCGTAGTTTGAAACATTTGATAAGCCCACAGGAAATAATAAATCATTCCACATTATTAGACCACATGTGGTAGAAGGTCTATAGGGATGTAGGGGAGACACATTAAAATCCCTAATAATGTAGGGGAGATGCACGGTAGAGTTTCTAAGAGTGTAGGGGTACACACAATAAAGTCTTTAAGAGTGTAGGAGGGAAGTACAAGAACTCGAATTTTATCGAGCACATACATAAAAGAGAAAGGAATACCCAATTAAACATTAATAATTGTTGTGCAGCCCAAGATCTGCTAGCTGAAGTAATGGAACATTGTAACCACCAACACGGGATGCAAGGAAAGCATATCAAATAAACATAAATTTGAAAGACAGCCAACTAATTGAGAAACAACGAAAAAGAATTCCCAAACCAAAGATGTGCTATAAATGAATAAATCCCATAATGTGAGCAATATTGACTAATAGCTAGACAATCTGAAAGAGTGAATTCATACAGATATGGGATTGACTTTTTTTATAGAACAGTGAAATTGGAAATGGGAATGGGATAGAAGAACTGGTTGATGGTGGCTTGAACAAGGGCTAGTGACTTCATGAGTTTGACAACAGTGAGAAGAGAACAACAATGGCTTTTTTTTTTACCTTTTTTTAACGGACAGACTCAAAGACAACTATGGGAGAGAGGGCAAAATAGTGAAATTGAATTAGGTTTGCAGATCAAACCCACCCATTCTGATACCATGATGAGAAATCAAATATGGTTGAGAGTAAAATGTGAAAGCAGAAGACACTCATACCGATTTTGTTTCACTTGATCTAAAATAGAGCATGACAATTATATTTATAGGAGAGACTGACACTACAAACCCTAAACCTAGTTGGACACCTAAACATATAAGGAAATTAAATATTTAATATTTTATTTTTCGACAGCTGTCAATATTGATTCTTGCGACCCATTTTTATTTATATGTAACCAAGCAGGAACAACAGTCTAATGCACCTCTTCTGTATTTATGGTATGCTGAGCTGGAGCGTGCTAATACTCCTAGTGATGATAATGAATCCTCATTCCGTGCAATACATATATTGTCTTGTTTTGGGAGTAATGTGATTTATGTTCCATTTAAAAGACAACCGTCAAGTCTGCAATTGCTAAAGGCACACCAAGGTTTCCAAGAGAGAATAAAAATAGTACAATCAGCATGGGTTCGTGGTGTCATAGATGAACAGTCCATTGCTGTCGTATGTGCATCAGCTTTATTTGAAGAGTTGACCTCTGGTTGGGCTGCAGCTATTGAAGTTTTAGATCGGGTTTTGAAGATGGTGCTGCCAGGTGCATTTTTACAGCCACTGACAATCAATTTTATTTGAGTAATGATTTCCATATGTTTGCTATGCAAGTGTTACTTTTATCATTTTATTTTAGTTTCCCTTTCTCCCAAAACATAAACTTTTGAGTGGTGCCCAACATTTCTTCTATGTTTTATTTTGTATTTATCTAATACTCCATCAAGTTTGGGTTCTGCATATTTTGTTAGGTCCACTGCTAGATATATTTGTCCCAGAAATTTGCCAATTTAAAAAAAGTCTCACATAAGTTGCTCCCCCTCGTAGAAATGTTTTGACATGCTATTGTTACTTATTACTTTTTAGTGCAATGAACTAGGGATACATTTTTTCCCTTGCAAGTATCTTAGACCATTGTCTTTTTGACTTAAAATGGTTTATCATGGCCAACTATTATTTGCAGAAAGAAGAAGCAATAGTTATGAGATGGAACTTTTGTTCCAATTTTATGTGAGGATGCTTGAGAGACATCATCATCAATTGAGTCTTTCAAAATGCTGGGAGTCCATCTTTCGTGGGCTGCAAATATTTCCTTTTAGCCCCGAACTTTATAGTGCCTTAGTGGAGATTGGCAATCTCCATACAACTCCAAATAGACTACGTTGGATGCTTGATGATTACTGTCACAAGTAAGACTATATCTTATTTGTTTTCCAATTTAATGTATGCTTGTGTTGTGTCTCCATGCATGTATAGATAAAATGAGGACAAAGCAGTTACAGAATAATAAAACAATTGTGAAGTGTTATCATCATGCTTTGTTTTCCGTTCTTTATAATCTTCTTTGTGTTGCTAATATTTCATTTAGGGTTCTCGGAGATATAGCTAGTTAGAGTTAGGCCTTGGAGCTTTCTAATGGATAGGGCACTATTATTTGGTTTAGCATGATGCTTCCTTTTGTAAGTGGATTACTGGTCCGCTTTGTATTTTTGTAATTATTACATATTTTAGTATAATATAAGGTTTTGCTTGTTTTCTCTTACTAATTTGCATAACCTGTGCCCAAAAAAACTGTCTCCTCAGAATGCATGCATATGTTTTTGTTGCTGTAAGGGTGTGGGGCAATTTTGCTCTTCTAGTTTCCTTCTCGACAAGCTCTTAACACAAACATTGTTGAACCTCCTCTGACTTTTTATATGCCCCTCCCCTAGTTTTTGGTAATCATAATGCGGATTTGTCCAACTTCTTCGAGGTTTAGGCTCATTATAGGTCTGCTTTATTTGTTTGAGAGCGAATGCCACGGATATTACTACCATCAAAGGTGTAGTCCTAAAGTTGCCAATGGGCCGTGGCATGATGGCATGGCGCCCATTTGGGTATGTAGAAGGTATAGGGTTTAATTCCCAGATGCGGATATGTGTGTGAGTTATATTTAAAAAAGGTGGTGTTCAAAACTCAGTATTGGTCAAATCACCTGGACTTCAAGGGTCCTATTTTGACAACCCAATGGTTTTTTATGGTATTAGAGAAAAGTTAGCGGACTATAGTATCCAACATGCCTAACCTAATGGACTCCTATGGTATTTTTTCCAATGTGTATCCACATCTTGAATGAATTGGCTTCTAATTTAGTTTCCTTCTGTTTTTGCTTTTTTATTTTCTTTAGGGCTCATCCTCACCTAATACATTAAATTTTACATTACACCAACACTTAGAAGTGCCATTTTCTTTCAGTTTAAACTCCAAAGATAATGCTGCATTACACTGGTTTTAAATTTACCTGCAATGTTTGTGTACTCTTTTTCTCACTTTGCATAGTTTTAGCCTTACTATGTACACCTAATAGCTAAATGGAACAACCTTTCCCACCATCAAAGGCTCGGAAGCTTGTTTATGAACATTAATGTCGTAGGTGGGTGCGGATCAAAATGATGGTTTATGAAAAAATAAAATAGAGATACATGCTATGAAATTTTCATTTTATATCTGATTACTGGATTATAAATTATGCTTGTCAGATGGAAGGGCAGGAAGGTCTGGGAGTGTATCTTGGGTTCAAATTAAATCCAAGGGGCTTATTTTTCATTGTAGTATCCATTCAAATGTGCTAAAAGTGTATTTTATCACTTCTGATATCTTAGAGAATAGTCTGTTTATGTCTTTTGAGCATGTTTTTCTTTTTATTGTCAACACTTTCAGGAAGCAATCTGTGGTTGTATGGCTTTTTACGTTGACTTTTGAGATAAGTAGAGGTGGCTCCCAGCATAGAATCCATGGAATGTTTGAAAGGGCACTGGCAGTAGATAGATTTCATAAGTCAGTTCTTCTTTGGCGCTGCTACATCGCTTATGAGCTCACTATAGCTTGCAATCCTTCAGCAGCTAGGAGGGTTTTCTTTCGTGCAATTCATGCCTGCCCATGGTAAGAGCATGCTTCTTTGATGTATTAAGGCTTTGGTTCTTTTTATTCAAAAATAACAAGGTCTAAATCTTCTGAAAGTGCAAGGTCAATTCTAGATGTGCAGTGACTTCATTAAGTTGCTTCTCTAATATTTTATTTAGATTAGTGCTTTACATCCTAATTGATGATTGTTATTAAAATGAACCCCTTAGATATCGTAAATATTGAACAATCTAAACATAAGCAAAACACCCAACGAAGATATTCCAACAAACACAAAACCCAACTTAAATATGTATCTCAAAATAAAGTAAAGACAAGAGCAATAAAGAAAGAACACAATAATATTTATACCGGTTCAATTCAACCAATGCATTGTGTCTACTTCTTCACCCCTACAAAGATATGAGTTCCACTAGCTTCAAATAGAGATTATAAAGACAATAAGAGAAACAAGATGAAGAGAGTTACTCACTTTAGAAATAATACTCAAAAGACCTCTCAAACTATAACACGATCTATTCTTTACAAAACCAATTATTAACGTATGCAAACTCTCCAATTATATCTTATAAGAAACTCAAAATAATTCTTGAAATCTTTTGAAATTGAAACTCACGATGAAGCTAAGAATAAGACTTTTCCCATAAAAGATTGTCATCATTTTAAGTTTCTAAATTTTTTACAGTTCCTCTCAATCCAGAGCACTTAAAGAGTTGCTTCAATTCAATAGCTCTACAACACTGTAGCCTTCTCAGCTTTCATATCATTCCAATGCATCTTAAAATTCTCTAGCAATAAAGATTTGCAAGATTCTGGATTGGCCCATTGAACGGGTATGTTACTTTGTAGCTTAGACCAAAGATTATGAGCAAAATATAGAAATAAATGATTAATGTCTTCTAAACTTCTCTTTCAAAGTACGTACCAATTGTGTGAAAGACAGCTTTAGAAACTTTGATTGAATTTGATCCATTGTGTTGACCTTACCAAGTACACTTAGCCACTTCAACACGTTAACTTTACTTGGACTAGGATAATTCCACACTAAAGCATAGTGATCAAAATCTAGTATATTAGTATTATCTGCAAGAAACTCGAAGATTTATAAGAAAAACTACTAGACGACTCATTAATCCATATCCTTGTGTCAAATATATTAACTCTAATAAATTACTCCTAAATCTGATATCAAAATTACAAAATCATCGACCTCATAATCATTTAAATTTCTTCTATTCTAAATATAAAATTTCAACTTTATAGTGAAAACAATTTGCTTATTGGAGTATTTTTATCCAAACTTAAACTATATAACATTGGGTATCTAGTTGAAAGAGAGCCACCTTCTAATCAAGAATGTTCCCAAATCAAATTTAATTCCATTCCCCACCTTGTAACTCAAATTAGAAAAGAGGAAATTAAATTGAAAAATTGCCATCGTCCACTATTGTTGAAATCTTTGACTAAAGTTGTGATCCCTAATATTTAGCACTAGGAGTAATGAGAATATTATAGCTTATCAGGTATGAGTAGGATATGATCAGATTTGATTAGAAAGAATTGTGTATTAAATTAGTTTCTTTTTCTATTTGTTTCTTGTGTTATAAATTAGGTCATAATGTTTGTACATAACTAAGAAATACAAAACACAGTTTTCTTTCAACCCTCTCAAATCTAAATGGTATTAAAGCTTGGTTTCCTAACCATCTCAATATGGAAAACCTGATAAAGACCCCATAAACAAACCCTGGAATCCTCAACAAGGATTCAAAAATTATCCCCAACATGAACTCAAATGGTAGCTCTTTCCTACAACTCACCTTTGAAAAACTAAATGGGAGAAATTTTAGGAAATTGGCTCAGTAATTGAAGTTAATTATTAATGGAAAAGGGAAGATGGGTAACCTCACTAGAGACACAAAGATACCAACAACCACAGATGTTGGTGCTCTCTAATGCTAGAGCTCAAAAAATTCCATGGTGATAGCTTGGCTCTTCCATTCCATGGTACTCTCCATTGGTAAAACATATCTATTTTTACTTGCAACAAAGGACATATGATAAGTTCATGAAACCTACTCAGATGGTGAAAACTTTGCCCATTATTTTGACTTAAACTTAAAAATGGAAACTAAAACAGGGGGTGAAGAATGTAACATATTATTGTATGGATATGACCTCTCTTCGGCAAGGGATTGATTGGAGTGCTCAGGATACCATACGTTATTGAAAAAAAACTAAAAAATGAGAATTTTTGAGTTTCTGGCTTGATTGAATAATGAACTCGATTATGTTTGGGGTAGGTTTCTCAATCGTTGACCATATCCATCTGTGCTGAGGTTTTTTGTGAGGTCACACGCGAATACCATTGATAACAAGTGAAGATTGAAATGCGATTTAGAACTAATTGTTCTTTTGTATTTTCTTAATATGTTTGTACATGACTAGCTAGTAATTTATAGTGCAAATTTTCATGAATGAAAAAAAAAATTAAATATTTTAATTTATGAGAATAATATCACAAATAAATTCCTAATATTAACATAATTACAAAATTTCTAATAGTTATACTTTCATAATTATGCCTGCTTCAAATAAGGGATTTCAACTCCTCCTAAAGTTGGATCATAGATGTTTCATATCTAGCTTGCTAATGAATCATTGAAGTGTTGTTGAGGAACTCTTTTGGTGGATATATTTGCTGTTTGTTCTTTTGTGGGAACATAGGTTATGCAAATAATGTCATGTTTAACTTTTTCTTTGATAGGTCATGCAAATAATGCGATCTTGAACTTTTTTCTTTGATGAAATGTTTGTCTATTTCCACATGCTTTGTTTTGTCATGTTTAACTGGATCTAGGGATATATTAATGGTTGTTTTGTTGTCATAACAAAGTTTAATTAGAAATTTTATTGCAATTTAAAGTTTTAATAGCTTTTTTTAGACATTAAGCTTCACAAATTTCTTGCACAATTGCTTTAGACTCAGCTTCAGTACTACTCCTAGCAACGACATTTTGTTTCTACTCTTCCAAATTACTAAGTTTTCGAGCACAATATTTTGTAGTGGACCTTCTATCTTTTACTGAACCAGTCTAATCTGCATCAATAAAAATTTGTCTTTGGTTTCATTTTTCTCAAAGAACAAACTTTTGCTTGAAGACTCCTTTAAATACTTGAGAATTTTGTAAACAACTTCTAAGTGAGCTTCTTTTGGAGAGTGTATGCATTGACTTGTTATACTAATTGTAAAAGAAATATCAGTTTTGGTGTGAGATAGATATATTATATTTCCTACTAATCTTTGGTATTTGTTTTTGTCTATTGGTCTCCCCACATCTTCATCATATCATCTTACTTTTATTGGGTTTGTCACTTGGTTTGTATCCAAGTGTTAAAGATGATTTATGAGTGTATGTATTAGGTGTCTAACACTAGGTGAATATATAAGTTGTGTATTAGGTGTCTTAGTGGTGTATTAGTTGTATGTCACCTAATATTGTCTCTATCTTTGTATATAAATAGGTAGTGTCTTTGAATGAGAATAAGTAGAGTGAATTCTAAGTTTTACAGTTATTACTGGAAGTGATACTACGGGAATTTCATCTCTTAAGTCTTTCCTACATACTCAGTTTCACACGAAGGATTTGGGGATGTTAAAGTATTTCTTGGGTGTTGAAGTCACAAGGAGTAAAAAAGGTATATTTCTATCTCAAAGAAAATTTGTCCTAGACTTATTCATTGAGACAGGAAAATTAGGAGCAAAACCTGTAGTGCTCCAATGACTTCGAACATCCACCTTACATGAGATGGAGAACCCTTTAAAGATTCTGAGAGATATCGAAGGGTGGTTGGAAAGCTTAATTATCTTATTGTGACTCGTCCAGATATTACGTATTCAGTCAGTGTTGTTAGCCAATTTATGTCATCCCTAACAGTTCATCATTGGGCAGCGTTAGAGCAAATTTTGTGTTACTTAAAAGGAGCACCTGGACATGGCATCTTGTATGCAAATCATGGACATACTCATATTGAATGTTTTTCAGATGCAGATTGAGCAGGTTCCAAAGTGGATAGAAGATCCACATCAGGCTATTGTATTTTCATTGGAAGAAATTTGGTCTCATGGAAGCAGAATATTGTGTCACAATCGAGTGCAGAGTCAGAATATAGGGCTATGGCACAATCTGCGTTTGAGATAATATGGATATATCAGCTCTTGGATGAAGTAGGTCTTAAAACTTCAGTACCAGCGAAATTGTGGTATGATAACCAAGCTGCTCTTCATATTGCTTCTAACCCTGTGTTTCATGAGCGAACTAAACACATTGAAATTGATTGTCATTTTGTTTGCGAGAAAATTCAACAAGGTTTGATTTCTACATGATATATGAAGACTGGAGAACAATTAGGAGATATCTTCACGAAAGCTTTAAGTGGGGTTCAGGTTGATTATCTTTGTAACAAGTTGGGTAAGTCTTCAATACCCAATTAATCATTGAGCACAACAATTTTCTCTCTTGTAAAGCACACCTCTCTCTAATCTTTTATGATCAGAAAGAAATTCTTCTCTAGGTATATCCTCAACTCTTTTTCAAAGCAATGAGAATCTCCATTGTCTCGCAAACCATTCATGTTTTATCTACCATGTAAGGAAAACTTATTAAAGGTCCTCTAGGTTTTTTCGAATGTAAGACCAACTCTGCCATATATTATTCTTACAACGAAGTAGAGCCAAATTTAGATCTCTCTCTCTAAAATTTGGGCGTCTAAACTAACAATTGTCAATTTTATCGATACTCCTTCACTGAATTTACTAGTATGAACATGTTTATCCAATAGATTCCTTCCAGAAAAGAATTCCTTCACCATATGCACCACATTTCTCCACCCTTTTTTCTTCTTTCCTGCATGGATGGTTATTATGTCTCTTCTTTAGAGATGAATGACAATGGATCGGATCAAATCCGATCCGGTGATGATCTGATCCCATCTATTGTTCAAAAAATACAGTCTGATCTGAACTATTTTGATCTGTGGATTAGATGAATATCTATGACCTTATTCAAATTGTTTCATTTTTCTTCCTAAAACTAAAACATTATTTGATATGGTGCATTACATATTTTAGATTGATAGATTAAAAAAAAAGGATAACATTATATATTGTAAGAATTTTTGGCATAGAAGGCTGTGAATTAATTCTAAGGATGAAGAACTATAGAAAAGGAATGAATTCTGCCTAATTCAATTCTTGCTGAATTTCTTTAACTTGGATAGCAAGAAAAAAATTGCAAAACTGCATCAATTCTCAACTGCCTAGCCTAGAGTGCTATCCTATGCTTATAAAACGTGAAGTTTTGAGTACCAAAATTGACACCTCACACAAGAAGACAAACAGATTTAGCCTCAAAATAACTAACAAAGCATATAAGTAAAAATAAAAGCAAATAACAATAAAATGGACTAAGCTCTTGTGTCATTGCCCTTCTCTTGAAGATGAGTCCATCATCTTGAGCAGCAGTTAGAGGCTCAGTAAACACCAAATTATCATCAGGAGCGTGATAAGAAGTAAATCCTTGATGTTGAAAGAAGATGAAATCTGTAGGTTAGGTGGCAATTCCAAAACATAGGCATTTGGACCCATTTTAGGATTGATTCGATTCTTTCTGTCCTACAACTTAGAATAAGTTCCAGCTGAGGATCTGCCCTTGCCAAGATGAGCCATAACCAACTCTCCGACCTCAAAATCCTTGCATCTCCTCTTGTTTGCTTGAAGCTTGTATTGGTTGTTGGAAAAAGTCTAGTGTTTGTGTACATCAACTAGCATTTTGACAATGTCCTCGGCAGTCTTAAGTGCTTGTTTACTCTTGAACACATTTAGACAAGAATTGTCAGTAGTGAAATTGGGCATCTTGACATAGACAACATTAAATGGTGCTTTCCCGGTAGATCTGTTGATAAAGCTGTTCATAGCAAATTCTGCCTGTGTAGAGCCAAATCCCAATGTCTAGGGTGATCATCAGAAATGCATGTAGATTACCTTAAGTACGATTAACAACTTCAGCCTGACCATCAGTTTGAGGATGACAAGTTGTGTTAAACTTCAAAACAGTTCCAAATTGTCTCCATAGTTCTTTCCAAAAATGACGGGTACATCCCAGTCCAAGACAATAGACTTAGGAATGCAACAAAATGGACCATCTTGGAGAAACGATCTGCCACCATTACAGAATCCATGTGTCTAGGAGTTTTAGGAAGTCTCAAGACAAAAGTCATGTCGACATCTTCCCAAACATTTTCAGGGATAGGCAAAAGAGAGTACAAATCTGTATTTTGAGCATGGCTCTTAGCTGCTTGACAAATAGGCCATCTCTCAATATCTCTGGAGGTATCTTTCCATAACTGAGGCCATTAATATTTTACTCTCAAGAGCTGCTATAGTCTTTTCCCTTCCCAAGTGTGCTTGTAAGCCATTAGCATGATACTCTTGAATGAGGTACTCTTTCAAAGAAGTTCTTGTAATGCATAGCCTATTCCCTTGGAATAAGAATCCACTGTCTATATAAAAATCACCAGTGTGTTGTTTGAGTTCACAAGCAGCCCATATAACCTGAAAATCTTTATCTTCAGCATACTGGGTAACATCTTGGAGGAGAACTCTCTTACTGGGAAACATCAATGTTTTCCATTGATTCCTCAAACTGGGTAACATCAGCTTTCACAGTAGGTGGACGCTCTTACTCAAAGCATCAGCCACAATATTCTGTTTTCCTTATGTTTAAATAAGAAATTAAACCTTTGTAAGAACAATACCCATCTATTATGCATCTTATTCAAGCTCTTTTGAGAACTTAAGAACTGCAATGACTGATGATCACAAAAAAGGGGTGAATTCTTTATGTATTAAATAATGTTCCCAATGTTTCAATGCTCTAACTACTGCAAAGAACTTTTGTTCATATTGAGACCACTTCCTCCTTGCCTCACTAAGTTCTTCACTATAGAATTCAATAACTTTACCTTCTTGTATCAACATTGCACCAATTCCAGAACTAGAAGCGTCAATCTCTATTTCAAAAACAAGATCAAAATTGGTCAATAACTTGTTGATCCACTCCTCACTGAAATTTTTCCTTTTTTAAGGAGTTAGTAATGGCGCCAACTATAGAGTTGAAATTTTGGATGAACCTCCTATAAAATGTGGCCAACCCATGGAAACTCTTCACCTCATGAACATTGGAAAGAGCTGGCCACTCTTGGACAACTTGCACCGTTTTGGATCCATTGAAACACCTTGAGCACTTATAACAAAGCCCAAAAATATTAGTTTTTTAGTTAGGAATTCACATTTTTTGAAGTTGAATAACAGTTTGTTGGATCTCAAAGCCTCTAAAAAAGCTCTCAAATGTTGTAATATTCTTCTTATGTTTACTAAAGATAAGAATGTCGTCTAAGTAAACTACAACAAAATCATTAATGAAAGGTTTCAAAACTGGGTTCATTAGCCTTATAAAGGTGCTAGGCATTGTAAATCTCGAATGACATGACTTTTCATTCATAAAGACAAACCTTAGTCTTAAAAGATGTCTTTTATTCATCTTTAGGCTTGATCCTGATTTGGTGGTAACAACTCTGTAAATCCAACTTGGAAAATATAATAGAACCTTCCAATTTGTCTAGCGTATCCTCTAATCTTGGAGGAATGTTTTCACTTTAGAAGGGTAAACAGTAGAACCAATAGTGATTTTTGTTACCATTAATGCCAAAACAACCTGACTGGATTTCAATTCTTGAAGTATTCTAGAAACTAAAATGTTCAACAACACAGGTTTGTTAGGTGTAGCTTCCTCTAGCTGTTGGGTGCTCAACTGAGGGACTATATTAATATCTTGTTCTTTCAAACGAAAGAATAGGTAATGTCTTTCCTTATATGCAATGTGTCTTTATCTAATTGCCATGGTTCCTAAAAGAACATGACATGCATCCATCTCCAATATATCACAAGCTATGATATCTTGATAGAATTTTCCAATAAATAAGGACACCTTACAAGTCTCAATCACTCTTGATTCATTCCCCTTTTTAATCCATCCCACCTTATAAGGACTTTGATTTTTTTCAATAGGTAGTCTCATTGTGCTCACCATACTCCTAGACACAACATTTTCACGTCTCTGAGATTGCTTAGGCTCCCTAGGTGTAAGTAATATTCTTTGATATAGGAGGGTTGCGTGGGTCCCATCCCGCTATAAGCAAAGGGATTGATCTTGTTGGTATCAAAGTCATCTTATGAGATTGGAAGACTCCCTAAGTGGGGGTTGTATGATGTAATGTGTTTGCGCATGTCTCACATTGTTGAGAAAGCTAAGTGGTGATGTGTTTATAAGGAATATACTCTCTTACATGGTATGACACGTTTTTTGGTTTCTCCCTAGAATGAAAGCCGTGAGGTCTCGCTAAACTGTTAAGTGATGACCGTGGGTCCGTTCAACTTGCAATTATAGGCCAAAACGAACAATCTCATGCTATGTGAAGTGGGTCTTGTTCTGTTTTAAATGATTGACCCTTCTGTGTTTTTTTTTTTACTTTCCTATTTATAATAAATATACTTGAAATTTGATTTAACATTTTCACTAATGTTATATATAATTATATAAATTCCAAAAACAATTGATACGTTTATAATAAATTTTTTATTATTAACTTGATCCCGTTTAAAATTTTGACTTGAGCATAATTTAAATATTCATTCAATAAAATCGATAAGATTTTCTTTTATTTACAAATAAAAAAATAAAATTTGAGTTAATTAATCAAAAGTTAGAAAAATAATATCGTGTATAAATGTAAAAAAAATAGTTATGAATATAATGAGATTTGAATCTTGGTTTAACAAACTTTAAAAAATAATAGATAGATTTATAAAAATTTAAGAGAGAACAATTCTAAAAATGATTATTTATAAAGTAAAATTTTCCAAATAAAGTGTAGTTTGGGCCCTGCGCCAAGCTAATATTGAGGATGTCCAAGTTTGCGCTAAACAAGGAATTGATTCGTTGGAACCCCTTAGTGGATATCCCATACCCTTGACCACCCACTATGATTAGCAAGCATTTCAATGATATCACAAGTGGAAGTGGTGGGATTTAGCTACCACCATATGCAAGAAGTTTGTAACCACTCCCTGTACATATGAAATTATCCATAGTGTTTTCTGATGGGTACTTTACTTTTTATTAGTAGTGTATTTTAAGGAAAAAAAATTAATTCATGTTAGGAAGTTTCCATGGAGCCAATGCACTGCTTTATCTATATGTTGTGTGGGTAGTATGCACCAAGTCTTAACATTATATTCTTAATGTTTAATGCCTAATTTAGTACTTAACCTAATCATTGACTTAGTCTAGTCCGTATCCTTTCACTTATTGTCCCAATTGGCATATATTGGTTATGGACTAAATTTGTAGATGTGAATGGTTATGGACTTAGTAGGAGAAAAATGTGACAGGTTATAGATTGAATTGCGAAAATAATGTGAAATGAGTAGAGCTGCAGCCACAGTTCTTTATTTTATTTTATTTTTATCTTTTAATGGTGTTTCAATGCAGAAAGCTGATTGTAGTAGTTGAAATATTTATTATGGTAAACTAACAAATATGTAATTAAAATATTAAAAAAGTTGCAAATATACCATCTAAGTTTATCGGGTTACAAATATAGCATTGAAGTACCGTAGGTGTTACAAAAATACCATCCTAGTGCAATTTATGATATTTTTGTGCTATATTTATAACACAAAAACGTTACAAAAATACCATCTAAGTTGTATGGATGGTATTTTTGTAACACTTATGGTACTTCATTGTTATATAGATGGTATTTTTCAACTTTCGTGATATTTTGATGATATATTTGTTAATTTATCCTATTTATTATCTTAAATTATGATTTACCTTGAGTACAATCCCTAAATCAAGTGGCCTGATAGAAAAAAAGAAAATTAGATTTGCTATGCAAACTTTACAAACCTGACCAATGTGTATAATTAGGTTGTTGACTTTAACATAAATCAATGGTTATTACGTGATGACTTTGTATAGCCGGAACACAGAGAGACCACCAAATCCTTGCAAACATCAATTGGGTCTAATATATGAGTTTTGGAGGTCCTGAAAAATATCCCAAAATTCGCGTACTTAACATATGTATAGCTATAACTTGTGCCTTACTTAATTTAATGCATGTAAGTAAGTCATATATGCTTTGTACATTGTCAAAACTTTGAATTTTGGGGGCTCAAAACAGCCAATATTGTTTCCCGTGCTTTTGTTTTGGTCTACTTTGATTATTTGATACTGTCGCCAGCCTTTTGGAGTACAGCTCATAACTTCTGTCTGTATTCCAGGATACTACAATCCGGCATTTGCCTTTTATGTTTATTTATTTATCTATTTCTAATGTGGAAGACTATTTATTTGTATGTATGACTTGATGACTGCTCTGCCATGCCCCTTTTTCCCTGCGGCTTGAGAAACGATTTTGGTTGCATTATTTAATGAGACTTAACATTCCTTTTCTCAAACAAACCAATTATCTCCCCATTACAATTAACAGGTGATGTGTTTTGTAGGTCAAAAAAGCTGTGGTTGGATGGTTTTCTTAAACTCAGCACTATCTTGTCTGCTAAAGAGATGTCAGATCTCCAAGAAGTCATGCGTGATAAGGAGTTGAATTTGAGGACTGATATTTATGAGATCCTTTTGCAAGATGAGCATGTACCCTAACCTTTCAGTAGTTTGCAGATCTTTTTACTGAACTACTTCTTGGTGTCCTTGTGCCGTATAGCCATTGTTCCCCTCACTTTCCAAGTTAGCTAATGGGGGTTTGGACTGCCTTTCATTATCGCAGTAGATGTTATTTGTTAACTTTTTTATATAAAAAAAGAAAAGTAAAGGAATTTGCCGGACAAAACATCAAGAAAATTGCATGAGATGTACTCCATATTTGCTATAAATTTCATCTTGTAGTTTATTGTTAAGAAGCTTAGGAGTTTGCATGCTTTAGGTTGTGAAATTTTCTCACCAAGATTAGAACAAGTATTATCGATATCACAAAAACGAACATAGAATTTACCAAAAGTTTTAGTGTAATCAAATTTAGTTGTTAGTAATCTCAATTTTGTTTGCTTTACTTAGAAGTTCTTTCATTAGCAAGAGTAAGTACATTCCACGCATCTTTAGTAGTCTCATAGTTTAAGATGCGATGAAACTCATTCATTGATCCTGCATCAAAGATGTGAGCTTAATTTTTCTTTGTTTGCCCTACTAAAGGTGTGCTCTTTAGTGGTTTAGTATTTTCTTGGCTTTATTGTTGTTACATCATTTGTTGTTACCGAAGGTGGTTCCCAAGCATCAAGAATAACATCTAAGGTGTTTTCATCTTGTCTAAGAAATGTTTGCATACAAATCTTCCAATAAAGGTAATTATATTGATTAAAGAGTGGAGTCTAACATATGATTTAGGTATGTTAGTTGACTCCTTAATTCTTTTCTCATAAGGTTTATCATGATTTGTACTTGTATCTTTACTTTCTTGGGATACCATTTTTCACCATCTTTATTACCTACATTAGATGATAAATCATTAGAAAACTTGGCTAAAATTTTGTTAACAACCTTGCCGCTTTGAAGGATTGTGACATCCTTCATTTGTTATTCTACACTAGGTAGCTTTCTTGGTTCTTACTTTTGCAAATGCTCTACTAATTACTCAACTTGAGCTTAAACCCTTTTTACTGAAGCCTTTAAGGAATCCAACCTATGATTATTTGTCATTTGGTTAACCCTACTAATTTGAATAAAGGTATTTAAGTTATCCTCTAAAGTTGACTTTTAGGGTTGATTAGGTGGATAAGGTTGGTTTATCTATGATCTTTTTATTTGGTTTTGAACATATGCTCAGTTATTAATAATTTCCATTTAGAGTGATTATAAGTGCTAGAATCATACCTTTTCCTAAGAATGGCTTTTTCTAAGGTTCTTACACAAAAATCTCTTGAAATAGAACTACCATTAGCACCATGCCCTAATGTACCATAAAGTCCACATACCTTTTGAGTTGAAATTTGTAGGTAATGAGGAGTTATACCTACTCTTTTAATTATGCAAGTTGAAAGGTTGCTTTTTTTTGGCGAACTTCATGAACCTTTGCTCTTCGTCCTCTAGCACTCTTTTGTTGAGAATTAACACCCAACATTTCATATAGCTCATAGGTTTTCTTTTCTGTCTTTTCTTCCACAGCTTCCTTGTAGCATTATTATCAATAATGTACTAACATTTTTGTATCAGTCTATCATAAAAAAATTGGTTTTGAAGCTGTAGTCAGAAGCTATGGTGTGGGCATTGAGTTAAAAGGAGTTTGAATCAGTCCAAACTTCATGGAAGGGCTCTCCATCCATTTTGAGGAACATTGTTATCTTTGCCTTTAAATTGGTAGTCTTTTGATGGGAATAAAACCTACCCATAACTTTGTTTTAGACTACGTCCCAAGTTGGTTTCATCGAGTCTTTGTAATGGAATTTTTTGCACAATAGTATAAATTTCCTAATAAAATTTAAAGGATCTTCATTAAAGATACAGTGAAATAAAGATAACAAGGAATAATGAATATTTTTTCAATTCATAATTCCTTACAACCCTAGTTATATGCAAATAGTAACATTGTCAATGATTTGCAATGTGTATTCTTTCATCACTTTTTGCTTATATCTTAAAACATCCATGTTTACTTGTTGTTAAGGTTATTTCTCTTCCCCTTGATTATTGATGTTCATCCTCTTTGAAAGATATTTTGATCCTATAGATGTTATTAATAAAAAGTACAAGTTCTTTTCTCAAAGATCTCTTTCCTTTTATATATTAATGATGCTTATAATGATTATCAAGTTTTCAGTGTTATTAATACTAGTATACTTGACAATTACACCGAAAATTTAATTTAAAAAAATTAGGCGTATATATTTTGTATAATTTATAAAATAACTCACAAGTGTAAGAATTATTTATTAAAAATAATAAGCATATTTCCAAGGTTAGTCTAAATAGGAATGATGTGATTTTTAAATAATACAACAAATTCTTAAAAAGAAAAATAAAATATAAACATTTTGTCCCAAAGTTTTGGTTTGAAAATCTAATCTAATAAATATAAAGATAAATTCAATAAACATTTATGCAATTAAACAGTTATTATGTAGTGGAGAATTGAATGGATACATTATCTAGTTAATTATATTTGCTCAATATTTAAGTAGGTTGTTAAAATATGAATTAAGATTATCAATTCTCCATTTTTAATAAGAAAATATCCTAATGTAAGGATCATATTTTTATGTTAATCAATTATCAACTAATGTCTTTTGGCGAAAATCGGTAACTGATGATTTACTAAATTTTTCTTTAGTTCTAACAAACTAATAAACCGTTTAGCTAATGCTTTTGGTGCAGCTATCATATGAACTCTCATCAAGTTGTCAAAGTTAGGTTTAGGATTTAAGTATCTGGAACTAAATTTTTTATTTTAAAACTACTATGAAAGATATGTCATTAATATATCTTTCAATAATAATTTTTATAAAAATATTTAAAATATAGCATGCCTTGAAATAGATTTAGATTGTAAATATTTAATATGCAGGAGTATTAGTGTAAATCAGATTAAGATAATTTAAATCTTAAATCTAAATCTCTTGTTTATTATGAAAAATATCAAATCAAAATACTTTTTTTTAACAAACTTTGGTTTTCATCTTGATGATGAAAGAAAACTTAATTCATTTTATAAAAACTTTAATATTTCACAAGCGTAACAACATTACTAATATTTCTTATTATTTATAGCAGATAAGCATAGTTTAATAAATGATCAATAAATTAAACATATATTAGGTAAAATACACAGAAATAATATGAAAAAAATACATTTTAAATATACCTCAATAAAATTCTTAGAATTACTTCTGTTTTGAAAAACATTCAAACCTAGTTGTTGCATTATTTATTGAATTGAAACTATAAATTATTACATAAACAAAATTTTTTCAACTCTCAAATGAGAGAAGAAATTTAAACTACAAAAAGAACAAGTTAGAATTTTTAAGAGACTAATAAATGAAAGCACTAAGAAGGATGTGCGATATGGATTAAAATGAAAATAGGATTCTATTTATAGGTGGAGGAAAGGAGAGAAATATGAATTTGTAGACTGGGATCACGGCATACAATATTTTCACACTATGGCATACAAAAGTTGTACATGGTTTTGGCTGATCCATTATATTCATGTTATTGCATACAAATTTTTCACTTCGTGGCCTGTATCATATTTGGAACTCTTTGATGTCACTTCTATTACCTCACACTACGACATGTTCTTTTGTGCATCACTTATAGCCCTTTATTTCTCGTATTTCCTTTTCCAAGTTGTTAAAGCAAATGTGATGCTTAAAATATGTTTTATTTTTAATCTTCTAAGTTGTAATGTGTATTTCAAATATAATTCTTCAACCTGAATCATTTAAATACAAGAAATACTAAAAAAACTACAAAATATACTTGTAATTTTGAAAAGATAGATTTGTTTGAAATAATATTAATATTAAAAAAATATAAATCTACTTAATCATTTAACGTGTATAAAATCACCATATATTAAGTGTTTTAGGGCACTTATAACAACTCCCAACTAGCTTCTTCTTAGTCTCTTAGCAAGAATGAAAAAATACTAAAAACAAAACCTAGAAATAAAATAAATTATCCTAAATCATATCCGTAGATTGACACGGTTACATTTAGAGTATGAAAAAAGTCTTTAAACCCTTAAGTTGCCTTAGTGAACGAGTTTAAGTCTCGTGAGAGTTTTTGGATATGATACCCACAAATTTCAAATAAATAAAACAAACAAACAATACATAAACAAATAAAATTTAAAATAAAGTAAAAAGAATAAGAAAAATAAAATTTCTATATCATAAGTTATTTCAATATTCTAAACATTCATAATTTAATATAATAATTGGTTGAAAATCATATTCATTTTTAAATAAAAAATGTATTATTATTAATTTACCAATCTCAGTGTAAGGAATCTAAATTTGTTTCGACTCTATCATCACAAGGCATACACTTAACAACTCTAATCTTATAGGTTCAAGCACTCATTCAAAGGTATATGTCAATAGAGTTTAGGTATAGAAATGAACTAATACTTTTGCATATGTCTAAAGAATAAAAAGCTCAAAGTGGTGCACCATATTGATCTTATGAAAGGAATCAAATGAAAGGAATTTATAAAGAAATTGAATATTATTTTCATACATAGATCAAATTCATCAAGGGGAGTAATATCTGCATAAATTATTTTGTTTAATATTAATTAACTAATATCTTTAGGCATGACCTATTATTTAATTAAGTATTAAATTTCAGCTTTATTTCTAGGAAAATAGCAAACCATCTAATCACAAATTTAGGCGGAGTCAGTTAATTAGACTTTATTCAAGGTGTCCAAATTAAACCTAAGAATTTAATTATCCGAGTACTAACTTTCAAGTTTTAAAACCATTATTGAAAATATATTGTTAATACATTTTTTGAATAGTAGTTCTTATAAAAACTTTTGAAATAGAGTATCACTCTAACTACAAGACGATTGTACCAACAAATAAAAGAGCACTACTTTAAATCAGGCCTAATAATTAAACCTTAAAATCTAATTTTTAGTATTTTTTTTTTGAGTCTTTAAATTTTTTTTTGAACGAAAATAACTAAAAAACAATAAAAATATCCGTGATTTTGATAAGACAATTTATATAAAAATATGATAAAACCGTATAAATATAAATCTATTTAATCAATTAAAATAAATTAAATCATAATAATTTTAGTATTTCTTAAGCACTTATCACAACCATCTTCTTGCTAGTCTCTTAGCAAGAGAAACGATAAAAACTAAAATAAAAACTAAAAATTAAACTATCATAAATCACTTTCATGAATTGACACGACTCTTAACATATGAAATAAGCCTTTAAAACCCTAGGTTGTCCTAAGGGACCAATTTGAGTGTCATGAGGGTTTTCAGTAATGATTCTCACAAATATTGATCTAAATGTAAAAATTAAAAAATAAAAAAAATAAACAAATCAAAAACTAAAATTATAAAAAAATAACAACTAAATAAAATCAAAAATTAACTTTAAAAAAAATAAAACAAAACAAAACAAAACAAAACATAAAAAATGTCTCATCCTTTTTAATCTCCTTTAAGATTATAATTAAAATCTAAAGCATAAGTTATTTTAACTTCTTAAATAGTCATAGTTTATAAAAATAATTAGTTGAAAACCATTTTCATACTTCATTTCAAAAAAAAATTCAATTAAAATTTACCCAATTTCATTGTCAAAAATAAAAATTTGCTTCGACTCTATTTATACAAGTCAATACTCTCAAAACATTGAATCCTATGGGTTCAAGCACTCATACTAAGACATATGAAAATATAGTTTATGTTTAGAAATGAACTAATAATTTTGCATGCATACAAAAGAAGAAAGGATCAAAATAATGCATAATTTTGATCTCATGAAAGGAATCGAATGTTCAGGATTTTGTAAAGAAATCAAAAAATTATTTTCATACCTAAATCAAAGTCATTAAATAAAATTTTCAAGATATATGCATTATAGAATGAAGAAAGTGTAATAACTTTTTAGGGATTTACTTCCTATAACTTTCTTTTGTAATTAGCCTTTTTCTCACAACTTTGTAGACTATGTGGATTATAGTATGTAGATTATGTTATTCATTTCTCTCTCTCTTTCCCTCTTTTATTGTATTTTTTTAGAGAGATGACACATTTTTTAAAGAGAGGACTCATGTATAGTTTGTACATTTTTGTAGGATTTTGGTGAGGGGTTAATTTTGTGGCTTTTTTATTCAATTGGATTAGGTAACCCTATATATGTCTCTTTTAATTTTGGTAGAAGTCATGCATGAAGGATGAAAAGGCATATACTATCAATTTATACTCATTCAATCTATGCAGTAAAAACAAACTAAGACATTTTACTAGATGTGGAAATCCTAACATTCAATGCTAATACCTATAGGAATCATCTAAATATTTGAAGAAATAAGAAATATGTTTGGAGTAGAAAAAATATATTTCACTTATAATAAAGGAAATTAAGTTCAAATTATATATCACAAGAGTAGTCACTACTATTTAATTCTTAAACATTGATTTTGGGTTCATTCAAATTTTCACACTTTATCGTGAAATACTACTTACGAGAAAAACTAACTAATTACCATATACTCCATGATATGTTTTCAAAAATTAATAGTGCAAAAGAATCAACTATTTACTTAAATTTGATTTAAAGAAATGATAATTTTTTGTGAGAATTTTTTTAAAACTAATTCTAAAATTCTAAAAATTACTAAATCACTCAAAGAAAATAAAATCAAACACAATAAAAATTAAAATGTGAACATAATTATTTTTTAAATTTTTTGAAATTAAGCATGTTAACTTTTCACCACCCCTAACCTAAAACTTATACCGTCCTCAATGTAAAAATTGTAAATTAAAGATAAAAAGAAAAAAGAAGAAAATTTACCTATTTCCTGAAAATGTGCAAGTAGTGATGGAGAAATGCAAGTGCATCTATCATGTTCATCATTAAAGTTAACATAAACAGATCATTGTGAACTTATAACATCTCAACAAATACTTTTAGTTTTAACAATTCTAAAATTATTAGCATGCAATTAAACTAAAATAAACAAAACAAATTAAATAATTAAAACAAATAAAAGAAAATTACCTAAAATGATGTGATGCCTCCCATCCAGTGATTAGGGATTACATTTTAAGTAAACTCAATGTCCCTACATCATTGAGTCAATCAAATCTACAGGAAGGACAAGTTTGTCTACCTATACTTTTTAAGTCATGTCCTATAAATTTTCAAAATTTTATTTACTTAAAACTAAGGACATGATTGTGGGTTTTAGATAACCCACTTCTAGGAACAAGTCAAATAACTAAGACATCAAAACACATTTGTACCTAAATCTAACAAAGAAACTACATCCTTTTATCATAAATTGTGATTAAAAACTTTAAAATTTTGGAAATAACTTCAGAATTTCTTATTAGAGAAAAATTAAAAATTAAAAAAATATTTTTTAAGCTAATCTAACATTAAGTATTAAAATAAATACTAAACAATATAAATAAAAATTAAGTAAAAGAAACAAAACAAATAATAGAAAAAAAACAAATAAACAAATAAAGTAAAATAAAAATAAATTTAGTAATAAAGAAAAGAATAAAAGAATAAAATAAAATAATTATACATATTTTACAATATATATAATACAAACAATTTTTATACAAATTTTGATACATATATAATTATACATACTTAAAATATACATATTTATAATACACTATATCTATCATATAATAAAAACACATTTTGTTTTTACAAATAACTATGCATGATTAAATTATACAAAATAAATATTTTAATACACTCCATCTAATAAATAATTTAAACATATTTGTATATAAATAAATGTACATGATATAATACACTTTATCTAATATATAATACAAACACATTTTTATACATGTTATATCATACAATATTTACAACAGCTAAGTTAATTTCTAAGTTAAATAACATAATCAATATTAACCAATAGTGTTCACTGAAAAGAATGGTGAGAAAATAAATCTTGCATTTTCTTTTTCAAATTTTAAAACATATATAATGTTTTACATATACTTAATAATTCTTAAAAGGTGATTTGTGTACTTACGAGCTATTTTATATATACAAAACCATAGTATCAAGTTTTTTTGACACCATTGTTGGGGAGGAATAATGTTTTTCAATTTTTATTATCAAAATCTTAAAAATATTTGTATTGCAAATATTATGATTTTTATTTAAAATATTAAAATATCTATGTTATTAATTAATAACTTTCAATATTTTGAATTTAAATTTTTTTTTAAATATTATTTTTAACTTTCTATTCTTTTCTTTTAATTTAATTTTCTTTTATTTGTTTAATTCTTTTATCAATTCTTTTTCTTTTATTTTAAAATTTTAGTTTTATTTTAATTTTCTTTTCTTTTACTTTATTATTTTTATTTTATATCTTTTAATTAATTTTTATTTAGTATTTTTGTGTAAAAATATAATATACTTGTTATAATTATTGTATAATTGTATCATAATTTCTTTTATCATAAATATTTTGTATTGTTTGTATAATACTTATATATTTATTCTACCTTTTTATTTTTTAACTTGACAAATAATTTTAGTTTTTGTTTTAATAAGTTTATATAAGGTAGTATGTCCTTATGGTACCCTCTCACACCTTATTAAAATAATATTAATAGACCTATTAGAATGTCAAGAAGGCCGGGCTTTGAGATCATAGAGCCTTAAATTGAACAAAATCTTAACCAAACTTAAACCCTCAATTTGAACCAACAAATATAGGAAAAATCCATAAATTAGGGAGACCAATTTGAAGGAGTATGCAAGGCCAGTTAATGGCACTACTATTGCCTTAATCTAACTGGAAGAGGCTACTTAAAATTATGAATTAAAAAGTATTTATTTTTCTATATTACCTTCTTTTAATGGACTACCAAATAAAAACTCTTTATCCTTCATTAAGGACTTCTAGTCCACAGTCCAAACATTCCCTCTCATTATACTCACTGAAGACTAACTTAAAATGTGGTGTTTCCCTTACACCCTTAACGACAAGGTCATGGATTGGTTAAGATCACTCCCTTGAGGTTCCTTGATGACATGGGAGGATGTATACAATATGTTTATGAAAAAATACAATTCCTATTAGAAAACTTCAAAGTTGAGAGAAAAGGTTAATACTTTCTCTTAAATGATAGAGAACCTTTCAATAAAGCTTGGGATATTTTCAAACTCTTCCTCACTCAATGCCTCATCATGGCTAAACTTTGCATTTGCAAAACCAGTTTTTCTATGTTGTATTGACACAACAATGTCAACTCATCATTGACAAAGTTGCGAGAGGAGCGATTGGAGAAAAGACATCCTTAGAGGCTTATAATCTCTTTGAATTGTTAGGTGCTAATTCCCAATAGAGAAAGCTCTTAAGTGAGAAGGGCCAGAGTGTATGAGATAGAATCTGATACTGAAGTATAAATGCAACTTACACAACTCATAAAGTAAATTGTGCTTCTCACCACACATGCCATAACCAATAAAGAAAAATGTGGCTTGTGTAGTTCTTTGGGACATGGTGTTCATAGCTATCCCTATCATAGAGAAGAAAATTTTGGACTTGAACAAGTCAATGTATTGAGGGTTTATTGATGAGCGAAAACTGGCATCGTCGATTCTGGAAATACTTTGTTTTTATATTTATAAAACTCTCGCAAGTGCACGAATCATTTCATAGAAAATGATAAGTATACTCCCAAGGTTGATCTAAGGAAGGAATGTATGTGGTTTTTAATTTATTATTCAAACTTTTAAAAACGAAATTAACTCCTAAACATCTTGTCACGATATTTGGGTTTTTGTGTTTCTAATCTAATAACATAAAAATAAACATAGATACAGATTCAATAAATATTGATGCAAATTTTATGAGTTAAAATTGTGGAGTATTTATGGATATAATAACTAAGTTGATTATGCTTGCTCATATTATTTAGGTTATTAAAGATATGAATTGATATTTATTGATTCTCCCTTTCTTATATAAATACCACCTTTGGTGGGGTTAGATATTCTTTGTTAACTAAACAAATCAATTAACACCTATGACTGGGGTTGATAACTAATTTAGTTAATTAAATTAATTTCTTTTTTCTAAGAGATTGAAAATGAACCATTTAAATGCCACCTTTGGTGGGGTTAGACAGTTTAAACTTTATTCAAAGTGTCCAAATTACACCTAAGAATTTAGTTATCCGAGTACTAACTTTCAAGTTTTGAAACTACTACTGAAAACATGTTGTCAATACATTTTCACAAAATAATTCTTATAAAAACTTTTGAAATAGAGCTTCACTCTAACTACCGTGCAATTGTACCAACAAATAAAAGAGCACTACTCTAAATCAGACCGGGTAACAAAACCTTAAAATCTAATTTTCAGATTTAAGTTTGTAATGAAAAATAATATATTTCTCTCTAACATTCTTAATATAAAATCTTGAATAAAAATAAAATCAATTTATTTTAGAGATTTTTACCTATTTAATATTTCGCAAGCATAACAACGTTATTATTATATCATGTTTACAACAAATAAAGAAGTTAAATTTAATCACGAGGTGCAAATTAAATATAACATGTAAGAATAAAAAATAAAAAATAATTGTAAAGAAAAATAAAATCCTTACAAGATTGATGCTATTCCGTTCTTGTCGGAAAACCTCCAAACGGAATTTGCACTCCCATTTATTGAATGAAAAAGTAAATAAATTACAAAGCATAACTAGTTCTTCTCAAAAAGAGAAGAACTCTAAAACTAAGAAAAGCTAAAAACTAAGAAAAACTAAAAAAACTAAGAAAAAAGAGAGAGAAAGAGAGAAGAGAATGTGTTTTGAGGTGTGTTTAGAAGTGAGGAGAAATGGGGTATTTAAAGGTAAGGATGGGGAAAAAAAGTGGGTGAAAAAATGTTAAAAAATGGTGGAAACGCGGAGTGGTGGTTGCTGACATCATTGATGACGTTAGTAAGACGTGGGGGGTAGTTGCGTGCGAAAATGGGACGAGATGACAGCGGAGGCTCCGGAAGGCACCAGTGGTGCACACAAAGCACGCTGAAACGAGCAACGCTGGCGGAACCTGAGTAAGGCGCTGCCAGGAGCGGGCGCGGGCGCTAGACTAGAGCGCGGCGGCGGCACGATTTCCTCATTTTTGACCTTTTTGACCCATTTTGTCCAATTTTTCCATATTTGTTGACCTTTCCTAGTTTATTTATTAATATATTTGTGATGTATTGCTTCCAGTATTCCTCTTTGAGTCTTTAAGTTACGTTTTTAAGCGAAAATACCTGAAAAGCAATAAAAATACCCGTGATTCCGAAAAAGACAAATTTATATAAATATATGATAAAATCATATAAATAGATATATTTTTAATCAATTAATGTGCATAAAATCATGGTAATTTTAGTACTTTTTGAGTACTCATCATTTTTCAACCAAGCTCCAAGTATGATCTTAATGAAAATACCTATATCCCAAGGTAGAAGAATCATCCCAATTTCTCTTGGAGGAAAAACATTCCTCCGTTCTCCCAAGGCTTAAATCACATGGCCATCAATTTCACCAAGAGTTTCTCAGGAATCTCTTAGTAAACCAACTCTAGATGATAACTTGAATGCATTCATTCAAGTAAGCAGAGATGACCATTCAAGAATAAATCAAAGGTTGGACTCTATGGAGGCTTCAATAAAAAAGGTGGAAATACAAATGGAGCAACTAACTATGCATTTGTAGAAGAAAGGCAAAGAATAGTTTCCTGGTTAGAACAACACCTAACTTTAACGATGATAAGACATGGAATTTACTAAATGATGAAATACCTTTAGCAATGTCTCACTAATGATGATAAATATAGTTTTGGATTTGAGGTATCCCGTTATTTTGTTCTTACTTAATTTAACTTCATTTTTATAATTTTGTTTATTTAAGCATAGTTAAAAACAATCTTTGTGATTACTTCATTAATTTTTGTTTATATCGGTTAGTTATTTTCATTTTTTAGTTAGCTATAAATACTTTTTTAGTATTAGGTTAATTAAAATATTTGTGTTACTATCATTATTAGAGTAAGTGTGTTATTTTAGTTATATTATGACATAAAAAAGAATAAAAAAGGGGTCTCATAATGGTGAAGAAAACTAACACTCATCGTGGAATACATGAAAATCATGCCGTGGCACGGGTGTTTTTGCTACAAACACATGGAAGTTTAAAGGTTCATGTCATAGCACACGTTTGTCACACCACAACACATTTTGAAATTTTTTGGTATACTTTCTAGCCCTAACTCGAAAAAACCAACTTTTCTCTTAAATTTTCTCACTTTTTTCATAGAACTTAACATTTTCTTTCCTCTCAAACACCTAAAATCCCTCAAAAGTCATACATTTCTTCTATTATTTCCCAAATCATTTCCTTACCCTTCCATTAAAATTTTTTGGAAACACCATCAACCCTTCAACAAATCTTCATCTTTCTCATCCATAACAACATAAGTAAGTAAATCAAAAGTTTTTACATTTTTTTTATTAAAATAAATTCTTTATTTTTTTGTGAATTTTATTGGATTATTAAGAGTTCCAAACTCTAATTTGGAATAAGTAAGGGTAATGAAATTATTTTGGATTAAAAAAAATTGTGTTGTTTTTCTAGATTATTTGTGAGAACTCTTAGATTTAGATATTGTTGAATTTTTAAAATGGCACCAAAAGAGGTATTAATGATAAAGGGAAAAGGGTATCAACTTTTGAGGATTATGATAAGGAATTTTTTTTCTAAATAAGGGGCCAAATTAAGGTTTGAAAAAGTCACATAAGTGAATAAAGGTTTTATAGTAGAAAGGGGAATGGATTTTGATTTGTTGCCTAATGACCAATTTGAGATAAAAAAAATTAGGTTATAGCAGCATTAGGATGGAAAAATTTGTTAAAAAACTAGATCGTGATATAGAATCACTTATTCATGAACTTTATGCAAATAGTCTCGACACTGATAATATAGTTAAAGTACTAGATATACTAGTACCGTTTGGGCCAGTTGATATTAATGCTCATTATAATTTAATGAATATTGGCCAAGGTGAATATAAGGCATACTTTAAAAATGTTGATTATGCTACAGTAATAGAAAGCCTAGCGATAGAAGGGGTTGAATGGGATTATACTAGTGGGAAACCTAAATTGGTAGAGGCCTACCTATAAGTATATTATATTTATTGTCCAATTTTTGGTTTCTTTCATAAAAGCAATAAAAAACTTTACAAGTATGACAAGGTTGTCTACTTGTACAATTAAATCATTATACCATACCTTTTGAATATATTGAAAATATATCTGCTAATTTTAGGGACATTGTTATGGGTTTTATATCACCTACTCCTAGTTATAAGTATAATGAATAAGACATTAAATATACACTTGTACTTAGATTCAACATAGAAACTATCTCTTTTTTATCATCAATGGTGATATTAAAAATTTTAGAATCTTTGAAGGTAGCTTTTGAATTTTTTTTCATTATTACTACTATAATTAATTTAATATTAAGTACTAAATAAAAAGAAATAATAAAAATAAAATAAAGAAAGAGATAAAAGCAAATAATAAATGAAATAAAAAGAAATTGAAGATTCTCATATGTTGACACAATTTTATGAGGGTTAATTGTTCTTCCAACTTAAATAGGTAATCGTGACTTAAATGTAGGGTGGAGATGTCAACCCATAGAATCATTTTGCGAGCTCTATATCAATTCGACCAAGTAGGCCTCAAAACATGCATTGAACAATTAACATAGAACAAAAACCACATGTACTAAGAAACAAGAAGCTAAAGTAAACATGCTAACAATGGTGTGCCTCATAGGCTCTTGTCCAAGCTAGCAATGTGCATAAACATAGCATATATCACACAACATGCAATCAAACACTACTTACCAAAGCATAATAAAGAGTTTGATATTTAATACATTCTAGAGTAAGGAAATGCAAACTCTTTGAAGACTCACACAAAATTCGCATGTAGTTAAAAAGGTATATTATACTAACACACAATCTGATCAAGCATGGCTACAAAGTACAAAACCAGTTATATAATTAAGTTGAGGAGATATTGATTCCTTAAGGAACCAACCCAAATAGGCAAACAACAGAGATGCACTCCTAACAAATAATCACAGGCAAACATAATAAAGCATAAGCAATATTTAAAAGTCAGAAACTAGCAATAAACAATTAAAGCTTTCAAATTAGAGTTTAAACTTTAGTATGTAGAGACATACACCATTTAAACTTTAATTGTACTGGCCACACATTAGAGCATGCACAATACTAGATATAATTAGGTAAACCCACATAGAAACACTATCTATGTTGTAATATCCTTGGGTTGTTTAAGCTAACCACACAGTAGCAAACAATTCATTAATCAATAAAATAATTATAACTATAATAGAAAATAAAACCACCAATACCTCTATCAGCTGGGACCTCTATCTAAGCTGCCTATTGCTGCTTCTACAACATTTGGTTCGACACACGAACCTGGCTATCCTCCAAAGCCCACACCACCAAATGTGATATGATTAGTAACAATAGATCAGTAACCAAAAGTATGACAACTCGCAATCTTGAGGATCACCTTCAAATCAAAGAACATATCTTTTGTTGCACATAACAAGAGATATTAGAACTCAATGCATTTAACTTATCCACTCTCACAATGAGCTTCTCACAAATAAACAATTGTATCCAAGAAACTCCTAACCAAAACACGGGTCACATACAATCCATTACTAAACACCATCTTGAGTACTCATCATTCACAAGCATGGGTTTTCTCACACAGCCACAAATCACTAATACTAAACAACACTCAAGGAATTAGTGATTTGAAAACAAAAAAACAAGATGTCAATTTGACAAAGCTTAGTTACATTTTTTTGAATATCAAATAAGAAGAAATGTGGGTATTTATAGAGCCTCAAATGGCTACCTCACCAGTAACCTTTCCAACCACCTCGCCAAAGGTGGTGGCAATGGGCATGGCGAGCTTGGTGGTGAGGTGCTAAAAGTCACATTTTTAATTTCCAAAAATTATCGACAAATTTTCATTAATACC
Organism: Hippophae rhamnoides; assembly: GCA_033030585.1. Classification (NCBI taxonomy): domain Eukaryota; kingdom Viridiplantae; phylum Streptophyta; class Magnoliopsida; order Rosales; family Elaeagnaceae; genus Hippophae; species Hippophae rhamnoides. The sequence continues at coordinate 13,882,368 of CM065433.1, read as the reverse complement.
AGCACCCAAAATGAACACAAAATATGAGTAAACAAGTTGGCACGCTTGCTCACCAAAAACTAATATTCTACCTTGCATACACACTACAAAAACCAAATCTATAGTATGTATATGTATGCTTGCATACAAAGTGTATCTAACTATATGTGTGTGTAAATTACTGATCCGTAGTAACTAATCTCATACAGAAGAAGACACATACACTAAGTAAAATAAAGACTCTGTGTTTTAGACATGGGAAGCCAACAACGACATAGAAGCTTACACGACTCATAGAAATAATAAAAATAAAATAAAAGAAATAATAGGAAACAAATAACAAAAAGGAAAAAAAATCGTAGATAATCAAACCAAAATTGTTAGAAAAAGTAAACTAAGATCTTTTTAGATTTTTCTTATTTTAAAAAAATTGAATTTTTTTAAGTAAACTATTAAAGATGACATAAAGTTTTTTCACATGTTTTTCTTTATTTTCAATTTTTTTTGGTTTTTTTTTTAACATCACAAGTCAACTTAATAAACGAGACATTAAATTTTTAGATTTTTTTTTGTTTTATTTATTTATTTAAGATATTAGTTTTTTTAATTTGAATTTGATTAAGATATATTTTGACTTCATTATAATATTTTTTGAATTTTAAATAGTTTTTTTGAATAAAATGAAATAGAAATATTTTTTTATTTTTTATTTTAAAAAAATTAAAAGTATCTAAAATTAATTGATAACATAGTATTCTAAGATTTCAAATAAAATTCATAATATTTAAAATACAAAAATTTTTGAAATTTTCAAAACCTTGATGTGCTAAAACTTGGTGTACAAATTTTGTATATTTTTAAATAACTTTATAAAAAATGATAACTATACTTTTAATGTTGATCTAAAGAAGAATCACATGATTTTTGAATAATTTAACAAATTATTAAAACCGAAATATTAAATATAATCATTATGTCACAAAGTTTAGGTTTGAAAAATCTAATCTAATGACATAAAAATAAAGATAGATTCAACAAAACAATTGTGAAATAAATATTTGCATTCGGAAGGAAATTTGTAGGATTTATCGGTTAATTAATCATTCTTAATCAATATTAATTAGGTTGTTGAAGATATAAACTAAGATTATTGATTCTGTCTTATAAATACAAATAGGACATTAATTGGATCTACCATTTGTCATTAATTAAAATCACTTATTGCCTTCGGTCGAGTCTATCAATTAATTTTAATTAAATTATGCTTATTTTTGAATAGATTAATAAACTATTCAATTATTGCCTTCGATTGGATCCAAAAAATTTAAACTCCTATCGAGGTATCTAACTTAGGTTTTATGATTTAAGTATTTGGAAGCTAACATTCAAATTTTAAGAGTATTATAAAAAAATATGTTGTCAATATAATTTTCAATAATAATTCTTATAAAAATATTTGAAATAGAGTTTTCTCAAGATCCAAATAATCAAATCCAAAGTTGAATAGTTAATGCTAAATTAGATTCAGATAATTAAATTCTAAGTCTAACTCTCATGTTCATTATGAAAAACACTTCGATAATATTTTTTCTTTTACAAACCTCATTCAAATCTTGATAAAGAAATAAAACTTAATTTATTTTGTAAAAAAAAGTTTAACTACTTTAATATTCTACGAGCATAACAACATTACTAATATCACATAGTATTTTCAGCCAGACATGCTTAATTTAATAAATAGTTATTAAATTAAACATATCATGTAAAACAACACATAAACATATTTTGAAAATAATATATTTAAATCATACCATAAGTGTATCCTTATAGAATCTCAATATTGTTTCTATTTTTGAAAAACCTTCGAACATAATTTCCAACACTATTTATTGAGTAAAAAAATTACTACATAAAGTATAATCTTTCATCTCTCAATTTGAGAGAAGAAATGTAAAACTACTAGAAAAAAGAAAAGCTAGAGAGAAACTAGAAATGTAGCGTAAGATTGAGCTATTGGATGCTTTTAAAACAAGTGAATTTCGTGGCATGATATAAGTTGTATACAGTTGGAACTTGATCCACTACATACGCATCGTGGCACATAAAAATCAATCTCCATGGCACGCATCAATTGTGGAACATGTGCATTTCACTCCTTAGCCTCGCATCATGGCACATGCAATTTCCACACTGCAGCCCGCGTTCATTTGAACAACTTGAATTCCTATTTTTAATTACACCATTTACAATGGTTTGGAACGCATGTAAGCTTTACTTATGTTAATATTTTAGGCATCAATGTTGCAATAGAGTTTTTTCATGTACTATTCTTTAAGTGTTGATCAGTTAAATCATTTTGAAGCTAAAATACTTAAAAAATAATGAAATATATCTGTGATTTTGAAAAGATAGATTTTTTTAAGTGATTTTAAAGCACTCATAAATGAACACAAAAAGTTAAGTGAAAAAGAAGAGTGGAATAAAAAGAAAAAAAAATGGGTCAAAAGAAGAAGAAAAGTTCTTAATAGTGAGGAAATATTTGAGAGGAGAGAGATTTGCTTAAGTACTTATTCAAAGTTTTCTTTACCTAATGTTCAATATATTAATTTTATTGGAGTCGAACAAGAAAATTATGTAGGAGTCAATTAAGTTTTTTCTATACTCGGACCATATATTTCAAAGAGGCTAGCTAGAGTATTATTTCAACATATGCATGAATTATCTTTCATGAAAAAGGCAATCCTTAACATTATAGCAAAGATTCGACAACAACTCTTTATGAGGAAATGGGGAATAATACAAATCAAGGAGCATCACCAAAGATTTCATGGTATGTTCTAAGTAAGTCAATTAATCAAGAATAACTCAATGGACCATGGAGCAAACATAAGCATAATTACAAGTTTTTTGGACTATTTGGGCATGAAGTAAAATGAATGACCAAATAAATTCCAAAATAGGAAAATTTTATTAAGTAGTTGTTAGTAAATTTGCTATATCTTTTCCATTTGATATCCAATTTAGGCTAAATAAATTGTGTTACATAGCTGACTCAACGAGATACAATATGAACAGAGAGTACTTTTGTAATTAGGAAATTTTCCAAGTCAAAAATGATTTTCAATCAATGCACAAGAATTTACTAAATAATTACCTTTTTAGTTTTATAGTTTATTTGGTAGGTCTAATATTACCTTATTTCATAGGATTTGATAATCATTTTTTAGTAACAAGTTTTTGAGTTTTATTTATTTATTTATATTTAATTAGCTAGGATTTTAGAGTCTAGAAATACTATGTAAGTTTTTAATTAAAAACCATAACTTTGAATATAATTTATGAGAGTGTTTCTCTTTAGTTTCTTTGATAACTTTATCCAAATTTATCAAGACCAATCTTGTGGTGATTAAAACTAGACTTATCAGTCATATCTCCCCTTGTTCTTAAGTACAGTGTCTAAAAACACCATTATTTGATACTAAGATTCCTATCTCGTTATAGATAGTGAATCACAGTCCTCATTTTATTTATCCTTATAACCAAATTTAGAGCAATCCTAGTGAAGATCTCAACATTGATCTTTGGGTCTCACTTCTTTAGATGAGGTTTGTATCAATGTGTGTGATCCATGGTGCACTTTAAACTATATCATAATGTGGTGTTAATAATTGGAAAGGTAACCAGATTCGAAAGGTTTATGTTGCGGCGCACCTTATTCTATGTCATGTTGCGGATTGAGGCCAAGGAAACTTGAGAGTATCATGTCTCCGTGCCCATTTTTTATGCCATGACGAGCCTTATATTGTTGAAAAAAATTTGAGAGCTTCAAGCTACGATGCCTTGTATTTGTGCCACCGTGTGCCTTCCCTTTCTAGAATAAGCACTCTTGTTTTCTTATCCTAACCCTTGGTACGAGTTGTACTATTTGTGACACCTTTTGACTTGTTTAATGATTCCTTAAGTGACTTAGTCTTGAACTTTGCAGTTGGCTCACCTAGAAGTTGTGGTGGTCCTAGATTTGTATCATTCCCGTCTTCTTCAAAAGAATTCGACCTTTATCATGGGATAAGTTTCAAGGGTCATCTATTTGAATCTCATCATGATAGTCCTACAAGAAAGAAAAGTTAGTAAATAATTATTCCCTCACTTTTTTTATCTCCTCATTCCTTTTCCCCGTTTAATCACATAATTTCTTTTCTTATTTCTATCTATAAATAATTTATTTTTCTATTCTCATGTGATCTTTCTAGATTTGACTTGGGGTATGGGGTAAAGAATTATATATTTGCTATATTTTACAAATGTGTACTTATTCATAAACCCATCATATGTCACCTTCCTATTATATTATCAGGGCCTACCTGATGCAAAAAAACTTGATAGTCAAATTCTATAAATTTATAATAAGCTCACAAGTGCAAAAATCACTTGTAACAAGTGATTAGTATACTCCTAAGATCAATCTAAAGAGAAACTACATGATTTTAAATAATTCAATAAATTTCTTAAAGACAAATACGAAAAATAAACCTAAATATTCTATCACAATATTTAATTTTTGAAAAGATTAATCTAATAACATATAATTAAAGAAAAGAATAGGGTTTATTCAAAGAATTCTTGGTAGATAAACAATAAACAATAAATGAAGAATTTATAAGAATAATTAGCTAGTTAACCATAGTTGCTTATAATTAATTAGGTTATTAAAGATATAAATTAAGGCTATTGATTTTTCTTTTTATGTATGAAAAAACCTTTTGATGGGGATCAGTTTCTTTGTTAATATTGAAGTCTTTTGGTAGATATCAATAACTAATAGATTAAATTATACTTTATTCCTAAAAAATACCAAATAATTTAAATCAATACTTTTGATGAAGTCACCAATTTACAATATTATTCAATGTGTCAAAATCATATTTACATCGGGTTTCTAAAACCTAACTTTCAATACATTAATCAATAATAAACTTTATAGAAATCTTGAATAAAGAAATAATCTCAATTTATTTTATAAAAATATTCAATTAAATTAATTTTCACAAATATGTCAATAAAACTAATTACCTATAGTAATTATTAGCTAGAAATATTCAGATTTAATAAATGGTGAGTAGATTAAAAATAACATTTAGAATAATACACAAAGATTATTCTGTATATTTGTGAGAAATTTTTTAAGATTAATTCTAAAATTCTAAAAATTACTAAACCATACAAGGAAAATAAAATCAAACACAATAAAAATGAAAATGTGAACATAATTATTTTTAAAATTATTAATTTTTTTGAAATTAAGTATGATAACTTTTTATGAATCAACTGGCACATAAAAAAGATATTAGCAATAAGAATAATTCTTCTTACTTTCACATCTCATGTTTAGCACTCAAGTTTATTCTCAAACGTCTTTAGCTCATAAGCAAACCAAAACCTTAACCAAAGAGTTCTAAGTAGTGTCGAATTCAACTATGACCAATTCAAGTCCAAAACAATCGAGTAAGTCAAAACATTTAGCACGCTATATCTATGCCCACTTATTCATGCAACAATGACCTTTCTATTTCTAAAAACCATCTAGGAGATTCATGCTACAACGCGTTGTATCTGTGCTGCAACATGCCTTCACTTTTTGGAATCAATATTCTTATTTCTTTGCCAAATCCTTGGCATGCGTTGTGCCCTTTTTGTGGCTCCCTTGAACATTGTGATGGTCTTGGATTAGAAAGGGTTACTAAAGTCCATCTCGAAGATTTAGGCAAAAAATTTAGTGATAAAATATAAGTTTTGTAAAAACTTTATTTTCTTTTACCAAAAATAATGAAAATAAATATATAATATTTTTAAATGAATAATTTATGATTTAAAATAATAAGCAAATAAAAATTAAATACTAAAAATATATTATTGAGACAATCTGTTGTAAGAAGATAGACTTCAGTGTTGTTGTAAATAAAAAGATTTAATTATTTATTTTTACGATTTTTTTGTAAAAGAAAATAAATTATTTACAAAAAACCAATTTTATCCTTAAAAAAATTTGTCCTAAATCTTCTAGGTAGACTTTGTTCCTTTCAAAATAAATAAAAGACTTATACTTTGTCACCTAATAACTAGTGAACTAAAGTATATTTATAATACCTTTTTCCAAAAATTTATATCTTACAAACCCTGTTTAGATACATTCCTTTTTATTCAAGTATGTTTGGTTATTAAAAATAATCTTTTTTGCCAATTGTAATGGTATAAGTCCTTATTAGGGGTGTTAATTTGTATGAGTTGCAGGTTCGAATTAATCCAAACTAAATTGATCCAACCCTAAAATATAATATGTTTAACACGAACCCAAACTAATTATAAACAAGCTGGCCTAGTTTAGCCTGAATTATTAATTGATATTTTTTAATTAATTGAACTTTTTTTATAAATAAAAAAATATGTTTAATGATTAAAGCTCATTAGTTTAAACAATATTGCATGAAACACCAAAAATGAGAAAAATAATATCACAATAACTAATCTTTTGAACAAATGATAAATTAACATTGAATGAATAACTCGTGCAGACAACAAAGTCTATAACGATAATACAACTACTTACATGTACCTATTATTTAATAATAACTATTTAATAAGCATTTGACCTACACCACGTATACCTCTCATAGCACAATTATTATAATGGCTTGTGAAAGTACATGTTCCATTCTCAGATCTATTTTAATAGATTTGATCAAAATGCTTACACTTATCTCGTAGAATATTACGAGAAGTTAAAGGAAGAGTTTTAAACTGTACCATATCCATGATTCTTTTGATATGGTCTTTTGCTTCTTTGAATTTGAAAGAACGCTAATGGTTATTTCATCTCTATGTCATCTGCATCCACCTTTGTATTTCTTCTTTGATTGAAGTTGAATTATATTAGTAAGTTAATAACTAAAAAGTAAAACAAATAATAAATTAATTAATTAAAAGTTAAAACATACTATACAAATTTATCATATATAATATGACGCTTTTGTTCTAAGTGCACAATAACAAACTCTCCCTTGAAAAATACAAATTTACCAATACTAGCTCGTAAGTAATGAATATAATACCATATTTCAAAGCATAATACAACATGTTGCTTTTACATTATTTCTTTCATTTCGTAAATTTTATTTGTGATTGAGTTGCTAATATGAATATAACACAATGAACAAGTTATGACTTATTCAAAACCCATTTGAATTTTAAAATAATGAGGTTTTCTTTTATTTAAAGAAAAAAGATATTTCTAATAAGAATTGCAATATGATATGAAAAGAAATATATTTATCTAATTTTAAGTTTTTAATCTAAGATGTAAGTTGTTATATATTATAGATTTTTTTATTTCGAGTTAACAGTCTGGTTCAATCTCAACTCGAACTTAGATAATTTTTTTTAAATTATTTGAGTTGATTTGACGAATCAAATTTAATTCAGATTATACTATACGAATTTGATTCGATCAATCAAATTACTATACAAATTATCACATTTACTTCTTTCAGTTATTATAACGATGTATGTTCATTATATATATATTGTTTAATTATTATTTAAAAGAATTGAAATTTTTAAGTTAAGATGAGATGTACTAAGAAAGTCTAATCTTTTTTCTTTTTTTTTTGTTTTTTGTTTTCAATCAACACATTCGATTTTGAATGGATTTGATGATCGTGTTGGCTTAATCGTGTTTTTATTTTGTTTCAATATTAATCCTATGGCTTCTATATACTAATTAATATAAAAAAATAAACTTAAATAATAATATGGGCAAATCAACAATATTCAGTGGTTCACAATGACAATTGGCAGATCATCTCGATGATTTACCAAAAAAGAAACAAAAGACAATTCAACCTGGTGAACACGTGCACGACAAACATGATGGGTTTTCCAAGTGACACTTTTCGTTGTGCAATATTCCCGGCCAAAAAATCCCTGAAAATCCACTAAAGTAGAAACAAACTCCTCTTTAACTGTTTTTCTGATCGAAAGCTTTGAAATCATCGGTGAAATCGCCACTGAAAGTCTGAAAGAGTAGTCTTCTTGTGGTGTTGGATTACTCAGGTTTCTGTAAATGAATTGAAGCACCATTATTATTATTATTATTATTTTTTTTTGTCATAGCACCCTTAATTGTTTTGGTATTTAGTTGAAGCAAACTTCGATGGGTTCTTTGCTTCTTGGGTCGATTCCCAAACCTTCTTTACTCAGTTATGGTATGTTTTCCCCGGTTGACAAGATGTCTAAATGCTTTTTATATTTTGGGTTTTACTCGCAATTTATTCTTTTACTCTTGTCTAATGTTTTCGGGTGCTGTCTACTTTTCTTCTCTGAACGTTAGGATTTCCTCGTCGCTTGAAAAATGATTGGATTTCAGACCAATTTCTTTGGGCTTGCGTATCAATTTCTTGTTCAGTGTTTATAATGCTCCTGTTTGATAGGAAGAAAAAAAAAAGCACTTCTCCAGTTGTCTTAAATTATATAATTAAGGGCAAAAGAATGAATATAAAAAGCCCATCTTGGCTTTACGAATTTGAGTAAGATTTAATAATTTTGCATTAGCTTTTGTACTTTGTTATCCTTTTGCTGAATGTGTTTCTTATTGTGTGCTATTCCTTCTACATATTGTTAATCACTTTTTTTTTTTCCTTTTCTTTTGTTCGAAATGAAATATGTTTATTGAGTTTGTTGTTGTTTTCCCTGTTCTAGTTCCAGCAGTTTTTCGATTCTCCGGGTATTTTTCCATATCCACCCCGCTCAATACCCAATGTTAATAACCGTACCAGGACTATAGCGGTTTTTAGGCAGTTTTGGGGAGACATATGTTCGGTCTCGGAAACGGATGTACTGAAAACTGCCCCAGTTCGTTTTAGTGACCATTTCTAGTTAATGTAGGTAACTAACATAATATGTAGAACTACTCACCCCTACTAAACGGACTTGTAAAGGGAGAGTGTCTAGTAAACGGGCTTCTAGTTCATATTTGAGTAACGTGGGACTCAATTATGTCATTATATTTTATCCCTCTTTCAGAACAGACGTACATGGTGGCCCATATGAACTAGGTGACTTTACAGACCTAATGGTAGCAGCCTTCCCCACACTTAGGTGACTTTGCGGATCCGTCGATAGCAACCCTCCCTAGTGTCTCGTCGTCAATTGTAATAATCCCAAAGGGTGCTTACTTTGATACCAATTGTAATAACCACTTTAGGTAGAATTCACCCCTACAAAACCAGCTTGTAAGGGGAGGGTGTCCAAGTGGTTATTAATCCTCTCACTTATCCATATTTGAGTAATGCGGGACTCAATTGTGCTATTATAGTGTTAGAGCATTACATATTATTGTCTATAATGGATTTAGGATTTATATTCAATAGAGACACCATATATACACTAAAAAATAGTATTAGTTACTTTTCAATTTTGCCTGTTTTTAATTAAAAAAGATGTTATATATATCTCATTTTAGTAAAAATATGTTCAAATTGTTAAGTTTTTTTGAGATGATTAGTGTTAAAAACTTAAAATTTAAAATTTAGGTGAGACATTGTTCTATTTTATACATGTGATTTGTCTATAATTTCATAATTATTACACATAAAAATTGATTATCAAGGGTTTAGGTGGGGCATATGTCCCTTTCTCACCAACAAATAGATTCCCCTGCCTAGTGGAATTAGTATTTTAGTGGTAGTTTGGGAACTGTGTTAGTTTGTAAGAAAAATGGAGTGTTGCAAGTTTGTGAACTAGTGTAGTATTTAGAAGTCAGATTGAGAGTTATATCTTGCTTTTGCGGGTGTGCTATTTCTTTGTTTATATGGTCATCATACTGAATTTTGAGAATTGGTTTCATTTGCAGCAGACAGTGGAAGAGGCATAACATGTAAAACTGTAAAAACACATTTCATAGCAAGATCTCAATCGCAGCTTCAAAATATTTATACAAAAGGGAGTGGAGGAATAAATTCATCTTACCAGGGACAAAATAAACAATATTTGGTTCGTGCAGCCTCTGGACAACCTCTGGAATCCAAACCTGGAGCATATAATCCAAAAAGCATTGGTGACTCTGTCAAAAGTGCCTTGGATGCTTTCTACAGATTTTCAAGGCCACATACGGTCGTAGGCACAGTTAAGTTTAGATTGATATTCTCTCTAGCAATGTGCTGTTAATGAAAGTTTAATCTAGTTTCTAGTAGTATGGTTTTCAATAACTACAGAGGGCTTACTTGACTTTTTTGTAAGCAGACATTGAGCATTATCTCAGTTTCACTTCTTGCTGTGGAGAAGGTGTCAGATCTTTCTCCTTTATTTTTTACTGGAGCAATGGAGGTGATGTCTCATATATGCAGGCCAATTATAAAATTACTTCTTCCAACAATGAACTGATGTTATCTTTTAAATTTCAGGCTGTGGTTGCTGCGCTTCTAATGAATATTTATATTGTCGGTTTAAATCAGCTTTCTGACATAGACATCGACAAGGTAGCTAATCCCATGTCAATAAGGTTGAAATAACCTAGATTGTCATTTTTACTCCCTGAAGGTATTACTAACAGAAAGGAATTTAAAGTTGGGATACTCTTATAAATTACAATTTGAAAATGTAATTTTATATTTAACGTTCTTCACTTATGCTTTTTGTCTTGTAAATATTTTTTTAAACTTAAATTTTAAACACAATAAAATTATAACATAACTTTACATTTGAAGCTCTTTTGATAAAAAACAAGTTATTTTATATTTTGTTTCTAAGTGCAAACTTAGCATTTTAGATGATTGACTAGTGTGGCTGTTCCTTCTGACATTGAGTCTTGGGTCTGCCACTGACCTCGTCATGTTTTATGGTTCAGAAATAATGTAATTGTGAGTAAAAGGACATTTAAAAGATAAAAATCAGAGGGATTTTCCAACTAAAGGACGTTTCTGCTTTTTTTCCTGCATTATAGGTTAACAAGCCATACCTTCCATTGGCATCAGGGGAATATTCTCTTGGTACTGGCATCTCGATCGTTACATCTGTCTGTATTCTGGTATGAAAAGCAGCTTTCATACTGATCATCTACTGAATGTTTCACTCTTACTTTGGTGGTATTGAACTCTTGACCATGTATTCACTTGAAGCAACTTTGCTTCCTCCTACTGCTAAGTTAATGCTTGCTAGAGATGAATTGGGAGATACTATGCATGTTGTTTTTGCATTTTCCTTACATGGAAAATTATTTTCGTAGTGACCACTTAGAACATAACTTATGCTGCCAATATTCAAAGGATAAATAATAAAATAATATACCTTTACCATTTTTGGTAATCTGGACATATACACACTTCAGTATTCTGAATATATTATGATCTATGAAGATATCCACAGGCATATATATTATGATCTATGAAGATATCCACAGGCATATATATTAGTTCTGATCATTCATTTTACTATATTCTTCCTTTATGTACCCCATTCTTTAGTGTCATCTATTGCTTGGAAACTATATCCTTCCTTTACAGCTGCCCTGAGTGTCGTCTTCCAAGGATGCTTGTAATTATAATTTATAATTTTTGAATCCTCTATCTTGCATTTTATGTTCATTTAAAAGTCTTTATACATGTTGATGTATGCATAGGTAGTGTGGTTTTGGCGATACTTTAATTAAAGTTTGGTTTTGCGGTACTTTAATTAGTAATTGAATCTGTTGTAGCTTGTGTATAGAATAGGATTCTTTCTTTTGTTTTAGTTTCTTTTGCATAATGATTTGTATTCTTGCAGGGTTTTGTGGAAATATATTTTTATTTGCCACCTCTATCTTTTGCAGAGTTTTGGTGTTGGATGGGCTGTTGGTTCATGGCCATTGTTTTGGGCCCTATTCACAAGTTTTCTGCTAGGAACTGCTTATTCTATCAATGTGGGTTTGCTCGTTTTCATTGCTTCATGGTGCTCTATTTGTTCAATCCATTCTTGCACTTGACTTTTGATGGTCTCCAATTGTCCCCCAGAGCAATAATGTTCCAATTTAAGTTAATTAAACCTATAAAAGGAAAATTGTTAAAAATATGAGAAATTATCCAAGAGAGTGTACAAAGAGGTCGATGTCTTGATGGAATGTGATGCGAACTTGTGAACTCAAACCTTAAAACTCACAGACACTAAGTGTTTGAGAATTCAATGATAAACGGGCAAAGACATAATGACAAAGTGAAAACGATCCTATAAACTCTAATATTCAAATTGATAGCTTGACTCTATGAGTATTATGCACTAATAACCAAGAGTGATATTTGAAAGAGTCCATACCCCGGTACATTACTAGGGTAAGGAGATATAGATTTTTTATGGATTCAACTCTAATTCACACAAATAAAAAAGTAAAACACTTAAAATAGATTGTACAGCAAAAACAGTAATAATATAATATTAGTTAAGCATATAAATTTTGACAACAGATATTATAAATATTCAACAGAATGTAACAAAACTATAAATGCTTTCTAATCAGAGTCTAAGCTACAATATGTTGTAATATAAACATTTTAAACTCAAATTGTACTAGCTCAATAATGGATCATGCATAATAAGCGATATAACGAGATAAATTCACATAGAGATTGTATCTATGTGGTAATGTCCTCTGAATGCTTAAGGCAATCACCTAGTAGTAAACAATCCATCGAACAATAATACAGTTACAACTTTGGAAGAAATAAAACCACCAATGCCTTTATCAATCGGGATCGTTGTCCGAATTGCCTATTGCTGCTCTTGCTTGTTGCTTTTGCAACGACTTGGTTCAACTTATGAACCTAACTTTCCTCCATAGCAAACATCACATTAAACTCAGATTGTACTAGTTCAACAATGGATCATGCATAATAAGCGATGTAACGAGGTAAACCCACATAGAGACCTTATCTATGTGGTAATGTCCTTAAGCGACCACTCAATAGTAAACAATCCATTAAACAATAAAACAGTTATAACTCTGAAAGAAATAAAACCACCAATACCTTCATCAATTGAGACCTCTATCTGAATTGCATATTGCTTCTCTTGCTTGCTGATTTCTCAACAACTTGGTTTGACTTACGAACCTTACTCTCCTCCACAGGAAACACCACCCAATGTGATGTGATCAGTAGCCACAGATTAGTAATGTGAAATATATAGAACAAGAAACCTTGAAGATCACTTACAATCTTAAGGCATCAAAGGACACACTATCATTCACAGATCTCAAATCGTGTACGGGAGACACACAGTTAAACTTCGTATGCATACAATCTACGATTTGATCACTAAGCTCAATAATTGACCTATACTCAAATGTAAACGCTCCAAAATGATTTAAGAAACATTTATAATTCTCAATGTAAATTTTGGCAAAATTTCGATACTAAAAATAATGGCTCAAGAAAGAGAGAAGTGGGGGATATTTATAAAACTCAACTGGCCATCTCGCCAAGCGTGGCGATGAGGGGCCAAAAATCAGATTTTTTTTCGTTTCCAAAAATGTCGAGTTATTTTAAAAAATATCCGCATACGAAACAAACCAAAATTCGCCACACTCAACCTAGCATGCATACTAAAACAACCAATCCTATGATATGCTAAAAACATGCTTTCAATTATAGTGTTCCTAACTATGTACGTGTGTGTATTACTGATTCGTAGTAACTAACTTTACATAGAGGAAGATATAACACTGAGTAGAAATAAACAGAAACCGTATTTTGTACATGTGAGGCCAACACATAGATAGAAAGTACAAAAGGACTTACAACATTAATGCCATAAGGATTGCAAATCCTTGATAAGTTTGAAAAGGAGCAACAGAGGCTAAAAGCTCTCATTTTTTATAAAATACCAATATTCATCTTAGAATTTGGCTTCCCTAGTTGGCTATTATATATACAACACAAAACCTTAGGGAAAAATAAGTTCAAAAATGTGAGAAAACAAAATTATATGTGCGGCTATGACTCACGTTAAACCGTGCCGTGGCATGGTGTCAATTACTAACCAACCAGTAGATTCAAGAGGTGTATACCACGTTGCGCATTTGTTCATGCCGTGGCTCAACTTCTTTTCCCTAAAAACCGTTCGAAAGCTTCATGCCACGATGCACTTTATCTATGCTATGCCACAATGCGCCCACTATTTTGAATCAACACTCTTATTTCGTTGACTGGATTATTCCATGACTTGTGCTTCTTTTGTGGCACTTTTTGATCATGATTAAACACATTCAATGCTTCATTCAGTTGTTTTGTTTTTGATCTCGTGATAGGTGTACTTGGAATTTGCAACGGTTCGTATCAAAAGTCTCTCGTTTTGCAATTTGGTGTTACAAAAAGGAGTGCAATAACTCTAATAAAGGACTTACGTTTTTGCATATACGAATAAAATAAAGAAGCTTATGCCTTTGGCATCCAACTTTTACGTAGTCTTGCAATTATAATGAAACCAATATCCAATTGGATAGCTATGTTGATTAGTTATAGGCATATATTAGAAGAAACATACAGAAGTGTAATAATGTATTACACAATTTTCTATATATTGATTTCTGTAACCTTTATGTCAGTTGCCCATGCTGAGATGGAAGAGATTTGCAGTTGTTGCGGCAATGTGCATTCTGGCTGTGCGTGCTATAGTTGTTCAACTAGCGTTTTTCTTGCATATGCAGGTTATTTCCACTTTATCATTTATATATTATTGGTTGGTTTAGTTTTCTTTTTAAAATTCATCAATGCATTACAACCGCCTGACTAATGCAGTTATTTTCTTGTGTTGGATGCTATAGGCTAGCATAAGTGACTAACCCTTGATAGCATGATAGACAGTTAATTTGATGTATTGCAAAAAAATCCCAATGGCCCAAAACATTTTGCAAGTCTTAGATCATTTTCATTGTCTGGTTTTTTGCAATAGATATTAATCTAGTGATGTGGTCAATGCAAGTAGTTTCAGAATTAGCTCTTAGTTACTCTAGAGGTGAGCTTGTGAGGGAATTAAGTAAAACTATAAAAGTTGAATGGTGTTGCTATTGACAAAAGTATGTCTCAACATGCATGCTTAAACTTGCAAGCATATAGTCTGATGCATTTTGTTTGTGGACTGATATGTTTGTCAATATTCAGACTCATGTCTTCAAACGGCCAGTGAGCTTCTCGAGGCCTGTTATTTTTGCAACTGCATTTATGAGCTTCTTTTCTGTTGTTATAGCATTATTTAAGGTAAACTCTGCTTTCTCATCTACAGAATGGTTAATTAGTAAGATTAACTTCCAAGGCTGGTGTTCATATTCCGTCTTCACTTGTGACATGTTTGATTCTTATGAACTTTCCTTCTTGTTGGGTTTGGTTTAGGATATACCGGATATTGAAGGAGACAAAATATATGGCATCCAGTCCTTTTCTGTATGCTTGGGCCAAAAGAGGGTTAGCTTTTTTTTATTTATATGTTTCATTCAACTAAAATATCTATTAATTTGATGTATCTAATATCATGTAACACGGTTGTGCCTCAATCATCTTGGACAGGTATTTTGGATTTGCATTTTGCTTCTTGAAATGGCTTATTTAGTTGCCATATTGGTTGGTGCAGCATCTGGCTTTTTGTGGAGCAAATCCATTACGGTAAATATTTGTTTAGATTCATATCTGCAGATTGTGACGTGACAATCCTCAGCACTTTAATTGTAAAAAAACTACGTTTCACCTTCTTTAACGTGATACTAAATAGTCATCTTTAGACAAAATAAGTTAATATTATTACTATACTATGAAATTCTTCATTCCTATTACTTTTCTTCATTTTTTTATTTAACGTGATACTAAATAATCATCATCTTTAGACAAAATATGTTAATATTATTACTATACTATGAAGTTCTTCATTCTTATTACTTTTCCTCATTTTTCATTTATTACAGACTCAGCAATCTTCTGATGGTATCAAGATATACTGATTTGCTTAATGTTTGAACTGGTTTAGGTTTTGGGACACACAGTTCTGGCTTCAATTCTCTGGAATCGAGCTAAATCTGTTGATCTGGATAGAAAAACTGCTATAACGTCTTTTTACATGTTTATATGGAAGGTAACCTCTTGACCTTGCTTTGTAGTTTAAGTGTTTTCAATTCATACGGATTGAATAATCTAGGAGCCAACATGTCAATAACAAATATTAAGGTAACCTAATTCCTACACTTTTAAACACAAGATTTTTCGTGAAATACCCGTGTTAGCGATATGACATGGATATGAGTATGGGTACTCGAAACTCAGATTTGGTGCAAATTTCATAATACTTGGAAAAATGGGTGTCATATTGGTTTGTTGTAGGCTATATTTAGCCAAACTAAAATGTTAGGTAGCCGGTAGTTTTGAAAAATGACCCCCACTTACTAGGGTTGAAAAGCTGAGGTCGCCTCCAAACATGCTTCAGTTTTGGCAACATTCGAACTTAGTTGGGCATCACTTTTTTCATGGATGGATGTACAAGATGATTTGATTAAAAATGTAATTTTACATGTAAAATTTGTAAAGTGCCTCTTCTCAGTTTTATTTTTAAATCCGTACTCTAAGTTTAAAATGTTTAGTTCCCCATTATTTATTAAAATCCAATAAAATAATATAAAAAAAACCACATTTTGATACTTGTGTTTATGTGATTTTTCGTGCAAACTTTATATTATTGATTATTGATGAGAGCCTTCTCTGTGTTTGAGACTATTTTGGCATCTGGCATCAAATAATTAGACTTTGTACTTTTTTAAGCTATTCACACAATAAATTTTATTATACTCACTTTATGTTTCTTTTGCAGCTCTTTTATGCTGAGTACCTTCTTGTACCTTTCGTTAGGTGAAGAGTGAGTTTTCGGACTTGGTGGAGGGAATGAAAAAGGTTCAAATGCTGATGTTATGCTCACTTGTTAATACATTGAGGAGCAATTTGAAAAATTGAAATTGGCTAGCTTTTCCTTAGCAAACAAAACAAAAAGATTAATTCTTAGCTTTTAAATCAGTGTTCAAGAGATTGAAATGGCATTGTTGGGTACAAGAGATTCTAAAAGAAAAGTATACTGCTAAATTCTCATGGTGCATTTTTGAAAATCAATATTTTTTTTAGGATTGAAAATCAAATTGTTAAATGGATTGGGTTCGCACCATAATTTTCCCTTTTTAACTTTGAAAGAGGAACCAGGTAGGTTATTGATGAGTGCTTAAAGAGCACTAAAATTATAATGATTTAATGTATTTTAATCGATTAAATAGATTTTTATTTGTACGATTTTATCATATATTTTATATAAAATTGTCTTTTCGAAATCACATGTATTTTTTTTAAAGTATTTTTGTTCAAAAATAATTTAAAGACCGAATAAAAAAATGTAAGATGTAATATATCACAAATATGTTAAAAAAATAAGGAAAGTCAACAAAAATAGAGAAAAGGATAAAACTGTCCAAATTTTGTGTCAGAGTTTGCCCATGCCATGTCAGTGTCTATGTATGCCCATGTCGTATTAGCGCCTGTTCTAGTGCGTGCCATGCTATATCCATGTCTTGTCAATGCCCCTACACGTGCTATTTTTGTTTAAATGCATTCAAAATCAATTTTTGAGATATTTTTTTCTTCACTTTTTTAGCATTTTCTTCCCCTATAAAAGAATCGTCTCCCACATTATAAAAAATAGACCTAAAAAAATTAGTTCTTCTCTCTATTTTTTTCTCTCTAGAAAGTTTTATTAGTTTTTCTTAGTTTTTTTAATTTTAAAGTTATTCTCTTTTTGAGTAGAACTAATCATGTTTTTGTAAATTTATAGTTCTTGATTCAATAAATAGAAATAGAATTAACGTCAAAATTATGTAAAGATTCTTTTGTGATATAATTTTAAATAAATTCTTCACAATTATTTTTATGTTTTATTCTTATATATTATATTTAATTTATCTATGATTAAATTTAACATGACTTGTTATTTGTAAATATGATATAGTAATAACTTTGTTATCCTTGCGAAATATTAAATACGTAAAGAATTTCTATAAAATAAATTGATTTTTTTATTCAAGATTTTTATATTAAGGACGTTAGAGAAAAATATATTGTTTTTCATTACAAACTTAAATATGAAAATTATATTTTAAGGTTTAATTATCCGGTATAATTTAGAGTAGTATTTTATTTATTTATTGGTATAATTGCCCAGTAATTAGAGTGAAACTCTATTTCAAAAGTTTTTATAAGAATTATTATTCGAAAATATATTAATAACATATTTTCAGTAATAATTTTAAACTTGAAAGTTAATACATGGACAATTAAATTTTTAGGTTTAATTTGAACAATTTGAATAAATTTTAAAATATCTAACCCTACCAAATATGACATTTAAATGGTTCATTTTTAATCTCTTAGAAAAAAAATTAATTTAATTAACCAAATTAATTATCGATTTCACCCATAGATGTTAATTGATTTGTTTAAATTAACAAATATATCTAATCCCACCAAATGTGGTATTTATACAAAAAAAAAGAGAATCAATAAATATCAATTTATATCTTTAATAACCTAAATAAAATGAGCAAGCATAATTAACTTAATTATTATATCCCTAAATACTCCACTATTATAAATGATAAAAATTTGCATAATTATTTATTGAATCCATATCTATGTTTATTTTTTTTATGTTATTAGATTAGGAAACAAAAATCAAAATATTGTGACAGAATGTTTAGGATTTAATTTTGTTTTTAAAAGTTTAAGTAATAAATTAAAAATCACATATATTCCTTCCTTAGATCGATCTTGGGAGTATACTTATCATTTTCTATAAAATGATTCATGCACTTGCGAAAATTTTACAAATATAAAACCAAAATATTTATAGGATCGGTGTTGCTAATTCGATGTCAGTCCTGCTCATCAGTTACCTCCAAGCTTAACTTTTACCTTTTCTTTATTGATCCTTTTACGATATGTTTTTGCTTTGGGGATTTTGTAAAAGCGTTTTTGACGGTAAAAAAGTGGTTCAAGGACCAAACAAGGAAATATTTTTATTAGAAATGCTTTCAAGGTCAAGAAAACACATTTTGTGCATGTTGAGAAATGCACATTATATTTACTTCCAAGAATGTCTATCTATCTAAAATTCTTTACGTTTGAAATCACTTTTAAAAGAAGCACAAGTAAATAGATAATTTTAAGATAGATTTTTACATATAATGAGGGTATTGACACGTACTGAAATACATCCATCTTAGCTTTTTATTTTTATAAAAAATGAAAACGTATAAGAGATAAGAATTGAATCAATGAATAATATTAAATGATATATAATATTTTTTTCCCTTAGCATATAGAGAAATTCTTATATATTATTTATTGTATGTTTTCTATTAATATTAGTCATTGATTCGATCTCTACCTCTTATACTTTTTCCTTTTTAAAAATAAATTATGGTATATGACACCATAAATGATGTGAATGTGCATTGGAATTTTCTTTTTAGTAAATTATGGCATAGCTTAAGTACTATGTTTATGCAACCATATAACTTGTGAGATGGGAGAAGTCCTTAAATATCTATAGGTCATCATTACTTACGTGACATGTAGAAATTTACACATGTGATGTAGATATCGAAATATTTTTATTTATAATAATATTTGTAATACAATATTTTAAATCAATCTTGAAAATAATTATTAATTTTATAAACATATAATATACATTTTACTTTTAATCGTGAGAGTTTATTATTTTGTCTAAATATTTAAAAGTAACATTATAAAAAGTCAAGTACAATAGGCTAATAAGATAATTTCTTGATCAATGCTTCATAAATAAGCATACAAAATTTATATCATATATATGAATAAAATTAAGAAGTACTCCTTAGTTCTAAAAGTATAAAATTTTGTAATTATTATGAACATTGTGAAGTAAGTGAAAATTTAACCGTAACTAATTTGATAACTTATTACTTTTTACACATTAAAAGTAATACATTTTAAGGTGGAATGAAAAGTAATGTAATGAAAAAGTTTGGGCTCAATTATACCAATGTTATTTTTCACACCTTTAATATTCTCACATCATCCAATAAACTCTTTTCTTGCTTCAACTTATAGATTTGATATAAAATCATCAAATAACCTCATGAAAAATTAAAAAAACAAAAAACAAAATCATGTCCATATTGCTTAGTAAGCTAGATATATAATAATTATTAGTTTTGGGTTAAGAGTAGCATTTATACATCATAATAACAATATGCGATCTTTAACTATTTAGGTAATTATCATCTACCTCCCTTGTGTTTTGTCCTTATATCAATGATACATTCTAAGTTTTATTTTGCTTCAATTAGGTCCCCTCTACTTTGAGTTAATATCAAAGCCCTTGAATAGTTAATGACGCTAGCTTTCCATCCAATGATGTATTTTTGTTTTTTGTGGCTCTGATACCAAATTGTAGCTAACTGTTTTATAATACTAGTTGTTACTTTCTACATATTATTATTAAAAGACAAAACTTTAAGTTTTTTTTATCAAAAAATTGTTTTACTTTTATAAATTTCTTGTGATTATGTTCATATAGACATATGACTAGTTTTCTTGTATTCATTCTCTTGTTTATTAGTTTTATAAATGTTAAAAGGAAATATTTAATCATTCAAGATTCGTAATTGACTTAGGATTATAATTATTATACCTAAATGTAATAGGTCCATAAGGTCTTTCTTTCTACTGTTCGTCTTCGATTGTTACACTTGATATGCCTCAACTTACTCAAACCTTAATACCATCCTAGTAATGGTAAATCATTTGCATCCGTATATAATATGGTGTCCAAATTATACTTACTAGAAAATAGAAAAAAAAGTGATTGTACTCTATTTTATTTATAATATTAATAAATATTATAATTTTAAAAGTCAACTAAAAACCTTAAAGAAATTCTTAGTCGTTCATAGTTTTTAGATACATAGTTATTGGATGAATAATTTTTAGAGTAGAGAGGCTATTATTGCTAAAGTTGTGCCTAACTAATGGAAATGAGGATTCCTTTTATATGACAAGGAACCTATTTATAATAGTGAGAAATAACTTTTTTACCCTACTATACTAATTGTCCTAACTTTATGCTTCGAGTTTTTGAATATAAGCTTTCATTTCCTTGGCATGAGCTACCGACCGAGGATGTGGGCTCTACATCTTTATTTTTTTTGTCATTTTCTATCGACAATCCTTTTAATAATGAAGACAATGATACATTTCATCTTCTCAATCTCTAATGTAGTAAATGCATTTATAATACCTAGCAGTTTTATTGGCATAAAAATTTTTTTTTTTGTTTCTTAACAAACTTTCAAGTTATTATCATTAAAATTTTCCTCAAACTTACTGATTTTCTCACTATCTTCTTTAGTGAGGGCCATATTGCTATAGGAAGTGAATGACTTTTATAGAAGTGCCATTGGTTTTGAAATTTCTCTCTTAGTGTTAGAAATTCTTAATTTGATAAAATGATATAGACTAACATAACTTTCATCATTCTAGTCCATAAGTGAACTAAAAAATCTGAGATAGACAAGCTTGTCGCCTGCTCTGATCTTTTTTCTAAAGTTCTTGATAGCCTCCTTGAAGTTTTCAGGAAAATAATTTAATTCACTTAAGTTAATTCATGGGTATAAGGTCTTAGTTAAACTTACATAGAAAGCGTTATAAACAAAAATTGGATAAGTTCCTTCAAGAATATTAAATTTACACCCTGGAGGAAATTCATTTTCTATGGTGTAAAATTTCATATCTTAGATATGTTTCTCGGTAGATTTTATGGCTAAGTTATAGAGACTCAACCATTATGGTTTACTTAAATTCCTGTATTGGTCTTTTTCATTTTTAATTACCAATGTATTTCTCGGGGATGTTTCCCGTAATAATGTTGGCAGTCATTATATTTTTACTCTATATGAGACACATTTTCCTGAATAGTACTGATAGTCATACTATCTTTTCTAAGATCTTCAACTTGGTTGGTGGTAACAGTTGTTGTTGTAATACTAGAGAGTAATTTTTAACTATATCTTCTAGATTTTGTAGTTTTGGTACTCTATTGTTGGCATAACTACCTTAAGCTTTTATTCTATTAGTGAAAGCACTACTACCTTTAGCTTTTATTCGATAACAGCTTTTCTAGCTTTAGGCTAGTTGTTGTAAATTCTTGGTTTTGGACCATTATAGACCACTTAAGTCTTTTTCTACTTCTTCAGCCCAATTGCGCTTTTCCATTTTCTTTTCAAAGATGTTACTCTCTTTTGAACTGTTAGGTTCTTCCTTTTCATTTTGAATTCTTTTTTTAGAAGTTTTACATTTCTTAGAATGAATCTCTAATAGGAATCATCTTTAGATTTTTTGGACTCTAATGGTCATTTTGAACTGTTAGGTTCTTCCTATTTAATTTTTATCTCCAAAAGAGACTTCTCTAGGTATAAAACCTTGAGTTATACCTGAAGGATTCTTATATTTTTTTTCCTTTATCTTAATCTTGATATCAAGATATTTCGTTCCTATAAGAACAAAAATAATTAAAGGTGTTAATTCTCTTGTAAAGGCATATATTAAACTATTATTGTTTCCTAGAAGATGTTTGGCATCAAAATTATAGTGATTAAATCACTATTGTCATCTAACTAATCTTCCTTTTTTATAATTACCAGTAATATTAGCCCATAAAAAATAAACAAAATTCTTATTATTGGTCTTGATAATTAATCTGAAATTTATTATATATATTACAAACTTCTTAATATCTTTTTTGATAGCTAAGTATTCATTTTCCTTACTGTGATACTTTAATTATAGGCTATGGAAAGATTCTGATATATATCTACAAAGATATTCTTTGTCATATACTTAAAACTTCTCCCTAATATTCATGTAAAACACCAGTTTCAATTATCATTTTATCATTTATACCTGAATGGTATAAAGTTAATAAATTTTTTACCTATGCTTTTTCTTATCATGTTCTATCCATTTCAAAACATGATATTTTTCAAAAAATTTTAATTGATTTTTGTCTTTTAATTCACTAGGAAATCTTTGAATGTTATTTAGTATATGAGGCTATAGATTATGTTTTCCATTTTCAATTTCTAACCTTAAATATTTAATTTTTTTTTGAACAATTACTACTTTCTTCACAGAAAATACAATGTTTTTTTCTTGCATTCTTATATAATATTAATAATACCCAAAAAAATTTATTTTATTCATTTACTAAAAACGAAAATATCATCTTTGTAACACTATAAATATTTTATAATTTCTTAAAGATGCTATTCATATACCTTTGGAAGATAGGAGCTTGTTTTAATTTGAATGATACAATAATCCATTGAAATTGTCCTTAAGGACAAGTAAACAATGTTATTTTTTTAGCTCCCTCGTTTAGTCTTATTTGTCAAAATCCACTTTTGCAATCAAAACTTGAGAAATATTAATTTCTTTTTATTAATAAAAAAATTCTTCTTTCTTTGAAATAAAGTATCTATCATCAATAGTTTATTTATTCAATACTTTGAAGTTTATCACCATTCTCTTTTTTTCTCTTCTTTTTTTTTTTACTAAGAATGTTGGGTTAGAGTGTGGTGAATTACTTGGTATTATGACTTTTAGTTCCAAAATTTCTTGAATTTGGATTTCAAACTCAATCCTATCTTTTGGAGTATAAATAATAGGTTTTACTCCAATGATTTCATTAAGGTCTCTTAATTTTATGTTAGCAATCATTTTAGTTTTTTTTTATCTAAAGGATTTTCTATGTTTACTATTTTTAATAATTTTTTGATACTTATTAAGACTTTATCTTCCTGGATTTCACTAAGAGTTTTTTTTCTTCCATATCAAATGAAATATTTTCTAAATAAGGTTTTTGTTACTGCTTTAGATCTATATCACTATGTTTTTGCTTTTTTTGTTGTTGCCTAAAGTTGGACTTGATATAGTTAAAATTTTCTTATTAAACTTATTTTGTCTAAATATTGTGTAAAAGGTTGATATAAGTTCAGTAAATTGTTTCCTATTAATAAATTAACTCATGTTTCTTGTTAATATATGGTAAGAATATGAAATTTCCTTCCTTCTATCATTATACTTTATTAAGATTTATTTTAGCATTGTTAGCAATTTTTACAATTAAATCTTATGGTGCTTATTTTCAAAGTTCTTCTAGGAATAAATATTTACTAGTTACACATGCGCTATCTCCTGTAAATGGTAATTCGTGTAACCTTTAAATTTCAATCTTATCTTAATATAAATACTGTTTGGATTTGTAATACTATACAAATCATTCATCTTCTGATGAAGAATATCCATACTCTAAGTGAGTTATTTCCTCATCAATTTATTTTAATAGGAAAATATTATAAGTATTATCTATATCTCATTCCTCTATTGGCTCTAATTCCATCTTAAAAGCTTCTTCTAAGATTTTTTATTATTGTGGAAATTCCTTTTTAAATTCATTTTATGTTAAAGCCTATTAGGGCATTCATTAGCATAATGTTATTCCTCATTGTAGATCCAACATCTGGTGGCCTATATCTTTTTCTTATAAGGTTCTTTGTGATACCTACTGTTATATTTTTGAAAGTCCTATTTTCTAAATTCATATCTTTTGAATGTTTTACTTTTTTATCCTTTTACTTGTAAGATTTACGTTACATCCATATTTTCTATTTTCTTGGGATTCTAAAATATCTTATATCATAATAGATTTTATCATTTACTCTTATTTGTTTTTATTATTGTCTTTCTTGATATTTAATGATTATATATTTTTTAAGACATCTTATTCTTCCTCCTAAAGTACCTGGTATATTTTTCCTATTTCTTTTATTCCATCATTCTGTTGTGATTTTATGTAATGTTTCAAGTAATTTCAAAAAATACATTTCCTTATAAGTTTCTTGCATAGAGGGTGGTAACTTACGATAATACATTTTATATTCACAAATAAAGAAATCTATATAATACATATGACATATTTTCATATTTGTTAAATGCCATTTGGCTTCCTCTTCATTTTTACTAGATTCGGTCATATGTCTACCTTTTTCTTCTCTAATAAATTCCTTGTACATTTCATTTACTACAATATCTATGTATTTCCTACCTTTAGGAGCATTTCCCTGCATTTGTAAATGTTGTTATTCTGTTAAATTTGTATACAAAATTTTAATATTTCCTATCATTTTATGAGCTACTAAGACTCTACAAGTTGAAGGGTTTGATTGTATAGTTGGAAAAATTTGTATGATTACACTCATACCACTAGACCATTCATAAAGGCTTTTTTCCTATCTCTTATACAATCTAAATCTAAAGGATCATATCTATAATTTCATAGAGTTTAAATTCTAGTGGGATACTACTTCTAATTTCCCAATGGAACCTTCTTCCATTTTGGGTTGTTGCTTTCTTTTATAGGAAAGGCTAGGTTCTTTTGGCCATTTCCTATTTCTTTTTTCTCGACATGGGTTGGATGTTCTTTCTTGTTAAGGAACTAGTAAAAAAAAATGGCTTCATATGAATTTTTGGGATCATATTTTTTTGGTTCAGAATTAGTTTCACTAATTATTATTGTATCACCTTCCTCTTTGTATGTACAAAGTTTTCATCATAATGTCTTCCTAGTTTTCATCATAATATCTTTCTAATTTTCATCTGGTAAGGTGAACAAACTTACTAATTTTTCTATGTTCCTGTTCTCAAGATTCATACACTTGTTTTTCTAATTCTTTTCTATATTCTATTAAATTTGGATTATAACTTCTTCTTTATTTATGGATTTTTCCTTATTATTACTTTAATCGTACAAATGGATCAAACTTATGACCTATTCAGGGTATGTTATTTACATCCATTCATAATTCTATAAATTTTTTATGTATGTCTTGTTGTAGTTTTTTTATTATTACCATACTCTCTTATTTCTTTCTTATGTTAAGCTTGATTGGTATGAATGCATGCACTACATGATTAATCTTTACACTTTGCTTATTTCTATGTAAACAGAACTGAACTAATGTACAATGAAGCTTTCATGCTAAGTTTCTATATTATTTGTTTATGTCATTTCAGTTACTTACAAGCTTATCAAGTTGAAGTGAAGATGGATTCACCGGATCATAGGATAGTTCCACTATGAAGTCTAGGAAATCATTGTATTTTTATCTTGTTTTCATAAGTGTCATGTAGCGAGTGATAGGTTTTTTCACACAAAAATGCCAAAGAGTGAGTTTGTAAGATCTATGAGTATTGGCTATTTTCGTGGACAAAATATTTATCTATAAATTTGTTTTTAGGCATGCTATCAAGTCTATCAAGAAAAGCCAAACAAATGCTCAAGTTCCAGATAATTGTACTTCAGGTATATCTTTGATAACTACGATACATAAGATTACATTTATGCATTTAATAGCACATGCTTATAAATCTGAAATTATTTTTAGTGCTAAAATATGGAATAAGATATGCTAAAATATTATATAAGATATACTCTAAATTATAGCTGAAATCTTTAGCATAAAAGATAGCATAAAATCTACTTTAAAAGAACTCTTCTTTACATAGGAGTCTTCTTAATTAGTGAGTATTACTAATCATATTTGTAATAGAAAAGATATTTATCAATCATATAGGATTTTTCTTAATTAATTAGTATTACTAATCCTATTTGTAATAGAAAAGATATTTATCAATTACATAGGATTAAGGGTTTGAATTTTTCCTATAAATAAAACTCATCGCTCATTGTTTCAATCAACCACACAAGAACATTATTCTATTCTTCTTAATTTCTCTCTCTTGTTTTACAAATATAAAATCATAGTTCTTTAGGCTTATTTATTTAGTTAATCTATCAAATATTGATGGTTATGTTTGATTGATTAATAAGCCTAATTATTTTATGATATTTTGATAATATGTTCTTATGGCTTCTTCTTTATTTATGTTCTTAAATTGTTATATCAAATAATTGTTTTTTTTTTCATATTATAGTTATTTGATTTTATTATTAATCTTTAAAGAAACTATTTCTATTGAACTTGTGCTTGATCTTTTTTCTCTAGGATTTACTAGTTGATTTGATTTAAGTGGCATATATTTTGAATCATCTAGTTATGATTATTCATTATTAAATCCATTTTAGAACACCCATGGGTACTTGTGTTTTTATGCAAACCATTTTGCATTTAATTTGGGAACGTATCTGATTGGCGGGAAGCTTATTGGAACGTTGGTCTGGAAATCGCTTACGCTGAAAAATGTGAAAATAGAGGAGAGGCTTGTAAGTAAGGTACATTGGAGCAGTATCCTAAGGAGAGTAGCATAAGACCGAGTTTGTACTGAAACATTTGTTTTTCATAGTTTAAAGTTAGGTGATCTGGTGGTTTTTCTCTTAGATCATGGTTTTGGCTTAGGTTGTTTCCACCTAAAAATATCGTGTGTTATTATTTTATTTTTACATTTTATTCTTACACACAATTGCATGTCTGGCCACTTTATTTAGGTTATTAAATTATAAATTGGTTAAAATTAAAAATAACTTATTCATCTAGATTAATTAGGTCCATTTCTTATAAACTTTCAATATAAATATATAAAGTTAGTGTAACGGAATAAGAGGTAATTGATGGAGCAGTACTATAGTTGGTAGATAGGGGTACACGTAATGAGTCATTTTGACCTTTTGGAAGAAAATTTTATGGTTTGAGTTTTGGTTAGCGTATAGTTCCTATCATGAGTGACAAATCACTTAGTGCCAATTGTAGCACGGGTCTTTTGTTAGTATGAGATCAGTATCAACAAAAATGAACTAATGATCCGAAGTTACACATGGGGATTTATTTTTTATTTTGACAAAAAAGAAAAAGAATAAGAATAAGAGGTAAGAGATTCCATCCTCAAAGCTAAGAGATTTGATTTTACTTCTTCCATGCTTATTTTACACTTTTCAATGTTATTAAATTAATCTTATAACTATTATAAACAAGAGAGGGTAGCATAAGACCGAGTTTGTACTGAAACATTTGTTTTTCATAGTTTAAAGTTAGGTAATCTGGTGGTTTTTCTCTTAGATTTATGGTTTTGGCTTAGGTTGTTTCCACCTAAAAATATCGTGTGTTATTATTTTATTTTTATATTTTATTCTTACACACAATTGTATGCCTCGTCATTTTATTTAGGTTATTAAATTATAAATTGATTAAAATTAAAAATAACTTATTCATCTAGATTAATTAGGTCCATTTCTTATAAACTTTCAATATAAATATATAAAGTTAGTGTAACGGAATAAGAGGTAATTGATGGAGCAGTACTATAGTTGGTAGATAGGGGTACACGTAATGAGTCATTTTGACTTTTTGGACGAAAAGTTTATGGTTTGAGTTTTGGCTAGCGTATAGTTCCCATCATGAGTGACAAATCACTTAGTGCCAATTGTAGCACGAGTCTCTTGTTAGTGTGAGATCAGTATCAACAAAAATGAACTAATGATCCGAAGTTACACATGGGGATTTATTTTTTATTTTGACAAAAAAGAAAAAGAATAAGAGGTAAGAGATTCCATCCTCAAAGCTAAGAGATTTGATTTTACTTCTTCCATGCTTATTTTACACTTTTCAATGTTATTAAATTAATCTTATAACTATTATAAACAAGCAAGTTTACACTTTCATATAAATATAACCTTGATAAGCCTAAAAATGATATGTCACATTTTGATTGGTAAGGAATACTATAAGTATAGATACATTTTCACATATAATTTAATTCAATTATCTATATTTTACTTACATACCTTTTAACATGCTTTAAAATTTTAATTTTTAATTAAAATTAATTATATTTAAAATAAAAATTGCAAACATAGTAACTTAATTATACTTTTAAAACCATAATTTTAAAAGACTTAATTTATAGAACAATTGATAATCCTTTCTAAATATGTTTTTTATAAAATTAGGAAAGTTACTGATTACATATTATTTTTGTCACATTTCTTCAAAACTTTGATTTTTTTTAATTAAAAATAATTCTTTTTAATTAATAAAAAAATAGGCAATATGAATTAGTTATAAATTAAAAACTAAAATTATAAAATATTTGAGTTTGGATTATTTAATCACCCATTCATATATCTATTTTTAATGTTTTAATTAAAAATAGTTTTTGGGTATAACAAAAAATGGATAGACTTAATTAGAAATTAAAAACTATAATTCTAAAAAACTTTAGTTTGGATTATTTAATCACACATTCACATGAAACTGTAACATACTCTCTCCTTTTTGCCATACGAGAAGGACAAAACATTAGACAAAGTAATCAAGCTAAACTTCTTCTAAATATAGAGCAATGTAAAATCAGAATAATGCAAAAGTGTAATGTACTTTAAACTTCCCCTATGTGCTACGACTCTCTAATTTAGAAATCAATTAAAAAGATATTAAATGAAAAGAATATGAAATGAAAAAAAATCTAATTAATTTTTTTTAATTTTTATAAATAGCCACGTAAGGTATTAAACTCGTTTAATCACAAATGAACTCATAACCAATTGAGAACTCACCAATTTTTTAACTCAAATTTTGACTATTTATTATATAAATAAGCAAGTAGAGTAGAATAGTAACACAAACACATATAATGACATATTGACATTTACTAAAATGCAGTGTATATATTTAAACTCCACAAATATACTAATTAATTTATTTATGGCCAATCAAGAAAGGCTCAAAAGAAAAAAATATCACCTATCATATAAAATTATAATCTAGTCTTTAATCTCACAAAATAAAATATATCTACTAGAGGGCTTAATTTTTTTTCTTTATTATTTTATTATTATTATATATATTAGGTAAATGATATATATTTTTTAACCTTTATTGGCTCTTTCTTTTTATGCATTCAATGTACAAGATTTATAAGTAGTCGCTTTTTGCATAATCTTTCCTCTTTTTTTTTGCACGAGCCATAAACCTAGCACAATGAATTTTACACTAGTTATGAGGTAGCCCTCTCCGCTCACTACGGTAGCTTCACACATCACAGTAGGTAGTCTTCTCAATACTAGGTGCCTCTATACGGTAAAGTTTTAGTAAGAAATCGAACTCATCACAATTTTATAGTCAAAGGTTAGTTTAAGTCATAGAGTCTTTCAAGAAAATTCATAAAATTTATATCAACATCGATCATCACATGTACAAGAATATGTGTGTGTACATAAGCCAAAATTGTAGAATAATTTATAGAATAAATATTAAAATTAGTTTAAGTTATTAAAAATAAGGTTATATGTCTATAAGTGTTGAATAAGTTCAATACCATGTTGGCCAAATAAAGATTTTTCTTCTCTCTTCTTCTATTTTGTAAGTTTAACTAATAAATAAAATAAAGACAATAAAGATTGCTCACCAGGTTCATTTAAGCACTCTAATGAAAATATCTAGATGAAGGAATAAAAGATGGTCAAGTGACCAGAAAAAACCTTTCCTAACCCATATTTTCTTGCATTTTGGTTTCTCTATATCGTTGGATTGGGACTCAACAAACTAAGGTTTCATAGGCATGTTTTTGGACTTAGTTATATTTTTCTCGTTCATCCCAAATGAAGATGTAGTATTCATATGAGGATGATGATAATGAGTCCTAGTATTAAAAGTATTGAATTTTACTTGCCTCTTTGAACCTAAGATTTCATGCTTCTTAGTAGAATTTTTGAACACGTTATTTTAATTTCCATTCATCCTTGAATATGATGCAATATGTGTAGATGAATGATGCTTATGGGTCCTATTACGTGAATCATGGAAAGATTGATTAAGTTCAGGAGCATTCATCAAAAATGTACATTTTGGTCATAAATGACCTTTCCTACCATAATGATGATAGACATGCACAAACTTAACAACGTTTTCTACATAGATACAATAGTTCTTTGTGCATAAGTATTAACAGTAGGAGTAGAATTTAAGGGTCTTAAAAATGTGATCTTTGATGTTGAAGGTGCGGAACTCTCATCCTTATAACCAAAGTCATATGTATCACCATATGACTTACCAATGCTCAATATTGTATCTAAGTGTTGTGCTCCAATAGTAAGTCTCTTCACTACTTCACATGATTCTTTGAGCTCTTGTACTTGTTTTTTATTATCTTCAACAAGCTTATTGTTTTCTTTTTTTAAACCTACAAGACTCAAATTCGAAGCATTATTTTGTTCTTGCAAAATATAGCTTCTTTTAATTTATTAGAAAATTTTTCATATGCCTCAAGTTGTTCATTTAATTTTTCTATTTTTGTATTTAAAAAATTATTCTCTTCTATGGCTCTAAGAAATTTACATAATAATTCTTTAGAACTTTTAACATTATATTTAGAGAGAAAAGAAGATTCAAGTTCCTCATCATTTGAGCTATAATCCTCAATAGAATGATCCATAATAAAAATCCGTAGGACTAACACTAAGTGTATCTAGTGTTGGCTCTGATACCAATTGAAAGTTTATAAGATATGGACCTAATTAACTTAGAGGGGATGGATAGGTTATTTTTAATTTTTACCAATTTATAATTTAATAACCTAAACAAAGCAACCATGCATGCAATCGTGTGCAAGAATAAAATGCGGAAATAAAATAATAACACACGATATTTTTAGGTGGAAACAACCTAGGTGACAACCATGACCTAAGAGGAAAACCACTCATCCATCGGACCACCTAACTTTTCACTATGAAAAACAAATGTTCAAGTACAAACTCGGTCTTACGCTACCCTCCATAGAATACTACCCCAATGTACCTTACTTACGAGCCCCTTCTCTGTTTCATAGTTTCCAATATTAGCGTGAGCGGTTTCCAGACCAACGTTCCAATGAGCTTCTCGCCAATTATATACGTTCTCAAATTAACTACAAAATGGTTAGCACAAAAACACAAGTGTCCATGTGTTTTCTAGAACGAATTTAATAATGAATAATCCTAACTAGATGATTCCAAACATATGCCACTTAAATCAAATCAACTAGTAAATCCTAAAACAAAAAGATCAAGCACAAGTTCAATAAAAATAGATTGTTTAAAGATTAATAATCAAATCAAATAACTATGATATAACAAAAATAATTATTTGATCTGACAATTTAAGAACAAAAATAAAGAAGCCATAAGAACATATTATCAAAATATCATAAAATAATTAGACTTATTAATCAATCAAACATAATCACCAATATTTGATAGATTAACTAAATAAAGAAGCCTAAAGAATTATTATCTTATATTTGTACAATAAGAGAGAGAAATTAAGAAGAATAGAATAATGCTCTTGTGTGGTTGATTGAAACAATAAACAATGAGTTATATTTATAGGAAAAATTAAAACCCTTAATCCTATGTAATTGATAAATATATTTTTTATTACAAATAGGATTAGTAATACTCATTAATTAAGAAAAATCCTATATGATTGATAAATATCTTTTCTATTACAAATAGGATTAGTAATACTCACTAATTAAGACGACTCCTATTTAAATAAGAGTTCTTTTAAAATAGATTTTATGTTAAAGATTTCAGCTATAATTTAGAGTATATCTTATATAATATTTTAACATATCTTATTTCATATTTTAGCACTAAAAATGATTTCAGATTTATAAGCATGTGATATTAAATGCATAAATGTAATCTTATGTGTCGTAGTTATCAAAGATATACCTAAAGTACAATTATCTGGAACTAGAGTATTTGTTTGGCTTTTCTTTATAGACTTGATAGGAGGCCTAAAAACAATTTACAGATAAATATTTTGTCTACAAAAATAAACAACACTCATAGTCTTTACAATATTATTCCATGACACTTTATATATTTATATACAATAAATTGATCAATTAGTGGTAGGGACAAAAATATTAAATAGAAAAGAAAGAATAAACAACTAAGTAGTATGCACAGGTTTGCTTTCATATCCTTGTCTGACTTGGATAGCTACGTTGATTAGTTATAGGCATATATTATAAGAAACATATAGAAGTGTAATAATATATTGCACAATTTTCTATTTATTGATTTATGTAACCCTTATGTCAGTTTCCCCTGCTTAGATGGAAGAGATTTGCAGTTGTTGCGGCAATGTACATTTTGGTTGTACGCGCTATAGTTATTCATTTTTCTTGCATATGCAGTTTAGTTCCACTTTATTATTTATAGATTATTGGTTGGTTTATTTTTCTTTTTAAAATTCATCAATATTAGCACTACAACCGCCTGACTAACATAGTTATTTTCTCGTGCTGGATGCTATAGGCTAGCATAAGTGACTAACCCTTGATAGCATGATATACAGTTAATTTGATGTATTGCAAAAAAATCCCAATGACCCTAAACATTTTGCAAGTCTTAGATCATTTTCATTGTCTGGTTTTTTGCAATAGATATTAATTCAAGTGATGTGATCAATGCTGTTACACATAGTGAGAAAATAAGCTCCTGATTTTCAGGAGCAATCGATTTGATAAATAAAAGATAGGTTCTCGATCAACTAGTGACCGAGTCCTATAGGTAATTAGCAAATTTTAGCATTGTGTAGAGGGTAGTTTCACTACTCATTGATTGTTTTTTTATAATTCCTATAAAGGGAAAGATTTTCAATTTAATCGTGTGGAAATTTTATTCAATTGTTACCCTAATACTTAACAATTGGTATCAGAGCCCTTAACAGGGCTTGCGTGTGAAAAAGAAAGTAAAAATGGAAGTGATTGAGTTGTGAAAATGTCAGAAGGTAGCAACAGCTATATGCCCAAGTTCGTTGGGCATTATGATCATTGCGTTGAATTGATGGAGAACCTACTTCGTTCCAATGAGTATTAAAACATTGTCAATCATGGGGTGGTTGAAAAGGGACAACTAACTAACACTCAACGCAAGCGTATGAAGAAGACAAGTTGAAGGACTTGAAGGCTAAAAACCTTCTCCATCATGCAATTGATAGAGATGTTTTAGAAACTATTCTCGAAAGAAGCTCCTCCAAGTCATTTTGGAATTCCATGAAACAAAAATTTCAGGGCTCAACGAGAGTCAAGAGGGCACAGCTGCAATCACTGCGTTGCGATTTTGAAACTCTTCATATGAAGGAAGGCGAATATGTGAACACATACTTTGTGCATGTTCTATCTATAGCTAACAAAATGAAAGTGCATGGAGAAATTATGAATGAAACAATAATCACAGAAAAAATTCTTCGTTCAATGGTATCCAAATTCAATCATGTAGTGTGCTCAATTGAGGAATCCAACAACATGAACACAATGACTATTGATGAACTTCAAAGTAGTCTCCTTGTGCATGAGCAAAGAATGAAAGGACAAAGTGAAGAAGAACAAGTTATTAAGATCACTCATAAACATAAAGCAGGAAGAGGAAATGGACGCGGTACTATACGAGGTGAAAGTGGAAGAGGAAGACAAAGCTTCAACGAGGCAACCGTGGAGTGCTACAAATTCCATAAACTAGGACACTTTCAAAATGAGTGTCCTAGTTGGGAGAAAAATGTCAATTATGTTGAGATGAATGAGGAGGATGAGCTTATTCTAATGGCTTACATTGAGCATAAGTTAACAAAGAAAGATCGAGTCTGGTTTCTAGACTTTGGATGTTGGTTTCTAGACTTTGGATGCTCCAACCACATGTCAGGAAACAAAGACTGGTTTGTGGAATTTGATGAGCAGTTCAGACATTTAGTAAAATTGGGAAATGAGGCAAGAATGATGGTGATGGGTAAAGGAAGCATAAAACTTGAAATGGAAGGTTTTACTCAAGTGGTCAGAGATATGTTTTACATACTTGATCTCAAGAATAAATTATTGAGCATATGGTAACTTCAAGAATGAGGGCTAGCCATTGTTATTAAAGATGGGACTTGCATAATATATCATCCTATAAGAGGTCTTATTATGCAAACTCTAATGTCAGCTAATAATGTTTATTTTACTGGCCAATGTGGTTTCTCACAAGTGTCTAATAGCAACTCAAGATGACATAACACACTTGTGGCATCGACAATATGGCCATGTGAATAATAAAAGTCTCAAACATTGGCAAGAAAACAACTTGTGAGAGGACTACCTCAACTCAAATTGACAAAAGAAGAATGCATAATTTGTCACCGTGCAAAATAGCACAGAGCTATCATACCACAGAAAAGTCAGTAGAGGGCTTCAAACAAACTTCAGCTAGTTCATGGTGACTCGTGCGATCCAATTACCCCAACTTTAAGCATCCTCAAAAGGTATATGTTATGCTTCATTGATGACTTCAGTAGAAAAGCATGGATTTACTTCTTAGATGAGAAGAGTGAAGCCTTTTCTATGTTTAAAGTTTTCAAAAATTAGATTGAAAAGGAGTCAAAATGTAGTATATGTTGCTTAAGAATAGATAGGGGAGGGGAGTTCACGTCTAAGGAGTTTAATTAGTTTTGTGTTGATCATGGCATTAAGAAACAACTAATTGTTGCCTATACTCCTCAAAAAATAGAGTGACAGAACGTAAGAATAAAACTATATTAAACATAGTTCAATGCCTACTTTCAAAAAAGGAGATGACCAAACTCTTTTGGCCAGAAGCAGTTAGATGGGCTTCACATGTGCTGAACAAGAGTCCAACTATAGTAGTGAAAGGATAGACTCCTAAAGAATGTTGGAGTGGGGAAAAACCAAATTTTATTTACTTTAGGATTTTTGGGTGCATTGCTAATGTACACATTCCTGATAAAGGGAGGACAAAACTAGATGAGAAAAGCTAGAAATGTATATTCCATGGTATAAGTGAGGAATCAAAGGCATATCGGCTGTATGATCCCTTAACTAAAGAAGTGATTATTAGTAAGGATGTAGTGTTTAAAGAAGAAAAAGGCTGGAATTGGGGAAGGAGTGAAGATGACATAAGGCATGCTGTATTTACCTAGACAGACAGTGATGATGAGGAGATAAGTGACTATGACGATGAAGAAGAAACTGAAAATGTAAAAGAACCAACTGAAGATGTAAAGAAACTAATAGAGGAAAATGATGTGGAAACATAATATCTGAGGGAAGAAGTTCCCATCATCACACCAGAAGCACGAATAAGAAGAGCACCAAGATGGATGGAAGACTATGTTACTGGTTCTGATCTTTTTGAGGAATTACATTCAGCCTATTTCATGATACACGATGATCGTGTGTGCTTCAATGAAGCAGTAAAAAAAGGAAATGGAGGGAAGAAATGAATTTAGAAATAAAGGCTATAAAAAAGAATGAGACAAGAGAGCTTGTAAGCCTACCAAAAGGAACAAACAAAATTGGTGTTAAATGGATCTTCAAAACAAAATTGAATGAAAAGGGAGAAGTAGATAAGTGCAAAGCACGGCTAGTGGTCAAGGGTTATGCATAGAGGCATGGGATTGATTATAGTGAGGTTTTTGCACCAGTGGCTCGTTGGGACACCATAAGACTGATCCTAGCTTTAGCTACACAAAGGTTGGACTATCTTCCAACTAGATG
Source organism: Hippophae rhamnoides (assembly GCA_033030585.1). Classification (NCBI taxonomy): domain Eukaryota; kingdom Viridiplantae; phylum Streptophyta; class Magnoliopsida; order Rosales; family Elaeagnaceae; genus Hippophae; species Hippophae rhamnoides. The sequence goes on along the minus strand of CM065433.1, from coordinate 13,845,703 downwards.
TCAAAAATGCTTTCCTTCATGGAAATTTGGAAGAAGTAGTGTATGTGGAACAACCAGAAGGCTATGTTCACAAAGGAGAAGAGCTCAAAGTCCTAAAGCTCAAGAAATCTCTCTAAGGATTGAAACAAGTTCCAAGGGCTTGGTTTAGTAGAATCGAGGGGTATTTCTTGAAAGAAGGGTTTAAGAAATGAAATCATGAGCACCCATTGTTCCTAAAAAATGGAGATAAAGGTAAAATTATAATCGTCAACTTATATATGGATGATCTTAACTACACAGAGAATAATGTGGAACTGTGCAAAAAGTTCAAGGAATCAATGCTGTTAGAATTTGACATGAGTGACTTGGGCGAAATGAAATACTTCTTAGGAGTTGAGGTCCAACAGAGCTATAAAGGGATACACTTAAGCCAAAGGAGGTATGCCAATAACATTCTCGAAAGGTTTTGAATGGGAGATTCCAATCCAGTGAAAAATCCCATTACTGCAAGCACAAAATTGATGAGACATAGTGAAGAAACCAGTGTAGACTAAATCATGTTTAAAAAGCCAATTGGTAGCCTAATGTATCTAACTGCTACAAGACCAGATATTATGTTTGTTGTCTGTCTCATAAGCACACGACAGACCCAAAAACATCTCACATGGCAACAACAAAATGAGCTCTCAGATATGTGAAGGGGATTGTAAATTTGGGTATATATTTAATGGTAGAAGCACTGGGATTCTGGGAGTACCCCAAAAGAAAAATTCAGAAGAAAATCTTAGAGCCTATACTAACAGTGATTATGCTGGAGATATAGAAGATAGAAGAAACACTTCTAGTTATGTGCTTCTCCTAAGTGATGGTGCAGTAGCATGGAGCTCGAGAAAGCAACTAATGGTGACACTCTCCACAACTGAAATAGAATATGTTACTGTAATAGCATGTGCGTGCCAAAGTATTTGGATGAAGAGAATTCTTAACAGTCTCGATGTTCTTTCATGTCAATCTGTGAAGATTTTGTGTGATAATAGTTCATCTATCAAATTATCCAAAAATCCAGTTCTCCATGGAAGAACTAAACACATTGATGTAAGATTCCATTTCTTACGTGATCTTGTTAAAGAAGGTGCAGTGGAGTTAGTCCATTGTGGAACAAATGAGCAGCTAGCGGATATCATGACAAAGCCACCGAAGTTAGAGACTTTTTTAAAGCTACGTGATCAGCTGGCTGTTCGAAGCATTGAAGATTAAATTGCTTTACTTTCAGTAAGTGTAATTTAGGAGAGAAATTGTTACACATAGTGGGCAAATAAGCTCCTGATTTTCAGGAGCAAGTAGTTTGATTAATAAAAGAGAGGTTCTCCATCATCTAGTGACCGAGTCCTATGGGTAATTAGCACAATTTTAATATTGTGCAGAGGGTAGTTTCACTGCTCATTGTTTGTTTTCTTGTAATGCGGGCAGATTTTCAATCTAATCCTGTGGAGATTTTATTCAATTGTTACTCCAATACCTAACAAATGCAAGTAGTTTCAGAATTAGCTCTTAGTTACTTTAGAGGTGAGCTTGTGAGGGAATTAAGTAAAACTATAAAAATTGAATGGTGTTGCTATTGACAAAAGTATGTCTTAACATGCATGCTTAAACTTGCAAGCATATAGTCTGATGCATTTTGTTTGTGGACTGATGCGTTTGTCAATATTCAGACTCATGTCTTCAAACGATCGGTGAGCTTCTCAAGGCCTGTTATTTTTGCAACTGCATTTAAGAGCTTCTTTTTTGTCGTTGTAGCATTATTTAAGGTAAACTCTACTTTCTACAGAATGGTTAATTAGTAAGATTAACTTCCAAAGCTGGTGTTCATATTCCCTCTTCACTTGCGACAACATGTTTGATTCTTATTAACTTTTCTTATTGTTGGGTTCGGCTTAGGATATACTGGATATTGGAGGAGACAAAATATGTGGCATCCAATCCTTTTCTGTAGGCTTGGGCCAAAAAAGGGTTAGCTTTGTTTGATTTATATGTTTCATTCAGCTGAAATATCTATTAATTTGATAAGTATCTAATATCGTGTAACAAGGGTGTGCCTCCATCATCTTGGACAGGTATTTTGGATTTGTATTTTGCTTCTTGAAATGGCTTATTCAGTAGCCCAATTAGTTGGTGCAGCATCTGGCTTTTTGTGAAACAAATCCATTACGGTAAATTTTTATTTAGATTCATATTATGTGAAGAACGTGAAGTGAGGATCCTGAGCACTTTAATTGCAAAAGAAAATTACATTTCACCTTCTTTAATGTGATACTAAATAATCATCATCTTTGGATAGCATATGTTAATATAATTACTATACAATGAAGTTCTTCATTCCTATTACTTGTCTTCATTTTTCATTTATTACAGGCTCACCAATCTTCTGATGGTATATAGATATACTGATTTTGCTTAATGTTGAACTGGTTTAGGTTTTGGGACACACAGTTCTGGCTTCAATAACTGGAATCGAGCTAAATTTGTTATCTGGACAGCAAAATTGCTATAACGTCCTTTATATGTTTATATGGAAGGTAAATAACAAATATTACGGTAACCTAATTTCTATACTTATAAACACACAAAAAAATGCTGATGTTGGATGTTTGTTAGTACTTACTGACTATTTTACTTGCTCTTTATTTTTTAGGGAAATACCCGTGTTGGAAGCAATATGACATGAAAATAAGTATGGTACTCAAAACTCAAATTTAGTGTAAATTTTCATAATATTTAGAAAAATGGGTGTCAGATATATGCAAAATGTAACTCTTTTTTTTCTTCCTATTATATCAAATGTGTAAAAGAGTTTATTGGGAATTTTATTTTTTGGCGTTTGCTCAAAGACATCATACTGCTTTGTTATAGGCTATATTTAGCCAAAACAAGAATATTAGGTAGCCCTTAGTTTTGAAAAATTACCCAGTTACTAGGGTTGAAAAGCTAAGGTTACCTTCAAAGACGCTTCACTTTTGGCAACAATGGAACTTAGTTGGGCATCACTATTTTCATGGACGCATGTATATGATGATTTGATTAAAAATGTAACTTTACTAGTAAACTTACTCCTCTCATCTTTACTTTTAAATCCATATTTTAACTGTAAAATATTTAAGCTCTTTGTAAACTCGATTATTTATTAATATCCAATCAAAATATTTCATTGTCAAATATTTTAGTTCTTAAGTTTAATTTACTTTTATGTGATTTGTAGTAAAAAATTTATATTATTAATTATTGATTATTCCTGTGTTTGACACTATTTTGGTATCAAATAATTGGCCTATGTACTTTTGAAGTTATTCACACAATATCTTCTATTATGCTCACTTTATATTGTTCGTTTTGCAGTTCTTTTATGCTGAGCATCTTCTTGTACCTTTCGTTAGGTGAACAGTGATTTTTCAGACTTGGTGGAGGGAATGAAAAAGGTTCAAATGCTGATGTTCTGCTCACTTTTTAACACATTGAGGAACAATTTGTAAAATTGAAATTGGCAAGCTTTTGCTTAGAAAAAAAATTGTTTCATTCTTAGCTTTTAATTCAGCGTTCAGATATTACGTCCAAGAGATTGTAATGAAATTTTTAGGCACAGGGATGTATATTTTAAACATAAGATAATTAAAAATGTAATTATACTTAAAAGTTAAATAGTTTTTATCGAAAATATCAATAAAACGTGAAATAAAGATGATTATTGTAATACTAAAACTGTGATTAATCGAAATCGAACATATAATAATATTATTTTTTTATATACATATAATGATATAAAAATACACCTCTAATAATAGAACACAACTTAGAATAATTAGATTAAGTTTTATTTATTCTTATTTTTATATATTTTTATTTTATTATAAATATGGGTTAAATAGTTATAAAATAAAAATTAATGTCTAATATTTTAAATAATGTAATAGAATAGGAAGTATTTTAATATTTATTTTTTAAAACTAAATATATTTTTAAACAAATGTTAAAAAATAAGAAGTGTGATTAAATTGTTATCGATTTATAACCGATAGTTATTAATTGAATGTAACCCAAACTAATACGAAATAATTATTTTCTATGCACTATATATTCTAAAAGAAGAATACGCTGCTAATGTCTCATGGTGCATTTTTGAAAATCAATAGTTTTTTTTTTATGATTGAAAATAAAATTGTTAAATGGATTGGATTAGCAGAATAATTTCCCGTTTCACCTTTGACAGAGAACTGCATCCACTTGGGCTCCGAGTAGGTTACCTCCGAGCGTAACTATACCTTTTCCTTATTGATCCTTTTATGATATGTTTTTACTTTTCTGATTTTGTAAAGCCCTTTTTTATTGTAAAAAAGTGATTGAGGACCTGGACCAAACAACGAAAATAAATTAAAAGACGTGGAAAACACATTTTGCGCACGTAAATAAATGCAAATTATATTTACTTCCTAAATTTTTTTCGATCTTTAAAATTGCTTACGTTTGAAATCACTTTTAATAAAAGTATATGTAAATAGATAATTTTGGGATATATATACGGTGGAACAAGTATATCTTAGCTTTATTTTTATAAAAAAAAATTAAAGAGTTTAAGAGATAGGAATTGAATTAACGATTAATATTAAATGATATATAATATTTTTTCCTTTGTCATACCTCTTTAACAAATATAATAGCTACCAAAATTAGAGAAAATTTCATATATATCTTATTTCATATATATTATTAACATTATTCCTTGATTACTTTTATACCTTTTACACTTTTTCCCAAAAAAAAAAAAAAAAACTTATTACAGGTTACACCATAAATGATGTCATTGTGCATTTTTCATTTTCTTTTTAATAAATTATGGAAAAGTCGAATTACTATGTCTATGGAACCATTTAACTTGTGAAGTGGGAAAAAGTACTTAAATATCTATGTACCATCGTTACGTGCATTGCAAATAGAAATTTAAACACGTAGCTAAATATAGAAATATTTTTATTTATAATAATATTTGGATTACAATATTTTAATTAAATTATAAAAATAATTATTAATTTTATAATATATAATTTATATTTTGCATTTAATATTGATAGTTTATTTTTCTGTCCAAATATTTAAAAATAATACTATAAAAAATTAAATACAATAGGTTAATAAGATAATTTTCTTGATTAATGCTTCATAAATAAGTATAAAAAAATATATAATATAGATGTGAAAAAAATTAAAAAACACTCGTTTCGAAAAGTGTAAAACTTAATAATTATTACAAATATTAGGAAATAAGTATAAATTTAACCGTAACTAATTTAATATCTTTTAATTTTTTGTAACATTACAAGTTATATTTTAAGATAGAATGTAAAGTAGTATAATAAAAAACTTTGGGCTCAAACGTGCCTATGTTATTTTCACACCTCCTCGCTTCAACCCACCTATTTGAATCATAAAAAATATAATTTGATATAAAATAATCAAATAACATCGTAAAATTTTGAGAAAACAAAAGCCATGATCATATTGTGTTTTTGTCGTTATATCAATGACATACTGCAATCAGAAAGATAAGTTCCTTTTTCGGAGACCCAAATCAGGATTCTTGCCTTCTTACCAAGACATACTTCAATCTCCATTTTGAGAAACATAAATGAACCTACCAATTTTTCCTTCTCATCATCCTTGCCTTTTTCGATGACAGTAAGTTGTGTTTTCCTTCATTTTACTTTTTAAGTATTATTTTCTATCTTGTTGCATATTTTTCTTTCAATTGTCTTGTTACATCTCGTCTATTTGTATATCTAGCATTTGTTATTTCTTATTTTTACCAGGAGTAATGTCACCCTATATTGGATCCCAATGATGAAATCATGTGTAAATTCACTTATTTAAGGTATGAATCCTAAAATTATTTAATTGATACCCGGTATAATCTCTTTCACTTAAATCACACATATATTTTCCCTGAGGTTGATAGTTTACTTTATGGTGCATTATGTGCTGCCAAAATATGACCACTTTGTAATCAAATAAGTTACTAATATTTATCTCATGTTTATGTGACGGGAGCTAAAGGTCTAATTTTTGAAGATGGTCCTAATTTTGAAATGGAATTTAGGCTTTTCCATGGTCATGATGGTGTTTCTAGAAAATCATGCGCTCCTCGTGTGAGTGTTGAGCCTAAACTAGCCCCAACTCAATTTAATCCATTGGCTACAAAGGCATCAACTATAAGTCTTTCATCTTTTGGACTTGGAGGGCCATTTGGATTTGATTATTTCTTTGAGAAGTGGAAGAACTAGAAAAAAAATCCAAATCATCTAAGAAAGGATCTTTAAAGGTATATAATTATGCAACCTCAAATTGTGATTTTCTGAGTGTAGTATTTATGATATTGTAGTTGGTGTGCTTCTACTTGATGAATAATATTATAAGGTGAAAAGGTAACCGAAATCTTGGTATATCCACTATAAGTCCATAAATACAGTTGGTTTTGGGAGACATGACATGAACTTTGTAGCTTTTTGTGTATTTAAATTCATTTAGGGTGTCCCATCCATTTAGATTGTAATATGGACTATGAATGTAGATGTGAACTATTATTGAGAAGGTTAGCTATGAATGTAAATATGGATGTGTATGTCTATTATTATTGAGCAGGTTAATATGATATATGAATGTGGATGTGTAATATGTATTGAACAATGTACTTTGGATTTAAAAACAGAAGTATTTTGGATGAATATCTATAGCTTATTATTGAACAAGGTTATTTTTTATGAGTATTTATACCAGGTTATTAAGTAGAAGTATTTTTAATGAACATAAATTAGCAAGTTATTACAACAAGAGTATTTTTGATAAACATTTACAAACAATATTATCGTTGGTTCATCGATAACATTCAAAAATCTATAGGGTAGGGGCAGAATAGACATTATGTAACATTGTTATTATTTTTTTATAGTTTTTCTAACTTCTGTTAAATATTAAAGGTATTTTTGAAGATATCTCAAACTTCAGGGGTATTGTAGATTTTTTTTGAAAACTATATGGGTATTTATGAAGATATTGTAAACCTGAGAGGTATTTATGAGTTTTTCCCTACTACTAAAGTTATGTAAAACTAATGTAAATTAGGGTTCCCTTTATAGGGGAGGGAATCCCTATTTATAATATTGGAAAAACACTATTTTACCCTTACTTTACTCATGTGCCTAACTTTCTACTTTTCACTTTTGAATTTAAGTCTTTCGTTTCCTCAACATAACTTGCTGATTGAAGATATAGGTTCTATCTTTGATCTACTTTTTCATTTTTTGTTGATAGTCATTTTGACGATGAAGATGATGACACATCCATATATTCTCGATCTTTAATGCAGTAAATACATTTGTTTCTTTAGTAACTTTCTTTGTGTAAAAGCAAAACACTTTTCTTGTTTCTTGACAATTTTTTTTGGTTATTATTGTTAAAAATTTCCTCAAATTTATTGATTTTCTCACCATCTTCTTCAATGAGGGCCATATTTCTTTGAAAAGATTTTATGACTTTATTAGTGCAATAATTTACTTTGATTTCAAAATAATTTTCAATTTTCTCGCGTTTATGATAACTTTAACCTAACATCTGCACTCTTAATATACATAGTTCATCTGTATTAAATTCATTTTCTAGAATTTCCCATAGTGTTGTAACTTCTTTGTTAGTGTTAGAAATCCCTAATTTGATAAAATTATAGGGACTAATATAACCTTCATCATTCCAGTCCAAAAGTGATCTATAAAATCAGAGATAGATAAGCTTGTCACATACTTTGATCTTTTTCCTAAAGTTCTTGAAAGCCTTCTTGAAATTTTTAGGAAAATAATTTAATTCACTTAAATTAATTCCTGGTTATAGGCTCTCAGTTAAACATACATCGAAAGATTTATAAATCAAAATTGGATCAGGTTCTTTAAGAATATTAAATTTACTCCTTACAAGGAATTCTTTTTTTATGGTATAAAATTTCATATGTTTGATATGTTCATGGATAGATTTTATGGCTAAGTTATAGAGACTCACCCATTGTAGTTTACATAAATTCTTGTATTGGTCTTTTTCATCTTCAATGATTAATGTATTCTTGGAAATGTTTCCTTGAATAGTACTGGTGGTCATACTATTTTTACTCTATATGAGAGGCATTTTCATGTTTAGTACTGGTGGTCATACTATCTTTTCAAATGTCCTTAACCTGCTTGGTGGCAATGGTTATTGTTGTAATGATATAGAGTAATTTTTAACTATGTCTTCTAGAGTTATTAGTTTTTGCGGTTGGTAGTAGGACTAATTTCCTTTAGCTTTTATTTTATTAGTGAAAGCTCTATGAGTTATTAATAAATCCTATAATAGCTTTGCTTGCTGATGAGTGCTCAAAAAGCACTAAAATAACCATGATTTTATGCACCTTAATTGATTAAAAATATATATATTTATATGTTTTATCATATATTTATATAAATTTGTCTTTTTCGGAATCACGGGTATTTTTATTGTTTTTCAGGTATTTTGGCTTAAAAACGCAATTTAAAGACTCAAAGAAGAATACTTGAAGCAATATATATTAATAAATAAGTGGGAAAAGGTCAACAAACATGGAAAAATTGGACAAAATGGATCGAAAAGGTCAAAAATGTCAAAAAGACGGAAAATCGCGCGCAAGAAATTGCGCACCCACTTAGCTTTGCTTCGCCCATGCTGGCCGCTGATTGACACCTTCAACCATGGCCCATGAGGCCTGAGGCACTTCGTTCCTGTTAATGAATAGTAAAAAAAATTAAAAAAAAAGAAAAAAATTTTTAAATAAAAATTGTACCGTGAATAAAATAATTTAGGAATTCAAAATTTGAATAAAAAAATTACCATTCATGAATAGTAAAAAAAAAAAAAGAAAAAAAAAACTAAAAGGCATGAAAAGTAAAAATCTAAGGGAGTTCTGTCTAGGAGACTAGTTCTTGGAAGCCTTTGCGGCAATCTTTCACTGAACGCGTTGTTCAGCTAGGAGAATGGTTTTTAAGGAGTTCATTGCACCACCATTCTTTCCTGGGAACACTCTTGGTTAATACTGATTATTTTATTTAAAAAAAATTTAAATTAAAAAAAAAATAAAAAATAAAAAATAAAAAATTTAACTAGTTTTGTCTAGTGTTTTGTATTAAATGCCATGGAAATTTTCTCTAAATTTTTTATTTTTGTTGACAGGAGTTTTAAATTTACGTTTAAAATAGTCTATGCGTGGTAGGAGATCCTTAGGAAACCCCTTACACCATATGTAAATAATATTCATAAATTTAAACAAGTGTCAACAATGACTGGATTCTACCCATCAACCCGATTTTGAGCCAAACATAGAACCAAGTCTTAATCCTTTGCTAGAACCAAAAGAAATGGAGGAAAACCAACATGTTAGGGAAACCACGATGAAGGAGTTTGCAAGACCGGTGATTGGCACGCGGCAATGCCGCTATCGATTGGGTGAGGTAGCTCGAATTATGACCTTAAAAATATTCATTTTTCTATGCTTCCTTCCTTTTATGGGCTACCTAATGAAGATTCTCTTTCCTTTATGAGAGATTTCTTGCTACGGTCCAAACATTCCCCCTCGGTATTCTAAACGAGGATCAACTTAGAATGAGATGTTTTCCCTACACCTTAAAGGATAAGGCCAAAGCTTGGTTGATGTCACTTCCCACGAGGTTCTCTCACGATGACATGGGGTAACATTTACAATAAATTCATGGGAAAATTCTATTCCGTAAAAAACATCGAGTTGAGAGGAAAAGATTGCTACTTTCTCTGGATGGAAGAGAACCATTCCATGAAGCTTGGGATAGGTTCAAATGTTTCTCACTCAATTTCCCCATCATAGCTTTCCCACTGCGGTTGCAGTAACCAATTCTTTTACGATGGACTTACACAACAATGTCGGTTCATTGTATGCGACAACGCAGGGAGGAGCGATAGGAGAAAAGACTGCCTCGAAACGTATAACCTCTTTGAGATGTTGGGTGCTAATTCCCAACAGAAAAGCTCCCGAGTGAGAAAAGGCGGTGTTCGTGAAATCGAGCTCCGGTAATGAAGTTCAACAACAACTTGTTCAAGTGACTAAGCAAGTTGCCCTTCTCGCTACACAAACCAATACCAATAATGAACAATATGGTTTGTACAAGAACAACGTGGGACATGGTACTGAGCTTTGTCCATGTCGAGGAGATACAAGCTGGACACGAACGGAGTTAATGTGTTGGGAGGCATATCACTTGAAGACCAGGTTTGATCCCAATTCAAATACCTATAATCTGGGTGGAGAAGTCATCCAAATTTCTCTTGGAGGCAAAACAACCCTCCTTTCACTCAAAGCTCAAACCAGCAGGCGCCACGTGATTCCACCCACGCTGATTCCAAGAAGCATTCCCGATAAACTGACACGGAGAATGACTTGAATTCTTTTATTCAAGTTTGTAGGGATAATCAATCTAAAACCAATCAACTTGGTTGGACTGCGTGAAGCTTCATCAAAGGTGGAAGTTCAAGTTGAACGGAGTTAGTTGAACATTTGCAAAAAGGCAAAGACTAATTTGAAACTTAAATGAATTCAATGAAGAGGAGACATTGAGTTTTTCATTCGGCACGTCTCGACAACGTCTTACTAAGACGATAAATTTTAGTCTAATGGTGTCACCCATTATTGTATTTTCCTTTGTTTTAGTTTGCGTGTAATAAAAAAAAATTTAAATGAAATAAATTCGTTTGTTTCAAAAATTGTGTCCCTTCGTTTAAATTAAAATTAAAACAAAAAAAAAGAAAAAAAAATTTGAAAAAAAATTTAGGTTCCTTGCACCTTTTTAGAGATATCTACTATTGTTTTTAAGAGCAAAATGTTGATTCACAATAGGAGGAGGATCATTTTCAACTACAAATAACCATGGGAGATGCTGAAGATAGGCGGAAAAAGATGAAAGACTATACAATGCCAATCATTGGCAATGTAACTTCCGGCATCCAATTACAAGAGGCTGCAAGGAATTATGAATTGAAAAAGATTCATTTTTCTTTCTTCCCTTCCTTTTACGGTATCCGTAATGAAGACCTTTTCCATTTCATTCGAGAATTCTTTGGTATTGTCCAAACCTTTCCACTACATGCAATTAATGAAGATCAACTTAGGATGAGGTGTTTTCCTTACACTCTCAAAGATAAAGCTTAGTCGTGGTTCATTACTCTATGATCGAGTTCTCTTAAAACTTGGGAGGCGCATGAAATTTTTATGGGTAGGTTCTATTCCCATCAAAAGACTTGTTGATCTAAGAACAAAGATAGCAACATTTTCTCAAATGAATGAAGAGCCCTTTTATGAAGCTTGGGAACGATTCAAACTCCCTTTTCATTCAATGTCAAAATCATAGCTTTTCATTACAGCCTACAAAACCAATTCTTTCGATGGATTGACACTACAGAGTCAATACATGGTTGATATCTTCTTTGGAGTCTGTGGGAGAAAAAGACATGAGAGGAAACCTATAATCTCTATGAGCTATTGGGTTCTAATTCCCGACAAAGAGGTAGTAGAAGAAGCAAAGGTCAATGAAGTCGGCTTTGATAATGAGATAACCTTGCAACTTGTCAATTGACTAAACAAGTGAAATTCATCACGTCTCACCAAATTTCAAATCAAGAGGTATGTGAAGTGTGTTGTTTAATTGGGCATGGTACTCACAATTGCTCACATACTTGTAATTCTAGTGTTGATGCCATGAGGAAGTCCAATCTTTTCAAAAGTATCATCCAAACACCTATAATCACCCAACCTTGACTGACCACCCTTACCCACCAAGCCAATCTTTTAAACCAACCTTAGAAGATAGCTTGAATGCTTTTATTCAAGTTAGTCGTGATAACCAATGATGACTAATCAAAGGTTGAACACCATGGAGGCCCGGTTAAAAAATTGAATCTAAGTTAGTGGTATGAACGTATGCAAAAGAAAGAACCAGGAAAGTTGCCGGTCCAGTAACAAGCAAAAGATGTTAGAACCCTTTGAAGTGGTAAGGTAGTCAATACCCAGCTTTACAAATCTCTAAACTACCTTGTAGTTCATAACAAGAAGGCGATATTCTAATCTGAAAAAGGAGAAACAAGTGTTAAACTTAACAAGCCTTGAAAAACTCATTGGGGTCATCGACACTCCCAAAATTCAAAGACAACACTTAACCACACCAGGATGCAAGTACCTTTTCCCCTAGGTTGAAAGAATCCAAACAAGATAAGCAATTCAATGATCTTTTAAAATGCTCTCTAAAGTAAATATCAATTTACCATTATTAGAAGTGATCATTAGATGTGCCTCGTATGCCAAGTTTTTCAAAGAGTTGAACAAAGAAAAGGAGGTATGGTGAATGAACGCAGTAGTAGTATCGAGAAATTTCTACTGGCCAGCCTGACAAACTACCCCTAAGTTGAAAGACCCTGGAAGTTTTATTATAAACATAACTATGGGGGATAGGAAGGTTGCTAAAGCAATGCTTGATTTAGGTGCTAGTATAAATTTGATGCCCTACTCTATATTCTTACGGCTCAATCTGGGGATTTAAAACCCACTATGTCCATATGACTTGCAGATAGATCTCTTAAATATCCAGAGGAATAGTTGAGAGGATGTTTTGATACAGGTAGACAAACTGATAATACCCGTTGACTTTGTGGTTCGGATATGCAAGAAAATCCGGCATTGGGCCAGAGAGCATACAATATTGCTTGGTAGACCATTTTATGGCAACTACTAAAACTATTATTGATGTCAAGATGGAAATTTGACAATGACGGTCTTAGGAGACTGTTCATTTCAAAGTTTTTGATTCTTCACCTTTCCCTTCTATTTACGCCATCGATGAAATATTGAAGTTGATCCTTTGGATAATCTTGTCCAAAACACCTTTTTCCAAACCAGAGAATAGAAGACAAGCTTGAAATAGTTCTTACACTTGAAAAGGTTGAAGAAGATTTAGATGAAGAAATTAAGGGTACCTTGAACAACTAGACAATAATGAAGTGATGACAAAATCTAGTACACTTTTAAATCTACCCAGTTCTTCATCCGTTAAAGAGGCCAATCCACCCGAACTTGATCTCAAAGACTTACCCTAGCACAAAATATGTGTTTTGGGGAGAAGGAGAAACATATCCAGTGATAATTTCTTCAACCTTGACCAAACCACAAGAAAAAGAACTCATCAAAGTGCTTAAACAGTTCAAGAAATCTATAGGTTGTAGTATTGGGGATATAAGAGGCATTAGTCCAACAATGTGTATGCACAAGATCAACTTGGAGGATGGTGCTAAACCTGTACGAGAGGCCCAAAGAAGACTAAACCCAAACATGCAAGAGGTAGTAAAAAGGAAATCCTTAAATTATTAGAAGAAGGGATTATCTATCCTATCATGCGGATAGTAAGTGGGTTAGTCCAAAGGTGCATATGGTACCAAAGAAATCTGGGATAACAGTTGTTAAAAATGATAAAAGTGAATTAGTGCCCACTAGAATAATCACTGGATGGAGAATGTGTATAGATTTTAGGAAACTAAATTTATATACGAAAAAGGATCACTTTCCTCTTCCATTCATTGATCAAATGTTGGAAAGATTAGTGACACTAATTTTCTTGTTTTTTGGATGGTGTCTAGATATTATCAAGTACCCATAGCACCAGATCAGAAAAGACCACATTTACATGTCCTTTTGGGACATTTTCTTTTCGTAGAATGCCATTTTGGGTTATGCAATGCCCCCACTTTCCGAGATGCATGATATCTATTTTCTCGGACATGGTGGAGAAATTCATTGAAATTTTCATGGACGATTTCTCTGTCTTTGGTAACTCATTTGATGATTGCTTACATAAATTGACTTTGGTTTTAGAAAGATGCATTGAATGTAATATAACCCTTAGTTGGGAGAAAAGTCATTTTATGGTTCAACAACGAGGATAGTTTTAGGGCATATAATTTCAAACAAGGGTATTGAAGTTGATAAGGCAAAAGTTGAATTGATATCCAAAACTACCTCCCCTACATCTGTGAAGGGGATAAGAAGCTTCTTGGGACATGCAGGATTTTCTGAGACGATTTATTAAAGATTTCTCTAAAATAAGTCGTCCCTTATGTAACTTGCTATCCAAAGATGCGATTTTGACTTCAACAATGATATTTGCCTTACTTCCTTTAATACCTTGAAAGATAAACTAACATCTACCCACTGTTATAATGGCACCAAACCGGGTCTTTACCTTTTGAAATAATGTGTGACGCTTCGATTATGCAATAGGAGCAGTCATCGGGACAAAGAGTGGATAAGCGTTTACATGTCATCTACTATGCTAGCAAAACACTCAATGATGCCCAAATGAATTACACCACGCTGAAAAGGAATTCTTGGCTATAGTATTCTCTCTTTAGACAAATTTCGGTCTTATTTAGTAGGATCTAAAGTGATTGTGCATTCTAATCATGTTGCTTTTAAGATACCTATTAAGTAAACCAAATGCCAAGCCAAGATTAATCGGTGGGTCTTTACTCTTTACAAGAATTTGACCTAGAAATCAAGGATAAGAAAGAAAAGCGGTGAAAACTTAGTAGTGACCATTTGTCTAGGTTGATTTCGACTTCAATTCTCTTAAAGATGAGAGTAATGATGATATAGTTGAAACCTTTCATGATGAACGAGTTATTTTTCATAGAGTCAGAACCCGTGGTATGCTGATATTGTAAACTATCTTGCCACTTTGGTGTTTTGCGACCTAACACTTCATATCCCGGGACAAGAAAAGATTTTTTAAAACTATTAAGGACTATTTCCGCAGGATGACCCTTATTTATACAAGATTGGTCAAGATCAAGTCATCCGGAGATGTGTACGGAAAGAAGAACATAAGAGCATTCGACTTTTTGTCATGAAATTCATTGTGGGAGTCATTTTGGAGGTGAAAAGACCGTAAGATATTACAGATCTGGATTCTTTTGGCCCACTCTTTTTAAAGATGCTCATATGTTTTGTAGGCACAATGTGATAAATGTCAAAGAACAGAAACATAAGCAAAAGAGATGAAATGCCTTTAACATCTAATTTAGTTGTTGAACTCTTTTGATGTATGGGGGATTGACTTAATGGGTCCTTTTCCATCTAATGGTTTTCAATACATTTTGGTTCTTGTGGATTATGTGTCCAAGTGGGTGAAGCTATCCCACAAAACCAATGATGCTAATGTTGTTGTGAAATTCTTGAAAGATTTCATATTCGGTAGGTTCGAACGCCTAGAGCTATAATAAGTGATGGAGGTAGCCATTTTTTGTAACAAACTCTTTGATGGAGTACTAAACAAGTACAACATCACACACAAAGTAGCTACTCCATATCATCCTCAAACTTCCGGTTTAGTGGAAGTAAGTAATAGGCAAATTAAAGGGAATAATGGAGCACCGTGCGTCCTTCAAGAGAAGGATTGGGAATTTAAGCTAAATGATGCCTTATGGGCGCATACCGCGCCGCTTACAAAACACCTATCGGGATTTAGCCCTTACCGTTAATCTTTGGGAAGCGTGCCACCTTCGAGTTGAACTTGAACCTGAGGCTTACCGGGCAATTAAAGAGTTAAACATGGATTTGGATAAAGCGAGGTGAAAAGCATTACTCCGGCTTCATGAGTTGGAAGAAATTAGGAATGAAGCCTGAGAGAATGCCAAATTATACAAGGAGCGTACTTGCGCTATCACGACAAGAGGCTAGTTCTAAGACTCTTCACCCTAGAATGAAAGTTCTTTTATTTAACTCTCATTTGAGATTATTTCCGTGAAAATTTGAGATCAAGATGGGATGGACCATTCAAAATAGTTCAAGTATTTGAACATGGAGTAGTGGAACTATTGGACTCCAAGACACAAAAAACGTTCAAAGTCAAAGGGCATCCGGGCAAGGCCTATTTAGAAGAACCAAACAACATTCTTTGAAATGCATTGGATTTGGCTGAGTAAGCGTTAGCACCAAAAAGATACATCTTGCTAAGACGTTAAACTAAGCGCTGGATGGGAGGCAACCCATCATTTTAGGTAAAAAAAACAAAAAAAAAAAAACAAAAAAAAAATTTATTTGTTATTTGTTTTATTTACTTAATTTTATTGTTTATTTCATTTTAATTACATGTGAATAATTTTTAAATTGTTAAAACTAAAAATATTTGTTGAGATGTTAGAAGTTTACAATGATACATATACACTTTAATGATGAATATGATGGATGCACCTGCATTTTCCATTACTACTTGCACATTCTCAGGAAATAGGTAATCTTTCTTCTCTTCTCTCTTTATCTTTAATTTACAGTTGTTACATTAAGGACAATGTAAGTTCTAGGTTGGGGGTGGTGAAAAGTTACCATACTTAATTAAAAAAAAATTAAAAAAAAATTGACAATTTAAAAATAAATAAAAAAAAACTTTTCTCACAAAAATTTATCATTTCTTTAAATCAAATTTAAATAAATAGTTAAGTCTTTTGTACTGTTAGATTAATTTTTGAAAACATATCATGAAATATTTTGTAATTATTTTTTGATAATTAGTTAGTTTTTGTCATAACTAGTATTTCTTGATAAGATGTAGAAATTATATTAAACCCAAAATCGGTGTTTATGAATTTTTTTAGTGGAGACTACCTTTGTGAGATATAATTTGAGCCTAATTTCCTTTATTCAGAGTGAAATATATATTTTTTCTACTCCAAACACATTTCTTATTTCTTCAAATTTTTAGATGATCTCTATAGGTATTAGCATTGAATGTATGAATTTTTTCTCATCTTAATAGAGTATCATATATATTTTTTATTATTATTTTTGCTTAGATTAAATGATTTGAGTAGAAATTGATAGTATATGCTTATATCTCGTTCATGCATGACTGCTACACAAAACAAAAAGAGACATATATGGGGTTACCTAAACCAAGATCAAACAGAAAAGCCACAAAATTAACCACTCACCAAAAAAAAATGTACAATCTGTACTTGGGTTGACTCTCTAAAATACATATATTGAGAATGATCTTCAGAAAAAAAATAGAGAGATAAAGAATATATAGTATAATCTACATACTATAACCCACATTGCCTACAAAGTTGTGAGTAAAGGCTAATTACAAAAGAAGGATATAGAAAATAATTCCCTAAAAAGTCATTATGACTTCTTCATTTGTAAAAGGCATATATCTTGAAATTCTTTCTTAATGAGTTTGATTTATGCATGAAAATAATTTTTATATATGATATCTTTATAATTTATACATTTGATTCCTTTCATGAGATCAATGTTAAAATAACACTTTGAGCCTTTATTCTTTATACATATGCGAACATATTAGTTCATTTCTATACATCAACTCTTTCGCATATAAATTAGTATTTAGTGTTTGAACCCATAGGGATTCGGTGTTTTGAGAGTATTGACTTGTGAGGAATAGAGTCGAAGCGACTCGATTCATGACTTGAAATTGGGTGAAATTAAATTGATACATTTTTTATATGAAATATGAAAATGATTTTCGACTAATTATTATAATAAATCATGATTGTTTAAAGAGATTAAGATAACTTATGCTTGAGATTTTAATTATGATCTTAAAGGAGATTAAATAGTATGAGACATTTTTTGTGAGATGTTGTTAATTTGTGATTTTGTTGTAAATTTAATTTTTAAGTTGTTTGTTTTTATTGTTTCTTTTGTTTACATTTAGTTCAATGTTTGTGGGTATCATTACTGAAAACCTCACGAGACTCAAACTCGTCCACTAGGGCAACCTAGGGGTTTAAAGGCTTGTTGCATAGGCTAAATGCAACCGTTTCAATCCACGAAAGTGATTTAGGATAGTTTAATTTTTAGTTTTTATCGCTTCTTGCTAAGGGACTAGCGATTGAGGTTTTGTGATGAGTGCTTTCAAAAAGAACTAAAATAACCATGATTTTATGCACAGTTAATTGATTAAAAATATATATATTTATATGTTTTATCATATATTTATATAAATTTATCTTTTTCTAATCACGGGTATTTTTATTGTTTTTCGGGTATTTTTGCTTAAAAACGCAATTTAAAGACTCAAAGAAGAATACTTGAAGCAATACATGACAAATATATTAATAAATAAGTGGGAAAAGGTCAACAAACATGGAAAAATTGGACAAAATGGGTCGAAAAGGTCAAAAATGTCAAAAGACGGAAAATCGCGCGCCGCGGCCAGTACGCGCACGCGCCCGTGTTGCGCGTGCCCGCGCGTTGACACTTCACACGTCTGCGCGTACACGTACATGGCTGTTCGCGGGACTGAAGTCAGCGCGGCGGCAATGACGCATTTCGCCTTGCTGACAAGGAGATCAAACCGTGCGCCCAACGCGTTTTCACCCCATTTTTCACGTCGGCCGCCCCTGTGAGGTCGCGTTGACATCATTGATGACCTCGACATTTCCATTACGTTTTTTAATTTTTTAATATTTTTTACTCATTTTTCTCTCCGTCCTCACCTATAAATACCCGGCTTCCTTCACTTTCAAATCACACCTCAAAAACACACTTCTCTCTTCTTCTTTTTTCTCATTTCTTAGTTTTTGAGTTTTCTTAGTTTCTTTCTTAGTTTCTAAGCTTTTCTTAGTTTTTCTCTTAGTTTTTAGTTCAATTCTCTTAGGTTTAGAGTTCTTCTCTTTTTGAGAGGAACTTGTAATGTTTTGTAATAATTTAGATTTTTGATTCAATAAATGGAAGTGCAAATTCCGCTTGGAGGTTTTCTAGCAACGGAATAGCGTCGAAGTTCTGTAAGGATTTTATTTTCTTCTGATTATTTTTATGCTTTATTCTTACATGTTATATTTAATTTGTTCCGTGATTAAATTTAACTGTATTGTTTATAATGATGATATATTAATAACGTTGTTATGCTTGCGAAATATTAAATAGGTGAAAATTTCTAAAATTAATTGATTTTATTTTTATTCAAGATTTTATATTAAGGATGTTAGAGAGAAATATATTATTTTTCATTACAAACTTAAATCGAAAATTAGATTTTAAGGTTTAGTTATCAGATCTAATTTAGAGTAGTGCTCTTTTATTTGTTGGTACAATCGCTAGGTAGTTAGAGTGAAACTCTATTTCAAAAGTTTTTATAAGAATTATTATGTGAAAATGTATTGACAACATGTTTTCAATAGTGGTTTTAAAACTTGAAAGTTAGTACTCGGATAACTAAATTCTTAGGTTTAATTTGGATACCTTGAATAAAGTTTAAACTGTCTAACCCCACCAAAGGTGGCATTTAAATGGTTCATTTTCAATCTCTTAGAAAAAGGAATTAATTTAATTAACCAAATTAGTTATCAACCCCACCCATAGGTGTTAATTGATTTGTTTAGTTAACAAAGAATATCTAACCCCACCAAAGGTGGTATTCATACAAAAAAGAGAGAATCAATAAAATATCAATTTATATCTTTAATAACCTAGATAATATGAGCAAGCATAATTAATTTAGTTATTATATCCATAAATACTCCACTAATATAAATGATAAAATTTGCATGAATATTTATTGAATCTGTATTTATATTTATTTTTAGATAAATATTTATTGAATTTGTATCTATGTTTATGTTTTTTTTAGATTATATTTAATTAATCTGTATATATGTTTATTTTATGTTATTAGATTAGGAACACAAAAACCAAACTATCGTGACAGGATGTTTAGGATTTTAATTTCGTTTTTAAAAGTTTGAATAATAAATTAAAAACCACATACATTCCTTCCTTAGATCGACCTTGGGAGTATACTTATCATTTTCTACGAAATGATTCGTGCACTTGCGAGAGTTTTACAAATATTAAAACCAAAGTATTTGCGAGAATCGGCGATGCCGGTTTTCGTTCATCACTTGCTTATAGCCAATTATTGTAAATTCTTGATTTTGGAGCATTATAGACCATATAAGTCTTTTCCTAGTCCTCTTTTTCTACTTCTTTAGTCCAACTGAGCTTTTCCTCTCTTTTTTCATAGATGTTACTTTATTTTGAAATTTTAGGTTTTTCCTTCTCATTTTGAATTCCTTGTTTAGAAGATTTACCTTCCTTAGAATAAATCTCTAATGGGAATTATTCTTTAGAAGTTTTGGACTCTAATGGTTGTTTTGAACTGTTTGATTCTTTCTGTTTAATTTCTATATCCAAAAGAGACTGCTCTAGGTATAAAATCATGAGTTGTTCTTGAAGAATTCTTATCTCCTTTTTCTTTAACTTGATCTTAATATCAAGGTGTTCTATTCTTGAAAGAAGAAAAATATTTTAAGGTGCTAATTCTCTTGTAAAGGTATCTGCTTAACTATTCTTGTTTCTTAGAAGATGTTTCATATCAAAATTGTATTGATTAAACCATTGTTTCCATCTAATTAGTCTTCCTCGTTTATTATTACCTCCAATATTAGTCCTTAAAAAATAACCAAAATTCTTGTAATCAATTTTGATAATTAATCTGTAACTTATTACATATATTGCAAACTTTTTAATAGCTTTTTTGATAGCTACATATTCTTTTTTATTATTGTCATAATTTAATTCTAGACCAATGAAAGATCATGATGTATATCTACAAAGATATTCATCTTTGTCATCTATTTTTTCTTTTAAACGTACTTCCTAATATTCATATGAAGCATCTATTTTAATTATCATTTTATCATCTAGACCTAGATGGTATAAAGTTGGTAACATTTTTACCTATGCTTTTACCTTATCCATGTACAAAGTATCTTGTTTTATCCATTTTGAAACATGATCTTTTTTCAATTTTGTTTGTAAAGATTTTTGTATTTCTACAAGTTTCTTGTTGTTGTCTTCAACATATGTTAAACATCTTAAGAATCTTTGTAATTGATTTTTGTTTTTTAATATTAGAGAATCATTGAATGCTATTTAGTATATGGATTTATAAATTATGTTTTACATCTTCAATTTCTAATCTAATTACTTAATTTTTTACTGAGTAATTATTGTTTCTTCTTAGAAAGTACAATGCCTTCTTGTAGATTATTAATAATATTTGAATAATATTTATTTAATTCATTACTGAAAAGAAAAATATCACCTTTGTAAATGTAGAAAATATTTTGTAATTTCTTAAAGATGTTGCCCCTATACATTTGGAAAGAACCTGGAACTTGTTATAATCCGAATGGTAAAACAGTATATTGGAATTATCCTTAAGGAAAACTAAATGCTTTTAGTTTTTGAGATTTCTCATCCAATCTTATTTGCCAAAGTCCTTTTTTGCACTCAAAACTCGAGAAATATTTCTTTATTTTTATTAATGATAATAATTCTTCTTTCTTTGAAATAAAATATCCATCTTCAATGGTTTGTTCATTCAATGCTTTAAGTTTATCACTGTTCTCTTTTTTCTTCTTTTTTTTCATCTAAGAATGCTAGGCTCGAGTATGGTGAATTACTTGATATTATAACTTTCAAAAGTTCTTCAATTTGGATTTTAAACTTGATCCTATCCTCTGGAATATAAATAATAAGTTTTACTCTAATAAATTTCTTAGGGTATTCTAATTTTATGTTAGCAATTATTTTAAATTTTATTTTATTTTTATACCTAAAGGAATTTTTGAACTTATTATTTTTAATAATTTTTTGATACCTATTAAGGCTTTATCTTTACGAATTTTTAATAGTTTTGTTTCTCTTCTAATAGTTTTTTTTTCTAAATAAGGTTTTTCCAGCTGCTTTGTATCTATCTGACCATATTTTCGTTTTATGTTTTTTCATAAAAAGTTGGGCTTAATAGAATAAATATTTTTCTTATTTTTAACACATAAATGATTTCACCATCTAGTGTTGTTAGACTTATTTTGTCTAAATATTATGTAAAAGGTTGATATGAGTTTAGAAAATTATTTCTTATTAATAAATAAACTCATGTTTCTTATTGATATATGGTAAGAATATTAAATTTCTCTCTTTATATCATCATATCTGTTATCTTTTAAGACTTTATTGAGATTTATTGTAGTATTGTTTGCAAATCTTATAATTAAATCTTTTGGTGCTTTTTTTCAGAGTTCTTGTGAAAACATATATTTACTAGCTACACATAAAGTTATTCTTGTATCTACATAAGCATGTAAATGGTAATTTGTGTCATGTTTAAATTCCAATCATACCTTAATATAAGTACTGTTTGGATTTGTAATACTATAAAAATCATTCATCTTCTCATGGATAGTATTCATATTCTGAGTCAGTTATTTCCTCCTCAATTTATTTTAATAGATAAATACTACAAGTATGATCTATATCAGATTCCTTTATTTTTCTAATTCCATCTTAAAAGCTTTTCTATGGTTTTTTTTCTATTTGTGGTGATCAGTGCAAAATTGCATGTGCAAAATATTGTAGTTTTATAGTAAAGTGATAAGAAGAGTATCGTCCTCAAGTTTGATAACTTACTTTTAACAATACTAAAATTATGATAATCTCAATTTTATATAGAGATGTCACTAAGGTTGTTGTAATTGGAATTTAAAATAAAAACAATTTAAAGAAAATGCGTAAAAGAAAAAAAAGATGTTCAAAAATCAAATCAATGGGAAGAAAAGTTCTAGGAAATTGATTTCACCTAATCCTTCACTCTACTTTACTCATCTAACTAATCGAATTTAATTCTCTCTATTTGTTATAAATCTCCAAAAAAAAATCCAAAATCCTATTTTGATATTCAATTAGAAACATTATTGTTCATCAATTTACACAAGATTTTTCAAAGTGGCTCCCATATTGCTACAATGAGCCTCAATGTTATCCAACCGTGAATCCCTATTTTTAAACCTTGCTTTGGTCTCCTAAACAAAGGAAACTATGGAATTCTCAAGTGATATCTTCTTCTTGCTTCATTGACTATCAAACCTTAGAGGAGGTTGCAACACATTCTTTGTGTTTCCATAAGAAATATTTTCATGATTTCGAAGCCCTGGATGGTAGTAATTTTTCATAAGATTACCACAATAGTTGTAGTTCCAATTGTTGATGTATTGAACCTATTCTTGACTTGCTTCATTCATCAAAACTGTCATACTAGAATCTATAACATATTCTGCATCTTGTAGTATGCTTTACGTTGTCAAGGTTGAAAGGGAAGCAAACTACTCCAATTCTTGAATCCCAGAAACTTTCTTATCCATAGATATTTTAGTTGGCCATTGATAGTTGTTTGAGGCCATTTCTTTCAAAAGAGAAGTAACACCCTCATTTTTCTTTGACATCAAAGTTCCACTAGAAGTAGCATCAACTATGGTTCTAGTTTTTCCATTTAACCCATTATAAAACATCTAAACTTGCAACCAATCTGGAAATCTAGGATAAGGGCAAGGCTGAATCAAATCTTCATACCTTTCACATGCTTCCTAGAGTGTCTCAAAATCATTTTGCCTTAATTGAACAATCTCACACCTAAGTTGGGCTATTGATGAGCAAAATTGGCATCGCCGATCTTGCCATACTTTGGTTTTATATTTATAAAACTCTTGCAAGTGCATGAATCATTTCATAGAAAATGATAAGTATAATCCCAAGGTCGATCTAAGAAAGTAATATATGTGGTTTTTAATTTATTATTCAAATTGTTTTTAAAAAAATTAAATCATAAACATCCTGTCACGATATTTGGGGTTTTTGTGTTTTTAATCTAATAACATAAAATATAAACATAGATACATATTTAATAAATATTTATGCAAATTTTATCATTTATAATAGTGGAGTATTTATGGATATAATAAATAAGTTAATTATGTTTGCTCATATTATTTAGTTTATGAAAGATATAAATTGATATTTATTGATTATCTCTTTTTTATATGAATACCACTTTTGGTGGGGTTAAATATTCTTTGTTAACTAAACAAATCAATTAACACCTATGGGTGGAGTTGATAACTAATTTGGTTAATTAATTTAATTCATTTTTCAAAGAGATTGAAAATGAACCATTTAAATGCCACCTTTGGTGGGGTTAGATAGTTTAAACTTTATTCAAGGTGTCCAAATTAAACCTAAGAATTTAATTATTCGAGTACTAACTTTCAAGTTTTAAAACTACTACTGAAAACATGTTGTCAATACATTTTTAGATAATAATTCTTATAAAAACTTTTGAAATAGAGCTTCACTCTAACTGTCTGGTGATTGTACCAACAATTAAAAGAACACTACTCTAAATTAGATCGGATAACTAAACCTTAAAATCTAATTTTCAGATTAAGTTTGTAATGAAAAATAATATATTTTTCTCTAACATTCATAATATAAAATCTTGAATAAAAATAAAATCAATTCATTTTAGAGATTTTTACTTATTTAATATTTCACAAGCATAACAACGTTGTTATTATATCATGTTTACAAACAGCTAGTAAAGTTAAATTTAATCACAGACAAATTAAATATAACATATAAGAATAAAACATAAAAAATAAATGTAAAGAAAATAAAATCCTTACAGTACTTTAATGCTAATTCTGTTGTTGGAAAACCTCCAACGGAATTTGCATTTCCATTTATTGAATAAAAAAACAAATAAATTACAAAAACATAATTAGTTCTTCTCAAAAAGAGAAGAACTCTAAAACTAAGAAATAAAGAGAAAGAAAGTGAGAAGAAGATGATTTTGAGGTGTGTTTTGGTGTGGAGAGAATGAGGGTATTTATAGGTGAGG
Organism: Hippophae rhamnoides; assembly: GCA_033030585.1. Classification (NCBI taxonomy): domain Eukaryota; kingdom Viridiplantae; phylum Streptophyta; class Magnoliopsida; order Rosales; family Elaeagnaceae; genus Hippophae; species Hippophae rhamnoides. The sequence continues at coordinate 13,820,855 of CM065433.1, read as the reverse complement.
AGAGGAAGAAAAAGTGGGAGAAAAAATGGTAAAAAATGTAGCAAATGTGTGTTAGGTGAATGATGACATCATCACTGACATCATTGGTAGGTGAGGTGTGGTGGCGCACGTGGAATGGAGTAGAGGCGCAGGCGGACTGGGTGCAGATAGGCCTGGGCGCGCGCGGAATGGGGGAGAGGCTCTCAGATGGGCACACGGCTTCGGTATGGTTTAGGCGATGTTATGGTGCACTAAAAGTGTTTTTGGACACGGTTGGGCATTGTGGTGCGCACTGCTCGGCACAAGTAGGCGGTTGCATGAGTTGGCCAGCGCTGTTGGGCAGCTGCGTGCATGATTTGATCCTTTTTGACATTTTTGACCCTTTTGATTCAATTTTTCCATCTTTGTTGGCTTTTCTTCATTTATTTTATCAATATATTTGTGATGTATTGCCTTTAGTATTTTTCTTCGAGTCTTGAAGTTAATTGTTTTAAGCAAAAATACCTGAAAAACAATAAAAATATCCATGATTCCAAAAAGACAGCTTTATATAAAAATATGATAAAATCATATAAATAAATATATATATATATATATATATATATATATATATATAATCAATTAAAGTGTATAAAATCATCGTAATTTTAGTGCTTTTTGAGTACTCATAAGCTATTTTTGCAAGTGGAAAGAACTTAATAAGAAACGTTTCTACCATGTCCTACCAACTAGTAATGCTTCATGGTTATAGATATTATAACCAACCTCTGGCCTTGTCCCTCAATGAAAAAGAAAATAATCTCAGTAAAATAGTGTCTTCAATAATACCATTCATCTTTACAATGTCACAAATCTCCAAAAACATCACCAAATGAATATTGGGTCATCAAGTGGCAATATACTAAATTAGGCTTGTTGCACAATGTTGATGAATGCTGGTTTGAGCTCAAAATATTGGCATTAATGGCTTGGTGTCTTACACCTGAGTAATTGTCATTCACAATTGGCTTTACATAAATCTTCAAGGTGCATGGCTATACATTCTGTTCTGATTCAACCATTGCTAGTACTTTCTTCTTTCTTCGTGATCTAAAGGTTCTTTCAATCTCTGGATCAAAAGGAATAAGGTTTCGAGTTATAACATGACACATCCAACGTCAAAAACATACCTAGAGAAAAATAAAAAAATATAAATGAAATAAAATATAATTCTAAATTAAAACCAAGATTACTTTGTATCGATATTGGCAAAAATAAGAAGAAATTAATCCCCAACAACAACACCAAAAACTTGATTGGTGCAAAACTACAAGTGCACAGTGTCATAGTTTTATAGTAAAGTGATGAGAAGAGTATTTCCCTCATGGTTTGGTAACTTACTTTTGACAATTACCAAAATTATGCTAATCTAATTTTATCTAGAGAAGTCACTATGATTGTTGTAATTGGAATTTAAAATAAAAATAATTTAGAGAAAATGTGCAAAAGAAAATAAAGATGTTCAAAAATCAAATCAATGAGAAGAAAAATTCTAGTAAATTGATTTCACCTAACCCTTCATTATGCTCTACTCATCTAACTAATTGAATTTAATTCTCTCTATTTGTTAGAAATCTCCAAAAATCATCCAAGAGCTTTTTTCAACAGACAAATGGAAACATTCTTGTTCATCAATTTACACAAAAGTATGCAATTTAATAAAGCAAGAAAGTATTAAGACCAATGATTTTAATACTACACTGGTTCATATAAGTCTTTTGATTTCTATATTTATCTAGGTTGAAATATTCCAGATCTATCTTATAATTTCCTCTTTCAATAGTAAATCACAAGAATAAAATCATCTAATTAATGACCAGTTAATTAGAAGAAATAAACTCAAAATAAATCATACAAAAATGAAGAGAAATAATTCAAATTAACATAGAAAATCAAGCATTGTTTGAAATTAAATTACAACTTTTTCCTAAAATAAAGAAAAATTATTTTATGCTAAAAATTAAATTTAACATAAATAAATTCATCATAATTTTTATGAGAGGAGTCGAAAGAAAAGGGAATCATAAAAAGAATCTACTTTCACGTTAATTCTTTCGAGCTTTCCTTGTTTCCTACTTTTGTTTCCAACGCACCCTTTCTATTGCCTTTCTTTCTCCTGTTTCTATTGGTAGTGTAGCTCTCTTATTTCTTCCCTCCTCTATTTCTGTTCTTTGGTTTATATATATATATATATATCAACCCTTCTAACTTATATATACACCATGTGACTCAGCGATGCTTTTCTTTTTTTCTTTTTGTAAATCAACTAACGCCTCTTCTGCTTTTCAATTTTTTTAACTTTCCTTTCAGATTTATTAAAATCTTCGTTTAAATTTGAGAGTCCTTACACAATATATTTCTAAATATTTGGATCTTCACTTTTTTTCAAATCTGCAATAAAATTTAAATAATAATAACGAAGTCTAAAAATCAATAAAAAATAAATAAAATTATACTAAAGTTAAAGTTAAGAAGTGATAAATTATACCAAGTTATGCAAATTATCACGTGAAAATTTATTTTAAAATTATTTTTATGTTGTAACTGGGCATTCATTATCATAATGTCCTTCCTCGTTGCATTTCTTTTTCCCTAATGGGTAATAATTTTTGTTTTTATGGCTTATATCTTTTTCTCTTAAAATATATTTTCTTATAAGGTTATTTATTATACATTTTTTTATACTTTTGAAAGTGATATTTTTGAAATTTATATTTTTTTTACATTTTTACTTGTAAGATTATTTGTTACATCCATATTTTTCTCACATCCTAAAATCTCTATTTTTCTCACATCCTAAAATCTCTGGTGGGATACTACCTCTAGTTTTCCAATATAATCCTTTTTCCAATTTGGGTTATTGTTTTCTTCTATAACGAAGGTCAGGTTTTTTTGGCCTTTACATATTTCTTTTTTCCCAATGTGAGTTAGATGTTCTTTCTTGATAATGAATCAGTAAAGAAATTGACTTCATATGAATTTTTGGGATTTTATTTTCTAGTACAGAATCAATTTCACTGATTATTGTCATATCATATTCCTCTTTGTTTGTACAAAGATTTTCATCATAATGTCTTCCTAGTTTTTCATCTGTTAAGGTTAACAAACTAACTAATTTTTCTATGTTTATATTCTCAGGGTTCATAAACTGTTTTTCTAATTCTTTTCTATATTCCATTAAATTGGGATTATAGCTTCATTTTCATCTTTAGGCTTTTCCTGATTCTTTCTTTTCTCAATCATATCTATCAATGGATCTGATCTCATAGGTTGTTCTTTCTTTAATCCTACAAATGGATCAAACTTATAGCCTATAATTTTATTGTTTCTAGGTTTGTTATCTACATTCATTCTTAATTCTATAAATTCTTTATATATATGTTGTTGTAGTTTTTTATTATAATCATATTCTCTTATTTCTTTTAGGAGTTCATTTTGTGTTTCATTTGTGTCTTGTAAGAACTTGATATTGCATACTTGTAAGATATCTAGTTCTTATAATAAAAGAATTAATGCTTTCATTATTGTTATTTGGTTTTTTGATATGCATATTAAGTTTCCATCAAAATCTAATTCTATTATTAGAAAAACAATGATAATATTTTCTTCCTAATATTACGTCATGGACAAATGCTTTTATTATTTTAACTTCATTTTTTAGATTTGTAACCATTATTTATTTATTAGAGGTTTCTCCTTTAGGATTTTTAAACGTAAACCTTGATACATTACTGTGTCTTGCTACATTAATTTTTATTCCTAGTATCAGATGTTTTTCTTTAACATTAAAGCTTTATTTTTCTGGTATTTCAAAGTCTATTAATATTTTTTATTTTATTATTTATCCAATTTATTGGAAAGTTTTATCCATTTCTATGAATTCATTTTTTTCTTCAAATATTGACTATTATGACTATTTTTAAATAAATATCCTACTATATAATGCATCGAAAATAGATGATTTCCTTATTTCATTAAATCTCTTCTTTCAAATTCATAAGCTAAACTTAATATTTGATTTTCATTGATGTTAATGGTAATCCTAGGGTATATTAAGAATTTTAATTTTTAGTATCCTAAGTTTCCATATATCATTTCTAATAAAGCATCTTTCCTATTTATTATTCTATTATCAAGGAGTGCTAATTTTATTGGTGTTCAATTCCTTCTCTAAATGCACTTTTATTAATATTTAGATTCCTTTTAAATGAATCTATCGAGTCTTTCTTTTATACTTTTGAGAAATTTTAGAGAGTTTATGCATAATATTTTCTTTGTCAATTAATGATATGTTGTACCTTTATTTTGCATCTATAATATTAATGCTTCTTTATTTATTACTTATTTCATAATAAACTATATATTATCTTAGAAATATTTTTCTTAATCTTGATAGTGATGAATCGTTGAATCCATCTCCTACCTTAAGATTTAATCTTGGATTTTGTATTTCTTCAAATTTCTTATCGTTAATTACCAATTCTTGTGAAAAACATCTTTAAATATCTTGTATTTTTATTTCTATTATTCCTCAAATTCTTATTATTTATGCCATTTTCATATATATAATTTACTATTCATTTTCGTTAACTTTAACTTCTGTTAAGTTAAGGGTATGTGATATTTTTGAAACCTTATGGATACTTTGTGATATTTTTTCAAACTATCATAGATGCATCAAAATGATTATATACTATCTTTAACTATTTAAATTTTATAGAGTTAAGGTGTGATTTAAAAATCTAAAATAAAGACTTGTAATTTTAATTTATAATTTTTAATTAAGTGATTATGTTATTTATTTATTATTCTACAAATAATTAATTTTAATTAAGAATATTGAATTTAAAATAATTTTAACTGAAATAAATACATACAATATGTAATTATTTTAATTTTGTAAAAAAGAAAGTTATGAAATCATAATGAAATAATCTAAAAGTAAAACTTTTTAAATTCTAGTTTTAATGATTTTTATTTATTATTTTAAAAAGAATTAATTTTAATTAAAAAAATTAAAGTTTTGAAGAAGTATATCAAAATAATTATATGATACCTATCAAGTTTTCTAATTTTATAAAAATAAAATTTAAAAATAGCTATTAAATGATCCTAAATGAAGTATTTTGGAATTATAGCTTTTAATTGCTCGTTAAGTTATTATGTTTGTTATTTATTATTCTAAAAACAATTAATTTTAATTAATATTAAAGTTTAATTTGAAGAAATATAACCAAAATAATTATATAAACTTAATTTTATAAAATAGAAAATTATAAAATGATGATTAAATAATTCTAAAGGAGGTATTTTATAATTCTTGTTTTTAATTTTTAATTAAATAATTATGTCTGTAATTTATTATTCTACATAATTGATTTTAGTTAAAAATGTTGATATAAAAGAAAGTTATGAATCATAATTAAATAATCTAAACCGATTTTTTTTGAAATTCTAGATTTTAACAATTTTTCATTATTATTAAAAACAACTATTTTTAATTAAATATGTAAAGCTTTGAAGAAGTATGAAAAAAATAATTATATGCAATATATAAATTTTAAAATTTTAAAACAATAAAATTTGAAAGGAGTGACTAAATAATTTTAATTGAATTCTTTTAAAATTTTAGCTTTTAATTAATGATTAAGCCATTATTTTGTTATTTACTATTTTAAAAACATTAATTTTAATTAACATTAAAGTTTTGAATAAATATGACCAAAATAATTATATGATATCTATATAAATTTTTAATTTTTTAAAAACAAAATTACGAACGGATGATTAATAATTCTAATTAAAGTATTTTAGAATTGTAGTTTTTAAATCATAAGTAACCCATTTTGTATGTAATTTATTATTCTAAATAATTAATTCAATTAAAAATATTTAAAAATAATGTTACAAATGTATGAATAAATAATCCAAACTAAAGTTTTTTGGAATTATAGTTTTTAATTTCTAAATAATTCATTATTTTTATTATTTATTATCCCAAAAAACTATTTTTAATAAAAAAATATTAAAAAATAGATATATGAATGGGTAGTTAAATAATCCAAACTTAAATATTTTGGAATTTTATCTTTTAATTTCTAACTAAGTCACATTGCTTATCTTTTATTATTTCAAAAAGATTAATTTTTAATTAAAAAATATCAATATTTTGAAGAAATGTGATTAAAATAATTATATGTAGTCTCTTTTAATTTTCTAATTTTTTTAAAAAAGTATTATTAAATAGTTAAATAGCTTAAGTATTTTAAAATTCTAGTTTTTAATTTATAATTAAGTTATTTTGTTTGTAATTTATAATTTTAAAAATAATTATTTTTAATTAAAAACCTTAAATTTTAAAGAATGTCAAAAGGTATGATATATGTAAAACATAAATAATTGGGTTAAATTATATGTGAAAATGAATTAATACTTATAATGTATCTCACTAATCAAAATGTGACATAATATTTTTAGAGCTATCATGATCATTTTCATTTAAAAGTGAAACTCGCTTCTTTACAATAATTATAAAATTAACTTAACTGCATTTAAAAGTGTAAAATAAGTCTAGAAGGAGAAAACTCAAGTCTCTTGGCTTTGAGGATGAAATCTCTTACCTCTTATTCTTATTCTTTTTTCTTTTTGTCAAAAGAAAAAAACCCTCAAGGTGCAACCACCAATCGTTAGACTATTTTTGTTGATACCAACCTCACACTAACAAGAGGCCCGTACTATAGTTCAAATTGAGTGGTTTGTAGCTCGTAATCGGAACTATATGCTACCTAGAACTCGAATCGCATACTTCTAGTCCAAAAAGTCATAATAACTCCTTATGTGTACTAGAATCTACAAGTTGTACAACTACTCGATCGATTACCTCTTAGTCCATGACACTTTAATGTTAGGAATGGACATAAATATATAACACATACAATAAATTGATCAATTAGTGTTGGGAATGGACATAAATACAATTAGTGTTGGGAATGGACATAAATATTAAAAAATCGACTTAATTGACCAAATCGAACATGAATAGAACATTTTAGGTCGATTTCTAGTGGTCTAGTAGCTGCAGTTCAATCCTATTTTTTAAAGATCCAAATATGCAGCTCAATTTAGGATTTTTATAAAAAAACTTTGTTAATCGAATCTAACCAATTTATTAAAATTTATAATATATTAATATTAATTATATATAATTTAAGGATTAAACCTTGTGGTAATATTGTTTTTTATCTTTTAAGTTGTAAGTTAACTATTGTTTATTAGGTATGTTTAACTTTAGATGAAATGCTTTAATATGATGATTTTACTCATATGAGAGTGTTTATATTTTACTCAAATAATAATATGATAATTGATATAGGTCCAAATCGAGCTAATTATACTAACCAACCGACTAAGTAGGTTGTCGATTTGGTTTTGTTTTATACATATGTCTGGTAATGAGGTTGAAAGTTTGTTTAGTTATGAATCTAAATATTTAGTCAATAGAGGTATGGTAAATTAAAATTTCATAAGTGGCCAAAAATTCAATCATATGTACGTAATGTAATGCATAAATAAAAATATCAACACATGAGGTTTTTAGATGGAAATAACCTAGGCCACACCAATAACTTACGAGGAAAATCATCAGTCCACCGGACCACCTAACTATCCATTATGAATGTAAGTATCCAATTAAAAAGCTAAGACTCAAATTACCCATCCAAGTAATTCTCCCAAGTAACCTACTTGCAAGTCGTTGCTTTGATCACAATCTCTACAAGATAGGCATTCAAACCTGGACTGACATTTTGACAAACTCGAGTCTTACAAGTTAATCAAACCTGCACTGTTATCACCTAAAATATTAGCATATAAACACAAGTGCAAGTGTGTATCCTAGAGTAGATTCAATAAATAAAAATCCTACCTAGTTGATTTAAACAATATGTCACATTAAACAAAAACAACTAGCAACTCTATAACAATTAGTTAAAAGTATAATAACACAATTATTATTGTAATTTTGTTAATCCATCAAATACAACCACAAATGTTTGATAAATTAACTTAACGAAAAAGCCTATTTTAAAAATTTCAATAAGACAAGAGAGAGAATAAAAGATGAAGAGAATATGCAAAATAGCTCTTATGTGGTTGTTTCTAAGAGTGTGCTTAGCTTTGTATTTATAGAATATTTTGAAACACATTAGGTTAAATTCTAATTACCATATTATCCATAAGATCAGTTAAAACATGTTTAAGAAATAAGAGCAATAAAATAAAAAGCTAATTCAAATCATACTAGAAATACATTTAAAAAAAAATTTGGCTGCTCGATTAATCCACTTAATTTCTTGATCAATCGAGTACATTGGTCGATCGATTAAATATCCAATTGATTAATCCAGAATACATTTAGCCAATTTTAAAAACTAGTGGATTGATCGAGTACAACCCTCGATCATTCTAGTCATATATTTTAATTAGATTAATCATGTTTATTACTCTATCGATCCAATATACACTTGATCGATCGAGTAGCTAAAATTTTTATTTTTCTATTGTATTTAATGTGCACGGGAATAGAATTATACTAATATGTGATAATTGAGGTATGATAGTTTCTATGGCTTGAAATATTCTTTTAAGACACACCTAAAAACTAAAAGTATAATTAAATGTTTTGTTTAACAAATATCGCCAAGAAAAACATAAACCTAACAACCTCCCCTTTTGGAATATTCGTGTGACAAAACCTCAATCTTACTACATAACACTCATAGGAAAATTAAATTTTACATGGTGGTGCCATGCTATGATTCGGTGGAACCATCTTTGCTTGATTCTTGAAAGCTTATATTTACACTAAAAAATATAAACATAAACAACCAAACAACTTGTCCCGAAAGACTCATTCTTTAGTTCAACATATATAACAATAAAGAAGCAAAAAATGTTCAAAAGAAAATTAAACAAATGATAGTAATTAAAACCAACTCCTATATGTCAAATATCTCCCTCTAAGTTAAATATCTCATTTATTTTATCAATTAAATTTTCAAGAAAAATTGATATACCAACTTTTATATCTCCCCTTTTTTGTCATACAAATAAACAAACATAAATAAGAGATAAAAAAAGATAGATGAAAAGGTTTTCTTTCAGCTGGGGTGGTAGATTAACCTAAACATGACGAAAACATTATACACACATGAGAAAAATTAACTCGCTTTCAGGGTGTCACTAGTCATTAACACATAAACATATGTAAGCAATACATGTAAACATTATCATACATATAGTGACATATCCACAGTCACCACATAGGAGTCGAGGTTTGGAACAACGTAGTATTTACATTAGTCCATTCATGATTAGTTATGAAAAATTTAAAGAAAAAGTATCACCAATCATGAAGGAATTGCACTTGAATTTAAACTTGCACAAAATAAAATTTTACTAAGAGAGAAATTTAATCAATATTATTTTTTTATTTTGTATTCCCTTCTTGTAATAATATTATTATTTTTTGTAAGAGATTGGTTACTTATTTTATATTTGTATAACCATTTGTGGCTCTTTCTTTTTGTGCATGTAATTTCTTTTTTCCTTTAGTAATATTATTTTTAAGGAAATATGCAAGAGCAAAAAACCTAGAATGGTGAATTTCACACTAGTTGTGAGGTAGCTCTCTCTCTTCACTACAATAGCTTCACATATCACAATAGATATCCCTTTCAAAACTAGGTGTCTCTATATAGTAGTATTTTATAAAGTGTAAGAGAGAGCACAAACACAATTCTTGCAATCAAGGTTACCTAAGTCCCTAAATACTCACATAATCAATCATAAATTTCATGGATGACATACATATGTGTCTAGTGAGTGTGTGAGTAGGATCATGTTAACATCGATCACTAGATGCATAAGATATGTAAGTACATAAGTCATAGAATCCAGTCGTTATAGACATTGTCCAAAGTATGGGAGTAGCATGTAATGTTCATGTGAGGTTAAAGCAAGTCTACTCTCCCCTAACCTTTTATATTCTAAAGAATAAAAAAATACTAGGGAATTTTAATCATAGTGCAGATTCCTAAGGCACTTCTAAGATACTCGAATGTTTGGGTATCAAGTTCCTTAGTGAACAATTCAACTAATTGGCTTTTAGTAAGCATAAACTTAAGGAATAAAAGTTTATCTTCTACTAGTTCCCTAATAGAATGATGCCTAATGTCTATATGTTTTGTTTGAGAATGAAAAACTAAATTTTTAGAGATACAAATAGCACTAGTATTATAAAAGTAAAAGGGAATTGTACCTTGTTCAAACCCATATTCCTTAAGAAAATTCTTTATCCACGTAAGTTTTGTGTAAGAGCTTCCATGTAGCAATGCATTCTACTTCTGTAGTAGATAATGAGATGGATTTTTTCTTTTTGTTGTGCCATGATACAAGATTGTTCTCAATATTAAAGTATCCACTTGAAGTGCTTTTTCTTACATTCTGATTTCCTACTCAATCCACATCTGTAAATCCACTAATTTTACAAGTAGTATCATTAGTAAACCAAATACCAAAGCTTTTTGTTCTAGGGATGTACCTGATTATCCTTTTGACATGGTTAATGTGTGATACCTTAGGATCTGATTAGTAACATGTACACACACGAACACTAAAGTAAATATCAGTCCCACTTGATTCAAGGTACTACAAGCTTCCTATCATGCTTTTATAGTGTTTGATCAATGTTCTTACTTGACTCATTCATCGAGATCTTGACACCATTGCTTATGGGTGTTTTCAAATGCTTACTCATTTCAAGTCCAAATTTCTTAGTTAAATTACATGCATACTTGGTTTGAGAAATAAAGATTCCATTTTTTAACTGTTTAATTTGAAAATCAAGAAAGTATGTGAGCTTACCCATCATTGACATTTCAAATTCATTGGTCATTATGTTCATAAAATCATCAACAAGATAGTTGGATGTTGACCCAAAGACTATTTCATTGACATATATTTGAGCTATTAATATATCTTATTTGGTTCTTTTAATAAAAAGAGTCTTATCAACTCCTTCTTGAACAAAACCTTTGTTCAAAAGATAAGCTATAAGGATCTCATATAAGTTCTAAGGGCTTGCTTCAAACTGTAAAGGGCCTTAATGAGTTTATAAACATATTTTGGATATTGTGGGTCAATAAAACTATTTGGTTGTTCAACATATACTTCTTCACTAAGTAAACCATTTAAGAAGGCATACTTTACATCCATTTAAAAGAGTTTAAATTTCATAAAACATGCAATGGCAAGTAAAATCAGAATTGATTCTAACCTTACTACAAGAGCAAGCATTTCATCATAATCAATTCCTTCAAATTATTTATATCCTTGTGCAAATAGTCTAGCCTTATTTCTAATCACAACATCATGTTCATCATATATATTTTTAAACACCCATTTAGTTCCTATAATATTTTTATCTTTAGGTCAAGGTACTAATGTCCAAATATTCTTCCTAGGGAATTGAGCTAATTTATCTTGTATCGCATTTATCCAAAATTTATCTTTTAAAGATTTATTAATATTTTTTGGTTCTATTTGAGAAACATAATAGAGATGAGTTATCTCACTTACCTATTTCCTTCTAGTTCCCACACTTGCATTAGGATCACTAATGATGTTTTAAGTTCAGTGGTTTTTGGTAGTACGTTTTGTCATTTTAGTTTGAGTGTTAGGTATGGTGAATATTTCATCCAAGGCTAACTCTTCATCTACCTCATTATCAACCTTTTCAATGTTAGGAGTTTCTTCGATTTGTTCCTCAATTTGCAGGTTTGTGCTATCAGTCATTGGGTACTAGTGCCTGCATTATCTATAGCAACATTGATGGACTTTATCATAGTATTAGTTCTCAAGTTGAACACTCTAAAGGCATGATTTGTCAATGAGTAACCTAGAAATATACATTTATCACTTATAGAGTCAAATTTGTCTAGATTCTCATGATCTCTAGGGATGAAACATTTACTTCCAAACACATGTAGATGTTTAAGATTAGGTTTCTTACCTTTCCATAACTCATAGGGGGTTTGGTTTGTACCTAGACGTAGGTAGACATGGTTAGTTATATAGCATGAAGTAATTATTTCCTTAGCCCAAAATGTTTTAGGAATATCCTTTACATGTAGTAGGACTCTTACCATTTATTGCAACACTCGATTATTTCTTTCTACTATCCCATTTTTTTATAGGGTAATTGGTCCTGAGAACTCATAAGCTATACCATGCTATTTGAAGATTTCAACATATCTTGAGTTTTCAAATTCTTTTCCATGATCTATCATTAGTTTCATTACATTCTTTATTCTATTGCCTACTTCAATCAACACTTTAAGAGAAAAGGAACTAAATAAGTCGAAAGCATCAAAATTTTCTTTTAGAAATCTAACTCGTGTATAACAAGAAAACTCGTCAACAACAACTATAATATATTGCTCTCCACCCAAACTCTTAGATCTCATAAAACTGATGAAGTAAATATGAATTAACTCAAGTGTTTTGCTTGTGTTGACTCCCTTGATTTTCTTGTGAGAAGAGTGAGTTTGCTTGCCAAGTTGACATGGTCCATAAGAAGAGCGAGTTTGTTTGCCAAGTAGATGCAAGAAATTTGTATGAATGGTAGGGATTAGAAGATTTTACACACCCATTTAACTTTGAGGAGGTTGGTATAGTATGCTCATCTACATATCCTAGCCCTTTATTGTTTGCAAAAGGCCCCATAATCAAGAATCTTGTTCAACCTTTCATCTCCTATTGTTAGCCTTTTACAACTTTCATAGATTGTTTTCGCTCAAGAACAAATTTTTCTTTATTAGCTGCAAGCTTGTTATTTTCTTCTTTCAAACCTATAAGATTCAAATTCAAGGCATTATTATACTCTTGCAAAATAAAATATTATTTTCTTCTTTTAAACTAATATTCCTTTTTATGATTATAAAACCTTTAGAAAACAATTCTTGAAAACTTTTAACATCATGAGTTGATCACCTAGGTAAGGAACTAGGTAGAATTCTCAAGCATAACCCTTGGTATTGGGAAGCTAAAATGACTAACTCATGTCCAAAGCTAAGCCACAAAAAAATAATAAGTTGATTACCTCGATGAGGAATGTTTGAGCATTGCCTTTAGTTCTAGGAAGCTAGAATGACCAGCTCTAGTCCAAAGCTAAGCCATAAAAGAAATCATAAGTTGATTACCTAGGTCAAGAACTAGGTAGAATTCTAGAGCATAACCTGTATTCTTGGAAAGCTTTAATGACAATCCCTAACCTAAAGCCAAGCCTATTAGAAAAATGCATAATACGATCAGTTCAATCAATAACCAAAATTTTATACCCCCATCATATAATGAGGTTGAACAAGATTGTAAGCACTTAAGGAATTAAATAATGGTTTTATTTTCTAGAGGCTACTAGGGGGATCTTGTAAGAAATATTAATAAAAGTGTTCAAGAAAGATCGTAGTGAGAGATGTTGATATTACCTATACTTTTAGGAAATATAATGGAGTTATGCGATAAAGATTATGTGAGAACTATACACTCTACCCATGGTGGACCCATGCTTAATAGAGTGTCAGATAGTGCTTTGAAGAGATACGTGCATGAAGTGCATGGGAACTCTTATATTTATAATTTATGAGAAAGTGCACCTTCCTCTCCTATAATCCTCACCGATAAAGATGAGACAAAATCCCTACACAAAAATCATTTGGTAATCAAACTTAGAGTAGGGTTATACAATGTTTACAGAATCATAGTTGACACTCGAAGCTCAGTAAATCTTTTCCTCCTTACAACTATATGAGCATTAAGGATTCGTTAGGAAGATGTTGTGATGAAGGAGATTCCATTGGTTAGTTTCAATAGTAGCACCATGTATGCTGTTAGAACAGTGGTGTTGTCGATAATGGTAATCTAGTCTGAAATCATGATAGGTTTTATGGTCATTGATGTTCCCACTCATTACAATGCAATCTTAGGAAGATCACGGATCAAAAAATGAAGGTCATCCCCTTTACTTACCACTAAGTCATCAAATATCTCATTGTAGAGGGAATAAAAAAATAAGGGTTGATTGAGAGAAAGATAGGAGCTACAACAAAGCAACCATGAAGTAAGTTGATCCAAAATAGCAACAAATAGAAGGCCATTTGGTTGACATCCAAGCAAGAGATGTCTAGTTGGCTCGGTATACTTAGAGGAGTTTGAAGTCATCCAAGTTAGAGGTGAAGGAAAAGACTGCTTCTTAAAAATAAGTACCAATCTAGAGACACAAGTGAAGGAGTAGATATTAGAATTCTTGAAATCCAACACTGATGTATTTGCATGGAAACCTAGTGATATGCTCGATATTGACCCAAATATTGTAACACATAAGCTAAATGTTGACCCTAAAGTCAAGTCCATCCAGTAAAAGAAAAGAAAGTTTCCAAGGGAAAAGAACGAGATTATCTCATCTCAGGTTACCACTCTTATGGAAACTAGAATTGTCATGGAGGTACGTTATAAATAGTAGCACTCTTATACGGTATTAGTAAATAAATCTTGTTGCTCATCCCAGATTTTCATAGCCTTTACCAACTTGAATGATGCATGCCTATAAGACTATTTTTCCTTGCCCAACAATTCTTAACTTGTTCACGTTACGGTGGATTTTGGTCCCATGAGTTTATTCGAGGCTTATTTAGGCTACCATCAAATCAAGATGCATTTAGAAGATGAGGAAAAAACATTTTTCATTACAAAAAGGTACCTTTTGTTACACTAAAATGCCTTTTGGGCTAAATAACGTCATAGATGATCAATAAAATGTTCAAAGATAAACTTGGAAGGAAAATGAAGGCATATTTGGATGATATTGTGAAAATAACAATGTAAACCATGAGCCATGTCAAAGATCTAAGGAAGTGTTTGAAGTAAAAAAAGTATGGGATGGGACTTAACACTAAAAATGTGTCTTTAGCTTTACCTTAAGGAAATTCCTTGGCTATCTTGCTTCAAATCATGGGATCAAAGGAAACCTTGATAAGATCCAAGCACTAGTTAGGATGAGACCATCAAGTGACATGAAAGGGATTCAATAACTCATTAGGAGGAATGTAGCTCTCAACATGTTTATTTTCAAATGTACCCATAAGTGTTTATCATTCTTTAAAAGTTTAAGGAAGAACACATCATTTTTTTGGAATGAGGACTGTTAATTAGGTTTCCAAGGAATCGAACAATACTTAGGTATGCAAGCATTAATTTGATGCCACTTTCCATCTACCAGAGACTTGGATTAGAAGAAGCACAACCGACCACTGTAACTCTTCAACTTGCAGATAGGTCTTTGAAACACCCAAGAGGCATTATAGAGGATGTGCTTGTCAAGGTTGACAAGTTTATCTTTCCTGCAGATTTTATAATTCTCGACATGGAGGAAGATAAAGAGATTCCTATCATTCTAGGGAGACCATTTTTAGCAACTGGTAGGACTTTGATTGATGTTCAAAAAGGAGAGCTAGCCATGAGAGTCCAAGACAATGAGGTAACTTTCAACGTCTTTAAAGCTATGAAATTTCCAAGAGAATCCGATGATTGCCTAAGAGTTGACACGGTGAATGCGTTAGTTGAAAGCAATTTCAGGGAAAACTTGAGCACTGATGCTTTGGAACTTGCACTTGTGAATGACAATATTACTGATAACTTTGATTCTCTTGAATATCTCAAGTTACTTAAGGCATCTCCACAAATCTTTAGTCCTCAAACTGAAGAAGATACATCACAAGTTGTAACACCGTCTGGGTTCATCTATATGAAGCCATGTATGGAATAGAAACCATTATTAGAGCTTAAGCCACTGCCTACCCATCTAAGGTATGCTTATTTGGGTGAAATGACTACAATGCCTGTAATTATTTCAGCATCTCTAGATAACGATCAAGAGAAGAAGCTGTTAAGAGTGTTGAGAAATTACAAGCTAGCATTAGGTTGGTCTATAGCTGACATTAAAGGAATTAGCCCTTCACTATGCATGCATAAGATCTTGTTTGAGGAAGATATCAAGCCGACTATTGAGCACCAACGTCGTTCGAATCCAATCATGAAGGAGGTAGTAAAAAACGAAATCATTAAGTGGTTAGACGCAGGTATAATCTACCCTATTTCAGATAGCTCTTGGGTTAGCCCAATTCATTGTGTTCCGAAGAAAGGAGGAATGACAGTGGAGACTAATAGCAATAATGAACTGATTCCCACAAGGAAAGTGATAGTTTGGCGGGTATGCATGGATTATCGAAAGCTCAACAAGGCCACTCGAAAGGATCATTTTCCCCTTCCATTTATTGACCAAATGCTAGACAGATTGGCAGGACATTCTTTCTATTGTTTCTTGGATGGCTATTCTGGATACAACCAGATTGCTATCGCATCTGAGGATCAAGAGAAGACCACTTTCACTTGTCCATATGGAACCTTTGCTTTCCGAAGAATGCCGTTTGGATTGTGTAATGCTCCAGCCACTTTTCAAAGGTGTATGATGGCTATCTTTTCAAACATGGTGGAAGATTTTATTGAGATATTTATGGATGACTTCTCGTTGTTCGGGAGATTCATTTGATAGGTGCTTGCAGACAACCTTTCTTTGGTCCTACAAAAATGCGAAGAAACAAACTTGGTTTTAAATTGTGAAAATGCCACTTCATGGTAGAAGAAGGTGTTGTCCTAGGCCATCTAATTTCGTCTAAAGGAATTGAAGCCGATAGGGCAAAAAATTGAAACCATTGAGAAACTACCGCCTCCAACATCGTGAAAGGAATTAGAAGTTTTCTTGGTCATGCAGGGATTCTATAGGCGTTTCATAAAAGATTTTTCCAAGATATCAAAGCCTCTTTGTAATCTTTTGGAAAAAGATACAAAATTCACATTTGATTTAAAAAATGTTTTCGAGGCTTTCCGGTTTTGAAAGAAAAGTCGATCACGACTCCCATCATTGTTGCACTGTATTGGAATCTACCTTTTGAGCTCATGTGCGATGCCGTTGATTTTGGCAAGAGGGAGTCGTTTTAGACAACGGAAAAAGAGAGTTTTTCATGCTATATACTATGCCAAAGAAAATTTGACCGAAGCTCAAATGAATTATGCTACCATTGAAAAAGAATTACTTGTTGTTGTATATGCTTTTGAAAAGTTTCGTTCCTACCTAATCGGAACTAAAGTGACGCTTATACCGATCATTCTGCTATAAAATATCTTATGGCTAAAAAAGATGCAAAACCTAGAGATTGATTAGATGATCCTCCTACTTCAAGAATTTGATTTGGAGATCAAGGATAAGAGAGGAACCAAAAATCGTCCGATCATCTATCGAGATCCGAGAATAATGATGGAGCCGTGGACAAGACTATCATTGGTGAGACTTTTCCTCGATGAGCAATTGTTTTCCTTGATCATGTATGTGCCATGGTACGCAAACTATGTTAATTACATCGTAAGCAATACGCTCCCACCGAAATATCTTTCCAATAGAAGAAAAATTCTTACACGATGTTAAGTACTATTTATGGGATGAACCTTACTTGTTTAAGCATCAGTGCAGATCAAATTATCGAAGGTGTGTCCCAAAGGAAGAAATTGAAAATATACTTAAACATTGTCATTCTTCAAATTTCTACGTGGCCATTTTGGAAAAGAAAGAATCAGTGCTAAGGTTCTTCAACTGGTTTTATTGGCCAAATTTGTTTAAAGATGCACATTTCTTTGTTTCACACCGTGACAAAAGCAAAGAGTTGGTAACATTTCTAAGAAACACGAGATGCCTTTAAACAACATTCTTGAGGTAGAAATATTTGACGTTTGGGAATTGATTTCATGGGGCCTTTTATCTCGTCCCTACAAAAACCTCTACATTTTGGTTCTTTGTGGATTATGTTTCTAAGTGGGTAGAAGCAATTCCCTTGCCTACCAATGATTCCAAAGTGGTACCTTGAAATTTCTAAAGAAAAACATTTTCACTCGATTTGGCACCCTGGTGGCAATCATAAGTGATGGGAACTCATTTTTGCAACAAATCTTTTGAAACCCTCCTTGCCAAATACGGTGTCACTCATAAGATCACAACCGCGCTATCATCCTCAAACTAGTGGACAAGTTGAGATATCCAACATAAGAAGTGAAGAGAATTTTGGAGAAGACGGTAAATCCTTGAGGAGGGATTGGTCTAAGAGATTGGACGATTCACTTTGGGCATACCGAATGACATATAAGACACCGTTGGGATGTCACCATATCGGTTGGTTTTTGGGAAAGCTTGTCATCTCCCAGTTGAATTGGAGCACCATGCGTATTGGGCTATCAAGACTTTGAATTTTGAGTTAGGCGCTGTTGGCGAAAAACGTCTCCTACAACTCAATGAGATGGATGAGATTCGTTTACACGCATATGAAAATGCTGAGATTTATAAGGAAAAAGACGAAGAGGTGGCATGACAACAAAATCTTACATCGAAACTTTGAACCAGGACAGAAAGTATTGCTCTTCAATTCTCGTTTGAAGTTCTTCGCAGGAAAATTGAAATCTAAGTGGTCAAGGCCTTTCATTGTTACCAAAGTACACCCATATGGGGCTGTTGAGATTAAAAGTGAAGAATCACAAAATACTTTCCAAGTGAACGGGCAAAGACTCAAACACTATTTGGGGGGTGACATTGATCGTCAAAAGTCCACCATTTTCTTATCTGATCCAATCTAAAGCAAAGAGAAAGGCAGTCAAGTTGATGACTCTAAATCAAGCGCTTCTTGGGGGTCAACCCATGTGTTTTAGTTTTTATTTATTTATATATTTTGTTCTAGAACATGTATTAGTTGCATAATTCTTCATTTTGTTATTTTGTTTTGATAGGTGCAATCGGAGGAGGTAAAACGATTTTTGGATTTCAATCTCACAAGTCAACTCACCATTGAGGGAAGTTCTTTTAACACATCTCCTTTGTTCGTTAATGTTCACACATTTGGGGACAATGTGCATGTTAAGTTTGGGGGTGGTAGATATTTTCACACATATTTGTTTTGTTTTCTTTGGTTAATTGAAGATATTCTGCTATGAATAGTGATTTATTTTTATTTCTTCAATTTAAATGATGCTAATTCTTTGGAAAAAAAAAATTTGTCTAAGTGATAAACAATTTTTCGTATGTTTCATTTTTACAATTCATGAGCACTAGTCTTGATTTTTGATTTGCTATGATAATTTAGAGAAGGTTTATATGAGTATGGAATTCGATTGATATTTGTGGTGTCACAATTCTTAGAATTTGTTTGATTTTCTCTCGAGGCGAAATTATAGATAACATTTAACTAAAAAAATGATTTAGGCCATCTTTGGATCATTTGAGCCTTTCTATCTACTTTTACATGCATTATCCATAGTATACCTCTTTTGAGCTTCAAAGTTTATATATATATATATATTTCTCATTACAAAAGCCTATCTAAAAAGTATATATATATGTGTGTAGATATACCTATTGTTCTTATTCCACTAACATGTTACAATTGTTAGTAAATGTTGAAGGATATATCGAAAAAAAAACGAATATGATTATTGTATGTGATGATAATTCCCAAATTGGGTTGTAATTATTGCGATGATAGAATTATCTTTTTCAATCCTGAAATGTTATGCTCGGCAAAAGTTTTAAGCTAAATTTTATCCTTCATCCTACCTTTACCCCTAAGCCATACATTACAAGCTTAATAAAGTCCTATTGATTTGGTGTTTTGTGTTTGTCTACATTAGTGGAGAGAGAAATGAAAAATTGACTATGAGATTTGTGATTTCATGATAATTTGTTTGATTTTATATTAGTATAAACTGATCCGGATTGCATGTGATGAAATTTGAAAAGACTTCACACACACACTTAAAGTTCATTGTAAAAATGTAATATACTTTTCAATTGATTTTGATGCTTAGATAAAATTCTCTTATTTCTTTGAGTAATGTAATAAAAAAAAAGAAAGAAAGAAATACTTTGAAACTCACTATTTTTAATGCAGTTATCTTAGTTTTATTTCTTCCTTTTGCTCGAGGACTAGCAAAAAATTAAGTTTGGGGGTGTTGATAACTGTATTTTATATAGTTATTTGTACTTATTTTATTAATTATAATTGCCATGTTCTCTGTATTTTTATTTAACTTTAGTTTAATAAATTAGTGTTTATTGTTTTTAATAAAATTAAGTAAATTATGTCGACAACGGACTTAATTCCAAATTTATACCCAAAAATATAATTTCAAATAAAAGAGGGATTAATTGCAATTTATAAAAGTTGAAAATATAATTTAAATTAAAATTGGGCTTAATTTTAGTTATTAAAAGTTTAAAATTTAATTTAAATTACTAAAAGGGCTATATTGCAATTAAATAAAGTTGAAAATGTAATTTAAAGTATATTTGTAGGTCAAAATAGAATTAACAAAAATTGAATTTTCTGCGCAGGAAATGAATGACACTCTCACCAATCACGACGTCCATCACTCACCGTTCGATCATCAAATCAACGGCCCTCAGATGTAGGTGCATTCCGGTACGATGTAGAGCGTTGCCGGGATTTATCGCACGGCTCGGCGTGCCGGCTGGGGGCCCACCTGCGCGCAGGCGGGCGCGGGGGTGGGCCCCACATGTTGGCTGCGCGATTCCCACGAGGCGCATCGATCGCCGTTGGATGAGTTGAACGGTCCAGATTGAAGCGCGTTGATCCAAGCTGTCGCGCACCGATCCACTCATGTAAAAATCCCGTGTGATGAGGTCCATCCAAGCGGCGTGCACCTCACTCTTCAAACGGAAAATGACCAGCCACGTGTCTCATAAATATTCCAGCGAATAAAATGATGACACGTGGCATGTATTTGGTGAAATAAAAACGCAGAAACAATGCCCACTTCCAGCTGTTAACCACTTCCAATCCGAAGAAATCCTGTGCGACGCGTTCTTCATGCGCCCGGCTTACCGCCCAATGAAAAGCTGCCACGTGTCACTATATTTCTCTTAGTGAATCACATGGTGACACGTGGCATGTGAAAAAAAATTCAAAAAATGCGCAGATTGTTCACGCGTGCTGCTCCCCATGTATTTTTGTTCCCCACTCACTATAAAAAAATATAAAAAACAAATAAAAAAATTAAAAAAAAATATTATTGAGGGGAGATATATTTGTACGTGTTTTTTGGGTGACGAATTTTTTCAGTTTTTCAGTTTCGCATTTTTTTTGTTTCCTTTAGTTTTCTCTCGCAGTTCTTGCGAGTTTCTTATTTTCTTTCTTTGATTTCTCTCGCAATTCTTGCGAGTTAATGTTTCTTTTTATCATTTTCATTAATTTTCCTCTCTGCGTGTTACACAAAATCCGCAGGGACGTTTATTTAACATTTTATGTTATATTTTCTTAGGGAAATTACAGAGAAAGAAGACAACAAAGAAGAAGAAAAATGAAGAAATTTATTTTTCATTGAGGAATCGTGAAAGAGTTTTTCTTCTTATCTATTTTCTTTTAATTTTTGCTTCTCTGCAATGTTTTATTTTTGTTGTGTTGTAATTTTAAATTCTGCTATGAACTAATACATTTGTTCTAGGATTGCAGTGTAGCGTAAATTATGAAATTTGAATTAAGTATTTTTGAATGATTTATGGAACTGTTTTAAGTTGTTTATTTTATCTATGTTTAATGCTTTTAATTATCGGAAGATTAATTAACTGATATGTGACACTTAAATAAACTTGAAAAAGGCATTTTTGTGTGCTGCTCGTGATGAAATAACGTATATACATAAGAGATAGAAATATACTTTTATTGTATGTGTAACTGTTTGAGAACTCAGAACTTAATAACCGTCGGTTGAATGTAATTAGATAGAATATAGTGAATCATTTTAACTAGATGTGTCTGTATGGATCTCGGAAGAGATATATGGATAAATTAGGAGTTCTTGGTTAACAACTTAAAACACGATAACATAAATCAAGATAAAATATAATGATTCAAGTGGATTAATTTGGTGAAACTGAAATCCTAGAATTTTCTTGCAATCTGTTATAAAAGTTAGTTAGTCAAACTGCATCAAATTATCCACTGTTTGGATAAAATTAGGTTGAAATAATTTTAATAATTAACGAATACTAGTAAAAAATCTTTGTGGGAACGATATTTTACTTATCATATTATTACTTGTGACCGTGTATACTTGCACGATTTTCTGTGTGTTGCAAAACACAACATCTTGGTAAAAAGAAGTTCTTAGCAATTTCTACAAAATTACTTCTTAAAGTGGAAAGAGGCTGAGCCCTTAGGGAGGATAAGAGAAGAGAAGGCTATCTGATTCATATGGAAGAACATCATATGGAAAATTACTTTACCTATGGATATTTTCACCAATAATGAAAAAAATAGGTCATAGGCTGTATTATAAAGGAATTCACCTCAAAGTACAAAATCAAACAATGCCACTCCACCCATACATCCCACAAGAAAACAGTAAAGTAGAATCTTCATATAAATTGACATTGAACCTACTAAAGAAGAAGTTGGAGGCTTCTAAACTAAAATAGGTAAAGGAGTGGTTTGGAGTATTATGAGAAATCAGAATTTCAAAGAAATTAATGAAATTCCATTCACTTTGTTCCACAGAATAGAGGTAGTAATTCCCATAGAGGTGAGGATCCCCACTCTAAGGTCAAGCATTACATAAGAAACAAAATGCATTAGAAAAGATGATCGACTTAATCCTGAGCTTAAGCCTTGAGAAAAATAGAGAGGCAAAATAGGAGTACTATTGTAGAATACTAAAACAAAGTCATATTCTTCAAATCATTTTCCATTGAAAAATGGGTGGTTAGAAGAGTGTGATAGGTGCATATGCGCTGAACCGCAGTGAATGAGCTCGTGCACGCATTATTTGGGCAAGCACATAAGCAGCAACGAGTAGAGCAAGGTTATGTTCATTGAAGGAGGGGGATATCCACTCTCATCATGAAGGGAATCAATAAGCGGTTAGAGTAGTACCTCTACCTCACTGATCGCCTCTCTGCCACGAAACAACCCGACCAGATTCTATTATTCCAAGCCTTTCTCTTTTTGTTATTTTGGTTAATTCTCTCTCTCTCTCTCTTGCTTTTGTAAGGCTATAAGATATCTAAGAAATTGAGGAATGATATATTAAATTAAGCCAATTTCCCTTATTCTTGTTTTCTCTCTTCTCTCTCTCAAATTACTCTTATCAGTGGTATCAAAGCCATGGATACTAGGGGAAAATCCAATGTTGAATTTCGCAGTGAGGTAATGGAAACCCTTGCTCGGCATGAGACTGGGTTCGACCAGGTAGGCACCACCCTACAAGTGGTGCTCACTGAATTACAAGCATTGTGTGCCTCTCGCACCCTTCTTGAGGTTAATCCTTTCGCCAGAGAAGAAAACCCTCACCCTCACACCTCTCGAAACCCTTCTGAAAAATCTCGCTCTTACCTGAAGCTTTTGTTTCCAACATTTGCTGGGGAAGACCCCATAGGATGGATCTACAAGGCTGAGCAATACTTCGAGTACACAAAAACTCCATTAGAACAACGAGTCCAGTTGGTTCGTTCCACCTCGAGGGCATTGCCTTGCAATGGAATCGATGGATCACCAAATTATGCAGCCTTCTCACCTAGGAGGAGTTCATTAGAGCTATACAACTAAGGTTTGGACCCACAAATTATGAGGACCCTTTAGAATCACTATCTAGGCTGAAGCATACCTCGAGCATAACTTCTTACCAGGAAGCCTTTGAGAAATTATCTCACAAGGTGGATGGCTTGCCCAAAGAATTCCTAATAGGAAGTTTTATAGCAGGACTAAGAGATGATAGCTAGATTGATGTCCAAATCAAACAACCTCGAACCCTAGCTGATGCTTTAGGGGTGGCAAGATTGATCGAAGAGAGGAGTTCACTCTAGAGGAAAACGAAGCAATACCAACGTTACCAAACAAATTCAATGACAACAAAAACCACCTCGAATTCTAGTGTGGGTGTACTAGGACCACCACCCCAACAATGACCAAATTCAACTCCAGCAGCTCAACCAACTACTTTCCATAGAATCACTAACTAGGAAGCATGTGAACGCCAAGACAAAGGGCTATGCTACTACTGTGATGAAAACTTTATGGCTGGTCACCAATGTGCGCGGCCTCATTTTTTTATGATAGAAGAGCCTCACATAGACCACATAGATTAGCTGGAAGAATTTCAGTTGGAAACAAAATTGTCCAAAATATTACCTAAGATCTCACTCCATGCAATTGCAGGAGCTGAACATCCACAAACTATGCGTATCATGGGAAAGATGAAAGATAAGAAGGTACTGGTGTTGATGGATTGGGGAAGTATTCATAACTTCATTGGCCAAACCCTAACTTTCCAATTGGGAATAACTATAACTAAGGAAAAGAAATTATAGGTAATCGAGAACAGATAGAATGCGCTGGTCAATGCTGCAACCTTAACCTTACCATCGAAGGTTTTCAAATCACAGCAGAATTTTATGTCCTCCCAGTTGCAGCTTATCAATTGGTTCTAAGAGTTCAATGGATAGAAACCTTAGGACCAGTGGAAATGGACTATAAGAAACTTACCATCAGCTTCAAGGTGAAAGGAGTTATTCACAAATTTCAAGGATTAGAACGCACTAACATTGTAGCCCTAACTCGCAAAGAGGTCAACAATTTTACAGGAACTGGGTTATTCCTCCAAATAACTCTCAATAACAACTCCAGTACACAAACCAAAACTTTCCCCCCAAAGATACCACCTAAAAGATCACATGATCACCACATACCCTTACAACTAGGCTCAGGACTAGTAAACGTATGCCCTTACCGTTACCCTTATTATCAGAAGGGTGAAATAGAGAGAATGGTGCAAGAACTCTTATAGTCAGGCTTGATCAGACCTAGTAATAGCCCATTCTCATCGCCAGTTTTGTTGGTTAAAAAAACAAATGCAGCCTAAAGATTCTGTGTTGAGTATAGATCATTGAATGCCATCACTATTAAAGACAAATACTCATACCTATCATAGATGAATTATTCGATGAGTTACATGGGGCCAAGATATATTCCAAGCTAAACTTATGGTCAAGATATCACCAAATAAGGGTTTGTACGGATGCTGCTGCAAAACTACTTTTAAAACACATGAAGGGCACTATGAGTTCCTTGTGATGCCATTTGGCCTCACCAATGCTCCAGCCACCTTCCAAAGCCTAATGAATGACCTCTTTTAGCCTTATCTCAGGAAATTTATATTAGTTTTCTTTGATGACATCTTAGTGTACTCTCAAAATTGGGAAGATCACATCTTACCCTTGCAGACTGTTCTACAAATACTTGCAACTAATAGTTTATATGCTAAACCTTCCAAGTGTCACTTTAGGGTCTTACAGGTAGAATATCTGGGCCACCTGATCTCTAAACAAGGGGTCTCAGTTGACCCCACAAAAAAATGTGTAGTAAGTGAATGGCCAACACCACCAACAACCAAGGAGTCAAAGGATTTCTTGGGTTAGCAAGCTATTATAGAAAGTTCATCAATTAGTTTGGAGTAATGGCAACACCATTCACCTGCATATTGGAAAAAGAAGGGTTCCAGTGGAACGAGGCTACAGCTAGAGCCTTCCAACAATTAAAGGAAGCATTGATTGCCCCTCATATTCTGAAGTTACCTGATTTTACTCAACGTTTTGTCATCGAGTGTGATGCAAGTGGCATAAGTCTTGGGGCATTTTTGACACAAGAAAATCATCCAGTGGCTTATTTCAGTGCTGCCCTCAAAGGATTAGCCTTAGCTCTATCCACTTATGAGAAAGAAATGCTAGCAGTAGTTAAAGATATCTAGCTATGGAGACTCTATTTGCTTGGAAGATCATTCATTGTATGAACAAATATGAAGAGCTTGAAGTATCTCTTGGAACAAAGGACCACCACACCAGCCCAGGAACACTAGTTACCTAAGCTACTCGGTTATGACTATGAGATCAAATATAAAAAAGGGGTAAAAAAACCAAGCAACATATTCCTTATCCCAAGTAGTAGAATTTCAATTTCTTTCCATTTCTCAACCTCAAGCTACCTGGTGGCCCATACTCTAAAAAGAAGTTCAACAAGATCCTTTTTATGAGAAACTTCAAAATAGAATCACCTCAGTAGCAATACACAACTTATACCAAATGGATGGGGTATGGTTCAGAATAAATAAAGTATACCTAAATCCCAAGTCAACCCTAGTTTCCCAGATACTGGCTGACTGCCATTCATCACATGTAGGGGGCCACTTTGGGTTCCACAAGACACTCGCATGTATTAAACAAAATTTTAGTTGGCCTAATATGGAGAAAGGAGTAAAGGAGTTCCTACGCTCATGTGATATATGCTAGAGGTGCAAGAATGATTGCATGCAACCAGCAGGGTGTAGCCCTTACCAATTCCTAACAAAAGTTGGACTGAAATTTTAATGGATTTCATCAAAGGCTTACCTTCGTCAAAAGGAAACACTGTTATTATTGTAGTAGTGGATCGCTTGACAAAGTATGCTCACTTTACTATCCTAAGGCATCCCTTCATTGAACTGACAGTTGCTAAGGCATTTATGGCCAATGTGGTGCAATTGTATGGCTTCCCTACATCACAGTAAGTGAAAGAAATAAGATATTCATAAGTTCTTTTTGGAGAACCTTATTCCAACTCCATGGTACCAAAATTTTCATGAGTTCGAGTTACCATCCCCAAACGGATGGCCAAACCGAGGTGGTTAACCATATCCTAGAACAGTACCTGCATTGCTTGATAGGAGATCAACCAAGACACTAGATAGAATGGCTACCTTGGGCAGAATTCAATTACAATACCTCAATTCACTCCTCAACTAAGATGTCTCCATTTGAAGCAGTTTACAGAACTCCACCACCCCGTCTATTGGCTTATATTCCTAGAACTTCCAACGTTCAGTTGGTGGATGAGACTCTACGAGATCAAGATCAAATGTTGCGTGATCTACGCCAGAATCTCTTAGAGGCATAAAATAGAATGAAATGTCAAGCTAATCAGCATCGACGAGAGGTGAATTTTGAGGTAGGTGAGTATGTGTAGCTCTGTCTGCTTCCTTTTAGACAAACCTCAATGGTTTTTCGAGCTGCCATGAAACTAGCTCCACGTTACTATGGTCCTTATCAGATAACAACTCGAATGGGAGTTGTGGCCTATAAGCTCGCCCTTCCTGCTGGTTCTCAGGTTCACAACGTCTTCCATGTCAGCCGGCTCAAAAAGCACCTTGGGCCCCACACTCCTACCTTTACCCAATTGCCTCCTCTCTCAGATAATTCTATAGTGATTCCTCAACCAGAAACTATTTTGGAGCATAGGGTGATCCAAAAGGGAAAGTATTGACCAAAATCAGAAATCCTCATTAAATGGGTAGGGGCACCAGCCGAGGATACCACTTGGGAGAATGAGTGGGAGTTATCTAAAACCCACCCTACGTTTATCCTTACGGACAAGGATTCTCAGGCGGTGGGGAGTTGATAGGTGCATATGCATTGAACCGCGCATGGATGAGCTCGCGCGTGCATTGTTTGGGCAATCACATAAGCAGTAACGAGCATAGTAGTTTTGATGTTCATTGAAGGAGGCGGACCATCCACTCTCATCACGAGGGGAATCAATAAGCGCTTAGAGTAGTACCTCTACCTTATTAAGCGCCTCTCTACCACAAAACAACCCGAGCAAATTTTGTTATTCCCTGTTTTTCTCTTTCTGTTATTTTGGTTAATTCTCTCTCTCTCTCTTGCTTTTGTAAGGCTATAAAATAGCCAAGAAACTGAGAAATGATATATGAAATTAAGCCAATTGCCCTTATTCTCATTTTCCCTCTTCTCTCTCAAATTACTCTTATTAGAGTGTTCCCCAACAATAAGGAATAGATGGCCAGAAAGACTTATAGTATCAATGAACTCCTTAGAGGAGACATATCTAGAACAAAGGCAAGTGGTAAAAAAAATTGTACACAAGGAGTATTGTAATGCATAAAAGCAATAGCTATCACAAAAACTACATCTCTCATTATTAAAGTAAGTGTCCCTAAGAGACAATTAACAATTATAATTTGGACCTCTTGTGTAGGAGATATCAAACTAGAGCTGCTTATCTATCTATTTATATCTATATTATATATAAAAGTTTAAATTAGGGTTAGAATATTTTTGGACAAAATATCATTAATTTGTATGATAATGATATTTATTACCCTTTTCATTTATTTATATTAAATAAAAGAATTTTATAAACATTAAACTACCAATTATTCAATTTATTAATAATATCATATATCAAATACAATTCCTATAAAATAGAGATATATTTTATATTTACATATATTCTAATGCATAATAAATACATTTTTAATTAAAGTAGAGATATAATTAATTTGTAGGTGATTTTCATTCCTAGCTATTGAAAAAAAGAAGAGTAAATTATAGATTTTTATTACTTATATATAACATATGTGTACGCACATGTTTATAATTAGTACATCAAAAATTTTAAAGACAAAACGGTAAATTTAAAATAAAGAAAGATGTAATAATTTATACCTATATTGAAAGATAAACCCATCTAAGCAGTGCTTTGAGAGAAACCACACCATCTCTCCAAACTCTCTCCAAACCCTCACCAAGTGGCTGCTTAGTACCCTCACAAGGTGAATAGAATAAACGGACAATAGGACAAGCATAGAGAGAAAATATTATGTCAAACCTAGATATTGGTAGCTCATGTAGAACGACATCAAGAATTTGAAGGGCTTCTCGAGGAGTATCTATGAGATCCCCTAGTTCTTGGTAAATATTGGTTTTTTTGTTTGCAATATTTTCTTAAATTCATTAGCAAAATACTAGAAAATCAGAAAGTTTTCATATAAAATCAGTTTTACATTAAATATTGGTGAAAGTTTGACTACTTAGCCTAATTGGTTTCGAAGTTATTTGTT
Source organism: Hippophae rhamnoides (assembly GCA_033030585.1). Lineage (NCBI taxonomy): Eukaryota > Viridiplantae > Streptophyta > Magnoliopsida > Rosales > Elaeagnaceae > Hippophae > Hippophae rhamnoides. Next base: position 13,791,725 of record CM065433.1, on the reverse strand, counting down.
ATAAATTAGAACTAGTAAAAGCAAAGTTTGGGTTCAATTTGATTACACAAATAAATAATTATAAGTAACAACAAAATAATAAACAATATGAAAAATAAATTACACACAATAATTTAAATGGTTTAACAAAATATACTAAGAAAACCCAAATGCACCCATAAAATAACTTCCTCTAATTTACTTGTAATATATATATATATATAATAAGATAAATTAACAAACTTTCTATTAAATCAAATATTACCGTACAAATGATATCAGCAGCTTACTTAACTTCAACTTCTCCCTTTTTCTTCTACCTACGTCTACGCTGGAAAATCTATTCTATTTTAGCAGCCAAATTCAAGAGTCAATTACATATTTGATGAGCTGCCTTATATCAACAAAACCCAAAGTCCAAAGATGGGTAGCTTCTCAAACAGTAGTAAAATGAAAATGCAGCTGGAGATCCTTCAAATGAAAAGGTCGCTGCAATATGGCGCCTTGTACATTGCCTAAGAAATTGATGGTAATGACTTTGGAAGATAGAAGTAAGTAGCGGAGCAATTAATTTTCAAATAAGCCTCTTACCTCTTTTCGCATGTAGTTGCTAAGTTAGAAGGCAAAAGGGGTAAGAGTTTAAATGTATTTTTGGGCCTAATATTGTTTTGGGACAACATTAACAAATCTCAACCTTTGCTCAAAACATAAAACAAGTTCTTCAAATATGAAGTTCTTCAAATATGAAATTCTTCGGATTACTAAATGATCGCCGTTCAAAACCCCGAAGGATGATCATCTATTGTAAACAACAATCAAGTCCAAACAATGCTTGAACTTGTTAAATGGAACTGGTTTGGTTAATATATCAGGTGGATTCTCTATAATGACTATCTTATTGAAAACAATAGCACCCTAAGAGAAAATGTCAAGAATAAAGTGATATCTAACATCAATATGTTTAGTTCTTTCATGATACATAATATTCTTGGTCAAGTGTAACGCACTCTGACTATCACAAAATATAATAGAAGTATCCTACTGTAAACCCAAATCACAAACCAAACCTCTAAGCCAAATGGCTTCTTTCATTGCTTCTACTACTGCCATATATTCTGCCTCTATCGTAGACAAAGCTACTGTAGACTATAAAGTAGCCTTCCAACTAATGGCATAATGAGAAAGAGTGAAGACATAACCTATCAAAGATCTTCTATCCAAATCACCAGCATAATTAGAGTCCACATAACCAATAACACTGCAACTGGTATTAGAACTTCCATCATATACCAAACCAAAATTAATGTATCTCTCAAATACCAAAGTATCCATTTCATTGCTTGCCAATGACGCTTACCAAGATTACCCATATATCTACTGACAACACTAACTGCATGTGAAATGTCTAGACGAGTACAAACCATAGTGTACATCAAACTACCAACGACACTAGCATATGAAACCTGAGACATGTACCGCTTTTCTTCTTCTGACTATAGTGACAAATCCAATGAAAGCTTGAAATGCACAGCTAACGACGTACTCATAGGTTTAGAATTTTTCATACCAAAGAATTTAAGAACTTTTTCAATATAACTTTTTTGAGTCAAATAAAGCTTGCTTGCTTGTCTATTCCTGTAAATTTCCATGCCCAAAAGTTTCTTCATTGCACCCAAATCTTTCATCTCAAACTCACCACTAAGTTGAGACTTTAATTTCTGAATCTCAAACTTATTCTTAGAAGCAATAAACATGTAATCAACATAAAGCAACAAATAGATAGATGAACCATCATGGAATCTTTTATGATAAACACAACTATCATAATCACTCCTAGAGTAACCATGATCAATCATAAAAGAATCAAACCACTTATACCACTGCCTAAGGGATTGCTTCAACCTATATGAAGACTTTTTCAATAAACAAAATGATCTTCTTTACATGAAACAACAAATCCCTCTGGTTTATGCACATCTTTTTTTTCTTCAAGCTCACCATGTAAGAAGGCTATCTTGACATCAAACTGTTCTAATTCCATGTCAAACAATGTAACCATAGCAAGCAACACACAAATAAAGCTATGTTTCACAATAGGTGAAAATACTTCATTGAAGTCAATACCTTTATTTTAACAATAGCCCTTAGCAACAACACGTGCCTTGAACCTAACTGCTTCAACCTTAGGCATTCCTTCCTTTTTCTTGAAGACCCATTTGTTTCCAATAATCTTTTGGCCCTTAGGCGATTTCACCAATTCCCAAGTATGATTCTTATGAAGTGATTCAATCTCTTCATTCATAGCAACCAACCACTGAACAAACTCATCAAGTGTGATAGCTTCATGATAACTAGAAGGTTCATGCACTTCAATAGACTATACCACAAACAATGCAAAATAAATTAAGTCTACATCTGCGTACCTCTTAGGGCGTCAAGTCTCTCTTATTCCTTTACCCTTAGCGATAATATATGGTTGCTCATGTTGCTCTTCTGCTACATCATGAGCAGACTCATCTATCTCATCCACAGATGGCTAATCTAAAGTGCCCTCTTACACTTGACTAGGAGCTCCACTCTCAAGCTTCACCTACTCACTAACACCGTGGTCTTTACCTGCAACAATATACTCTTTTTTCTTTTCTAACATGGAAACTCATCAAACTTAATATCTCTACTAATAAAAAATTTAGGTTACTTGGGTTCAACACACCATAATCTATAACCGTTCACCCTAGAAGGATACCCCAAAAATATGCATTTCAATGCCCTAGGCTCAAGTTTACCATTATTAACATGAACCTAAGCAGAACAACTAAAAAATTTCAAATCAGAATAATTAGCAGGAGTACCAAAGAATACCTCAAATGGAGTCTTCAACTCAAGTGAAGTTGATGGAGATCGATTCCCCAAATAGTAGGCATGGTTACAAGCTTCAAACCAAAAGGATTTATCTAAGTCATCTTGAAAGAGCATACAATGAGCTCTTTCTAAGAGAGTCCTATTCATAAATTCTACTACTCCATTTTGATGTGGTGTATGATGCATAGTGTGGTGTCTCACTATGCCATTTCTTTCACAAAACTCATTAAACTGACTTTGACAAAATTCCAAACCATTGTCAATGCTCAAATTCTTGATTTTCTATACAAGCCTTGAATTTTACAAATTTTGAGAATGCATCATTCTTGTTCTTTAAAAAACATACCCAAACATGACGGGATAAGTCATCAATAAAAGTCAATATATACCGTGCACCGCCCTTACACACAAGCGCCTCTAGTGAGGGGTCGATGAGGGTTGTGTTTTAGCTACAAATTAATAGCCCAAAAATTAGCCATTCTTCAAAAACTTGATGAGCGAAAACCGGCATCGCCAATTCTCACAAATACTTTGGTTTTAATATTTGTAAAACTCTCGCAAGTGCACGAATCATTTCGTAGAAAATGATAAGTATACTCCCAAGGTCGATCTAAGGAAGGAATGTATGTGGTTCTTAATTTATTATTCAAACTTTTAAAAACGAAATTAAATCCTAAACATCCTGTCACGATAGTTTGGTTTTTGTGTTCCTAATCTAATAACATAAAATAAACATATATACAGATTAATTAAATATAATAAAAAAAATAAACATAGATAAAAATTCAATAAATAAATATAAATACAGATTCAATAAATATTCATGCAATTTTTATCATTTATATTATGGAGTATTTATGGATATAATAACTAAATTAATTATGCTTGCTCATATTATCTAGGTTATTAAAGATATAAATTGATATTTTATTGATTCTCTCTTTTGTATGAATACCACCTCAAAGTGGGGTTAGATATTCTTTGTTAACTAAACAAATCAATTAACACCTGGGTGGGGTTGATAACTAATTTGGTTAATTAAATTAATTCCTTTTTCTAAGAGATTGAAAATGAACCATTTAAATGCCACCTTGCAGGTTAGACAATTTTAAACTTTATTCAAGGTGTCCAAATTAAACCTAAGAATTTAGTTATCCTAGTACTAACTTTCAAGTTTTAAAACCACTACCGAAAACATGTCATTAATACATTTTCACATAATAATTCTTATAAAAACTTTTGAAATAGAGCTTCACTCTAACTACCGCGATTGTACCATCAAATAAAAGAGCACTACTCTAAATCGGGGATCGATAACTAAACCTTAAAATCTAATTTTCAGGTTTAAGTTTGTAATGAAAACTAATATATTTCTCTCTAACATTCTTAATATAAAATCATTTAATAAAAAATAAAATCAATTCATTTTAGAGATTTTTACCTATTTAATATTTCGCAAGCATAACAACGTCATTATTACATCATGTTTACTAACAGCTAAAGACAGCTTAAATTTAACCACAAACAAATTAAATATAACATGTAAGAATAAAGTATAAAAATAATCAGAAGAAAATAAAATCCTTACAGAACTTCGACGCTATTCCCGCTATCGAAAAACCTCCAAGGAATTTGCACTCCCATTTATTGAATCAAAAAGCTAAAATATTACAAAAAATAACTAGTTCTTCCCTAAAAAGGGAAGAACTCTAAAACTAAGAGTAAACTAGCTAAAACATAAGAAAAACTAGCTAAAACATAAGAAAAACTAAAAACTAAAAACTAAGAAATGGAGAGAAAGAAAGAAGAGAGAAGTGAGTTTTTAAGGTGTTTGAAGGGGTGCTTTGAGGTGAATGGAAGAGGGGTATTTATAGGTGAGGATGGAGAGAAAAAATGAGTAAAAAATGTTAAAAAAATATAAAAAAATTACAAACGCAGAAGTGGATATGCTGAGAGTCATCAATGACGTCGATGACGCCATAGGCCGCCAGACGTGAGAAAATGGGTCAAAAACGCATCGGGCGCGCGGGCACGGGCGTCACAGGCCGCGCGCGCACCTGGGTCCGCTGGCCGCGTGCGTGAACAAGAACCTCGCGCAAGCGCGCATGAATGTAACCCCGCGTTAGCGTCGCGCGCATGAACAAGAATTCGCGCTACGTCTTCGCGCAGTTGTACCGCACTCCGCGGTGACAAATAAGGAGTCAAGGCTTCACATTACGGCCACATGCCATGGCGCGCTTTTTCTCCTTTTTGACATTTTTGACCTTTTTGACTCCATTTTGTCCGCTTTTTCCATATTTGCTGACCTTTCCCCATTTATTTATTGATATTTTTGTGATGTATTGCTTCAAGTATTCCTCTTTGAGTCTTTAAATTGCGTTTTTAAGCCAAAATACCTGAAAAACAATAAAAATACCCGTGATTCCGAAAAAGACAAATTTGCATAAATATATGATAAAACATATAAATATATATATTTTTAATCAATTAATGTGCATAAAATCATGGTTATTTTAGTGCTTTTTGAGCACTCATCACCTATTCTCTAAAATTTATTGTGTATCTCTATACTTTCTCTCTCTAAAAGTTAATTATTTTGGACATTTTCTAAATAGTGGAATTGTGGGAAAAATATTAAGGGTTTCAAGTAGATAGAAGTGGAATATCTGAACGGATTAGAATTTATTCCCACAAACTTGATCAGGTAATCCTTCCAAAAGGGAATAGTTTTATTTAATTCAATATGAATTTGGGATTTCTACTTACTTTTAAAATTAAATATTTTAGAATCACCTTAGAACAAAAAAGGGTCACCGGTAGGATTAGGGGTGTATATTCACCAATTTAACGGCAGGGGATTACTCCATATTTGTTTTACATATTATCATTTTTAAAATATCATGTATATTCTTAAATGTTTGAAAATGAGAGAAATGATTACATGGTATTTATTGGAATTAATTAAACATCTGTTTACTTGTGATACTATTATTGTTTTTATAATTATTATAAATTTATTCGTTAAATTACACAAATGAGAAGTATAAAAACCTAAGAGATTCTTAATTACATGCATCAATTGTTTATATATCTACATCATGAAAATATTTTCTTTTGAGAATATTTATGCATGTGTGTCAAGATCTTAAAGAGTTTGGTACCTAGGCATACCGATTGTAATAGGTCAAATACACTTGGACTAGTTATGTACTTACAAAAGTATTCTTAGAATATGTCTATAAATGTGCCTTCGAGTATGACCATACATGTATCTCAAAGTATGTTCATACATGTGTCTTGGAGTATGACCACACATACATCCCAAAATTGGACCATGCATATGTCTCGTAGTAGACAATATGTACCTCAGAGTTGATCAATACATATGGCACATATATTTCGAAGTATTACCATGCATATAATTTGGATTTGGATAGATCATTATTACAAAAAAGGGGTATTTAAGTCGATATATAAAGTCGGTTTTTAGAAAAAACTTATTTTTAATGAATTTAAAGTCGGTTCAGTGTAGAATCGACGCTATCCACGTAGGACGTAGCATCGGTTGTCGTGTTGAACCGACGCTACACGTGGACGTAGCATCGGATGACATGGTGAACCAACGCTCTCCATGTAACGTAGCGTCGGTTGACACCTGGAACTGATGCTATCCACGTAGCGTAGCATCGGTTCACCACATCAACCGATGCTATCCACGTAGCGTAGCATCGGTTCACCACATCAACCGATGCTATCCACGTAGCGTAGCATCGGTTGACACCTGAAATCGACGCTATACACGTGGATATCATTGCTTGAAATGTAGAACCAACGCTACACACGTGGATAAAATCTTTTCTGTTCTTTCTTCTCCAAACAAAAACTATTCCAAGCGTTGTATAACTCTCAAAAACCCAAAACCTCTTCCACTTCTCCTCCACTCTTTCTCATTTTCAGGCAACCTACGACCACCAATTTTAGCGCCAGTTAGTGGTTTTCTTCCTCTCTAACTAATATTTTAGATTTCCTATTTTTTTGAGCAAAATACTCAAAAAAACTATACTTATTTCTCACTTACAAAACACGATTTTTTCTTCGTTTCTTTCATTTTGTCACTTCATTTACTCTCGTAAGTATTTCTATTAATCCTACGCACTTATTATTCATATGTTTCCTGTTATTATGTGTTATTATTTATGTGTACAAATTTTTGTATTTCTGTTATTATGTGTTATTATTTGTGTATAGATTTTTGTATTATATATGTAGGTTTGTATTATAAAGTGAGGAGAAGAATATGATAATCTTGAATAACATAGAACAACACTATAGTAATTTATCTGTTATTAATTATTTGTATTATTTAAACTATTTGTCAACTGATTTTATTTTTTTATGCTATTATTTAGTGATACAATACAGGTTTTAATTTGAGTATAATAAAAAATGAGTAAATTTTGTAAAAAAAAAAATTTAAAGTCGGTTCACGCGGTGAACCGACTTTAAATTTTAAGCCATTTAATTTAAAGTCAGTTTTTAACTGACTTTAATACCTCTTTTTGTAGTAATGGATACATGTATCTCTGAGTCAATACATATGGAACATTACTCTATGACATGCATGTTTTACATTATCCTTTAAAAAATGTTTTATCCTAATATAAGTTTTCCTGAGATGATCTCCCCATTTGTACAGATAAATGTACCAATTATTCTGAAAAATTTATATCTTCGTATTTACTAAACTATTAAATTTGACAATGAGTGTCAATAAATAATTGTTTTGAGGAGTGTAAGGTTCAATTTATGAATCACTTCTATTGTGTTATTTACTTTACCCTAGACTTGTAAATTGGAAACAAAGCTAAGATAATGTACTTATTTTATAAAATACGTAGTTATCTTATTTTCTTTTCAATAAATTGAGTTTATACAAAATTAAGAGAGATCTTGTTATAAAAAAATAATTTTAAACAAAAAAATTTCAACCTATCCTTTCATTCTTTTTCACGAGCCCATTTTTGGGGCGTGACAGACTGGTATCAGAAACCTTATCGATATATCAAAGAAAAAGAAAATAAGTCGAAAGACTTTAGTCTTATGTTTTCTAAAATATGTTTTTGTTGTCTCGTCATGCCACTAAGAAAAAGAGTGGTCTAGAATGAGTCTAACAAGGGTGCAGTTGATGACCATGGTGAGCGTAACCTATAACAAGAATTAATTAGATTAATAACTCACGAAGGAGAACCCAAAGGGAGAGGTAGAGCATTCTAACTAACAGAATTTGAAAAGACTAGACCATCATCTTATACGATTAGGGGATGACATTGGTGTTCACATGTATCAAGGTTTTCAAACCTATTATGCAACTATTGTCGTAGCCTTATAGGATTTTAACAAGTAATCATTAAGCAATCTAAAGTTTTAACATCAAGGCAAAAGCCCATTGAGAAAGAATAAGAAAACCAAAAGAAGAAATTTTGGAAAATTCGAAGTGGGGATCAACACAATGGTTCTTCTAGAAGTAATTCATCAAGAAGTCCTCAATTTCATTCCTATGTGTGTTATAATGGTCAACAACTAGAAAATGTCAAGAAAATTTTTCTTCAAAGACAAATGGTTAAAATTTATGGAAGAGGAACACAATCTGCATCTAGCTCTAGAGCTTGTAACCCATAGAAATATTTTCCAAGATAGAGTCAACAATCTTGATGGTAGCCACATCAAACTTTCTAAAAACCAAAATGATTCTTTTAGGAACAATCCCCTCCACCAAATCAACCTCTGAGACAATTGTTTAAACAATAGATTGAACTAACAAAATATTTTTCAAGGATAACAATTTGTATTAAGTAGGGATAAGGGAAAAGGTGTCACAACATAAGGAAAAGCTTTTGTAGTATCACAATTGCGAGAGGAGACAAAAATTAATAATATTATGGAAGGTACCATTTTATTATACAATTCTTAGATACATGTACTTTTGGATTTCATGTCATAGTAACTGTAATAATTGGTTTTACCACTTTGTTGTTATAGAGCTCCAAAAGGGCACCAAATTTGTCGTTGGAATACAGTAACTATAGAGGTAGCTGGAAAGTGCAGTATAGGTGTAGTAAGGATAGGTGTCTCAAATAATAGAGATATTTACATTTATATTTATATTAAGTTGTAAACTATTTTATTTATTAATAAATTGTCTGTAATGTAATTGAGTAGTTGTCACAGATGTTATAGATAAGTAGAGTTTTCAAAATTCTATCCAAATATGTTCATACATGTTACTATGTGATTGTGATTAAAAGGAATCTCTTTCTATCAATCGAATGTCTTCATTTTTTCTACTATCATGCTTTCCTATTATGCCATGCTTTCTGAGATATCTAGCTTATGTTAAATTAATCTACTTACTGGACTATTTATCTTCTCTCTCTATTCTCTATTTTTCTTTTTGACTATGCGTTGTCTTTTCTCAATTTATTTCTATTTTTGTGGCTTCCGAATTAGGGACGAGTCCAAGGAAGTTTATAATGCTGTACCCTAGTTGGTTACGGTGTCTTGGACTTTCTCAATAATTGTAATTAAAAGTAACAACTTGCCCATTTCAATAATAAGAATTAGCAACTCCATGACAAAAACATAATTTAACAATATATATATATATATTGAATTACCCACAATCACATTAAATATTTAATTATTCATTAAATTCATAAAATCCAATAAATAAACTAAAATTTTCATCATAAATAAAGAAATAATAGAAAAAGAACCTAATTTTGATGAATTATTAGAACCAAAGAAACAAAACAAATACCAATATTCAATTTCTTCATAAATCTTCCCTTCAAGAATCTTCAAAAATGACACAAAGATGATTTTTTTTTCTTAATTTTCTTGAATTTTAGATGCTCTCTGCATTTAATGGGTGTTGTTCGAATAATATATATATATATATATATATATATATATGTGTGTGTGAAAATGGATGCAAATTTACTATACCATGTGTAACAAAGAGAGAATAGTAGGCCAATATGGTCAAAATGCATTTGGAGCACAAAATCCACTCTTGATGGGTAGTGTACGACCCGCTCTTGGTGTTACGCAAGATGGCTAAGAAATGAGGTACATATATGGTAAGCATAAGTCTAGCAGAAAGACTCAAAAGGAGCTTCATGTGTCATAACAGTCTAGGTGACACATGGTATGCAAGCAGAATGTGTGGAATAGGCAAATCCACCTCATCCAAAAAAAATTAATTTTTTTTAAAAACAAATTATATTTTTCAAATGGTTTCAAAATAATTAATTTTAGTGCATAATAACACTAAAAGTAAGTGTAAAAGTAAAATAAATGACAATTAAAAATATTTATAAAATATCACTTATCATTATCAACTTGACCTTCAATGCGCTTAACATTTGACTTTTTTCTACATGGGGTTTGCTTTTGTGATTGTTGACTATATGGTGTGTGGATCATATTTAGTATGATTTTTGATTTTTTTCAAAAATTTCAAAAATATTTACAAATTTTAGGTGATCAACTCATGAAGTACTGTTCTTTGGAGCCCCTAATTTTTGAAGACTCCATAAAACTTTTACCTAAGTGTCGGATGGTCTAGTAGGGTGATACTCCTAAGAGATCCTTGACCTTCAAGCACCTTGCATAGTAGAATCTATTCATTTATAATATGCTCTAAATTTAATATTTCTTATGAAGTTTCACATGTTAGAACATTTTTACAATGATATTGAACTTTCGATATAAATAGGCAACTCGAACCTTAATAAAAGGGTGGGTAGGAAGACCTATAGTTTTGTGAGCTATATTCTAATTCAACCAATGAGGCTTCAAAAAAAAAGAATCAAGTAGATAACACAATAGAATGAACAATAACAATAACATATTTACTTTAGTACACAATACAAGCAACCAGTAGGTATGCATTAGCTCCGTACCTACTAGCATAGGTGATAACTGTATTTTATATAGTTATTTTCATCAATTTTAGTAACGATAATTGTTATGTTCTTTTAATATTTAGTTAATTTTTGTTAAATAAATTAATATTTTCCTTTTACGTGCTAAAAATACATTTTTAATAAAATTAAATAATTTGTGTCGAAAATGTACTTAATTTCATATTTTTTTGTCCACAAATATAATTTCAAATAATATAGTGCTTAATTGCAATTTTTAAAAGTCAAAAATTCAATTAAAAATAAATTTGGGCTTGATTGTAATTTAAGAAAGATTAAAATCTAATTTGAAATATATTTGTGGGTGAAAATGTAATTAATAAAAATTGAATTTTCTGCGGAGGAGAAGAATTCCACTCGCATCATTCAAAACGTCCATCACTTACGATTCGATCACCAATTCAACGGTCTAGATTTGGCGAGTACAACCAGACGAGGCAAAATCGCATGTATAATTCTCGCATGGCTCGACGCGCCCGTGTGGGGCCCACCTGCCGCACAGGCCGGCGTGCGCAGAGCTGGACCCACACGCCGTCGCCGTAAATTCTCCCGAGGCGCACGTCCGTCCGTTCGATCGCATGAACGGTCCGCATTGAAGACGTGAACCAAGTCGCCGCGCACGAACCGTTTGCCTAAAAATCGTGTGCGACGCGGTTCATCCAAGCTACGTGCACCATCAAGGTCTCTTGAATAAGAAGTAGCCACGTGTCTCCTTTATTTTGAAGCCAACAATATTATGACACGTGGTATTTTACAATACGCGCGACCGCGCTGGATCACGCCCCGTTTCCAACTGTTGCCTCACTTTTTTGGTGCCCCAATCCCGTGCTTCTGTTCTGCATGCGCCCGTTCCTTTCAACGAATAAGATCTACCACGTTTCCCACTAATTTTTTCCGCGAATCATAACGCGACACGTGGCAAGCACAATGAATAAAAAAAATGCAGAAACGGCTCTTGTCTCGCGTGAATTAAAATAAAATATTGATTTTCGCGTGACCACAGATTTTAAGGGGAATGTCGGGTTTTGTTTTCGATATAATGTTTTTTACGCATTTAAAAAAAGTATTATTTTTGATGTATTTTTTTAGCTATAAATAGGTGATATTATGATAGAGTTAAAAAGTTTTTTTTAGTTAAGAAGTTTTGTGGTGTTCGGTTTTGGATCACAGAACACGAAGCTATTTTTTTTGGCTTTATTGTGGTTCTATGGGTACAAATATTTTCGCTATGTGATGTTTTAATTTCTTTCTTCTTCTTCTAATTTTTCTGCATATGTTGTAATTTTTATTTTAATTTAATGAAGTAAATTAATTTTTCTGTGGTTGCATTTGATCTAAATTTATGAAGCTTGATTTTAATTATTTTTTTGATAGATTTATAAGACGTTTCGATTTGCTCGTTCTATTTTGTGCTTAATGTTTTTTGATTATTTACTTAATTTTATCAAAACGATTTCAGGGTATAAAAAATAAACTTGAGAAAGGCATTTTTGGTGGTATATTGCTTGTAAATAGAATGACATGTATGATGAAGGATAGAATATACCCTAATTGTACGTATGCATCATTTGAGAACTTAGAACTTAATTTAATCTTATTAAATTTAATTCTCATAGAGATATAGTGAATTAATTTAACGAGAGGTGTTTGTACTGGAGCTCTAAGAGATGTATGAATAAAAAAGAAGTTTTCGGTTGACAAATTAAATGTACTAAAAAATATAAATCCAAAGAAAATAATATGATTGGAGTGGATTAGTTTGGTGAAAAATTGCAATCCTAGAGTTCTCTTATTTTCTTTTATTACCTTTTTGTTAAATGAACGATTGTTTTGGATAAAATCAGAGAGATACAATTTTAGTACTCAACAAACTATAGTACAAATCTCCGTGGGAACGATCTTTACTTACAAATCTTTATTACTTGTGACCGTGTATACTTGCACGATTTCTGTGTGTTGCAAAACACACAACAATAGGTCAATATGAGTACCCCACTCGGTGGTAAACATCCATTTTAATGTTAGTATAAGAGTCAAAGATGTACCTTCCACTTAAATTTAGTCATACTTGTAACCAATAAAAAATGAAATTTGTACTATAATGTTATAGATTGCATTATTCATGTAACAAATCTTGCATCTCTATATCTTGGTTATCTTAAAAAATAATTGGTGTCCATCGCAGGGTACAAAACTTTTATAATTGTAATATCTTACTAAATTAGATACACCAAGTGAAGGGATTTTATAATCAATCTATTATCATCTTGCTATATTATAATCGCAAGAATTCCCATTCGTTTGAGCCAATGGAGTAGGTCAAACAAATTGGTATAGTACTAGAAAGATGAAAGAGAGAAAATAAGCTTTTGCATGAAAAGATCCAAAAACTAAACCATCCTTTAGAGAATTACTAGGGGATATTATGCATGGTCGACTCAACCCATAGTAGACTGAAGCTTGAATATTGGTTCATAATCTCTAAAGACTTGAGGTCAACGAAATCAAGTAGTACTTCAAGTAAACTGATCTATGGGACAAACGAACCAAAAATGATTCATCTCATTTCATTTAATGAAATGAGAAACATTTTAGAGGGTACACAAAGATCCTCTAGTTCTGACCATGGGAGTAGGCTCTTTTAATGTCCACATAACCCTAATAGATATAGGAAGTTTGGTGGACCTACTTCTTGTCTCTACCTTACAAGCTCTACTTGGCACAATGGAGGATATATTAAAAAAATGCTTTTGGTGGTTTTTCGATGATACCACCACCTTCACCACATGAATAATTGTTTTACTAGAATTAGTGCATGAGGCTATGGTTATGGTAATTTTTTGGTCACTGATTCCATAGGGCATTAAAACTTGATATTGGTAAGACCTTGGATGCATAAAATGAAGTTGGTTTTTTCGAATCTCTACCAAATGATAAAGTATCCTACATAGGAGGGAGTAAAATAGATCAAAGATGAATAAGTGATGGAAAGGGAATATTACAACTTCATCATGAAATTGGCTAGATCCGAGAGCAAACAAAAACTACACATGGTTGACTTGAAACATTTCAAGCATGATAGTTGACACTATTTTTGTAGATCATATAGATTTTGCAAAGATAAAAGAATATTATAGAGGTGACTTCAAATTCAAAAAAAAACTAGACCACATAGTTAAAGACCAAATAATGGAGTTTTTTAGATGAAATAATTATGTGTTTATATGGTCACCCACGTATATACCAAGGATTGACCCAACTATGATTAACAACTAATTGATCAGGGTTCTAAAGATAAAATCTGTTAGTAGAAAACACAACCACAAGTTGATAACTTGATAGAAATGGGTGTGATTAGTTAACTTGACTACCCTACATGGTTGTCCAATGTGGGGTTTATCAAGAAGAGCTATGGTGCAACTCAGATGTGCCACATTTTTATTGACGTCAATGATGCTTGTCCAAAACACAAACATTCCTTTCCAAACATTGATAGACTAGTAACTATTTTAGTATAAAGTATTACCTGATGCCCTGTACCATAGATAACCAATTATTTATTCATGATTCCTACTCGGTGAAGCCCATGTCAATTCTTATGGTTATATTTTATTACCTTGAATATTTACTTGGTTAGCCTTTTAATATGACCCGATGTTTAACCCCTATGTAATAGGCACATCCATGTAAATTCCCTATATATAATGATGGTCTTGAGCCACACACAATTGATAGTATTTATTATGTCTCACTTATTTATCTTTTTAAATTAGGATCATCCCTAATATTTTGACGACCATGATGGGGCCTTAAGAATAAAGGCACAAAATGTAAGATTCTTATGCCTCTTATAAAGAGGATTCACCCATTTCTAGAGGAACAATTTGAGCAAGTTATATACTTCAATTTCTAACTAGATGATGTGCTCGAAGATAGTAGGTACTATAGACTTGTAGAGGATAGGGTTGGCTAGAGAATGGAAATCATCTAAGCATTAGGGTTTGAGAAATTCCTTTCATAGGATTCAATACTAGTACTACCTATGCTATGAGTAGGTTCATACTACCAGTATATGTAACTGTATCCATCATCATGATCCACTTTGTGGTTATCGATGTCCCTGATTACTATAATGCCTATTTTGGTGGGCTATGAATACATAAGATAAAGAAATTCCCCTCAACTTTTCACAAACTCAACAAGTATCCAATTAAGGAAGGGATCAAGTAAAGAAGAGGTGACTAAGTTTGATTCAAACCCTAGAAAGCTAAAATAAAGACATTTGGTAACACCTTGACCTAATGGATTTAAGAGAGCTACAAACCTTGGTATAAAGATGCCACCAAAGAGAACCAATTCTTTGATAAGTAGAGATTTGATTTAGGCACCAAAAACCCTAAGTGAAACAACACTTATGAAAAAATTCAATATCATTTATTCTAAAAACTGAATCAAAAGTTACAACCATTAAAATAAATGATAATGTATAGAAGATAAATGTAAGGAGAAATCCTAACTGATAAATTGGAAACTAAAATAACTTCTAAGATAATTACATCCAAAAACAATAGACATTTGTTAAATATCTAACTAAAAATGAACTACCCAAGTGGTACTCATCAAGAAGGCATCGTTTTATACGTAATCATCCCATATTTTTAGGCCTTGATTGAAAGTCATGTTTCACCTAGTAATCTTCCAAATTCAAAAAAAATATTTCTTCAAAAAGTAAAGCCTACTAAGTCTTCTTTTCAAGGAATTTTTAACCATCCCATTTGTATATCATATGGCAATGATATGGTAATATTTGTGAAAACTATTCAATGAAGCTTTCCAATAAGGAATTTACTTTGTAATTACATGTGCTCCATTGCCCAAATATATTCCAATGAGATTGTTCCATAGACCAAAGACTAATTAGTGCATTAGATGATCGTTTAAATAATTGAACCAATTGGAACCGGTCATGGATCCTTCAATTATGCTTCTCGCTCCTTATCAATGCCATTTTTGAGTACATGTGCAAAAGACTTGTAAAATATGTTTTGATACCACCAATCTTTAAAATTGTACTACAAATGTACAAAAACACCACTATCAGTTATATGTGCATAAATTTTGCAAAAGGCACTATTGTACCTGTCGTCATGAAAATTGACCTATGGATGCATATAAAAGCAATATTCGAATATGTAAAATTTTATTGAAAAAGTACTTTGGTGCCACCCACCATGAAAATTCTCCAAGAGATGCAACTAAATTCCATTTTTGGGTACATGCGCAAAAACGTTACAAAAACTGCTTCATTACCCCAGTCTTGAAAATTGCAATACAAATGTATAAAAAAAATCATTTTAGTTATATGTGCAAAAAAGTTGCGAAAAGCACTAAGATACTAGCCATTATAAAAATTGACCTACATATGCAGACAAAAGCAATATTTAAATATATCTAAGAAAAAGTTGCAAAAATTGCTCCTGTACCACTTGCCATGAAAACTTTCCATGAGATACAACTAAATGCCATTTTTCAGATATATGTGCAAAAAGATTATAAAAAGTGCTTCGTTACCATCAATCTTAAAAATTGCACTACAAATATAACAAGTATCATTTTCAGTTATATGTGCATAAAATTTACAAAAAATACTATTGTACCATTCGTTATGAAACCTTTCCAAGAGATGTAACTAAATGAAATTTTTTGCTATATGTGAAAAAAATTTGCAAAAGTTGCATCGGTACCACCAGCCTTGAAAATTGCACTACTCAATTTTTAGTTATATATGAATAAAAGTTGCAAAAAGCACTATGGTATCAGTCATCATGAAAAGTGACCTATAGATACACATAAAAGCTATATTTTAATATATGTGAAAAAAGTTTGCAAAAAGTGCTGTGATACACTTGTCATGAAAATTGCAATATAGATACAACAAGACAACATTTTCGAGTAAATATGTATCAAAGTTACAAAAATTTCTCACGTACTAGTTTTCAAAAAAATTGCATTATAGATGCTCCAAGACACTATTTTTGGGTATATATGCAAAACAATTTGAAAAAGTGCTCCTTTAGCATCAATTACGAAATATTGCACACTGATATACCAACATTCTATTTTTGGGTATAAGTGATGAAAAGTTCCAAAAATAGTTCTCGTACCACCAATAATAAAAATTGCAATATGAATGTACCAAAACACCATGTTTTGGTATATGTGTAAATGATTTGAAAAAGTGCACCAGTAACACCCATCATTAAAAGTGATATTCGTATATATGTAGAAAAAATAAGTTGGAAAAAATGCTCTGATACCCTACATACTAAAATTTTTCCAACAGATGAAACTTAATGCTATTTTCGAGTATATGGAAAAAAGGTTGCAAAAAGTGCTTCAGTAACATTGAGCTTAAAATTTACACTACAAATGTACACAAACACCATTTTTGATTAAAAATACTTTAGGTCACCTTCACTATATGGCTTATCACCCTTAGAGAGGATGACATGATCAATAAAACAAAAATTTAAATAACTTAAGGTTGGATTAGAATATATTGAGATCCGTAGTAACACAAGGAATATCACTGTTCTTGTTTGGAAGTGCTTCAAATGTCTTAATGAGAACATTGGTTACACAATTTCATGTTACTTCAACATAACTCTTCTTAGTGTTATTAAACTTAAAAAGATCAGCATGGCCTAAGTGATCCAAAGGTTTAGGATCAGGATTTACCAAGGTTGGTTGATGAGTGCTTAAAAAGCACTAAAATTACCATGATTTTATGCTCATTAATTGATTAAAAATATATATATTTATATGTTTTTAGTTTTTTTTAGTTTTTCCCCGGCAACGGCGCCAAAAACTTGATGAGCAAAATCGGGATTGCCAAAAACTTTGATGCCATCCCCGCAACGGAATCATCCCTGCAGAACGGCGCCTAAAAACTTGATGGTAAAATCAGACGCCGTAAAATCTGCCAATACTTTGGTTTTATATTTATAAAACTCTCGCAAGTACCTAATCATTTCGTAGAAAATGATAAGTATACTCCCAAAGTCGATCTAAGGAAGGAATGTTTGTGGTTTTTAATTTATTATTCAAACTTTTAAAACAAAATTAAATCCTAAACATCTGTCACCATATTTTGGGTTTTGTGTTTTTAATCTACTAACATAAAAATAAACATAGATTCAATAAATATTTATGCAAATTTTATCATTTATAATAGTGGAGTATTTATGGATATAATAACTAAGTTAATTATGCTTGCTCATATTATTTAGGTTATTAAAGATATGAATTGATATTTATTGATTCTCCCTTTTTTGTATGAATACCACCTTTGGTGGGGTTAGATATTCTTTGTTAACTAAACAAATCAATTAACACCTATGGGTGGGGTTGATAACTAATTTGATTAATTCCTTTTTCTAAGAGATTGAAAATGAACCATTTAAATGCCACCTTTGGTGAGGTTGAAACGTTTAAACTTTATTCAAGGTGTCCAAATTAAACCTAAAATTTAGTTATCCAGTACTTAACTTTCAAGTTTTAAAACCACTGTCCATCAAAACATGTTGTCAATACATTTTCGAGATAATAATTCTTATAAAAACTTTTGAAATAGAGCTTCACTCTAACTTACCGGCGATTGTACTAACAAATAAAAAGAGCACTACTCTAAATCGATGGATAACTAAACCTTAAAATCTAATTTTCAGATTTAAGTTTGTAATGAAAAATAATATATTTCTCTCTAACATTCTTAATATAAAATCTTGAATAAAAATATAATCAATTCATTTTAGAGATTTTTACCTATTTAATATTTCGCAAGCATAACAACGTTATTATTATATCATTTTTTACAAATAGCTAGCACAGTTAAATTTAATCACAGACAAATTAAATATAACATGTAAGAATAAAGCATAAAAAATAACTACAAAGAAAATAAAATCCTTACAGTACTTCGATGCCATTCTCGTTGCTAGAAAACCTCCAAACGGAATTTGCACTCCCATTTATTGAATCAAAAAGAAAATAAATTACAAAAAAACATAATCTAAAACTAAGCAAAACTAGCTAAAACATAAGAAAAACAAAAAAAAACTAAAAACTAAGAAATGGAGAGAAAGAAAGAAGAGAAAAGTGTGTTTTGAGGTGTGTTATGAAGTGAAGAGAAGGGGGATATTTATAGGTGAGAATGGAGAGAAAAAGTGGGTGAAAAAATGTTAAAAAATGGTGAAAACACGTAGTGCACATGGTGAGGTCATTGATGACGTCGACATGACGACGTCACAAGGGCCCGCGTGGAAAATGGGGTGAAACGGGCGTGGTAGCGCGCGAACATGCGTGGATGAGCAAATGCGTGGCGCATCCGTGCGTGGATGGACGACAGAGCGTCTGTAGCGGGGTCGGGCGTTGGCGTTGCTGGCATGGATCGTCAGTAGCGATTTTCTCCTTTTTGACATTTTTGACCTTTTCGACCCATTTTGTCCAATTTTTCCATATTTTTTGACCTTTCCCCATTTATTTAGTAATATAATTGTGATGTATTGCTTCCAGTATTCCTCTTTGAGTCTTTAAGTTACGTTTTTAAGCGAAAATACCTAAAAAACAATAAAAATACCTGTGATTCCGAAAAAGACAAATTTATATAAATATATGATAAAACATATAACTATATATATTTTTAATCAATTAATGAGCATAAAATCATGGTAATTTTAGTGCTTTTTTAGCACTCATCATTGGTCAAACCGCAACCATTAGAAATATGGCTACTGGAAAAGGAACAATACACACAATACTCCTTTTCTTTTCAAAAATTATTCTTAGTTAAAATTCTATGTCAAGAAAAGGTTAAAAATAAAAATTCAAAACGTTAACAAAAGTTAATAATAAAAACCATAACTAGAAAAGATTAACTTGTAATTAAAGGGGTGATTCTCAACTAGGCAAGAGTTGTGTGAAGGAAGTGCTTGGTAGAGGTGATGGGGTAGGGAAGAGGTTTCTGATGTAATGATTGATTCTAAGGTCAAAAATACAATCCAAAAACTATCATTCTAGCTTAACCATAGTAGAAAGAAAATTTGAAATTTTTTTAATAAATAAAATTCATAGAAAAATTTAAAAAAAGGGGAACTTATAGTAAATCAATTGAATAGTGCATAACCCACGGTCTCAAATTTTACTTGTATATTTGAGGGGATATTTTAAGGGATAAAATATAGCCATAAAAAAAGAATGATGGTCAGTTCTAATGTGGAAGTGGAGATGAATGGAAAAATAAAGAATCAAAATGGGCTAAGTTTAAGAAGAGATGGAAATGGTGGCTAGAACAAGATGCAAATGAGTACATAATCTATTGCTTTAAAAATGGGGGAAAGATGAGGGTAATTAACGAGAGAGCAGTGGAAGAGGTAGGTGGCTGGTAGGTTCCGGGGGGCTAAAAACAAAGGGCTACTATAGAAATTCTAGAGAGAAGGTAAAGCTTATCTCTCCAAAATTTAGGACGAAACCAAAATGAAAAAAAGGACACTTTTTGCTAATTTTTGTAAGTTTTTTACACTTATACCCGAACATGGTGTTTTGAGGCATCCATATTCTAATTTTCATTACGGGTGGTATAAGAATTTGTTTTTGGATATTTATTCACATATACCTAAAAATGGCATGTTTGTAGATCCATGTGTAATTTTTCATGATAGGTGATAATGGGGCACTTTTTGCAAGTTTAAGTACATGTAACAAAAAAATAGTGTATTGGAGCATCCATAAAGCAATTTCATGAAGGTGGTAGCTAAGTACTTCTTGCAACTTTAGTGCACATTTTTCCAATAATAAAATTTTGTAATATTCGTAGTGCAATCTTTATGATGGGTGGTACTAGAGCCCTTTTGGTAGCTTTTTCTCACATATATTCGAATATGGATTTTATGTGCATCCATAGGTCCTTTTTCATTATAGTTGGTATTATAATTCTTTTTGTAACATATATGCACATATGTCACAAAGAATAACTTGATTATGTTTGTCTAGTAGAACCTAAAACTAGTCTAAGAACTCTTGAGAGTCATTTTTGGCACTCCCTTTGATGCACTATTATTTGTGCCAATATTCCCTCAAATCATAAAATTTGGCTTTTTAGCTTCACCCTTGGTGGAAGTGGCTTCCTCTATTTTGCTTCAAGATCATCAACATATTATTGCTACCTACGTTAAGAACATAACTACTCATTTGCTTACCTTTTCTATGGAAGTGGTATTTGTATCAAGAGAAGGGATCTTTGGAATTCTTTGATGGTTTTATCTGAGTTGTACCCCCCTTGGTTGGTAATTGGTGACATTAATGCCATTTTTTCCCATTACATTTATGTATCCTCCTATGCTAACCTTTATATCCAAAAATTTAATGCTACCATATCCTACTATCATTTAATTGAAATTAATGTAAAGGGTTCTTTCTTTAACTTCTTTAAGAGTGACATTTCCCAAGCCTTCTCTCATTATCATAAAGGTTTATGCATGGGAAAATTTTTAGATGTTTGGACTCATTTTTCTTATTGGACTCTTCCATGACATAATCTAGATCATCACCCTTTTTTACTTTCTACTGGTACTTCTAGTTCTGGGTGTCCTTGCCCTTTTTTTTCAAGGTATATGGATAGATCACCCAATTTTTTGGACTTGTTTGTACCATATATTCAACTTCAATTTACTCTAGTCTATAGGAGTTATGGTAAGTAAACTAAAGAATTTAAAATTTACTTTAAAAACCTAGTTGATATTTAAAAAGGATCTCAATATCGAGCTAGCCATGTCTAGGTTGGTAGATATTTAAAAAAGATATAGTGATATGGATTTCCTCAAGGAAATTTTTTAGCTTGAATCTAATACTATGGTTGATATTGATAGGATTTTAAATCAAAAGGACACCTTATTCAAGGGGAAGATCATATTAAATGGGTTAAGGATAGCGATAGGAATACTTCTTTTTATCATTTTATGCTTCAATGTTTGAATGCTTAAAATCCTTTATCCTATTTGTAGATTGATGGTGACCTTTCTCATGACCTAAATGCAATTTCAATTCATATTGTGGGATAAGAGGATGGGATGTTTTTAGAGATGTAGGAAGGAATCCTCAAAACTTCTTGGTTATTGATTTATGGGCTCCAAATTTGGTTTCATATGAGGGTAATCCTTCTTTAAGAAAGGTTCCTACTGGAGAGGATATCAAAGCCATGGTATTTGATATGGATCCCTTGAGTGCTCCTGGGCCAGATGGCTACACTGACTATTTTTTCCAACATTTCTAGGATATTGTCAGTTGTGATGTTATTAGGGCTATCAGGATTATTTTCATTAAGGTAATGTGTATCTCAATCTCTATTCTAATTTTGTTATCTTGATATTGAATGTTAATTAGACAGTTTATGTTGACCAATATATACCTAGTACACTTGGTAAAATCATTTTTAATATTATCATGAGAATAAATAGCAACTCATCTTTGTGGGGTCTACTCTCATATTCAACCTCCAAATTAGTTTGGTTTCATATTGAGATACAATATTGGGGATCATATAGCAAGGGCCTTTGAATTATTTAATGCTTTAGATATCCATAGTCGTAGTGGAAATATTGCTCTTAAAATAGAAATTAGGAAAGCTTTTGATATGGTGAGGTGGGACTTTATTATCCAAGTGATGAGGTTTCATTTTAATGAGTTCTTTCTTGGTTGGATACATGGGATTTTTACTTTTGTAGGATCTCTGTTCTTATAAATGGCTCCCCTAAATATTATTTCACTTATACAAGATGGTTGCAATAGGGTGATCATTTATCACAATTTCTTTTTTGCATTAAAGGAGAATTCTTTAGTAGATATCTCTATATCATGGATGATGATGGTCAACATTTATAAATCACTTCACCACATATAATTACATGCTTTACCCATTTTCTTTATGTAGACGATTTTCTTATTTTTTTCAAGGGCTAGTTCACAAAATATTAGGAATCTTTTCAAAGCTCTCCATCTTTATGGTGTTTTATTAGGTTAGATGGTTAATGTTAAAAACTCAAGTATTTATTGTGGAAAAAGGGTGTCAAGAATTAGAATTCAATCTCTTTAAGAGATTTTAGGTATGCATTTGGGTAGTGATTCTATGGGTTATCTTGGGGTGAGTCTTTTTCTAGGTGCCCCAAGTTGTATTTGGTTTTAGGGATAAGCAGATCTGATAAAACTTTGATTAGGCTTTTGGTAGAGGTTATCACTATATTTTGTTGGTTGGCGCAGCTTGATTGCATTAATTGTCCAAAGTTTTTCTTACACCTTTTTTATATTTATAGATGGAAAGAAGAAATTCTTGATTATCCTGATAAAATCATATAGATCTTTCTTTGGACTAGCAATACAAATGAAGTGAAATAGGTTCAAATTGTTTGGATGGGTTGTTGTCATCCTCTTATTGAGGTCCTTTGGTTGAGAGATTGAAAAACTCTAAATGAAGCCATGTTGCAAAGGGTTTCATGGAATTTGATTACTAGCACCTCTCAAACCTTGTTGTACTTATGGAGGAGATACTTTCATAGGAATTACATTCACATAAGGTATCATGTTAGCTCATTTATTTGGACTAGTTTGAGGATTCATTTTTGTTCTTATTGCAAATTCTTGTTGGCTGGTGTAAGGGATTTTTCATTTTGATTCTAGAATGATAATTTCTTGGGTTCACCCTTGTAAAGAGAGTGCTTCAAATTCCAGCTAACATACCTTGAATGATTTGGTTAGATAATTTCATACAATAGATGGTTGTCATTTACAATAGGCTTTTGTAGACTCTCATATGAATTTAGCCATAGATATTAACTCTACAAGAGACACTTAGGTTTACTCTTATTAAGAGAGGATCTCTCTACTCATCATTCGTACCATTCTTTGAGGCTAGTGGGGCAAGTTCAAAGTTAGGGTAAGGAAATCTGAACACCTTTTATGCGCCGTACCACTCTATGTTATTTTTGAAAGCTATTTATGGGAAGGTTCCCATATATTACAATATCAAGAAATGGGTTAATTCCTTTCTTTTATGGTGCTTTATTTGTTGTATTTCAAAGGAGGCAATCTTTCATATTTTTTTATTAGGGCTATCAAGGAACTTATTTCCTCTTTTCTTGTTGTACACCACCGTACAAACATTTCACTTTTGGAGTTATGGAGGGATACCATGGATAGATATTTTGTCTAGCATTAGATCTCATTTGGTGCCATGGCATTGGTTATCATTATGGATAGATTTTTTGTCTAGTACTACACACATGGAGTTGCACTACTCGTATATTTATTGGGTGGATAATTCAGCAGTAGATAGATTTGGCTTCTAGATCTCCTAATTTTTTTTCTCTTAGAATTGGTGGTAGGATGTACCACCATTTGCTTGCCATTTTACCATTTCTGATATGGTTGGTAGACCTTCTTATTGGTTCGACTGATGTATTACATTGTATTCATATCTTTTTTAATCATTTAATAATATTTATGGATGGTGGGAAAATAAAGAAGGTGTTAAGGGTTGTTTACCATTATAATGGGGTACCTTGGTGCACTAGCCAATTGTTTCCATTCATTTTATTCAAAGGAAAAAAGTTGCAAAATGTACTATGGTATCATCCGTCATGAAACTTTTCCAAAAGATGCAACTAAATGGCATTTTACAATTTAAGTGCAAAAAAGTTACAAAACGTTCTTCCTAACCACTTGTCTTCAAAAAGGCACTACAAATGTACCAAAATAGCACTTTCAATTATATGTGCGTAAAAGTTGCCAAAAGCACTATTTTACCAATCATAATGAAAATTGACCTATGGATACATGTAAAAGAGATATTTGAATATGTGAAAAAAAGTTTCAAAAAGTGCTTTGATACCACCCGTTATTAAAATCACAATATGGATACACCAAAACACCACTTTTGAGTACATTTGAAAAACAATTATAAAAAGTGATTTGTTACCATTGATCATGAAATATTGTATGTGTATGTACCAACACGTTGTTTTTAGTCATACGGGAATAAGAGTTGTGAAAATTGCTCATATGGAACTAGTAATGAAAATTGGTAAATGTATGCACCAAAATACCATGTTTAGGTATAGGTGTAAAGAAACTTGCAAAAAGTGCACCGTTGTCACCCATCATGAAAATTATAATATGGATGCACCAAAACACAACATGTTTTGGTATATGTGTAAAATATTTGCAACAAGTGTCACTCATCATGAAAATTACAATACAGATGTAAAATCATGCCATTTTCAAGTATATATGAATAAAAGTTCCAAAAATTACTCCCATTCAACTCTTAATGAAAATTACAATACGGATGCACCAAAAATCCTTAATTGGTATATGTGTAAAAAACTTGCAACAAGTCCATTGGTATCACTCTACCTGAAAATTGTAATACGAATGCAATAAAACAACATTTTGGGTATATTGTGAAAAACTTATAAAAAGTACACAGTACCATCTATCATAAAAAATTTCCAAGGGATGCATCTAAATGCTATTTTTATGAATATATGCCAAAAGATTATAAAAGGGATTTGGTATCACCAATCTTGAAAATTAAGCTACAAGTGTAGTAAAGCACCATTTCTTAGATATATGTGCATAAAAGTTACAAAAAACCACCATATTCTAATATATGTGAAAAATAGTGAGAAATATTGATCTAGTACTATCAGTAATGAAAATTGCATTATGGAAATAACGAAATACCTTTTTAGGGTAAATGTGCATAAAAGTTTCAAAAAATACTCATTACCACCTTCATCAAAATTGCATAATGGAAGCTCTAAAACACATTTTTGAGTATATGTGCTTAAACGTGTGAAAAGTGCCTCATTATTACCTATTTTGAATAATTACACATTGAGGTACAAACACACTATTTTTGGATAAACGTGAATGATCATCCCAAAAATAACTTAGATATCACCTGTAATGAAAATTCAAAATGGATACAACATTATGTTTGGGTATATGTGTAAAAAACTTGCAAAAAGTACACCAGCATCACTTGTCATGAAAATTGCAATATAGATGCAATGAAAAGCCATTAATAGGTATATGTGGAAGTAAATCACAAATGGTGATACAATACCATCTGTCGTGAAAATTTTCTGATAGATGCAACTAAATTTCATGGTTGGTTATATGTTCAAAAAAGAGACAAAAAGTACTAATATACTAGTCATTAGGAAAATTGACCAATGGGTGCACCAAAAATGTGATATTTCAATATATGTCAAAAAAGTTGCAAAAAGTGCTTCGATACCATCCATCAAGAAAATTGCACACATATACACAAAAATATTATTATTGGGTAAATGTGCATGAAAGGTTAAAAAAGTACTCAAGTACCACCATCATAAAAAATGCATTATGGATACTTCAAAACACCATTTTTTTGAGTATATATGCTTAAACTTGTAAAATTTACTCTATCATATCCGCATAGAAAACTAGCACACATATTTAAGAACAAGCCATTTTTCGTTATATGTGAATAAATGTCCCAAAAATTGCTCCTATAGCACCATTTTTGGGTATATGAACAAAACAATTGCAAATAGTGCTTCGATACCATCAATGTTGAAAATTACACTACAAATGTACCAAAACTCCATTTTAGTTATATGTGCATAAAAGTTGCGAAAATCATTATGGTAGAAATAGTCATGAAATTTGACCTACAAATGCCCATAAAATCAATATTCAAATATTTGTAAAAAAAGTTTCAAAAAATGTTATGGTACCACCCGTCATGAAAATTGTACTACCAATACATCAAAACATCAATTTTGGGTAAATGTACATTAAAGTTGTAAAAAGTTCTCAGGAATTAACCTTCATAAAAATTGCATCATAGATACTCCAAAATTCTATTTTTGGGCATATGTACAAAAAACATGCTAAAAGTGTTCCATCTCTTCTTAAACTTTGCCCATTTTGATTCTTTGTTTTTCCATTCATCTACATCTTCCACATTAGAACTGATCATCATTATTTTTTTATGGATATATTTTATCCCTTAAAATATCCCCTCAAGTCTACAAGTAAAATTTGAGACCGTGGGTTGTGCATTATTCAATTGATTTATTATAAGTTCACTTTTCTTTAAATTCTGCTATGAATTTTATTTATAAAAAAAATTAGATTTTATTTCTACTATGAGTCACCTAGAATGGTAGTTTTTGTATTGTATTTTCGGCCTTATAATCAATCACTTACATTAGCCACCTCTTACTAACCCCATCACCTCTACCCAACATTTCCTTCACACAACTCTTGCCTAGTTTAGAATCACCCATTTAATTACAAGCTAATATTTTCTAGTTATGGTTTTATTATTAAATTTTGTTAAGGTTATGCATTTTCATTTTTAACCTTTTCTTGGTATGGACTTTTAACTAAGAATAATTTTTGAAAAGAAAAGGAGTATTGTGTGCTAATTTTCCTTTTCTAGTAGCCATATTTCTAATGGTAGTGGTTTGACTAACCTTGGAAAATCATGATCCTAAACCTTTGGTCACTTAGGCCATGCTGATCTTTTTAAGTTTAATAACTCTAAGAAGAGTTATGTTGAAGTAACATGAAATTGTGTAACCGATGTTCTCATTAAACCATTTGAAGCACTTCAAAACAAGAACATTGATATTCCTTGTGTTACTACAGATCCCAATATTTTCTAATCCGACCTTAAGTTATGTATATTTTTCTTTTATTGAACATGTCATCCTCTCCAAGGGTGATAAGCCATGGAGTGAAGTTGACCTGAAGTCATGTTTAACTATGGTTTGGAAGCTTTCTGATAATTGGAAACTCATTATCATATGTTGCTTCATACCTATGAGGACCAAGCTAGGGTCAAGATGAATGCTAATATTAAATAAAAACTGATTGTTTATCATGTTTTGATATGTACATCAAATTTTAATCCTTTCCATGAAAAGGAAACCAATGCACATATGTAGGTTTGCTTCTATAATTTACCAAGAGAGTTTTAGGATAAGAAAATTCTCACGCATATTTCTTATGATATTAGTGTCCCATTATAAATTGATAATGACACTCTGAATGGATAAATGGGAAAGTTTTATTGAGTTCTAATTGACATGGACCTTGCTAAAAAACTTGATGAGAAAATAATGGTTGAAATTGGAACTCTAAGGATTCTTTTTGATTTGTTTAAAAGAATATTTCATATTTTTGCAGAATTTGTTCTTTAGTGAGGCATCCTTCTTTTAAATGTTGGATAAATAGTGCTAACAAGGCTAGTGACCATTCCAAAAGCATCCCCCTTACCATGGTTGCACTACAAACTTGGCCATAACAAATATACTGACCTAACACAATTATTGCTCCTTTTATAGTCTCGTTTATTAATACGTTTTAACCCAAAATACTATAGAGCCTGTGCATCCCAATGTTACAACTTTGTTGGCTGCTTATTTTAGTGTTTTCATTAATGTTCTTATGAATGAACCAAGTATTTTCCCACTCTCTCTTGTGACTTCTAAGCCTACAGTCTCTATCAACTCTATAGTGGTCACTATTGCCTTCTCAAAAGATATAACTAGGTCTAGTGGTAAGGTTTCTATAGAACTTGTTAGTGATCCTACCTCATATACTATGACCTCCTATGATCTAGTTCAAAATTTTGCTCTTACAGATTCAGCTCATGCCTTTACGACTAGTGTTACCTCTGTCAATATCAATGATGTTAGAAAGTTTTTTCCCAAAAAATTCTCCCCCTCTTTCTTTGACAACCTTAGCCATGTTGGAACTCCATTAGTGAATGATCATGCTTAAGAAACTCATAATTTGGAGAATGATTTGGACAGTAATAAAGAGGAATGGCACCAAACTATTGGTTGGAAAGGAATGTCAAATAGCTTCAAACCATTTCCTACACATTCTACAACTAGTAGTGGTGTCCCGACCATGTTTCATTATGAATGTGTTATATTCTAATTGTAGAGTTATTTCCAATAGGAATATCACTTTTACATATATACGAATATCACTTCTATATGCATCCATAGTTCAATTTTAATGTTTGGTGTTACTGTTGCACTTTTTTCAAATCATTTACACATATACCCAAACATGGTGTTTGATGCATTCATATTGCAATTTTTATTATTGGTGGTATGAGAACTATTTTTGGAACTTTTATTCACTTATACCCAAAGGAGCACTTTTTGAATTTTTTTTGCATATATACCCAAAAATATTGTTTTAGAACATCTATAATGTAATTTTTGTAACTTTGATGCATATTTACTCGAAAATGTTGTCTTTGTGTATTCGTATTACAATTTTCATGACGGGTGTATTAGAGCTCTTTTTGCAAACTTTTTTCACATATATTCAAATATCGCTTTTATGTGCATCTGTAGGTCACTTTTTAGGATGACTGGCACCATAATGCTTTTCGCAACTTTTATTCATATATAACTAAAAATTGAGTAGTGTAATTTTCAAGACTGGTGGTACCGATGCACCTTTTGCAAATGTTTTTCACATATAGCCAAAAATTTCATTTAGTTGTATCTACTAGAAAAGTTTCATAACGAATGGTACAATAGTAGTTTTTGTAACTTTTATGCACATATAACTGAAATTGGTACTTGTTATATTTGTAGTGCAATTTTTAAGACTGATGGTATCGAAGCACTTTTTGCACATATATATGAAAAATGACATTTAGTTGTATCTCATGGAAAGTTTTCATGGCATGTGGTGCTGGAGCAATTTTGTAACTTTTTCTTACATATATTCAAATACTTCTTTTGTACCCCTATACCACCTGTTATGGATATTACAATATAGAGGGACAAAATGCCAATTTTAGATATATGTGAATAAATGTTCCAAAAATTCCTTCTATACCACTCGTAACAAAAATTGCAATACAGATGCACCAAAACATCATATTCTGGTATATGTGTAAAAAACATGCAAAAAGTGCATTGGTACTACCCCCATGAAAAATTTCCATTTCGATGTAATAAAATTCCCATTTTAGTTTGTGTAAAAAAGTGGAAAAAAGTGATCCAATACCATTCGTAATAAAAAATTTCAAACAGATGCAATTAAATGCCATTTTTGAGTATATGTGCAATTCAAGTTGCCAAACATGCTTCGGTATTACTAGTCTTCAAAATTACACTACAAATGTAACAAAACACCATTTTTCTATTATATGTGTATGAAAGTTGTAAAAAGCACTTTGGTACCAACCATTATGAAAATTGACTTATCGATACACATTAAAGGGGTATTCGAATATAGATGAAATAAAGTTTCGTAAAGTGCTCATATATCACCTGTCATGAAAATTGCACCATGTTTACACAAAAAACACCATTTTAGGGTAAATATGCATAAAAGTTGCAAAAAGTGCTTGGGTACTTTCCCTTTATAAAGTTGCACTATGGATGCTCCAAAACATCATTTTCGTGTATATAGGCAAAAAAATTGCAAAAGATGCTCCATTACCACGTGTCATGAAAAACATTTTCTTTAGTATATATTTATCTACCAAGACAGATAATGGTTGGGTTTCCTATATCTCTCTACCTCATGGTATTACAACTCTTACCCATTTTCTTTATTCCAATGATTTGCTTATTTTGTGCTAGTTCCAAAAATATCAGGAATCTCTCTAAAGCTCTCCATTTTTGTGTGTGTTACATTAGGTTAGATGGTTAATGTCAAATAATTAGTCATTTATTTCGAAAAAGGGGTGTCAAGAAGTAGAATTCGGTCTCTTCAAGAGCTTTGAAGTTTGCACTTGGGTGTTGTTTATATCAATTATCTAGTGGTGACTCTTAATAGAGGTACACAATGTTTTTGTTTATTTAAGTGGATAGTAGATTAGGTTAAAGTTTAGTTGGACTCTTGGAAGGAGTTATGTCTGTCTCTAGGTTATCAGCGTAGATTGATTTCATTGGTTTTCCAACATATTTTTTACATTCTTTTCAAAAATATAGATGGCTAAAATCTATTCTTGATCATCTTTCTAAAGTCATTCAAAACAACTTTGGAATATTAAAATAAACAAAGTGAAATTGGTTCAAGGTTCTTGGATGGATTGTTGTCTTCTTGTTGCAAAAGAGGATCTTGGATGGATAGATTTGAAAACTCTAAATGTAGCCATATATTGGGGTAAGGAAATCTGAATGTCGATTATTCCCTTTATCACTCTATATTACTTTGGAGAGCTATTTAGGGAAAGGTTTCCATATATTGTAATATCATGAAGTGGGTTATTCCTTTTCTTTATGCTGCTTTATTTGGTTGCTCATAGTAGACAAATTCTCATATTTTCTTAAGGTGTCCATTTGTTGGAGCTCTTTAGGACCTCATTTTCTCTTTTTTTTTTGGTGTTTATCCATACATGACATGTCACTTTTGAAGTTTTGGAGGGCTACTATGGACAAATAATTTTTACCTCAAGTTCACAATTTGTGAAAAGCGAGCATTAACTTGGTTATTTGGGTTATTTATACCATAAGGAATGCTTGTTGTTATGATGGGATTGCAGTTCCTTTATGTTCCTCCATCATTACATATTGGAATTTTATTACAGAAGTGGGGTTGGTCAAAAAGGGTGCTATGAGAAATACTTTGAATAACTTTCAGTTACCAAGTTTCTTGTGGTTTATTGTATTACGCCCTGAGGCTCAGGGGTGGTTAAAGTTATCTAGTGACTTCCTCTTGCAGGTTGGTTAAAGGTTAGCACATATGGGGATACTTTTGGGGCACTTGTTCTTCCTAGTTGTGTAAGGATTTTTCTAACCTCTGAACTTTTGTTAAAGGTTTTTTTCTATTCTTTTAAGGATTTCCTAATTCTTCGAGGCTGAGTTAGCAATGGCTATTTTTCTGATAAGATATGTATGTAAGTATGGTTGGAAGAAGATTTGATTGGAGTCTAAATTAGTATATGTGGTGACTTTATTCTACACTATGTATTTTTGGTATGAAGGATTGGATTTCATCATGGACAAAATCTTTGGCTTGGGTTGCATATTTGGAGTTCTAATATGGAGGTCAACTAAAGAAGTAAGACATGAAGATCAATTTTGAAATCTTGATCCCAATAAGATTCTAAATCAGATTATAAATATAAAGAAAATGAGGATTTAAACTTGCTATCTATATTGATATTGGAATCTTGTTATCAAAGAAAGGTGTAGTAGATGCCACACTCAAGAACATGAGGGAGATGTGAGTGATAAGTCAAGTTTTGAATGCAACATGATTGTTTTTGATAAGTTTGGTAAAAGTTGTCAAAGAAACTAAAGAGAAACTCTATCATTAAAATTTATATTCATAGTTTCTTAATATCAATTAAAACCTTACATAGGTATTTATAGATTCTAAAATATAACATAAACCCTAACTAATAAAACATAAATATAAATATTAGATCTATTAAACAACTATGAAACTAAAAAAGGTAATTATTTGGCAGATTTCAAAGCATCAATTGAAAGCAATTTTTGACCTAGTAAACTTTAAAATTATGAAAATGAAATCCTCATGTATATTGTAGTCGATTAAGTTAGATTTGTAACTCAATTGTTTTTCCTTAATTATACATCAGATGGAAAAGATAGAGCGAGTATACTAACAGCTGCTCAATAAACCTTTTTTTTTGGAATAACTTGTAATTATGCCAATGCTTGCTCTATGGCCCATTGAATTATTCTTAATTAATTGGCCTATTTAAAACATAGCATGGAATCTTTGGGGATGATCCTTGATATGCACCATTCCTTCTTTCCTTAATAAGATTCATCCTCAAAAGTTTCCTATAATCTTAGGGATTGTCTTCATCGCAAAGGATGATTCATGCACATGTTGTATTATTCTCTTGGCTAGCCTCTTTGAAATATTTGGTCTGAGTATAGTAGAAAATTGATCAACTCCTACAACATTTTGTTGTTCAACTCTAAAAAGATATATATGTTGACCATTAGGCAAAGAAAACTTTTAATGAGTACTTGAAAAAGCCTTTCTCCTCTCAAATATTTCCTCACTAATAAGAAATTATTTTTCTTCTTCACAATCATCTATCTTTTCATTCCCTCTCTTCTTTTGAGCCACCTTATTTCTTTTCATTCTACTCTTTTTTGTCACTTAACTTTTTATGTCCATTCAACTTTTCTTTTTCTTTTTCTCTCAAATATTTCCCCACTAATCAAAACCTCTATTTCTTTTTCACAATTATTTCTTCTTCTTTTTCACTCTCCTTTTTTTCTCTCATTATCCTTTTTTGTTATTCTCTCGATTCAACTGAAACTCTTTTTTCTATCAGAATCTTTTTGTAACTCAATATTTTTCAGCTCACTCTCTCTTCTTAGCTCTATCTCTCTTTTTTGTTCTTCTTTCTTTCTAACTCAATCTCTATTTTTTAATACTCACTCTTTCCTTTAATTTACTTGATATTCATGCACTTGTTTTAGTTAAGTGGCATAAGAATAGTTTATTTTTTTATTAACGAAAAAGAGTACCTATTAGTGTATACATCATAAATTTCTTACCCATATTGCTGCCATGGTCTCCCCCAAAGATTATGAGTTGTTTTCATTGAAACCTCATCAAACATAACCTCATATTCATACCTCTTTATTGTAAATGTCACCCATACTTGTGTTTCTATCTATACTTTCCCATATTCATTCACCCATGGTAGCTCATATGGCCTGCAAAATTATCAAATTTAATTTTTCCATCACAAAAATGCTAGCAAAATTAGTTTCTGGAAACCCTTTAATTTTTCACATTACATACTTTAACATTGACATAACATCTAGTATAAAACATATTTATAACATAAAAAAAGAAAACCAACAATTAGATTTCTTTTCATTTTTCTCCCCTAGATTTTTTTCTTTTTTTTTAAATTTATATTCTCCTTTTCTTTGGTTCCTACACTGATCCTAAATGATACAAACCTCAACTAAAGAAGTCAGACCCAAAGATAAATGTTGAAATCTCAACTAGGAACATTAAATCAGATTGTAAAGATAAAGAAAATGAGGACCATGACCCGCTATCTATTACTAGAAAGGAACTTTGGTATCAAAGAACAGTAGGGTAGAAACCACACTCAAGAACATGGGAGAGATGTGAGTGATAAGTCATGTTTTGAAAGCCATATGATTTCTCTTGAAGAGTTTGTTAAAAGTTCTCAAAAGAACCAAGAAGAGAAACTCTTACTAAAATATTTATTCAGAGTTAGTTCATTTCAATTAAAACCCTACATAGATATTTATAGACACTAAAATATAACACAACCCATAGCTAATAAAACATAAATATAAAATTTTAAATTATTGATAGAAATTGGATATAAATACTATAAAATAAAGTAAATATTAGACTTACAAAATAAACTATGAAACTAGTAAAGGTAATTATTTGAAAATTTTTGTAGCATTGATTGAAATCTATTTTTTCCCTAGTAAGTTTCCGAATTACAAAAATGCTATCTCTAAAATTATTATTGAGTCCTATTTGTAATGCAATTTGTTTCATCACAATTGGAGATCGGATGGAAAAGATATAGCAAATATATTGACCGTTTTGCAATGAAACTTTCCTTAATTGGAATTTATTTTGTCATTCACTTTACTTCATGCTAAAGCACTACAAATAATCATAATTATGCCCATGCTTATTATTGATTAATTGACCCACTTGGAACGTACCATGGAATTATTTCTGACACTCATTTATTTGCATCAAGTTCCATTGCTTATGAATTTATCGAGAGGGTAATTCAGCTATACATAGCCTAGCTTTTAGATCTCCAAATTTTTCTTCAATGACTTGGTGGTGGGATGTACCATTATTTGCATGCTAATTTTTTTTATATATGATTGGAAGACCTTCTTATAGGTTCTATTGATGCATTACTTTGTATTCATTTCTTTTCAATTGTTTATTAATATTTATGGATGGTAGGAAGATGAATAAGGTGTTAAGGGCTACTTTCCATTTTGATGGAGTACCCTAGTTCACCAATAGGTTCCCAAAAAGTTGAAAATAATGCTTGGGCACCACTAGCTTTGAAAATTGCATTGTGAATTTACCAGAACACCCTTTTAAATTATATGTGAATAAAAGTTGTAAAAAGAACTACAGTACCATCTGTCATGAAATTTGACCTATGGATGCCTATAAAATTGATATTTACATATATGTGAAAAATAGTTTCAAAAAGTGCTCCCATATCACTTGTTATGAAAATTATATTTTGAATGCACCAAAACACCATTTTTGTATAAATGTACTTGAATGTTGCGAAAATTGCTGACGAGCCACCCTTCTTAAAAATTGCATTATGGATGCCCCAAAAATTCATTTTTGGGTATATGTGCAAAACATTTGAGAAAAGCGCTCTGTTAACCACGCATAAGGAAATATTGCACATTGATATACTAACACATCATTTTTGGCTATATGTGAAAATAATTTCCAAAACTTCCTCATGTTCCACTCGTAATGAAAATTGCAATATAGATGCACAAAAGCATCATGTTTGGGTATATGTGTAAAAAATTTCAAAACGTGCACCAGTACTATGCGTCTTAAAAAGATTGCAATTCGAAAGCAATAAAAAACCATTTTTGGATTATGTGTGAAAAGGTGTCAAAAAGCGATCCAGTACCATCCATATGAAAATTTTCCAACAAATGAAACTAAATGTCATTTTTGGGTATATGTGCAATAAAAAGTTACAAAAAGTGCTTTTGTATAACCAGTATTAAAAATTGCATTAAAAATGTACCAAAACACCATTTTTTCATATGTGCATGAAATTTGTAAAAAGAAATTCGATTCTAGCCATCATGAAAACATACACAAACAAAAGCAATATTTGAATGCATGTGAACTTTTTTCCACAAAGTGCTCCGATACTACCCATCATGAAAATTACACCACGTATACACCAAAACATCATTTTTGGGTAAAAGTGCATAAAATTTACAAAATGTGCTTGGATGAGATCCCTTCAAAAGTTTCATTATGGATGCTCCAAAACAACATTTTTGGGGATACAGTCAAAAAAACTTGCAAAAATTGCTCTGTTACCACTTAACATAAAATAAATTTCTTTAGTAGATATCTCTCTATCATGGCTGATGATGATTATGTTGCCCATATCTCTTAACCCTATGGTATTACAACTCATACTTATTTTCTTTATGCATATGATTTTCTTATTTTTGTTTTGAGTAAAATTATTAATGTCCAAACATCAAGCATCTATTTTGGAAAGGGGTGTCGAGAAGTGGAATTCAATGTCTTCAAAGGCTTGCAAGTATGTGCTTGGGTGGTTATTCTAGGGGCAATCTAGGGGTGACTCTTTTTATGGGTGACCATATCTTTGTTTATTTTAGGGTTAGTAAATCATGTTAAAGTTTGATTGGACACAGAGAAGGGGTTATCTCTATCTCTAGTCGACCTTTGCAACTTGATTGTATTGGTTGTCCAAAGTATATTTGTGCACTATTTTCATATTTATAGATCTCCAAAAGCAATTCTTCATCATCTTACTAAAGTCATTCAAAAACATTTGCACTAGTATGATAGATAATTTAAAATTGGTTCAAGTTGCCTAGTTGGATTGTTATCATCCTCTTACTTAAGGAGTTCTTAGGTTAAGAGATTCAAAAAATCTAAATGGAGTCATGTTGCAAAGGTTTTATTTGAATTTGATTACTATCACCTCTCAAAAATGGTTGTACCTATAGAGGAGGTACCTCGATAAGAATGATGTTCCTAGAGGGTATCATGTTAGCTCATCTATTTGGACTAGTTTAAGGATTCATTTTTTGGTCTGATTTTGGGTTCTTGTTGGTTGGTGGTCAAGAATTTTCCAATGTGATTCAAGAGTGATAAATGGCTAGTGTTTTTCACAGGTTTTTATTGCACCTCCACACGAACATTTCACTTTTGAAGTTAGGAAGGGATGATATGGATAGAGATTTTTGACCTAAATTTCGCAATTTATCTTGGTTATTTGGGTTATTTGGACAATAAGGAACACTTGGTTGTTATGATGGGATTATGGTTCCTTTAAATTTTTCTCTTGTTATAGTTTGGCTTTTTATTAAAATTAGGGTTGGTCAAAAAAGGTGCTATAAGAAACACTTTGAATGAATTAAAATTACTTAGTCATTTTTCGATTTTATGGTATCTTGCTATGAACCCTAAGGGTGGTTGAAGTTAATTGGTGACCTCTTTCTATAGGTTGGCTAAAGGCTACCATTGATAGGCTACTTATGGCACACCTATTCTTTTTGATTGTGGAGGGATTGTTTGAACCTTCAGATATTTTATCAAGAGTTGTTCCTATGTTCATTTAAGGGTTTCCTATGCCTTTAAGGATGAGGTAGTAGTAAATATTTATGCATTAAGATATGTAGATAGGTATGGTTCGAAGAAGAATTGGTTGAAGTATAACACAGCATATGTGGTGAATTTATTTTGTACTAGATCTTATTTGGTACCATGGCGTTGGCTTTCAACTTGGGTAGATTATTTGGCTTAAATTTCACACATGGTGTTTCACTAGTCGCATATTCATCGAGAGTGTAATTCATCAACATATAGCTTGGCTTCTATATCTCCTAGTTTTCGTTCCGTAACTTGTTTATATGGTGTGCCATCATTTGCATGCCATTTTATTATTTTTGATATGGTCGGTAGACCTTCTTATTGGTTCTATAGATGCATTAATTTATATTGATTTATTTTTAATAATTTAACAATATTTATGGATGGTGGGAAAATGAAGAAGGTGCTAAGGGCTACTTTTCATTTTGATGGGTTACCCTTCTGCATTAGTTGGTTCCTATCATTCATTTGCTTAAAAACAAGTTGCAAATAGTGCTTTGGTACCAAAGGTCTTGAAAAATTCCTTACAAATGTACTAATACACCATTTTAATTTATATGTGTTGAAATTTTCAAAAAACACTATGATACCAACCATTCGGAAATTTGATCTAATGATACTCATAAAACCGGTATTCAAATATATGTGGAAAAAAATTTCAAAAAGTTCCTTGATACCACTCATCATGAAAATTGTACTATGGATACACCAAAACACTATTTTTGGATGAATGTGCATAAAATTTACAAAAAATGCTCACAAACCACCATTCATAAAATTTGTATTATGGATGCTCCAAAACACCATTTTTCAAGTATATGTGCAAAAAAACATGTGAAAGTGCTTTGTTAACCACACACCATGAAATATTTCCCACGAATGTACCAACACACCATTTTCGAGTATATATGAATAAGATTCCAAAAATTTCTTCTATACCACCTGTAATGGAAATTACAATAGGATGCACCAAACCCCATGTTTGGTTATATGTGAAAAAACTTGCAAAAAGTACATTGGTATCATCCATTATGAAAATTATAATAACATTTGACCAAAACACCATATTTAGGTGTATATGAATAAAAATTTGCAAAAAGTGCCCCACTACCACCCATTATAAAAATTGCAATGCTAATGGAGAAACATGCCATTTTTGGATATATATGAATAAATGTTCCAAAATTTCGTCCTATTCAACTCAAAAGAAAAATTACAATATAGAATCACAAAAACATCATGCTTGGGAATATGTGTAAAAAACTTGCATAAAGTGCATTGGTACTACCCGTCATGGGAAATTGCAATTTAGATGCAATAACATGGCATTTTTGGTTTATGTGTGAAAAAGTGGCAAAAAGTGATCCAGTGCCTTCCGTAATGGAAATTTTCTAACAAATACAACTAAGTGCCCTTTATGGGTATATGTGCAAAAACAAAGTTGCAAAAAGTACTTTAGTATGACCAAAAGTTGAAAATTGAACAACATATGTACCAAAACACAATTTTTTGTTATATGTGCCTGAAAGTTGTGAAAAGCACATCAATACTAGCTATCATAGAAATTGACCAAAAAATGCACATAAAAGAGGTATTGGAATATATGTGAAAACAAGTTACAAAAAGTGCTCACATACCACACGTCATGAAAATTGCACCACATTTACACCAAAACACCTTTTTAGGGTCAATGTGCATAAAAGTTGCAAAATATGTCTAGGTATATTCCTTTCAAAAAGTTGCATTATGGATGCATCTAAACACCATTTTTTGGGTATATAGGAAAAAAATTACAAAAAGTGCTATGTTACCATCTACATTAAATATTATACATGAATGTAGAAATTTCCATTTTGTAGAAAGTGCATTGTTGCCATCTACATTAAAATATTTCTCCTTGTTATTCCATGTCATTTTCTTTAATTTGGGACTTAATTCTTTCCTTAAAACAAGTGATTCACCTTCCATAGCATATGCTACAATATCCTTTATAAGAGCTAAATTATTGCATTTTTGTTATGATTTAAATGTTGATATTTGTGTGAAAATTGTGTTTATTTAATTATTTAATCCAAAAATGTCATTTCATGGGTATTTCGTGTTTAAAGTGCAATTTCAGGTAAAATCATGATTTTGGAGAAGTTAGGGACAAAGTACAATGATTGGGATTGAATGAAAATAAAAAGAAAACAAAATTTCAAAATTTGGAATTTCACTGCCGATGAGCATATTCTCGCCTCCAGCAAAAACCTTACGAAGAAGATGTTGAAAATCATGCAGGGAGCACGGATTTTGGCCAAGTGAATCTCACTGCTGGCGAAAATCCTACAGAAATCATGGCGAAAATCTTCCCGAGAGCACAAATTTTGGTAAACTCATCTCGCTGCCAGCCAAATAATTCTCGCCGCCAGCCAAATAATTCTCGCCGCCGGCCAAAGCATCTCGCCTCTGGCCACATTAATTTGGCCGCCGGCCAAAATCAGGAAAACCAAAATTTAATTTTCCATAAATCTCGCCACGGCGAGAATAATGTCCCCGCCAGCGAGTTTCGTCCGAAAACACATTTTTTATGTTGTTTTGTTCCAAAATTGCCCCCTAAACCCTAGATCTATATATACATTATGATGGAAAAAGAGGGAGATGGCAGAGAGAGCATATCTAAGTTATTTTTGGAGGAGAAAAGGAAATTTTGGGGAGAAAGGTTGAAAAAGCTTGAAGGATCATCACCATTGTTGCTACCAAGTCTTCATCTTCAAGAGTTTTTCATCTCTTCTCCTTAGCTTTTATTTTCTACATTTTATTCAGATTGTTTGTTCATGGATTCAATTGAGAATATGTTTGTTCTTATTTTCGTTATGAACTAATTCGTTTTTGCTAAGGCTATGATGTAGTTAAATCAATAAAATCTGATTTCTTGTGTTATCATTATATGAATTCATTGTTTTCAAGTTGAGTATTTATTTCCATGCTTAATGCTTTTAAATTTCTGATCAAGATTTAGATGATTTGTTGTATTATATTGAGACCGAGAGGAGATGTGTAATGAATGCTTCTTGTGATAAATATCGTATGTTGAATGCGAGTTTGACACCTAATGCATGATGTATATGGTTATTCTAGAAATTCCATAAATCATAATGTGCTTATTTATGATTAAATCTTCATAGAAATATAGTTGGTTTTTATAGATAAGTAATTCTAATATTACTCGAGAGAGAGTATTAGATAAGTTTGGGTTTTTCAACCATCACTTTTAACTTTGATTCTCATATAACGTGATTTGAAATCGGATTGAATTGATTTAGCGAAATCAAATGCCTTAGCATTTTTAATCATTTGTGAACAACATTATATTTTGTTATTTGCGTTTATTTTTATGTTAATCTGTTTTTAAAACAATTTCAACAATTCGGTTTTCAAATAAAATTAGGGTTAGTCAATTTCGATACTTAGTGACGCCATTCCTTGTGGGTTCGATATCCATACTTTTTTACACTTTATTACTTGAACGATTCATACACTTGCGAAATTATGCATCAATCCTCATAACTAGCTTCCTTTAGTGGTGACATCTTTTCATCTCTACTCTTACCATTAGTTTCCATTTTGCCACTCATTTGGATCATCTTTTTTCTCTTTTTTGGACATTGAGATGCAACATGATCCCTACTGTTACAAAAATAAAAGCATTGAATATCATGATTATGAGTTTGGATTTCCATTTTATCTTTACCCTTAACGATCTCCACATCTTTGGCTTTGAATGGTTTAGATTTTGGCTTGGAACTTGTTCCCTCTTTTTTTCCCCAATTACGCTTTCAATGTTTAGGAAAGTTTGGCTCTTCTAGTAGTGTCTGGTTACCTCTTCTTTTAATATGCTCTCTACTTTTATTTCTACATGCATCATTTCCTCCAGCTCTACATTGTGATGAAACTCTACTATGCTAGCAACCTATTGGTTTAACCTACCTAGAAAT
Organism: Hippophae rhamnoides; assembly: GCA_033030585.1. NCBI lineage: Eukaryota > Viridiplantae > Streptophyta > Magnoliopsida > Rosales > Elaeagnaceae > Hippophae > Hippophae rhamnoides. The sequence continues at coordinate 13,750,426 of CM065433.1, read as the reverse complement.
CGCCTCTATATCCTACTATACATTAGCTCTTACCATTATCACCTCCATCTTTCTATAGTAATCATCTACTACCTTCGACCCTTGATTAAGTCTCTACAATTTTTGCTACGGCTCCATATAGTAATATCTAGGGATGAACCTATTCCTATCTTCCCAACTATTAATTGGCCTCTCGTGGTTCCTCTTACTAATCCATAATTTCTCCCACCAATTTAGTGCATTATTCGTAAATTCAATAACAACGAGTTTTATCTTTTTATCTTATTCATAGTTGTGGTACTCAAAGATGTGTTCCAATTTTTTCTCATATTCTAGGTATAATTCTAGGTCATTCTTCCCTAAGAAAGGTGGCATCTTCATTTTGATGCTTCCAAAATTCTGTGGTGGTCTCCACGAGCTTCCTCTCCCATTTATTCCTCGTTATTTCCATACCATAGGTACCTTATTTCCTTCCTCCTTAAAGTCTCTAATATCCTCCTAATTACCATCTTCAATATCTTCCCCTACATGGGCTTGTCTATTTGGCCCCATAACATTTGGAACTCTTTGTGGTGCTCCCTATTTCAAGGTTGGTATTGTGGCTTCTTGCCTTCCTAACTCTTATGTATATTTACCATTACTCTAGTCATTCTGTCAAATTATTATTGCAAAGCCCACATTATAAATGTTATATACTATATTGCTTCTAGATTGGGAGAGACTCATGTTAACCATTTGAAAGCAACTAGAACAAATTTGATTACAAGATTATTTCTTCTTCTTTTTATGACACAAGAATGGTCAACAAGATACAAATTATTTTAATTACTCAATAATTTGGAAAGAAATAAGGAATTAACTAAAAACTTGAATTCTAGAAACACAATCAGATTCTTTTTGTTTTTTAATTATCATATTTTTTTTCTTTACTCTCTTTTATAGCAATACTCTTTTAGTTGCCTATGGACATATAACATACTACTTTTGGATATATGTGAATAAAAGTTCCAAATATTTCTCATCCATAATGAAAATTGCAATAAAGATGCACCAAAACACCATCACCAAGTATATGTATAAGAAATATGCAAAAAGTACGTAAGTAACATCCGTCATAAAAATAGCAATACAGATGCACTAAAACATTAAGTCTGGGTATTGTAGTAAAATTTACAAAAAGTGCATCGGTACCTCCCATCATAAAATTGGAATACAGATGTACTAACATGCTAGTTTTTTAGTACCACTCGTAAAGAAGAATTATGGATGCATTAAAACATCATGTTCAGGTATATGTGTATATTTTTGGGTCTATGTGAGAAAAACTTGCAAAGAGTGTACCGATACGATCCATCATGAAAATTTTCCAATATATGCTACTAAATTTTATTTCATGTATTTGTGCAAAAAAGTAGAGTAAGTCCTGTTGTACTCCATGTATCTTTGGATGCTTCCTGTGTACAAAATATGGTATATGTTATTTTATTTAATGTATTTGTCTTTCTCTATGTAAGGTTGGATATTGCAGATTAGTAATTCACACACACATAAAGGTAGGTACACATTGTATACCTACAAGATTGATTTTTATAGTGTGCATGCTAAGTTGAACGTTGTGGTATTCGAAGAGTGAGCGTAAGAGTGAGCTAACATTGTCACTTGCATTTTTAGTTCATTTCTAGTGTGGGTATATATGGTTTGTACTCAAATATTTTTGGAAGCCAACATGCTCACCATAGACCTCGCCACCACCCTTACCACCACCATTGGTGAGGTGGCAAGGGTGGTGGCTAGCGCGGTGATAATTTTGAGTGCTATAAATACCCCCTATTTTCTCTCTTCTCTTACCCATCATCTTTTAAGAGTCAAAAAAATGCTAATATTCATATTGAGATTTATATCAATTTTTAAAATCATTTTGGAGAGCTTACATTTAAGAGTGGGTCATTTTATGGAAAGTTATAAAATCATTTTCTGTGTGAGTACATGGTTTGACTATGTCTCTCCCGTATGTGATTTGATATTTATAGTGCGCTGTGTATCCTTATGAGTTGATACACTTGCAATTACTGATCTTTGGCTTTTAGTCACACCATAATAGGTAGTGTTAGCTATTAAGGATAGTTGGGTTCAAGTGTTAAACCAAACAGTTATTGAAGTAACAAGGGAAGAGAAACAATATATAGCTTTGACTGAGGTCCTAGCCGATAGAGGTAATATTGGTTTTATGGTTGATTATTGTTGTAACATGTTTAATGCTTAGGGAATTATGTTTTAGTAAGTGGTTACCTTAATCAAATTGAGGATGTTATGATATAGATATGGTCTCTATATGGGTATACCTTATTATAACAAGTGTTATACTTAATCTGATATTGTGCTAATATAATCCAAGTTTAAGGTGTGTATGTTACAACATACTAATATCATAAACTTTGATTAGAAAACCTTTATATTCTTGCATTATTTCTTTTGATTTTATTATAATATCGATTATTTTTTCTATGTGAACTGCATAAGTGTTTATTTCTCTATTTGAGTAAGTTAGAGGTGAGTTCTTAAGGAGTCTACATCTCCTTACCTTGGTATTATACCTAGTTATGGGCTCTTTAATTTGGTATCAAATAAGGTACACCCCTTTGGGCTTAACCACTCTAGTGTTGATCTTAACAATTAGCTGTCATGCATAGACTTTCTCTTTAATGGTGTTAGAAGAAAGAGGTAATATAGGTAGACCTCCACTTTTCAATGTTCTTAGCTATGTCTATTAGAAATCTCAAATGAAAGACTTTATATGGTGCTAAGTAGATAGTACATGGTTCCTTATTGAAAATGGCTGGACATACCCTACCAAAGCTCTTCTTGACAATACTGTTATCCCAGAACCTTTAATCAAATGGACCAAAGAAGAATCCAAGGAATCTAAATTGAACAAAAAACGATTATATGTTATCATTAGAATTGTGTCACATAATAAATGCAGAAGGATTTAGAGCTATACGACTTCAAAATGGGTTGGGGATATTCTAGAAAGAACACATGAAATTACTTTATAGTAAAGAGATCTAGAATGGTGAGGCTGAATAGAGATTTTGAATTATGAATTATGTAAGAATGTGAGACCTTTCATTAGCTTTATACATAGTTCTTAAACATAGTAAATTTCTCTAACAACCTAGGTAGACGAATTAGTGAAGAAAAAAAATTGAAAAGATAATTTCCACTCTACCTTATAGGTTTCATGCAAAGGTCACTATACTAGAGTCAACATATAAGCGAAGTGAGCTCACTATGAATGAGTTGGTTGGTGTCTTACAAGTGTTCGAACTACATCGCATTTTTCCCAAACAAGAGTTGGTTGCTTCTGAAAAGAGAAAAAGCATAGCCCTCGAGACTATAAAATGAAGTGAACCAATAAAAGATATGTGTATCATAGGTGGTGATCATGATGATTCTGATCTTGATGAGGAGGAAATGATATTCCTTGCTTAGAGATTTACTAGATTCTTTAGGAAGAAGAAACCTTCTTTTGGGACTACTGTGAAAGAAACTTCTAGTTCCATAACCTCAAGATATACTAGAGTTGATAAAGACTCAAAAAATGGTTCTGAGAAACTGAGTAAAGGTCACTTGAATAAAATAAGGTGATTTGAAATTGGAAAGCTAGGACAATTGATGCTCAATGTTTTCAAAATCTAAACCACACAAACAAATGTTCCATGAAAGATGAGGCTACTATTTCAAATAGTACTAGTAGTGATGATGAGGATGATGCTACTCTTATGGCCTTCGTTGTCTTCAATAATTCCACTGATCCTCTTATCGATACATTAGATATTCAAAAGGTGATAGCTGAAGCTAATGATGATGAACATAAATAAGATGATTTTCTTGATTATTACAATACAATCCTATTGGAACACAACAAGTCTAATAAGGCAAAGAAAAAGGATTTGCAATTCCTTGATGAAAAGGAGCACGATATATGCATTTTAAATAAAAATATAGAATAAAATAAGTCTTCTAATAATGGTCAGCAACTTGACCTCACCAAGAAATATAAGGTTATTTAAATGAGATATTTAGATTGCTTGAAAATTTAATGCAAAAGAAAAATTGAAGAAGCTTGAGGAACAAATGAAGATTCCCATCTCCTGTAAAGTCACAAAATTGTTTAAATTGTTTATCTACCTTGATCCCACTACTAGTCAAAATATCGAGGTTGAAGGATTAAAAAAGAATATTATTATCCTAGAGAGTACAAAGGTACATAGCCTATTCTCTTTTTGAAAAAGATGTTGAAATTAATTAAGTAAGTGAGAAAGTTAGTATTCTAAACAACTTTGTAGCTTATCTTGAGTCTTTTCTCAAAGAAAAGGAAGATTTGGTTATTGCCTTAAAGGACAAACTTAAAATCAGTGAAAAGGACCTAGCCTACTCTACTTCCAGATTGAAAAAAATGATGGCAATTTCTAAGAATCTAAATGACATCCTTAATAACACAAAGATGCCAAGGTATAAATAAGGTATTGGCTACAGTGAAAAAGTTTCTACCTCTAAGGGTTTTTCTACCAAGCTTGTTAAAGCTTCCAATCAAAATCCATAGCTGAATTATGTTACCACCAACCCAAAAGGTAAGTTAGTTGTGTCTTCTTGGCCAAACTCTTCTAGCATGATGAAATCCTTACCTAAGGTTAGCTCTTCTTGTCACTCTAGTGTTACTCTGTTGCCCGTACCTACTAACATTCCTACTTGAAAATCAATATGAGCACTTCTTCTTCATCTCCTCCACATACTACTCCTCGATGTCAAGAACCCATATCCTCTAACCCTATTGTTCATTTTTGTTATCTGTGTGGCATTACTATCCACCTTATTTAGGAATGTCTTACATATGTGAAAGGTATTACATGGAACTTTCCTCCTCGTTCACCCTTCTCTTGTACGACATAATTTAGCTATTGTGGCTCATCTAAACATATTTAAGCAGGATGTATTATATTCCTAAGACATAGTGTGGAAAGAAATAAGTATGTTTCTAATAGTCATCATGTCTAGTTAATATGAGTAACTCAATAGGTTTTCAAAAAACAATAAACAAAGCAAACCTCGATTACCATATATTTCTTTTGCTCATATGACACAAAGGCTATTTTCTAAATCAGTTTCCTCTTAAAAATACTTTAAACAAAGGAATGTAGTTTGATCTCTATTATTGTTTAGTGATCTATTTGGGGTTGACCTGTTCATTTCTTTTGTGCTTGTAGTCTTTATGTATGTATCTTTTAATTTTTTTCTACTTGTTTTTTTATCTTTACTATTTTCCTTATTAAAAAATAAAAAAAATATTTTGTTTATATTTTAGTACTCTTTGTTTTTCCTTACTCCCTCTTCTTGAGAATATTCTGCAAATCTCTGTCCATTTGTTTTCTATTTGATTGAATCTGTTTGTGTGACCATAGTGGTTTTATAGGTGAGATGCATTTGACTTAAATGGAAATTTGGCTATTTTGACTTATATATTCATTGAGCTCTTGTATCACTAAATTCTTATGTTGAATTTAAAATTTTATTCATGAAAAAAAAACTATGTGAACTTTTATGCTTATTTTGAGAATTTTATATGAATGTCCTAGTTTGATGGTATGCATGACTCTAATGAACTCTAGAATCCATTTTTAATGTCTCTCAAGGAAAAATTCTATGTGCTACTTAGATAGAAAAAGGATTTAGGCCATCCTTGAATCTTTAATCTTTTCTATCCATCAATGTTTTCTTACTCTCAATCTCTCTTTTTGAATCTTTATGTTATCTATTCATTTCTTTGCGCCCTCCAAGCTAGCACAAATGATAAATCCCACTAGCCTGGCATACTTATTATTAAGGTACATTCTTATTTTGTTAATCATATCTACTTTGGGTTTGTTTGTGTTACTTGTGTGTTTAAATAAGAAGAAAAAAAAAGAACAAGGAAAAGAAAGGAAAAAAATGAAAAAAAAAATGAAAAAGGAAGAAAAATAAAAGAAAGAGAAAAGAACTAGGACGTAAAGGAAAAGGATCCCATGTTTGGAAAAATTGTGAATGTTTAACTCTTGAGAAGTAAAAGGAATAGAACCTTTGTTTAATGGTTTACACCTTATGTTTTTGAGCTTTTTAATTAAGTTGTAAGTTGTGGTCAACTAAATGTGTGCCTATGCTTAAATATTCCCTCTCGTCTACCCAAACCTCAGCTTTTCATTACAAGCTTTCAAAGTCCTACTAATGTTTTTTGAGTGTGCACTTACATTAATGGAGAGAGAGAGAGAGACTAATTATGGATTTATGAAGTTCAATTTACTTGAGTTAATATTTCTATTTGCTTGTATCACATAAATTTTTCATGATGACTCATAGATTAAACTTGCTTGATATATCATACACAATGCATTTCTTCAAAAATTTGGTCATACCATCAATTAAATGCATTATGGATAAATTTTCATGTGGAGGTTTATGTTGTTTTTATTGGTTTCTTATGCTAAACTGAGTGGTCTCGTTTCTCCCCATTTTTCCCACCATACCAATTCGTTTCCATGAGCTCACCATCACCTTGCCATATGGCTCACCAAACTCCAATGAGGTTATTGACTAGACATGTAGTGAGGTCATCCTAAGCCTATAATTAAAAAGAACCCCTTAGAGCTTACTTCCATCTCAACTTATCCTATCTTCTTAATTTTTTCCAAATATGGCCACAAAGTGTTCCAAAAGCGATAAGAAGTCAAAGCAACCTGAGCTTTCCAGTCCTTCTAGTAGTACGCCCATTATTACCGAGTATCCTATTAATATTCATGATTTGCCTGATGTCAAACAAAGGTTTGCATACTTTTCCTAGTTTCACTCTATTCTCTAAATTATTCCTCTAATGATGACTTTGTTAGGAAATTATATGATATCCTTCCTCATGCTTCTACTACTGGGTTTTCTCTTTTTTTCCTTAGAAAACATAGAGTTACCTTTTCTTGGGATGATAGTCATAACTTATTATCCCTTTCTTTTTGATCAATTTCCTTCATTTCCTATCATCCCTTTTGAATTTCAAAATATCTCTTCCTTCCACTTCTCTAAATTTGATATATTGAATGCTCGCAACTCTAAAGAAAGGGCTAAGCAACTGGAAGAGCCTAATCACTCTTTTTCTAGTAAGGCACTAATGGTTAACTCCTATACCCTTTGTCGTTTTCTCAATGTTGTTATCAATGTTGTTATTAATCCTCACTTCTATCTTTTTTCTTTTCCTCATTGTCAATGACACTTTCTTTGTGCAATTCTAAAAATTGATGACATAGATCTTACTAGTATGATCTATAGAACTATCATTTTCTATACTATTTCTCCACCTTCTTCTATACTCCACTACCATTCTTTGATTTTTAGATGGGCTTCCAATATTTTTCACAACATTATTTTCAAATATTTGAGCAGGGCTATTTTCTCATGCATTAATTTGTCTAAACAATTGTGGTTCTTGATGTTTTTCTACTATACCTTCTTCCTCTTCTTCTATGAAGGATGCTCAAACAACTTATTACAATTTCATTCCTATTTCATCTACTCCTTCCACTTCCATCTCTCTTTATACAGAGTCCAAAACCTTGTTTTCTAATATTGTTCAAGTGTTACAATTTTAGAATAGGAATGTTCTTGATATCCATTATTTTCAGGTTTTTGCTCAAGGTGTTGTAGCTTCTTATTATCCTATTGTATTGCCTTTTCATGGTTCACCTATTTCTTCTACCTTTGTTAGACCGTAACCTACCAACACTAGACCTCCCATGTGCAGCATCCCATCCCTACCGAGTCCACTGTGCATCAACACGAGTGCACGCCCAGCACACGCCCGTATATGGTCGGCACATACCCAGCCAGTACCCACAGCATGCACCTATTGAGCTTTTTAAGCCCCATATGCATGCCAACCTGTCCAAACGTGTCCATATTCAAATTTTGAAATAGTTTATCCCTTTTATGGCATTTTCTTCACCTATAAAAGGACCATCTTCCCCAATTATAAAACACACAATTTTCTAAGCACTTTCTCTCTCTAGAAAGTTTTCATTTTTTAGTTTTTAGTTTTTAAGTACTTCACTTTTTAAGATGAACTAGCTATGTTTTTAAAACAAAATCAATATCAAACTATTGTAAGGATTCTATTAAGGTATAATTTTAATGGATTCTTTACAGTTATCTTTTTATGTTTTATTATTATATGTTATAATTAATTTGTTTGTGATTAAATTTAACATTGCTAACTCTTTGTAAATATGATATAATAATAAGTTTGTTATGCTTGCAAAATATTAAATAGGAAAAATATTTCTATAAAATAAATTGATTTTGTTTTTATTCAAGATTTTATATTAAAGATGTTAGAAAGAAATATATAATTTTTCATTACAAACTTAAATCTGAAAATTAGATTATAATATTTAATATCCAGTTTAATTTAAAGTAGTGCTTTTTTATTTGTTCGTACAATTCCTTGGTTGTTAGAATGAGGCTCTATTTAAAAAGTTTTTATAAGAACTAATATTTGAAAATGTATTAACAACATATTTTCAGTAATGATTTTAAAACTTGAAAGTTAGTACTTAGAAAATTAAATTTTTAGGTTTAACTTGGACACCTTGAATAAAGTTTAAAATGTCTAACCCATCAAAGGTGGCATTAAAATTGTTCATTTTAAATCTCTTAGAAAAAATGGAATTAATTTAAGTAACAAAATTAGTTATCGACCTTACTCATAGGTGTTATTTGATTTGTTTTATTAACAAAGAATATTTAACCACAACAAAGGTGGTATTCATATAAAAAATAGAGAATCAATAAATATCAGTTTATATCTTTAATAATCTAAATAATATGAGTAAACATAATTAACTTAATTATTATATCCTTAAATATTCCATTGTTATAAATGATAAATATTTGCATTATTGTTTATTGAATCTATATCTATGTTTATTTATATTATGTCATTAGGTTACAACACAAAAACCAAAATATCGTAACAGGATGTTTAGGATTTAATTTCATTTTTAAAAGTTTAAATAATAAATTTAAAATCACATATACTTCTTCCTTAGATCGACCTTAGGAGTATACTTATCATTTTCTATAAAATGATTTGTTCACTTGCGACAGTTTTATAAATTATAAAACAAAAGGGTATTTCCCAATATTCGTATTAGTAATGTGTGCCTTGTGACTCATCAAGTTTTTGACACCGTTGTTGGGGAAAGAATAGCGTCTTGAAATTATTTATCAAAATTTTGAAAATATTTTGTGCTATAATAATTGTGATTTTTTTATTTATTTTGAGTTAAAAAAATTTCAAATTTCAAATTTAAAATAAAAAAAATTTAATTTCAAATTTAAAATGAAAAAATTAAATTGTTCTTCAATAGTAAAACAAAAAAAATTAATTTAAAACTAAAATTTAAATTTCCAAAAAAAAACTGTGAATGAATGAATAATACAATTTGTTCTTAAAATTAAACTATTCTTAAACAATAAAACAAAAAAAATTAAATTTAAATTTAAATTTCAAAAAAATATAAAAAAATATAAAAATAAATAAACTTTTCTTCAAGAGGGAAACAAAAAAAATTAATTTAAAATTAAAATTTAAGATTTCAAATTTATAATTCAAAAAAATTTAAAAAAGAAAAAAAATAATATTTTTTTTAAAAAATAAAAATAATTAACTTAGATTTTAATAACATGGAAAGTAATGATCTAGAGGAGTTCTAACTAGGACTCTAATTCTTGAAACATTTGCTCTATTTAGTAGGATGGTTTTTAAGGAGACTTTGCCCTAATATTTTTTCCTTAGAGCACTCTTGGTCAATATTGATCATGTTATTTAACTTAGAGGTTACATTAAATTATTTGTTTAGTATTATTTTATTTTTTTATAGTTACTTTTTTATTCTTTTCCTTTGACACGTGTTTTGAATTTATGCTTTCACTAGTCTATGCATGATAGAAGATCCTTAGGAAACCCTCTTACATCATATATAGATAATGTTCATAAATTTAAACATCTGTCCACAAGGATGGATTCCGACCATCAACCTATTTTTGAGCCAAACCTTAATCCTCTACTAGATCCAATAGAAAGGGGAGAAAACTCACATGTTAGGGAAACCACCATGGAGTTTGCACGGTCAGTAATTGGCACGGCAATTGACTATATCCAATTGGGTGAGGCTTCTCAAAATTATGACTTGAAAAACATTCATTTTTCTATGCTTCCTTCATTCTATGGGCGGCCTAATGAAGATTATCTTTCCTTTATTAGAGACTTCTATGCCACAATCCAAACTTTCTCTCTTGGTATTCTAAATGAGGTGTTTCCCTTACACTTTGAAAGACAAGACTATGTCACTCCCTCTAGGTTCTCTGAGGACCGAGGAGGATGTTTACAATAAATTCATGGGAAAATTCTATTCCCACCAAAAAACATCAGAGTTGATAGAAAATATTGCCACTTTCTCTCAAATGGAAGGAGAACCATTCCATAAAGCCTGGGATAGGTTTAAATTATTCCTCGTTCAATACCCCTATCACACCTTCCCCTTTCAGTTGCAGAACCAATTCTTTTACAATGGACTTACACATCAATGCCAGTTCATTATCGACAATGCTGCTAGAGGAGCTATGGGATAGAAGATAGCCTTAGATATATACAACCACTTTGAGATGTTGGGTGCAAATTCCCAATAGAAAATCTCACGAGTGAGAAGAGCTGGAGTTCATGAAATTGATTCCAACAGTGAAGTTTAATAACAACTTGTTCAATTTACAAAGCAAGTTGCCCTTCTCACTACACAAATCAACACCAATAATGAACATTATGGTTTGTGTAGCAACATTGTCGACAATGGTACTGAAGCCTGTCCATATCAAGGAAAAACACCAACTGGACTTGAACATGTTAATGTTTTGGGAGCATATCAACAGAGACCAAGATTCGACCCAATTCAAGTACCTATAATCCTAGGTCGAAGAATCATCCCAACTTCTCCTAGAGGTAAAACAACCCTACTTTTGCCCAAGGCTCAAATTACCCAGGCCAACAATTCCACCAACCCATTCCAAGAAGCCTTACCAGTAAACCAACCTTAGAAGACAACCTGAATTTTTTTATTCAAATCTGCAGAGATAACCAATCTAAAACTAATCAATGGTTTGACTCTGTAAAAGCTTCTATCAAAAAGGTAGAAGTCCAATTGGAAAATTTTGCTGAGCATTTGCAAAAGTAAAGCAAAGACTAACTAAATGGTCAAAGTGGATCGAATAAATTTAATGAAGAGGAGACATTGAGTTTTTCCTTCTTAAATCTCTAAGCAACGTCTTTGTAGAAGATGATAAATTTTAGTCCTGAGTGGGAGGTCATCTATTGTTGTATTTTCCTTTCTTTTAGTTATTTTGTTTTGTTTTGATTTTTTTTATTTTAAGAATGTGTGTAATAAAATTCAAATGAAATAATAGAGATTCATTTGTTTCAAAAATTGTGTTCATTCTTTAAATTTGCATTACAAAAAAAAATTAATTCAGTAACTTAGATTTTCAATAAAATTAATAATAAAATAAAATAAATAAATAATTAGGTTGCCTTGCATCTTTCGTCTTGTTTATGCCAATACATTTTGTTAAGTGAGAAATTTTTTTTAAGAAGCATACTATTTTTGAATTTAGAAGCTACATACGTAAGAGAAGGAGGACCAATATCCACTACAAGTAGCCACGGGAGATGTTAGAGATAGGCAAAAAGTGATGAAGGACTATGCGACGTCAATCATTGGAAATTCAACTTCTAGCATACAACTGCAAGAGGCTACAAGGAACTATAAGTTGAAAAAGATTCATTATTCTTTGTTGCCTTCCTTTTACGGTATCCCTAATGAAGACCCTTTGCATTTCATTAGAGAATTCTATACTAATGGTCAAACCTTTACACTACAGAGAATTGATGAAGACCAACTTAGAATGAATTGTTTTCCGTACACCCTTAAGGATAAAGCTTGGTCATGGTTTATTACTCTACATACAGGTTCATTAACAACATGGGAGGTAGTCTATGAAAATTTTATGGGTAGGTTCTTTTCCCATACAAAGACCAGTGATCGAAGAACGAAGATACCAACATTTTCTCAAATGGACGAAGAGCCCTTTCATGAAGCTTTGGAAAGATTCAAACTCCTTTTCATTCAATGTCCTCATCATAGCTTTCCATTATAGCTATAAAACCAATTACTTTATGATGGATTGACACTATAGAGTCAATATATGGTTGATAATACTGCTGGAGGAGTTGTTGGAGAAAAGATCACATAGGAAACCTATAGTCTGTATGAGCTGTTGGGTTCTAATTCCCAATAAAGAAGCACAAGGAGAAGAAGAGCAAGAGTCAATGAAGTTGGCTCTAGTAATGAAATGACCTTGCAACTTTTTGAATTTAGTAAGCAAATGAAATTTTTCACTACCCACAAAATGCCAAATCAAGAGGTGTGTGAAGTGTGTTTTTCAATTGGGCATAATGCTCGTAATTGTTCATATACTTGTGATTCTAGTGTGCATTCCATAGAGGAAGTCAATTCTTTTCAAAGGCATCATCCAAACACCAATAATCACCCTAAATATCATTGGACACCAAACAATTACCAAACCTACACCTAATTTCAAACACTAAGGCCATGTAAAAACCTCCTTAATCCACCAAATAAATATTTTAAGCCAACCTTATAGGATAGCTTGAATGCTTTTATTCAAGTTAGTCATGGAAACTAATTGATGAATAATCAAAGGTTGAGCACCATGGAGGTTTCAGTTAAAATTATTGAAACTAAAGATGGGTAGCTAGTAGAACAAATGCAAAGGAAAGAACGAAGAAAGTTACCCAATCAACATGAACAAGTGAAGGATGTAAGAACCCTTCCAAGTGGTAAGGTAGTCCATACTAGTTTACTTGAAACTCTAACGATTTACCTTCTAGTTCAAGTAACAAAGAAGATAAAGTTCTCGTCTCATAAAAAGGAGAGACAAGTGCTAAACTTGACAAACCTTCGAAAAAACTCATTGGGGAGTCATCTAACATCCCCAAAATTCAAAAGAAAATAGAACGAGGCCAGCTGCAAGTACCTTTTCCACACCAACTGAAAGAATCCAAACAAGATAAGAAATTCTATGATCTTTTTAATATGATTTCTAAAGTAAATATCAATTTACCATTATTAGAAGTGATCATGAATGTGTCTTCCTATGCTATGTTTTTAAAAGAATTAAACACTAAGAAAAGGAGATATGAACTTAATGAGCCAGTAGTATTATCAAAAATTTCTAGTGCTGTATTTCACCTTAATACTTCCTTCAAGTCTCTTCCTAGCTTGTGTTTGCTAGAATTGTTTATTAAGTAAAATTTAGAATACACAACTGTAAACTTACTAATATTGAATCCAAACAAGTAAACAAACTACTTGCATTATACCCACAATAAAAGACAATATAACACTTTTCAAAGACCACTTACAATTTGAAGAGAAATACAAAAACTCAAACAAAAATCTCTCAACTCACACGCAAGCTAAGAATACAAAGACTTATTTGTTTTTGAATGGATACTTAACCTAAATGCAAGGAAGGCTATTTATAGTCCTCACCATGCAATCTACACCATACAAATATAAAACTAAGAAAAAATTCTAACCACACAAATATAAAAATAAGAAATAATTATAACCACACAAATATAAAATTAAGAAATAATTTTGACCACACAAAAAAGTTAAGAAATAATTCTCACCACACAAATATAAAACTAAGAAATAATTATAAGCACACATTATTACCACATTACACACACTTCTCCTTTCTACATCCTTTTAGGATTTTCAATTTAAAAAAACTTTCTTTAACATTTGAGAAGCTTCCATTGTATTGAGCTAGGGTTGATCTTCAACACTCCTTCTCCATACCAATTCTCAATATTTTTACTATGTCAAGCTGACTGCAAAAAAAATTCAAACTTTCTAATGCTTAAGCTTTTTGAAAACAAGTCTACAACTTGATCATCTGTCTTGATTTACCTCATCTCAATATCTTCTTGCAAAACCTTTTCTCTAATAAAATGATAGTGCACTTCAACATGTTGAGTTCTTACATGAAAGTTTGGATTCTCTGCCAAATGAATTGCCGACTGATTGTCATAGTATAACGGAGTAGCATAATCTACTGGTTGATTTAGATTATTCATTAGTTGTATCAACCATGTACTTTCTTGAGCTTCCATTGTCACTGCTCGATACTCAACTTCAGAAATTGATAGTGATAATATTGACTGTCTCTTGTTACACCAAGAAATTGTTCTAGAACAAAGCTTAAACACATTCGCAGTTGTTGACCTCCTGGTGTCACGATCTCTTACATAGTCAACATCATAGTAACCAACTAACTTTTCATCTCCACATTTCTTGTACAAAAGACCATATTCAATTATACTCTACACATATCTTAGTATTTGTCAAAATACTTCCAAATGAGGCTTCTTTGGATTTTACAAGTACCGACTTATTACACTAACTATATAAGAAATGTCAGGTCGAGTTAAGGTTAAGTAGATCAGTTTGCCTACCAATTTTTGATACATTGTCGCATCTTCCAAAAATTTTTCTTCATATGAACAAATTTTGGAATTTGGTTCCATCAACGTTAAAACAGTTTGCATTCAAGCATTCTGAACCTCTTCAACAAATCTTTGGAATATTTTTACTGACAAAGAAATATTCCTTCTTATGTGCGATCAACCTCTAGACCAAGGAAGTGCTTAAGCTTTCCAAGTTCCTTCATATGGAAACGGACTAATAAATTCTCCTTTATTAAAAAATTTTCTTCCTCATCATCTACGTACACTAGTACGATAGCTAGTTTTCCTTCATTGGTTTTTACAAACAAGCCAGAATCTACAGGTGTTACTGAATAACTACTTTGTGTTAAAAATTCAATAATCTTACCATACCATGCCATGGGTGCTTGTTTTAATCTTTAAAGTTCTTTTCGCAACTTACACATATATTCAAGATGATCTTGTCTTTGAAAACCCAATGGTTGGATCATATAGATCTCTAGATCCAACTCTTTATGAAGAAAGGATTTCTTCACATCCATCTGCCACAAATTATGGTCTTCGTTGGCTGCCAGTGCAAGTAGAACTCGTATAGTTGTAATTTTCACCACCGAACTAAACACTTCATCATAGTCTAGTATGTACGATTGAGAGAAACCACAAGCTGCCAATCATGCCTTGTATCTCTCAATTGACCCATCAAGACAACACTTTATCTTAAAAAGTCACTTATAGGATATGGGTTTCACATCTCCTAGTTTCTCACCATATCCCAAGTTTGATTTTATTGAAGTGCATCGATCTCTTCTTTTATAACTATCATCCACTTAGATCTTTGTGATGCCTCTTCAAAAGTCTCAGGTTCTATTATAGTTCCTTCTTCAACTATGGATGATTGACATATTTGGGATTTGGCCTTCGTGTTTTTGTTGACCTTTAGAGTTGAGACTATGGAGTTTATTCTTCCATTTCACTAGGCCCACCTTCTTCATTTGGTTATTCATATACGCCAGTTTTCTAAGGACTATGAGTTACTCTTTGTTTGACATCATTACTATTTGGATCTCCTTATTCATCTAACCTTGGTTGGAGTCCAATAGTATGCTTCCTCATCTTTTGTTATAGCTTCTCTCCATATTCTCTAGAGTCTGGTAACATCTCCTTCTCTGAGGACCACTAAGAAGATGCTTCATCGAACACTACATCTCATGAAGTGTAGCATCTTCCACTTGTTGTATCCCAACATTTCCACCCTTTTCTCTAGTTGACGTATCCCACAAAGATACATCTAACATCTTTCTTGTCAAACTTGCTCAATAAATGATCAGGAACAAATACATAACATACACAGCCAAATACTTAAAAGTAGAAAACTGTAGAATTCATGTTCCACAGTTTCTCAAAGAGTGAAACAAATCCTAACCTCAGTTGAGGAAATCTACTGATCATAAAGGTTACAGTCATCATTACTTAAGCCCAAAACCTCCTAAGTACATTCTTTTTATATAGCATACTCCTACAAGTTTCTACAAGATTATGGCTCTTTCTCTCCTCTACACCATTTTGTTGTGGTGTGTTGGCACAAGTGTACTAATGAAATATTCGACATTCCCTTAGGCATTGAGAGAACTTGCTTGAGCTAAACTCTCCACCATTGTTTGTGTGCAAGCAACAAATCTTCTTTCCTACTTATCCTTTAGTTGACTCTATGATCTCTTTAAACTTTTAAAATGTGTTAGATTTTTATTTCATAAATAAAACCCATACATACCTTGAGAAATCATCAATGAATGTCACCATGTACCGCATACCACCAATTGATGGTTGCTTAACAAGCTTGAATACATCAAAGTGAACTAACTCCAATGGTTCTTTTGCTTTAAACTTCGATTCCTCGTATAGAAATTGGTAAGCTTTACCATACTAACATCTTGCATAGATAGTGTCTGTTTGTACATCTAGTTGAGGAAGCCCTTTAAGCATCAACTTCTTAACTATCACACTTAGCTTGGAATAGCTAACATGACCTAACCACATATTCAATAGATTTGTTGTCTCATTTCATCTTGTCTTGTCTATATATGTAGATTCTGCTAACATCACATAAATTGATTCTAATCATCGCCACTCCATTGCTGATATTTTTAAGATTTTGAGATCACGATACACCTTCACGTCTAAAGGAATGGACAAGACATAGTGGCTCGATGATGTCAATTGAGCCACAGATAGTAAGTTTTTCTTCCTTCTTGGGACATGATAAAAATCTTGAAGTGGTAGCTGGTTAGTATTATACCGAGGCGTAACTATCGCCTTACAGATGTAAGCTATTAGTAACCTTGAGTTGTCAGTTGTAGTCAATCTGTTCTGGTGTTTTTACTGTGAGAGCTAATTCTTCTTCCTCTATAGTGAATAATGCTTCAACATCCCAACCATCTTCACTATTATCTTTAAAACTGGATACAACTATATTACTTTCAACAAGCTCTTTTCTACTCCAACAATATTTTTCCATGTGACCCATCTTCCCACAGTTATAACACTCAGTATCAAATTTTCTATTGTTATCACGATTCTTCTAAGCTTCCTTGGACGAAAGCCTCCCTTTCCTTGAAGATTTGTTTTCTTTTTCGCCATCCTTTTTGGATCCACTGCTTTTGCTGGTGTAGAGAGCTTCTTCCTCACCCTTTAGCAAGACTCTTCCCATTTATTTAGCCACAGCTTTTTGACCAGCCAAAAAATTATTAAACAAAACAAGATATGGTTGTGTCAATCATCCTTGTATAGTGGTAACAAACCCTCGATATTCAAGTCTTAAACCATGGATAATTATTCTTTTTATCCTTGCTTCCCCAATAGGATCTTTCAGATCTAACTTTGATCTTTCACAATATAACGATTTCACCTTGTGAAAGTACTGGGAAATTGTCATGTCACGTTGCACCATCGATAGCAAATTGTTCTTAAGAAGTTACAGTCTTGTATCATTCTTCTTTGAAAATAGTGTAATAAAAGTGTCTCATGCTTCCTTCAGTGTTTTGGCATCCCGAATATGCTCCAACATTTCTTCTTCAACTATGATCTTCAAAGCAAACATCACTTTGCCTACTTTAATTTTCCACTTCCACAAGATGCCGTTTGCATATTCTATTGCTAGTTGTGTAACTTCACCACCACCAATGACCTCTCACATGTCTTGACCTTGTAGGTAAGACTCCATTTATGTTTCCCACGTGGTTTAGTTTTTCTTGTTGAGCTTCTTGATTCCTCCAACTACTTAAAGGTCACCCATTGTACCGGTAAGACTTGGACTATACTAAACAAGCTTAACTAATAAACTTGTTGAGTACCAAACTCCTCACTACTCAAGATAGCTCTACCAATTGTTGAGTAAAATTTAGAAAACACAATTCTAAACTTACTAATATTGGATCCAAATAAGTAAACAAACTACTTGTATTATACCCACAATAAAAGACACTATAACACTTTTCAAAGACCACTCACAATTTGAAGAGAAACACAAACACTCAAAGAGAAAGTGATGAGCGAAAACCGGCATCGCCAATTCTCGCAAATACTTTGGTTTTAATATTTGTAAAACTCTCGCAAGTGCACGAATCATTTCGTAGAAAATGATAAGTATACTCCCAAGGTCGATCTAAGGAAGGAATGTATGTGGTTCTTAATTTATTATTCAAACTTTTAAAAACGAAATTAAATCCTAAACATCCTGTCACGATATTTTGGTTTTTGTGTTCCTAATCTAATAACATTAAAATAAACATATATACAGATTAATTAAATAAAAAAATAAACATAGATACAAATTCAATAAATATTTATCTACAAATAAATATAAATACAGATTCAATAAATATTCATGCAAATTTTATCATTTAAATTAGTGGAGTATTTATGGATATAATAACTAAGTTAATTATGCTTGCTCATATTATCTAGGCTATTAAAGATATAAATTGATATTTTATTGATTCTCTCTTTTTATATGAATACCACCTTTGGTGGGGTTAGATACTCTTTGTTAACTAAACAAATCAATTAACACCTATGGGTGGGGTTGATAACTAATTTGGTTAATTAAATTAATTCCTTTTTCTAAGAGATTGAAAATGAACCATTTAAATGCCACCTTTGGTGGGGTTAGACAGATTTAAACTTTATCCAAGGTGTCCAAATTAAACCCAAGAATTTAGTTATCCGAGTACTAACTTTCAAGTTTTAAAACCACTATTGAAAACATGTTGTCAATACATTTCCACATAATAATTCTTATAAAAACTTTTGAAATAGAGCTTCACTCTAACTACCGGGCGATTGTACCAACAAATAAAAGAGCACTACTCTAAATTAGACCGGATAACTAAACCTTAAAGTCTAACTTAAACGTTTAAGTTTGTAATGAAAAATAATATATTTCTCTCTAACATCCTTAATATAAAATCTTGAATAAAAATAAAATCAATTCATTTTAGAAATTTTCACCTATTTAATATTTCGCAAGCATAACAACATTATTATTATATCATCATTACAAACAGCCAGTACAGCTTAAATTTAATCACAGACAAATTAAATATAACATGTAAGAATAAAGCACAAAAATAATCAGAAAGAAAATAAAATCCTTACAAGATTGACGCTATTCCCGTTGCTAGAAAACCTCCAAGCGGAATTTGCACTTCCATTTATTGAATCAAAAAAATCTAAATTATTACAAAAACATTACAAGTTCCTCTCAAAAAGAGAAGAACTCTAAACCTAAGACAATTGAACTAAAAACTAAGAGAAAAACTAAGAAAAGCTTAGAAACTAAGAAAGAAACTAAGAAAAACTTAAAAACTAAGAAATGAGAGAAAGAAAGAAGAGAGAAGTGAGGTTTTGAGGTGTGTTTTGAAGTGAATGGAAGGGGGGTATTTATAGGTGAGGATGGAGAGAAAAAATGATTAAAAAAATGTTAAAAAAAATATTAAAAAATAAAAACGTGTTTTGGACCATTGAGGTCATCAATGACGCCAAGATGACGTCATGGGGCGGCACGTGAAAAATGGGTCAAAACGCGTTGGCGCTACTGGCCGTCATTACATGCCACACAAGGCTGGTTCTTGTAGCCGCGATGAATGAACATGCTGTTGCGCGCGCGCGCGTTAGCAGCATCAGCTGGCTTGCGGCTGGCGCGGCTGGGCTGGCGTAGCGCGCATGGCGCTGGCTGGGGCCGCGCGCGTTTTTCCGTCTTTGACATTTTTGACCTTTTCGACCCATTTTGTCCAATTTTTCCATGTTTGTTGACCTTTTTCCACTTATTTATCAATTTATTTGTGATGTATTGCTTCAAGTATTCTTCTTTGAGTCTTTACATTGCGTTTTTAGGCCAAAAATCCTGAAAAACAATAAAAATACCCGTGATTCGAAAAAGACAAATTTTTATAAATATATGATAAAACATATATATATATATATTTTTAATCAATTAAAGTGCATAAAATCATGGTTATTTTAGTACTTTTTGAGCACTCATCACAACCTCAACCAGCCTTCTTGCTAGTCCCTTAGCAAGAGAAGCGATAAAAACTAAAAATTAAACTATCCTAAATCACTTCCGTGGATTGACACGGTTGCATTTAGCCTATGCAACAAGCCTTTAAACCCCTAGGTTGCCCTAGTGGACGAGTTTGAGTCTCGTGAGGGTTTTCACGAATGATACCCACAAACATTGTACTAAATGTAAAAACAAAAGAAACAATAAAAACAAACAACTTAA